>CM039691.1:16200931-17450931 GCA_022530915.1 Paspalum notatum
TTCGGTGACCACTCCCGCCTGACTCCCGGAGCGCGTCGTCGCAGGAGCGGTACCTCGGTTACATCGGGTTCTGCCCTCCTTTGACACCCGCCTCCGCGGCCACCTTCCTCTCAACCAGTGGGTAGGAACGTGCCCCTTGCTTGGGACGTCACAAGTAAGACTTTCACCGGCCCATAGATTCCGGATAAGCACCCTAGCAATGTTATGCCGACCAATAGGCGAACAACGACCGGCCTTATGCGACTCGGGCGGAGTCCACCATACCATCCATATCATCATCATAGCTTCCATCATAGTAATAGTTCATGTGACTTTTCAAAAATCACCTACGCGACGAGTGACTCCATTCACTCGTGTCTACTCGTACCTAGCATTACTAGGCATACTCGTCCTACGCACTCTATTGTAGGTGCTAGGGCCAGGGCGGCCAAGGAGTCTAATGCAAATGGTTTCCAAACAACTCCTAATGTAGATGCGTAAGCATTCAACAAAATCATTTGCTAGGTAAAGCATGGTCCTGCCTACCTTTGATTCACTTTAATAAAACCAACAAACTAAGCTACTGTTAGTTTGCCGGGTTGTGAGGCTTTACCCCAGGCAACCCCTTGATCCCTTGGACAACTCCTCCGTCCAAACACGACTGATGGGCACTCCAGGTCTTGAATGGGTCTTAGTTGTTCTTTTGGATCACCGTTGGTTGAAGTAGTTCCACACGCTCATTTCTTGATCACGTATCTGAAATAAGCGTCACTATATGAATGCCAAGCATGATGCAGTGAATGGGATGCATGAATGATAAGCACACACATAGAAAATCATTTCGTGGTTAGGCAGAAAGGTGAACAATAGACTAGTCAAACAAGATTACTTTCGTGGGTATAAATCTAGCATATGCTCATACAGTTAAATATAAACAGTGCAACACATGAATTAATACCAGAGTAAGTTATCCATTTAACTGGTTCTTTATCGTTTCATATGTAAGCAAAACTTCACGCAAGTATATGATTACATATGTAGTGGATTACTACACCATTCTCCTAGCATTAGTAACAGTAGTACCTTCATGAACTGATAATAAGCATATCCCATCACCTGGCTAACTAGTAAGTTGTTTGTCATAAAGCAACCATGTTGGGTACTAAGTGGATGAAAACCACACAAAGATGATGCAAAGTTAAAACATTATTAGGTGTTTTGGTTGGAATGGGTTGTTTAACATGAGAAGACTACTACATGCATTCATAGGGAAATACTCACAAACGATATCACACATTTTGTTTATCAAATGGATTAAGGCTCTATATTAACCTTAAGTGTTTTACACAGCAAATGAGTTCATCTTCCAATCAAGTGTGGCATAGACAACAGTAGATAGCGTGCAGCTAGAACTCAACTCACGTGCATGATGATATCAATAATCAACAAACACCTACCCTCATATTTAAATAACACATGCCTACTTTATGAATATAAACGTAACTTGTGTTCGTGTAGTTAGACGATTCCAAGCGAGCTTAGATTTTTGTGACATGTAGGTTTATAATGCATTATGCTACTATCAGAATTTCGGCCATAAAGGAGTTATAAATTAATTATGAGAATTCTAGCAGGTTATCAGCCCTATAGCTTCTCTGATTTTTCATAAATTATAGGAATGGTTTCCGAAGGTGAAATTTTACAAGTGAGCTATACTCAGAATGGACTACATGTATAAAAATTTACAAGTTAAAACTCCCAAGTTTCAAAGGACATCTATTTCCCATATCTTAATCCTATGTGAATTCAAGATGTGCATATAAACAGTATAAATAGCCCTCTAGAATATATTTTCTGGACTCTATGCATCAACATTAAGCTACAAAATTTTCCAGAGAATTTCCCTAGCTATTTATGACCACTTTTTCTAATTATCATTTCCAGCATGTATCATTTTGTCATTTTTAAATCACCAATTAAACTTTACATGCACAACTTTATATTTCACCAGTTGGCTACTTATACTACCCAAAGTATATGAAAAATGCTAGAGAGTTAATTTGAGTACATTCCATGTAGCCTCCCATTTCTAAGTTGAATAAATGCACATAACACATGTACAAGGGTAAAAGGGTAATTAAACAACAAGTTCTAGGGCCACAAAAATTCACATAGTGCTATAATGCCACAAGAAAGCTACTGCCCAAGTTTCATGCCATTCGGAGTTCATTTCGGTCACTTTTGTCATTTATCCTATTTAATCATGCCTGCAACAAACCAAGGGCAAAACAGACATTTCACACCTCCACATCATACCAATCACGTAGATCTACTCGAGAGGAGTCTAACGCAACTGAGTTTATCCATTTTGGATTTTTCTGTGATTTTATATGATTTTCCAAAGTTCACAGCTAATTCAAATACATTTAAATGGAAAATCACTCAGACTAGGGACCTGATCGTGAATAACCATAACCTCCAGGGGCTTGCACAGAAGATTGTATAGACTCAGTGAATAGTACTTAAAACAGAGCACGCAATTATCTAAAAGGCGAGGGGGTTTTGGGGAAAACCCTCCTCCTTCTTCTACCTCTGGACAGGGGACGGCGCGCGGCGCGTAGGGGAGGAACGGCGGCGCTCCGCTGGCGGCCCAACCACGGCAAACCCGTTGACGTAGGCATCGTTGCGAGGGGTGGTGAGGACAAGCGGAGCGGCGGCGGTGAACCGGATGGGGCGACGACGCTTCGGTGAGCGGCGGCGCGGCTCGGACCGGAGCAGGAAGGCGGCGAGGCGGTCAATTGGTTTACCCCAGAGGTGCGCGGAGAGACGGCGACACCAGCGGTGGCGGTCTAGGGGCGGGGAAGGCACCGGAAGGTGGGCGTCGGCGGTAGCCCGGAGCTTGACCCGGGCGGAAATGGTGGTCGCGCGCGGGGAGGATGCTAGGAGGGGCTCCGGGGCTATTGGTCCTTGGGGAAGCGGAGAGTGGAGTGTGGCGGTCCTAGTGCTCCCATTAGCTAGGCGGAAAGGAGGCCGGAGGGGCGGGTGCTACGGTGGTGAACCGGTGGTGAACGCGCCGTGAACTCGGTGTCGCGGACGTCGAGCGACAGCTTGATCTACCCAACAGGGAGGGGAAACGCGAGGAGGCTTAGAGCTTCGGGTGCGCGAGGTCGCGGCGCAGGTGATGGTGGCGGTCTAGGGAGAGGGAAGGCAGTGAAGTGGCTGTAGGAGCTTGGGTCCGAGCTCGAGCTCGTCCATGGTGGACACGGACAGAGAGCGAGAGAGAGGGAGGGGCGCTCGGGTCTGGGAGCTGAGGGAGTGAGCGAGGGGCGGGCGAAGGAGGTTGCGGTCGCGTCCAGGTTCACGCGGAGGACGGGACAGGCCGTGGGGGCGTCGATCCGCGGTGCGGCACGCTGCCGGGTCGCCGGTGACCACGCGGTGGATGCCGGCCACGACACCGTGTCGTTCCCGCGCCGTGGCCCCCACCCGTCATAGACCCCAAACAAAAACAATTCCATGTGTGTTGCCTCCCCCTGTGTAATTTGCATTTTTGACCTACTTAGGAGCTGAATTTGGAAAAGTGCCAATTGAAGGAAATGTTCTATTCTTCAAACTCTACAAGTTTGTAAAAAGGCCAAATGCCAGATTCTAAGTGTAAATATGATTTACACATGAATTTATATAGCAGCCTTCACCTAGGACAGGGAGCCTTTATTACTTGGGAAATTCAAAACTCATATTTCTGTGCTTTACCTCCGAAAGTGCCTCTTGACAACATTGTTTAGAATTTCATAACCTACAACTCATTCAATTTGGCCATTGCATGAAAATGGCTGTAGGTCATAGAAACATTGAGTTTACTAAACAGTTCAGATTTGGACTGGTTTTCTGTGTTGGTATAAAATGACACTAAACTCCATTTAAACCTCAATATGTGACCAAGCTCTAATTAACAAAGTTGTTCTCCAGTACTTTATCTACAAGTTTGGTAATATGACTTTGGTCTGAAACCCAACAGATTTTGAATTATAGACACAATTATGTTCCAATGTTTATTAAAACAGAAATTTCCCTTTGTGTAGAGACTTTCTTGTTTCCAACTTTTGGAGTATCAAATGAAGTGCAATCACTTCCACAATAGGTGCATTTGAAAGGTGATAAGTTTAATTCCACTTCATAGAAAGGAAGATTTTGAAGTCATATACTTAGGGAAAAGCTGAAAATCCATACTTGGGAAATTTCTGTGTGGGTTGATCTAGTTGTTTCCATGAGATATTTGGGTGAAATTTTGAGTGAGTAGACGATAGTTTTGATCCATGCTCAGTGTAGCAAAAGTATAGTCCATTACATGTACAACAAGTTTGTCAACGCAATTGAGCTTGGGTACTTAATGAATTTGAAAGCTTTATTAGGGCTCAAGTTTGCTCACGATCACAACTGGCACTTATCAAGAAACTTTGGGTTGGACCTTTTAAACCTCCTGTCTTTAGATTTTTGAACATTGTCCAACAGAAAGGTCTAGGGCTACTTTTCTTATCCGAGGTTTGTCACTTGGAGTTGAGCTCAAGAGCATGTGAGTGTTGACTTATCCAACCACAAAATGTGTGGTCTTTCATCTTATATAGAAAATTTTTGACTTAGTGATTTCTCCATGTGTTTCTTGTTAATCTCTAAGCATGATTAAGTCTTAATCCATCATAAGCTTTCATCTAACCATGTGTTAAGGCTTTTGAGATGCCCGGGGTATCACAACCCACCCCCTTAAAGAAATCTCGTCCCGAGATTTGGAGGAAGCGGGGTTCTACGGCTTACTGCGAAATGCGAATGGTTTGGCATCGTTGTTCGTGTGCTTCTGACATACATGGTTACACTTAATCCTTCATCAAATTGCTTTGTTAACTGGCTCGTGAATGGTTAGTGCCTCTTTAACACAAAGTAGTTACAAAGCTTTTGCATACGTCTAAGGTGGTCCTTCCCAGGTGCTCGGCAAGTCGTGGTTTATATGAGAGCGAATGAACAAACCGCAAAGACGGTGTGGCCAATGTGAAAACGGCAGTGCTTTACTCGATTACTGGAACAGGGTTACTCCCTGACTTTGACACCAAGATTTTGAAACGTGATAAATATATAAGTCTTAGAACATTAGAAGCAAGGTGTACACAATCGGAAAAGTCGAACCATGAAGGATCTTGCGTTTAAAAGGGTCATCAATGGATGTGTTTTTGAGACACATTCGTTTCGTTTGATAGGGACTGTGTACACATATAAGACATTAAATCCGAACATTCTCCAAAGAGTAAGATGGGATGATACATAACACACTCTACTCATTGTTTCAAGAAAGATGCCGTGGAAAGAGGATAGGACATATTCACCTAGATAAGGTGATGGTTTGTATGATTTCATATAATTGATCAAGACTGACCAAGAAAAGTATAGGCAGAGGGCTTATGCTTACTAACAGAACACCAAGGTTAGCGAGCCCAACTTTGAGGATAATTTCAAAAGAAGAATAAAGCAACTCTTGAAAAGGACAATGCGATGAAAGCATTAGTCGAGAACAAAAGGTTAGTGCAGTGGATGATGCTGAAGTTCTCCTTTAGGAGATCAGATTCAATATATACAAAGGAAGAAATCATAAGATAGAGTGGTGGAAACAGAGTTGATTGCTTCTCACAAATCAAGAGAGGCAAGGTGAAACAAAGCAAAGAAACGATACTAGGCGGCAGTGGAAATAGAGTAAATTATTTCCACGAATTAGAGGGATAGAGGTCAACAAGGCGTTAGAAATTGGGTAGGAATGTTCCACAATTGTAGCGGTGTCATGCCTTTGCATGTCTTGATACCAGCGCGCCCTAGTGGAACCGAGGGATAGCCGCACACACGGGACCCTAGGTTCCGTTGCGGCACCATAGACTGCTCGGGTAAACACTCCGTCAAGAGCGGTATTTCCATCCAACCTCAGGGGATATGCAAATACACAAGGTTATAGAAAGACATGAACAAGGAGTCTTACATGCCATAGCACAATGTTTTCGAAAGTATAATTTATCGGATTTATTTGAATCGGAAAACAGGGTAATAACAACTAAAGTGTCATGGATTACAAAGATTGAAGTGCCTGCATGACAAGAGTATGAAGCGTGAGAACTACAAGAGTTTGAAATGCTCCATTGAAAACAGAGATACATTAAACATGAGGGTTGGACTCATGCCGACTGCAAGGAGCTGGATACATGGGAAACTCAAGAGTTATGAGAGTCAACCTCCTCTCATTACAAAAGTTTGCGATGACTGCTAGCACACCAACTAGTATCTAGCTAGTACTGCCTAAACGTAAGATTGATGCGTCCAGGACGAATGCCCGTTTCTTCTTTCAACCAACTTGGTGCAGTGTTGGTCTTCACGTGGGAAATGCCATGAAACAATAGTCTTGATTCTCCACCGAGTATGAGAACGTCACCAGATTCGAGGTTGATCTTGGTCGCTTGGTCCTTGTCTCTCGTGTCGCCGAACATGAACTCGGCAGTGTCTCCTATGGAGATGGATATGAAAGGTAAACCTTTGGTAAGGCTACTCTCTGACTCGTCCTTGTCTTGGTGAAGTCCGAACTTCCCGGAGTTGGTGTAGTAGTTGACGATGCATATGTCCGGGTTAATCTGAGGAAACTTGCTTGCAGTGGAGTTCGCAGTTTGAGCAATCATCTTGAAAATGTCCGGTATTGTCGGGGCTTGTGCTCCATCGAATGGACGTGTGGGTCCATATGAGCGTGCCGTCGGATCCCAATTCTTTCCCAGAGACATCATCCATAAATTTAGCTTGACACCATTCTTGAGGCTTGGTCTAAAAATCCTCCTGGGCCCTTACCCAGTTGTCGACACATATGAACCATCTCGATTTGATCTTCAGGCTTGACAAATCCTTTCAATAGAACCATCCTGGGTCGCAGATGTTGAACTGAGGCTGCCTCAGTGGAAGACTCTCCCGCTTTTCTCTTCTTAGGATCTCGAGGTACTATTGTTTTAGCTTTCGTGGACTCCGGGTAATTAGGGCATAAGTCGAAGGGCTGCGTCAAAGGCTGCGACATCTATAGCAGGAAGAATAAGGTCTGTGTCAATAGAAGAATCTTAAAATCTTGGTACGGTCATAGTGCGATCGTATTTCCTTGCTCGAGAAAGTGTAATGATAATGATCCCATCACATCGTGTGACACAACTTTTTATCGCCTTCTCTCTAATGTGAACAGGTTGCGGTTAGCTTTTGGAAGGAAACAAAAATGGGACCTCGAGCATTCGTATTCGGAGTTTTTACCAAATCCCTTTTTGGTCAGTTCTCTATTCAAAGGTCTCAAACTTCAAGTTACTAGCTTTTTAGCGTAATGGTCCCGATGTGGAGTTCTGACTTAAAGTGACTGTGAGCTACCTTTACAAACACCTTTGAATCAAACCTAAGAGGAACAATTATTTGTTTCATTGTTCTCTTCAGCTTTGTTGTAGAAAGTTTCCAGTAAAAGCGTTTGTTATTAATGCAAAAGGTACCACTTCGGCAAAGGTCACAATTCCCCGTTTATAAGCACCTTATACAACGTTTCAGTTAGTTTGTTTCAGATTTCTATTCATATGCCCACAATAGCATCATACACGCAATTCTCATGTTAACTTGTTATTACTAACAACCATGCGTACGATAACATATGAATCTTGTCATTTTCAATCCAACACATAGCAAAATACATGACATGAGATGAATGATGCATGATTCGTCCTATCCGATCTCACACCGCACAACCTATGTATTTTATATATAGCTAGCGATATTTCGGTGACACATATGCACGTCTCTCCTTAATGCAACTAGTCGTTCTTAGATTCGCACGTGGTTAGTGTACCTGCAGAAGAATGCATGCTCATACATTACCACCTAGTGTGGCATCCACGCGTGACCGCTGCGTGGACAACGTTGGTGGGCCGATGCACCTTTTCCTCAAAGCCTGACTTTCCACCAGTACTGGGGATTGTCGAGGAAAAGATGGATCCCAAATCCGAATGTAAGTGTGGTGGGTATGAAAGCCTCAAACATGCCCACCACCCTTAAAGAGCTTTTACTTATACAGCATGAATGCAGAGTTTACAACCGTTCGCAAAACCCGATAGCCTCCACCAGTACTGGGAACAGCTATGGCCGAAAAGTTGCTTCTCAAACCGCCGAATATGCATATGAGTTCTATCTAGGTCAGAATGTCAGTGATATCACCTGAATAACACTAACATCCTTAATACGGGCTTATCGTATACTCTCATTTTTCAATTACTTGAAAAGGGCTTTCGAAAATAGTTTTGTAAATCAAAACTTGATGATATAACTGTTGTCTGTGTATGATCGGCTCTGATACCAGTTGTGGCGGAACCGTCCTGCTTAATCCAGACTAAGCACACCTGCCACCTCTAGCTCGCAGTGCCCTTAGGCCAGACTAAACCCGGTAGTCCGTCGATGTGGCGGAACCGCCCAGCTTAATCCAGGCTAAGCACACCTGCCACCTCTGGCTCGTAGTGCACTTAGGCTAGACTAAACCCGGTAGTCCGTCGAGAGTCCTTCGGGCTCTCGTTGTCACCATTTCCCAGAGGAACCGACGTCATACACATCCGACTCTCGATGGAGCCACAATAATTACAACATCACAGGCAGTTGAATAGATATTACATAGACTTTAGTTACAAACCAAGTTCGAAATCAAATACAGTTCAACGTAGTGTCTTATAACAACATAGTTCAAATAGTCTCTCGCAGCGGAAATTTAAAGTTCAAGTTTCATGGTACTCAAAATACTTGCATAAAAGAACGAGCATCGAGCCCACTGATGCCACTCCTTGTCAGATCATGACTCTGCTCATTCTTGATGGGGGCACGACCCTCCACCAACACAGGCACAGAAGAGGAACTCCGTACCTGTAAACCAAAAGTGGGGGCAAACCCTGAGTACTAATTACTCAGTAGGACTTAATGGATGAGGCTTACGGCTGACGCGAAGCTTACTTACTAGCATCTGAGTCCTTAGCCATTGCTTTTATACAAGATCAAGTTAATCAGTGGAAGCAGGATCTGACAGCTGCTTACATTATTGCACCCGAGCAGGATTTAACAGCTGCTTGAGTCATCAAAATTGGTGGAACATAATAGGTATGGTATAGCATGGCATGAAAGTAAAGCATGTATCAGAAATGTGACAAATATTGCATAAAGTAAATCAGGCATATCCAAGTATGTAGTTGTCAAAACCATGAATTCTCAATACAACATATTCATATGGATTACTACTTTGCCCGTTAGTGGTATTGGCATTCTCACACCTGGTGAGTATCAGCGATTCGAATCGATTTTTATATTCCCGGGAATAACTAGAAGCACCAGGATGGCATATGCTTACTAACTCCCAGCGTTCTACATATGCTTCCCCCATCTCCACCTGTCTCGTCTCAAGTTTGATGACCACTCCCGCCTGACTCCCGGAGCGCGTTGTCGCAGGAGCGGTACCTCGGTTACGTCGGGTTCTGCCCTCCTTTGACACCCGCCTCCGCGGCCACCTTCCTCTCAACCAGTGGGTAGGAACGTGCCCCTTGCTTGAGACGTCACAAGTAAGACTTTTACCGGCCCATAGATTCCGGATAAGCACTCTAGCAATGTTATGCCGACCAATAGGCAAACAACGACCAGCCTTATGCGACTCGGGCGGAGTCCACCACACATTATCTCAATTCTCAACATTCATACCCGTATCTCCGCCCGGTCTCCAGTTAAAACATAACTTAATCATGGCATGATAATAATAGCTTTCATAGTGAGACTTTTTCTTTTGATCAGTAACACCTACGCGACGAGTGACCTTTATTCACTCGTGTCTACTCGTACCTAGCCATTCTAGGCACTCGCCCTACGAACTCTAGGTATAGGTGATAGGGCCAGGCGGCCAAGGGATCTAATGCAATTGGTTCCATACAACACCTAATGCATATGCGTAATGAACAGGTATTTTATTTGCTGGGAATTGTATGATCCTGCCTACCTTCTTCCTCTCTAGGGTTAGTCTCTTCGGCGGTGGCGTCAGCGGTCGGCTGCGAGTCCTCCTGCTCCTCTTTGGGTTCCTCGACCAGGGGTTGCTCCTGCACTGTCTCTTCTTCGATCGCGGGGTCTATATGCATGAGAAGTACCGACATGAGCGCATATGAATGCAGATGTATGCATTTGATGTAGATGAAGTGCAGATGCCAGTATGCAGCATATACTTCATGGAAAACGACATGTGCATAGTAGTTAAATCAACCTTCATGTATATATTTAGTGTAAACCATGCACATTTGTGAATTAAAACATGCATCTGAGTTCTGGCAGTTCAACTAACTCAAATGGTACCAAACTTTTATGACAAACAGATACTTCATACCCAAAGCTACTGTCAAAATCTCAGCTCAATTAGAGTTATAATTATTTTATTAAAATTCCAGCAAGTTTTCAGCCGTACACATTGTCAGAATTTTTATAATTTATTGGCATGGTTTCTGAAGATGAAATTTTACCAGTGAGCTATCCTTAGTATGAACTACATGTACAAAAATTTACAAGCTAAAACTCCCAAGTTTTGACAGGACATCTATTTCCCATATATAAAACTAGTGCAAATTAAGATGTACATATAAACAGTGAGAATAGCTTCCAAGCATATACTTTTTAGATTCTACAGTACTCCCACATGCTACTAGAATTTTGGTAGAATTTATCTTGCACATTAGGACCCATTTTTCCATTTATCAAATTCTCCAAGTCAAGATTTGTCATTTTCAAATCACCATCAAAACTATACATGCAGGGGCTCATATTTTACCAGTGGTGTTCACAAGCTATATAGAACCTGAGAAAAATACTAGTGAGCCTTATTTCACATATTTTGCATGGACCCCATTTTCAAGTTATCAAATAATGCATAAAGTACATATAAAATGGTAAAACCATGAATGAACAGTAAGGTATTGAGTCACCAGGAATTACCACAGTATCAAAACACCCTAAGAAGGCTACTGACCAAGTTTCGTCATTTTTGGATTCTACCTAGGCCATGTTTCCTATTTTTCATTGATTTATCATGCATCTTTAAAAACAGAGGTAAAACCGTACATGCACATCCCCACATCATACCTACTGTGTAGATCTATTTACCAGGAGTACAACGCAACTGAGTTTACCTTTTTACGATTTTTATTCGATTTTATATGAATTTCCAAAGTTTCAGCCGAGTATAGGAAAAAGAAATGGAAAAAGATAGAACCGAGGACTAGAACACAATTAACCCTATACTCCAGGGGCTAGCACGTAAGAATGCCAAGACTCAGTAAACAGCGCGTGGGTTAAAAATGTAAATAAACCATACTTCGGGGGGTAGCTTGCAAAACCCCCCGGCCTTTCTTCCTCCTCCCGCCGCGCGCGACGGCGCGGCGGCGCGCGCGCGCGCCGGCGAGCTCGGGCTCGCCGGAGCCGCGACGCGACGCGCATCGGGTGCGCGGTAGCGCGGCGCTCAAGCCGGGCTAGATCTCGGCGGTGGGGACGGCGAGGGTCGGTGGTGGAAGGCGGTGAACCGCGGGGTGCGCGACGGCGTCGGCGGTGTGGCCACGACGTCGGGCGGCGGTGGATCTAGGCGAAGGGTGGGTGAACGGCGACGAGGCCTAGTGCCTCGGGTGCGCGGGAGCGAGGCGAGTGCGGTGAGAGTGCTCTAGGGACGCGACGAGGGCGGTAGGCGGCGGCGCAAGCCCGAGCTTGAGCTCGGCCCGGCCATGGCGGGCGCGACGGGGCTCGGCCCGATCTAGAGAATGAGGGGGAGAGGGACGACGAGGTCTACCCCGGCGGGTGCGCAAGGGCGAGGCGAGGTTGATGGCGGCGGTTGGGGGCGCGGAGAGGGACCGAGGAGGCCGGCGTAGCGAGCTCTCGGTCGGCGGCTATGGCGGGCGGTGCGCGAGGGCGGAGAGAGAGCGAGTGAGTGAGCGAGCGAGGAGCGGGGGAATGAACGCGGACGGCTTCGCGGCTAGGTAAGGGCGCGGCCTCGGCCGAGGGGGGCCGATCCGCGTGCGCGTGTCGTGGCCGTACGCCGGCGGCCACGCGGCGACCGCGAGCTGGGGGAGCGGGGCGGCGTCAGTGACCGCGGGGGAGGAAAATCCCAGAAAAAGAAAAATGTGTTTCCTCACCCTCTGTAAATCGCCATTTTGACCTATTTAGTTGCCGAATTTGGAAAAATGGTAATTGGATGAAATGCTTCACTCTTTGAACTCTACAACTTTGTCAAAAGGTTCCAACTCAAATTCGGTCTAGAAATATGAATTCCATTTGAATTTGGCTGACAGCTCTAGATGGGGCAGAGTACCTTTATTTCTTGTGAAGGGAAAACTCCCATTTCTAGGTTTTAACTTCTAAAACTCCCATTGACAAGTTTGTTTATAATTTAATCATCTATATTTCATTCCATTTGCATTTGACATGAAAATGACTTTAAGTTGGAGAAAAACCAAATTTACCAACTGGTCAGATTTAAACTATGTTTCTAGGCTGACAGAAAATGGTTCAAATCATTAACTAGAATTCATTTTATAACCAGACCCCAATTGAAAAAGTTGCTCCCTAGATCATTACCTACAACTTCCCTAATTTGAGCTTTGCATGAAAGTGGCTGCAGGTCAGAGTAAATTTGGAATTTCAAATCAGCCCCTATTTGGACTGGTTTTCTATACTGACAATAATTGACCCTAATCACTTTGCAAACCTCATTATATGACAAGACCCCAATTAGGAAAGTTGTTTATATCATGTTTAACTACAGTTTTGTCAATATGGACTTCACCCAGATCTCAACAGAATAAAAGATATGATCATGAACATAGCACCACACATGAAATGACAGTGTTTTTCACTTAGTAATATAAACCAAACTTGTTTCCAATGCACCCACGCATGTCATGCCATGATGCCCAAGATGAATGCTTCATGTATGATGAGTGATTATGCACTTGAGATGCCGGAGCATCACAACCCACCCCCCTTAAAGAAATCTCGTCCCGAGATTTGTTGATGTGATGTGGGTGGATAAGTTAAATTAGGATGCAGTGCATTGTGTAGGATTTCGAATAAAATCTGTATTTAGATGGTTATACATACTCGTTTGTAGTAGCTGAAAGGAAACCCGGGTATTTGGTTTGCAAGTATTCTTCTTGCTCCCAAGTCGCTTCTTCTTCGGAGTGATTACTCCGTTGTACTTTGTAAAAGTTGATTGCTCTTCTTCTTGTTGCTCTTTGTTTTTGGTCGAGGATTTTTATAGGACGTTCCTCATGGTGTGGTCAGGCTCAATTTGAATTTGCAAGGTGTCCACCGCTTCTTCCGGCACTCTCAAACACCTCTTAAGTTGCGAGACATGAAATACGTCATGAACCGCAGCCAGATGTGAAGGTAGCTCCAACCGGTAAGCAACTGGCCCACACTGCTCAGTGATCTTAAACGGACCTACGTATCTCGGGGCTAACTTCCCTTTCACACCAAAATGATGTACCCCTTTCATTGGTGACACCCGAAGGTACACATGATCATCAACTTCAAAGACCAACGGTCGTCTTCTTTTGTCAGAGTAGCTCTTTTGCCTAGACTGTGCTCTTTTCAAGTTGCTATGTATAAATTTAACTTGCTCCTCGGCTTGTGTTACCAAATCAGGGCCAAAGATGACCCGTTCTCCTGGTTCGGACCAGTTGAGGGGTGTTCTGCATCTTCTCCCATATAGAGCCTCGAAAGGAGCCATTTCTAAGCTCTTTTGGTAGCTGTTGTTATAAGCGAACTCAGCTAGAGGAAGGCACTCCTCCCATTTGGTGGAATAAGTTAATGCACAAGCTCTCAACATGTCTTCTAGGATTTGATTTACCCTCTCGACTTGGCCACTGGTTTGTGGATGGTATGCGGAACTGCGAATCAAAGTGGTGCCAAGAGCGGTCTGTAGGTGCTCCCAAAAGCGGGATACAAACAGAGAGCCCCAATCTGAAGTGATCGACCGAGGAACACCATGTAAAGAGACTATCCTCGCGATGTATAATTCAGCATAGGTCTTGGCATGGTAGATTGTTTTCACGGGAATAAAGTGAGCTGATTTTGTGAGTCGGTCAATAATCACCCATATGGAATCATAGCCCTTCTGAGTGCGAGGCAAACCCACAATGAAATCCATGTGTATATCTTCCCACTTCCAAGATGGTACGGCTAGCGGTTGAAGCATTCCTGCCGGTTTTAGATGGTCGGCTTTTACTCTCTGGCACACGTCACACTCGGACACGTATTTGGCGATCTCCCGTTTCATACGGGTCCACCTTGTTTTAGATCTTGGTACATCTTGTTGCTACCCGGGTGCATGGTGAACATGGAGGTGTGGGCTTCGTCTAGGATTTTCTTTCTCAACTCCATGTCCCTAGGTACCACTAAGCGACCCTTGAACCATAGGACGCCTTGGTCATCAAGCGTGAAGCACGCTCTCTTCTCTTCATTTATACCTTCCCGAATGTATGCCATACTTTTATCTTGTTTCTGTGCCGCTATAATTTGTTCTTTTATGGTAGGCTCTATGATCAAGCTGTAAAGTTCTGCCATTTGCTCAGTGATTACTTCGATCTCATCTATCTCACAACAGATCACCCTTGCCGTGGGTCGGACTTCAAGCATATGGCAATGAGCCCGACGGCTTAGTGCATCTGCTACGACATTTGCTTTGCCGGGATGGTAATGGATTTCCAGGTCATAGTCTTTTATCAGTTCTAGCCATCGTCGTTGTCTCATGTTAAGTTCAGGCTGCGTGAGGATGTATTTGAGACTCTTATGATCTGTGTATATGTGACAAGTATTGCCCAGCAGATAATGTCTCCATATCTTTAGGGCGTGTACCACTGCTGCTAGCTCCAGATCATGTGTTGCGTAGTTGGCTTCATGTTTTCTTAACTGGCGTGACGCATAGGCAATTACTCTTCCCTCTTGCATTAAGACACAGCCAAGCCCATTGCCGGAGGCATCACAATATACGTCGAAGGGTTTAGTGACGTCCGGTTGAGCTAGCACTGGTGCGGAGGTTAATGACTTTTTCAAGCTTGTGAAGGCCTCTTCACACTTTGGATCCCATAGATACTTCGCGTTTTTCTTGGTCAGGGATGTCATTGGCTTTGCAGTTTTGGAGAAGTCCTTGATAAAGCGGCGGTAGTAGCCCGCTAAACCGAGGAAGCTCCTAATTTCTGTTACTGTTTCGGGTTGTTTCCAATTCAGTACATCTTCCACTTTACTCGGATCGACGGCTACCCCCTTTTCGGACAAGATGTGGCCAAGGAAACTCACTTCTCTTAGCCAGAATGCACATTTGCTGAACTTGGCGTAGAGTTGGTGTTCTCTCAGCCGGGTGAGTACCGTTCGCAAGTGCTCCTCGTGCTCTTCCTCGTTTTTAGAGTAGACGAGGATGTCGTCAATGAATACGACTACAAATTTATCCAGCTCGTTCATGAATATTGAGTTCATCATATACATGAGAAGGCTGGTGCATTGGTTAACCCGAAGGACATGACCTATTCATATAGGCCGTATCTGGTAGAGAAGGCTGTCTTGGGTATATCTTCTTCCCTGATTTTTATTTGATAGTAGCCTGACGTTAAATCAATTTTTGAAAACACTTTGGCCCCTGCTAGCTGATCGAACAAGATGTCAATGCGAGGCAGTGGGTACTTATTTTTGATCATGACTGCGTTTAATGGTCTATAGTCCACGCACAATCTCTTACCACCTTGGTCTTTCTTCTCTACAAAGAGAGCAGGACAGCCCCAAGGTGATGAGCTAGGACGAATGAACCCTTTATCCAATTGTTCTTGTAATTGTGTTTTTAATTCCTTGAGTTCATCTGGTGCCATTCTGTACGGCCTCCTTGAAACAGGTGCCGTTCCTGGAATGAGGTCTATCTTAAACTCCACATCCCTATCTGGAGGAAGCCCAGGAAGCTCCTCCGGAAACACGTCCGGGAAATCACATACTACCGGTATCTTTTTAATCTCTTGAAGTCCAGATGTATTTACTGTGGCCTCTAGATGTTTCTGTTCTGGTATGTGCACCTTTAGTATCTTTCCAGTGACCTTAGACTTTAATTGCACTTCCCTGCTGCCAACATGTAGGATTGCATCGTTTTCTACCATCCAATTCATACCCAAAATAACGTCAATCCCTTGGTGTGGCAGCACCACAGGATTTATGACAAAGCTCTCGGGACCGATGTCTATCTTTAATTGTCTGGCCATTAAACCAGTGGCGACAGGGGAACCCGGTGCGGTGATGTGATAATCTTCCTTTAACTTGTACATTTTTATCCCGTGCTTCAATGCATATGACTTGCTAAGAAATGTATGAGTGGCTCCGGAATCAAATAACACGACGGCCGGATGACCGTTGGCGGTGAACGTACCAGCAAGTACCGGCTCTCCGGCTGGGACCTGGTCCATGTGGATGAAGTGAACTCGGCCCATCTTAGAGTTGGACCCCTTTTGCTTCCCCTGGATGCCACCCGCAGGGGTGGGACCCTAGATGCGACGAGGTGCCCTGCAGTCCTTACTGAAGTGTCCGGTCTTGCCGCAGTTAAAGCAAGGACCCCAAGCTCCCTGTGAGAAAGGAGCGCGAGGTGCAGGAAGCTGTGCCTGATGGGATGGTGCGCGGTAGGTAGGGAACCTCTGCTGCTGCGGTGCCCTGTGAATCCAACCCGACTGATTGGGCCGGACTACAAAGCGAGACTGCTGGTGGTACTGCTGTGGCTGCTGATAGCTGGCCTTCTGCTTCTGAGATGACCCAGGTGCATTGTTGGCCTGGCGTTTCTGCTTTTGATCCTCATTTGCAACACGGAGGCGATTCTCCATGTCCAGTGCAGTGTCGACCAGCGCCGAGAAGCTTTGGTATTCTCGCCCCAGATGCGTCAGAAGTGTAGAGTCAAACCCACTCAAGAGCCTAGCTTCCCTGCTAGGATCATCAGCCACGTCCCCCGGTGAATATTGCGACAAGTGTATGAACGACTGCACGTACTGCATGACCGTTCGGTTACCCTGCTTCAGTTCCCTGAACTCCCTCTGCTTCTGCTCCATAAGACTCTTCGGGATGTAGTGGGCCCGAAAAGCTGTACGGAGCTCCTCCCACGTGATGATGTGACCTTGCGGCTGCATAGCTTGGAACGTGGTGTACCACGCTCCGGCTGGGCCCTGAAGTAGCTGTGCTGCAAACCAAGCTTTCTCTTGCTCGGTCAACCCTGGAAGCAGTGTGAACTTGGACTCGATCGTGCGGAGCCAATCATTTGCTGCCAGTGGCTCAGGGCACGTGGTGAAGACTGGAGGGCGCAAATCCTCAAAGTCTTTGTAGGTGATCCCGCGGGGTTGGTGTTCCCGCGGCCGCTGCTGCCCTTGAGCTTGTCGTTCCTCCCTCATGAGGCGGATCAGCTCGCCCTGCTGCACGACCAGGGTGGCCAACTCCGGCGGGGGTGGTGCATCGTGTGGCTGCTGGCCTGAGGTCTGCCCATTGCGAGTGTTCACCATCTGCAAGAATGAAGCTAATAGTGTTCAGTCCAACCACTTTAAAGCAATTAAATGCCCCGAAACACAGTTACTCAAAACATGTAAGACAGAAACATATAATTGCAGTAAAGTGTTAGCTTCCTTCTTGCAGCGGTTCGACCACTGTCACATTTAGTCATAGCTCGATGTGTTGGTGTTTAGCAGTCGGCTATCGCGTGAATTTCTGGACAGCAATGACTTTACCGGTGCGCCGCTCCTAAACCGTGCATCTTTTGATTATGCTCCCCTTAGCAAAGTTATTTCTTGTTCTGTGGTCTTTCACTTTCATATGGAATGTTTTTGGTGATTCTATTTGTAGCCCATTCGAAATTTAGTCTACGTCAGCATATACTAGTTCAGTTCAGATTTCAGTGACTGCGTGATTTCAGCCATATCTCCCAAATGAGTCGTATTTAGGAGAAGCTTTGTATAAAAAAGTTGTTCTACACTTCCAGATCTACAACTTTGACAACACGCTCTCAGTTCAGTTCCTGCACTAAGGGTGTGCAAAATGGGATTTTCCTACTGGTGCTACTTCAGTCCAGATTTTAGGTTCGTGAGAGATTTGACCGTAACTCCAAATCTGAGCACAATTAGAGAAAGCTCCAATTGGCAAGGTTGTGCACCAGACAGTTCTCCACAACTTTGCTATTCAACTCTTGGCTCAAATCCTTACACAACTTAAGATAACTTCAGTTTTTGGCTGCAGCTGCGAAAAATTCCAGATTGCAAGGTGCAATCCAAAACGAGGTGCAACTCACAAATCCATACATACAACCATCTCAAAGGCCATTACGACGTAAAACCTACATCAGTGCCACTTAGAAAAGTTCAATTACTGCTAAAGAGTCTTAGGTTTACATCATAGGATGGTGGCTACGTCAACCAACCATCGAATAGTGCGTAATAAAATGGTCCATCATAACATCAAATGGCGTACGGAATGAGCTCTCACAACTCACCACTGTTTTCGTACAACCATGAGTCTAAACGCGGAGCGGATTATTACAAAACATCGCTTTCAACGCGTCACTAACTTAATGCTTAACTTCCTTCCATCAATCCATCAAACACCCTGCACCCTGGAGTTAGCGTCAGAGGGGTCGTTCTCCTCTTCCTCTTCCACCTCCATGGGCTCCGAGGACTCCTCCTCCTCCTCCTCCTCCTCCTCCAAGGGCGCGGGCTGCTGCGGCGGCTCGTACTCGGCCAGACGCTGCTGCAGCTGCACCACCCAGGCCTCTAACTCCTCCACACGGGTACGGGTCTCCGTGTACCTGGAAAAGTAGAAGCGGCTCCGGTTCTCCGCGCGCTGGTACATCCCGTGCGCCTCACGTGCATAGTCCATGCACGCTACCAAGGGCCGGAGCCGTTCCTGTCCCGAAGCCACCCATGGCGCTCCTGCCAAGCGTGGTCGAGGTCGCGTGTGGGGAGGAAGCGCAGGACCATGTGGTCTGCCTCCCACCTGGAGCTCAACGAAGTGAGGGCTCCCATCACCGCCTTACGGTAAGCCTCCTCCTCGTTGGCCCCGTAAGTGGTGAGGGTCTGCTGGCCCGCGAACGTCCCCCGTGGAAGGACAACCTGGGCCATGCAGTTGCCCTCCTCGTGCACCGTCTGCACCGAGATGAAGGGACAGGGGCGACGCCCCATCTCTCTCAGGGCCCTGCACAGCATCTGGGACAGGGGACACTCCTCCCTGCAGCGAGTGTGGAGCAACCCATCCTCCACCACAGGGGGAGTGTGGGTCACGTCAGGGAGAACGGTGGTCCTGGCTCCGGTGGCTTTGCGTGCGGTCTGCTTGGTCCTGGCCATCTGTTTTGGGTAAACAAGGTTGTGCATTAGTGAGGGATATATTTTTCATACGAGATATTAAGCCAAGGGTACAATAGTGCATCATATGGAAGGTAAACTTTTAAAATTGCGATTTATTTCATAGCATTTTAATAATATCCCACCATAAATAAAAGCAGTAAACATGATGCATGAATCGTATCTAAACGGTCTCACATCACACATCTAAAAGAAGAGTACATATAGCTATCATTATTTCGGTGACACATATGCACGGCACTCTCTAATGCAACTAGTTTCGCACGTAGTTAGTGTACCTGCAGAAGAATGCATGCTCATACATTACCACATAGTGTGGCATCCACGCGTGACCGCTGCATGGACAACTTGGTGGGCCGATGCACCTTTTCCTCAAAGCCTGACTTTCCTCCAGTACTGGGGATTGTCGAGAAAAAGGTGGATCCCAAAACCAAATGTAAGTGTGGTGGATATGAAAGCCTCAAACATGCCCACCACCCTTAAAGAGCTTTTACTTATACAGCATGAATGCAGAGTTCACAACCGTTCGCAAAACCCGATAGCTTCCACCAGTACTGGGGATAGCTATGGCCGAAAAGTTGTTTCTCAAAGCGCCGAACATGCATATGAGTTCTATCTAGGTTAGAATGCCAGTGACGTCACCTGAATAACACTAACATCCTTATACGGGCATAGCGTATACTCTCATTTTTCAATTACTTGAAAAGAGCTTTCGAAAATAGTTTTGTAAACCAAAACTTGATGATGTAACTGTTGTCTGTGTATGATCGGCTCTGATACCAGCTGTGGCGGAACCGCCCAGCTTAATCCAGGCTAAGCACACCTGCCACCTCTAGCTCGCAGTGCACTTAGGCTAGACTAAACCTGGTAGTCCGTCGAGAGTCCTTCGGGCTCTCGATGTCACCATTTCCCAGAGGAACCGACGTCATACACATCCGACTCTCGATGGAGCCACAATAATTACAACATCACAGGCAGTTGAATAGATATTACATAGACTTTAGTTACAAACCAAGTTTGAAATCAAATACAGTTCAACGTAGTGTCTTATAACAACATAGTTCAAATAGTCTCTCGCAGCGGAAATTTAAAGTTCAAGTTTCATGGTACTCAAAATACTTGCATAAAAGAACGAGCATCAAGCCCACTGATGCCGCTCCTTGCCAGATCATGACTCTGCTCATTCTTGATGGGGGCACGACCCTCCACCAACATAGGCACAGAAGAGAAACTCCGTACCTGTAAACCAAAAGTGGGGGCAAACCCTGAGTACTAATTACTCAGTAGGACTTAATGGATGAGGCTTACGGCTGACGCGAAGCTTACTTACTAGCATCTGAGTCCTTAGCCATTGCTTTTATACAAGATCAAGTTAATCAGTGGAAGCAGGATCTGACAGCTGCTTACATTATTGCACCCGAGCAGGATTTAACAGCTGCTCGAGTCATCAAAATTGGTGGAACATAATAGGTATGGTATAGCATGGCATGAAAGTAAAGCATGTATCAGAAATGTGACAAATATTGCATAAAGTAAATTAGGCATATCCAAGTATGTAATTGTCAAAACCATGAATTCTCAATACAACATATTCATATGGATTACTACTTTGCCCGTCAGTGGTATTGGCATTCTCACACCTGGTGAGTATCAGCGATTCGAATCGATTTTTATATTCCCAGAAATAACTAGAAGCACCAGGATGGCATATGCTTACTAACTCCCAACGTTCCACATATGCTTCCCCCATCTCCACCTGTCCCGTCTCAAGTTTGATGACCATTCCCGCCTGACTCCCGGAGCGCGTTGTCGCAGGAGCGGTACCTCGATTACGTCGGGTTCTGCCCTCCTTTGACACCCGCCTCCGCGGCCACCTTCCTCTCAACCAGTGGGTAGGAACGTGCCCCTTGCTTAAGACGTCACAAGTAAGACTTTCACCGGCCCATAGATTCCGGATAAGCACTCTAGCAATGTTATGCCGACCAATAGGCGAACAACGACCAGCCTTATGCGACTCGGGCGGAGTCCACCACACATTATCTCAATTCTCAACATTCATACCCGTATCTCCGCCCGGTCTCCAGTTAAAACATAACTTAATCATGGCATGATAATAATAGCTTTCATAGTGAGACTTTTTCTTTTGATCAGTAACACCTACGCGACGAGTGACCTTTATTCACTCGTGTCTACTCGTACCTAGCCATTCTAGGCACTCGCCCTACGAACTCTAGGTATAGGTGATAGGGCCAGGCGGCCAAGGGATCTAATGCAATTGGTTCCATACAACACCTAATGCATATGCGTAATGAACAGGTATTTTATTTGCTGGGAATTGTATGATCCTGCCTACCTTCTTCCTCTCTAGGGTTAGTCTCTTCGGCGGTGGCGTCAGCGGTCGGCTGCGAGTCCTCCTGCTCCTCTTTGGGTTCCTCGACCAGGGGTTGCTCCTGCACTGTCTCTTCTTCGATCGCGGGGTCTATATGCATGAGAAGTACCGACATGAGCGCATATGAATGCAGATGTATGCATTTGATGTAGATGAAGTGCAGATGCCAGTATGCAGCATATACTTCATGGAAAACGACATGTGCATAGTAGTTAAATCAACCTTCATGTATATATTTAGTGTAAACCATGCACATTTGTGAATTAAAACATGCATCTGAGTTCTGGCAGTTCAACTAACTCAAATGGTACCAAACTTTTATGACAAACAGATACTTCATACCCAAAGCTACTGTCAAAATCTCAGCTCAATTAGAGTTATAATTATTTTATTAAAATTCCAGCAAGTTTTCAGCCGTACACATTGTCAGAATTTTTATAATTTATTGGCATGGTTTCTGAAGATGAAATTTTACCAGTGAGCTATCCTTAGTATGAACTACATGTACAAAAATTTACAAGCTAAAACTCCCAAGTTTTGACAGGACATCTATTTCCCATATATAAAACTAGTGCAAATTAAGATGTACATATAAACAGTGAGAATAGCTTCCAAGCATATACTTTTTAGATTCTACAGTACTCCCACATGCTACTAGAATTTTGGTAGAATTTATCTTGCACATTAGGACCCATTTTTCCATTTATCAAATTCTCCAAGTCAAGATTTGTCATTTTCAAATCACCATCAAAACTATACATGCAGGGGCTCATATTTTACCAGTGGTGTTCACAAGCTATATAGAACCTGAGAAAAATACTAGTGAGCCTTATTTCACATATTTTGCATGGACCCCATTTTCAAGTTATCAAATAATGCATAAAGTACATATAAAATGGTAAAACCATGAATGAACAGTAAGGTATTGAGTCACCAGGAATTACCACAGTATCAAAACACCCTAAGAAGGCTACTGACCAAGTTTCGTCATTTTTGGATTCTACCTAGGCCATGTTTCCTATTTTTCATTGATTTATCATGCATCTTTAAAAACAGGGGTAAAACCGTACATGCACATCCCCACATCATACCTACTGTGTAGATCTATTTACCAGGAGTACAACGCAACTGAGTTTACCTTTTTACGATTTTTATTCGATTTTATATGAATTTCCAAAGTTTCAGCCGAGTATAGGAAAAAGAAATGGAAAAAGATAGAACCGAGGACTAGAACACAATTAACCCTATACTCCAGGGGCTAGCACGTAAGAATGCCAAGACTCAGTAAACAGCGCGTGGGTTAAAAATGTAAATAAACCATACTTCGGGGGGTAGCTTGCAAAACCCCCCGGCCTTTCTTCCTCCTCCCGCCGCGCGCGACGGCGCGGCGGCGCGCGCGCGCGCCCGGCGAGCTCGGGCTCGCCGGAGCCGCGACGCGACGCGCATCGGGTGCGCGGTAGCGCGGCGCTCAAGCCGGGCTAGATCTCGGCGGTGGGGACGGCGAGGGTCGGTGGTGGAAGGCGGTGAACCGCGGGTGCGCGACGGCGTCGGCGGTGTGGCCACGACGTCGGGCGGCGGTGGATCTAGGCGAAGGGTGGGTGAACGGCGACGAGGCCTAGTGCCTCGGGTGCGCGGGAGCGAGGCGAGTGCGGTGAGAGTGCTCTAGGGACGCGACGAGGGCGGTAGGCGGCGGCGCAAGCCCGAGCTTGAGCTCGGCCCGGCCATGGCGGGCGCGACGGGGCTCGGCCCGATCTAGAGAATGAGGGGGAGAGGGACGACGAGGTCTACCCCGGCGGGTGCGCAAGGGCGAGGCGAGGTTGATGGCGGCGGTTGGGGGCGCGGAGAGGGACCGAGGAGGCCGGCGTAGCGAGCTCTCGGTCGGCGGCTATGGCGGGCGGTGCGCGAGGGTGGAGAGAGAGCGAGTGAGTGAGCGAGCGAGGAGCGGGGGAATGAACGCGGACGGCTTCGCGGCTAGGTAAGGGCGCGGCCTCGGCCGAGGGGGGGCCGATCCGCGTGCGCGTGTCGTGGCCGTACGCCGGCGGCCACGCGGCGACCGCGAGCTGGGGGAGCGGGGCGGCGTCAGTGACCGCGGGGGAGGAAAATCCCAGAAAAAGAAAAATGTGTTTCCTCACCCTCTGTAAATCGCCATTTTGACCTATTTAGTTGCCGAATTTGGAAAAATGGTAATTGGATGAAATGCTTCACTCTTTGAACTCTACAACTTTGTCAAAAGGTTCCAACTCAAATTCGGTCTAGAAATATGAATTCCATTTGAATTTGGCTGACAGCTCTAGATGGGGCAGAGTACCTTTATTTCTTGTGAAGGGAAAACTCCCATTTCTAGGTTTTAACTTCTAAAACTCCCATTGACAAGTTTGTTTATAATTTAATCATCTATATTTCATTCCATTTGCATTTGACATGAAAATGACTTTAAGTTGGAGAAAAACCAAATTTACCAACTGGTCAGATTTAAACTATGTTTCTAGGCTGACAGAAAATGGTTCAAATCATTAACTAGAATTCATTTTATAACCAGACCCCAATTGAAAAAGTTGCTCCCTAGATCATTACCTACAACTTCCCTAATTTGAGCTTTGCATGAAAGTGGCTGCAGGTCAGAGTAAATTTGGAATTTCAAATCAGCCCCTATTTGGACTGGTTTTCTATACTGACAATAATTGACCCTAATCACTTTGCAAACCTCATTATATGACAAGACCCCAATTAGGAAAGTTGTTTATATCATGTTTAACTACAGTTTTGTCAATATGGACTTCACCCAGATCTCAACAGAATAAAAGATATGATCATGAACATAGCACCACACATGAAATGACAGTGTTTTTCACTTAGTAATATAAACCAAACTTGTTTCCAATGCACCCACGCATGTCATGCCATGATGCCCAAGATGAATGCTTCATGTATGATGAGTGATTATGCACTTGAGATGCCGGAGCATCACAACCCACCCCCCTTAAAGAAATCTCGTCCCGAGATTTGTTGATGTGATGTGGGTGGATAAGTTAAATTAGGATGCAGTGCATTGTGTAGGATTTCGAATAAAATCTGTATTTAGATGGTTATACATACTCGTTTGTAGTAGCTGAAAGGAAACCCGGGTATTTGGTTTGCAAGTATTCTTCTTGCTCCCAAGTCGCTTCTTCTTCGGAGTGATTACTCCGTTGTACTTTGTAAAAGTTGATTGCTCTTCTTCTTGTTGCTCTTTGTTTTTGGTCGAGGATTTTTATAGGACGTTCCTCATGGTGTGGTCAGGCTCAATTTGAATTTGCAAGGTGTCCACCGCTTCTTCCGGCACTCTCAAACACCTCTTAAGTTGCGAGACATGAAATACGTCATGAACCGCAGCCAGATGTGAAGGTAGCTCCAACCGGTAAGCAACTGGCCCACACTGCTCAGTGATCTTAAACGGACCTACGTATCTCGGGGCTAACTTCCCTTTCACACCAAAATGATGTACCCCTTTCATTGGTGACACCCGAAGGTACACATGATCATCAACTTCAAAGACCAACGGTCGTCTTCTTTTGTCAGAGTAGCTCTTTTGCCTAGACTGTGCTCTTTTCAAGTTGCTATGTATAAATTTAACTTGCTCCTCGGCTTGTGTTACCAAATCAGGGCCAAAGATGACCCGTTCTCCTGGTTCGGACCAGTTGAGGGGTGTTCTGCATCTTCTCCCATATAGAGCCTCGAAAGGAGCCATTTCTAAGCTCTTTTGGTAGCTGTTGTTATAAGCGAACTCAGCTAGAGGAAGGCACTCCTCCCATTTGGTGGAATAAGTTAATGCACAAGCTCTCAACATGTCTTCTAGGATTTGATTTACCCTCTCGACTTGGCCACTGGTTTGTGGATGGTATGCGGAACTGCGAATCAAAGTGGTGCCAAGAGCGGTCTGTAGGTGCTCCCAAAAGCGGGATACAAACAGAGAGCCCCAATCTGAAGTGATCGACCGAGGAACACCATGTAAAGAGACTATCCTCGCGATGTATAATTCAGCATAGGTCTTGGCATGGTAGATTGTTTTCACGGGAATAAAGTGAGCTGATTTTGTGAGTCGGTCAATAATCACCCATATGGAATCATAGCCCTTCTGAGTGCGAGGCAAACCCACAATGAAATCCATGTGTATATCTTCCCACTTCCAAGATGGTACGGCTAGCGGTTGAAGCATTCCTGCCGGTTTTAGATGGTCGGCTTTTACTCTCTGGCACACGTCACACTCGGACACGTATTTGGCGATCTCCCGTTTCATACGGGTCCACCTTGTTTTAGATCTTGGTACATCTTGTTGCTACCCGGGTGCATGGTGAACATGGAGGTGTGGGCTTCGTCTAGGATTTTCTTTCTCAACTCCATGTCCCTAGGTACCACTAAGCGACCCTTGAACCATAGGACGCCTTGGTCATCAAGCGTGAAGCACGCTCTCTTCTCTTCATTTATACCTTCCCGAATGTATGCCATACTTTTATCTTGTTTCTGTGCCGCTATAATTTGTTCTTTTATGGTAGGCTCTATGATCAAGCTGTAAAGTTCTGCCATTTGCTCAGTGATTACTTCGATCTCATCTATCTCACAACAGATCACCCTTGCCGTGGGTCGGACTTCAAGCATATGGCAATGAGCCCGACGGCTTAGTGCATCTGCTACGACATTTGCTTTGCCGGGATGGTAATGGATTTCCAGGTCATAGTCTTTTATCAGTTCTAGCCATCGTCGTTGTCTCATGTTAAGTTCAGGCTGCGTGAGGATGTATTTGAGACTCTTATGATCTGTGTATATGTGACAAGTATTGCCCAGCAGATAATGTCTCCATATCTTTAGGGCGTGTACCACTGCTGCTAGCTCCAGATCATGTGTTGCGTAGTTGGCTTCATGTTTTCTTAACTGGCGTGACGCATAGGCAATTACTCTTCCCTCTTGCATTAAGACACAGCCAAGCCCATTGCCGGAGGCATCACAATATACGTCGAAGGGTTTAGTGACGTCCGGTTGAGCTAGCACTGGTGCGGAGGTTAATGACTTTTTCAAGCTTGTGAAGGCCTCTTCACACTTTGGATCCCATAGATACTTCGCGTTTTTCTTGGTCAGGGATGTCATTGGCTTTGCAGTTTTGGAGAAGTCCTTGATAAAGCGGCGGTAGTAGCCCGCTAAACCGAGGAAGCTCCTAATTTCTGTTACTGTTTCGGGTTGTTTCCAATTCAGTACATCTTCCACTTTACTCGGATCGACGGCTACCCCCTTTTCGGACAAGATGTGGCCAAGGAAACTCACTTCTCTTAGCCAGAATGCACATTTGCTGAACTTGGCGTAGAGTTGGTGTTCTCTCAGCCGGGTGAGTACCGTTCGCAAGTGCTCCTCGTGCTCTTCCTCGTTTTTAGAGTAGACGAGGATGTCGTCAATGAATACGACTACAAATTTATCCAGCTCGTTCATGAATATTGAGTTCATCATATACATGAGAAGGCTGGTGCATTGGTTAACCCGAAGGACATGACCTATTCATATAGGCCGTATCTGGTAGAGAAGGCTGTCTTGGGTATATCTTCTTCCCTGATTTTTATTTGATAGTAGCCTGACGTTAAATCAATTTTTGAAAACACTTTGGCCCCTGCTAGCTGATCGAACAAGATGTCAATGCGAGGCAGTGGGTACTTATTTTTGATCATGACTGCGTTTAATGGTCTATAGTCCACGCACAATCTCTTACCACCTTGGTCTTTCTTCTCTACAAAGAGAGCAGGACAGCCCCAAGGTGATGAGCTAGGACGAATGAACCCTTTATCCAATTGTTCTTGTAATTGTGTTTTTAATTCCTTGAGTTCATCTGGTGCCATTCTGTACGGCCTCCTTGAAACAGGTGCCGTTCCTGGAATGAGGTCTATCTTAAACTCCACATCCCTATCTGGAGGAAGCCCAGGAAGCTCCTCCGGAAACACGTCCGGGAAATCACATACTACCGGTATCTTTTTAATCTCTTGAAGTCCAGATGTATTTACTGTGGCCTCTAGATG
This sequence comes from Paspalum notatum, assembly GCA_022530915.1. Lineage (NCBI taxonomy): Eukaryota > Viridiplantae > Streptophyta > Magnoliopsida > Poales > Poaceae > Paspalum > Paspalum notatum. The sequence goes on from CM039691.1 coordinate 16,228,786, forward strand.
TTTCTGTTCTGGTATGTGCACCTTTAGTATCTTTCCAGTGACCTTAGACTTTAATTGCACTTCCCTGCTGCCAACATGTAGGATTGCATCGTTTTCTACCATCCAATTCATACCCAAAATAACGTCAATCCCTTGGTGTGGCAGCACCACAGGATTTATGACAAAGCTCTCGGGACCGATGTCTATCTTTAATTGTCTGGCCATTAAACCAGTGGCGACAGGGGAACCCGGTGCGGTGATGTGATAATCTTCCTTTAACTTGTACATTTTTATCCCGTGCTTCAATGCATATGACTTGCTAAGAAATGTATGAGTGGCTCCGGAATCAAATAACACGACGGCCGGATGACCGTTGGCGGTGAACGTACCAGCAAGTACCGGCTCTCCGGCTGGGACCTGGTCCATGTGGATGAAGTGAACTCGGCCCATCTTAGAGTTGGACCCCTTTTGCTTCCCCTGGATGCCACCCGCAGGGGTGGGACCCTAGATGCGACGAGGTGCCCTGCAGTCCTTACTGAAGTGTCCAGTCTTGCCGTAGTTAAAGCAAGGACCCCAAGCTCCCTGTGAGAAAGGAGCGCGAGGTGCAGGAAGCTGTGCCTGATGGGATGGTGCGCGGTAGGTAGGGAACCTCTGCTGCTGCGGTGCCCTGTGAATCCAACCCGACTGATTGGGCCGGACTACAAAGCGAGACTGCTGGTGGTACTGCTGTGGCTGCTGATAGCTGGCCTTCTGCTTCTGAGATGACCCAGGTGCATTGTTGGCCTGGCGTTTCCGCTTTTGATCCTCATTTGCAACACGGAGGCGATTCTCCATGTCCAGTGCAGTGTCAACCAGCGCCGAGAAGCTTTGGTATTCTCGCCCCAGATGCGTCAGAAGTGTAGAGTCAAACCCACTCAAGAGCCTAGCTTCCCTGCTAGGATCATCAGCCACGTCCCCCGGTGAATATTGCGACAAGTGTATGAACGACTGCACGTACTGCATGACCGTTCGGTTACCCTGCTTCAGTTCCCTGAACTCCCTCTGCTTCTGCTCCATAAGACTCTTCGGGATGTAGTGGGCCCGAAAAGCTGTACGGAGCTCCTCCCACGTGATGATGTGACCTTGCGGCTGCATAGCTTGGAACGTGGCGTACCACGCTCCGGCTGGGCCCTGAAGTAGCTGTGCTGCAAACCAAGCTTTCTCTTGCTCGGTCAACCCTGGAAGCAGTGTGAACTTGGACTCGATCGTGCGGAGCCAATCATTTGCTGCCAGTGGCTCAGGGCACGTGGTGAAGACTGGAGGGCGCAAATCCTCAAAGTCTTTGTAGGTGATCCCGCGGGGTTGGTGTTCCCGCGGCCGCTGCTGCCCTTGAGCTTGTCGTTCCTCCCTCATGAGGCGGATCAGCTCGCCCTGCTGCACGACCAGGGTGGCCAACTCCGGCGGGGGTGGTGCATCGTGTGGCTGCTGGCCTGAGGTCTGCCCATTGCGAGTGTTCACCATCTGCAAGAATGAAGCTAATAGTGTTCAGTCCAACCACTTTAAAGCAATTAAATGCCCCGAAACACAGTTACTCAAAACATGTAAGACAGAAACATATAATTGCAGTAAAGTGTTAGCTTCCTTCTTGCAGCGGTTCGACCACTGTCACATTTAGTCATAGCTCGATGTGTTGGTGTTTAGCAGTCGGCTATCGCGTGAATTTCTGGACAGCAATGACTTTACCGGTGCGCCGCTCCTAAACCGTGCATCTTTTGATTATGCTCCCCTTAGCAAAGTTATTTCTTGTTCTGTGGTCTTTCACTTTCATATGGAATGTTTTTGGTGATTCTATTTGTAGCCCATTCGAAATTTAGTCTACGTCAGCATATACTAGTTCAGTTCAGATTTCAGTGACTGCGTGATTTCAGCCATATCTCCCAAATGAGTCGTATTTAGGAGAAGCTTTGTATAAAAAAGTTGTTCTACACTTCCAGATCTACAACTTTGACAACACGCTCTCAGTTCAGTTCCTGCACTAAGGGTGTGCAAAATGGGATTTTCCTACTGGTGCTACTTCAGTCCAGAGTTTAGGTTCGTGAGAGATTTGACCGTAACTCCAAATCTGAGCACAATTAGAGAAAGATCCAATTGGCAAGGTTGTGCACCAGACAGTTCTCCACAACTTTGCTATTCAACTCTTGGCTCAAATCCTTACACAACTTAAGATAACTTCAGTTTTTGGCTGCAGCTGCGAAAAATTCCAGATTGCAAGGTGCAATCCAAAACGAGGTGCAACTCACAAATCCATACATACAACCATCTCAAAGGCCATTACGACGTAAAACCTACATCAGTGCCACTTAGAAAAGTTCAATTACTGCTAAAGAGTCTTAGGTTTACATCATAGGATGGTGGCTACGTCAACCAACCATCGAATAGTGCGTAATAAAATGGTCCATCATAACATCAAATGGCGTACGGAATGAGCTCTCACAACTCACCACTGTTTTCGTACAACCATGAGTCTAAACGCGGAGCGGATTATTACAAAACATCGCTTTCAACGCGTCACTAACTTAATGCTTAACTTCCTTCCATCAATCCATCAAACACCCTGCACCCTGGAGTTAGCGTCAGAGGGGTCGTTCTCCTCCTCCTCTTCCACCTCCATGGGCTCCGAGGACTCCTCCTCCTCCTCCTCCTCCTCCTCCAAGGGCGCGGGCTGCTGCGGCGGCTCGTACTCGGCCAGACGCTGCTGCAGCTGCACCACCCAGGCCTCTAACTCCTCCACACGGGTACGGGTCTCCGTGTACCTGGAAAAGTAGAAGCGGCTCCGGTTCTCCGCGCGCTGGTACATCCCGTGCGCCTCACGTGCATAGTCCATGCACGCTACCAAGGGCCGGAGCCGTTCCTGTCCCGAAGCCACCCATGGCGCTCCTGCCAAGCGTGGTCGAGGTCGCGTGTGGGGAGGAAGCGCAGGACCATGTGGTCTGCCTCCCACCTGGAGCTCAACGAAGTGAGGGCTCCCATCACCGCCTTACGGTAAGCCTCCTCCTCGTTGGCCCCGTAAGTGGTGAGGGTCTGCTGGCCCGCGAACGTCCCCCGTGGAAGGACAACCTGGGCCATGCAGTTGCCCTCCTCGTGCACCGTCTGCACCGAGATGAAGGGACAGGGGCGACGCCCCATCTCTCTCAGGGCCCTGCACAGCATCTGGGACAGGGGACACTCCTCCCTGCAGCGAGTGTGGAGCAACCCATCCTCCACCACAGGGGGAGTGTGGGTCACGTCAGGGAGAACGGTGGTCCTGGCTCCGGTGGCTTTGCGTGCGGTCTGCTTGGTCCTGGCCATCTGTTTTGGGTAAACAAGGTTGTGCATTAGTGAGGGATATATTTTTCATACGAGATATTAAGCCAAGGGTACAATAGTGCATCATATGGAAGGTAAACTTTTAAAATTGCGATTTATTTCATAGCATTTTAATAATATCCCACCATAAATAAAAGCAGTAAACATGATGCATGAATCGTATCTAAACGGTCTCACATCACACATCTAAAAGAAGAGTACATATAGCTATCATTATTTCGGTGACACATATGCACGGCACTCTCTAATGCAACTAGTTTCGCACGTAGTTAGTGTACCTGCAGAAGAATGCATGCTCATACATTACCACATAGTGTGGCATCCACGCGTGACCGCTGCATGGACAACTTGGTGGGCCGATGCACCTTTTCCTCAAAGCCTGACTTTCCTCCAGTACTGGGGATTGTCGAGAAAAAGGTGGATCCCAAAACCAAATGTAAGTGTGGTGGATATGAAAGCCTCAAACATGCCCACCACCCTTAAAGAGCTTTTACTTATACAGCATGAATGCAGAGTTCACAACCGTTCGCAAAACCCGATAGCTTCCACCAGTACTGGGGATAGCTATGGCCGAAAAGTTGTTTCTCAAAGCGCCGAACATGCATATGAGTTCTATCTAGGTTAGAATGCCAGTGACGTCACCTGAATAACACTAACATCCTTATACGGGCATAGCGTATACTCTCATTTTTCAATTACTTGAAAAGAGCTTTCGAAAATAGTTTTGTAAACCAAAACTTGATGATGTAACTGTTGTCTGTGTATGATCGGCTCTGATACCAGCTGTGGCGGAACCGCCCAGCTTAATCCAGGCTAAGCACACCTGCCACCTCTAGCTCGCAGTGCACTTAGGCTAGACTAAACCTGGTAGTCCGTCGAGAGTCCTTCGGGCTCTCGATGTCACCATTTCCCAGAGGAACCGACGTCATACACATCCGACTCTCGATGGAGCCACAATAATTACAACATCACAGGCAGTTGAATAGATATTACATAGACTTTAGTTACAAACCAAGTTTGAAATCAAATACAGTTCAACGTAGTGTCTTATAACAACATAGTTCAAATAGTCTCTCGCAGCGGAAATTTAAAGTTCAAGTTTCATGGTACTCAAAATACTTGCATAAAAGAACGAGCATCAAGCCCACTGATGCCGCTCCTTGCCAGATCATGACTCTGCTCATTCTTGATGGGGGCACGACCCTCCACCAACACAGGCACAGAAGAGAAACTCCGTACCTGTAAACCAAAAGTGGGGGCAAACCCTGAGTACTAATTACTCAGTAGGACTTAATGGATGAGGCTTACGGCTGACGCGAAGCTTACTTACTAGCATCTGAGTCCTTAGCCATTGCTTTTATACAAGATCAAGTTAATCAGTGGAAGCAGGATCTGACAGCTGCTTACATTATTGCACCCGAGCAGGATTTAACAGCTGCTCGAGTCATCAAAATTGGTGGAACATAATAGGTATGGTATAGCATGGCATGAAAGTAAAGCATGTATCAGAAATGTGACAAATATTGCATAAAGTAAACCAGGCATATCCAAGTATGTAATTGTCAAAACCATGAATTCTCAATACAACATATTCATATGGATTACTACTTTGCCCGTCAGTGGTATTGGCATTCTCACACCTGGTGAGTATCAGCGATTCGAATCGATTTTTATATTCCCAGAAATAACTAGAAGCACCAGGATGGCATATGCTTACTAACTCCCAACGTTCCACATATGCTTCCCCCATCTCCACCTGTCCCGTCTCAAGTTTGATGACCATTCCCGCCTGACTCCCGGAGCGCGTTGTCGCAGGAGCGGTACCTCGATTACGTCGGGTTCTGCCCTCCTTTGACACCCGCCTCCGCGGCCACCTTCCTCTCAACCAGTGGGTAGGAACGTGCCCCTTGCTTAAGACGTCACAAGTAAGACTTTCACCGGCCCATAGATTCCGGATAAGCACTCTAGCAATGTTATGCCGACCAATAGGCGAACAACGACCAGCCTTATGCGACTCGGGCGGAGTCCACCACACATTATCTCAATTCTCAACATTCATACCCGTATCTCCGCCCGGTTTCCAGTTAAAACATAACATAATCATGGCATGATAATAATAGCTTTCTTAGTGAGACTTTTTCTTTTGATAAGTAACACCTACGCGACGAGTGACCTTTATTCACTAGTGTCTACTCGTACCTAGCCATTCTAGGCACTCGCCCTATGAACTCTAGGTATAGGTGCCAGGGCCAGGCGGCCAAGGGATCTAATGCAATTGGTTCCATACAACACCTAATGCATATGCGTAATGAACAGGTATTTTATTTGCTGGGAATTGTATGATCCTGCCTACCTTCTTCCTCGCTAGGGTTAGTCTCTTCGGCGGTGGCGTCAGCGGTCGGCTGCGAGTCCTCCTGCTCCTCTTCCGGTTCCTCGACCAGGGGTTGCTCCTGCACTGTCTCTTCTTCGATCGCGGGGTCTATATGCATGAGAAGTACCGACATGAGCGCATATGAATGCAGATATATGCATTTGATGTAGATGAAGTGCAGATGCCAGTATGCAGCATATACTTCATGGAAAACGACATGTGCATAGTAGTTAAATCAACCTTCATGTATATATTTAGTGTAAACCATGTACATTTGTGAATTAAAACATGCATCTGAGTTCTGGCAGTTCAACTTACTCAAATGGTACCAAACTTTTATGACAAGCAGATACTTCATACCCAAAGCTACTGTCAAAATTTCAGCTCAATTGGAGTTATAATTATTTTATTAAAATTCCCGCAAGTTTTCAGCCCTACACCTTGTCAGAATTTTTATAATTTATTGGCATGGTTTCTGAAGATGAAATTTTACCAGTGAGCTATCCTTAGTATGAACTGCTTGTAAAAAAATTTACAAGCTAAAACTCCCAAGTTTTGACCGGACATCTATTTCCCATATATAAAACTAGTGCAATTTAAGATGTACATATAAACAGTGAGAATAGCTTCCAAGCATATACTTTATGGATTCTACAGTATTCCCACATGCTACTAGAATTTTGGTAGAATTTATCTTGCACATTAGGACCCATTTTTCCATTTATCAAGTTCTCCAAGTCAAGATTTGTCATTTTCAAATCACCATCAAAACTATACATACAGGGGCTCATATTTTACCAGTGGTGTTCACAAGCTATATAGAACCTGAGAAAAATACTAGTGAGCCTTATTTCACATATTTTGCATGGTCCCCATTTTCAAGTTATCAAATAATGCATAAAGTACATATAAAATGGTAAAACCATGAATGAACAGTAAGGTATTGAGTCACCAGGAATTACCACAGTATCAAAACACCCTAAGAAGGCTACTGACCAAGTTTCGTCATTTTTGGATTCCACCTAGGCCATGTTTCCTATTTTTCATTGATTTATCATGCATCTTTAAAAACAGGGGTAAAACCGTACATGCACATCCCCACATCATACCTACTGTGTAGATCTATTTACCAGGAGTACAACGCAACTGAGTTTACCTTTTTACGATTTTTATTCGATTTTATATGAATTTTCAAAGTTTCAGCCGAGTATAGGAAAAAGAAATGGAAAAAGATAGAACTGAGGACTAGAACACAATTAACCCTATACTCCAGGGGCTAGCACGTAAGAATGCCAAGACTCAGTAAACAGCGCGTGGGTTAAAAATGTAAATAAACCATACTCCGGGGGGTAGCTTGCAAAACCCCCGGCCTTTCTTCCTCCTCTCGCCGCGCGCGACGGCGAGCTCGGGCTCGCCGGAGCCGCGACGCGACGCGCATTGGGTGTGCGGCAGCGCGGCGCTCAAGCCGGGCTAGATCTCGGCGGCGGGGACGGCGAGGGTTGGTGGTGGAAGGCGGTGAACCGCGGGTGCGCGACGGCGTCGGCGGCGTGGCCACGACGTCGGGCGACGGTGGATCTAGGCGAAGGGTGGGTGAACGGCGACGAGGCCTAGTGCCTCGGGTGCGCGGGAGCGAGGCGAGTGCGGTGAGAGTGCCCTAGGGACGCGATGAGGGCGGTAGGCGGCGGCGCAAGCCCGAGCTTGAGCTCGGCCCGGCCATGGCGGGCGCGACGGGGCTCGTCCCGATCTAGAGAATGAGGGGGAGAGGGACGACGAGGTCTACCTCGGCGGGTGCGCAAGGGCGAGGCGAGGTTGATGGCGGCGGTTGGGGGCGCGGAGAGGGACCGAGGAGGCCGGCGTAGCGAGCTCTCGGTCGGCGGCTATGGCGGGCGGCGCGCGAGGGTGGAGAGAGAGCGAGTGAGTGAGCGAGCGAGGAGCGGGGGAATGAACGCGGACGGCTTCGCGGCTAGGTAAGGGCGCGGCCTCGGCCGAGGGGGGGCGATCCGCGTGCGCGCGTCGTGGCCGTACGCCGGCGGCCACGTGGCGACCGCGAGCTGGGGGAGCGGGGCGGCGCTGACGAGTGGGCCCCATTCGTCAGTGACCGCGGGGGAGGAAAATCCCAGAAAAAGAAAAATGTGTTTCCTCACTCTCTGTAAATCGCCATTTTGACCTATTTAGGAGCTGAATTTGGAAAAATGGTAATTGGATGAAATGTTCCACTCTTTGAACTCTACAACTTTGTCAAAAGGTTCCAACTCAAATTCGGTCTATAAATATGAATTCCATTTGAATTTGGCTGACAGCTCTAGATGGGGCAGAGTACCTTTATTTATTGTGAAGGGAAAAACTCCCATTTCTGGGTTTTAACTTCTAAAACTCCCATTGACAAGTTTGTTTATAATTTAATCATATATATTTCATTCCATTTGGGTTTGACATGAAAATGAATTTAAGGTGGAGAAAAACCAAATTTACCAACTGGTCAGATTTAAACTGTGTTTCTAGGCTGACAGAAAATGGTTGAAATCATTAACTAGAATTCATTTTATAACCAGACCCCAATTGAAAAAGTTGCTCCCTAGATCATTACCTACAACTTCCCTAATTTGAGCTTTGCATGAAAGTGGCTGCAGGTCAGAGTAAATTTGGAATTTCAAATCAGCCCCTATTTGGACTGGTTTTCTATACTGACAATAATTGACCCTAATCACTTTGCAAACCTCATTATATGACAAGACCCCAATTAGGAAAGTTGTTTATATCATGTTGACCTACAGTTTTGTCAATATGGACTTCACCCAGATCTCAACAGAATAAAAGATATGATCATGAACATAGAACCACACATGAAATGACAGTGTTTTTCACTTAGTAATATAAACCAAACTTGTTTCCAATGCACCCACGCATGTCATGCCATGATGCCCAAGATGAATGCTTCATGTATGATGAGTGATTATGCACTTGAGATGCTGGAGCATCACAGTCGAGCTACCCAAAAGGGCACTCGATGAAACCATCGCCCGAGGATACCGACATCACACACGTTCAGCCCTCGAAAGAGCCACAACAGATTACATCATCACAGGCAGTTGAAGTAGAGAATAAGTAGACTTAGTTTACAAACCGAAGATAATAGTCAAATACATGTTCAAAGATAGCGGAAGCGATTTAAAAATATACATGTATAGCAGAAGCGTTTCAAAACCTCTCACAGCGGAAATGAAACTCAACAAATCTTCATGTAGAGATAAACAAGGCGAGTAGCACCGAGCCCACCGGTACTACCACCTCCAATATAGTTGTCCAGTGTCGCCAGTACCTGTAATCCAAAAGTGGGGGCAAACCCTGAGTACTAATTACTCAGTAGGACTTAATGGAATTGGCTTACGGCTGACGCAAAGCTTGCTTACTAAGAATTTGTCCTTAGCTGTTGATTTTTAAACAGGATCAAATTAACAAGTGAAAGCAGGATTGACAGTTGCTTGATTTATCGTGTAGAAGTAGGATTTTGACAGCTACTTAGTTCATCCTATCAATAATACTAATCATGAGTACAATAATAAGTTATCTGAAAGTGAAGCATGTATATTCAAGCATGTAGTATTCAAAACTATGAATTCATAATACAACATATTCAAGTGGATTACTACTTTGCCCATCAGTAGTATTGGCATTCTCATACCTGGTGAGCATCAGCGATTCGAATCGATTTTTATATTCCCGGGAATAACTAGAAGCACCAGGATGGCATATGCTTACTAACTCCCAGCGTTCCACATATGCTTCCCCCATCTCCACCTGTCCCGTCTCAAGTTTGGTGACCACTCCCGCCTGACTCCCGGAGCGCGTCGTCGCAGGAGCGGTACCTCGGTTACGTCGGGTTCTGCCCTCCTTTGACACCCGCCTCCGCGGCCACCTTCCTCTCAACCAGTGGGTAGGAACGTGCCCCTTGCTTGAGACGTCACAAGTAAGACTTTCACCGGCCCATAGATTCTGGATAAGCACCCTAGCAATGTTATGCCGACCAATAGGCGAACAACGACCGGCCTTATGCGACTCGGGCGGAGTCCACCATACCTTCCATATCATCATCATCATTTTTCTCATATAACCATATCTCCGCCCGGTCTCGAGTTAAAACCATGAGCATCCTCATAGCTTCCATCATAGTAATAGTTCCTGTGACTTTTGAAAAATCACCTACGCGACGAGTGACTCCATTCACTCGTGTCTACTCGTACCTAGCATTACTAGGCATACTCGTCCTACGCACTCTATTGTAGGTGCTAGGGCCAGGGCGGCCAAGGAGTCTAATGCAAATGGTTTCCAAACAACTCCTAATGCAGATGTGTAAGCATTCAACAAAATCATTTGCTAGGTAAAGCATGGTCCTGCCTACCTTTGATTCACTTTAATAAAACCAACAAACTAAGCTACTGTTAGTTTGCTGGGTTGTGAGGCTTTGCCCCAGGCAACCCCTTGATCCCTTGGACAACTCCTCCGTCCAAACACGACTGATGGGCACTCCAGGTCGTGAATGGGTCTTAGTTGGTCTTTTGATCACCGTTGGTTGAAGTAGTTCCACGCGCTCATTTCTTGATCACGTATCTGAAATAAGCGTCACTATATGAATGCCATGCATGATGCAGTGAATAGGATGCATGAATGACAAGCACACACTTAGAAAATCATTTCGTGGTTAGGCAGAAAGGTGAACAATAGACTAGTCAAACAAGATTACTTTCGTGGGTATAAATCTAGCATACACTCATACAGTTAAATATAAACAGTGCAACACATGAATTAATACCAGAGTAAGTTATCCATTTAACTGGTTCTTTATCGTTTCATATGTAAGCAAAACATCACGCAAGTATATGATTACATATGTAGTGGATTACTACACCATTCTCCTAGCATTAGTAACAGTAGTACCTTCATGAACTGATAATAAGCATATCCCATCACCTAGCTAACTAGTAAGTTGTTTGTCATAAAGCAACCATGTTGGGTACTAAGTGGATGAAAACCACACAAAGATGATGCAAAGTTAAAACATTATTAGGTGTTTTGGTTAGAATGGGTTGTTTAACATGAGAAGACTACTACATGCATTCATAGGGAAATACTCACAAACGATATCACACATTTTGTTTATCAAATGGATTAAGGCTCTATATTAACCTTAAGTGTTTTACACAGCAAATGAGTTCATCTTCCAATCAAGTGTGGCACAGACAACAGTAGATAGCGTGCAGCTAGAACTCAACTCATGTGCATGATGATATCAATAATCAACAAACACCTACCCTCATATTTAAATAACACATGCCTACTTTATGAATAAAAACGTTACTTGTGTTCGTGTAGTTAGACGATTCCAAACGAGCTCAGATTTTTGTGACATGTAGGTTCATAATGCATTATGCTACTATCAGAATTTCAGCCATAAAGGAGTTATAAATTAATTATGAGAATTCTAGCAAGTTATCAGCCCTATAGCTTCTCAGATTTTTCATAAATTATAGGAATGGTTTCCGAAGGTGAAATTTTACCAGTGAGCTATACTCAGCATGGACTACATGTATAAAAATTTACAAGTTAAAACTCCCAAGTTTCAAAGGACATCTATTTCCCATATCTTAATCCTATGTGAATTCAAGATGTGCATATAAACAGTATAAATAGCCCTCTAGAATATATTTTCTGGACTCCATGCATCAACATTAAGCTACCAAATTTTCTAGAGAATTTCTCTAGCCATTTATGACCACTTTTCTAATTATCATTTCCAACATGTATCATTTTGTCATTTTCAAATCACCAATTAAACTTTACATGCACAACTTCATATTTCACTAGTTGGCTACTTATGCTACCCAAAGTATATGAAAAATGCTAGAGAGTTAATTTGAGTACATTCCATGTAGCCTCCCATTTCTAAGTTGAATAAATGCACATAACACATGTACAAGGGTAAAAGGGTAATTAAACAACAAGTGCTAGGGCCACAAAAATTCACATAGTGCTATAATGCCACAAGAAAGCTACTGCCCAAGTTTCATGCCATTCGGAGTTCATTTAGGTCACTTTTGTCATTTATCCTATTTAATCATGCCTGCAACAAACCAAGGGCAAAACAGACATTTCACACCGCCACATCATACCAATCACGTAGATCTACTCGAGAGGAGTCTAACGCAACTGAGTTTGTCCATTTTGGATTTTTCTATGATTTTATATGATTTTCTAAAGTTCACCGCTAATTCAAATACATTTAAATGGAAAATCACTCAGACTAGGGACCTGATCGTGAATAACCATAACCTCCAGGGGCTTGCACAGAAGATTGTATAGACTCAATGAATAGTACTTAAAACAGAGCGCGCAATTATCTAAAAGGCAAGGGGGTTTTGGGGAAAACCCTCCTCCTTCTTCTACCTCTGGACAGGGGACGGCGCGCGGCGCGTAGGGGAGGAACGGCGGCGCTCCGCCGGCGGCCTGGCTGCCGGGCTTGGAGCCGAGCGGGTGGCTGAGGGTGTTCCCAACAACGGCAAACCCATTGACGTAGGCGTCGTTGCGAGGGGTGGTGAGGACAAGCGGAGCGGCGGCGGTGAACCGGATGTGGCGACGACGCTTCGGTGAGCGGCGGCGCGGCTCGGACCGGAGCAGGAAGGCGGCGAGGGGGTCAATTGGTTTACCCCAGAGGTGCGCGGAGAGACGGCGATGCCAGTGGTGGTGGTCTAGGGGCGGGGTAGGCACCGGAAGGTGGGCGTCGGCGGTAGCCCGGAGCTTGACCCGGGCGGAAATGGTGGTCGCGCGCGGGGAGGATGCTAGGAGGGGCTCCGGGGCTATTGGTCCTTGGGGAAGCGGAGAGTGGAGTGTGGCGGTCCTAGTGCTCCCATTAGCTAGGCGGAAAGGAGGCCGGAGGGGTGGGTGCTACGGTGGTGAACCGGCGGTGAACGCGCCGTGAACTCGGTGTCGCGGACGTCGAGCGACGGCTTGATCTACCCAATAGGGAGGGGAAGGCGAGGAGGCTTAGAGCTTCGGGTGCGCGAGGTCGCGGCGCAGGTGATGGTGGCGGTCTAGGGAGAAGGGAGGCAGTGAAGTGGCTGCAGGAGCTTGGGTCCGAGCTCGAGCTCATCCATGGTGGACACGGATAGAGAGCGAGAGAGAGGGAGGGGCGCTCGGGTCTGGGAGCTGAGGGAGTGAGCGAGGGGCGGGCGAAGGAGGTCGCGGTCACGTCCTAGTGCACGCGGAGGACGGGGCAGGTCGTGGGGGCGTCGATCCGTGGCGCGGCGCGCTGCCGGGTCGCCGGTGACCACGCGGTGGATGCCGGCCGCGACACCGTGTCGTTCCTGCACCGTGGCCCCACCCGTCATAGACCCCAAACAAAAACAATTCCAAGTGTGTTTCCTCCCCCTGTGTAATTTGCATTTTTGACCTACTTAGGAGCTGAATTTGGAAAAGTTCCAATTGAAGGAAATGTTCTACTCTTCAAACTCTACAAGTTTGTAAAAAGGCCAAATGCCAGATTCTAAGTGCAAATATGATTTACACATGAATTTATATAGCAGCCTTCACCTAGGACAGGGAGCCTTTATTACTTGGGAAATTCAAAACTCATATTTCTGTGCTTTACCTCCCAAAGTGCCTCTTGACAAAATTGTTTAGAATTTCATAACCTACAACTTATTCAATTTGGCCATTGCATGAAAATTGCTGTAGGTCATAGAAACATTGAGTTTACTAAACAGTTCAGATTTGGACTGGTTTTCTGTGTTGGTACAAAATGACCCTAAGCTCCATTTAAACCTCAATATGTGACCAAGCTCTAATTAACAAAGTTGTTCTCCAATACTTTATCTACAAGTTTGGTAATATGACTTTGTCTGAAACCCAACAGATTTTGAATTATAGATACAATTATGTTCCAAGGTTTATTAAAACAGAAATTTCACTTTGTGTAGAGACTTTCTTGTTTCCAACTTTTGGAGTATCAAATGAAGTGCAATCACTTCCACAATAGGTGCATTTGAAAGGTGATAAGTTTAATTCCACTTCATAGAAAGGAAGATTTTGAAGTCGTATAGTGAAATCAAAAGTAATTTCAGAATCAACTTAGGGAAATGCTGAAAATCCATACTTGGGAAATTTCTTAGTGTGGGTTGATCTAGTTGTTTCCATGAGATATTTGGGTGAAATTTTGAGTGAGTAGACGATAGTTTTGATCCATGCTTAGTGTAGTAAAATGATAGTCCATAACATGTACAACAAGTTTGTCAACGGAGTTGAGCTTGGGTACTTAATGAATTTGAAAGCTTTATTAGGGCTTAAGTTTGCCCACGATCACAACTGGCACTTATCAAGAAACTTTGGGTTGGACCTTTTAAACCTCCTGTCTTTAGATTTTTGAACATTGTCCAACAGAAAGGTCTAGGGCTACTTTTCTTATCCGAGGTTTGGCCCTTGGAGTTGAGCTCAAGAGCATGTGAGTGTTGACCTATCCAACCACAAAATGTGTGGTCTTGCATCTTATATAGAAAATTTTTGACTTAGTGATTTCTCCACGTGTTTCTTATTAATCTCTAAGCATGATTAAGTCTTAATCCATCATTAGCTTTCATCTAACCGTGTGTTAAGGCTTTTGAGATGCCCGGGGCATCACACTCACTCTCTCATAATCCATGGGACCAAGCCCGGAGAAGAGAAAGTTAACAACCTTGGCATTCGCCTCATGCTAAGCCACGATATCCTGTGTAGTACGCTCAGCAACTGGAAGCACCACAAAAGTCATACTCTGAGTAGCATCCCATATGTCCTGATTCTGGCTAACAAGGAATGCCTCCATCCTACCTTTCCAGTAGGGATAGCCATCGGAGCCAAGGACGGGAATTTTCCCGGAGTAAGTCATCGTCGCTACGGTTTCGTCACCGGTTAAGGTATAGGAAACCTAACCGACTCTGATACCACTTGTAGGACCGAGACGTGCGACTAGAGGGGGGTGAATCGGAGCACTTGAAAACTCAAACTCAAACCCCCACCACAGTGCAAAACGGAAACAACGCCCGCAACGAAACTAGACACCGTCCACTGAGAGGATACGTATCTAGCTCACAACACGTGCTTGGTACCGTCCACTGAACAGATACGTACCAAGCACCAAGCGGAAGCACACGCTCAAACGGCTAAGAACAAGAGTACAAAAGGAACCAACTCCGGAGAACTGCAGATTTCAGACTGACAGGGCTGCAAAGAAAAATCTCAAAACCCCTCAAGAAAAGCTCCAAAAAATCTCCCAAAATTTCCACACCTTCACAAGGTAATAGGGAACAACTCCAGAAAATTTCAGGCCAATTGGAGCAAGTTGTGACCACCGGACTGTCCGGTGCTTACAGCCTGACACTCCAAAAAGATTTGAACCAAAACCCTATCAAACCAACTCCAAAAATTATGAAATTTTTACTGGAAGTTAATAAGGGGCCAAGGAATAACTCCACAAATTTTCAGCTCAATTGGACAAAGAATAAAATTCCTAGAGCCACCGGACCGTCCAGTCGTTAACCACCGGACTGTCCGGTGGTTAAAAACTAACAGACTAACCCAAAAAGAAAAATACCGAAACCAGGTCAAAACATCTCCAAATTGTCTGAAATTTTTATGAGAGCTTTATGATTCATTGATAAAGAGCTTCACAAAATTTCAGCCCAAAATTCGAAAGTTTGACCCCTAAACCAAACAAGACTTGAAAATGGACAGAACCAGCAGGAAAACTGGACAGCAGGAAACTTCACACAAAAGCAATCCGAAACTTGACCAAACCTTCTCCAAACATCACGAAAATTGGTACAGGCTATCCTAGCCCCATTCCAAAACTATTCCCAAAAGATCTATGGAAAAATATCACGGGATTAGCAGGAATTTCAGATCTCGTGAAGAGGTGAATATTTGGGCAAGAAGGGGAAAAGCTCAAGAACAACTTGCTCGTGGCGTGGCAATCCTTTAGAATTGAGATGTTCTAAGACATAATCTCCACATCCTTGCAAGTCCAAAACACAAGGAAAACAAAGGATTCAACCTTGCCCAAAACAAACACCAAAAAGGCCAAGGATTGAAGCCAAAAACCAATGAGAACAAAGGGCGGAGAAGCACACAAAGTTGCTGCACGAAACCACTTCAATTATGAGCCTCAAAAGAGGTCTTAGGTCAGATTACAATGAAAGATTTTATCCCAAGCAACCGCCCTCACCTTCCCTCTTGATTTGGAGGCTACATCTCACCCTAACCCTCCTAAACTTGGAGCTCAAAGCTTGAGGACGAAAATTACACAAAGCAAATGAAAATCTAGCTGCCAAGACTACCTCTAGTGACCAGCTCTTAGGCTATTTATACACCGGTTCAGTTATGGCATTTTTACACATAGGCCCCTAACACTAGAAACGCCCGGAGGGGCTAAAACAGAAAAGAACCCGAAATATCGGGGACGGACGACCACGATGAAGACTTGATCTTCTTAGCTTCCACGCAATCTTTGGATGTCCTCCATGTGGCCAGTAGTCCAATCCAACTTTGTGTGATGCCCCTGGCATCTCAGAAGCCTTAACACACGGTTAGATGAAGGCTAACGATGGATTAAGGCTTAATCATGCTTAGTGATTAACAGGAAACACGTGGAGGAGCCACTAAATCAAAATTTTCTACACAAGATACAAGACCACACATTTCGTGGTTGAATAAGTCAACACTCACATACTTTTGAGCTCAACTCCAAATGTCAAACCTCGGATAAGAAAAGTAGCCCTAGACCTTTCTGTTGGACAATGTTCAAAAATCTAAAGACAGGAGGATTTAAAAGGTCCAATCCAAAGTTTCTTGATAAGTGCCAGTTGTGATCGTGAGCAAACTTGAGCCCTAATAAAGCTTTCAAATTCATTAAGTACCCGAGCTCAACTCCGTTGACAAACTTGTTGTACATGCTCTGGACTATCCTATTGCTACACTGAGCTGGGATCAAAGCTATCGTATACTCACTCAAATTTTCACCCAAATGTCTCATGGAAACAACTAGATCAAACCACACTTAGAATTTTCACAAGTATGGATTTTTAGCTTTTCCCTAAGTTGATTCTGAAATTACTTTTGAATTCACTATACAACTTCAAAATCTTCCTTTCTATGAAGTGGAATTAAACTTATCACCTTTCAAATGCACCTATTGTGGAAGTGATTGGATTTCATTTGATACTCCAAAAGTTTGAAACAAGAAAGTCTCTACACAAAGTGAAATTTCTGTTTTAATAAACCTTAGAACATAATTGTGTCTATAATTCAAAATCTGTTGGGTTTCAGACCAAAGTCATATTTCCAAACTTGTAGATAAAGTAATGAGGGACAACTTTGGTAACTAGAGTTTGATCATATATTGAGTTTTAAATGGAGTTTAGGGTCATTTTGTACCAACACAGAAAACCAATCCAAATCTTACCTATTTAGTAATCTCAATGTTTCAATGACCTACAGGCACTTTCATGCAAAGATCAAATTAGAGAAGTTGTAGATATTGAAATTCTAAACAAACTTTTCAATATACACTTTGGGTGGTAAAGACCAGAGATAGGACTTTTGATTCTTACAACCAGTAGAGGTACCCTGTCCAAACTGGGAGCTGCAACCTAAATCCAAATGAAATTCATATTTGTACTTAGAATCTGAAGTTGAACCTTTTGACAATGTTGTAGAGGTTAAAGAGTAGAGCATTTCATTCAATTGGGGTTTCTCCAAAATCGGCTCCTAAATAGGTCAAAAATGCAAATTTCAGAGGGAGAGGAAACACATTTGGCACTGTGTTTGTCTGGAGTCTATGACACGTGGGGCCCACATGACAGGGACGCCACCCTGTTCAAGCCGGTGAACGCCGCGTGGGCGACGGCGGCCGGGCAGCGCGGCCATGCCGCGGATCAAGCCCCCTCCCGCCGCGCCGCGCCTTCACCTGGATGGGAACGCGGCTCGGTTCACTCCCCCGGCCTCCGCTCTCACTCTCCCCGCTTCCTCACCTCACTCCCTGCCTCTGCGTGCGGGAAGCGCCGCCATTGCCCGAGCTCCCTGAGCTCGCGAGCACGGCCCTCGCGTGCCTCCTCTGGCCCGTTCGACGCGCGCCCCGCACTCGCCGTGTTCCGCTCCACCTTCCTAGCCACTTACCGGCCTCCGCCATCGCCTCCTCCCCCTCTCCCCACGTGTGCGCCATCTCGGCCGCCATTGCCGTCGACCCCGCGCCGTGGAGGACCCCCACCGGCGCCGCATCCTACTTCCACAGCCCCACCATTACGTTCGCCGTCTCACCGCGCAGCTCGAGGGCCCTACGGCGTCGCCTTCCCGCCTCCCCTCGACGAGAGCGAGCCCGCGTTCGCCGCGCTCCGTGCACCGTGGCCGCGCCAGTTCACCGCTCCGCGCCGCTCTTCCTCTCCACCATCGACGACGAGAGCTAGGGGAAACGGAAGCCCGCGGCGGAGAACACCTTCCCACACCACCTCGGCTCCAAGTCCAGCCCCCACATCGCCGGCGCAGGCCGCCGCTCTCTCCTCTACCGCGCGCGGTTCGGTCCGGCCCGAGGTAGAAGAAGAGGACCGGCCCTTTTGCGCAAATCCCCCTGAGGTTTCCGGTAATTGTTGTCCCGTTTCAATCACTATGCACTGAGTCTTGTATATCTTCTGTGCAGGCCCCTGGAAATTAGGGTTAATTGCAGTCTAGCCCCTGGATCTATGGATTTCCCATTTTCCCTGATTTAAATCGGCTGAAACTTTGGAAAAATCATATAAAATCAAATAAAAATCGTAAAAAGGTAAACTCAGTTGCATTGTACTCCTTGTAAATAGATCTACAAATTGGGTATGATGTGGAGGTGTGAAGAGTCTGTTTTACCCCTGGTTTAATGCATGCATGGTGTAGGGAAATAAATGGTAAAAGTGAACCAAATGAACTTCAAAAATTATGAAACTTGGACAGTAGCTTTATTATGGCATCTAGGTACTGTGTGATTTTTGGTAGCCCTAGCATTGGTTGGTAAATGACTGTTTTGCCCTTATGCATGTATTTTAGGTATTTCCTTAACTTGTAAAATGGGGGCTACCTGAAATATGCTCAAATGTGACATCTAGTATTTTCATGTACTTTATATAGTATGAGTAGTTCACCGGTAAAGTGTGAGGTCGTGCATGCATGTTTTAGCTGCTGTTATAAAAATGACAAGTGTTACGATGATTTAATCAAAAAGAGAAAAGTGCTATTCACCATGCTCTAAGAATTCCACCAAAATTCATGTAGCTATGTTACCCTGTAAGTATGCTTATGTGAATCATCCGTGTATCGTGGTTGTTGTTTCATGAAGGATTCATAAATGGTCGCTTAAATAGGATCAAATGTGAAGGAAATAAAAAGGGGGATGTAATGTACTCATATCTGCTCTTGTAAACTCCAATTGCTATATTTAACTTGCTGTGCCAAAAATGAAACCTTGTAAGCTAGATGGCTATATATTCCACATGCATGTTTCATCCTCATATGCCTAGGTTGCAAATCCTTAGTGTAACTAACAATGACCTAGGATAAGGTAGTTATTTATAACTAGTTCATTAATATGCTTGTATACAATAGGTATAATAAAAAGTGCTCTCAGTCTAAAGAACTAACACGTGTTTCTTTTAAGTACTCCGTCCGATATGTTTGTCTTGCTAAATGTATCTTAGCGATCCAGGTAGCTATTGCATGATCTCATCGAGTCATCGCATTACCATGTTGTCAAGATGAATATGATTAGTAACTTGTATATGTGTGGCCGAATGATTGTGTACTTGCTTAAGGTCCATAAGAATGCTCTACGTTTAAATACTCTACCAATCACCTTTCCGGTACGTCCATGAAATGGTTATTCATGTGTGTGGTTAATATTCATGCATCTCGATCATTGCATCCTGCATATCATTCATATAGTGACGCTATTTGCAGATACGCGATCGAGAAATTAGCGCGTGGAACTACTTCAACCAACGGTGATCCAAAAGACCAACTAAGACCCATTCACGACCTGGAGGGCCCATCAGTCGTGTTTGGAAGGAGGAGTTGTCCAAGGGATCAAGGGGTTGCCTGGGGCAAAGCCTCACAACCCGGCAAACTAACCTTAGCTTAGTTTGTTGGTTTTCTTAAAATAAAACAAAGGTAGGCAGGACCATGCTTTACCTAGCAAATGTTTTTGTTGAATGCTTACGCATCTGCATTAGGAGTTGTTTGGAAACCATTTGCATTAGACTCCTTGGCCGCCCTGGCCCTAGCACCTACAATAGAGTGCGTAGGACGAGTATGCCTAGTAATGCTAGGTACGAGTAAATGCGAGTGAATGGAGTCACTCGTCACGTAGGTGATCATTTCAAAAGACACAAGAATATTATTATGATGAAAGCTATGAAGATGCTCTTGGATGTAACTCAAAGACCGGGCGGAGATAGGGTTATATAAGAAAAATGATGATGATGATGATGTGGATGGTATGGTGGACTCCGCCCGAGTCGCATAAGGCCGGTCGTTGTTCGCCTATTGGTCGGCATAACATTGCTAGGGTGCTTATCCGGAATCTATGGGCCGGTGAAAGTCTTACTTGTGACGTCTCAAGCAAGGGGCACGTTCCTACCCACTGGTTGAGAGGAAGGTGGCCGCGGAGGCGGGTGTCAAAGGAGGGCAGAACCCGACGTAACCGAGGTATCGCTCCTGCGACAACGCGCTCTGGGAGTCAGGCGGGAGTGGTCATCGAACTTGAGACGGGACAGGTGGAGATGGGGGAAGCATATGTGGAACGCTGGGAGTTAGTAAGCATATGCCATCCTGGTGCTTCTAGTTATTCCCGGGAATATAAAAATCGATTCGAATCGCTGATGCTCACCAGGTGTGAGAATGCCAATACCACTGACGGGCAAAGTAGTAATCCACTTGAATATGTTGTATTATAAATTCATGGTTTTGAATACTACATACTTGAATATAAATGCTTTACTTTCATGCAGCTTTTTATTATACTCATGATTAGTATTATTGATATGATAAACTAAGTAGCTGTCAAATCCTACTCTATATGATAAAGCAAGCAGCTGTAAATCCTGCTTCTACATGTTGACTTGATTCTGTTTAAAATCAACAGCTAAGGATCAAATTCTTAGTAAGCAAGCTTTGCGTCAGCCGTAAGCCAATTCCATTAAGTCCTACTGAGTAATTAGTACTCAGGGTTTGCCCCCACTTTTGGCTTACAGGTACTGAAGACAACTGGATAACTGTGTTGGAGGTGGTAGAACCGGTGGGCTCGGTGCTACTCGCTTTGTTTATCTCTTCATGAAGACTATTTAAGTGTATTGTTTCCGCTGCGAGATTTTTGAAAATGCTTCCGCTATACATACTCTGAATTCGACTCCGCTATACATGTATATTTTTAAATCGCTTCCGCTATCTTTGAACATGTATTTGACTATTATCTTCGGTTTGTAAACTAAGTCTGCTTATTCTCTACTTCAACTGCTTGTGATGATGTAACCTGTTGTGGCTCTTTCGAGGGCTAAATGTGTGTGATGTCGGTCTCCTCGGACGATGGTTTCATCGAGTGCCCTTTGGGGTAGCTCGACGGACTACCGGGTTTAGTCTGGCCTAAGTGCACTGCGAGCCAGAGGTGGCAGGTGTGCTTAGTCTGGATTAAGCAGGGCGGTTCCGCCACAGCTGGTATCAGAGCCGATCATACACAAACAACAGTTATATCATCAAGTTTTGGTTTACAAAACTATTTTTGAAAGCCTCTTTTCACGTAATTCAAAAATGAGAGTATGCGATATGCCCGTATAAGGATGTTAGTGTTATCCAGGTGACATAACTGACAATCTGACCTAGATAGAACTCATATGCATATTCGGCGCTTTGGGAAGCAGCTTTTCGGCCATAGCTGTCCCCAGTACTGGTGGAAGCTACTGGGATTTGCGAATTGTTGTGAACTCTGCATTCATGCTGTATAAGTAAAAGCTCTTTAAGGGTGGTGGGCATGTTTGAGGTTTTCATACCCACCACACTTACATTTGGTTTTGGGATCCATCTTTTTCTCGACAATCCCCAGTACTGGTGGAAAGTCAGGCTTTGAGGAAAAGGTGCATCGGCCCACCAACGTTGTCCACGCAGCGGTCACGCGTGGATGCCACATTAGGTGGTAATGTATGAGCATGCATTCTTCTGCAGGTACACTAACCACGTGCGAAATTAAGAACGACTAGACAACGGCTAGTTGCATTATGGAGAGACGTGCATATATGTCACCGAAATATCGCTAGCTATATATAAAATACATAGGATGAGGGAAGTGAGACCGGATAGGACGAATCATGCATCATTCATCTCATCTCATGTGCATTGCTATGTGTGGGATTGAAAATGACTAGATACATATGTTATCGTACGCATGGTTGTTAGTAATAACAAGTTAACATGAGAATTTCGTGCATGATGCTATTGTGGGTACGTGAGTAGAAATCTGAGACGAACTAGCTGAAACGTTGTATAAGGTGCTTATAAAACGTGAAATTGTGACCCTTGCCGAAGTCGTACCTTCTGCATTAATACAACAGCATTAACTGGAAACTTTCTACAACAAAGCTGAAGAGGACAATGAAACAAATAATTGTTCCTCTTAGGTTGATTCAAAGGTGTTTGTGAAGTTAGCCAACAGTCACTTTAAGTCAGAACTCCACATCGGGACCATTACGCTAAAAATCTGGTAACTTGAAGTTTGAGACTTTTGAATAGAAAATTGGCCAAAAGGGATTTGGTAAAAACTCTGAATACGAATGCTCGAGACCATTTTTGAGTTCCTTTCAAAAAGCTAACCGCAACCTATTCACATCAGAAAGGGAGCGATAAAAAGTCGTGTTACATGTGATGATAGGGTCGTTTTCATTACACTTTCTCGAGAAAGGAAGTACGATCGCACTATGACCGTACCAAGATTTCAGACTCTTGAATTAACACATGCCTTATTCTTCCTGCTACAGATGTCGCAGCCCTTCGACTTATGCCCTAACTACCAAGAGTCCACGAAAGCTAAAACGACACTACCTCGAGACCCTAAGAAGAGAAAAACGGGAGAATCTTCCACTGAGGCAGCCTCAATTCAACACCTGCGACCCGGGATGGTTCTATTAAAAGGATTTGTCAAGCCTGAAGATCAAATCGGGATGGTTAGTATGTGTCGACAACTGGGTAAAGGCCCAGGAGGATTTTATAGGCCAAGCCTCAAGAATGGTGCCAAGCTGAATTTGTGGATGATGTCTCTGGGAAAGAACTGGGATCCGACGGCACGCTCATATGGACCCACACGTCCATTCGATGGAGCACAAGCCCCAACAATACCAGACGCTTTCAAGATGATTGCTCAAACTGCGAACTCCACTGCAGGCGAGTTTCCTCAGATTAACCCGGACATATGCATCGTCAACTACTACACCAACTCCGGGAAGCTCGGACTTCACCAAGACAGGGACAAGTCAGAGAGTAGCCTTAGCAAAGGTTTACCTTTCATATCCATCTCCATAGGAGACACCGCTGAGTTCTTGTTCGGCGACACGAGAGACAAAGACCAAGCGACCAAGATCAACCTCGAATCTGGTGACGTTCTCATACTCGGTGGAGAATCAAGACTATTGTTTCATGGCATTTCCCGTGTGAAGACCAACACTGCACCAAGTTGGTTGAAAGAAGAAACGGGCATTCGTCCGGGACGCATCAATTTTACATTTAGGCAGTACTAGCTAGGTACCAATTCGTGCGGGGGGCGATCATCGTGAGCTGCTGTAATCCGAGGATTCTGATTCTCATAGCTGATAGGTGTCTCCTGTACCTAGCTCCTAAGAATCAATATGTACCCAATCCTCGTGACTAGCGTATCTTGTTTGTCCTGTAATGCATTCTGAATTCCTAAGTCGTCATGTTCCGAGCTCTAGCATTCCGGAACTTCAGTCTTTGTAAACCATGATGCTCTACTTTGTCGTCATGATGTTTTCAAAATTCTAGTTATGGCGATGCCCCAAAACCCTGAGGACCCCATGCCTCGTTTCATGGGTTTATATCATTCACATGTTAAGCTTTATAGGCCCACCCTTTGGCACATTTTCTTATGGCTTCGAAATCAAATCACCACTGCTCTAGGCCTGGCTACCCTCACCAGAGGTATCACAACAAGGGAATGAGAAGATGAAGATGAAGAATACTCCATAGCTGCGGTTTCAGTTCGACGTCAGTGACTCCAGAGGATCCTACTGAAGGGAATCGCCAAGCCTGGAGATGAAGTCAGGATAGCTCATACATGATTTCCTTTACATACTGGGTCCTTAGGATTCTATAGGCCTAACTGCCGGAACAATAAGCAAGCCTCCAAGAAGTCTTTGAGAAGAATGCCCAAGCCTTCATCATCGGAGACTTTTCTCCAATCAAACCGACATACACAGCGTCAACATCTACACCGATACAATTTGAAACCCCACCTCGACTCCGGCAACGACCTCAGATTCGGTGCCTAATCCAGATTCCAACCCCATAGTGTCACCCACGTGAAGCTCCGCGCTGCATCGACATGACTGGAAGAAGAAGCTAGCTGTCGACAAAAATGTTTTTAAAAACCTACGATTAGGCAAACCGTACGGGTACCGATAGGTGTAGTAACCATGTTTAGCTTTATCATATATTGGCTGCACATTGAATAAGTACGGTTCACTGCGCCATTTGATCCTAACTTCGTGGAATCAACTCTAGTGTATCATGCCTTTCCCAACAATTGCAGAACCAGAGTTCCAAGCTCCACTGCTCCGTGTATTTCAAGCTCTTGCACTCCACGCATTTCAAACTTTTGTAGCCCACATGGTTTGGGTTCACGCCAATTCATGTACTTCTGAGTCTATGTCACCACCCCAACTCAACAGTTGATGGGCCATGTGTCTCTCGTTATCAAGATTCCTGTGTTTCCAACCTTTGAAATCTATGAGCTTTCAACTCCTTGGTCTACATCACCAATACATTGAGATCCATGTCATACATACTACTTGTCAAGTCTTTATGTAACCTGATATTGTTCGCATGTCCTGAAATTGGATAGTTGTGCCACTCTTGATGTAGTGTTTACCCGAGCAGTCTATGGTGCCACGACGGAACCTAGGGCCCCGTGTGTACGACCGTCACTCGGTTGTGTCACTAGGTGCGCGCTGGTATCAAGACTCGCAAAGGCATGACGCCACTTCAGTTGTGGAACATTCATATCCATTTTCTATCGCCTTGTTGACCTCTATACATCTGATTCGTGGAGATAATTTACTCTATTTCCACTGCCGCCTTGTATCATTTCCCGGCTTTGTTTCACCTTGCCTTTCTTGACCTGTGGGGAAAAATCCGTCTCAAACCCCAGTATCGTTCACACCTTTGCCTCGCCTTGTTGAACCATGTTTTTCTCGATTCATGGAGACGGATCAATTCTATGGTTCCACTTGTCCACATCTTTTCGTTGCTTTGCTTATCCTTGCTAGTCGTGCTTCATGGGGATGATCGATTCTATCTCTATGGTACAATTTCAACCGTTGGTCCTAGCCTCGGACTCCTTTATGCTTACCTTGATCAGCTTTAACGTCCGTATCTGTGGGAATGCTTGGTTCCATTTCCACTGTTTTGCTACGTCATTCCATGGCCTTCTTCCAACTTGCCTCTCTTGATTTGTGGGAAGAAATCAACTCTGTTTCCACCACTCTATCTTATGATTTCTTCCTTCGTATATATTGAATCTTATCTCCTAAAGAAGAACTTCAGCATCATCCACTGCACTAAGCTTTTGTTCTCGGCTAGTGCTTTCAACGCATTGTCCTTTTCAAGAGTTGTTTCATTCTTCTTTTGAAATTATCCTCAAAGTTGGGCTCACTAACCTTGGTGTTCTGTTAGTAAGCATAAGCCCTCTGCCTATACTTTTCTTGGTCAGTCTCGATCAATTATATGAAATCATACAAACTATCACCTTATCTAGGTGAATATGTCCTATCCTCTTTCCACGGCATCTTTCTCGAAACAATGAGTAGAATGTGCTATGTATCACCACATCTTACTCTTTGAAGAATGTTCGGATTTAATACCTTATATGTGTACACAGTCCCTATCAAATGAAATGAATGTGTCTCCCAAAAGCACATCCATTGATAACCCTTTGAATCCCAAGAGCCTTCATGGTTCGGTCCTCCGATTGTGTACCCCTTGCTTCTAATTGTCCTAAGACCTATATATTCATCACGTTTATAAATCTTGGTGTCAAAGTCAGGGAGTAACCCTGTTCCATTTTTCGAGTAAAGCACTGCCGTTTTCACATTGGCCACACCGTCTGGACGGTTTGTTCATTCGCTCTCATATAAACCACGACTTGCCGAGCCCCTGGGAAGGACCACCTTGGAAGTATTCAAAAGCTTTGTAACTAACTTGTGTTAAAGAGGCACTAACCATTCACGAGCCAGTTAACAAAGCAAATTGATGAGGGAATAAGTGTTACCATGTGTGATAGGAGCACCCGAACAACGAGGCCAAAACCTTTTTCATTGCGCAGTAAGCCCTAGAACCCCGCTTCCTCCGAATCTCGGGACGAGATTTCTTTAAGGGGGGTGGGTTGTGATGCCCCTGGCATCTCAGAAGCCTTAACACACGGTTAGATGAAGGCTAACGATGGATTAAGGCTTAATCATGCTTAGTGATTAACAGGAAACACGTGGAGGAGCCACTAAATCAAAATTTTCTACACAAGATACAAGACCACACATTTCGTGGTTGAATAAGTCAACACTCACATACTTTTGAGCTCAACTCCAAATGTCAAACCTCGGATAAGAAAAGTAGCCCTAGACCTTTCTGTTGGACAATGTTCAAAAATCTAAAGACAGGAGGATTTAAAAGGTCCAATCCAAAGTTTCTTGATAAGTGCCAGTTGTGATCGTGAGCAAACTTGAGCCCTAATAAAGCTTTCAAATTCATTAAGTACCCGAGCTCAACTCCGTTGACAAACTTGTTGTACATGCTCTGGACTATCCTATTGCTACACTGAGCTGGGATCAAAGCTATCGTATACTCACTCAAATTTTCACCCAAATGTCTCATGGAAACAACTAGATCAAACCACACTTAGAATTTTCACAAGTATGGATTTTTAGCTTTTCCCTAAGTTGATTCTGAAATTACTTTTGAATTCACTATACAACTTCAAAATCTTCCTTTCTATGAAGTGGAATTAAACTTATCACCTTTCAAATGCACCTATTGTGGAAGTGATTGGATTTCATTTGATACTCCAAAAGTTTGAAACAAGAAAGTCTCTACACAAAGTGAAATTTCTGTTTTAATAAACCTTAGAACATAATTGTGTCTATAATTCAAAATCTGTTGGGTTTCAGACCAAAGTCATATTTCCAAACTTGTAGATAAAGTAATGAGGGACAACTTTGGTAACTAGAGTTTGATCATATATTGAGTTTTAAATGGAGTTTAGGGTCATTTTGTACCAACACAGAAAACCAATCCAAATCTTACCTATTTAGTAATCTCAATGTTTCAATGACCTACAGGCACTTTCATGCAAAGATCAAATTAGAGAAGTTGTAGATATTGAAATTCTAAACAAACTTTTCAATATACACTTTGGGTGGTAAAGACCAGAGATAGGACTTTTGATTCTTACAACCAGTAGAGGTACCCTGTCCAAACTGGGAGCTGCAACCTAAATCCAAATGAAATTCATATTTGTACTTAGAATCTGAAGTTGAACCTTTTGACAATGTTGTAGAGGTTAAAGAGTAGAGCATTTCATTCAATTGGGGTTTCTCCAAAATCGGCTCCTAAATAGGTCAAAAATGCAAATTTCAGAGGGAGAGGAAACACATTTGGCACTGTGTTTGTCTGGAGTCTATGACACGTGGGGCCCACATGACAGGGACGCCACCCTGTTCAAGCCGGTGAACGCCGCGTGGGCGACGGCGGCCGGGCAGCGCGGCCATGCCGCGGATCAAGCCCCCTCCCGCCGCGCCGCGCCTTCACCTGGATGGGAACGCGGCTCGGTTCACTCCCCCGGCCTCCGCTCTCAATCTCCCCGCTTCCTCACCTCACTCCCTGCCTCTGCGTGCGAGAAGCGCCGCCATTGCCCGAGCTCCCTGAGCTCGCGAGCACGGCCCTCGCGTGCCTCCTCTGGCCCGTTCGACGCGCGCCCCGCACTCGCCGTGTTCCGCTCCACCTTCCTAGCCACTTACCGGCCTCCGCCATCGCCTCCTCCCCCTCTCCCCACGTGTGCGCCATCTCGGCCGCCATTGCCGTCGACCCCGCGCCGTGGAGGACCCCCACCGGCGCCGCATCCTACTTCCACAGCCCCACCATTACGTTCGCCGTCTCACCGCGCAGCTCGAGGGCCCTACGGCGTCGCCTTCCCGCCTCCCCTCGACGAGAGCGAGCCCGCGTTCGCCGCGCTCCGTGCACCGTGGCCGCGCCAGTTCACCGCTCCGCGCCGCTCTTCCTCTCCACCATCGACGACGAGAGCTAGGGGAAACGGAAGCCCGCGGCGGAGAACACCTTCCCACACCACCTCGGCTCCAAGTCCAGCCCCCACATCGCCGGCGCAGGCCGCCGCTCTCTCCTCTACCGCGCGCGGTTCGGTCCGGCCCGAGGTAGAAGAAGAGGACCGGCCCTTTTGCGCAAATCCCCCTGAGGTTTCCGGTAATTGTTGTCCCGTTTCAATCACTATGCACTGAGTCTTGTATATCTTTTGTGCAGGCCCCTGGAAATTAGGGTTAATTGCAGTCTAGCCCCTGGATCTATGGATTTCCCATTTTCCCTGATTTAAATCGGCTGAAACTTTGGAAAAATCATATAAAATCAAATAAAAATCGTAAAAAGGTAAACTCAGTTGCATTGTACTCCTTGTAAATAGATCTACAAATTGGGTATGATGTGGAGGTGTGAAGAGTCTGTTTTACCCCTGGTTTAATGCATGCATGGTGTAGGGAAATAAATGGTAAAAGTGAACCAAATGAACTTCAAAAATTATGAAACTTGGACAGTAGCTTTATTATGGCATCTAGGTACTGTGTGATTTTTGGTAGCCCTAGCATTGGTTGGTAAATGACTGTTTTGCCCTTATGCATGTATTTTAGGTATTTCCTTAACTTGTAAAATGGGGGCTACCTGAAATATGCTCAAATGTGACATCTAGTATTTTCATGTACTTTATATAGTATGAGTAGTTCACCGGTAAAGTGTGAGGTCGTGCATGCATGTTTTAGCTGCTGTTATAAAAATGACAAGTGTTACGATGATTTAATCAAAAAGAGAAAAGTGCTATTCACCATGCTCTAAGAATTCCACCAAAATTCATGTAGCTATGTTACCCTGTAAGTATGCTTATGTGAATCATCCGTGTATCGTGGTTGTTGTTTCATGAAGGATTCATAAATGGTCGCTTAAATAGGATCAAATGTGAAGGAAATAAAAAGGGGGATGTAATGTACTCATATCTGCTCTTGTAAACTCCAATTGCTATATTTAACTTGCTGTGCCAAAAATGAAACCTTGTAAGCTAGATGGCTATATATTCCACATGCATGTTTCATCCTCATATGCCTAGGTTGCAAATCCTTAGTGTAACTAACAATGACCTAGGATAAGGTAGTTATTTATAACTAGTTCATTAATATGCTTGTATACAATAGGTATAATAAAAAGTGCTCTCAGTCTAAAGAACTAACACGTGTTTCTTTTAAGTACTCCGTCCGATATGTTTGTCTTGCTAAATGTATCTTAGCGATCCAGGTAGCTATTGCATGATCTCATCGAGTCATCGCATTACCATGTTGTCAAGATGAATATGATTAGTAACTTGTATATGTGTGGCCGAATGATTGTGTACTTGCTTAAGGTCCATAAGAATGCTCTACGTTTAAATACTCTACCAATCACCTTTCCGGTACGTCCATGAAATGGTTATTCATGTGTGTGGTTAATATTCATGCATCTCGATCATTGCATCCTGCATATCATTCATATAGTGACGCTATTTGCAGATACGCGATCGAGAAATTAGCGCGTGGAACTACTTCAACCAACGGTGATCCAAAAGACCAACTAAGACCCATTCACGACCTGGAGGGCCCATCAGTCGTGTTTGGAAGGAGGAGTTGTCCAAGGGATCAAGGGGTTGCCTGGGGCAAAGCCTCACAACCCGGCAAACTAACCTTAGCTTAGTTTGTTGGTTTTCTTAAAATAAAACAAAGGTAGGCAGGACCATGCTTTACCTAGCAAATGTTTTTGTTGAATGCTTACGCATCTGCATTAGGAGTTGTTTAGAAACCATTTGCATTAGACTCCTTGGCCGCCCTGGCCCTAGCACCTACAATAGAGTGCGTAGGACGAGTATGCCTAGTAATGCTAGGTACGAGTAAATGCGAGTGAATGGAGTCACTCGTCACGTAGGTGATCATTTCAAAAGACACAAGAATATTATTATGATGAAAGCTATGAAGATGCTCTTGGATGTAACTCAAAGACCGGGCGGAGATAGGGTTATATAAGAAAAATGATGATGATGATGATGTGGATGGTATGGTGGACTCCGCCCGAGTCGCATAAGGCCGGTCGTTGTTCGCCTATTGGTCGGCATAACATTGCTAGGGTGCTTATCCGGAATCTATGGGCCGGTGAAAGTCTTACTTGTGACGTCTCAAGCAAGGGGCACGTTCCTACCCACTGGTTGAGAGGAAGGTGGCCGCGGAGGCGGGTGTCAAAGGAGGGCAGAACCCGACGTAACCGAGGTACCGCTCCTGCGACAACGCGCTCTGGGAGTCAGGCGGGAGTGGTCATCGAACTTGAGACGGGACAGGTGGAGATGGGGGAAGCATATGTGGAACGCTGGGAGTTAGTAAGCATATGCCATCCTGGTGCTTCTAGTTATTCCCGGGAATATAAAAATCGATTCGAATCGCTGATGCTCACCAGGTGTGAGAATGCCAATACCACTGACGGGCAAAGTAGTAATCCACTTGAATATGTTGTATTATAAATTCATGGTTTTGAATACTACATACTTGAATATAAATGCTTTACTTTCATGCAGCTTTTTATTATACTCATGATTAGTATTATTGATATGATAAACTAAGTAGCTGTCAAATCCTACTCTATATGATAAAGCAAGCAGCTGTAAATCCTGCTTCTACATGTTGACTTGATTCTGTTTAAAATCAACAGCTAAGGATCAAATTCTTAGTAAGCAAGCTTTGCGTCAGCCGTAAGCCAATTCCATTAAGTCCTACTGAGTAATTAGTACTCAGGGTTTGCCCCCACTTTTGGCTTACAGGTACTGAAGACAACTGGATAACTGTGTTGGAGGTGGTAGAACCGGTGGGCTCGGTGCTACTCGCTTTGTTTATCTCTTCATGAAGACTATTTAAGTGTATTGTTTCCGCTGCGAGATTTTTGAAAATGCTTCCGCTATACATACTCTGAATTCGACTCCGCTATACATGTATATTTTTAAATCGCTTCCGCTATCTTTGAACATGTATTTGACTATTATCTTCGGTTTGTAAACTAAGTCTGCTTATTCTCTACTTCAACTGCTTGTGATGATGTAACCTGTTGTGGCTCTTTCGAGGGCTAAATGTGTGTGATGTCGGTCTCCTCGGACGATGGTTTCATCGAGTGCCCTTTGGGGTAGCTCGACGGACTACCGGGTTTAGTCTGGCCTAAGTGCACTGCGAGCCAGAGGTGGCAGGTGTGCTTAGTCTGGATTAAGCAGGGCGGTTCCGCCACACTTTGCACCCCCGGTTTTGAAGTGAGAAACCGGGAAACTTTAGGAAGTCTCCGTCTGGGCCGGACTTGGCCCATCTTCTCTATCTTGGCGAGTCGTGGCCCAACTCACCAAGGCTTGGGTAGCTTGGGTGGCGGTCCATCGGAGGGGTTACACCACCATTGCCGAACCGCCCCTCCGTGTACCGAGCTCCCATGGCCGACCGACGCCGAGCATTGGTCCATTGGAGGGCTTTTGCCTCAGTCCATCGGAGGGCTTTTGCCTCAGTCCATCGAGGTCTTCATCATCTACCTCCAGTCCATCGGAGGGCTTGAGCTCATTGACAATCACTCATCACACCAGGAGAGCAATGAGGCCGGTCCATTGGCTCTCACGCTCGCGCGAGCCGGACGCGCAGCAGAGGCAGAGAGGTGGGTAAGGGTCTGAGGGCGAGGGAGAATGAGGTTGCGTTCCCGTCTAGGTAAAGAGGAGAGCCGGTCGGGCGGAGGCCAGGACGGCGTCGCAGGCGCCGCACGCCGCTGCCGGTGCGTCGCAGCCGCGTGGCCGCCATGGGCTGGGTAACGGCCGTTCCCCTGGATCGCGGGGCCCGCTGTCAGTGAGACAGAGGGGAGAAAAATGGACAAAAGGAAAAATCCCCTTTGACTGGTTTCTACCCTGCTGCAAATCGTCTATTTGACCACCTTTGAAGCCGAATTTGAAAAAGTACCAATTGAATGAAATGTTCTACTCTCCGGACTCTACATCTTTTTCAAAAGGCAAATTGCTAGATTCTAAGTGGAAATATGATTTATACATGAATTTATATAGCAGCCCTTAATTTGGACAAGGAACCTTTATTACTTGGGAATTTCAAAACTCATATTTCTGGTCATTACCTCCCAAAGTGCCTCTTGACAACATTGTTTAGAATTTCATAACCTATAACTTATTCAATTTGATCTTTGCATGAAAATGGCTGTACGTCATAGAAACATTGAGATTACTAAACAGGTCAGACTTGGACTGGTTTCTGTGTTGGTACAAAGTGACCCTAAACTCCTTTTAAAACTCAATATATGCTCAAACCCCAATTAACAAAGTTATTCTTCAGCACTTTATCTCCAAGTTTGACTATAAAATTGGCCTGAATCCCAACAGATTTTGAATTATAGACACAAATATGTTCCAAGGTTTATTAGAACAGAAATTTCACTTTGTGTAGAGACTTTCTTGTTTCCAACTTTTGGAGTATCAAATGAAGTCCAATCACTTCCACAATAGGTGCATTTGAAAGGTGATAAGTTCAATTTCATTTCATAGAAAGGGAGGATTTGAAGTTGTATAGTGAAATCAAAGTAATTTCAGAATCCACTTGGGGAAAGCTGAAAATCTAGGGTTGGGAATTATTCTTAGTATAGACTCTCTTGGGCTGATTTCCAAGAGAAGTGTGGTGCCATTTATAATAGGCTAATGACAGATTTAAACCATGTTCAGTGTAACAAAAGGGTAGTCCATAACATGTACAACAACTTTGACAATGGAGTTGAGCTCAGGTACTTAATGAATTCCAAAGTTTTATTAGGGCTCCAGTTTGGTCTCGATCACACTGGCTACCCTCGGAAGAAAATGTTAGTTGGATTTGGTTTGATCTTTTAAACCTCTTGTCTTTAGATTGTTGAACATGGTCAAGCAGAAAGGTCTAGGGTTACTCTCTTATCCGAGGTTTTGTGTCTGGTGTTGAGCTCAAAAGCATGTGAGTGTTGACTTATCCAACCATGAAATGTGTGGTCTTGCATCTTGCGTAGAAATTTTTTGACTTAGTGATTTCTCCACCTATTTCTTGTTGCTCTCTAAGCATGATTAAGTCTTAACCCATCATTAGCTTCTCTCTAACTGCTTGTTATGGCTCTTGAGATGCCAGGGGCATCACAGTTTCTTTCCACCAAATAAGGTTATCGACCTCCGTTGTGAAGTATTCAACTTCCGACAGCGCGAGAGATAATCCTCGGGGGCAGCTTGGGAACGCTTCAACCGTCTGGCCTCATCAGGGCCAGATTTGGGTATTTCAGAGGCATTATGGCTACAACACTTTGTTCGGGGCCTTACACCCAGAGCAGATCTCTGTCTCGACCTAGCCTTAGGAGGGTCATTCTACCACTTGACACCATCCGAGGGAAGAAAAATTCTCAATAAAATCCTCGAGAAAGGTTCTGACCTTGGTACATTAGAAGAACCACCTCTACAGAAGCCACCCAAGACACTCGTAACCGAAGAGAGACAAACACCATATACCCCATCTCTACCAGTACCCCTTCGAATCGAGGAAATCCCAGAACCATCGTCTAGGCAAACAGAGAGGGTCAGTTTAGCCTTGACGGTTCCTCCGTCGGTACCTCCGTTCTCTTTTGAGGACGAACTCTTCATGGATTTTGGTGATGCCTCTTGGTTACCAAAACAAGACCGACGCTTCATCAGGACCTCCAGACCAACATACGTACTGCCAGATCATAAAGAGCATATGAAGGAGGACCTACTCTGGCTTTCAGCAGCAATCAATCGGGATTGGCTAGAGGAGAGATGACTTGACACGAACACAGTCAAATTTTATCCATACCCCAGCATCATTCTAGGCCAAGTATCAAGGCTTCAACTGCAAGATATTTCATATGACCCAAGGGTAGGAATCAATATAATCCCTAAGCACGTAATGGACGAGTACTACTCGATACAACCGCTATCAAGATCTGCCATGCGTCTACAATGGACAAAGGTTAGCTATTTGATATGCGAAGGTGTTCTGAGGGTAATTCAAACAACCTTGCAGGATACTCAGGTGTTCTTAGACTTTCACGTCTTTGACATCCAGGAGGGGTCTCCACCATTGATCATGGTTGGGATCCCAATCGCAGCCCTCACTAGGTCAAATATATACAGAGGGAGATTGCAGCTTCACCTCGGCAATGAAGAAATCAATGTCAATATCGATAGGTCACTCAATGCCAAGACTGAAGCAAAGCCAGAGATTGACCATATGGAAGAAGTGATGAACCTTGCACTTGAGGAAATGGGTCAAGATAGCCTAGAGGAAGAGGCTGTTAGCGACTTCAGTATGGTAGAGGAGCCATGGAAGTTCGAAGAACTTGGTGAATCCTTATGGCCCAATGCTCCTAAGATACAACAAAAGAACCTACCACCTGGCCTAAAGTACGCCTTCCTCAATAGGAATGAAGACACACATGATCATCAGCGATAAGCTGACAGAGAGTGAGAACCGGTGATTACTTTCAGTTCTGAAGAAGTATAGATCTGTGCTTGGATACTCTCTTCAACACCTAAAAGGAGTCAGTCCCAACCTATGCACTCATCATATCCCTATGGAGGCTGATCACAAGCCAACTAGGGAGCCACAACGTCGACTTAACAATGCGATGAGAGAGGTAGTCAAGGAGGAAGTATTAAAACTACTTCATGCGGGAATCATATACCCCGTGAGTGACAGCGAATGGGTCAGTCCAGTACAAGTTGTGCCGAAGAAAGAAGGGATGACAGTTGTCAAGAATCAGAACAATGAGCTCATACCACAGAGGACTGTCACAGGTTGGTGGATGTGCATTGACAACAGAAAGCTTAATGCCGCCACCAGGAAAGATCACTTTTCTCTTCCTTTCATTGATGAAATGTTGGAGAGACTGGCAAAACACTCCTTCTTCTGCTACCTCGATGGCTACTCTAGATACCACTAGATTTCGATTCACCCAGAGGACCAGAGTAAGACGACTTTCACATGCCCTTACGGAACCTTCACTTACAGGCGAATGTCGTTTGGTTGTGCAATGCTCCAACATCATTCTAGCGGTGTATGATGGCAATATTCTCTGATTTCATCGAAGATATCATGGAAGTATTCGAGGATGATTTCTCACAAGAGCTTTGACGGATGTTTAGAGAACCTTGAAAAAGTTCTCAAAAGATGCCAAGAAGTTGATCTTGTCCTAAACTGGGAGAAATGCCACTTCATGGTTAAAGAAAGAATCGTTTTGGGACACAGAATTTCGGAAAGAGGCATAGAGGTAGATCGTGAAAAGATCAAGGTCAATGAGTAACTACCTCCACCCATCAACATAAAGGCCATCCAAAGCTTCCTAGGCCATGAAGGGTTTTATAGGAGATTCATCAAAAATTTCTCCCATATAGCGCGGCCTTTGACCAACTTGTTGGCTAAGGATGTTCCCTTTATGTTCTATGAAGAATGTCTCGAGGCCTTTCACACGCTCAAGAAGGCTCTGTCACAGCCCCAATCATTCAGCCACCCGATTGGAACTTACCTTTTGAAATCATGTGTGATGCAAGCGACTTCGGTGCTAGAGCAGTATCAGGTCAGAGCTGAGAGCCAATGGACCGGCCTCATTGCTCTCCTGGTGTGATGAGTGATTGTCAACGAGCTCAAGCCCTCCGATGGACTGGAGGCCCTCCGATGGACTGGAGGTAGATGATGAAGACCTTGATGGACTGAGGCAAAAGCCCACCAATGGACCGGAGGCAATGCTCGGCGTCGGTCAGCCATGGGAGCTCGGTACACGGAGGGGCAGTTCGGCAACGGTGGTGTAAGCCCTCCAATAGACCGCGAGGCGACTCCGATGGACTGGAGAAGCGGGGTGCCACCGTGGTGCTCCAACCCGAGTGCATGGCGCGAAGACGTGCGACGGAGGCTTTGGCGGCTTCGGCTCAAAACCGCCACACAAGTTTAGATGACTTGGTGGGTTGGGCTCCGACTCACCAAGATAGAAGATTGGGACAAGACCCGGCCCAGGAAGTCCGCAGAATAAAGTTTCCCGGTTTCTGACTTCAAAACCGGGGGAAGCTTCCGGACTACTGGCTACGTGGCGTACATCCAAGCGAGGCGTGGAGAAGAAGAAGATCAAAGCGTCATCGTAGTCGTTCGATTGTATCTTTTACATTTCAGCCACTTCCGGGCATTCTAGAGTAAGGGTCTTAGTGTTAATTGTGTCGTCAGGCCTAGGGCTATAAATACCTAAGTGGCTGGTCATTTAGGTGTCTCTCCAACTATTAGAAAACCCTAGGCTTAGTTTTCTTGCAGCCATGTGCCTAAGAGAGAAGAGAGAGCATTAGGGCTAGGATTTGAGTCCCCTAGCTAGTGTTCTTCTCACAAGAGGAAAGGATGAAGGGTTGTATGCTGTAGGAACCTTGTATGAACTGATTTCTCATCTTCAATACATCAAGATTCCACTAAATTTCGAGCTCATGTGTGCAGCCCTCTCCTCCTCTCATTTCTAGTTTGGTTTTTGGGTTCAATCCTTGGCTTTTGGGTGTTTGCGTTGACCATGGGTGAATCCTTTCTTTTGCCGGTGTTTTGAACTTGCAAGGACGTGGAGATTATGCCCTAGTGCATCACAAACCTGCAGGTTTGCCACGAGCAAGTCAAATTTGAGTTTTCCACTTTTCTTGCCCAAAGCTTGCCTCTTCACGCGATCTGAAATTCCCGCTAATCCCGTGATCATTTTGAGTTGATCTTTTGGGAATAGCTTTGGAATAGTGCTCAGATACCTTGTGTCAAATTTCGTGAAGATTGGACAAGGCTTGGTCAAGTTTAGGGTTTGGAAAGCTCATTTTTCTGCGCCCACCGGACAGTCTGGTTCTGCTACCGGACTTCCGGTCCCACCGGACAGTCCGACGCAGGCCATCGGTCAGTCCGGCATTGGGGTCCAGCCTCGGTTCCTACCGGACCATCCGGCCTAGTCATCGGACTCTCCGGTTCCACCGGACAGTCCGGTACTGGTCACACCAGACAGTCCGGTACTGGTCACCGGACAGTTCGGCAGAAGCCTGTAGGTGGTTGTGTGCTTTCTCGTCGTGGTTTTCGCTGCCCGGCTTTTGCTTCGACCTCGCTTTTAGTGTTCCTTGTTGCTGCCCATACTCTTAACCTGCTGTGAACCAGTAAGGCGCATTTTGGTGCGTTGAGTGGCGAACAAGACGCTAGGGCGTGAGTCGTTGTTTCGCTTGACTTGCGGTCCCGTGATGGTTGAATCTCGTGCTTCCGCTTGCTTGGTGTGTACCCGTTCAGTGGGCGACACCAAGTGCTGCTAGACACGTTTCCTTTCAGCGGACAGTGTTTAGCGGTTGTTGTGTGTTGTAGGTGTTAGTGTGCACCGGGGGTTCGTGAGTTTGAGTTTTTAAGTGCTCCTATTCACCCCCCTCTCTAGTCGCACGTCTCGGTCCTACAAGTGGTATCAGAGCCAGGTTAGGTTTCCTATACGTTAACCGATGACGAAACCGTAGCGACGATGACATACTCTGGGAAGATTCCCGTCCTTGGCTCCGATGGCTATCCCTACTAGAAAGGTAGGATGAAGGCATTCCTTGTTAGCCAGAGTCAGGACCTATGGGATGCTACTCAGAGTACGAATTTTGTGGTGCTTCCAGTCGCTGAGCGTGCTATGCAGGATATCGTGGCTCAGCATGAGGCAAATGCCAAGGCTGTTAACTTTCCCTTTTTCGGGCTTGGTCCCGTGGATTATGAGAGAGTGAGTCACCTTAAGATTGCGCGTGAGATATGGTCACTGCTTAGTGCACACCATGAGGGTACTGCGACGATTAATGCTAGGCTTGTGGAGACTTACCGACGCAAATATGAAAATTTCGTCCAGAAGCTGGGAGAGTCAGTAGACGACTTGTTTGGTCGCTTTCAGTCGATCATCAACAAGTTGCGTGTCAACTCTGCCCCCGCTGAGCTCCCATACACCGATCATCAGCAGGCTGTCAAGTTGCTGTATGCTTTGGACAGAAAAGTATGGAAGATCAAGGTGAACTCAATCATTGAGTTGGCAGGGTATGATACGATAGGAGTAGAGGCCCTCTATAGTAAGCTCAAAGCTATAGAAGTAGATTACAAGTTGAGGGATTCCCTTGCTTGTACAAGTTCTAAGAGTCTGGCCTTGGCTACCCCCTCTAGTGAGTCTGTCACTAACCTCCTGTTACACAACTTCTCGTTTTCTGCTTTGATGTCTGTTACAGAGGAGCAGTGGGCGACGCTTGGGGATGAGGAGCTATGTCTGGTGTCTAGTCGCTTTCAGCGCGCCTATGACAACCGGATGAGGAAGAAGAGGGGCGAGCAGCCCAAATGCTTCGAGTGCGGAGAGGTCGGCCACTTCATCGCCGAGTGCCCCAACAAGAACGACTACTACAAGAAGGGCAAGAGCTACTCCCGTGACTCCGACAAGTACCACTCCAGCAAGCCCAGCTTTGACAAGCACTGCTCCAGCAAGCACGGCTTAGGCAAGCGTCCCTTCGGCAAGAAGAACTTCCAGAAGGCTTTCAAGAGCTACCAGAAGGACAACCGGAAGCGGGACAAGGCCTTCTTCGCCGAGATTGGGTTCTGCAGCAGCGGATCTTCTTCCTCTTCATCCTCATCGAGCTCAAGCGATGAGGAGATCACGTACAGGATGGACAAGAGGAACGATCAAGGAGGTCCAGCTAGCTTGTGCTTCATCTCCACCAAGTCCAGGCGCAAGAACAAGGACAAGAGGAGCTCGGTTTGCTCCATGGCGCTTGAGGATAAGGAGAACAAGGTTGACGGCAGCAACTCTTCTTCCAATGATGAGGTAACTTCTTAGCAAGCCGAAATCCTTGAGATGCTAGAGCAGAACAGTCGTGAGTTGAAAGCCCAGGATAAGATGCTAAAAAAGGCAGCTAAGAAGCTGCAGAAGTTGAAAGCCCAACTTGCTGAGGCTTTAGAGGAGAATGAGAGGTTGAGGAGTGTGAGACCCCAACCCAGTGAGATTGAGTGCCCTACCTGCGAGTCTTTCATGACGGAGCTTGGTGACTAGAGAGATAGGTATGCCAAGCGGGTAGAGGAGATAATGAGCTAAAGGCTGAGCTAGGCAAACTCCAGTCCAAACTGGATGAGCCTACTTTGAGTGGAGAGCTCAAGTGTGAGTCTTGCACCTGTTTAGCTAGAGAGCTAGCTGTGCTGAAGGAGAAGCTTGAGGGGTAGCTCATGGAGCTTGAGGAGCTTAGGGCTAGACCTACACTTTTGGGTGCTTATATGGTCTGTCCTACCTTGAGAGGTGACTTAGAGCAGTTGAGAGCTGACTTTGAGGTGCTTTCAGCACCCACTGACACTTGTGAGAACTGGCTAACCCTTAGGATGCAGCTGGTGGATAGAGATGCCACCATTAGGAAGTTAGAGAAACCTGCTGTGGTTCCCTCCCTAGACTATGACACTTATGCTGCCCAGACTGTAGTTTCGGAGGATCTGAGGAAGGAGATGTTGTCTTTGCAAAATGATAACAACAGGTTGAGAGAGGTGCTCAGTTGGGTTTATGCTAGGCAACCCCAAGTAGAGATGATCGTAGAGAGCACCAAGAGAGCCGAGGGTGAGACGAGTGGTGTTGGGTTTAGAGAGTGCAGCACTTCGGGTGAGAAGAGTGCCCCAGTTAAAATCAAGACTGCACCAACCTAGCCAGGAGAGACTATTGATGGTGTTTACCATGAGCCACCCAAGGCTGCCCCAAAGAAGCAGTATTGGACACCCAAGCCTTCAAAGGCTAAGCTGGATAAAATTGTTAACGAGGAGCTTAAGCCCAAGAGCAAGAAGCTAGTCCAGCAGCCTGAGCCACCCAAGGCCACACCACCTAAGCCCAAGTCCCAGCCTAACCCAGTTCCTAGGAGGCCTGTCTACCACTATGAGTTTTGCCAGCGGAATGACCACCTAGAGAAGTTTTGCTTCAGGAGGAAGCGGGTTGAAAGGTAGAAGAGAGCTTGGGGGAACCAGGATCAGTTCTACCAGGGTGGTAGGCAAGATCCTCCCCACTGCGGTGAGATGAGAGATCGTTTTGCTGGTGGCGAGAGAGGAGGCTGCTTTTAGGCCCGTGCTCCTGGTGGTGAGAGACGCTTTGTTGGTCGAGCTACTAGTCGTTTTGAGCGCGGCTATGGACCTCGTGACCGAGGCTTTGAGAGAGCTTTCGAGGGTTCACGCTTTGTAGCTCGTGGTTACCCTGTTCGACGTGATTGTTTTGTTGATTGTGCTTACCCCACTTTTGAGCAGATGGCTTGGCACTGGTACAGCAGTTTTAGTACTAACCCTAGTGCCGGACCGTTTGCTCACCATCGCTTTACTTGACTTTGCAAGATCGAGGCATGGAGGACGTGTGGATCATGGACTCCGGTTGCTCTAGGCACATGACAGGGCATCGCAAGTGGTTCTCCAGCCTCAACCCCGTGAGCACCAAGGAGTACATCACATTCGAGGACAATGGTCAAGGAAAAGTGCTGGGTGTTAGTTCTGTTTTGCTCTCCGCTAAGCTTTCCCTGAGAGAAGTTGCTTTTGTCCGGAATCTGGTGTTCAATTTGGTCTCTATTTCGGAACTTCTCGATGAAGGATTTGAGGTTCGTTTTAAGAAGGGTGCGTGCTGCGTTCTTGATGCTGAGAAGACCCTTGTTTGCTCTTTGCCGCCTTTTGGTCAGGTTTTTAGGGTCGACCTCACATCTGTTTCTGGCCCTGCTCGCTGTTTGGTTGCTAGTCCTTCTTCTGATATTTGGAAGTGGCATAGGAGGCTTGGTCACTTGAGCTTTGATCTGCTAGTCAGGTTGAGTTCAATGGGCCTAATCTGAGGATTGCCCAAGTTGAGAGCTGAGAAGGACTTAGCATGCCACCCCTGTCGTCATGGCAAGATGGTTGCCACTTCTCACATTCCTGTGTCTCAGGTTATGACCTCCTATCCAAGTGAGCTAGTCCATATGGATATAGTAGGTCCCACTCGGGTAGCGTCGGTCAGTGGGAAGTGGTAAGTGCTTGTCGTTGTGGACGATTTTTTGCAGTTCTCGTGGGTATTTTTCATGGAGTTTAAGGATGAGGCGTTTGGTTTTGTTTGGGACCTGGTACTGAGGTTAAGAAATGAGAGTCATAAGGCCATGAGGGCTATCCGCAGTGACAATAGCGGAGAATTCAGAAACTCTCGTTTCGAAAACTTCTATCGTGACCTAGGTCTTGAGCACCAGTTTTCTTCTCCATATACCCCACCGCAGAACTGTGTTGTGGAACGCAAGAACTGCACACTCATTGAGATGGCACGGATGATGCTCGATGAGCATAAGACTCCGAGGCGCTTTTGGGCTGAGGCAGTGAATACGACCTGTTACATTGCTTACCGGATCTTCTTGCGAGCTTTCCTTAGGAAGACCTCGTATGAACTTTGGTTTGGTAGGCAGGCCAGCGTCAAGCAGTTGCGTGCGTTTGGCTGCAGGTGTTTTGTGTTGAAGAAGGCAGGGAATGTGATGCTCCGGCATCTCAAGTGCTTAATCATCCATCATACATGCAACATTCATCATAATACATCATGCAATGACATGCATTTGAGCCCTAGTTCAAATTTGGTTGAGGTGCAAATTGTTGGAACCTGTTTTCTACAGATACTTCTCTGTGATTATGCTCATAACTTTGATTCTATTTAGATTTGGGTGAAACTTATATTGACAAACTTCTAGACAATTTTGTTGTGAACAACTTTGGTAATTGGTGCTTTGACATGCATGAGGGT
This sequence comes from Paspalum notatum, assembly GCA_022530915.1. Lineage (NCBI taxonomy): Eukaryota > Viridiplantae > Streptophyta > Magnoliopsida > Poales > Poaceae > Paspalum > Paspalum notatum. The sequence goes on from CM039691.1 coordinate 16,270,892, forward strand.
TTGCATAGAGTTTTGAGGCTTTTTCTGTCAGCATGTGAAATCTATCCAAACCTGACCAGTTTAGTAATTTTAAATTTTCTTGATCTTAAATCTAAAATCTTGCAATGCTGGTATTGAGAAAGTTGTAGATCATGAAATTTTGAACAACATTGGTATAAAACTCCTTATGTGAAAGTGTTTATAAAATATACTTTTAGAATTTCCAAACTGGAAGGTTCGGTTGGTCAAACCTTAGTCAGCAACTTAAATTCAAATTTACACCAGATTTTTGAATATAACATGGTATACAAGTTTATAAAGGATGTAGAGGAACAAATTTAGAACATTTCATCCAATTTGGGTATTCTCAAATTCGGCCTTTAACTCATTCAAAAACGCGAAATACAAACCCTAGTCTCTGCAGTCAAACTGAGGTTTTTCAATTTCGGGAATTATTTTCTCCTTTTGTCTCTATGACGCGTGGGCCCCACACGTCAGGCCGCCGACGGTTCCCACGTGCGCGATTGGAAATTCTAGCTGGTGGGTCCCACCATTCTTTTCGTTGCATACACTCGGTCCATTGTACCACTCCTCTCACCCTCTCACCCGGGCCCACTGTCACCGACCGCCGGTCCATGGACCACGCCCACCGATCCGTCACCGCCCCTCTCCCTCGCTCCGTCGCCTCCACGCGGCGACCACCGCCTGCTGCCGGCCGGCCGACGCCGCGCCCCGCGCCCCGCCCGCATCAGGACGGGACCTCGGCCAAGTTCGTCCCGCCCTCCTCCTTTTCCCACTCCACTCCGTCTCCTCTCCCACTCGTTGCGCCCCTCGTCTCTCTCTCTGTTTCCCACCGTCGCCCGCCATCGCCGCAAACTCGGGCCGACCTCGCGCCCACCGCTCCGGCCGTCCCCGTGCCTCCTGCTCAACGCGCCGCTCTTCCTCACGTGCCACTCCACCGCTCCACCTAGGCCTAGGCCGCCACCTCCGCAACCTCGCGGCGCATTACCACGCCGAAGTTCGCCGCCCCGCCATAGCTAGGGGCTCGGGCTCAAGCTAGCACCGCCCCTCCGCTCGTCTCCGCTCCCCCACACCCCCCACGCCGGCACTCCCCATACTCCCTTCCACCGAAAACCCCAGCCCTAGGCCGGCGAGACCCCACCGCCGCGCCGCACTACCTCACCGAACTCCCACCTCCTCTGCTCACCGTCGCGGGCCGCCTCCGACGCCCCTCCGCCAAATCCAGGTAAGGGGTAAGGTTTCCCCGCTCCTCCTCTCCCTCCCCGACCACTGCCGGCGAGCCCGTGGGCCCCACGCGGCCGGTTCAACGCGCCGCCACCGCCGGTCAACTCCCTACCGGCGGGAGGTTGAAGAAGGAAAAGGGTTTTGCATTTTAACCCTCGGAGTTTTGGTGTTTTACGTTTAGGTCTGAGTCGCTGTGTAATGAGTCTCGCAAATCTTACGGTCTAGCCCCTGGAAACTACGGTTAATTACATATAAGTCCTTGGTCTAATGTATTTTTCATTTATTTCATTAATAAATCGGCTGAAACTTTAAAAAATCATAACAATTCAAAGAAAAATCTAAAATGGACAAACTCAGTGGCTATGGACTCCTCTTGAGTAGATCTACAGGATAGGTATGATGTGGATGTGTGAAAAGTCTGTTTTGCCCCTGGTTTAATGCATGCATGGTGTAGGTTAATAAATAGTAAAAATGGACCAAATGAACTCCAAAAATTATGAAACTTGGAAAGTAGCCTTGTTATGGTATTTAGGCATTGTGTGAAATTTTTTGGCAGTAGCACTTATTGTTAAATGACCGATCTACCCCTAGGCCTACGTTTTTGTAATAGAAATGTACGGGAAGTACTTGTCTTATAAAAATCGCTCCAAATGTTATACTAGATTTTTAGGACACTCATTATGCTGCATATAACTTGCTGGTAAGGTTTGAAGCCTGGCATGTTAAGTTTGAGTGGTGATTTGAAAATGACAAAGTATCACATGTTTAACTAAATAATAGGAAAAAGTGTATTTAAACTGCTAGGAAAATTTTGGGAAAAATCTAGTAGCGTTATGGAGTATGTTGCTGCATGTGGTAAAGATTTGAGATCGATTGGAGTTTTCTAACTACATGAACTTATGAGTGCATTTTATTCATAAAGGTAGCGTGTCCACTAATTTGCATGTATATGTTTAACTTTAAGAGACAACTTCATTTCATTTGATAGGGACTGTGTACACATATAGAACAATTATTCCTAATAACTTCAAAGATAAGATGTGGTAATGGTTTGTACGATTTCTTAGTGATGGGCTGTATGATTTCTTAGCAAAGTCGTTAAGTTTTCTTGTTATGGGGTGTGTTTAAACTGACAGTACCCGAACCCATTCTTCACAAGCTGCTTGATCATGCCTTATATTTCATTGACACCTCATGCATACATCTGCCATTCATTGTACTCAAGTTTGCAATGTGCCATGTTTATAACACTGTATCGTAGACATGCATTTGCATTCTCCTGCACTCACTTGCATTTTATCATGCATATAGACCCCGCGTGCAAGGAGCTATCAACGCAGGAGAAACCAGTGATCAAGGAACCAGGAAACAGGCTATATCCGGAGCCAGAAGATGAAGGGTCGCTGATTAAATCCGTCCCTGCTTCAAGGGGTTGCCTGGGGCAAAGCCTCACAACCCGGCAAACTAACCTAGTTTAGTTTGTTGGTTTTCTTAAAAGTAATCAAAGGTAGGCAGGACCATGACTTCTCCCAGCAAATACAACTCTTGTTTGATGATTACGCATATGCATTAGGAATTGTTTGAAACCAACTGCATTAGACTTCCTGGCCGCCCTGGCCCTAGCACCTATACGTAGAGTTCGTAGGGCGAGTGCCTAGAATTGCTAGGTACGAGTAGACACGAGTGATTGTACTCGTCTCGTAGGTACGGCTTTACAAAGTGACAGAAATCCGACCTATGGAAGTTACTATACATGCTTATGTTTAAATGGAGACCGGGCGGAGAATTATTGAGTTATTTATTGATTATGGTATTGTGCATTGGACTCCGCCCGAGTCGCATAATGCCTGTTCGCTGTTCGCCTGCTGATCGGCATAACATTGCTAGAGTGCTTATCCGGGATAATGGATCGGTGAAAGCTTACTTGTGCCATCCGAAGAACAGAGACAGACTCCTACTGTGACACCTTGGGGAGCTTGTAGTCGAGGGAGGGCTGACCCGACGTGACCGTGGTATCGCTCCTAAGACAGCACAACCTGGGAACAACGGAAGGATTGAATCGAACTTGGGATGGGACAAGTGGAGATGGGAGAAGCATATGTGGAACGCTGGGAGTTAGTAAGCATATGCCATCCTGGTGCTTCTGGTTATTCCCGGGAATTTACAAATCGATTTGAATCGCTGATGCTCACCAGGTGTGAGAATGCCAGATATCGCACACGGGCAACATAGTAATAATTGGAACATACTGTTTACAAAAGTCACGCTTTTAATACAACATGCTTGGATGTGCATGATCTGTCCCACTATTCAGGGTGTTGCCCATCCACCGGTTGGAGGTCGATGGACTTGGGAGATGCTTTGAGGTCGAGGGAGGGCTGACCCGACGTACCGTGGTATCGCTCCTGAGACGGCTACTCCCAAGGGGTTGGATGGAAGCGCAGTGAATCTTGAGATAGGACATGTTTTCATGTTTTACTTTTCATGCAAGTATTTACCTTATGTTATAAATGAATCTTTACGAATAATGGATAGCAGCTGTCAAATCCTGCTATCTGATATCAACATGACCTTGTTTAAGAATCAACAGCTAAGGATCCACATGATTAGTAAGCATGCTTTGCGTCAACCGTAAGCCCCGTCCATTAAGTCCTACTGAGTAATTAGTACTCAGGGTTTGCCCCCACTTTTGGCTTACAGGTACCGATGATAGCTGGACAACTGTGTTGGAGGTGGTAGTACCGGTGGGCTCGGTGCTATTCGCCTTGTCATCTCTTCGTGAAGACTACTTAAGTACACCTGCCACCTCTGGCTCGTAGTGCACTTAGGCCCGACTAAACCCAGTAGTCCGTCGAGATTCCATCGGGCTCTCGATAACACCATTTCCCGAGGAACCGACATCAAACACATCTGACTCTCGAACGAGCCACAACAGTTACAATCATCACAGGCAGTTGAAATAGAGAGTAATAGACTAAATTTAAAAACCATCATGTAAGAAATCAAATACATGTTCAAATATAGCGGAAGCGATTTCAGAGTATATATATAGGAAGCGTTTTCAAAACATCTCGCAGTGGAACAACCTACTTTAGTAGTCCTCATGCAGCGATGAACAAGGCGAGTAGCACCGAGCCCACCGGTACTACCACCTCCAACACAGATGCCCAGATGTCGCCAGTACCTGTAATCCAAAAGTGGGGGCAAACCCTGAGTATTAATTACTCAGTAGGACTTAATGGACAGGGCTTACGACTGACGCAAAGCTTGCTTACTAATCATGTGGGTCCTTAGCCATTGATTTTTAAACAAGGTCATGTTGACATAAGATAGCAGGATTTGACAGCTGCTATCCATTAACCATGAAGGTCATTGATATCATATAGTAAATCTTGCATGATAGTAAAACATGAGTACCATCAGTAACTTGCATGATATCCAAGATATACCCCTCATTCACACCTGTCCCGTCCCAAGATTCACAGCGCTCCCACCTAACCCCTGGGAGTAGCCGTCTCAGGGGCGATACCACGGTACGTCGGGTCAGCCCTCCATCGACCTCAAAGCACCTCCCAAGTCCATCTTCCCCCTATCAGTGGATGGGCAGCACCATGAATAGTGGGACGGATCATACACATCCAAGCATGTTGTATTGAAAAGTGTGATTAAATAAACAACATGTTAAAGTTATTACTACGTTGCCCGGCAGTGATACTGGCATTCTCACACCTGGTGAGCATCAGTGATTCGAATTGATTTCTAATTCCCGAGAATAACTAAAAATGCCAGGGGTATATGCTTACTAGCCATCGCGTTCCCACATATAGCCCCTATCTCCACTTGTCCCATCCCAAGTTCGATTCAATCCTTCTGTTGTTCCCAGGTTGTGCCGCCTTAGGAGCGTTACCTCGGCGTACCGGGTGCAGCCCTCCCTCGACTACAAGCTCCCCAAGGTGTCACAGAAGGAGTCTATCTCTGTTCTTCGGATGGCACAAGTAAGACTTTCACCGGTCCATTATCCCAGATAAGCACTCTAGCATTGTTATGCCGATCCCAAGCGGACAGGGTCTTAAACGACTCGGGTGGAGTCCACCAAACCATCCGTCTCATCATCATCATTTTTCTTATATACCTATATCTCCGCCCGGTCTCGATTTAAACTATGAGCATCCTCATAGCTTACATTATAGTAATATTTCTTGTGACTTTTGAAAAATCACCTACGCGACGAGTGACTCCATTCACTCGTGTCTACTCGTACCTAGCATTACTAGGCATACTCGTCCTACGTACTCTATTTTAGGTCCTAGGGCCAGGGCGGCCAGGGAGCCTATTGCAATTGGTTTCAAACAACTCCTAATGCACATGCGTAATCATCAACCACAAAATGTTTGCTAGGAAAAGCATGGTCCTGCCTACCTTTGCTATACTTTTAAGAAAACCAACAAACTAAGCTAATGTTAGTTTGCCAGGTTGTGCGGCTTTGCCCCAGGCAACCCCTTGATCCCTTGGACAACTCCTCCATCCAAACACGACTAATGGGCACTCCAGGTCGTGCTTGGTGCTTAGTTGGTCTTCTGGACCACCGTTGCTTGAAGTAGCTCCACGCACCTGGTTCTTGACCACATATCTGCAGTAGGCATCACTATATGAATGACATGCATGATGCAATGTAAGATATGCATGAAGGTTGAGCACATACATAAGCAAGCACTTCACAAGTAGGTTGGAGGGTGATTGATAAGCTATTTAAATAGAGAGTATTCTTATGGACACAAAGCAAGTACACAATCATTCAATCACACATAAACAAGTTACTGATCATACTCATATTGATAACATGTTAATGCTACGACTCGATAACAACATGCAATAGCAATTTGGATCATTAAGATACATGCATGGAGTATGGTGATGTTTAATCCCTCTCAACAAATCAAACATATCACATAGAGTAGAGAGAAATACATGATAGATCTCTAATTCCAACATGCTCTTATCATACCAAATGTACACAAGCATATAAATGAACAAGTTATATGATTTGACTTATTTTGAGTTACCGCTATCTATATTTCAGTAATGCAATACTTTTATGGTTATTAATGATTTGCAACCTAGCCATATGGAAACGGCACGTGCATGCGGAGTATACAGAGCCATCCATCTTCCAAGATTCCATTTTGACATAGCAAAATTAATTATACTAAGTGGAGTTTACATGAGAAATCACGAGCACATACGAGTACATTAACATTCCATTCTTATTTACTTCACCTTTAATCCTATTTAAATGACCACATATAAACCCTTCATGAAACAACAACCACAATACATGAACAATTCACATAAGCATACTTGTAGGGTGACATAGCTACGGAATTTTGGTGGAATTTTTGAGCATAGTAAACATCACTTTTCCATTTTATTGATTAAATAACCATAGCTACTGTCATTTTCATATCACACATCAAACAGCAAGCAAAGCACATGGAACTTTATTTCTAGGCTATACTTGACCAAAGGAGTACAATATAATTTCTATTTATTTTTCTAGACAACTTTTATTTGGTATGCATTTCCATATTCAATAAATATACTAGTTAATAGGAAGAGGGTAGATCTGTAATCAAACAATGGATTATAGGGCTACCAAAAATATATGTGAACGCATATACTATAACATACTTACTGACCAAGTTTCATTATTTTTGGAGGTCATTTGATCCACTTTTGCTAATTATCTTATTATAACATGCATGCAAGCAAACATGGGTAAAACAGTCATTTCATGCATCCATATCATACCCATTCGATAGGCCTACTCAATAGGAGTCCAATGCAACTGAGTTTGCATTTTTAAGATTTTTATTTGATTTGTTATGATTTTCCAAAGTTCACAGCCGAAAATAACAAATCAAAAAAGAAAAATCCAAGATCCAGGACCTAAACGAGATTAACCCTAACTTCCAGGGGCCTGCACAGAACAGACTCAGGACTCAGTCAATAGTGTTTGAAACAGATGTCGTAAAAATGGAAAATAGCAGGGGGTTTTGGGGAAAACTCCCCTTCTTTCTTCTTCCTCCGGCCAGGGCAGAGGAGGCGCGCGGACGGGTGGAATGGCGGCACTTCACCGGCGGCGTGGGGGCAGGACTTGGAGCCGAGGTCATCCCAGAACGTGTTCCGGTCCACGGGCTTCCATCTCCCCTTGACCTCGTCGACGGTGGTGGAGAGGAGAGGCGGCGCGGTGGCGGTGAACCGGAGGGCGCCGGTGTGGCCATGGCGGCGACGGCGCGCTTCGATTCGGCGCAGGGAGGAGGAGATAGAGGCTGTGGCTGGGCCTCACAGCTGCGCGGTGAGAGGGGGAAGCCGGTGGCGGTAGAGTGGAGGCGTGGTGGTGGCCCGAAAGGGCTCTCCACGGTGAGGGGTCAGCGGCTACTGCGGCCGTGGTGGTGCGCGCGTGGGGAGAGGGGCTAGAGGCAATGGCGGCGGCCGAGACTTCGGGGGTTTGGTTGTAACAACCCTAATTTTTGTAAACCAAAAATCATAACCTAAAAATTTCGTTTCTAATTATGTTTGTTGCATTGCATTTAACATGAATAATGGGAAAAAGCAATTAAAATAAATAACCAATGCTAGATATAATTAGTCAATTAATTTTATTTATGTTTCACCTTGTGCTTAAACCTGTGCATCATATTGGTTCTTCCTTGGATCTTTATTTGAGTGCAAATTGATTCAAATTCAAACCAAAGTTCAAATTAGAACAAAGAAAATGGAAAGCAAAGCAGAAAAAGGAAAGAAATGGGAAAAGGCCTTTCGGCTCATCAACTCAAACCAACCCAAACCGGCCACCCGTTTCCCTTTCGCAGTTGGGCCTCCGTGTCGCCAAACTGGCCCAGCCGGAGGCGAGCTCGCCCCCTGCCACTGCCAGACGGGCCACCTCCCTTACGCTCACTGGCGGGTAGAGCCAACTCGCCAGCTTTCCCTTCCACCCTCACCCTTCCCTCTAAGTTCCGATCGAAACAGAACCGACCAGGACCTCAACCGCCCATGTGCCCGTGCTGCCCTGCTGCCTTGCACGCCAAGATGGTGAGAGGAAAGGGGTGTGACCGCCAGCTCACCCGCTCAACCGCCCGCGCCACTGAGGCCCGAGTCATGCGTCGTGCGTGACCATGTCCCGGCCCCAAGGCGGAGACGCCGAGGCTCGCTCCGGCGCCAGACCGCGTCCATCCGTGCCCAAGGCCAAATCCTCGAGCCACCGCCGCTATTAGTACCTCGCGTGCACCCCTGGAAACCCTAGCCGAGCCTGGGGTTTTCCCCTTTCCACCCACGCCGCCGCCGCCGAGAGATGTGAGCGAGGGAGAAGACGGAGGCAAGGAGCAGGAGAGCCGGGAGCTTGGAAAGAGGAGAAGGATGCCGACGCCGAGCTAAGGAGGAGGAGTCACGGCCGTTCGCGTTGAGGGGGAGGCCGACCGCCGGAAGGAGCTGCGACGTCGTCGACCCGATGCAGTACACCGATGCCAAGCCGCCGCCGCCGAGCCATGGCGTGAACCCGACGGTTGCCGCCACACCGTACCTCATCGCCAGGCCACCGTCCCTCTGCTACCCCGTCGCTGAGCTGCCGTCTCTGCATCCTCTACCTCGCCGGGGACACCTTCACGCCGGCAAGCCACCCACGGTGAGAATCCCCATGAATCCCCTTGTCCAACCCCCGCCGCGGACCGGGCTCCACGAGCTCCTCTGTTCCGTGTGCGCGCCATGGCGTTCCTGGAGCGTCGCCTTCGTGCGGCGGCTCACCGCCATGGACGCAGTCGTAGAGACCCCTAGGTGTGCCGTTGCGCATAATCTCGTCGCCGGGGACCAGTGCGATGCCGTGAACCCCGAGCGCTACCCGCTTCGATGTTGCTGGGACACGCTCGCCGCGCGCGACGCGCCTGCCGTGCACGCACGGTGCGCGCGACGTTGTCGCCGCGAGCTGGTCCCGACCAGCCACGCGCTCTTGCCAGCGCGGTGAGGCCTAGCCGAGCCACTCCCGTCACCTGACCAAGCCGCAGCGGCCGGAGACACTCCGTGTCTGCGCCACCGTCCTTCAACGCCGGGCTAACCCACGACCCAGATGGACACTGTCGCCACGCGTGCGCAGACCTCCGCGTGACGCCGTGTACACCACCCTGGCATGCCTACCCTTGGCCTAGACCTAGTTGACGTAGAAGCCCAGAAAGTGCCACCGCCATAGCCAAGGTCACTCGTGTCCGCCAGACCTAGCGCCGTGAGTTGCCCTCGTCCTGCAACCGTTCACCAAACCGTAGGAAGCCCTGAGCCAACACCGCGACCGGGATTGTCCCATGCTCGTGCGCATGTTCGCGCCGTCGCCTCGCTCCGTCAGACCGACCCCGCCCCGGCCTTCATGTTTCGACCTATCACCGCCGTATCTGTGAACCGGCCTTCGAGCCGAGAGTGTGCACGAGAAGGAGGTCACGCCATGGCGCGTAGCTTGCCGCCGCATCGAGCGCCGCCGGCGGGAAGTTCCTTGGAGGCAATCTGCCGGGCACCTGGAGCTCGGGGTGGGAGAGAGTTGACAAGGAGGAGGAGGTCTCGGGCCTAGTAGCCGAGACGGGCCGTGTGTTCGGCCCCAAGCCGAGCGCAGCAAGCCGGGCCGCAAGACTGCTTCTGGGCCCAATGTTGAGCGAGCAGGCCGAACCAAGGAGGGAGCCAAGCGGGCCGGCCAAGAGAGGAAAAGGGAGCGGGCCGCGCAGGGGAGCCGAGCGGGCCGAGCCTGGAGAGGAGCCGAGCGGGCCAGGCCGCGAAGTAGACCAAGCAGGCCGGTTTTGGCCCAATGACCAGCCCTACCCTTAACTTTTTCCAGAAAATATTAAACCTCGATTTAAACTTAGAAAATTCATAACTAATTCATTCGGAGTCCAAATAATGTGAAACCAGAACCTAAATTCATCTAAAATTAAGCTCTATGAGTTAGAGCTATTGTTTGAGTGATGTTGGTTCTTTATGCATCTTATTTTGGAGTTTGTGTGCATTCGATTTATTCGGACTTTCGCGTATAGGTCCGGAGGAGCTCTCGGAGGACACTGACGAGTACGACTACTTTGACTACACCAAAGATTTAGAGCAACCAGCTCTACTGAGGTCACCATTCACACACTTCCCTGCTTCGAATCCTATAGACACGCATATATGGTGCTGCTTTATTTATGTTCATGCTTGCTTGGATAACCTAAAAATAGGAAGCCTACTCCGTTTTAGCCACATTACCTTGCTCGCTATGCTATTACCACCATATTACTACTTTAACTAAATAAAATGAACATGATGTGAGATTGGGTGATATGGTGGGATGTGATTACTCTTGGCGTGCGTGAAGTGGGTGGTTTTTGAGCGCGAGATAGTGTGTGAGATGGGTGGCGGGAGTCGGCACCGGATTAATGGGAGAGACTAGAACTCTGACCTGAGGGGAGTGAGGTGTGTGGTGGTGCGCGGCCCACCGCAGAGGGTGGCAACCGACCCATGGAAGGCTAGCTCTCGCCAATTAAGGACCGAGTAGGGGTGATAGCATCTTGGACTATGACTCGTGCATACAACGCGACCTCAGGCCCGATTCATGAACTTCCCCGAAGGGTATATACCTGCAGGCGTAAGGCGATAGTGTTAGTGGGCGATGGTGGGTCTGTGATGCAGCCACACGTCCCCGATAGACTCGACCCATGGAGGCCCCGGATTACTCGAGCTCACAGTCCTGAGAGTGCGGTGGATGATATATCCGCACAGTTTTTAGCTCAGGAAAGCAGGGAAAGTGCCACAAGGGAAGTTCATCCGTCGGTGTGGCCCAGGGTGGTTGGCCACTGCCCTCGTCCCGTCTCGTGTGGGACAGATGTACAAAATCCTCTCGAGAGTGTATGATCTATACGTATAGCCGCCGTCCCCGGTCAAAGGACGAACCAAGGGCGAAAACTCACCTCATCTAGCATGGAATTTCTTCTCTTCTCCCTCGAGTGTTTGGAAACCGGCTGCGGCCGTTGAGGCATGGACGGGTGGGAGCTGTCATGCCACAGATGTAGTATGATGAGTGTGGATGTTATGGAAGAGGTGTATGGTGGTGAGGTGTGTATGTGTTGGGATGAGTGATGAGCAGGGAAACCGATCGTGTGATCGAATTCCCGAATGGAACAATGATATGGTAAACTGGATAATATTATTTATATACTTGCTTGCATAGGAAGCCTAGAGCCTTCCACTTGTGCCAGTCCCTTTTATTATTACGCTGCCGCTTAGGGGAGTGTCTCAGGGTGGCCTGCGCTACTAGCGCGCAGGTTCTGGAGATAAGCTGGATGACGACCTCATCTTCGATGGAAGGCGATGAGATGGATGACGATCATTTCCATGAAGGACGGAATAACTGTGGGTCACGGTGCTTCGCTCAAGGATGCCTGTGGAGATGGACCCGAAGACTTACTTTCCGCTGCTAGATTACGATTTCTGCTTGATTCAGTCCTATTGGACTTGTACCGGCTTAGGCCATTAATGTATAAATGTAATGTTATTCGAAGCTGTGGCTGTGATACCGATGGAAACATATGAATTGCGATAGCTTATGTGTATCCTGGGACTATCACAATGAGTAAAGGCTTGGATTTCGGCATCGCGAAATCCGGGTCGTTTCAGTTGGTATCAGAGCCGAGCTTGACCGTAGCACGTGACCCTAGACTCGGACGAACATAAAGACTATTTTATGATCAAATTATTTTACCGAACTTGAATTTTGAAAACTTTATCAACCCATGTCTACTTCTTACCCTTAGTCTATTGGAAATTATTTTGATTTTCTCTTTTTTTGAATCAAAATCCTTCTTCTGGATTTAAAAACCTTCAACTGGATTTAAACATTAGAACACGAGACATTCGCTCGCATCCTACGTTCATTGCATCCAAAGAGTTCTGGCAAAATGCAAGTGCCATACAAAGTCGAAGTGCAATGAAGACTTGAGTGTGACTACTTGGATTGGAGCAATTATCATCAAAGACAACGTCTTGTTGAAGGCAATCAAATGAGCATAAATCATATACCGATAGGAGCCTTTGACAGAAAAGGATGGCACCTTCTCAATTGACCTGTCAAATGATCATGATTTAGTGACTACCCTCCGAATGCCACGATGTAGAATAATCTGGTAGAAGTGCGATATCTCTAGAGCCATGGAGTCAGCCTGGAGAAAGCACATAATTAGGGTATGCTATTGTAATGAGTGCCTGGATCTTATGGATTTATTTGGTTCTTATGCTTCTTCTGCTTGAGTGCTCCTAATAAACTATTTTATTATAAGTTAAATAATATTATAGACTCCTTCGTAAATGACCTTATAAACAACCCACTGGTTTTAACATCGACCCAATTGAGGCTGAGGACTGGCTAAGGGAGATTGAGAAGAAGCTTGACCTTACTACTTGCACGGATGAAAAATGTGTGGCTCTTGCCGTCCACCAGATGACAGGCTCAACGAGTGCTCGGTGGGACAGCTTTTGTGCGACCCACGATGACCCAACTAGTTTCACGTGGCAGGAGTTCACAGTTGCTTTCAGGGAGTTCTTTGTACCAAAGGAGTTGATGATGCTCAAGGTAGCAGAATTCCGTAACCTGAAGCAGGGCACCATGACAGTACAGGAGTATGTGAATCTCTTCGTCAAGATGATGAGGTATGCCCCAGATGATACCAGAACCGATGAGAAGAAGCAATTTTGGTTCTTGCAAGGCCTACATCCAGAAATCCGAGTGTTCTTGACCGCTGGTGTTTACCGATCACTTCGGCACATGATGAGTAAAGCTATCTCAGTGGATAAAGAGGTGATGGACTACGATGAAGGTGAGAGCTCCAAGAGGAAGCGCATCGATTGCTTGTCTCAACCCGGACCATCTCAGAGGTTCAAGTTCGACCTTGGGGACAGTGATGACGACTTGGACTACAATGCTGATGTGCAAGGTTCCATTCGCCAGAGACAGAGCTACCAGCCCCTAGGAGAGGACTCGTGGGAAGAGCCACCCACACGGATCCCTACCACAGATGACTTGGTGGCGCTCACTTGCTTAGTGTGTGGTAGTCTAGATCACAATGCTGACTTGTGCCCGTATAAGGAAAAGAAGAAGAGAAGAAGAAAAAGACCTGCCAAGACACATGCACACAGAAGGTCAGTTCAGTGCTTTCAAGCCCATGCACCACCTTCAGCTATACAGGGCCAGTTGAACCATGTGACTGCCGAGGACACTACCGACGCACCAGATGTCGTACTCGGTGAGTTTTTGGTAAGTGAGTCTACTGCCTTAGTGTTGTTTGATTCTGGAGCAACAAGTTCTTATGTGTCATCCAAGTTTGCTAATCAGAACTCTTTGGCAAGTATAACTCGGAAAAGACCCATAATCACTAGCTCACCCTTGGGGAAGATGAGCTGCACCTTGTTTTGCAAAGGTGTGAGTATCCTGATAGCAGGATTGGAGTTCAAGGCAGACTTGACCATCCTCTGTTCTGACGGGATAGATGTAATTTTGGGTATGGACTGGCTCACTAGACACCGAGGTGAGATTTCTTGCTTTCCTAGCTCAGTCATGCTTGTACACCATAGCGGATAGGAGGTAGAGTTTGTCCCTGTACAGTCGTTAGCTACTCACCAGCTGCACAATCTTGTCACCAAGACTATAGATGAGGTGCCAGTTGTTTGTGAGTATCCAGATGTCTTTTTGGATGACTTGCCAGGGTTACCGCTAGATCGAGCTGTGGAGTTTGCGATCAACCTTGTGCCAGGGACTGCTCCTATTGCAAAGGTGCCATACAGAATGTCTAGGAAAGAATATAATGAGTTGAAGAAGCAACTAGATGAGCTGCTTGAGAAGGGATTTATCAGACGCAGTGTGTGGGAGCCCCAGTGCTGTTTTTGAAGAAGAAAGATGGGGCATTGAGATTGTGCGTTGACTACCGCGAGATGAATGCGGTCACAATTAAGAACAAGTACCCGTTGCCTCGGATTGATGATCTGCTTGACCAGTTAAAGGGGGCAAAGTACTTCAGTAAGATTGACCTTAGGTCTGGGTACCATCAGATGAAGATCCGTGAGAAGGATATACCGAAGACAGCCTTTGTGACCCGATATGGACACCATGAGTTCACTGTTGTGTCTTCCGGTCTCACGAATGCTCCAGCCTACTTCATGAAGATGATGAATCTGGTTTTCATGGAAGAACTTAATCAATTTGCAGTGGTTTTCATTGATGATATCTTGATCTACTCCAAGACCCGTGAAGAGCATGAGGAACATCTCCGAGTTGTGCTAGAGAAACTCCGCGAGAATCAGTTCTACGGGAAGTTCAGTAAGTGCGAGTTTTGGATGAAGAAAGTTGCCTTGCTTGGCCACGTGTTGACAGCAGAAGGTGTGTAAGTGGATCCTGAGAAAATTGAGGCTGTATCCAACTGGAAGACTCCTCGCAATGTGATAGAAATCAGAAGTTTTCTGGGATTAGCAAGATGCTACCGGAAGTTCATCGAGAATTTCTCCAAGATTGCAAAGCCAATGACCAAGCTGCTCAAAGACAATGTGCTATTTGAATGGGATGATGAGTGTGAGGGAAGCTTTCAGTGTCTGAAGGGCAAGTTGACTACTACTCCAGTGCTTACCTTGCCCGATTTGCAGAAGGACTTTGTGGTGTACTGTGATACATCCAGGCAGGGATTGGGATGCGTGTTGATGCAGGATAACCGAGTGGTATCCTATGCCTCCCGACAGTTGAGAGCTCATGAGGAGAACTACCCAACTCACGACTTAGAGCTTGCAGCAGTTGTGCACGCACTGAAAATTTGGAGACACTATCTGATAGGGAACAATTGTGATATCTATACAGATCACAAGAGCTTGAAGTACATCTTCACCCAGTCTGAGCTGAACATGAGGCAAAAGAGATGGTTAGAGTTGATCAAGGATTACCAGCTAGAAATTCACTACCACCCTGGAAAAGCTAATGTGGTAGCCGATGCTTTGGGGTTACTGCAACCTTTTGACAGGAGAAGAGATGTCAGCAGAGCTATGTGCAGAGATGGAGCAGTTGAGGCTTGATTTTGTCACTACCGAGCAGCTAAATGAGTTGAGAGTCAGATGCACTCTAGAAGATCAAATCAGACAAGCTCAGAAAGATTGCACTAGAATAGCAGAATTGAAAGTGGGAATGGAGAAAGGCTTACTTCCTGATTTCAGAACAGATGATCGGGGCACCATTTGGCTGAAAGGACGCTTGTGCGTCCCACTTAATGAAAGGATCAGAGTCCATTCTGACTGAGGCTCAGTGCACCAAGTACTCGATCCACCCAGGAAGCACCAAAATGTACCATGATTTGAAGAAATTGTTTTGGTGGAGAAGAATGAAGCGTGACATTGCTGCCTTCGTTGCTCAGTGTGACACCTGCAACCGAATAAAAGCAGAAAAGCAAAGACCTGCTGGTTTGCTGAAGCCCTTGGATATTCCGATGTGGAAATGGGAGAAAATTACCATGGACTTCATAGTTGGACTTCCCCGCACTCCAAAGGGGAATGATTCTATCTGGGTAATTGTTGATCGACTGACCAAGTCAGCTCACTTTATACCAGTGAAGGCTACTCACAATGCCCCTAGATTGGCAGAGCTATATATATAGAATGTGTTGAGACTCCATGGGGTTCCTATTAGCATTATCTTTGACAGAGGACCACAGTTTACTGCTAGATTCTGGAAGAGTTTGCATGAAGCTTTGGGCACTAAGCTAGACTATAGTACCGCTTACCACCCCCAGACTGATGGGCAGACAGAACGAGTGAATCAACTCTTAGAAGACCTTTTGAGAGCTTGTGTGTTGACTTACGGGCCAAACTGGGAAGACAACTTGCCGTACGCAGAGTTTTCTTACAACAATAGCTACCAAGCCAGCATAGAGATGTCACCGTTTCAAGCTTTGTATGGTCGTCAGTGCAGAACTCCCTTGATGTGGGAAGAAGCAGGAGAGAGACAATTCTTTGGGCCAGCTATATTCAAAGAAGCAGCAGAAAATGTGGCAAGGGTCAGAGGGAACCTCAGAATAGCTTAGAGCCGCCAGAAAAGCTATGTAGACAAGCGCAGGCGGGAGCTCACTTTTGAAGCTGAAGAGTTTGTGTACTTGAAAGTGTCACCCCTACGTGATACCAAGAGGTTTCACACAAGAGGGAAGCTTGCACCAAGGTACATTGGACCTTATAGAATCAAGAAGAAGATCGGGGATTTAGCTTACGAGCTTGAGTTGCCAGAGCACCTGTCTGGTGTACACCCAGTGTTTCACGTTTCTCAGCTTCGCAAATGTTTGTGGTTTCTTGATACACAGATATCGCCAGAAGCAGTTGACTTGCAAGATAACCTGGAATACTTAGAGTACCCAGTACAGATTCTTGACTGGGCAGAAAAAGGAACCAGAAGAACAAGGATACCTGTGTGCAAAGTGCTATGGAGCAATCACTCAGAAAGAGAGGCTACATGGGAGAAGGAGTCAGAACATCGCGAAAAGTATCCACACCTCTTCGAGGACGAGTAAGTTATCCCTAAATCTCGAGGACGAGATTCTTGTGAGGGGGGAGACTGTAACAACCCTAATTTTTGTAAACCAAAAATCACAACCTAAAAATTTCGTTTCTAATTATGTTTGTTGCATTGCATTTAACATGAATAATGGGAAAAACTAATTAAAATAAACAACCAATGCTAGATATAATTAGTCAATTAATTTTATTTATATTTCACCTTGTGCTTAAACCTGTGCATCATATTGGTTCTTCCTTGGATCTTTATTTGAGTGCAAATTGATTCAAATTCAAACCAAAGTGCAAATTAGAACAAAGAAAATGGAAAGCAAAGCAGAAAAAGGAAAGAAATGGGAAAAGGCCTTTCGGCTCATCAACTCAAACCAACCCAGACCGGCCACCCGTTTCCCTTTTGCAGTTGGGCCTCCGTGTCGCCAAACTAGCCCAGCCGGAGGCGAGCTCGCCCCTGCCACTGCCAGACGGGCCACCTCCCTTACGCTCACTGGCGGGTAGAGCCCACTCGCCAGCTTTCCCTTCCACCCTCACCCTTCCCTCTAAGTTTCGATCGAAACAGAGCCGACCAGGACGTCAACCGCCCATGTGCCCGTGCTGCCCTGCTGCCTTGCACGCCAAGATGGTGAGAGGAAAGGGGTGTGACCGCCAGCTCACCCGCTCAACCGCCCGCGCCAGTGGGGCCCGGGTCATGCGTCATGTGTGACCATGTCCCGGTGCCAAGGCGGAGACGCCGAGGCTCGCTCCCGCACCGGACCGCGTCCATTCGTGCCCAAGGCCAAATCCTCGAGCCACCGCCGCTATTAGTACCTCGCGTGCACCCCTGGAAACCCTAGCCGAGCCCGGGGTTTTCCCCTTTCCACCCACGCCGCCGCCACCGAGAGATGTGAGCGAGGGAGAAGACGGAGTGTAACACCCTAATTTTATTTTCAGTGTTTTATAATAAATTTAATATGGCTTATTTAATTTTCTAGGATTTTATATGCTTAGCCATGCATTTAATTCTTTATTTTATCTACAATAATTAAAATTAATCCTAGGTCAACTTTTGTTGGTGCATTCATGCAGATGCATTGTTTTCTGTTTGTAGGATTCAAGGATTCAAAAATCCAGACTTTATTTGAATTTATAGAGCATTTGCTTCCTTATTCAAAGTTATATTCAGAAAAAAAAGGGGGAGACAGCCAGGCCAGCCACCCGGCCGGCCCGCCATCCCCTCCCCTTTTCCCTCACGCCACCGGGCCTAACCCGCCGGAGCCGGCCCAGGCCCAGCAGCGGTCTCTCCTCTCCCCTTTCTCCCCCTCTGGCCAGTGGTCCCGTGCCCCGGACTCACCGACAGCTGGGACCCGGCCGTCATCCCCTACCTCCTGTCTATGCCACTGGCCCTCACCACCGGAGGCCTTCACCGTCCCTGCTCTGTGGCCCCGTGCCCACACCTTCCCCGCGGCCATGGCCCGCCTATCACCTGCCGCCTTCCTTTCTCCGTTTGGAATCCGCGTGGAGTCGAGCTCGACCCGATTTCAGATCGAACCAGACTTCCATCTTGCGCCGCTTTCTCCTCCCGAAAGACTCAGACTCGATTCCGTTAATTCGTGCCACCTCAGACCCTATAAAGGGCTTGCCTAGCCCCGCCTTGGCCCTCTTTTTTTCGCCCCACCGAAGCTGCCCTAGCCCTAGAGCTCGCGTCGCCTCTCAATTTCGTTGCCGGAGCTCTCAAGTGAGTTCGGCCGCCATTCCCAAATTGGCCACTGTCAACCCTCTTCAATCCATTTGGACCTCTGTGCCACCCTCACAGGCACCCAAGGAAGCCCCGCCGCCGGTTCTTAGGCCTCGTTTCCGTCCTTCGGCGCCGCTCCACGCGCACCCACCACCGCCGTTCACCCTCCTCTGTCGCCGGCCCTCTCCGTTGCTGTAGCGCCGCCCCGAGCCCCACGGTGAGCTTGCCCACGCTCCGCTCTTGCTCCCCGGCTTGTTTCCGTCCTGCTCTGTGCCTCGCAGTGCCTGGCGCACTTCCTCCGGCGAAGCGCCGCCGCCTCCACCGGACTCCGTCCTGGCGGATGGTCACCGTCGGCAAGGCCCCTTCCCCTTCATCCTCAGCCGTTGGATCAAGATCTAGTGGCCCCTGTGCACCGGTGACTCAGCCAGATACCGGTCAACCGGCGATCAACCGCCGTCAGCCGTGACACTTTTGCTAAAGAGACCTTCGCCTTTCTCCGATTCAACCCGAGGTCTAGGTCCTTTTCTTTACAGTTCGGCCCCTGAGCTTTGCAAAAATAGAACCGCAGTCCTATGCCGGGATTTTGGCTCTGTAGCCCTCGGAATTTTCTTTATATTACGTTTAGGTCCTCAGTTTTACACAAAGATAGCCCCTGTATTTAGTTTTCTTTCGCGGTTGTGCCCCTGAAACCTTGTTTTGGGCATAACTTCCACGTTTTGAATCTGTTTTCGGCGATTCTCACGCCCACGCGACCGTAGCAATGTGTAGTATAATTTTAAATACGTTTTATCTTCTGTTTTTATGTCATGATGTACTGTTTATTACCTTTTGCATTTGTTTGCTTGCATGTATGATCATGTGTATGCTTGTTTGGTGCCGAATATCGTGCGTAGACGTTGATCCGCCTGTGGAGTTCGAAGAGCAACCTCCAGAAGCCTCTGAGCAGCAGCAAGGAATAAATTTTGAGGAAGGCAAGTATAACATAAACAACACCTAATAACCTTTTATTTTGCTGCATGAGCATTTTATTTTATATGCCGTAAGGTTTACCTAGCTACTTTTATCCTTTTATATCTACCCTGTGGGATGCATATGGTTAAGTTGTGCTAGGTGCTGCGCAAACACATATCTCTTGTTAATTTAATTTTGATTAATGATCCTATGCAGTTAATTGTTGGGCTTGACCCTGATCGGTTCATGTCCATTTTAATATAGCTTTTTAGCAACATGGTTTAGGGAGCTTGAGCAATGTGCTCATGTGCTTTTGCTAGTTCTCTCCCTAAGGACCGAATCACAAAGCGACCCCTTGGGACAACAGTGCTACCACAGGGCTGGAATGGGATAGACTTAGCTGATTAATTAGGTTGTTTTGGTTTGGGAGTAACTTACTTGCGGGGCAAGAGGGGAGGCAAGCATCAGTGGTCGCTGCACTACCTCATGGTTGAGTGTGCTTTACGTTATATGTATGTGCTTCTCCCTTTGGAGGCGGACACCACCGCTGCGACCCTGAAACCTTAGCGGTTACACCTTACTAACGCAATCTTTGTAAAGGCTTCGTAGTGCGCTTGCTAGTCATCTCATGTCCGGTAATGTGGTGAATTCCTAGCGTAGCTCACAACTTGTGGGTAAAGATGTGCAATCTCGAGAGTGTAAAACTATCATGTTAGCCGTGCTCACGGTTATGAGCGGCCCAGACCCTTCCCAGTGATTAGAAGGACCCTTGGCTAAAGTTCCTTGGTTTTTGTTATGGTTATGATAATGATGTTTATATCTGTTTAATCTTATTTAATTCTTATGCAATATCTTTTGGGCTAATGGTTTTGTTATTAATTCATAGTAAATAGACTTTAAATAAATGTTTTACATTAAAAGCTTATGCAGTTGTCAGCTAAACATAGAGCCTTATGGTTTATGTTATATTTGTTGAGTATTCTATACTCACGCTTGTTTCTTTATATTTATTCCTTGTTGGGGGGAAAAATCCAACTGCTGCTCAGATGATGGTGGAAATGAAGACTATGTGCAAGACTACGACGAGTATTAGGCATTTCGTTCACCAGTTGACGTCCCTTTGGCGCCCGTTACACTTATGTTTTATGCTTCCGCTATGCTACGTTATACTCTGAGTTAAACACTTGTGTCACAGTGTAATAAATGATATATTTAATGTTATGCACGTTTTTATTCCATGGCATGTGTTGTGGTATTCTGTAATTTGTCCTGTATATGCGAGACGTTTCCAGGCGCATATATATGTTGCACGGTTTTGTTCGTTGAAACCGGGCGTGACAAATTTGGTACCAGAGCCGTGTTGACTGTAGGACGAAAGCCTAGTTACACTGGTCATGTTTAAGGACTTCACTTTCCTTGTCTTAACTGCTGACTTTTAAATGCTTCGTCTTTATTTTAGTTTTACTGATTAATTGCTCACATTATGTTCGAAAATTTTTATTTATTCATTCTGTCATATAGAACTTTACTCAAGTATTTCTATCGTTTCTATAGATGTCATCATTAGGGTGCCTTTATATATTAGAACATACCCTTATAATATCTCGTTAGCACGCTTTGTTTTGGTGCGTCAATGCTTGTTATGGTGAACTATGTTTGATTTGGTTCTTTGATTGATTGATAGTCTAGCTGTGATATATATCCACAGTATAAACAACTATGAAGATTAAATTAATTATATAAATTAATTAATAAAGATTAGATCATTGGGGGTTATAAATAGCCATCAATTCTTTTCTCTTTACTTTATCGGTCACCATTATTTATCATCCTGGATATGTGCAACAATTGCTTACTGATATCGTTTCAACTGCTGCCAACAGATGGTAAACACCAGGAATCAGGCTAATGGCAACCCACCGCAGAACCCAACGCCACTGACAGCAGATCAGTCTTTTCAGCTTCAGATGTAGATGATGGCTACTCTCAACAATGCAATACAGGCTCTGCAGAATGTTCAAGCCAATTCGCAGCCGCAGCAGAGGGACAGACGTGGAGACTTTATGAAGGGACATCCACCTACTTTCTCCCATTTTGCTGATCCTCTTCAGACAGATGACCGGCTCCGTGCAGTGGAGCGACAGCTTGACATTGCGCAGTGCAATGATCAAGAGAGGGTCCTGTATGCAGCAGGACAGCTTCGAGGTGCTGCTCTAGACTGGTGGAAATCGTACAGACCTCAGGACAGAGAATGTTTCACCTGGGTTCAGTTCCGTGAAAGATTCAGAAGCCACCATGTGCCTGCGGGCATAATGAAGATGAAGAGAAGAAAAGAAAGCTCAATCCTGCTTCCTCCAACAGCAACACCCGCCCCCGCTACCAGCAGCAGCAGCAGTACCAGCAGCGTCAGCAGCCCCAGCAGCAGCAGTATCAGTAGCAGACAGGCCTGTCAGCGTTATCAGAATCAGAACCAACGCCCTATGTACCGAGCTATGCCACAGGGGCAGTCCAACCCACCTGCCTCAAATCAGGCTACTATTCCAGTTGTTCGTAACTGCTATAAGTGTGGTGACAGTGGGCACCTCGCCAACAACTGCCCTCAGACGGGGCAACAGCAGCAGCAGGGCAGGCAGAACACCTCACAGCAGCAGCAGCAGGGGCGCCCCAACCAGCAGAATAAGGCACCACTTCAGGGCAAGGTCAACCATGTGACGGCAGAAACTGCAGCAGATGCTCCAAATGTCGTTCTCGGTACGTTTACAGTCAACGCCAATCCTGCTACTGTACTTTTTGATACTGGTGCTACTCATTCTTTTATTACAAGATCATATGCTGAATAAAACAACATACCTATAAGTTCTATGAAAAGACCTATGGTAGTTGCATCACCAGGTGGGGAGATAAACACCAGTTCTATTTGTTCTAGAGTGGGTATAAAAATAAGGGGGGTAGAGTTCATTGCCAAGTTAATAGTTATTGACTCTATGAGTATTGATATCATCTTGGGCATGGACACTCTGGAGAAGTGGGGTGTCAAAATTAATTGTGCCCAACGGACAGTTCACCTAGCAGCATAAGATGGCCAGGAAGTGGGAATCAGTGCATCAAGTCCTTCAGGTTATCTGCACCAGATGGAGGCTAGACCTACAGATGGTATTCAGATAGTGTGTGATTATCCAGATATCTTCCCTGATGAATTGCCAGGTATGCCGCCTGACAGAGATATTAAGTTTTTAATATAGCTTTTACCTGGCACTGCACCCATAGTAATGAGGCAATATAGAATGGCACCTATAGAGCATGAGGAGGGTAAAAAGAATATAGATGAATTGCTAGCTAAAGGATATATCCGCCTTAGTTCCTCTCCTTGGGCTTTTCCAGTCTTGCTTGTTGAGAAAAAGGATACTGATGTGAAAAGGACGTGTGCGGATTACCGAGCTCTAAATAAAGTCACCATTAAAAACAAGTACCCCGCTCCCCCGCATTGATGATTTGTTTGATCAGCTTCAGGGTGCTTGTGTTTTCTCCAAGATTGATTTGAGATCTGGTTATCATCAGTTAAAAATTCGTCCCTCAGATATTCCTAAAACTGCCTTCACCACTAAGTACGGCTTGTATGAGTATACAGTAATGTCCTTCGACCTCACCAATGCTCCTGCCTATTTTATGCAACAGATGAATTCAGTATTTATGGATTATTTAGACAAGTTTGTGGTGGTTTTTATTGATGACATTCTGATTTATTCCAAGACTGAAGCAGAACATGAGGAGCATTTGAGGTTGGTTCTTCAGAGATTGAAGGAACACAAGCTGTATGCCAAGTTCAGCAAATGCGAATTCTGGATTGATGAAGTTCATTTTCTTGGTCACGTCGTCTCCAAAGGAGGAATTGCAGTAGATCCAAGCAAGGTCAGTACCATCACGAACTGGAAGGTGCCGGAAATACCAAAAGAGGTTCGTGGATTTCTGGGTTTAGCTGGTTATTATCGGAGATTTATTGAGAATTTTTCAAGAATTGCGAAGCCCATGACTTCCCTATTAGAGAAGGATGCAAAATTTAGATGGACAAATGCACAGCAAGCTGCTTTTGATGAGTTGAAGAAAAGATTGACTACAGCACATGTGTTGACATTGCCTGACCAGCAGAAGAAATTCATAGTTTATTGTGATGCTTCCAGAGATGGTTTGGGATGTGTTCTGATGCAGGAAGGTAAAGTGATTGTCTACGCTTCACGACAGTTGCGCAAGCATGAGTTGAATTATCCGACACATGATCTGGAACTTGCAGCAGTGGTGCACGCACTGAAGATTTGGTGTCACTATTTGTACGGGCAGCATTGTGAAATTTATACTGATCACAAGAGTCTTAAATATATCTTCACACAGAACGAGTTGAATATGCGGCAGCGAAGATGACTGGAATTAATTAAGGATTATGATATGGAAATTCATTATCATCTTGGCAAGGCTAATGTGGTTGCAGACGCTCTGAGTAGGAAGAGTTATGCTAATATGGCTTTGGGTTTCATGATGCCGCATGAGTTATGTGAAGAGTTTGAAAGATTGAGCCTGGGTTTCCTACATCACACTACAGCCGCAGCGTTTGAGGCAGAGCCGACATTAGAACAAGAGATTCGGGAGCACCAGAAGGATGATGAGAAATTGCAGGAAATTCGTGAGTTGCTCAAATTAGGCAAGGCACCTCACTTTCGGGAAGATGAACAGGGAACTTTATGGTACAAGAACAGAATATGTGTGCCTAATGTGGACAGCATCA
This sequence comes from Paspalum notatum, assembly GCA_022530915.1. Taxonomy (NCBI): domain Eukaryota; kingdom Viridiplantae; phylum Streptophyta; class Magnoliopsida; order Poales; family Poaceae; genus Paspalum; species Paspalum notatum. The sequence continues at coordinate 16,295,149 of CM039691.1, forward strand.
GAAAATTGATTTTGAGTGAGGCTCATGATACGGCTTATTCTATTCATCCCGGCAGCACTAAGATGTACTACGACCTGAAAGAAAGATTTTGGTGGTACGGTATGAAGCGTGCCGTGGCCGAATATGTAGCTATTTGTGATACATGTCAGCATGTGAAGACTGAACATCAGAGACCAGCAGGTTTATTACAGCCGTTGAAGGTGCCAGAATGGAAGTGGGAAGAAATAACCATGGATTTCATTGTGGGTTTACCTCGTACTCAGAAATGTTATAATTCAATATGGGTAGTAGTTGATCGTTTAACCAAGGTAGCTCATTTTATACCAGTTAATACTACTTATTCAGGTGCTAAGTTGGCTGAGCTGTACATCTCCAGAATTGTCTGTCTGCACGGCGTGACTAAGAGAACTATATCTGATCGAGGTTCGCAGTTTACTTCTCGCTTTTGGGAGCAGTTGCATAATTCTTTGGACACAAAACTCAGATTCAGTACAGCTTACCATCCTCAGACAGACGGGCAAACAGAAAGAACTAATCAGATACTTGAGGATATGTTGAGAGCTTGTGCCATACAGTACGGCACTAGTTGGGATAAGTGTTTGCCATATGCTGAGTTTTCTTATAATAACAGCTATCAAGCCAGTCTGAAGAAGTCGCCGTTTGAAGCATTGTACGGCAAGAGATGCAGAACGCCGTTGTTCTGGAATCAGACAGGTGAGAAGTAGGTATTTGGATCTAACATAGTACAGGATGCTGAACAGCAATTGCGGATCGTTTAGGAGAATTTGAGAGTTGCCCAGCCTAGGCAGAGAAGTTATGCTGATGTTCGCAGGAGAGATTTGTACTTTAAAGTGGATGATCATGTGTACTTGAAGGTGTCACCAATGAGAGGTATTCGCCGTTTCAACATGAAAGGGAAGCTAGCGCCAAGATACATTGGGCCATTTAAAATACTGGAAAAGAAAGGTGAAGTAGCTTACCGCCTAGGATTACCTCCCAGTTTGTCAGGTGTGTATGATGTGTTTCATGTGTCTCAATTAAAGAAGTGTTTGAGAGTGCCCGAAGAGCAAACACCGCTACAAGAATTGGAGGTACAGGAGGATCTGACTTACACAGAGCATCCAGTGAAAATTTTAGACACATCTGAGAGGAATACTAGAAACAAAAAGATCAAGATGTGCCGTGTGCAGTGGAGTCATCATACAGAGGCAGAGGCAACATGGGAACGAGAGGATGAATTAAAAGCAGCATACCCCGCTCTCTTTGCTAACTAGCCTATCTGAATCTCGGGGCGAGATTCTTGTTAAGGGGGTAGGTTTGTAACACCATAATTTTATTTTCAGTATTTTACAATAAATTTAATATGGCTTATTTAATTTTCTAGGATTTTATATGCTTAGCCATGCATTTAATTCTTTATTTTATCTACAATAATTAAAATTAATCCTAGGTCAACTTTTGTTGGTGCATTCATGCAGATGCATTATTTTCTGTTTGTAGGATTTAAGGATTCAAAAATCCAGACTTTATTTGAATTTATAGAGCATTTGCTTCCTTATTCAAAGTTATATTCAGAAAAAAAAAGGGGGAGACAGCCAGGCCAGCCACCCGCCCGGCCCCGCCATCCCCTCCCCTTTTCCCTCGCGCTACCAGGCCCAACCCGCCGGAGCCGGCCCAGGCCCAGCAGCGGTCTCTCCTCTCCCCTTTCTCCCTCTCTGGCCAGTGGCCCCGCGCCCCGGACTCACCGACAGCTGGGACCCGGCCGTCATCCCCTACCTCCTGTCTATGCCGCTGGCCCTCACCACCGGAGGCCTTCACCGTCCCTGCACCATGGCCCCGTGCCCTCGCCTTCCCCGCGGCCATGGCCCGCCTGTCACCTGCCGCCTTCCTTTCTCCGTTTGGAATCCGCGTGGAGTCGAGCTCGACCCGATTTCGGATCGAACCAGACTTCCATCTCGCGCCGCTTTCTCCTCCCGAAAGACTCGGACTCGATTCCGTTACTCCGTGCCACCTCGGACCCTATAAAGGGCTTGCCTAGCCCCGCCTTGGCCCTGTTTTTTTCGCCCCACCGAAGCTGCCCTAGCCCTAGAGCTCGCGCCGCCTCTCAATTTCATCGCCGGAGCTCTCAAGTGAGTTCGGCCGCCATTCCCAAATTGGCCACTGTCAAGCCTCTTCAATCCATTTGGACCTCCGTGCCACCCTCATAGGCACCCAAGGAAGCCCCGCCGCTGGTTCTTAGGCCTCGTTTCCGTCCTTCGGCGCCGCTCCACGCACACCCACCACCGCCGTTCGCCCTCCTCTGTCGCCGGCCCTCTCCGTTGCTGCAGCGCTGCCCCGAGCCCCATGGTGAGCTTGCCCACGCTCCGCTCTTGCTCCCCGACTTGTTTCCGTCCTGCTCCGTGCCTCGCAGCGCCTGGCGCACTTCCTCCGGCGAAGCACCGCCGCCTCAACCGGACTCCGTCCTGGCGGATGGTCACCGTCGGCAAGTCCCCTTCCCCTTCATCCTCAGCCGTTGGAACAAGATCTAGTGGCCCCTGTGCACCGGTGACTCAGCCAGATACCGGTCAACCGGTGGTCAACCGCCGTCAGTCGTGACACTTTTGCTAAAGAGACCTTCGCCTTTCTCCGATTCAATCCGCAGTCCATTCCAGTTCAAGAGTAATTAGGTCTAGGTCCTTTTCTTTACAGTTTGGCCCCTGAGCTTTGCAAAAATAGAACCCATAGTCCTATGCTGGGATTTTGGCTCTGTAGCCCTCGGAATTTTCTTTATATTACGTTTAGGTCCTCAGTTTTACAAAGATAGCCCCTGTATTTAGTTTTCTTTGGCGGTTGTGACCCAGAAACCTTGTTTTGGGCATAACTTCCATGTTTTAAATCCGTTTTCGGCGATTCTCGCGCCCACGCGACTATAGCAATGTGTAGTATAATTTTAAATATGTTTTATCTTCTGTTTTTATGTCATGATGTACTGTTTCTTACCTTTTTCATTTGTTTGCTTGCATCTATGATCATGTGTATGCTTGTTTGGTGCCGAATATCGTGCGTAGACGTTGATCCGCCTGTGGAGTTTGAAGAGCAACCTCCAGAAGCCTCTAAGCAGCAGCAAGGAATAAATATTGAGGAAGGCAAGTATAACATAAACAACACCTAATAACCTTTTATTTTGCTACATGTGCATTTTAATTTATATGCCGTAAGGTTTACCTAGCTACTTTTATCCTTTTATATCTACCCTGTGGGATGCATATGGTTAAGTTGTGCTAGGTGCTGCACAAACACATATCTCTTGTTAATTAAATTTTGATTAATGATCCTATGCAGTTAATTGTTGGGCTTGACCCTGATCGGTTCATGTCCATTTTAATATAGCTTTTTAGCAACAAGGTTTAGGGAGCTTGAGCAATGTGCTCGTGTGCTTTTGCTAGTTCTCTCCCTAAGGACCGAATGACAAAGCGACCACCTAGGACAACAGTGCTACCATAGGGCTAGAATGGGACAGACTTAGCTGATTAATTAGGTTGTTTTGGTTTGGGAGTAACTTACCTGTGGGGCAAGAGGGGAGGCTAGCATCAGTGGTCGCTGCACTACCTCATGGTTGAGTGTGCTTTACGTTATATGTATGTGCTTCTCCCTTTGGAGGCGGACACCACCGTTGCGACCCTGAAACCTTAGCGGTTACACCTTACTAACGCAATCTTTGTAAAGGCTTCGTAGTGCGCTTGCTAGTCATCTCATCTCCGGTAATGTGGTGAATTCCTAGCGTAGCTCACGACTTGTGGGTAAAGATGTGCAACCTCTCGAGAGTGTAAAACTAACATGTTAGCCGTGCTCACGGTTATGAGCGGCCCAGACCCTTCCCAGTGATTAGAAGGACCCTTGGCTAAGGTTCCTTGGTTTTTGTTATGGTTATGATAATGATGTTTATATCTGTTTAATCTTATTTAATTCTTATGCAATATCTTTTGGGCTAATGGTTTTGTTATTAATTCATAGTAAATAGACTTTAAATAAATGTTTTACATTAAAAGCTTATGCAGTTGTCAGCTAACCATAGAGCCTTATGGTTTATGTTATATTTGTTGAGTATTCTATACTCACGCTTGTTTCTTTATATTTATTCTTTGTTTGGGGGAAAAATCCAACCGCTGCTCAGATGATGGTGGAAATGAAGACTATGTGCAAGACTACGACGAGTTTTAGGCATTTCGTTCACCAGTTGACGTCCCTTTGGCGCCCGTTACACTTATGTTTTATGCTTCCGCTATGCTACGTTATACTCTGAGTTAAACACTTGTGTCACAGTGTAATAAATAATATATTTAATGTTATGCACGTTTTTATTCCATGGCATGTGATGTGGTATTCTGTAATTTGTCCTGTATATGCGAGACGTTTCCTGGCGCATATATATGTTGCACGGTTTTGTTCGTTGAAACCGGGCGTGACACGGAGGCAAGGAGCAGGAGAGCCGGGAGCTTGGAAAGAGGAGAAGGACACCGACGCCGGGCTAAGGAGGAGGAGTCGCGGCCGTTCGCGCTGAGGGGGAGGCCGACCGCCGGAAGGAGCTGCGACGTCATCGACCCGACGCAGTACACCGACGCCAAGCCGCCGCTGCCGAGCCATGGCGTGAACCCGACGTTTGCCGCCACACCGTACCTCATCGCCAGGCCGCCGTCCCTCTGCTACCCCGTTGCTGAGCTGCCGTCTCTGCATCCTCTACCTCGCCGGGGACACCTTCACGCCAGCAAGCCACCCACGGTGAGAATCCTGATGAATCCCCTTGTCCAACCCCCGCAGTAGACCGGGCTCCACGAGCTCCTCTATTCCGTGTGTGCGCCATGGCGTTCCTGGAGCGTCGCCTTCGTGCGGCGGCTCACTGCAATGGACGCAGTCGTAGAGACCCTTAGGTGCGCCGTTGTGCATAATCTCGTCGCCGGGGACCGGTGCGATGCCGTGAACCCCGAGCGCTACCCGCTTCGATGTTGCTGTGACGCGCTCGCCGCGCGCGACGCGCATGCCGTGCACACACGGTGCGCGCGACGTTGTCGCCGCGAGCGACCAGCCACGCGCTTTTGCCAGCGTGGTGAGGCCTAGCCGAGCCACTCCCGTCACCTGACCAAGCCGCGGCGGCCGGAGACACTCCGTGTCCGCGCCGCCGTCCTTCAACGCCGGGCTAACCCATGACCCAGACGGACACTGTCGCCGCGCGTGCGCCGACCTCTGCGTGACGCCGTGTACGCCGCCCTGGCAAGCCTACCCATGGCCTGGACCTAGTTGACGTAGACGCCGAGAAAGAGCCGCCGCCGTAGCCAAGGTCACTCGTGTCCGCCAGACCTAGCGCCGTGAGTTGCCCTCGTCCTGCAACCGTTCACCAAACCGTAGGAAGCCCTGAGCCAACACCGCGACCGGGATTGTCCCGTGCTCGTGCACATGTTTGCGCCGTCGCCTCGCTCCGTCAGACGGACCCCGCCCAGGCCTTCATGTTTCGACCTATCGCCGTCGCATCTGTGAACCGGCCTTCGAGCCGAGAGTGTGCAGGAGAAGGAGGTCGCGCCCTGGCGTGTAGCTTGCCGCCGCATCGAGCGCCGCCGGCAGGAAGTTCCTTGGAGGCAATCTGCCGGGCACCTGGAGCTCGGGGTGGGAGAGAGTTGACAGGGAGGAGGAGGTCTCGGGCCTAGTAGGCGAGACGGGCCGTGTGTTCGGCCCCAGGCCGAGCGCAGCAAGCCGGGCCGCAAGACTGCTTCTGGGCCCAATGTTGAGCGAGCAGGCCGAACCAAGGAGGGAGCCGAGCGGGCCGGCCAAGAGAGGAAAAGGGAGCGGGCCGCGCAGGGAAGCCGAGCGGGCCGAGCCTAGAGAGGAGCCAAGCGGGCCATGCCGCGAAGTAGACCAAACAGGCCGGTTTTGGCCCAATCACCAGCCCTACCCTTAATTTTTTCCAGAAAATATTAAACCCCGATTTAAACTAAGAAAATTCATAACTAATTCATTCGGAGTCCAAATAATGTGAAACCAGAACCTAAATTCATCTAAAATCAAGCTCTACGAGTTAGAGCTATTGTTTGAGTGATGTTGGTTCTTTATGCATCTTATTTTGGAGTTTGTGTGCATTCGATTTATTTGGACTTTCGCATATAGGTCCGGAGGAGCTCTCGGAGGACACTGACGAGTATGACTACTTCGACTACACCAAAGATTTAGAGCAACCAGCTCTACCGAGGTCACCATTCAGACACTTCCCTGCTTTGAATCCTATAGACACGCATATATGCTGCTGCTTTATTTATGTTCATGCTTGCTTGGATAACCTAAAAATAGGAAGCCTACTCCCTTTTAGCCACATTACCTTGCTTGCTATGCTATTACCACCATATTACTACTTTAACTAAATAAAATGAACATGATGTGAGATTGGGTGATATGGTGGGATGTGATTACTCTTGGCGTGCGTGAAGTGGGTGGTTTTTGAGCGCGAGATGGTGTGTGAGATGGGTGGCGGGAGTCGGCACCGGATTAATGGGAGAGACTAGAACTCTGCCCTGAGAGGAGTGAGGTGTGTGGTGGTGTGCGGTCCACCACAGAGGGTGGCAACGACCCATGGAAGGCTAGCTCTCACCAATTAAGGACCGAGTAGGGGTGATAGCATCTTGGACTATGACTCGTGCATACCACGCGACCTCAGGCCCGATTCATGAACTTCCCCGAAGGGTATATACCTGCAGGCGTAATGCGATAGTGTTAGGGGGCGATGGTGGGTCTGTGATGCAGCCACAGATCCCCAATAGACTCGACCCGCGGAGGCCCCGGATTACTCGAGCTCACAGTCCTGAGAGTGCGGTGGATGATATATCCGCACAGTTTCTAGCTCAGGAAAGCAGGGAAAGTGCCCTGAAGGGAAGTTCATCCGTCAGTGTGGCGGGCCCAGGGTGGTTGGCCACTGCCCTCGTCCCGTCTCGTGTGGGTACAGATGTACAAAATCCTCTCGAGAGTGTATGATCTATACGTATAGCCGCCGTCCCCAGTCAAAGGACGAACCAAGGGCGAAAACTCACCTCATCTAGCATGGGATTTCTTCTCTTCTCTCTCGAGTGTTTGGAAACCGGCTGCGGCCGTTGAGGCATGGACCGGTGGGAGCTGTCATGCCGCAGATGTAGTATGATGAGTGTGGATGTTATGGAAGAGACTGGTGGTGAGGTGTGTATGTGTTGGGATGAGTGATGAGCAGGGAAACCGGTCGTGTGATCGAATTCCCGAATGGAACAATGATATGGTAAACTGGATAATATTATTTATATACTTGCTTGCATAGGAAGCCTAGAGCCTTCCACTTGTGCCAGTCCCTTTTATTATTACGCTGCCGCTTAGGGGAGTGTCTCAGGGTGGCCTGCGTTACTGGCGCGCAGGTTTTGGAGATAAGCTGGATGATGACCTCATCTTCGACGGAAGGCGATGAGATGGACGACGATCATTTCCATGAAGGACGGAATAACTGAGGGTCACGGTGCTTCGCTCAAGGATGCCTGTGGAGATGGACCCGAAGACTTACTTTCCGCTGCAAGATTACGATTTCTGCTTGATTCAGTCCTATTGGACTTGTACCGGCTTAGGCCATTAATGTATAAATGTAATGTTATTTGAAGCTGTGGATGTGATACCGATGGAAACATATGAATTGCGATAGCTTATGTGTATCCTGGCACTATCGCAATGAGTAAAGGCTTGGATTTCGGCATCGCGGAATCCGAGTCGTTTCATCGGTAAAGGGGCTCGAGGCGAGCGCGAGACGCGCGGTGTCGCGGAGGGAGAGGGACCAAGGCGGCCAGTGCATGAGCTCGCCGCGGCTCACCATGGTGGCCATGGTGGGTCGCTCTCGGGACTCGGCGATGGAGCCGTGGGATGGCGACGAGGTCAAGTGCTACGGGTGCGCGGTGGAGTGGCGAAGGTGATGGTGGTGGTCTCATGGCGTGGGGAGGCCGGACGGTGGCGGCGCGACGAGCTCAAGCTCGAGTGGCCATGGCGGCCGGGGTTGGAGAGCAGAGAGGGAGGGGGCTCTTGGGTGGAGACGAAGGCGAGTGGGAGAGGGACGCGAGCGTGAACGAGGCCGCGTTCTCGCCTAGATGAAGAGGCCGAGGGACGCCGGCACAAGCGGGGACAGGGCAGGGCGCAGCCTTGGCCGGCCGTCGGCATGGTGGGGCATATGGTGTCCGCCGCATGGAGGCGAGCGAGCGGGGAGGAGGGACGGTGGACGAAAGGTGGAACCGGTCTATGGACCTCGTGACGCCGACAAGTGGGACCGGGTGAGGAAGTGAAGAAGAGGATTCCACGGACCGGGTGCACGGGAGAGGGAGGCAGTGGGACCCGCAACGGATGTTGTCATCCGAGCCCGGGCGGGAAACGACAGAGTGGGCCCCACTTGTCATTGACTCAGGCCAAATACGAAAATTGGAAAAATGGAAAAGTCCCTTTGACTACCGTAAGCTTTGTTTGTATTTTGTGTTTTTGAACATCCTAGAGGCTGATTCAGGACAAACCCAACATAAAAGAAGTGTTCAAAATTTGTTTATCTACAACTTTGTTATAAACTTTGATATCATGTTCTGTGTAAAAATATGGTTTAAATTTGAATTTAAACTGCTGACCCCTGTTTGACCAACAGAACACATCAATTTAGATATTCTAAACGTCCCTCTTATGGTCACATTCACTCAAGAAGTTTTATACCAATGTTGTTTAGAATTTCATGTCCCACAACTTATTCAATTGGAGTTTTGCAAGATTATGGCTGTAGACCAATTTAAATGTGAAATTACTAAACAAATCATGTTTGGACAGAAATCACCTGCTGACAGAAAAGGTCCCAAAACACTATCCAAATCACTGTGCATGTCAACACTCCAATTACCAAAGTTGTTTCTAATATAATTTTATACAAGTTTGGTATGTAAAGTTTGGCTTGGATCACCGCAAATTTTGAATTGCAAGCACAAACATTGTCGAGGGTTTGGTAAAACTGCAGCTTTAGTTTAAGTAGAGTCTTTCTTGTTTCATACTTTTGAATACACAAATGATGTCTAAACACATCCACTCTAGGTGCATTTGAAAGGTGATATGTTTAATTTCACTTCATAGAAAGGAAGATTTTGAAGTTGTATGGTGAAAACAAAAGTAATTCCAGATTCAAATTTGGAGTGAGCTGAAATTCAGACTTGGGAATTTTCTAACTTTGGGGCTGATCTCAGGAGGTACTTGGGGTCAAAATTTAAAATATTTAGAGGCAGTTTTAAACCATGCTCAGGGTAACAAAAGTGAAGTTCATGGTATGTATGACAACTTTGATAATGGAGCTAAACTCAGATGCTTAATGAATCTAAAAGTTTTATTAGGGTCCAAATTTGGTCATGATCACAATTGGCATCTTTCCAGGAATTTCTTGTTTGACTTGGTCTTGACTTTTAAACCTCATAACATCTGATTTTTAAGATGGTCATATTATCAAAGTTGGAGATAACATCCCAACTAAGACTTTTGTATTTGGTGTTTCGCATAAAGCTTGTGGTTAGTGACTTAAACAACCAAACCACGTAGAGTTTTGTATCTTCCTAGAAAATTTTTGAGTTAATGACTTCTCCATCTAGTCTTCGTTACTCGCTAAGCATCATCAAGTCTTAATTCATTATTAGTTTGTCTCTAATGTTGCGTGTTAAGGCTCTTGAGATACCGGGGCATCACAACCGCACCCCTTAAAGAAATCTCGTCCCGAGATTTGAAGGAAGCGGGGTTTTACGGCTTACTGCGTAATGCGAAATGGTCTTTGGCTCGAGGTTCGTGTGCTTCTGTCACACATGGTAATATTCGAATCGTCTATTAGCTTTGTTAACTGGCTCACGAATGGTTAGTGCCTCTTTAACATAAGGTAGTTACAAAGCTTCTTTTAATTTGGTCCATGGTGGCCTTTCTAAGATACTCGCCGAGTCGTGTCCTATATGAGAGCGAATGAATAAACCACAAGGAAGGTGCGGCCATAGTGCGAAAGCGACAGCGATTGATTCGAACAATAGAATAGGGTTACTTCCTGATTTTGACACCAAGATTTAGAAATGTGCTAAATATATCGGTCTTAGAACAATAGAAGCAAGGTGTACACAATTGGAAAAACCGAACCATGAAGGATCTTATGATTTAAAGGGTTATCAATGGATGTGCTTTTGAGAGGCACACTCATTTCATTTGATAGGGACTGTGTACACATATAAGATAGTAATTCAAGGTAAGTTCAAAGAAAAGATGTGGTGCAGTACAACAGATCCTGCTTTTGGCAGCAAGAATGTATGCGAGGGTAATGATAGACTTGATAAGGTGATGGTTTGTACGATTTCGTAGCTTGGTCAAGACTGACCAAGAAAGTCTAGGTATGTGATGTGTGTTTATTAACGGAACAATAGACGGTGTTAGTAAGCGTAACTAGGGATGATTTTCAAGGAAGAACAAAGCAACTTCTTGAAAAAGGTGATATGACCAAAGCACTAGCCATGAATCAAAGCTTAGTGCAGCGGATGATGCTGAAGTTCACCTTTAGGAGGTAAGGTTCAATATACACAAGAAGGGAACGTTAGAGAAAACAGTGGAAACAGAGTTGATGGATCAAGAGAGGTAAGTTGTAAGAAGACAATGGAATGTTGTAGCAAGACAGTGGAAATGGAGTCAAGCATTCCCACAAATACAGGACGTTAAAGATAATCAAGATAAGCATAGAGATAGAATTGATCATCCCCATGAATCACGACTAGCAAGAGTAAACAAAGCAATGAAAAAGGTGTGGACCAAGTGTGAACATAGAATTGATCCGTCTCCACGGATCGAGAAAGACATGGTTCAACAAGGCAATGGAAAGGTGTGATCGACAGTGGGATTAAGATGGATCTTTCCCCACAGATCAGGAAAGTCAAGGTGAAACAAAGTAGAGAAATGATACAAGGCGGCAGTGGAAATAGAGTAAATTATCTCCACGAATTAGATGTACAGAGGTCAACAAGGCGATAGAAAATGGATATGAATGTTCCACAATTGAAGCAGTGTCATGCCTTTGTATGTCTCGATACCAGCGCGAGCCTAGGGGTTTACCCGGTGTCGGCCATACACATGGGACCCTAGATTCCGTCGCGGCACCATAGACTACTCGGGTAAACACCACATCAAGAGTGGCACAACTATCCAACCTCAGGGTATGCGAATAACACAAGGTTATAGAAAGACCTGAACAAGGAGTTTGGAGCGCGCGAATCTCAAGGTATGGGTGCTATGAATCAAAGAGGTGAAAATACATGGATTTCAAAGGTTGGAAACACAGGAATCATGAGGATGAGAAACATATAGACCACCAACTTTTGACTTGAGGTGCTGCATAGATTTTGAGGTACATGAATTGGCAAGAGCTCAAAACATGTGGACTACAAGAGTTTGAGATGCGTGGAGCGCACAAGCTTGGAATACACGGAATAGTGGAGTTTGGAACTCAAGACTTGCAATTGTTGGGAAAGACATGATACACTAGAGTTGATTCCAAGGAGTAAGGATCAAGTAACACAATGAACCATACTCACTCAATGTGCAGCCAATACATGACAAAGCTAAACATTGTTACTACACCAATGGTACCCGTACGGTTTGCCTAGTCATAGGATTTAAAAACATTTTGGTCGATGGCTAGCTTCTTCTTCCAATCATGTCGATGCAGCGCGGAGCTTCATGTGGGTGACACCATGATGATTGTTGTCTTGATAGACCATCAATTTGGAAATTGCCGCCGGAGTTATGGTTGATCTTGAAAGGTTTCTCTTTATCTCTCATGTCATCAACATAAGAACTCTAAGTGTTGCTAGGGGCATGTAAGCGACAGTAGAACCTTGCCGCGGCACCTTCTGTACTCATTCTTGTCTCGGTGTAGCTCCAACTTGTATCGGTGTAGATGTTGACGCCGTGTATGTCGGGTTGATTGCAGAAAAGTCTTCGATGATGAAAACTCAGGCATTCTTCTCAAAGACTTCTCGGAGGCTTGCTTATTGTTCTAGTAGCTAGGCGTATAGAATCCTGTGGACCCAGTACGTAAAAGTAAGTATGTACGAACTATCCTGACTTCATCTTCAGGCTTGGCGAGGCCCTGTAGTCGAATAATCGCGTGTTGTCGATGCAGGAGTCGATATTTCGTTTGTTGGGTCGACTGGAGAAACTCATCCCGCTCTGGCGATGTGTCTTGGGAAATCATCTTTGTATGCTTCGGTACATCAGGGGCTTGTGCGTCATCCTTGTGGTTGTAGACATGCCTACCGAGTCATAGCAAACTAGGACCTAGATAATAACACGTCCGATTGTCATGACTTGATCTTTGGGCTTGTGGAATCTCATTAACCGAAACATCCTAGGCCGTATATGTTGAATCGAAGTAGTGTTTGTGGAGTATTCTTCAGCTTCGCCTATTCTTCACTCTTCTTGTGATATCTTTGACGAGGTCAATAAAGCTTTAGTCAGGGCGATATGGCTTTCGAAAATTTTTTTGTATGATACAAGTGTGTTACATTTCCAAGCTCAAGAAAATATGCCAAAAAGGGGAGACTACTACCAATTCTAGGGCCTGATTACTACCTTTCCTCCTAACGTGTACAACTTGCAGCCAACTACCAGAGGTGAATTAAGATAGTCTGCAAAAGATCAGGATGACATAGTCACACCTAAGTTTGTTCTCTACGACTTTGGTGGAGAAAGTTTTCCTTAAATGTCTTTAGAGTATCACCGGATTTAAAATTTCAAACTGTAGGTCGCATAAGTGCAAATTTTGGTTTTTAACATATTTTAAGTTGGGCTTTGAAACCCAAGCATTTTCGGAGAAAACATTGTATTACAAAGTGATTACGAATTTTACGTTCTACAATCACCTTAAATAAAATTTGTACCAAATTCTATTTGTATCTTGAACTTCGCATCACAACAGTAGCCATAGACAAAACTCATGTGCAACTTGTTACTACCAACAAACACATTTATAGATGCAGTAAGAATCTAGTTACTTTCAATCAAACATATAGCAAGGCACATGCGATGAGATAGAATGATGCATGATTCGTCCTATTCGGTCTCACATCACACATGCTTTGTATATTATATATATATATATCTAACGATATTTCGGTGACATATATGCACGTCTCTCCATAATGCAACTAGCCGTTCTCTAGTCGCTCTTAGTTTCGCACGTGGTTAGTGTACCTGCAGAAGAATGCATGCTCATACATTACCACCTAATGTGGCATGCACGCGTGACCGCTGCGTGGACAACGTTAAGTGGCCGTTGGACCTTTTTCTCAAAACCTGACTTTCCACCAGTACTGGGGATTGTCCAGAACAAGGTGGATCCCAAAACCAAATGTAAGTGTGGTCGGCATGAAAGCATCCAAAGCATGCCCACCACCCTTAAAGAGCTTTTACTACGAGGCATGAACGCAGGGCATACAACCATTCGCAAATCCCAATAGATTCCACAAGTGCTGGGGACAGCTATGGCCGAAAAGTTGCTCCCAAAGCACCGAATATGCATATGAGTTCTATCTAGGTCAGAATGTCAGCGATGTCACTTGGATAACACTAACATCCTTATATGGGCATAGCGTATACTCTCATTTTTTTGAATTACTTGAAAAGGGGTTTTCAAAAATAGTTTGCAAAACAAAACATGATGATATGACTGTTGTCTGTGTATGATCGGCTCTGATACCAGCTGTGGCGGAACCGCCCTGCTTAATCCAGACTATGCACACCTGCCACCTCTGGCTCGCAGTGCACTTAGGCCAGACTAAACCCGGTAGTCCGTCGAGAGTCCTTTGGGCTCTCGATAACACCATTTCCCGAGGAACCGACCTCAAATACATCCGACTCTCGAAGGAGCCACAACAGTTACAATCATCACAGGCAGTTGAAATAGAGAGTAATAGACGAAATTTAAAAACCATCATGTAAGAAATCAAATACATTTTTAAATATAGCGGAAGCGATTTCAGAGTATGTATGTAGGAAACGTTTTCAAAACATCTCGCAGCGGATCAACCTACTTTAGTAGTCCTCATGCAGCGATGCTTGCTTACTAATCCAAAAGTGGGGGCAAACCCTGAGTACTAATTACTTAGTAGGACTTAATGGACAGGGCTTACGACTGACGCAAAGCTTGCTTACTAATCATGTGGGTCCTTAGCCATTGATTTTTAAACAAGGTCATATTGACATAAGATAGCAGGATTTGACAGCTGCTATCCATTAACCATGAAGGTCATTGATATCATAAAGTAAATACTTGCATGAAAGTAAAACATGAGTACCATCAGTAACTTGCATGATATCCAAGATATACACCTCATTGACACCTGTCCCGTCCCAAGATTCACAGTGCTCCCACCTAACCCCTGGGAGTAGCCGTCTTAGGAGCGATACCACGGTACGTCGGCTCAGCCCTCCATCGACCTCAAAGCACCTCCCAAGTCCATCTTCCCCCTATCAGTGGATGGGCAGCACCATGAATAGTGGGACGGATCATACACATCCAAGCATGTTGTATTGAAAAGCGTGATTAAATAAACAACATGTTAAAGTTATTACTACGTTGCCCGGCAGTGATACTGGCATTCTCACACCTAGTGAGCATCAGCGATTCGAATCGATTTCTAATTCCCGGGAATAACTAAAAATGCCAGGGGTATATGCTTACTAGCCTTCGCGTTCCCACATATAGCCCCCATTTCCACTTGTCCCATCCCAAGTTCGATTCAATCCTTCTGTTGTTCCCAGGTTGTGCCACCTTAGGAGCGTTACCTCGGCGTACCGGGTGCAGCCCTCCCTCGACTACAAGCTCCCCAAGGTGTCACAGTAGGAGTCTATCTCTGTTCTTCGGATGGCACAAGTAAGACTTTCACCGGTCCATTATCCCAGATAAGCACTCTAGCATTGTTATGCCGATCCCAAGCGGACAGGGTCTTAAACGACTCAGGTGGAGTCCACCAAACCATCCGTCTCATCATCATCATTTTTCTTATATACCTATATCTCCGCCCGGTCTCGATTTAAACTATGAGCATCCTCATAGCTTACATTATAGTAATATTTCTTGTGACTTTTGAAAAATCACCTACGCGACGAGTGACTCCATTCACTCGTGTCTACTTGTACCTAGCATTACTAGGCATACTCGTCCTACGTACTCTATTTTAGGTCCTAGGGCCAGGGCGGCCAGGGAGCCTATTGCAATTGGTTTCAAACAACTCCTAATGCACATGCGTAATCATCAACCACAAAATGTTTGCTAGGAAAAGCATGGTCCTGCCTACCTTTGCTTTACTTTTAAGAAAACCAACAAACTAAGCTAATGTTAGTTTGCCGGGTTGTGCGGCTTTGCCCCAGGCAACCCCTTGATCCCTTGGACAACTCCTCCATCCAAACACGACTAATGGGCACTCCAGGTCGTGCTTGGTGCTTAGTTGGTCTTCTGGACCACCGTTGCTTGAAGTAGCTCCACGCACCTGGTTCTTGACCACATATCTGCAGTAGGCATCACTATATGAATGACATGCATGATGCAATGTAAGATATGCATGAAGGTTGAGCACATACATAAGCAAGCACTTCACAAGTAGGTTGGAGGGTGATTGATAAGCTATTTAAATAGCGAGTATTCTTATGGACACAAAGCAAGTACACAATCATTCAATCACACATAAACAAGTTACTGATCATACTCATATTGATAACATGTTAATGCTACGACTCGATAACAACATGCAATAGGAATTTGGATCATTAAGATACATGCATGGAGTATGGTGATGTTTAATCCCTCTCAACAAATCAAACATATCACAGAGTACATGAGAGAAATACATGATAGATCTCTAATTCCAACATGCTCTTATCATACCAAATGTACACAAGCATATAAATGAACAAGTTATATGATTTGACTTATTTTGAGTTACCGCTATCTATATTTCAGTAATGCAATACTTTTATGGTTATTAATGATTTGCAACCTAGTCATATGGAAACGGCACGTGCATGCGGAGTATACAGAGCCATCCATCTTCCAAGATTCCATTTTGACATAGCAAAATTAATTATACTAAGTGGAGTTTACATGAGAAATCACGAGCACATACGAGTACATTAACATTCCATTCTTATTTACTTCACCTTTAATCCTATTTAAATGACCACATATAAACCCTTCATGAAACAACAACCACAATACATGAACAATTCACATAAGCATACTTGTAGGGTGACATAGCTACGGAATTTTGGTGGAATTTTTGAGCATAGTAAACATCACTTTTCCATTTTATTGATTAAATAACCATAGCTACTGTCATTTTCATATCACACATCAAACAGCAAGCAAAGCACATGGAACTTTATTTCTAGGCTATACTTGACCAAAGGAGTACAATATAATTTCTATTTATTTTTCTGGACAACTTTTATTTGGTATGCATTTCCATATTCAATAAATATACTAGTTAATAGGAAGAGGGTAGATCTGTAATCAAACAGTGGATTATAGGGCTACCAAAAATATATGTGAACGCATATACTATAACATACTTACTGACCAAGTTTCATTATTTTTGGAGGTCATTTGATCCACTTTTGCTAACTATCTTATTATAACATGCATGCAAGCAAACATGGGTAAAATAGTCATTTCATGCATTCACATCATACCATTCGATAGACCTACTCAATAGGAGTCCAACACAACTGAGTTTGCATTTTTAGGATTTTCATTTGATTTGTTATGATTTTCCAAAGTTCACAGCCGAAAATAACAAATCTAAAAAGAAAAATCCAAGATCCAGGACCTAAACAAGATTAACCCTAACTTCCAGGGTCCTGTATAGAAGAGACTCAGGACTTAGTCAATAGTGTTTGAAACAGATGTCGTAAAAATGGAAAATAGCAGGGGGTTTTGGGGAAAACTCCCCTTCTTTCTTCTTCCTCCGGCCAGGGCAGAGGAGCCGCGTGGACGGGTGGAATAGCGGCGCTTCACCGGTGGCGTGGGGGCAGGACTTGGAGCCGAGGTAGTCCCGAAACGTGTTCCGGTCCACGGGCTTCCATCTCCCCTTGACCTCGTCGACGGTGGTGGAGAGGAGAGGCGGCGCGACGGCGATGAACCGGAGGGCGCCGGTGTGGCCATGGTGGCGACGGCGCGCTTCGCGCAGGAAGGAGGAGATAAAGGCTGTGGCTGGGCCTCACAGCTGCGCGGTGAGAGGGGGAAGCCAGTAGTAGTGGAGTGGAGGCGCGGTGGTGGCCCGAAAGGGCTCTCCATGGCGAGGGGTCGGCGGCTACTGCGGCCGCGGTGGCGCGCGCCTGGGGAGAGGGGCTAGAGGCAATGGCGGCGGCCGAGGCTTTGGTGGTTCGGTAAAGGGGCTCGAGGCGAGCGCGAGACACGCGGTGTTGTGGAGGGAGAGGGACCAAGGTGGCCAGTGCATGAGCTCACCGCGGCTCACCATGGTGGCCATGGCGGGGCGCTCTCGGGGCACGGCTCGACTCGGCGATGGAGCCGTGGGATGGCGACGAGGTCAAGTTCTACGGGTGCGCGGTGGAGTGGCGAAGGTGATGGTGGTGGTCTCATGGCGTGGGGAGGCCAGACGGCGGCGGCGCGACGAGCTCAAGCTCGAGTGGCCATGGCGGCCGGGGATGGAGAGCAGAGAGGGAGGGGGCTCTCGAGTGGAGACGAAGACGAGTGGGGGAGGGACGCGAGCGTGAACGAGGCCGCGTTCTCGTCTAGATGAAGAGGACAAGGGCACGGGCACAGGCGCGGACGGGGCAGGGCGCGGCCTCGGCCGACTGTCGGCACGGCGGGGCAGACGGTGTCCGCCGCGTGGAAGCGAGCGAGCGGGGAGGAGGGACGGTGGACGAAAGGTGGAACCGGTCTATGGACCTCGTGACGCCGACAGGTGGGACTGGGTGAGGAAGTGAAGAAGAGGATTCCACGGACCGGGTGCACAGGAGATGGAGGCAGTGGGACCCGCAACGGATGTTGTCATCCGAGCCCGGGCGGGAAACGGCCGAGTGGGCCCCACTTGTCATTGACTCAGGCCAAATAGGAAAATTGGAAAAATGGAAAAGTCCCTTTGACTGCCATAAGCTTTGTTTGTATTTTGCATTTTTGAGCATCCTAGAGGCTGATTCTGGACAAACCCAACATACAAGAAGTGTTCAAAATTTGTTTATCTACAACTTTGTTATAAACTTTGATATCATGTTCTGTGTAAAAATATGGTTTAAATTTGAATTTAAACTGCTGACCCCTGTTTGACCAACAGAATACATCAATTTAGAAATTCTAAAAGTCCCTCTTATGTTCATATTCACTCAAGAAGTTTTATACCAATGTTGTTTAGAATTTCATGACCTACAACTTATTCAATTGGAGTTTTGCAACATTATGGCTGTAGACCAATTTAAATTTGGAATTACTAAACAAATCAAGTTTGGACAGAAATTGCATGCTGACAGAAAAGGTCCCAAAACACTATCCAAATCACTGTGCATGTCAACACTCCAATTACCAAAGCTGTTCCTAATATAATTTTCTACAAGTTTGGTATATAATGTTTAGCTTGGATCACCACAGATTTTGAATTACAAGCACAAAAATTGTCGAGGGTTTGGTAAAACTGCACCTTTAGTTTAAGTAGAGTCTTCTTGTTTCAAACTTTGGAATACTCAAATGAAGTCTAAACACCTCCACACTAGATGCATTTGAAAGGTGATAAGTTTAATTTCACTTCATAGAAAGGAAGATTTTGAAGTTGTATGGTGAAAACAAAAGTAATTCCAGATTCAAATTTGGAGTGAGCTGAAATTCGGACTTGGGAATTTTCTGTGGACTAACTTTGGGGCTGATTTCAGGAGGTAATTGGGGTCAAAATTTAAAATAGTTAGAGGCAGTTTTAAACCATGCTCAGGGTAACAAAAGTGAAGTTCACGGTATGTATGACAACTTTGATAATGGAGCTAAACTCAGATGCTTAATGAATCTAAAAGTTTTATTAGGGTTCAAATTTGGTCATGATCACAATTGGCATCTTTCCAGGAATTTCTGGTTTGACTTGGTCTTGACTTTTAAACCTCATAACATCTAATTTTTATGATGGTCATATTATCAAAGTTGGAGATAACATCCCAACTACTACTTTTGTATTTGGTGTTTCGCATAAAGCTTGTGGTTAATGACTTAAACAACCAAAGCACGTAGAGTTTTGTATCTTCCTAGAAAATTTTTGACTTAGTGACTTCTCCATTAGTCTTCGTTACTCGCTAAGCATCATCAAGTCTTAATTCATTATTAGTTTGTCTCTAATGTTGCGTGTTAAGGCTCTTGAGATGCCGGGCCATCATACTTGCCTACGGGTTCCTCCTCACTCCCCCGACGACAAGCTCATGCAGAGGCTGGACCCGCTGAGGACGCAGGGGACGTCAAGCGGTGAAGCTCATTTTTAGGTATCTAAAATTCACTCCTGAGCTTGGCCTTTGGTATTCCTCGGATTCTTCTCTTTCTCTTAGAGGGTTCTCAGATGCTGACCATGCTAGCTGCCGGATTGATCGCAAGTCAACCTCCGGCACATGCCAACTCTTAGAAACCTCTCTTGTCTCTTGGTCCTCCCGCAAGCAAGCTAGTATTTCCTTGTCTACCACAGAAGCAGAGTACATTGCTGCTGCTAGCTGCTGCTCCCAGCTCTTGTGGACGAAAGCCACCCTTAGTGATTTCGGCCTTAAGTATGGAAGGATCCCTCTTCTAGTTGACTCTACTTCTGCTATTTCTGTAGCTAAGAACCCTGTCTTGCACTCTAGAACCAAACACATAGACGTGAGGTTTCACTTTCTGAGAGATCACTATGAGAAGGGAGACATAGACCTAATCCACGTAGTATCTGCAAACCAGTTGGCCGATATCTTTACCAAGCCCCTAGAGTTTGACGCTTTTACGCATCTGAGAGGTGAGCTTGGAGTGTGATATCCCTTTTAGTCAGGGATAGTTTGCTATTCCTTTTAGTAAGGAATAGTTTCTGTAGTTTAGTTTCTCTTTGATCTTGCTTTGATTTTCTTTGTTTCTTTTGCATATTGTATCATATCATGCATTGCACTGTATCATACGCATTTTCACTTCACTAGTACTAGAGCTCTTTTGGAATGTTAAGTTAGTCTTTGCTTGTGCTAGATTGTACAGATGCATGCTTGATCATGGTTGGATAAGCTCTTTTGAGTCTATTGCATACTAGTTGTGAGCTAAGTCATTTTATTCTTTACAAATCAAAAACCATGATCACCACTTGATTTGGCTACCTAGCATGTGTAGGAGTGTTGAATGATATGCTATCTTCTCATACCTGGATATGCTAGTTGTATGCCTTTGCTATGTTGATGGCTAAGCTTTTATGACACCTTGCTTAAATTGAAATCTGAATTAAATTGCTTATAAGTGGTGTCTTATGTGCTGAATTGAGAAAGATCTAGGTGGATTTGCTTGTCACACTGATCTAGTTTGAGATTGCTTGTCATGGCACCTTGTCATGAACTTGGACTAGGCTGTGTATGACTAAAACCTTGTCTTAAGCTTCTGATTGCTGTTCGAGCCTAGGCTTGGCATTGGTTGGTAAGAAGTGGCAAAAGACAAGTAAATAACCCCAGACACAAAAAGAACTTTCTTGTGAATACAAATGTCTAAATCTGATTTTTGCAAGTCTCTAAAAATGCTTATGGCTAGTTGTATATGCTTTGGTTGAGAGTAGCACACCTTGTATGCATTGCTAGCATCTTGTTGTTCATGCCTATCTTGCTAGGTGCTATTCATGTTAGTGATGCTTTCTTTTACATAACCCTGAAAAACAAGCTTGCTCTTAATATGTGTACGATAGATTCATTTGAGCTTGTTATATGCTTCCTTGCCCTCACTTGCTCTGTATGCTAGAACTTGTGATTACTAGCTTTCCATCCCTTCTGAGCTCTTTCAGTTATACTCCTTGCATTTCATGGCATATTTTGAGGGGGAGTTGTCTAGTTCAGGGGGAGTTGAGTTCAAGGAACCCTTGATGTGTCCATTGTCAACAAGGGGGAGAAATTTAGGGAGAATTGGGGAGAAATTAGTGTACTTCTTCCAGAGGGAAGAAATTTAAAAATATGGACAAGGGGGAGAACTCAGGAGAGTTTTAGTTGAGGGGTAAGAAATTTAAAAATATGGACAAGGGGGCGAACTCAGGAGAGTTTTAGTTGAGGGGGAGCTTTGCACTCATATTGCATTTGTGAGGATGCATTTCAGGGGGAGTTGAGCTTTTAGCATGCTCTTTGCATCGGTGTGTTGAGCCTTTTGCCTCTGTCTTGAGGAGCCGATACTTTGTTTCTTTTTGCTTCAAGCTGTCTTGTGTTTTGCCTTTGGTGGGTTTTGGGCAGCTTGAGCATTTCTTTTCTTTTCCTTTCTTTTTCGGTTTTACGCTTTTCTCTTGACTTTGTTCCATTTTAGGTCACAGGTTGATGATGTTGACAATGCACTCATCAAGGGGGAGATTGAGAGCCAAGGCCTCATTGCTCTCCTGGTGTGAAGAGTGATTGTCGACGAGCTCATGCCCTCCGATGGACTGGAGGTAGATGATGAAGACCTCAATGGACTAAGGCAAAAGCCCTCCAATGGACCGGAGACAATGCTTGGCGTCGGTCGGCCATGGGAGCTTGGTACACAGAGTGGCGGTTCGGCAACGGTGGTGTAAGCCCTCTGATGGACCGCGAGGCGACTCCGATGGACTGGAGAAGCCGGGTGCCACCGTGGTGCTCCAACCCGAGTGCATGGCGCGAAGACGTGCGAGGGAGGCTTTGGCTCAAAACTGCCACACAAGTTCAGATGACTTGGTGGGTTGGGCTCCGACTCGCCAAGATAGAAGATTGGGCCAAGATCCGGCCCAGGAAGCCCGCAGAACAAAGTTTCTCAGTTTCTGACTTCAAAACCGGGGGAAGCTTCCGGACTACTGGCTACGTGGCGTACATCCAAGCGAGGCGTGGAGAAGAAGTAGATCGAAGCGTCATCATAGTCGTCTAATTGTATCTTTTACATTTCAGCCCCTTCCGGGCATTCTAGAGTAAGGGTCTTAGTGTTAATTGTGTCCTCAGGCCTAGGGCTATAAATACCTAAATGGCTGGTCATTTAGGTGTCTCTCCAACTATTAAAAAACCCTAGGCTTAGTTTTCTTGCAGCCATGTGCCTAAGAGAGAAGAGAGAGCATTAGGGCT
This sequence comes from Paspalum notatum, assembly GCA_022530915.1. NCBI lineage: Eukaryota > Viridiplantae > Streptophyta > Magnoliopsida > Poales > Poaceae > Paspalum > Paspalum notatum. The sequence goes on from CM039691.1 coordinate 16,317,463, forward strand.
AGGATTTGAGTCCCCTAGCTAGTGTTCTTCTAACAAGAGGGAAGGATGAAGAGTGGTAGGCTGTAGGAACCTTGTATGAACTGATTTCCCATCTTCAATACATCAAGATTCCACTAAATTTCGAGCTCATGTGTGCAGCCCTCTCCTCCTCTCCTTTCTAGTTTGGTTTTTGGGTTCAATCCTTGGCTTTTGGGTGTTTGCTTTGAACATTGGTGAATCCTTTCTTTTGCTAGTGTTTTGAACTTGCAAGGACGTGGAGATTATGCCCTAGTGCATCACAAACCTGCAGGTTTGCCACGAGCAAGTCGAATTTGAGTTTTTTACTTTTCTTGCCTAAAGCTTGCCTCTTCACGTGATCTGAAATTTCCGCTAATCCCGTGATCATTTTGAGTTGATCTTTTGGGAATAGCTTTGGAATAGTGCTCAGATAGCCTGTGTCAAATTTCGTGAATATTGGACAAGATTTGGTCAAGTTTAGGGTTTGGGAAGCTCATTTTTCCGCGCCCACCAGACAGTCCGGTTCTGCTACCGGACTATCTGGTCCCACCGGACAGTCCGGCGTAGGTCACGGGACAGTCCGGCGTTGGGGTCTAGCCTCGGTTCCTACCGGACCATCTAGCCCAGTCATCGGACTCTCCGGTTCCACCGGACAGTCCGGTATTAGTCACCGGACAGTCCGGCAGAAGCCTGTAGGTGGCTGTGTGCTTTCTCGTCGTGGTTTTCGCCGCCCAGCTTTTGCTTCGACCTCGATTTTAGTGTTCCTTGTTGCTGCCCATACTCTTAACCTGCTGTGATCCAGTAGGGCGCATTTTGGTGCGTTGGGTGGCGAACAAGACGCTAGGGCGTGAGTCGTTGTTTCGCTTGACTTGCGGTCTCGTGGTCGTTGAGTCTCGTGCTTTCGCTTGCTTGGTGTGTACCCGTTAAGTGGGCGACACCAAGTGCTGCTAGACACGTTTCCTTTCAGTGGACGGTGTCTAGCGGTTGTTGTGTGTTGTAGCTGTCAGTGTGCACCGGAGGTTCGTGAGTTTGAGTTTTTAAGTGCTCCTATTCACCCCCCGTCTAGTCGCACGTCTCGGTCCTACAAGAGCAAGGATAAAAAGCATCATGCTATCTCTTATGGAATCAAAACTCTCACTGGCTCACAACTGAATTACTCAACCACCGAGAAAGAACTATTGGCAGTGGTCTTTGCAATCAGCAAGTTCAGATCATACTTGGTAGGATCGAAAGTCATCATCTACACAGATCATGCAGCTCTCAAATACCCCCTAACAAAGAAAGATGCAAAACCATGATTGATCCGGTGGGTGCTGCTACTCCAAGAATTCGATATCTAAATCTGAGAGAAAAAGGGAGTAGAGAATTCAGTTACAGATCATCTCTCACGAATGAAATTTGAAGAAACATCGCCCTTGCCGATCAATGACTATATGAGAGATGATCAGCTCCTAAAGGTGACAACAGCCCAACCTTGGTATGCTAATCTGGTGAATTACATCGTTGCTGGCTATGTCCTTGAAGGAGCAGACAAGAGGAAATTGGCCCACGACAACCGATTCTATCTCTGGGATGACCCCTACCTATACAAACTCTGCGTAGACGGACTCCTACGTTGCCTCATTCTAGCTTGTGAAGCACCGCAAGTCCTCGATAGATGACATGCATCCTCCTATGGAGGTCACTATGGGGCTTATCGGACTCATGCAAAAATCTGGCAAAGTGAGATCTACTAGCCCACTATGTACGAGGATGCGAAAGAGTTCGTGCGACGGTGTCCAAGGTGCCAGCACCAAGGGAATATAAATCCAAGAGATGTTATGCCACTCACAAGCAATCTCTAGCTTGATATATTCGACATGTGGGGCAGATTTCATGGGACCTTTTCCCAAGAATGGAGACAAGGAGTACATTCTGGTCGCAGTCGATTATGTATCAAAATGGATAGAGGCAATGCCGTGTCCTGCAGCGGACTTAAGACACTCCATCAAGATGTTCTGGGAAACAATCTTTCCACGTTTTGGAGTACCGCGGGTCATCATCAGCGATGGGGGCAGCCACTTCATTGACAAACGCTTCAAGAAGTGTCTCGCTAAACTCGGTGTGGACCACCATGTTGCCACCCCTTACCATCCGCAGACAAGTAGCCAAGTTGAGACGTCAAATAAGCAAATCAAAAACATCCTGCAAAAGATGGTCAAGGCTATGGGAAAAGAATGGTTATCCAAGCTACCCGATGCTCTTAGGGCATATCGCACAGCATACAAAACGCCCATTGGCATGACACCATATCAATTGGTGTACGGCAAGACTTGTCATCTTCCAGTGGAACTTAAATTCAAATCTCACTGGGCGGTGAAGAGGTGGAACATGGATCTTCAGTCGGCAGGCGTAAGAAGGCGAATGCAATTGGCCGAACTGGAGGAATGGAGGGAGAAGGCATACCATAGTGCCAAGCTATACAAGGAGCGCACCAAAAGATGGCATGATAAGCGGATCAAGATCAAATCATTCCAACCGGGAGATAAGGTACTACTCTTTAACTCTCGCATTCATTTATTTGGTCATGGTAAGCTTAGGAGTAAGTGGAAAGGACCTTTCACAGTCCTTGAAGCCGCCGATCACGGCGCCATCACCCTCCAGGACAATGACGGAAATGTTTTCAAGGCGAACACTACAACCTTTTAGGCCTTCTATGACAAATACACAATGATGGTAAATATATTTGTCATAAATTAGTTCTGTTTATGACGTTTTCGTTGAGATAACACAATCTTATGACAAAAAATTTTGTTTGTCATTAAAATCGTCATAATTTGGAACAGCTTCATGTTTATGACGATATTTTATTGTCGTATAACTAAATCGTCATAACTCTCTTTTGCATCGAGAATGTGATGCTATTCATGACACTCCACATTCATCACAGTTTTATAATTTGTTTAAAATTAAAAAATGTTAAATAATCTTAGTATTTTAAACATTTTTTATATTATTTGAATATAATTTGCACGTAAAAGCTTAGTCATGAATTAGCCATCAGAATCGTATTTGTGATATTTCAGTTTGCCCAAATACACAGTCGTACAAATTGTAGAAGAAAAACGGTGCCATCAATAAAAATTTTGCTGCCCCCGAAAACCAATCGGCCGCCTTGACTTGTATCCTCCTCCGAAATGACAGGAGACCATTTCTGCACAACCTCCCTCGCCTCTCTTCCTCACCCTCCCTCATCGCAGCCGGCGGCCGTGGATCCGGCGATCTCCCCACGACAGTTCCATCAGAACGATGCTTGCAGGGAAGATGTCCACAGTCCACACGGCCCTCACGGAAACCCGAAGGTAATTTAGCATGAACACTCCTCTCTGTTCGTCAGGAAGATCTATGGTTAGGAAGGCAGCCGGCAATCTTGCGGGCGGATGCACCCAGTAGGCGAGCTGGGGCGCTTTTCCCTGTATAGCGACTCCTTCCCTCCCTATTTTCCCCTTCTCAATCCTCAGCTTTTCTCCTCCATGGCCATGGGGACTCGCAAGCTCTGTCCGAGCGAGCTCAGCTGAGAAAACGTCTCTGATCCACTGAAGCACGTCTGGACGGTTGGACGCTTGCCCCTATATAGCGACTCCTTCCCTCCCTATTCCCCCTCCTCAATCCTCAGCTTTTCTCCTATACAGCAACTGCAGTTTGGTCGCCTGGATGGTTGGAGAAGAAAGGCAACAGCTGTTGGGTCTGATTTTTCTAGAAAATTGGCATTCTACGATCGTTGTAATCATGTAACATCTACAGCTATTCTTCTCAGAGACTCCTCTCGATCCTTCTGTCCTGCATGTGTGCTGGTATGCCAGATTGTAGGAGTTTAGTTGTTACCAAAACTGCAAAAGGCTTTGTACATGTATAATTAATTAACATATAGATATGGAATTCGGGGACTTAACTGTTCGATAAGATTGTTAGCAAAATTACTGTAACTTAATTTTACTCATTTGTCAAGTTTTAAAGTTCATTGACCTTTTCAGTCAAGACTCATACAACTATTACTTCTTTACTAGGATAATTTCACCATGGACAGTGATAGCAAAGGTAATGGAAGATGCATGTCTAGACATGCTAAAGGGTGGACAACGCGAAATGAGGTATAGACTGAAACAGACCTGCTAATCAAGTGAATACTACATCGCCTATTTCAAGTATGTCTGACAACGACCGGAGAAAGTTGGTGTAGAAGTGGTCTACCCCAAAGCACAAGGTACCTGCAATATAGCTTCACTAGCTCCCTCTGTAGAATTTAGTGATTACCCAGCGCGTTGCTGTGTAAGTATGTTCTTGTAGTATCATTAATTCTTGAAGTGAAATCTTGGATATCCTTATGATTTTGCAAGAGAATCATAATATATGATAGGATATATTTCAAGAAAAGTGATTAATAAACTGAAACAAATGAAAATGTATAAATGATTTCATTGTTGATGGAGCTCATAGCTAGATTAATATACTTAACAGATTAATAGCCAGACATTTCCTACAGCTTTGTGCTTATCCCACCGTATGAATCAACATCGTCTTTGGAACACTGTGTGATGGCTAGCCCATTGATCATTCTCTGAATTACACATGTTTATTTGATCTGTTGCATATATAGGTCAGCCTGCTAGATACTGCAAATCCAGAGTACCTATTACCTATTTTTGTTTCTGTCTGTATTGAAGAGATGGAAAATAATAGAATAGAAATGTACTCACTGCCTAGTGCAGCTACATTCCTGTTCTGAAACCATTCCATGTATGGTAGAATTGTCAGTTGACGAATCTAAAAATGTTGTGGTGGAACCATGCCAACTGATGCACAAGATGGACCTTTTCCTATTTCTGGCTGTTACATGTTTCATAATTTTGGAAGTTTTTCTTTACCTGCACTTGCTACTTTTATCATGTCTTGTGCTCCTATTTCCTGCAAAATGGAACCTGGACTTGTATCATCACTTGCCTACTAGGATTAAACATTAGTTCACTATCAACCAAGTGACCATCTTCAGATGTAACTCTTGTATATGGATCACAGTGCATATATATAAGCAAAATAGAGTTGTTATGGTAGAAAGGAAAAGGCTTACTGACTCTGCTGGAGAAAAAAACCGAAGTTTGGCTTACTGACTCTGCTGAAGAAAAAACTGAAGTTTTTTTATAAGAGGTTATAAGTTGGAAATTACTTAGCTAATTTTGTTACTGCATGCATAGTAGTGGAAGGGCAAAGCTTCTGGTATAAAGCTGGTTATGCCTAGTTACATCTTTTTTAATCTCTAGCACATCAAGTAACATAAGTTGCCAATCATAAGCTTGTTTATTTCTTAGTCCATCTACTTATTCTCAGTCCATATTATTTTTCACATGCCAATCATATGTTAATCATCTGCTTATTTCATATTTGTTTTATTTAGATACTTTAGCACTATCTAAAATGCTTTTTAAATTGAAATTTCAAAATCCAACCTGTATCTTATTTTAAGATTTTCATTCTCACTAGACTCATTTTATATCGTTTCAGAAGCAAGAAAAATATATGGATGCTGAACCTAGTGCAATAGATCATTTCAAGGAGATGCATTGCAGCAAGAAGAATTGTTTTAGTGAAAGTGTTCAGAAAGCTATTGTAAGTACTTGTTTTCTTTCCATATTTGTACTCACAACTTGCAACGTGCAGTATACTATATTGATGAATAACATTTATACAGGTTGGCATGGAAGAAATGGTGGCAGCATCTGTTGAGGCTGTACAACAACCAAAGTCACCTATAGAAGTTGTTTCTAATGTGCTACCGGGCTCCAGTGTGCTCCTACGCAATGTTGGTCTCCAGTCTGCCCCCGAGAAAAGCTCCACAACGATGGTTTCTGCAAAGGTTCAACAACTTAAGATGAACTAGTGGCCGAGAAGCAAGAAAAAAATGGACTTCAGGAAGAAATGGAAACCTTAAAGGCACATGCATCTCAGAAGAGACCATTGACAGAATGAAGAGTTCAATGGAAGAAAATAAAAGCCTCCATCAACTATTCTTCAATCCAAGCCAAGTGCCTCCATCTTAAGTCTACTTGACCACTATAGTACCTGCAGCCTTCTGGCTGCTATAGTAGCTAGTTATAGTAGCTCTAGATTTGAAGTTATAAGATTTGCTTTGGGTTTTAAGTTAAACGATTTGCAGATGAATTATGTGTGAATGTTGAACAAATTCATACAATATTTTGGTTGTGATGTGTAATATTCCATGACAATATGAATTCATAAGATGTGTTCCTTGTGATGATTATATCTGTCATAAATGCTTTGCCACCTCACGTGCCACGTCAACTGTCATGCGACATGCCACGTCATCATATCTATAACGAATGATTTCGTCATAAAGGTTTTGCCACGTCACATGCCACGTCAGCATCATCAGCCATGTGGCAATGCGAATTGTGACGTTTTTAGAGGCGCTTATGACGAAGCAGGGCGTCACAGATTTAGTGACGAATCTAGTGTGTCATAAAATCTGTGATGTTTTTTCACCTACCGTCATTGTAGGCTATTTACTACGCACCTTCTGTGACGATGGCTTTTTTGTCACAATGGTGTCACCAAAATACAACCAATGACAAATAAACACTAATTAGTGACGTAATCATAATGTCACAGAAGGCCTAAAAGGTTGTAGTGGAATGGGCAACGCCTTAAAATATTTTTGTAGGACTGAGACGTGGGACTAGAGGGGGGGTGAATAGGAGCACTTAAAACTCAAACTCACAACCCCGTGGTGCAAACTGACACACTTCACACAACAAACGCTAGACACGGTCCACTGAAAGGAAACGTGTCTAGCAGCACATGGTGTCACCCACTGAACGGGAAGACACCAAGCAAGCGGAAGCACAAGACTCAACGATTATGAAATCATAAGTCAAGTGAAACAACGACTCCCGCACTAGTGTCTTACTCGCCACTCAACGCACAGAAATGCGCCTCACTGGTTCACAGCAAGTTAAGAGTATGGGCAGCAGCAAGGAACACTAAAATCGAGGTCGAAGCAAAGAGCCGGACAGCAAAAACTCCAACGAGAAAAGCACACAGCCACCTCCCAGACACTACCGGACAGTCTGGTGGAACACGCCGGACTGTCCGGTAGGAAACGAGGTAGGGACGCCTACTGGACCTTCCGGTGGCCTATGCCGGACTGTCCGGTAAAGGCTGGAACTTGAGCCTCTCAAACCCTAAACCTGACCAAACCTTGTCCAATCTTCACAAAAATTGACACAGGCTATCTGAGCACTATTCCAAAGCTATTCCCAAAAGATCCATGGAAAAAGATCAAGAGATTAGCGGAAATTTCAGATCTCGTGAAGAGGCAAGCTTTGGGCCAAAAAAGGGGAAAACTCAAATTCGACTTGCTCGTGGCAAACCTGCAAGTTTGAAATGAACTAGGTCAAAATCTCCACGTCCTTGCAAGTCCAAAACACCAAAAGAAGAGGATTGACTCGTAGGCAAACACAAATCACCAAAAGCCTTTGAGTTTCATCCAAAATCCAAACTAGAAGGGGGAAGAGGAAGGGGCTGCACACAAGCACTCCAATTTCAGAGGAATATTGCTAGATTAATCATGAGATTGAGTGCATACAAAGGTTCCTACAGCCTACCACCCTTCATCCTCCCTCTTGATGTGAAGAACTCTAACTAGGGGACTCAAATCCTAGCCTAAAGCTCTCCTTTCTCTCTTTGGGACTTGGCTGTATGGAAACTAAGCCTAGGGTTTTCTAATGGTGGAAGAGTCACCTAAATGACCAGCCACTTGGCTATTTATACCCCAGGCCTAATGACACCATTTAACACTAAGACCCTTACTCTAGAAAGCCCGGAAGGGGGCTGAAATGAAAAAGATACAATCGAATGACTATGATGACGTCTTGATCTTCTTCTTCTCCACGCCTCGCTTGGATGTGCGCCATGTAGCCAGTAGTCCAGAAGCTTCCCCCGGTTTTGAAGTCAGAAACCAGAAAACTTTATTCTATGGGCTTCCTAGGCCGGGTCTTGGCCCATTCTTCTATCTTGGCGAATCGAAGCCCAAACCCACCAAGTCATTTGAACTTGGGTGGCAGTTTTGAGCCGAAGCCGCCAAAGCCTCCCTCGCACGTCTTCGCGCCATGCACTCGGGTTGGAGCACCACGGTGGCACCCGGCTTCTCCAGTCCATCGGAGTCAACTCGCAGTCCATCAGAGGGCTTACACCACCGTTGCCGAACCGCCCCTCCGTGTACCGAGCTTCCATGGCCGACCGACGCCGAGCATTGCCTCCAGTCCATTGGAGGGCTTGAGCTCGTTGACAATCACTCATCACACCAACAGAGCAATGAGGTTGGTCCATTAGCTCTCAATTTCTTGAGCCCGAAATGCCTCAGCTCAAAGAAATGGATGTCTTCGAGCTACATTAGTTAGTTTGATCACACATCCATGGTCGAGCTCAGACCTTAAAAGAAGCCATGTATACTACTTGCTTTTTCTCCCTTAAAACTCCTCTTATCTCACCTTTTGCTACGAAATCTCAATAGAACCAATGTCCAACATGTGTTTTTGGGTTTAAGGTCACCAAAAGGGGGTAATCCCAACTCTTGGCACGTCTAGCCAAGGGTTGGCGTGGCCGGCCGACCTCTGGGTCAGGTCGCCCGACCCCCTGGTGCAGCGGCCAGGCCACCAGGTACGAGGCCGGGTCAGCCGACCCAGGAGACAAGCCGCCCGACCTCAATGTCAGGTCTCCCGACCTCCAAACCAGGCCGCCCGACTGCCAAAATTCAAGTTTCAGATTTTGGAGCCTTTTTCCCTTCTTCTTCGGTTCTGTTGACTGCCAAACCAGGATCATCTTCTTCTTCACACATCGCACTCTCATCTCATCCCATCCAGGTCAATTTCTTGGTTTCATGATCCATGAAAGAGGAATCGAAAATGGCTCAAAAAGCAAGGATGCCATCGAGACAATGATGCCACCAAAGACCAAGAAAGAGCTTCAGAAACTTATTGGCAAGATTAATTACATCAGGAGGTTCATCCCTAACCTGTCTGCTAAGATTGAAGCATTCATGCCGTTGATTAGGACGCAAAAGAGTGAAGAATATATGGGGACCTGATCAACAGCTGGCGTTTGATAATCTCAAGAAGTATCTAACAACGCCACCCATGATGGCTCTGCCTTGTCTCAATGTCCCGTTTATTGTTTATCTGTTGACTGACGAGACAACCATCGGCTCTTGCTGATCCAAGAGGTTGATGGAAAGGAGCGAGTTGTCTACTACCTGAGCCGACGATTACTTGATGCTGAGACCAGGTACTCTGAGATGGAGCGTTTATGCTTATGTTTATACTTTACATGCACCAAATTGCGCCATTACTTGCTAAATGCCAAAAGTTGGGTAGTATGTAAAGCCGATGTTATTAAGCATATGCTGTCAGCCCCTATTCTTAAAGGGAGACTCGTTAAATGGATGTTTGCTCTCTCAGAGTTTGATATCAGGTACAAACCGGCCAGGGCTGTAAAAGGCCAAGCATTAGCCGATCTCATTACTGAACGATCGGTTCCACATCAAAATTTCGTCGGCATATCGTCCTGGGCTTTGTTCTTTGATGGTTCTGCGTGCGATGTTGGCTGCGGTGTCGAGCTTCTCATTATTTCCCCTTAGGGGGCACAATATGAATTTGCCTTTCGCCTCAGCGAGCGACGCACTAACAATCAAACGGAGTATGAAGCTTTGTGCAAGGGCCTTGAGTTGTTGCTCGAGGCAGGAGCCGAAGTAGTGGAAGCTTTCGGCGACTCTAGAGTTGCCATCAATCGGCCAACAGAAGATTTTAATTGTGCTAGTGATCTATTATATCCTTATCTTCTACATTGTCAAGAATTGATGGCAAAAATCAGATTTGTTCGATTAACGTGGATACCAAGGGAGAACAACCTTGAAGCCAACAAGCTAGCGCAAATAGCTTCTAGATATGCCGAACAAGACCATAGCGTTTGTGTCGACGTCATGCCGGTTGATGCAAATGACTGGAGAGCCAATCTCCTCAACTACTTGAGGGATCCAGCTCGGGGGGCAGATAAGAAGACAAGACATCATGCTCCGAAACACGTGCTTATTGGTGATGAGCTGTACTTTAGGACCTTGGAAGGGTTATTGTTAAAATATTTGGGGCCAACAGAAGCACTGAAGATTATAAAACGATGTCCATGAGGGAGTATGTGGTACCCACCAATCGGCTCATAAAATGAAATGGCTGATTAGGAGGTCAGGATATTATGGGCCGACCATATTGGAGGATTGCTTCAAATACTACAAAGGTTGCCAACAGTGTCGGAGGTTCGGAGCCGTTCAGATGGCACTGGCTGGACCGTTGAATCCTATTGTTAAGCCATGGCCGTTTAGAGGCTGGGGCATAGATATGATCGTTCAAGTCAACCCTCCGACCAGCAAAGGACACAAGTGGATCCTGGTTGCCACTGATTATTTTACCAAGTGGGTAGAGGCCGTACCAATGAAGAATGTCACGGCCAAGGACGTGGTGAATTTTGTCAAGGAACACATCATCTATAGGTTTGGCATCCCACAAACTATCACCACAGATCAAGGGACCGTCCTTTTGGCTGAGGAATTCAAAAATTTTGCCAAAGAGATGGGTATCACATTGCTACAGTCATCCCCTTACTACGCTCAAGCTAATGGTCAGGCTGAGGCATCGAACAAAAGTCTCATCAAGCTGATCAAAAGGAAGATAGATGAATATTCTAAGCAGTGGCACGATCGGCTTGCAGAAGCATTATGGGCATATAGGATGTCATGTCATGGGGTGACTAAGTGCACTCCGTACCAGTTGGTGTACGGCTAGGAGGCCGTTATGCCATGGGAGGTCAACATCGGCTGTCTCAGGGTTCAATTTCAAAATGATCTGTCAGCCGATGATTATACATCTCTCATGAACATCAACACAGATGACCTAACGGAGCTTCGGCTATGGGCTTTTGAAAAAATTAGAGACAACAAAGCCAGGGTAGCGAAGGCCTACAATAAGAGAGTAAAGCCGAAGAATTTCAAGGTAGGTAATCTTGTTTGGGAGTTAGTCTTGCTAGTTGGAACGAAAGATCCAGCATTTGGAAAATGGTCACCTAACTGGCATGGGCCCTATCGCATAGTAGAGACTGCTCCAAGTAATTCATATAGGATGGAAACATTAGAAGGGGTTCGGTTCTTCAGAAACGTCAATGGTAAATATTTGAAGAAATATTATCCTAGCATGTGGATCGGATCCTAACTTAGGCAAGAACTGATGCGGTAACATCCGGACGAAAGTAGCCGATGCCTTGACATCGCCTCTAGGGAAAATTTGACTGATGCGTCACCATCTGGTCATAACAAGAGCCGATGTACCAGAGCATCGCCTTCAGAAAAAATAATAGTAATAATAATAATTTAAAAATATCAATAGCATGGTCAGCATGCGTCGTTGGCCACCGTTAATAGCCGATGCTAGGCATCGCCTTTAGTACAAAAATACAACATACAAAATTCATAATGTTCTTAACCGAGCTACACGCTCGGGGGGCACAGTTAACAATGTCCAGATAATCAGATGAATCATGCGGACGAAGATGCTGGTAGGCTTCGGAGGTATTGACAGATTGTAGTCAAAGCTTTTGTTCTGACCTTATCAGCAAAGTCGATGATTTGGCGATCTGATTCATCGGAGCCGATGGTCAGGTTTTTGTTCAACTCACGCTTGTTATCCGCGAGTGTCTTCATGCTTGCTTCATTGGCTTGGATGGCTACGTCAATTTGAGACAGTTCTTCCTTAAGGCGCTTGATTTCATCAGTGATCTTTGTCCTCCTCGCGTCAAGTGCTGCCTTGGAGGTCTTCAACCTCACTTCTTCACTGTCGTCATCCAGGTTCGCCTTGAATTGATTTGCAGCTGCACACACATTGGTTATCTCTTCTCTCAGGGCCGACTGGTTGTTACGGGAGGATATGCGTGATGCAGCGGCCAACATGTCTTCACAAAGAAATCTAAGGTGAGCAGTAGGCCGAAGCACCTGTTTCAAGCTTGAGGGCAGCATGTCGATGATCGGCTCGAGGGCAATGCGAATGCCATCACATGCGACAACCAAATTTTCAATTGGGGTTTCTAGTTGCTTCGCAATGTCCTTCAGAGTTAAAACTACATCGGCTGGTGGAGTCGAAGGAGGGCTCTCGGTCATCAAAGACTCGCCAATGGTTGCAGTATCGAAGTCTAGTAATGATGCAGCGTCAAAGGCCTAGTCATAGCACAGTTAGTTTATAGACTATGGGCGAAGAAGACATGCAGTGGAAAACACACCTGTGGTGGGATGACTTCCATATGCTCTTCGTCTGTCCGGTCGGATGTGTCCTTGGGAGAAGAACTAGGAAGTTCTGGGGAATTCTCTTTTTCGGCTTCTTCCTGTTCTTGGCTGTGAGAGCTGTGATCCTACATACAAAAAGTGGTCAGTAACTTTCATTACTGAATCCAAGGCAAAATGGAACTTACTAGTGATTCAGAAGAAAGGGTCTGAACCGGGACAACAGGTTTGGGCTTGATAGCAGCTTTCTTGAACCTCGGCTGGCGAAGCCCTTTTCCTTCCCTCTTACGCGTTACCCTAGGAGAAGAAAAGATAGCCTTGTCGAGGGAAGGCATGTTGGCTTGGAACAAGGGCATTGCCGTCTTCTGCAGATACTTGAATGGCTAGCCTGCATCGTTAGTGGGAACATGGCCTACCTACATCTGTAGTCGACAAATTTGGTCGTATCATGAGGAAACAATGAACAAAGAAGGCCGAATCAATTGAAGGATTACCTCTTCCTCTGTGGTTTCATGCTCCGGGTCGATGGCTAAAAGGGCCGATGCCATGGCATTGTGGAAAAGATGAGGCCTCTAGAAATTCCACCACCGGTCGAAGCCATAGGCCGTGTACACGAACTCCATCGTGCTAGGTATGTTCAGCTCTAATTTAGAGACGATGGAATATGCTTTGCTGGCCACCAAGGAGTCAGTTATATCAGCTCGGCTCTGGATTTTCTCATGGACGATCAAGCGAGGGGAAGTTCGGTTCAGGCCGAGTTAGCGAACGGCCAAGACAGGTTGGTATGATTCATATCCCGGCTTGTTAATTCTGTTGCCAGTGCTCATGCTGACTCGAAGGAGACAAAGGGTGGCCATAATACCGAATATGGCACGGGTTTCTTCATTAGTATTAAAGATGTCTAATCTGAAGAAGGATGGATTCTCAAATTGCTCGGATTCAGCATACACATTGTATAAAGGAGTGGCCTGTGAGCTATAGAAACATTTGTACCATTTGGCTGTTTCAGCTGCATCAGTTTGGGTTACGTCTCTTAGCGTAACAGATTTTACTCGGCAAGCACATGGAGATTCGCTGTAGCTTTTTCACTCAGAGTATTCCGAGTAACGTAAAAATCCACAGCGAAGCAAGGGCGAATAGGTGGAATGAAATATCGAACTTTCAAGCAGTACTATAACTTAGATAAAATACCAGCTAACCTTATGTGATGCTCCGGCATCTCAAGTGCATAATCACTCATCTTACATGAAGCATTCATCTTGAACATCATGGCATAACATGTGTGGGTGCATTGGAAACAAGTTTGGTTTACATTGCATAGTGAAAAACACTGTGGCGGAACCGCCCTGCTTAATCCAGACTAAGCACACCTGCCACCTCTGGCTCACAGTGCACTTAGGCCGGACTAAACCCGGTAGTCCGTCGAGCTACCCAAAGGGCACTCGATGTAACCATCGCCCGAGGATACCGACATCACACACATTCAGCTCTCGAAAGAGCCACAACAGATTACATCATCACAAACAGTTGAAGTAGAGAATAAGCAGACTTAGTTTACAAACCGAAGATAAATAGTCAAATACATGTTCAAATATAGCGGAAGCGAAGTCAAAATATACATGTATAGATACATATAGCGGAAGCGTTAAAACATCTCACAGCGGAAATAAAACTCAACTAGTCTTCAAGTAGAGATAAACAAGGCGAGTAGCACCGAGCCCACCGGTACAACCACCTCCAACACAGTTGTCCGGATGTCGTCAGCACCTGTAATCCAAAAGTGGGGGCAAACCCTGAGTACTAATTACTCAGTAGGACTTAATGGACGGGGCTTACGGCTGACGCAAAGTTTGCTTACTAAGAATTTGATCCTTAGCTATTGATTTTAAACAGGATCGAATTGACAGGTGGGAGTAGGATTGACAGCTACTTGATTATCATGTAGAAGTAGGATTTGGCAGCTACTATTCATTAACCATGAAGATCATGTATATCATAAAGTAAATACTTGCAGAAAGTAACACAAACACATGTCCCGTTCCAGGATTCATAGCACTTCCATCACACCCCTGGGAGTAGCCGTCTCAGGAGCGATACCACGGTGCGTCGGGTCAGCCCTCCCTTGACTCCAAAGCATCTCCCAAGTCCATCGACCTCCTACTAGTGGACGGGCAGCACCAGGAATAAGGGAACGGATCATATACATCCAAGCATGTTGTAATAGAAAAACATGATTATAAGCATAAAGTGTTTGAATTATTACTACGTTCGGACGTCAAAGGTATTGGCATTCTCACACCTGGTGAGCATCAGCGATTCGAATCGATTTTTATATTCCCGGGAATAACTAGAAGCACCAGGATGGCATATGCTTACTAACTCCCAGCGTTCCACATATGCTTCCCCCATCTCCACCTGTCCCGTCTCAAGTTCGATGACCACTCCCGCCTGACTCCCAGAGCGCGTTGTCGCAGGAGCGGTACCTCGGTTACGTCGGGTTCTGCCCTCCTTTGACACCCGCCTCCGCGGCCACCTTCCTCTCAACCAGTGGGTAGGAACGTGCCCCTTGCTTGAGACGTCACAAGTAAGACTTTCACCGGCCCATAGATTCCGGATAAGCACCCTAGCAATGTTATGCCGACCAATAGGCGAACAACGACCGGCCTTATGCGACTCGGGCGGAGTCCACCATACCATCCACATCATCATCATCATCATTTTTCTTATATAACCCTATCTCCGCCCGGTCTTTGAGTTACATCCAAGAGCATCTTCATAGCTTTCATCATAATAATATTCTTGTGTCTTTTGAAATGATCACCTACGTGACGAGTGACTCCATTCACTCGCATTTACTCGTACCTAGCATTACTAGGCATACTCGTCCTACGCACTCTATTGTAGGTGCTAGGGCCAGGGCGGCCAAGGAGTCTAATGCAAATGGTTTCCAAACAACTCCTAATGCAGATGCGTAAGCATTCAACAAAAACATTTGCTAGGTAAAGCATGGTCCTGCCTACCTTTGTTTTATTTTAAGAAAACCAACAAACTAAGCTAAGGTTAGTTTGCCGGGTTGTGAGGCTTTGCCCCAGGCAACCCCTTGATCCCTTGGACAACTCCTCCTTCCAAACACGACTGATGGGCCCTCCAGGTCGTGAATGGGTCTTAGTTGGTCTTTTGGATCACCGTTGGTTGAAGTAGTTCCACGCGCTAATTTCTCGATCGCGTATCTGCAAATAGCGTCACTATATGAATGATATGCAGGATGCAATGATCGAGATGCATGAATATTAACCACACACATGAATAACCATTTCATGGACGTACCGGAAAGGTGATTGGTAGAGTATTTAAACGTAGAGCATTCTTATGGACCTTAAGCAAGTACACAATCATTCGGCCACACATATACAAGTTACTAATCATATTCATCTTGACAACATGGTAATGCGATGACTCGATGAGATCATGCAATAGCTACCTGGATCGCTAAGATACATTTAGCAAGACAAACATATCGGACGGAGTACTTAAAAGAAACACGTGTTAGTTCTTTAGACTGAGAGCACTTTTTATTATACCTATTGTATACAAGCATATTAATGAACTAGTTATAAATAACTACCTTATCCTAGGTCATTGTTAGTTACACTAAGGATTTGCAACCTAGGCATATGAGGATGAAACATGCATGTGGAATATATAGCCATCTAGCTTACAAGGTTTCATTTTTGGCACAGCAAGTTAAATATAGCACTTGGAGTTTACAAGAGCAGATATGAGTACATTACATCCCCCTTTTTATTTCCTTCACATTTGATCCTATTTAAGCGACCATTTATGAATCCTTCATGAAACAACGACCACGATACACGGATGATTCACATAAGCATACTTACAGGGTAACATAGCTACATGAATTTTGGTGAAATTCTTAGAGCATGGTGAATAGCACTTTTCTCTTTTTGATTAAATCATCGTAACACTTGTCATTTTTATAACAGCAGCTAAAACATGCATGCACGACCTCACACTTTACCAGTGAACTACTCATACTATATAAAGTACATGAAAATACTAGATGTCACATTTGAGCACATTTCAGGTAGCCCCCATTTTACAAGTTAAGGAAATACCTAAAATACATGCATAAGGGCAAAACAGTCATTTACCAACCAATGCTAGGGCTACCAAAAATCACACAGTACCTAGATGCCATAATAAAGCTACTGTCCAAGTTTCATAATTTTTGAAGTTCATTTGGTTCACTTTTACCATTTATTTCCCTACACCATGCATGCATTAAACCAGGGGTAAAACAGACTCTTCACACCTCCACATCATACCCAATTTGTAGATCTATTTACAAGGAGTACAATGCAACTGAGTTTACCTTTTTACGATTTTTATTTGATTTTATATGATTTTTCCAAAGTTTCAGCCGATTTAAATCAGGGAAAATGGGAAATCCATAGATCCAGGGGCTAGACTGCAATTAACCCTAATTTCCAGGGGTCTGCACAGAAGATATACAAGACTCAGTGCATAGTGATTGAAACGGGACAACAATTACCGGAAACCTCAGGGGGATTTGCGCAAAAGGGCCGGTCCTCTTCTTCTACCTCGGGCCGGACCGAACCGCGCGCGGTAGAGGAGAGAGCGGCGGCCTGCGCCGGCGATGTGGGGGCTGGACTTGGAGCCGAGGTGGTGTGGGAAGGTGTTCTCCGCCGCGGGCTTCCGTTTCCCCTAGCTCTCGTCGTCGATGGTGGAGAGGAAGAGCGGCGCGGAGCGGTGAACTGGCGCGGCCACGGTGCACGGAGCGCGGCGAACGCGGGCTCGCTCTCGTCGAGGGGAGGCGGGAAGGCGACGCCGTAGGGCCCTCGAGCTGCGCGGTGAGACGGCGAACGTAATGGTGGGGCTGTGGAAGTAGGATGCGGCGCCGGTGGGGGTCCTCCACGGCGCGGGGTCGACGGCAATGGCGGCCGAGATGGCGCACACGTGGGGAGAGGGGGAGGAGGCGATGGCGGAGGCCGGTAGGTGGCTAGGAAGGTGGAGCGGAACACGGCGAGTGCGGGGCGCGCGCCGAGCAGGGCGGAGGGGGCCCAAGGCGGTGGAGGCGCGAGCTTGCGCTCGGAGTTCGCTACGGGCTCACCGACGGCGTTCACCCGTGGGAGATGGCGGTGGGGAACGAATTCGGCATCGAGATCTTGGGGATTCGGGGAGGTGAGGTGCCGCGAGCGCGGGGAGCGCGTCGAACGGGCCAGAGGAGGCACGCGAGGGCCGTGCTCGCGAGCTCAGGGAGCTCGGGCAATGGCGGCGCTTCCCGCACGCAGAGGCAGGGAGTGAGGTGAGGAAGCGGGGAGAGTGAGAGCGGAGGCCGGGGGAGTGAACCGAGCCGCGTTCCCATCCAGGTGAAGGCGCGGCGCGGCGGGAGGGGGCTTGATCCGCGGCATGGCCGCGCTGCCCGGCCGCCGTCGCCCACGCGGCGTTCACCGGCTTGAACAGGGTGGCGTCCCTGTCATGTGGGCCCCACGTGTCATAGACTCCAGACAAACACAGTGCCAAATGTGTTTCCTCTCCCTCTGAAATTTGCATTTTTGACCTATTTAGGAGCCGATTTTGGAGAAACCCCAATTGAATGAAATTCTCTACTCTTTAACCTCTACAACATTGTCAAAAGGTTCAACTTCAGATTCTAAGTACAAATATGAATTTCATTTGGATTTAGGTTGCAGCTCCCAGTTTGGACAGGGTACCTCTACTGGTTGTAAGAATCAAAAGTCCTATCTCTGGTCTTTACCACCCAAAGTGTATATTGAAAAGTTTGTTTAGAATTTCAATATCTACAACTTCTCTAATTTGATCTTTGCATGAAAGTGGCTGTAGGTCATTGAAACATTGAGATTACTAAATAGGTCAGATTTGGATTGGTTTTCTGTGTTGGTACAAAATGACCCTAAACTCCATTTAAAACTCAATATATGATCAAACTCTAGTTACCAAAGTTGTCCCTCATTACTTTATCTACAAGTTTGGAAATATGACTTTGGTCTGAAACCCAACAGATTTTGAATTATAGACACAATTATGTTCTAAGGTTTATTAAAACAGAAATTTCACTTTGTGTAGAGACTTTCTTGTTTCAAACTTTTGGAGTATCAAATGAAATCCAATCACTTCCACAATAGGTGCATTTGAAAGATGATAAGTTTAATTCCACTTCATAGAAAGGAAGATTTTGAAGTTGTATAGTGAATTCAAAAGTAATTTCAGAATCAACTTAGGGAAAAGCTAAAAATCCATACTTGTGAAAATTCTAAGTGTGGTTTGATCTAGTTGTTTCCATGAGACATTTGGGTGAAAATTTGAGTGAGTATACGATAGCTTTGATCCCAGCTCAGTGTAGCAATAGGATAGTCCAGAGCATGTACAACAAGTTTGTCAACGGAGTTGAGCTCGGGTACTTAATGAATTTGAAAGCTTTATTAGGGCTCAAGTTTGCTCACGATCACAACTGGCACTTATCAAGAAACTTTGGATTGGACCTTTTAAATCCTCCTGTCTTTAGATTTTTGAACATTGTCCAACAGAAAGGTCTAGGGCTACTTTTCTTATCCGAGGTTTGACATTTGGAGTTGAGCTCAAAAGTATGTGAGTGTTGACTTATTCAACCACGAAATGTGTGGTCTTGTATCTTGTGTAGAAAATTTTGATTTAGTGGCTCCTCCACGTGTTTCCTGTTAATCACTAAGCATGATTAAGCCTTAATCCATCGTTAGCCTTCATCTAACCGTGTGTTAAGGCTTCTGAGATGCCAGGGGCATCACAACCCACCCCCCTTAAAGAAATCTCGTCCCGAGATTCGGAGGAAGCGGGGTTCTAGGGCTTACTGCGCAATGAAAAAGGTTTTGGCCTCGTTGTTCGGGTGCTCCTATCACACATGGTAACACTTATTCCCTCATCAATTTGCTTTGTTAACTGGCTCGTGAATGGTTAGTGCCTCTTTAACACAAGTTAGTTACAAAGCTTTTGAATACTTCCAAGGTGGTCCTTCCCAGGGGCTCGGCAAGTCGTGGTTTATATGAGAGCGAATGAACAAACCGTCCAGACGGTGTGGCCAATGTGAAAACGGCAGTGCTTTACTCGAAAAATGGAACAGGGTTACTCCCTGACTTTGACACCAAGATTTATAAACGTGATGAATATATAGGTCTTAGGACAATTAGAAGCAAGGGGTACACAATCGGAGGACCGAACCATGAAGGCTCTTGGGATTCAAAGGGTTATCAATGGATGTGCTTTTGGGAGACACATTCATTTCATTTGATAGGGACTGTGTACACATATAAGGTATTAAATCCGAACATTCTTCAAAGAGTAAGATGTGGTGATACATAGCACATTCTACTCATTGTTTCGAGAAAGATGCCGTGGAAAGAGGATAGGACATATTCACCTAGATAAGGTGATAGTTTGTATGATTTCATATAATTGATCGAGACTGACCAAGAAAAGTATAGGCAGAGGGCTTATGCTTACTAACAGAACACCAAGGTTAGTGAGCCCAACTTTGAGGATAATTTCAAAAGAAGAATGAAACAACTCTTGAAAAGGACAATGCGTTGAAAGCACTAGCCGAGAACAAAAGCTTAGTGCAGTGGATGATGCTGAAGTTCTTCTTTAGGAGATAAGATTCAATATATACGAAGGAAGAAATCATAAGATAGAGTGGTGGAAACAGAGTTGATTTCTTCCCACAAATCAAGAGAGGCAAGTTGGAAGAAGGCCATGGAATGACGTAGCAAAACAGTGGAAATGGAACCAAGCATTCCCACAGATACGGACGTTAAAGCTGATCAAGGTAAGCATAAAGGAGTCCGAGGCTAGGACCAACGGTTGAAATTGTACCATAGAGATAGAATCGATCATCCCCATGAAGCACGACTAGCAAGGATAAGCAAAGCAACGAAAAGATGTGGACAAGTGGAACCATAGAATTGATCCGTCTCCATGAATCGAGAAAAACATGGTTCAACAAGGCGAGGCAAAGGTGTGAACGATACTGGGGTTTGAGACGGATTTTTCCCCACAGGTCAAGAAAGGTAAGGTGAAACAAAGCCGGGAAATGATACAAGGCGGCAGTGGAAATAGAGTAAATTATCTCCACGAATCAGATGTATAGAGGTCAACAAGGCGATAGAAAATGGATATGAATGTTCCACAACTGAAGTGGCGTCATGCCTTTGCGAGTCTTGATACCAGCGCGCACCTAGTGACACAACCGAGTGACGGCCGTACACACGGGGCCCTAGGTTCCGTCGTGGCACCATAGACCGCTCGGGTAAACACTACATCAAGAGTGGCACAACTATCCAATTTCAGGACATGCGAACAATATCAGGTTACATAAAGACTTGACAAGTAGTATGTATGACATGGATCTCAATGTATTGGTGATGTAGACCAAGGAGTTGAAAGCTCATAGATTTCAAAGGTTGGAAACACAGGAATCTTGATAACGAGAGACACATGGCCCATCAACTGTTGAGTTGGGGTGGTGACATAGACTCAGAAGTACATGAATTGGCGTGAACCCAAAACATGTGGGCTACAAAAGTTTGAAATGCGTGGAGTGCAAGAGCTTGAAATACACGGAACAGTGGAGCTTGGAACTCTGGTTCTGCAATTGTTGGGAAAGGCATGATACACTAGAGTTGATTCCACGAAGTTAGGATCAAATGGCGCAGTGAACCGTACTTATTCAATGTGCAGCCAATATATGATAAAGCTAAACATGGTTACTACACCTATCAGTACCCGTACGGTTTGCCTAATCGTAGGTTTTTAAAAACATTTTTGTCGGCAGTTAGCTTCTTCTTCCAGTCATGTCGATGCAGCGCGGAGCTTCACGTGGGTGACACCACGGGGTGGGAATCTGGATTAGGCACCGAATCCGAGGTCGTTGCCGGAGTCGAGGTGGGGTTTCAAATTGTATCGGTGTAGATGTTGACGCTGTGTATGTCGGTTTGATTGGAGAAAAGTCTCCGATGATGAAAGCTTGGGTATTCTTCTCAGAGACCTCTTGGAGGCTTGCTTATTGTTCCAGTAGTTAAGCCTATAGAATCCTAAGGACCCAGTATGTAAAGGTAATCATGTATGAGCTATCCTGACTTCATCTCCAGGCTTGGCGATTCCCATCAGTAGGATCCTCTCGAGTCACAGACGTTGAACTGAAGCCGCAGCTATGGAGTATTCTTCATCTTCATCTTCTCATTCCCTTGTTGTGATACCTCTGATGAGGGCAGCCAGGCCTAGAACAATGGTGATTTGATTTCAAAGCCATAAGAAAATGTGCCAAAGGGTGGGCCTATAAAGCTTAACATGCGAACGATATAAATCCATGAAACGAGGCATGGGGTCCTCAGGGTTTTGGAGCATCGCCATAACTAGAATTTTGAAACATCATGACGACAAAGTAGAGCATCATGGTTTACAAAGACTGAAGTTCCGGAATGCTAGAGCTCAGAACATGACGACTTAGGAATTCAGAATGCATTACAGGACAAACAAGATACGCTAGTCACGAGGATTGGGTACATATTGATTCTAAGGAGCTAGGTATGGGAGACACATATCAGCTATGAGAATCAGAATCTTTGGATTACAGCAGCTCACGATGGTCGCCCCCGTACGAATTGGTACTTAGCTAGTACTGCCTAAATGTAAAATTGATGCGTCCCGGACGAATGCCCGTTTCTTCTTTCAACCAACTTGGTGCAGTGTTGGTCCTCACATGGGAAATGCCATGAAACAATAGTCTTGATTCTCCACCGAGTATGAGAACGTCACCAGATTCGAGGTTGATCTTGGTCGCTTGGTCTTTGTCTCTCGTGTCGCCGAACAAGAACTCAGCGGTGTCTCCTATGGAGATGGATATGAAAGGTAAACCTTTGCTAAGGCTACTCTCTGACTCGTCCCTGTCTTGGTGAAGTCCGAGCTTCCCGGAGTTGGTGTAGTAGTTGACGATGCATATGTCCGGGTTAATCTGAGGAAACTCGCCTGCAGTGGAGTTCGCAGTTTGAGCAATCATCTTGAAAGCGTCTGGTATTGTTGGGGCTTGTGCTCCATCGAATGGACGTGTGGGTCCATATGAGCGTGCCGTCGGATCCCAGTTCTTTCCCAGAGACATCATCCACAAATTCAGCTTGGCACCATTCTTGAGGCTAGGCCTATAAAATCCTCCTGGGCCTTTACCCAGTTGTCGACACATACTGACCATCCCGATTTGATCTTCAGGCTTGACAAATTCTTTTAATAGAACCATCCCGGGTCGCAGGTGTTGAATTGAGGCTGCCTCAGTGGAAGATTCTCCCGTTTTTCTCTTCTTAGGGTCTCGAGGTAGTGTCGTTCTAGCTTTCGTGGACTCTTGGTAGTTAGGGCATAAGTCGAAGGGCTGCGACATCTGTAGCAGGAAGAATAAGGCATGTGTTAATTCAAGTATCTAAAAATCTTGGTACGGTCATAGTGCGATCGTACTTCCGTGCTTGAGAAAGTGTAATGAAAACGACCCTATCATCACATGTAACACGACTTTTTATCGCTCCCCTTCTGACGTGAACAAGTTGCGGTTAGCTTTTTGGAAGGAACCCAAAAATGGTCTCGAGCATTCGTATTCAGAGTTTTTACCAAATCCCTTTTGGCCAATTCTCTATCCAAAAGTCTCAAACTTCAAGTTACCAGATTTTTAGCGTAATGGTCCCGATGTGGAGTTCTGACTTAAAGTGACTGTTGGCCACCTTTGCAAACACCTTTGAATCAAACCTAAGAGGAACAATTATTTGTTTCCTTGTCCTCTTCAGCTTTGTTGTAGAAAGTTTCCAGTTAATGCGGTTGTACTAATGCAGAAGGTACGACTTCGGCAAGGGTCACAATTTCACGTTTTATAAGCACCTTATACAACGTTTCAGCTAGTTCGTCTCAGATTTCTACTCACGTACCCATAATAGCATCATGCACGAAATTTTCATGTTAACTTGTTATTACTAACAACCATGCGTACGATAACATATGTATCAAGTCATTTTCAATCCCACACATAACAAAGCACATGAGATGAGATGAATGATGCATGATTCGTCCTATCCGGTCTCACTTCACACATCCTATGTATTTTATATATAGCTAGCGATATTTCGGTGACATACATGCACGCCTCTCCATAATGCAACTAGTCGTTCTTAGTTTCGCACGTGGTTAGTGGTACCTGCAGAAGAATGCATGCTCATACATTACCACCTACTGTGGCATCCACGCGTGACCGCTGCGTGGACAACGTTGGTGGGCCGATGCATCTTTTCCTCAAAGCCTGACTTTCCACCAGTACTGGGGATTGTCGAGAAAAAGGTGGATCCCAAAACCAAATGTAAGTGTGGTGGGCATGAAAGCCCAAAGCATGCCCACCACCCTTAAAGAGCTTTTACTTATACGGCATGAATGCAGGGTTTACAACCATTCGCAAATCCCGATAGCTTCCACCAGTACTGGGGACAGCTATGGCCGAAAAGTTGCTTTCCAAAGCGCCGAATATGCACATGAGTTCTATCTAGGTCAGAATGTCAGCGATGTCACCCGGATAACACTAAACATCCTTATACGGGCGTAGCGTATACTCTCCTTTTTGAATCACTTAAAAAGGGCTTTCGAAAATAGTTTTGTAAACCAAAACTTGATGATGTAACTGTTGTCTGTGTATGATCGGCTCTGATACCAGCTGTGGCGGAACCGCCCTGCTTAATCCAGACTAAGCACACCTGCCACCTCTGGCTCACAGTGCACTTAGGCCGGACTAAACCCGGTAGTCCGTCGAGCTACCCAAAGGGCACTCGATGTAACCATCGCCCGAGGATACCGACATCACACACATTCAGCTCTCGAAAGAGCCACAACAGATTACATCATCACAAACAGTTGAAGTAGAGAATAAGCAGACTTAGTTTACAAACCGAAGATAAATAGTCAAATACATGTTCAAATATAGCGGAAGCGAAGTCAAAATATACATGTATAGATACATATAGCGGAAGCGTTAAAACATCTCACAGCGGAAATAAAACTCAACTAGTCTTCAAGTAGAGATAAACAAGGCGAGTAGCACCGAGCCCACCGGTACTACCACCTCCAACACAGTTGTCCGGATGTCGTCAGCACCTGTAATCCAAAAGTGGGGGCAAACCCTGAGTACTAATTACTCAGTAGGACTTAATGGACGTGGCTTACGGCTGACGCAAAGTTTGCTTACTAAGAATTTGATCCTTAGCTATTGATTTTAAACAGGATCGAATTGACAGGTGGGAGCAGGATTGACAGCTACTTGATTATCATGTAGAAGTAGGATTTGGCAGCTACTATTCATTAACCATGAAGATCATGTATATCATAAAGTAAATACTTGCAGAAAGTAACACAAACACATGTCCCGTTCCAGGATTCATAGCACTTCCATCACACCCCTGGGAGTAGCCGTCTCAGGAGCGATACCACGGTGCGTCGGGTCAGCCCTCCCTTGACTCCAAAGCATCTCCCAAGTCCATCGACCTCCTACTAGTGGACGGGCAGCACCAGGAATAAGGGAACGGATCATATACATCCAAGCATGTTGTAATAGAAAAACATGATTATAAGCATAAAGTGTTTGAATTATTACTACGTTCGGACGTCAAAGGTATTGGCATTCTCACACCTGGTGAGCATCAGCGATTCGAATCGATTTTTATATTCCCGGGAATAACTAGAAGCACCAGGATGGCATATGCTTACTAACTCCCAGCGTTCCACATATGCTTCCCCCATCTCCACCTGTCCCGTCTCAAGTTCGATGACCACTCCCGCCTGACTCCCAGAGCGCGTTGTCGCAGGAGCGGTACCTCGGTTACGTCGGGTTCTGCCCTCCTTTGACACCCGCCTCCGCGGCCACCTTCCTCTCAACCAGTGGGTAGGAACATGCCCCTTGCTTGAGACGTCACAAGTAAGACTTTCACCGGCCCATAGATTCCGGATAAGCACCCTAGCAATGTTATGCCGACCAATAGGCGAACAACGACCGGCCTTATGCGACTCGGGCGGAGTCCACCATACCATCCACATCATCATCATCATCATTTTTCTTATATAACCCTATCTCCGCCCGGTCTTTGAGTTACATCCAAGAGCATCTTCATAGCTTTCATCATAATAATATTCTTGTGTCTTTTGAAATGATCACCTACGTGACGAGTGACTCCATTCACTCGCATTTACTCGTACCTAGCATTACTAGGCATACTCGTCCTACGCACTCTATTGTAGGTGCTAGGGCCAGGGCGGCCAAGGAGTCTAATGCAAATGGTTTCCAAACAACTCCTAATGCAGATGCGTAAGCATTCAACAAAAACATTTGCTAGGTAAAGCATGGTCCTGCCTACCTTTGTTTTATTTTAAGAAAACCAACAAACTAAGCTAAGGTTAGTTTGCCGGGTTGTGAGGCTTTGCCCCAGGCAACCCCTTGATCCCTTGGACAACTCCTCCTTCCAAACACGACTGATGGGCCCTCCAGGTCGTGAATGGGTCTTAGTTGGTCTTTTGGATCACCGTTGGTTGAAGTAGTTCCACGCGCTAATTTCTCGATCGCGTATCTGCAAATAGCGTCACTATATGAATGATATGCAGGATGCAATGATCGAGATGCATGAATATTAACCACACACATGAATAACCATTTCATGGACGTACCGGAAAGGTGATTGGTAGAGTATTTAAACGTAGAGCATTCTTATGGACCTTAAGCAAGTACACAATCATTCGGCCACACATATACAAGTTACTAATCATATTCATCTTGACAACATGGTAATGCGATGACTCGATGAGATCATGCAATAGCTACGTGGATCGCTAAGATACATTTAGCAAGACAAACATATCGGACGGAGTACTTAAAAGAAACACGTGTTAGTTCTTTAGACTGAGAGCACTTTTTATTATACCTATTGTATACAAGCATATTAATGAACTAGTTATAAATAACTACCTTATCCTAGGTCATTGTTAGTTACACTAAGGATTTGCAACCTAGGCATATGAGGATGAAACATGCATGTGGAATATATAGCCATCTAGCTTACAAGGTTTCATTTTTGGCACAGCAAGTTAAATATAGCACTTGGAGTTTACAAGAGCAGATATGAGTACATTACATCCCCCTTTTTATTTCCTTCACATTTGATCCTATTTAAGCGACCATTTATGAATCCTTCATGAAACAACGACCACGATACACGGATGATTCACATAAGCATACTTACAGGGTAACATAGCTACATGAATTTTGGTGAAATTCTTAGAGCATGGTGAATAGCACTTTTCTCTTTTTGATTAAATCATCGTAACACTTGTCATTTTTATAACAGCAGCTAAAACATGCATGCACGACCTCACACTTTACCAGTGAACTACTCATACTATATAAAGTACATGAAAATACTAGATGTCACATTTGAGCACATTTCAGGTAGCCCCCATTTTACAAGTTAAGGAAATACCTAAAATACATGCATAAGGGCAAAACAGTCATTTACCAACCAATGCTAGGGCTACCAAAAATCACACAGTACCTAGATGCCATAATAAAGCTACTGTCCAAGTTTCATAATTTTTGAAGTTCATTTGGTTCACTTTTACCATTTATTTCCCTACACCATGCATGCATTAAACCAGGGGTAAAACAGACTCTTCACACCTCCACATCATACCCAATTTGTAGATCTATTTACAAGGAGTACAATGCAACTGAGTTTACCTTTTTACGATTTTTATTTGATTTTATATGATTTTTCCAAAGTTTCAGCCGATTTAAATCAGGGAAAATGGGAAATCCATAGATCCAGGGGCTAGACTGCAATTAACCCTAATTTCCAGGGGTCTGCACAGAAGATATACAAGACTCAGTGCATAGTGATTGAAACGGGACAACAATTACCGGAAACCTCAGGGGGATTTGCGCAAAAGGGCCGGTCCTCTTCTTCTACCTCGGGCCGGACCGAACCGCGCGCGGTAGAGGAGAGAGCGGCGGCCTGCGCCGGCGATGTGGGGGCTGGACTTGGAGCCGAGGTGGTGTGGGAAGGTGTTCTCCGCCGCGGGCTTCCGTTTCCCCTAGCTCTCGTCGTCGATGGTGGAGAGGAAGAGCGGCGCGGAGCGGTGAACTGGCGCGGCCACGGTGCACGGAGCGCGGCGAACGCGGGCTCGCTCTCGTCGAGGGGAGGCGGGAAGGCGACGCCGTAGGGCCCTCGAGCTGCGCGGTGAGACGGCGAACGTAATGGTGGGGCTGTGGAAGTAGGATGCGGCGCCGGTGGGGGTCCTCCACGGCGCGGGGGTCGACGGCAATGGCGGCCGAGATGGCGCACACGTGGGGAGAGGGGGAGGAGGCGATGGCGGAGGCCGGTAGGTGGCTAGGAAGGTGGAGCGGAACACGGCGAGTGCGGGGCGCGCGCCGAGCAGGGCGGAGGGGGCCCAAGGCGGTGGAGGCGCGAGCTTGCGCTCGGAGTTCGCTACGGGCTCACCGACGGCGTTCACCCGTGGGAGATGGCGGTGGGGAACGAATTCGGCATCGAGATCTTGGGGATTCGGGGAGGTGAGGTGCCGCGAGCGCGGGGAGCGCGTCGAACGGGCCAGAGGAGGCACGCGAGGGCCGTGCTCGCGAGCTCAGGGAGCTCGGGCAATGGCGGCGCTTCCCGCACGCAGAGGCAGGGAGTGAGGTGAGGAAGCGGGGAGAGTGAGAGCGGAGGCCGGGGGAGTGAACCGAGCCGCGTTCCCATCCAGGTGAAGGCGCGGCGCGGCGGGAGGGGGCTTGATCCGCGGCATGGCCGCGCTGCCCGGCCGCCGTCGCCCACGCGGCGTTCACCGGCTTGAACAGGGTGGCGTCCCTGTCATGTGGGCCCCACGTGTCATAGACTCCAGACAAACACAGTGCCAAATGTGTTTCCTCTCCCTCTGAAATTTGCATTTTTGACCTATTTAGGAGCCTATTTTGGAGAAACCCCAATTGAATGAAATGCTCTAATCTTTAACCTCTACAACATTGTCAAAAGGTTCAACTTCAGATTCTAAGTACAAATATGAATTTCATTTGGATTTAGGTTGCAGCTCCCAGTTTGGACAGGGTACCTCTACTGGTTGTAAGAATCAAAAGTCCTATCTCTGGTCTTTACCACCCAAAGTGTATATTGAAAAGTTTGTTTAGAATTTCAATATCTACAACTTCTCTAATTTGATCTTTGCATGAAAGTGGATGTAGGTCATTGAAACATTGAGATTACTAAATAGGTCAGATTTGGATTGGTTTTCTGTGTTGGTACAAAATGACCCTAAACTCCATTTAAAACTCAATATATGATCAAACTCTAGTTACCAAAGTTGTCCCTCATTACTTTATCTACAAGTTTGGAAATATGACTTTGGTCTGAAACCCAACAGATTTTGAATTATAGACACAATTATGTTCTAAGGTTTATTAAAACAGAAATTTCACTTTGTGTAGAGACTTTCTTGTTTCAAACTTTTGGAGTATCAAATGAAATCCAATCACTTCCACAATAGGTGCATTTGAAAGGTGATAAGTTTAATTCCACTTCATAGAAAGGAAGATTTTGAAGTTGTATAGTGAATTCAAAAGTAATTTCAGAATCAACTTAGGGAAAAGCTAAAAATCCATACTTGTGAAAATTCTAAGTGTGGTTTGATCTAGTTGTTTCCATGAGACATTTGGGTGAAAATTTGAGTGAGTATACGATAGCTTTGATCCCAGCTCAGTGTAGCAATAGGATAGTCCAGAGCATGTACAACAAGTTTGTCAACGGAGTTGAGCTCGGGTACTTAATGAATTTGAAAGCTTTATTAGGGCTCAAGTTTGCTCACGATCACAACTGGCACTTATCAAGAAACTTTGGATTGGACCTTTTAAATCCTCCTGTCTTTAGATTTTTGAACATTGTCCAACAGAAAGGTCTAGGGCTACTTTTCTTATCCGAGGTTTGACATTTGGAGTTGAGCTCAAAAGTATGTGAGTGTTGACTTATTCAACCACGAAATGTGTGGTCTTGTATCTTGTGTAGAAAATTTTGATTTAGTGGCTCCTCCACGTGTTTCCTGTTAATCACTAAGCATGATTAAGCCTTAATCCATCGTTAGCCTTCATCTAACCGTGTGTTAAGGCTTCTGAGATGCCAGGGGCATCACAAACACTGTCATTTCATGTGTGGTGCTATGTTTATGATCATATCTTTTATTCTGTTGAGGTCTGGGTGAAATCCATATTGACAAAACTGTAGGTCAACATGATATAAACAACTTTTCTAATTGGGGTCTTTTCATATAATGAGGTTTGCAAAGTGATTAGGGTCAATTATAGTCAGTATAGAAAACCAGTTCAAATTGGGGCTGATTTGAAATTCTAAGTTTACTCTGACCTACGGCCACATTCATGCAAAGCTTAAATTAGAGAAGTTGTAGGTAATTATCTAGGGAGAAACTTTTTCAATTGGGGTCTGGTTAAAAAAATGAATTTTTGTTAATGATTTGAACCATTTTCTGTCAGCCTAGAAACACAGTTTAAATCTGACCAGTTGGTAAACCTGGTTTTTCTCCAACTTAAAGTCATTTTCATGTCAAACCCAAATGGAATGAAATATAGAGGATTAAATTATAAACAAACTTGTCAATGGGAGTTTTAGATGTTAAAGCCCAAAAATGGGAGTTTTTCCCTTCACAAGAAATAAAGGTACTCTGCCACATCTAGAGCTGTCAGCTAAATTCAAATGGAATTCATATTTCCAGACCGAATTTGAGTTGGAGCCTTTTGACAAACTTGTAGAACTGGAAGAGGCCAACATTTCATCCAATTACCATTTTTCCAAATTCGGCTCCTAAATAGGTCAAAATGGCGATTTACAGAGGGTGAGGAAACACATTTTTCTTTTTCCGGGTTTTTCCTCCCCCGCGGTCACTGACGAGTGGGGCCCACTCGTCAGCGCCGCCCCGCTCCCCCAGCTCGCGGTCGCCGCGTGGCCGCCGGCGTACGGCCACGACGCGCGCACGCGGATCGCCCCCCCTCGGCCGAGGCCGCGCCCTTACCTAGCCGCGAAGCCGTCCGCGTTCACTCCCCCGCTCCTCGCTCGCTCACTCACTCGCTCTCTCTCCACGCTCGCGCACAGCCCGCCATAGCCGCCGACCGAGAGCTCGCTACGCCGGCCTCCTCGGTCCCTCTCCGCGCCCCCAACCGCCGCCATCTACCTCGCCTCGCCCTTGCGCACCCGCCGAGGTAGACCTCGTCGTCCCTCTCCCCCTCATTCTCTAGATCGGGCCGAGCCCCGTCGCGCCCACCATGGCCGGGCCGAGCCCAAGCTCGGGCTTGCGCCGCCGCCTACCGCCCTCGTCGCGTCCCTAGAGTACTCTCACCGCACTCGCCTCGCTCCCGCGCACCCGAGGCACTAGGCCTCGTCGCCGTTCACCCACCCTTCGCCTAGATCCACCGCCGCACGACGTCGTGGCCACGCCGCCGACGCCGTCGCGCGCCCTCGGTTCACCGCCTTCCACCGCCGACCCTCGCCGTCCCCGCCGCCGAGACCTAGCCTGGCTTGAGCGCCGCACTACCGCGCACCCGATGCGCGTCGCGTCGCGGCTCTGGCGAGCCCGAGCTCGCCGGCGCGCGCGCGCCGCCGCGCCGTCGCGCGCGGCGGGAGGAGGAAGAAAGGCCGGGGGGAGTTTTGCAAGCTACCCCCCCGGAGTATGGCTATTTACATTTTTAACCCACGCGCTGTTTACTGAGTCTTGGCATTCTTACGTGCTAGCCCCTGGAGTATAGGGTTAATTGTGTTCTAGTCCTCGGTTTTATCTTTTTCCATTTCTTTTTCCTATATTCGGCTGAAACTTTGGAAATTCATATAAAATCGAATAAAAATCGTAAAAAGGTAAACTCAGTTGCATTGTACTCCTAGTAAATAGATCTACACAGTAGGTATGATGTGGGGATGTGCATGTACGGTTTTATCCCTGTTTTTAAAGGTGCAAGTTAAATCAATGAAAAATAGGAAACATGGCCTAGATGGAATTCAAAAATGACGAAACTTGGTCAGTAGCCTTCCTAGGGTGTCTTGATACTGTGGTAATTCCTGGTGGCTCAATACTTTACTGTTCATTCATGTTTTTACCATTTTATATGTACTTTATGCATTATTTGATAATTTGAAATGAGGTCCATGCAAAATATGTGAAATAAGGCTCACTAGTATTTTTCTCAGGTTCTATAAAGCTTGTGAACACCACTGGTAAAATATGAGCCCCTGCATGTATAGTTTTGATGGTGATTTGAAAATGACAAATCTTGACTTGGAGAACTTGATAAATGGAAAAATGGGTCCTAATGTGCAAGATAAATTCTACCAAAATTCTAATAGCATGTGGGAGTACTGTAGGATCCAGAAAGTATATGCTTGGAAGCTATTCTCACTGTTTATATGTACATCTTAATTTGCACTAGTTTTATATATGGGAAATAGATGTCCTGTCAAAAAGTGGGAGTTTTAGCTTGTAAATTTTTGTACATGCAGTTCATACTAAGGATAGCTCACTGGTAAAATTTCATCTTCAGAAACCATGCCGATAAATTATAAAAATTCTGACAAGGTGTAGGGCTGAAAACTTGCTGGAATTTTAATAAAATAATTATAACTCCAATTGAGCTGAAATTTTGACAGTAGCTTTGTGTATGAAATATTTGCTTGTCATAAAAGTTTGGTACCATTTGAGTTAGTTGAACTGCCAGAACTCAGATGCATGTTTTAATTCACAACTGTACATGGTTTACACTAAATATATACATGAAGGTTGATTTAACTGCTATGCACATGTCGTTTTCCATGAAGTATATACTGCATCCTGGCATCTGCACTTCATCTACATCAAGTGCATACATCTGCATTCATAGGCGCTCATGTCGGTGCTTCTCATGCATATAGACCCCGCGATCGAAGAAGAGACAGTGCAGGAGCAACCCCTGGTCGAGGAACCCGAAGAGGAGCAGGAGGACTCGCAGCCGACCGCTGACGCCACCGCCGAAGAGACTAACCCTAGCGAGAAAGAAGTAGGCAGGATCATACAATTCCCAGCAAATAAAATACCTGTTCATTACGCATATGCATTAGGTGTTGTATGGAACCAACTGCATTAGATCCCTTGGCCGCCCTGGCCCTAGCACCTACAATAGAGTGCGTAGGACGAGTATGCCTAGAATGGCTAGGTACGAGTAGACACGAGTGAATAAAGGTCACTCGTCGCGTAGGTGTTACTTTTCAAAAGAAAAAGTCTCACTATGAAAGCTATTATTATCCTGCCATGATTATGTTATATTTTAAATGGAGACCGGGCGGAGATATGGGTATGAATGTTGAGAATTGAGATAATGTGTGGTGGACTCCGCCCGAGTCGCATAAGGCCGGTCATTGTTCGCCTATTGGTCGGCATAACATTGCTAGAGTACTTATCCAGAATCTATGGGCCGGTGAAAGTCTTACTTGTGACGTCTCAAGCAAGGGGCACGTTCCTACCCACTGGTTGAGAGGAAGGTGGCTGCGGAGGCGGGTGTCAAAGGAGGGCAGAACCCGACGTAACCGAGGTACCGCTCCTGCGACAACGCGCTCCGGGAGTTAGGCGGGAGTGGTCATCGAACTTGAGACGGGACAGGTGGAGATGGGGGAAGCATATGTGGAACGCTGGGAGTTAGTAAGCATATGCCATCCTGGTGCTTCTAGTTATTCCCGGGAATATAAAAATCGATTCGAATCGCTGATACTCACCAGGTGTGAGAATGCCAATACCACTGACGGGCAAAGTAGTAATCCATATGAATATGTTGTATTGAGAATTCATGGTTTTGACAACTACATACTTGGATATGCCTGATTTACCTTGTGAAATATTTGTCACATTTTGATACATGCTTTACTTTCATGCCATGCTATACCGTATCTATTATGTTCCACCAATTTTGATGACTCGAGCAGCTGTTAAATCCTGCTCGGGTGCAATAATGTAAGCAGCTGTCAAATCCTGCTTCCACTGATTTAACTTGATACTGTATAAAAGCAATGGCTAAGGACTCAGATGCTAGTAAGCAAGCTTCGCGTCAGCCGTAAGCCTCATCCTTTAAGTCCTACTGAGTAATTAGTACTCAGGGTTTGCCCCCACTTTTGGCTTACAGGTACGGAGTTCCTCTTCTGTGCCTGTGTTGGTGGAGGGTCGTGCCCCCATCAGGAATGAGCAGAGTCATGATCTGGCAGGGAGCGGCATCGGTGGGCTCGATGCTCGTTCTTTTATGCAAGTATTTTGAGTACCATGAAACTTGAACTTTAAATTTCCGCTGCGAGAGACTATTTGAACCAGGTTGTTATAAGACACTATGTTGAACTCTATTTGATTTCGAACTTGGATTGTAACTAAAGTCTATGTAATATCTATTCAACTGCCTGTGATATTGTAACTGTTGTGGCTCCATCGAGAGTCGGATGTGTATGACGTCGGTTCCTCTAGGAAATGGTGACATCGAGAGCCCGATGGACTCTCGACGGACTACCGGGTTTAGTCTAGCCTAAGTGCACTGCGAGCCGGAGGTGGCAGGTGTGCTTAGTCTAGATTAAGCAGGGCGGTTCCGCCACAGCTGGTATCAGAGCCGATCATGCACAGACAACGGTTACATCATCAAGTTTTGGTTTACAAAACTATTTTAGAAAGCCCTTTTCAAGTAATTGAAAAATGAGAGTATACGCTATGCCCGTATAAGGATGTTAGTGTTATTCAGGTGACATCACTGACATTCTAACCTAGATAGAACTCATATGCATGTTCGGCGCTTTGAGAAACAACTTTTCGGCCATAGCTATCCCCAGTACTGGTGGAAGCTATCGGGTTTTGCGAACAGTTGTGAACTCTGCATTCATTGCTGTATAAGTAAAAGCTCTTTAAGGGTGGTGGGCATGTTTGAGGCTTTCATACCCACCACACTTATATTCGGATTTGGGATCCATCTTTCCCTCGATAATCCCCAGTACTGGTGGAAAGTCAGGCTTTGAGGAAAAGGTGCATCGGCCCACCAACGTTGTCCACGCAGCGGTCACGCGTGGGTGCCACACTAA
This sequence comes from Paspalum notatum, assembly GCA_022530915.1. NCBI lineage: Eukaryota > Viridiplantae > Streptophyta > Magnoliopsida > Poales > Poaceae > Paspalum > Paspalum notatum. The sequence goes on from CM039691.1 coordinate 16,352,047, forward strand.
GTGGTAATGTATGAGCATGCATTCTTCTGCAGGTACCCTAACTACGTGCGAAACTAAGAACGGCCAGGGAACGACTAGTTGCATTAGAGAGTGCCGTGCATATGTGTCACCGAAATAACGATAGCTATATGTACTCTTCTTTTAGATGTGTGATGTGAGACCGTTTAGATACGATTCATGCATCGTGTTTACTGCTTTTATTTATGGTGGGATATTATTAAAATGCTATGAAATAAATCGCAATTTTAAAAGTTTACCTTCCATATGATGCACTATTGTACCCTTGGCTTAATATCTTGTATGAAAAAAATATATCCCTCACTAATGCACAACCTTGTCTACCTAAAACAGATGGCCAGGACCAAGCAGACCGCACGCAAGGCCACCGGAGCCAGGACCACCGTTCTCCCTGACGTGACCCACACTCCCCCTGTGGTGGAGGATGGGTTGCTCCACACTCGCTGCAGGGAGGAGTGCCCCCTGTCCCAGTTGCTGTGCAGGGCCCTGAGGGAGATGGGGCGTCGTCCCTGTCCCTTCATCTCGGTCCAGACGGTGCACGAGGAGGGCAACTGCATGGCCCAGGTTGTCCTTCCACGGGGGACGTTCGCAGGCCAGCAGACCCTCACCACTTACGGGGCCAATGAGGAGGAGGCTTACCGTAAGGCGGTGATGGGAGCCCTCACTTCGTTGAGCTCCAGGTGGGAGGCAGACCACACGGTCTTGCGCTTCCTCCCCACACGCGACCTCGACCACGCTTGGCAGGAGCGCCGTGGGTGGCTTCGGGATAGGAACGGCTCTCGGCCCTTGGTAGCGTGCATGGACTATGCACGTGAGGCGCACGGGATGTATCAGCGCGCGGAGAACCGGAGCCGCTTCTACTTTTCCAGGTACACGGAGACCCGTACCCGTGTGGAGGAGTTAGAGACCCGGGTGGCGCAGCTGCAGCAGCGTCTGGCCGAGTACGAGCCGCCGCAGTAGCCCGCGCCCTTGGAGGAGGAGGAGGAGGAGTCCTCGGAGCCCATGGAGGTGGAAGAGGAGGGGAGAACGACCCCTCTGACGCTAACTCCAGGGTGCAGGGTGTTTGATGGATTGATGGGAGGAAGTTAAGCATTAAGTTAGTAACGCGTTGAAAGCGATGTTTTGTAATAATCCGCTCCGCGTTTAGACTCATGGTTGTACAAAAACATTGGTGAGTTGTGAGAGCTCATTCTGTACACCATTTGATGTTATGATGGACCATTTTATTACGCACTATTCGATGGTTGGTTGATGTAGCCACCATCCTATGATGTAAACCTAAGACTCTTTAGCGGTAATTGAACTTTTCTAAGTGGCACTGATGTTGGTTTTACGTCGTAATGGCCTTTGAGATGGTTGTATGTATGGATTTGTGAGTTGCACCTCGTTTTGGATTGCACCTTGCAATCTGGAATTTTTCGCAGCTGCAGCCAAAAACTGAAGTTATCTTAAGTTGTGTAAGGATTTGAGCCAAGAGTTGAATAGCAAAGTTGTGGACAACTGTCTGGTGCACAACCTTGCCAATTGGAGCTTTCTCTAATTGTGCTCAGATCTGGGGTTACGGTCAAATTTCTTAAGAACCTGTAATCTGGACTGAAGTAACACCAGTAGGAAAATCCTATTTTTGCACACCCTTAGTGCAGGAACTGAACTGAGAGCGTGTTGTCAAAGTTGTAGCTCTGGAAGTGTAGAACAACTTTGTTATACAAAGCTTCTCCTAAATACGACTCATTTGGGAGATATGGCTGAAATCACACAGTCACTAAAATCTGAACTGAACTAGTATATGCTGACGTAGTCTAAATTTCGAACGGGCTGCAAGTAGAATCACCAAAAACATTCCATGTGAAAGTGAAAGACCACAGAACAAGGAATAACTTTGCTAAGGGGAGCATAATAAAAAATGCACGGTTTAGGAGCGGCGCACCGGTACAGTCATTGCTGTCCAAAAATTCACGCGATAGCCGACTGCTAAACACCAACACAACGAGCTATGACTAAATGTGACAATGGTCGAACCGCTGCAAGAAGGAAGCTAACACTTTTCTGCAATTATATGTTTCCGTCTTACATGTTTTGAGTAACTGTGTTTCGGCGCATTTAATTGCTTTAAAGTGGTTGGACTGAACACTGTTAGCTTCATTCTTGCAGATGGTGAACACGCGCAATGGGCAGACCTCAGGCCAGCAGCCACACGATGCACCACCCCCGCCGGAGTTGGCCACCCTGGTCGTGCAGCAGGGCGAGCTGATCCGCCTCATGAGGGAGGAAAGACAAGCTCAGGGGCAGCAGCGGCCGCGGGAACACCAACCCCGCGGGATCACCTACAAAGACTTTGAGGATTTGTGCCCTCCAGTCTTCACCACGTGCCCTGAGCCACTGGCAGCAAATGATTGGCTCTGCACGATCGAGTCCAAGTTCACACTGCTTCCAGGGTTGACCGAGCAAGAGAAAGCTCGGTTTGCGGCACAGCTACTTCAGGGCCCAGCCGGAGCGTGGTACGCCACGTTCCAAGCTATGCAGCCGCAAGGGCACATCATCACGTGGGAGGAGCTCCGTACAGCTTTTCGGACCCACTACATCCCGAAGAGTCTTATGGAGCAGAAGCAGAGGGAGTTCAGGGAACTGAAGCAGGGCAACCGAACGGTCATGCAGTACGTGCAGTCATTCATACACTTGTCGCAATATTCACCGGGGGACGTGGCTGATGATCCTAGCAGGGCAGCTAGGCTCTTGAGTGGGTTTGACTCTACACTTCTGACGCATCTGGGGTGAGAATACCAGAGCTTCTCGGCGCTGGTCGACACTGCACTGGACATGGAGAATCGTCTCCGTGTTGCAAATGAGGATCAAAAGCGGAAACGCCAGGCCAACAATGCACCTGGGTCATCTCAGAAGCAGAAGGCCAACTATCAGCAGCCACAGCAGTACCACCAGCAGCCTCGCTTTGTAGTCCGGCCCAATCAGTCGGGTTGGATTCACAGGGCACCGCAGCAGCAGAGGTTCCCTACCTACCGCGCACCATCCCATCAGGCACAGCTTCCGGCACCTCGCGCTCCTTTCTCGCAGGGAGCTTGGGGTCCTTGCTTTAACTGCGGCAAGACCGGACACTTCAGTAAGGACTGCAGAGCACCTCGTCGCATCCAGGGTCCCACCCCTGCGGGTGGCAGCCAGGGGAAGCAAAAGGGGTCCAACTCTAAGACGGGCCGAGTTCACTTCATCCACATGGACCAGGTCCCAGCCGGAGAGCCGGTACTTGCTGGTACGTTCACCGTCAACGGTCATCCGGCCGTCGTGTTATTTGATTCAGGAGCCACACATACATTTCTTAGCAAGTCATATGCATTGAAGCACGGGATAAAAATGTACAAGTTAAAGGAAGATTATCACATCACCGCACCGGGTTCCCCTGTCGCCACTGGGTTAATGGCCAGACAATTTAAGGTAGACATCGGTCCTGAGAGCTTTGTCATAAATCCTGTGGTGCTGCCACACCAAGGGATTGACGTTATTTTGGGCATGAATTGGATGGTAGAAAACGATGCAATCCTACATGTTGGCAGCAGGGAAGTGCAATTAAAGTCTAAGGTCACTGGAAAGATACTAAAGGTGCACATACCAGAACAGAAACATCTAGAGGCCACAGTAAATACATCTGAACTTCAAGAGATTAGAAAGATACCGGTAGTATGTGATTTCCCGGATGTGTTTCCGGAGGAGCTTCTTGGGCTTCCTCCAGATAGGGATGTGGAGTTTAAGATAGACCTCATTCCAGGAACGGCACCTGTTTCAAGGAGGCCGTACAGAATGGCACCAGATGAACTCAAGGAATTAAAAACGCAATTACAAGAACAATTGGATAAAGGGTTCATTCGTCCTAGCTCATCACCTTGGGGCTGTCCTGCTCTCTTTGTAGAGAAGAAAGACCAAGGTGGTAAGAGATTGTGCGTGGACTATAGACCATTAAACGCAGTCACGATCAAAAATAAGTACCCACTGCCTCACATTGACATCCTGTTCGATCAGCTAGCAGGAGCCAAAGTGTTTTCAGAAATTGATTTAAGGTCAGGCTACTATCAAATAAAAATCAGGGAAGAAGATATACCCAAGACAGCCTTCTCTACCAGATACGGCCTATATGAATACCTGGTCATGTCCTTCGGGTTAACCAATGCACCAGCCTTCTTCATGTATATGATGAACTCAGTATTCATGAACGAGCTGGATAAATTTGTAGTCGTATTCATTGACGACATCCTCGTCTACTCAAAAGACGAGGAAGAGCACAAGGATCACTTGCGAACGGTACTCACCCGGCTGAGAGAACACCAACTCTACGCCAAGTTCAGCAAATGTGCATTCTGGCTAAGAGAAGTGAGTTTCCTTGGCCACATCTTGTCCGAAAAAGGGGTAGCCGTCGATCCGAGTAAAGTGGAGGATGTACTGAATTGGAAACAACCCGAAACAGTAACAGAAATTAGCAGCTTCCTCGGTTTAGCGGGCTACTACCGCCGCTTTATCAAGGACTTCTCCAAAACTGCAAAGCCAATGACATCCCTGACCAAGAAAAACGCGAAGTATCTATGGGATCCAAAGTGTGAAGAGGCCTTCACAAGCTTGAAAAAGTCATTAACCTCCGCACCAGTGCTAGCTCAACCGGACGTCACTAAACCCTTCGACGTATATTGTGATGCCTCCGGCAATGGGCTTGGCTATGTCTTAATGCAAGAGGGAAGAGTAATTGCCTATGCGTCACGCCAGTTAAGAAAACATGAAGCCAACTACGCAACACATGATCTGGAGCTAGCAGCAGTGGTACACGCCCTAAAGATATGGAGACATTATCTGCTGGGCAATACTTGTCACATATACACAGATCATAAGAGTCTCAAATACATCCTCACGCAGCCTGAACTTAACATGAGACAACGACGATGGCTAGAACTGATAAAAGACTATGACCTGGAAATCCATTACCATCCCGGCAAAGCAAATGTCGTAGCAGATGCACTAAGCCGTCGGGCTCATTGCCAATGCTTGAAGTCCGACCCACGGCAAGGGTGATCTGTTGTGAGATAGATGAGATCGAAGTAATCACTGAGCAAATGGCAGAACTTTACAGCTTGATCATAGAGCCTACCATAAAAGAACAAATTATAGCGGCACAGAAACAAGATAAAAGTATGGCATACATTCGGGAAGGTATAAATGAAGAGAAGAGAGCGTGCTTCACGCTTGATGACCAAGGCATCCTATGGTTCAAGGGTCGCTTAGTGGTACCTAGAGACATGGAGTTGAGAAAGAAAATCCTAGACGAAGCCCACACCTCCATGTTCACCATACACCCGGGTAGCAACAAGATGTATCAAGATCTAAAACAAAAGTTTTGGTGGACCCGTATGAAACGGGAGATCGCCAAATACGTGTCCGAGTGTGACGTGTGCCAGAGAGTAAAAGCCGACCATCTAAAACCGGCAGGAATGCTTCAACCGCTAGCCGTACCATCTTGGAAGTGGGAAGATATACACATGGATTTCATTGTGGGTTTGCCTCGCACTCAGAAGGGCTATGATTCCATATGGGTGATTATTGACCGACTCACAAAATCAGCTCACTTTATTCCCGTGAAAACAATCTACCACGCCAAGACCTATGCTGAATTATACATCGCGAGGATAGTCTCTTTACATGGTGTTCCTCGGTCGATCACTTCAGATAGAGGCTCTCTGTTTGTATCCCGCTTTTGGGAGCACCTACAGACCGCTCTAGGCACCACTTTGATTCGCAGTTCTGCATACCATCCGCAAACCAGTGGCCAAGTCGAGAGGGTAAATCAAATCCTAGAAGATATGTTGAGAGCTTGTGCATTAACTTATTCCACCAAATGGGAGGAGTGCCTTCCTCTAGCTGAGTTCGCCTATAACAACAGCTACCAAAAGAGCTTAGAAATGGCTCCTTTCGAAGCTCTATATGGGAGAAGATGCAGAACACCCCTCAACTGGTCCGAACCAGGAGAACGGCTCATCTTTGGCCCTGATTTGGTAACACAAGCCGAGGAGCAAGTTAAATTTATACATAGCAACTTGAAAAGAGCACAATCTAGGCAAAAGAGCTACTCTGACAAAAGAAGACGACCGTTGGTCTTTGAAGTTAATGATCATGTGTACCTTCGGGTGTCACCAATGAAAGGGGTACATCGTTTTGGTGTGAAAGGGAAGTTAGCCCCGAGATACGTAGGTCCGTTTAAGATCACGGAGCAGTGTGGGCCAGTTGCTTACCGGTTGGAGCTACCTCCACATCTGGCTGCGGTTCATGACGTATTTCATGTCTCGCAACTTAAGAAGTGTTTGAGAGTGCCGGTAGAAGCAGTGGACACCTCGCAAATTCAAATTGAGCCTGACCTCACCTATGAGGAACGTCCTATAAAAATCCTCGACCAAAAACAAAGAGCAACAAGAAGAAGAGCAATCAACTTTTACAAAGTACAATGGAGTAATCACTCCGAAGAAGAAGCGACTTGGGAGCAAGAAGAATACTTGCAAACCAAATACCCGGGTTTCCTTTCAGCTACTACAAACGAGTATGTATAACCATCAAAATACAAATTCTTATTCGAAATCCTACACAATGCACTGCATCCTAAATTACCTTATCCACCCACATTACATCAACAAATCTCGGGACGAGATTTCTTTAAGGGGGGTGGGTTGTGATGCTCCGGCATCTCAAGTGCATAATCACTCATCTTACATGAAGCATTCATCTTGAACATCATGGCATAACATGTGTGGGTGCATTGGAAACAAGTTTGGTTTATATTGCATAGTGAAAAACACTGTCATTTCATGTGTGGTGCTATGTTTATGATCATATCTTTTATTCTGTTGAGATCTGGGTGAAATCCATATTGACAAAACTGTAGGTCAACATGATATAAACAACTTTTCTAATTGGGGTCTTTTCATATAATGAGGTTTGCAAAGTGATTAGGGTCAATTATAGTCAGTATAGAAAACCAGTTCAAATTGGGGCTGATTTGAAATTCTAAGTTTACTCTGACCTACGGCCACATTCATGCAAAGCTCAAATTAGAGAAGTTGTAGGTAATGATCTAGGGAGAAACTTTTTCAATTGGGGTCTGGTTAAAAAAATGAATTTTTGTTAATGATTTGAACCATTTTCTGTCAGCCTAGAAACACAGTTTAAATCTGACCAGTTGGTAAACCTGGTTTTTCTTGAACTTAAAGTCATTTTCATGTCAAATCCAAATGGAATGAAATATAGAGGATTAAATTATAAACAAACTTGTCAATGGGAGTTTTAGATGTTAAAGCCCCAAAATGGGAGTTTTTCCCTTCACAAGAAATAAAGGTACTCTGCCACATCTAGAGCTGTCAGCTAAATTCAAATGGAATTCATATTTCCAGACCGAATTTGAGTTGGAGCCTTTTGACAAACTTGTAGAACTGGAAGAGGCCAACATTTCATCCAATTACCATTTTTCCAAATTCGGCTCCTAAATAGGTCAAAATGGCGATTTACAGAGGGTGAGGATACACATTTTTCTTTTTCTGGGTTTTTCCTCCCCCGCGGTCACTGACGAGTGGGGCCCACTCGTCAGCGCCGCCCCGCTCCCCCAGCTCGCGGTCGCCGCGTGGCCGCCGGCGTACGGCCACGACGCGTGCACGCGGATCGCCCCCCCTCGGCCGAGGCCGCGCCCTTACCTAGCCGCGAAGCCGTCCGCGTTCACTCCCCCGCTCCTCGCTCGCTCACTCACTCGCTCTCTCTCCACGCTCGCGCGCAGCCTGCCACAGCCGCCGACCGAGAGCTCGCTACGCCGGCCTCCTCGGTCCCTCTCCGCGCCCCCAACCGCCGCCATCTACCTCGCCTCGCCCTTGCGCACCCGCCGAGGTAGACCTCGTCGTCCCTCTCCCCCTCATTCTCTAGATCGGGCCGAGCCCCGTCGCGCCCGCCATGGCCGGGCCGAGCTAAAGCTCGGGCTTGCGCCGCCGCCTACCGCCCTCGTCGCGTCCCTAGAGTACTCTCACCGCACTCGCCTCGCTCCCGCGCACCCGAGGCACTAGGCCTCGTCGCCGTTCACCCACCCTTCGCCTAGATCCACCGCCGCACGACGTCGTGGCCACGCCGCCGACGCCGTCGCGCGCCCTCGGTTCACCGCCTTCCACCGCCGACCCTCGCCGTCCCCGCCGCCGAGACCTAGCCTGGCTTGAGTGCCGTGCTACCGCGCACCCGATGCGCGTCGCGTCGCGGCTCTGGCGAGCCCGAGCTCGCCGGCGCGCGCGCGCCGCCGCGCCGTCGCGCGCGGCGGGAGGAGGAAGAAAGGCCGGGGGGAGTTTTGCAAGCTACCCCCCGGAGTATGGCTATTTACATTTTTAACCCACGCGCTCTTTACTGAGTCTTGGCATTCTTACGTGCTAGCCCCTGGAGTATAGGGTTAATTGTGTTCTAGTCCTCGGTTTTATCTTTTTCCATTTCTTTTTCCTATATTCGGCTGAAACTTTGGAAATTCATATAAAATCGAATAAAAATCGTAAAAAGGTAAACTCAGTTGCATTGTACTCCTAGTAAATAGATCTACACAGTAGGTATGATGTGGGGATGTGCATGTACGGTTTTACCCCTGTTTTTAAAGGTGCAAGTTAAATCAATGAAAAATAGGAAACATGGCCTAGATGGAATTCAAAAATGACGAAACTTGGTCAGTAGCCTTCCTAGGGTGTCTTGATACTGTGGTAATTCCTGGTGGCTCAATACTTTACTGTTCATTCATGTTTTTACCATTTTATATGTACTTTATGCATTATTTGATAATTTGAAAATGAGGTCCATGCAAAATATGTGAAATAAGGCTCACTAGTATTTTTCTCAGGTTCTATATAGCTCGTGAACACCACTGGTAAAATATGAGCCCCTGCATGTATAGTTTTGATGGTGATTTGAAAATGACAAATCTTGACTTGGAGAACTTGATAAATGGAAAAATGGGTCCTAATGTGCAAGATAAATTCTACCAAAATTCTAATAGCATGTGGGAGTACTGTAGGATCCAGAAAGTATATGCTTGGAAGCTATTCTCACTGTTTATATGTACATCTTAATTTGCACTAGTTTTATATATGGGAAATAGATGTCCTGTCAAAAAGTGGGAGTTTTAGCTTGTAAATTTTTGTACATGCAGTTCATACTAAGGATAGCTCACTGGTAAAATTTCATCTTCAGAAACCATGCCGATAAATTATAAAAATTCTGACAAGGTGTAGGGCTGAAAATTTGCTGGAATTTTAATAAAATAATTATAACTCCAATTGAGCTGAAATTTTGACAGTAGCTTTGGGTATGAAATATCTGCTTGTCATAAAAGTTTGGTACCATTTGAGTTAGTTGAACTGCCAGAACTCAGATGCATGTTTTAATTCACAACTGTACATGGTTTACACTAAATATATACATGAAGGTTGATTTAACTGCTATGAACATGTCGTTTTCCATGAAGTATATACTGCATCCTGGCATCTGCACTTCATCTACATCAAGTGCATACATCTGCATTCATAGGCGCTCATGTCGGTGCTTCTCATGCATATAGACCCCGCGATCGAAGAAGAGACAGTGCAGGAGCAACCCCTGGTCGAGGAACCCGAAGAGGAGCAGGAGGACTCGCAGCCGACCGCTGACGCCACCGCCGAAGAGACTAACCCTAGTGAGGAAGAAGGTAGGCAGGATCATACAATTCCCAGCAAATAAAATACCTGTTCATTACGCATATGCATTAGGTGTTGTATGGAACCAACTGCATTAGATCCCTTGGCCGCCCTGGCCCTAGCACCTACAATAGAGTGCGTAGGACGAGTATGCCTAGAATGGCTAGGTACGAGTAGACACGAGTGAATAAAGGTCACTCGTCGCGTAGGTGTTACTTTTCAAAAGAAAAAGTCTCACTATGAAAGCTATTATTATCATGCCATGATTATGTTATATTTTAAATGGAGACCGGGCGGAGATATGGGTATGAATGTTGAGAATTGAGATAATGTGTGGTGGACTCCGCCCGAGTCGCATAAGGCCGGTCATTGTTCGCCTATTGGTCGGCATAACATTGCTAGAGTACTTATCCGGAATCTATGGGCCGGTGAAAGTCTTACTTGTGACGTCTCAAGCAAGGGGCACGTTCCTACCCACTGGTTGAGAGGAAGGTGGCTGCGGAGGCGGGTGTCAAAGGAGGGCAGAACCCGACGTAACCGAGGTACCGCTCCTGCGACAACGCGCTCCGGGAGTTAGGCGGGAGTGGTCATCGAACTTGAGACGGGACAGGTGGAGATGGGGGAAGCATATGTGGAACGCTGGGAGTTAGTAAGCATATGCCATCCTGGTGCTTCTAGTTATTCCCGGGAATATAAAAATCGATTCGAATCGCTGATACTCACCAGGTGTGAGAATGCCAATACCACTGACGGGCAAAGTAGTAATCCATATGAATATGTTGTATTGAGAATTCATGGTTTTGACAACTACATACTTGGATATGCCTGATTTACCTTGTGAAATATTTGTCACATTTTGATACATGCTTTACTTTCATGCCATGCTATACCGTATCTATTATGTTCCACCAATTTTGATGACTCGAGCAGCTGTTAAATCCTGCTCGGGTGCAATAATGTAAGCAGCTGTCAAATCCTGCTTCCACTGATTTAACTTGATACTGTATAAAAGCAATGGCTAAGGACTCAGATGCTAGTAAGCAAGCTTCGCGTCAGCCGTAAGCCTCATCCTTTAAGTCCTACTGAGTAATTAGTACTCAGGGTTTGCCCCCACTTTTGGCTTACAGGTACGGAGTTCCTCTTCTGTGCCTGTGTTGGTGGAGGGTCGTGCCCCCATCAGGAATGAGCAGAGTCATGATCTGGCAGGGAGCGGCATCGGTGGGCTCGATGCTCGTTCTTTTATGCAAGTATTTTGAGTACCATGAAACTTGAACTTTAAATTTCCGCTGCGAGAGACTATTTGAACCAGGTTGTTATAAGACACTATGTTGAACTCTATTTGATTTCGAACTTGGATTGTAACTAAAGTCTATGTAATATCTATTCAACTGCCTGTGATATTGTAACTGTTGTGGCTCCATCGAGAGTCGGATGTGTATGACGTCGGTTCCTCTGGGAAATGGTGACATCGAGAGCCCGATGGACTCTCGACGGACTACCGGGTTTAGTCTAGCCTAAGTGCACTGCGAGCCGGAGGTGGCAGGTGTGCTTAGTCTAGATTAAGCAGGGCGGTTCCGCCACAGCTGGTATCAGAGCCGATCATGCACAGACAACGGTTACATCATCAAGTTTTGGTTTACAAAACTATTTTAGAAAGCCCTTTTCAAGTAATTGAAAAATGAGAGTATACGCTATGCCCGTATAAGGATGTTAGTGTTATTCAGGTGACATCACCGACATTCTAACCTAGATAGAACTCATATGCATGCTCGGCGCTTTGAGAAACAACTTTTCGGCCATAGCTATCCCCAGTACTGGTGGAAGCTATCGGGTTTTGCGAACAGTTGTGAACTCTGCATTCATTGCTGTATAAGTAAAAGCTCTTTAAGGGTGGTGGGCATGTTTGAGGCTTTCATACCCACCACACTTACATTCGGATTTGGGATCCATCTTTCCCTCGATAATCCCCAGTACTGGTGGAAAGTCAGGCTTTGAGGAAAAGGTGCATTGGCCCACCAACGTTGTCCACGCAGCGGTCACGCGTGGGTGCCACACTAAGTGGTAATGTATGAGCATGCATTCTTCTGCAGGTACCCTAACTACGTGCGAAACTAAGAACGGCCAGGGAACGACTAGTTGCATTAGAGAGTGCCGTGCATATGTGTCACCGAAATAACGATAGCTATATGTACTCTTCTTTTAGATGTGTGATGTGAGACCGTTTAGATACGATTCATGCATCGTGTTTACTGCTTTTATTTATGGTGGGATATTATTAAAATGCTATGAAATAAATCGCAATTTTAAAAGTTTACCTTCCATATGATGCACTATTGTACCCTTGGCTTAATATCTTGTATGAAAAAAATATATCCCTCACTAATGCACAACCTTGTCTACCTAAAACAGATGGCTAGGACCAAGCAGACCGCACGCAAGGCCACCGGAGCCAGGACCACCGTTCTCCCTGACGTGACCCACACTCCCCCTGTGGTGGAGGATGGGTTGCTCCACACTCGCTGCAGGGAGGAGTGCCCCCTGTCCCAGTTGCTGTGCAGGGCCCTGAGGGAGATGGGGCGTCGTCCCTGTCCCTTCATCTCGGTGCAGACGGTGCACGAGGAGGGCAACTGCATGGCCTAGGTTGTCCTTCCACGGGGGACGTTCGCAGGCCAGCAGACCCTCACCACTTACGGGGCCAATGAGGAGGAGGCTTACCGTAAGGCGGTGATGGGAGCCCTCACTTCGTTGAGCTCCAGGTGGGAGGCAGACCACACGGTCCTGCGCTTCCTCCCCACACGCGACCTCGACCACGCTTGGCAGGAGCGCCGTGGGTGGCTTCGGGACAGGAACGGCTCTCGGCCCTTGGTAGCGTGCATGGACTATGCACGTGAGGCGCACGGGATGTATCAGCGCGCGGAGAACCGGAGCCGCTTCTACTTTTCCAGGTACACGGAGACCCGTACACGTGTGGAGGAGTTAGAGACCCGAGTGGCGCAGCTGCAGCAGCGTCTGGCCGAGTACGAGCCTTGGAGGAGGAGGAGGAGGAGGAGTCCTCGGAGCCCATGGAGGTGGAAGAGGAGGGGGAGAACGACCCCTCTGACGCTAACTCCAGGGTGCAGGGTGTTTGATGGATTGATGGGAGGAAGTTAAGCATTAAGTTAGTAACGCGTTGAAAGCGATGTTTTGTAATAATCCGCTCCGCGTTTAGACTCATGGTTGTACAAAAACATTGCTGAGTTGTGAGAGCTCATTCCGTACACCATTTGATGTTATGATGGACCATTTTATTACGCACTATTCGATGGTTGGTTGATGTAGCCACCATCCTATGATGTAAACCTAAGACTCTTTAGCGGTAATTGAACTTTTCTAAGTGGCACTGATGTTGGTTTTACGTCGTAATGGCCTTTGAGATGGTTGTATGTATGGATTTGTGAGTTGCACCTCGTTTTGGATTGCACCTTGCAATCTGGAATTTTTCGCAGCTGCAGCCAAAAACTGAAGTTATCTTAAGTTGTGTAAGGATTTGAGCCAAGAGTTGAATAGCAAAGTTGTGGAGAATTGTCTGGTGCACAACCTTGCCAATTGGAGCTTTCTCTAATTGTGCTCAGATCTGGAGTTACGGTCAAATTTCTTAAGAACCTGTAATCTGGACTGAAGTAACACCAGTAGGAAAATCCTATTTTTGCACACCCTTAGTGCAGGAACTGAACTGAGAGCGTGTTGTCAAAGTTGTAGCTCTGGAAGTGTAGAACAACTTTGTTATACAAAGCTTCTCCTAAATACGACTCATTTGGGAGATATGGCTGAAATCACACAGTCACTAAAATCTGAACTGAACTAGTATATGCTGACGTAGACTAAATTTCGAACAGGCTGCAAGTAGAATCACCAAAAACATTCCATGTGAAAGTGAAAGATCACAGAACAAGGAATAACTTTGCTAAGGGGAGCATAATAAAAAATGCACGGTTTAGGAGCGGCGCACCGGTACAGTCATTGCTGTCCAAAAATTCACGCGATAGCCGACTGCTAAACACCAACACAACGAGCTATGACTAAATGTGACAATGGTCGAACCGCTGCAAGAAGGAAGCTAACACTTTTCTGCAATTATATGTTTTCGTCTTACATGTTTTGAGTAACTGTGTTTCGGCGCATTTAATTGCTTTAAAGTGGTTGGACTGAACACTGTTAGCTTCATTCTTGCAGATGGTGAACACGCGCAATGGGCAGACCTCAGGCCAGCAGCCACACGATGCACCACCCCCGCCGGAGTTGGCCACCCTGGTCGTGCAGCAGGGCGAGCTGATCCACCTCATGAGGGAGGAAAGACAAGCTCAGGGGCAGCAGCGGCCGCGGGAACACCAACCCCGCGGGATCACCTACAAAGACTTTGAGGATTTGCGCCCTCCAGTCTTCACCACGTGCCCTGAGCCACTGGCAGCAAATGATTGGCTCCGCACGATCGAGTCCAAGTTCACACTGCTTCCAGGGTTGACCGAGCAAGAGAAAGCTCGGTTTGCGGCACAGCTACTTCAGGGCCCAGCCGGAGTGTGGTACGCCACGTTCCAAGCTATGCAGCCGCAAGGGCACATCATCACGTGGGAGGAGCTCCGTACAGCTTTTCGGGCCCACAACATCCCGAAGAGTCTTATGGAGCAGAAGCAGAGGGGGTTCAGGGAACTGAAGCAGGGCAACCGAACGGTCATGCAGTACGTGCAGTCGTTCATACACTTGTCGCAATATTCACCGGGGGACGTGGCTGATGATCCTAGCAGGGCAGCTAGGCTCTTGAGTGGGTTTGACTCTACACTTCTGACGCATCTGGGGCGAGAATACCAGAGCTTCTCGGCGCTGGTCGACACTGCACTGGACATGGAGAATCGTCTCCGTGTTGCAAATGAGGATCAAAAGCGGAAACGCCAGGCCAACAATGCACCTGGGTCATCTCAGAAGCAGAAGGCCAACTATCAGCAGCCACAGCAGTACCACCAGCAGCCTCGCTTTGTAGTCCGGCCCAATCAGTCGGGTTGGATTCACAGGGCACCGCAGCAGCAGAGGTTCCCTACCTACCGCGCACCATCCCATCAGGCACAGCTTCCGGCACCTCGCGCTCCTTTCTCGCAGGGAACTTGGGGTCCTTGCTTTAACTGCGGCAAGACCGGACACTTCAGTAAGGACTGCAGAGCACCTCGTCGCATCCAGGGTCCCACCCCTGCGGGTGGCAGCCAGGGGAAGCAAAAGGGGTCCAACTCTAAGACGGGCCGAGTTCACTTCATCCACATGGACCAGGTCCCAGCCGGAGAGCCGGTACTTGCTGGTACATTCACCGTCAACGGTCATCCGGCCGTCGTGTTATTTGATTCAGGAGCCACACATACATTTCTTAGCAAGTCATATGCATTGAAGCACGGGATAAAAATGTACAAGTTAAAGGAAGATTATCACATCACCGCACCGGGTTCCCCTGTCGCCACTGGGTTAATGGCCAGACAATTGAAGGTAGACATCGGTCCTGAGAGCTTTGTCATAAATCCTGTGGTGCTGCCACACCAAGGGATTGACGTTATTTTGGGCATGAATTGGATGGTAGAAAACGATGCAATCCTACATGTTGGCAGCAGGGAAGTGCAATTAAAGTCTAAGGTCACTGGAAAGATACTAAAGGTGCACATACCAGAACAGAAACATCTAGAGGCCACAGTAAATACATCAGAACTTCAAGAGATTAGAAAGATACCGGTAGTATGTGATTTCTCGGATGTGTTTCCGGAGGAGCTTCCTGGGCTTCCTCCAGATAGGGATGTGGAGTTTAAGATAGACCTCATTCCAGGAACGGCACCTGTTTCAAGGAGGCCGTACAGAATGGCACCAGATGAACTCAAGGAATTAAAAACGCAATTACAAGAACAATTGGATAAAGGGTTCATTCGTCCTAGCTCATCACCTTGGGGCTGTCCTGCTCTCTTTGTAGAGAAGAAAGACCAAGGTGGTAAGAGATTGTGCGTGGACTATAGACCATTAAACGCAGTCACGATCAAAAATAAGTACCCACTGCCTCACATTGACATCCTGTTCGATCAGCTAGCAGGAGCCAAAGTGTTTTCAAAAATTGATTTAAGGTCAGGCTACTATCAAATAAAAATCAAGGAAGAAGATATACCCAAGACAGCCTTCTCTACCAGATACGGCCTATATGAATACCTGGTCATGTCCTTCGGGTTAACCAATGCACCAGCCTTCTTCATGTATATGATGAACTCAGTATTCATGAACGAGCTGGATAAATTTGTAGTCGTATTCATTGACGACATCCTCGTCTACTCAAAAGACGAGGAAGAGCACAAGGATCACTTGCGAACGGTACTCACCCGGCTGAGAGAACACCAACTCTACGCCAAGTTCAGCAAATGTGCATTCTGGCTAAGAGAAGTGAGTTTCCTTGGCCACATCTTGTCCGAAAAAGGGGTAGCCGTCGATCCGAGTAAAGTGGAGGATGTACTGAATTGGAAACAACCCGAAACAGTAACAGAAATTAGGAGCTTCCTCGGTTTAGCGGGCTACTACCGCCGCTTTATCAAGGACTTCTCCAAAACTGCAAAGCCAATGACATCCCTGACCAAGAAAAACGCGAAGTATCTATGGGATCCAAAGTGTGAAGAGGCCTTCACAAGCTTGAAAAAGTCATTAACCTCCGCACCAGTGCTAGCTCAACCGGACGTCACTAAACCCTTCGACGTATATTGTGATGCCTCCGGCAATGGGCTTGGCTGTGTCTTAATGCAAGAGGGAAGAGTAATTGCCTATGCGTCACGCCAGTTAAGAAAACATGAAGCCAACTACGCAACACATGATCTGGAGCTAAGTACACGCCCTAAAGATATGGAGACATTATCTGCTGGGCAATACTTGTCACATATACACAGATCATAAGAGTCTCAAATACATCCTCACGCAGCCTGAACTTAACATGAGACAACGACGATGGCTAGAACTGATAAAAGACTATGACCTGGAAATCCATTACCATCCCGGCAAAGCAAATGTCGTAGCAGATGCACTAAGCCGTCGGCCTCATTGCCATATGCTTGAAGTCCGACCCACGGCAAGGGTGATCTATTGTGAGATAGATGAGATCGAAGTAATCACTGAGCAAATGGCAGAACTTTACAGCTTGATCATAGAGCCTACCATAAAAGAACAAATTATAGCGGCACAGAAACAAGATAAAAGTATGGCATACATTCGGGAAGGTATAAATGAAGAGAAGAGAGCGTGCTTCACGCTTGATGACCAAGGCGTCCTATGGTTCAAGGGTCGCTTAGTGGTACCTAGAGACATGGAGTTGAGAAAGAAAATCCTAGACGAAGCCCACACCTCCATGTTCACCATACACCCGGGTAGCAACAAGATGTATCAAGATCTAAAACAAAAGTTTTGGTGGACCCGTATGAAACGGGAGATCGCCAAATACGTGTCCGAGTGTGATGTGTGCCAGAGAGTAAAAGCCGACCATCTAAAACCGGCAGGAATGCTTCAACCGCTAGCCGTACCATCTTGGAAGTGGGAAGATATACACATGGATTTCATTGTGGGTTTGCCTCGCACTCAGAAGGGCTATGATTCCATATGGGTGATTATTGACCGACTCACAAAATCAGCTCACTTTATTCCCGTGAAAACAATCTACCACGCCAAGACCTATGCTGAATTATACATCGCGAGGATAGTCTCTTTACATGGTGTTCCTCGGTCGATCACTTCAGATAGAGGCTCTCTGTTTGTATCCCGCTTTTGGGAGCACCTACAGACCGCTCTAGGCACCACTTTGATTCGCAGTTCTGCATACCATCCGCAAACTAGTGGCCAAGTCGAGAGGGTAAATCAAATCCTCGAAGACATGTTGAGAGCTTGTGCATTAACTTATTCCACCAAATGGGAGGAGTGCCTTCCTCTAGCTGAGTTCGCCTATAACAACAGCTACCAAAAGAGCTTAGAAATGGCTCCTTTCGAAGCTCTATATGGGAGAAGATGCAGAACACCCCTCAACTGGTCCGAACCAGGAGAACGGCTCATCTTTGGCCCTGATTTGGTAACACAAGCCGAGGAGCAAGTTAAATTTATACATAGCAACTTGAAAAGAGCACAATCTAGGCAAAAGAGCTACTCTGACAAAAGAAGACGACCGTTGGTCTTTGAAGTTAATGATCATGTGTACCTTCGGGTGTCACCAATGAAAGGGGTACATCGTTTTGGTGTGAAAGGGAAGTTAGCCCCGAGATACGTAGGTCCGTTTAAGATCACGGAGCAGTGTGGGCCAGTTGCTTACCGGTTGGAGCTACCTCCACATCTGGCTGCGGTTCATGACGTATTTCATGTCTCGCAACTTAAGAAGTGTTTGAGAGTGCCGGAAGAAGTAGTGGACACCTCGCAAATTCAAATTGAGCCTGACCTCACCTATGAGGAACGTCCTATAAAAATCCTCGACCAAAAACAAAGAGCAACAAGAAGAAGAGCAATCAACTTTTACAAAGTACAATGGAGTAATCACTCCGAAGAAGAAGCGACTTGGGAGCAAGAAGAATACTTGCAATCCAAATACCCGGGTTTCCTTTCAGCTACTACAAACGAGTATGTATAACCATCAAAATACAAATTCTTATTCGAAATCCTACACAATGCACTGCATCCTAAATTACCTTATCCACCCACATTACATCAACAAATCTCGGGACGAGATTTCTTTAAGGGGGGTGGGTTGTGATGCTCCGGCATCTCAAGTGCATAATCACTCATCTTACATGAAGCATTCATCTTGAACATCATGGCATAACATGTGTGGGTGCATTGGAAACAAGTTTGGTTTATATTGCATAGTGAAAAACACTGTCATTTCATGTGTGGTGCTATGTTTATGATCATATCTTTTATTCTGTTGAGATCTGGGTGAAATCCATATTGACAAAACTGTAGGTCAACATGATATAAACAACTTTTCTAATTGTGGTCTTTTCATATAATGAGGTTTGCAAAATGATTAGGGTCAATTATAGTCAGTATAGAAAACCAGTTCAAATTGGGGCTGATTTGAAATTCTAAGTTTACTCTGACCTACGGCCACATTCATGCAAAGCTCAAATTAGAGAAGTTGTAGGTAATGATCTAGGGAGAAACTTTTTCAATTGGGGTCTGGTTAAAAAAATGAATTTTTGTTAATGATTTGAACCATTTTCTGTCAGCCTAGAAACACAGTTTAAATCTGACCAGTTGGTAAACCTGGTTTTTCTCCAACTTAAAGTCATTTTCATGTCAAACCCAAATGGAATGAAATATAGAGGATTAAATTATAAACAAACTTGTCAATGGGAGTTTTAGATGTTAAAGCCCAAAAATGGGAGTTTTTCCCTTCACAAGAAATAAAGGTACTCTGCCACATCTAGAGCTGTCAGCTAAATTCAAATGGAATTCATATTTCCAGACCGAATTTGAGTTGGAGCCTTTTGACAAACTTGTAGAACTGGAAGAGGCCAACATTTCATCCAATTACCATTTTTCCAAATTCGGCTCCTAAATAGGTCAAAATGGCGATTTACAGAGGGTGAGGAAACACATTTTTCTTTTTCTGGGTTTTTCCTCCCCCGCGGTCACTGACGAGTGGGGCCCACTCGTCAGCGCCGCCCCGCTCCCCCAGCTCGCGGTCGCCTCGTGGCCGCCGGCGTACGGCCACGACGCGCGCACGCGGATCGCCCCCCCTCGGCCGAGGCCGCGCCCTTACCTAGCCGTGAAGCCGTCCGCGTTCACTCCCCCGCTCCTCGCTCGCTCACTCACTCGCTCTCTCTCCACGCTCGCGCGCAGCCCGCCATAGCCGCCGACCGAGAGCTCGCTACGCCGGCCTCCTCGGTCCCTCTCCGCGCCCCCAACCGCCGCCATCTACCTCGCCTCGCCCTTGCGCACCCGCCGAGGTAGACCTCGTCGTCCCTCTCCCCCTCATTCTCTAGATCGGGCCGAGCCCCGTCGCGCCCGCCATGGCCGGGCCGAGCTCAAGCTCGGGCTTGCGCCGCCGCCTACCGCCCTCGTCGCGTCCCTAGAGTACTCTCACCGCACTCGCCTCGCTCCCGCGCACCCGAGGCACTAGGCCTCGTCGCCGTTCACCCACCCTTCGCCTAGATCCACCGCCGCACGACGTCGTGGCCACGCCGCCGACGCCGTCGCGCGCCCTCGGTTCACCGCCTTCCACCGCCGACCCTCGCCGTCCCCGCCGCCGAGACCTAGCCTGGCTTGAGCGCCGCGCTACCGCGCACCCGATGCGCTGTTTACTGAGTCTTGGCATTCGTACGTGCTAGCCCCTGGAGTATAGGGTTAATTGTGTTCTGGTCCTCGGTTTTATCTTTTTCCATTTCTTTTTCCTATATTCGGCTGAAACTTTGGAAATTCATATAAAATCGAATAAAAATCGTAAAAAGGTAAACTCAGTTGCATTGTACTCCTAGTAAATAGATCTACACAGTAGGTATGATGTGGGGATGTGCATGTACGGTTTTACCCCTGTTTTGAAAGGTGCAAGTTAAATCAATGAAAAATAGGAAACATGGCCTAGATGGAATTCAAAAATGACGAAACTTGGTCAGTAGCCTTCCTAGGGTGTCTTGATATTGTGGTAATTCCTGGTGGCTCAATACTTTACTGTTCATTCATGTTTTTACCATTTTATATGTACTTTATGCATTATTTGATAATTTGAAAATGAGGTCCATGCAAAATATGTGAAATAAGGCTCACTAGTATTTTTCTCAGGTTCTATATAGCTTGTGAACACCACTGGTAAAATATGAGCCCCTGCATGTATAGTTTTGATGGTGATTTGAAAATGATAAATCTTGACTTGGAGAACTTGATAAATGGAAAAATGGGTCCTAATGTGCAAGATAAATTCTACCAAAATTCTAGTAGCATGTGGGAGTACTGTAGGATCCAGAAAGTATATGCTTGGAAGCTATTCTCACTGTTTATATGTACATCTTAATTTGCACTAGTTTTATATATAGGAAATAGATGTCCTGTCAAAAAGTGGGAGTTTTAGCTTGTAAATTTTTGTACATGCAGTTCATACTAAGGATAGCTCACTGGTAAAATTTCATCTTCAGAAACCATGCCGATAAATTATAAAAATTCTGACAAGGTGTAGGGCTGAAAATTTGCTGGAATTTTAATAAAATAATTATAACTCCAATTGAGCTGAAATTTTGACAGTAGCTTTGGGTATGAAATATCTGCTTGTCATAAAAGTTTGGTACCATTTGAGTTAGTTGAACTGCCAGAACTCAGATGCATGTTTTAATTCACAACTGTACATGGTTTACACTAAATATATACATGAAGGTTGATTTAACTGCTATGCACATGTCGTTTTCCATGAAGTATATACTGCATCCTGGCATCTGCACTTCATCTACATCAAGTGCATACATCTGCATTCATAGGCGCTCATGTCGGTGCTTCTCATGCATATAGACCCCGCGATCGAAGAAGAGACAGTGCAGGAGCAACCCCTGGTCGAGGAACCCGAAGAGGAGCAGGAGGACTCGCAGCCGACCGCTGACGCCACCGCCGAAGAGACTAACCCTAGCGAGGAAGAAGGTAGGCAGGATCATACAATTCCCAGCAAATAAAATACCTGTTCATTACGCATATGCATTAGGTGTTGTATGGAACCAACTGCATTAGATCCCTTGGCCGCCCTGGCCCTAGCACCTACAATAGAGTGCGTAGGACGAGTATGCCTAGAATGGCTAGGTACGAGTAGACACGAGTGAATAAAGGTCACTCGTCGCGTAGGTGTTACTTTTCAAAAGAAAAAGTCTCACTATGAAAGCTATTATTATCATGCCATGATTATGTTATATTTTAAATGGAGACCGGGCGGAGATATGGGTATGAATGTTGAGAATTGAGATAATGTGTGGTGGACTCCGCCCGAGTCGCATAAGGCCGGTCATTGTTCGCCTATTGGTCGGCATAACATTGCTAGAGTGCTTATCCGGAATCTATGGGCCGGTGAAAGTCTTACTTGTGACATCTCAAGCAAGGGGCACGTTCCTACCCACTGGTTGAGAGGAAGGTGGCCGCGGAGGCGGGTGTCAAAGGAGGGCAGAACTCGACGTAACCGAGGTACCGCTCCTGCGACAACGTGCTCCGGGAGTTAGGCGGGAGTGGTCATCGAACTTGAGACGGGACAGGTGGAGATGGGGGAAACATATGTGGAACGCTGGGAGTTAGTAAGCATATGCCATCCTGGTGCTTCTAGTTATTCCCGGGAATATAAAAATCGATTCGAATCGCTGATACTCACCAGGTGTGAGAATGCCAATACCACTGACGGGCAAAGTAGTAATCCATATGAATATGTTGTATTGAGAATTCATGGTTTTGACAACTACATACTTGGATATGCCTGATTTACCTTGTGAAATATTTGTCACATTTTGATACATGCTTTACTTTCATGCCATGCTATATCATATCTATTATGTTCCACCAATTTTGATGACTCGAGCAGCTGTTAAATCCTGCTCGGGTGCAATAATGTAAGCAGCTGTCAAATCCTGCTTCCACTGATTTAACTTGATACTGTATAAAAGCAATGGCTAAGGACTCAGATGCTAGTAAGCAAGCTTCGCGTCAGCCGTAAGCCTCATCCTTTAAGTCCTACTGAGTAATTAGTACTCAGGGTTTGCCCCCACTTTTGGCTTACAGGTACGGAGTTCCTCTTCTGTGCCTGTGTTGGTGGAGGGTCGTGCCCCCATCAGGAATGAGCAGAGTCATGATCTGGCAGGGAGCGGCATCGGTGGGCTCGATGCTCGTTCTTTTATGCAAGTATTTTGAGTACCATGAAACTTGAACTTTAAATTTCCGCTGCGAGAGACTATTTGAACCAGGTTGTTATAAGACACTATGTTGAACTCTATTTGATTTCGAACTTGGATTGTAACTAAAGTCTATGTAATATCTATTCAACTGCCTGTGATGTTGTAACTGTTGTGGCTCCATCGAGAGTCGGATGTGTATGACGTCGGTTCCTCTGGGAAATGGTGACATCGAGAGCCCGATGGACTCTCGACGGACTACCGGGTTTAGTCCAGCCTAAGTGCACTGCGAGCCGGAGGTGGCAGGTGTGCTTAGTCTAGATTAAGCAGGGCGGTTCCGCCACACCTTACAACGGGGGTAAGATATAATGACAGTGTATGGTGGGAAAAGTAAAACAGAGACTATAGAAGCCTAACACTTAGGTAGTTGCTTGGGAGGACAACGAGTGAGATTAGATTTCCAAACTCTACTACTTAACCACTGCAGAGGAGTATTCGCGGTTGAACTAAGTTAACTGGATACAAGCTAGGATCTTGCGTCGAGCGAAATTCCGACACCTCGAGGGGTCAAGGGGTAGATAGTAGACCTCTGAAGGAGACCCGGCTAACGCCTATGGGCTTACCGAATGATGGGGTGGAATACTGAGACCTCTACAGCTGTCACCCAGAGAGGCTTCCAACCAGATCTGCGTGGGTAAGATGGCACGCTATACTAGTGTTCAAGTGAGAACTTGAACACTAAAGCTCTTCCTTGATCAGAGGGTGAGAACTAACTTAATCTTAGATCAAAAGCCTAAAACAAGCTTATAGCACCGGCAAGTCTAACAAGATTCAGATAACTTAAGAATAACACAAACCTAAGCCTTGGATCTAGTGTGCAATAAAGGTACACCACACTAGGCAAGCGTTAAGAAGTAAAAGTAAAGTATAACAAAAGATAGAACAATGAAATATATTATACTGGAGTAATAAGAGTACAAAGATAGAAAGATACAAGAGCTTTACCAAGACTCGAAGAAGACTCCGGAATCCCTAAGGCAAAAGATCAGACTCAGCTCTAACTCCTAGGACTAACCTAGTGATACAAGACTAAGCGATAGTATGAGCTACTCAACTTCCACACTTCACAAGTGAGGCCTACGGGGTATTTATAGCTTCTAAGGTCGGTGAGGCAGTTGGAGAGGCAGTTAGAGGTTGGGCGGCCTCTGGTGGGGCCGGGCAGCTCCACCCCAAGCCGGGCGGCCCGGGTGACCATCTGATCCACCGACTTGTGTCATCCAACGCTCCATATTGCTTCCCTAGGTCGGTTGCATGGCGGTTGTGGCGGTTATAGTTGTGCTTTTTCCTCAACCATTGATCTCACTTGTGTTTCTTCCTCAGCCATAGGATTGAAGTGCCCCGGATTGCTGACTTCACCAATCCAAGTGTTGGATCGATGATGTGGCAAGCCTTCCGGTACTTCACGTGGTGGCTTCGGCATTTGGACTTCATAGCTGTGTTGACACGTCACTTAGGCATATGCAGGTCGAAGATGAAGTGAATTGGCCACATTGTCAGGCCAGGCGGCCTGGCCCACTTGCCAGTGACCTCCTGACTTAGCCATATTTTGTCTGTTTTCAGCTGATCTTTCACCTACAATCAAATATTCAACACAACTTGTGGAACTATGTTAGTAGCAAGGGTTAATCCATACTTTGGCACATTTTCCTCCATGTTTGTGGTTAGTTGATGGTCATTGGTAGTGCAATAATGACCGTCAACACCCCCCAAGCTTAGACCTTTGCTCGTCCTCGAGTAAAGCCAAGATGGGTTATGGATCAGGAGTTGCTGCAATGTCGATGCTCATAAATAGGAGTTATGCACAGATGACACCCATGCTTTTACCTCGAACCATAGTGTATGCAATGATCACTCTTACTCATACCTGGGGTGCATCTTTTTGTCTTACCATGTCTTGGGCGGTTGAGAGGAAGAACGACTTAGCTGCAGGTTCTTCTCTAAACATGTCCTTTGGGATTCCCATCTCAAGTGTTTTTAAAGATTTTTCAAAAGAAAACAAGTTTCTCCAAAGGTACTATTGATCGCTCAAAGTGTATCCTCACCATTTGAAGCCAAGAGCATGGCTAAGAACTTACTATACTAAGGCTTATGTGGAGCTCAGGGTCATGGAAGTACTTAGCTTACTTAAGTTGTTTGTTTTGCAAAGCCAAAGATTGGACCAAAGAAATGTACTACATCATCTAGCCTTGTTCATTTGTTAGAGCTTTATTTGGTGGATGGATGGATGAATCTCCTTGTTTCCTTTCCTTCTCCTTTTTGATTGATAGGTATGAATATGGAGCCTTTTTGTATTTTTCTCTCTTTTTGCCATGCTTGACTAGCATGCTTTTCTTTTTCTCATATTTTTGTTAGCTCCATACTCTACCTCTTTTTGATTGGAAGAAGTAAGGCTAAGGGTATTATTTTGGAGATATATGGATGCATACCCAGGCTAGGTAAATGTATTTGTGGTGGTGGATCCTTTTGCTCCAATGATTTACAAGATAGAGATGATTCCATTCTAAGAGACGCAAAATTTGACAAAGCTCAAAACAACTTTAAGTAGCTTAAACAAGCTAGACTCAGATATTTCAGTGTATTTGGCTTTGGTAGGTGTTCAAAACCAATGGGGAACTTCATTTCATTTTTCAAAAGAATAAACCTGAGATGTTCATCTTACTAGGGACATGTGGAGAAAACCTAGTGCTTAGCCATATCATTTCTCACAACAACTTAGACATAATTATGCAAATGGCATCCACTAAGTACAAGATCAAGTTTTCAACTTATACACACAAGCTCAAAATTAAGCTAAGTGTAGAACATGCATAAACGACTAAGCATGAACATAATAGAGTAACTATTCATCATTTCCATATGAAAGATATATGCATCAAAGTTGGGAGTTACTTTTATTGACACTTTTTTCTTAGATAAAGCAATAAAAGGGAAATATAAAAACATTATTAGTACTTACCTTGGTTGGACGGTGATGCTGCTGCTCGGTCGGACGGGGTACTGCTGGTACTGGTAGGACGGGTGATGCTGCTGCTTGGTCGGACAGGGTACTGCTGGTATTGGTAGGACGGGTGATGCTGCTGCTTGGTCGGACAGGGATACTGCTGCTGCATATGGAAGGAAACAAGGACAAGAGACGGGGACACCTTACTCTGTGGAGACACAGGCGCGAGGAGGCATGCTCATAACGGTCTACCATCCCTCCAAGCTTCAATGAAGCTAGGGGTTTTGGTAGTAGTAGTTGTAGAAGTTCTAAGCACTGAGGAAGCCGGCTCCAACTTGCTCGTTCAGGTTTTGGAGCATTTCCATGTTGGTTTGGAGCCGTTGACCCATCTCTTTCGTGCGTTGGTAGATGTCACCTACCTGCTGATACAACCTCTGATCGTACTGGCCCAAGTTCATCCCCCCCATTGCGGAGTTGATGTCAGCCATGTCAGGTGTGTGGTACCGGGCTGAAGGAGAGTGACCTAGGTCTCTACTGAGTGCACGTGATGCACTACCGCCTCCGTAGTGTTGTGTACTATAGGAAGGCTGGTAGGAACTCTTGCCACCGGTACTGAAGAAGTACCAGGATGGCTCAGATGGTAAGGAAGCATGGACGGGTTCCTCAGAATCCTCTCCTCGGTTCTCAAAACGACGCCCATCGGGAAAGTGCCACGTACTGCGCCTGGAAAGCGGAACAACGCTCCCCTCCGAATCCGTACTGTGCCAAAGTCGAACTGCCGCGCTTCAATGTTATAAAAGTAGGGAACGAGGCCGTCCCCGATCCAACACATCTCAGTAAAAGCCTTCTCTTGCTTCTTTGTCCACCGCATCCTTCCCCCACGCCCTTACTCCCAAGCAGTTTCCATGGCCGGGGGTAGGGGCCAGAAGCGTCGTCGCTACGACGACGAGGAAGATGAGATATGGGCCAGTGACGCCGATGAGCCCACCTCGGAGCCCAACAGCAGCGACAGCGAGCGCTCCTCGTCGGACTGGGGCGCGCCGGAGGAGCCGGAGCTGACCGACTTCGAGGGCTACAACACCGAGGAGCATGCTATCCGCCGGGGCATCTAGCACCTCGGCCTCGGTGGCCCTGACGACCAACAGCAGCACTGAGGAAGACGAGCCGGAGGGCGACGATAAGGATGAGGAGGACGGCGAAGGGAGCACCGGTGGCGGCGGCAGTGAAGACGATGGGGACGGCTCTAGCGGAGGAGCAGCCGACGACGGCGCGGGCGGAGGCGAGATCGGCGATGAGACGGTGGCGACGACGTCGTTGCCGCGGGTGGCGGCAAGGACGATGGCGGCGAGGCCGACGTTGAGAGCGGCGATGATGACGACGAGGACAGCGACGACGACAGCGTCGACGATGAGAGCAGCGATAGCTTCGACGGCGATGACGGCCCTCCTGCGGCGCCGCAAAACCTCAAGCGCCGCCGTGTCATGGCGTCCACCCCCGGGCATTAGGCCCGGCTCGTCCCCCAATGGCCGCGTAGCCAGTCTGATTAGGTCCCGTAGGATACGAGAGGATCTCGCCACCAATATCATTGTAATTAATGAACTTCTTATGCTGCAATCGAATTATCTTTGCTTTCTGTCACTGTTCCTCCATGAACGAATTTGCGTACATGCTTCTCTTTAAAACGTAGCATAACTTCTTCTCACGTGTTCGCTTCGATCGATCCGAGAAGACTGCCCGTGCAATCTGTAGTGCTGAGTGAGTGTTCTTGCAAATTTTTAATCAAACGCATGAACAGCAACCGCTAGGGCACTCTGGTGGGGGAGCCGAGCCCCTATAGCGCTGGGCAAACAGATGATAGTCCCCAGGGCACTCGGTTAGGAGGGCCGAGTCCCTGCGGCGCTTGTCGAACAGATGACAGCCCCCAGGCCACTCGATTAGGAGAGCCGAGTCCCTGTGGCGCTGGTCGAGCAGATGACAGCCCCTAGGGCACTCAGTTAGGAAAGCCGAGTCCCTGTGCAATCGAGAGCGAAGAAGTGCACTCCGAGTGGTATTGTACCTGTGTGGTGCCCTCGCATCCTTAGCACCACACTCTGCTGGGGCTGTAATGTTAACTCCGTCTGTGGTTCTAACGGCGAGTCGCGCGTTTCAGAAAGGGAAGCCACGGTTGCCATTTGTCTTATTCAATTGCCTTCTTCCCCAAATCCGCTAGGGTTTCACCGTGTCTAGCTGTTCACGAATCCCATTCCTTCTCCGCGTTGCCCAAGTTGATGCGCGTTAAATCGAGAGTGCAGAACCGCAATCTGGGGGTCATGGCGCCAAAGCGAGACTCCATGGCCATCATCCCGGGTGGCCAAGGATCCTTTAGCTCGGGGGCACAAGGGGAGCCCCAAGATCCGATGGCTGCGTGGGCCGCCACGATGGTGGATGATTTTTGCCTGGAAGAACTGCAAGGGATGGGTCTGCTTCCCGTGAAGTCCACCGATCTTTGGGAGACCCAGGTGGGGCGCGTGTTCCCCAAGGTAACTCAGCATAATACCCCTGTGTTCACTTGGTATTTCTACCGCGGGCTCAGTCTCCCCATCTGCTCGTTCCTGCGGGGCTTGCTGCATTATTACCGCCTAGAGTTCCGAATCTGAACCCGAATTCTATCACACAACTGGCTGTCTTTGTTCATCTGTGCGAGGCATACCTGGGCATTCCACCCCATTTCAACCTTTGGCAGAACCTTTATTTCTGCAAGCGTCATACGAGGGATGGGCAGGCTGTATATGTTGGTGGAGTAGGCTTTCAACTGCGGGATAGCATGAAGCAGCACTACCTGGACCTCCCTTTGCTAACTTCCAACAAATTCTGGACTGACAAGTGGTTCGTGATGGAGAATGTTGAGAATACAGTCCCTGCCAACTCTGGTTGTGTGCCCCCAGGTGGGGATAGCTGGCAAGAGGCCGTGCCAGATGCGGAGATGAAGGATGCTCAGATTTTGCTTGAGAGAATTGCTGATCTAAAGAAGAGAGGTCTGACTGCTATGGCCGTAGCCATTGATTTTGTGTTCCACAACATCCAGTCGCTGAAGGACAGGGTGCATCCGGCGTGCTTCTATCAAGGGGAAGACAATCCTATCAGGGAGATGAATCGCACCGTTACTCGAGATGAGATCAAGATCCGCATCAGAAGCTTCTGCACTGGGCGGATCACCAATCACGGGAGCCCTCGCTCCTATTCAGTATATGCTCCACCTGATGAGGTAACTGACTTTTTTTTCCTGAGTCATCCCCTCCATCTGTGTCATGTTTGGCCCACTTGATTTAATAAGCGTGATTGTTTGCTCTCCTGTCGTGCAGGGGGTGTGCTTCAAGTACTTCTTTGAACCTCCATACCCGGAGGGGTTGGCATTGCGGGGAAAAGTTACCCCAGGAGAGAAGTACACCGGGCCTGATCTTGCAGAATCATCCCTTGGTGAGGTGCCTCCGGATTTTTATTGCATGATTGGGGAGGACGAGGGACTGGTCAGGGATCCTGTATCAAAGGTTGATGCTCTAGGTGATGTTGCCGCGGGGCGTCGTCATACGCACCAGGCCACCCGGAAGCGTTCCGCGTCCTCGCTGGGGCTGGTGCTGGTTGACCCGACCGCCAAGGATAATGAATCATCTGACGGTGAAAGCTTGCGCAGCCGGAAGCATCTTGGATTGTCGAAGTGTACTGTGGCAATGAGCAAGCTCGGAGCTTCTGGTGGTCCTGACCATGGTCGCAGCAAGCCTGTGGTCAGAGTTGTGAAGAAACAAATAAAGCTTCCATTGTGAGTTTTGCAGCTCCGAGGCTTGTCTCGTTCCATGCTCTGTATCCTAGCTTGAATAGTGGTGTCTTCTTGCCAGGGCTGCTGACATTGCGACCCATGGGGCAGGGAGTAGAGATGCGACGCCTCCCCCTAAAGCTGACAAGGGTCGAAAACCTGCAACTTCTCCTTGGAAGGACGTTCCTCAGATTACCAGTGCCGGCTTGCCGGGTGCTGCGGCTACGCCGGGTGCCTCTGCTCCTACCGGTGGCGAAAGGGATCATGAAAGCCTGCCGCGCCGACAGGAGTGCCCTGATGCAGTGGGTGCCTCGGAGCTGCCTGATGCTCCAAACCAGCCCCAGTGTGAGCCCGAGTCATCTTGCGATGTTGCTGCTGCGGGGACTTCCCTGGGGCTGACGGTGCGGGGGTCGACTAACGCGAGCCCTGTCCTGATTAGCGATATGCTGGTGAGAGCATTGCTGTGGTGCTAACTTGGGTGGTTGTTGACGGTCGATACCTCACGATTTCAACCGTCAATTATCCACCAAATAAAGCTAAACAAGTGAAATATATGGACTAACCCTTGCTACTAATGAGTTCCACAAGATGTACATGAATATTTGGATGCAGGTACCAAAAATCACTTAAAAAGGTTGGAAATGCACCAAAATCAAAGATGGACAACATTGGTGACTAGGCCATGGCCGCCCGACCATACACCATGGCCGGCGAACCATGGTTGGTGGCTGCCCGACCACCCTCCAGGGTGGAATTGGGTCCACGACCACGTGGAATGGTCCCTTGACCACTTCATGTGCCATGTCATCGATCTGGTGTCAAACAAACACAAAATTGTGAAGATCGAACCATACAAGAGAGCATCCAATGTATCTGAGGGTCACAAAGTGTTGGGACAAGGATTGGTGATGTCAAGGATCCGAGGAAGCAACATGCAACAAATCAGAGGCAGACATGTGGCTGCCCGACCACGTGCCATGGCCGGCCGACCACCCCTCGACGCATTTTTCACGTGCAACCAACCGTCCTAACTGCCAACCGACATGGGGGAGCAAGATCAGCCGTTGGATCAACTAAGGCGGTGGATCCCATGGCTGCCTAGCCATGGGGGGTGGCCGCCCAACCTCCCACCTAGGTTGGCCGGCCACCGACTTGGTCCCTCCACCGAACTAGTACACATATAAATGCCCCCCCGTCCCACTTTCTAGGCTATAAATAGACCCCGGGAGCTCATTTGCAAGGAGTGGAGTTGAGTAGAGAGTTCTATCTTAGAGTGCTTCACTCTTTTCTTAGTAGATAGGATAGTCCTGGGAGTTAGAGTTGAGTCGAGCATTGCCTCGGAGTCTCCGGAGTTATCTTCGAGTCTGTGGTAAAACTCTTGTATCTTTTGGATTCAGATTATCTTCAATATAATTTAGTTATATTTTACTTTATTTCTATCTCCTACAAGTGTGGTGTACCTTTATTTTGCATACTTGCTAGGCTTAGATTGTGTTTCACTTAGTTATTCAAGTCATGTTATTCTTGCGGGTGCTATAACTCAACCCTAGACTTAGACGCTAGGCTCCGGGTAGATCCTGTCCTCTGATCCAGGAAGATCTATTGTTGTTCAAGCTTCGCTTGAACACGTTTATAGCTTGTCATCCTCTCCATGCAGCTATGCTTGGTAGCCCCACTCGGTGATAGCGTGTGTTGTGCCTGTGTAGTCTAGGCTCATCGTTTGGGAGGCCCGTACGTGTTAGCCAAACTCTCTTTCGGAACCTACTATCTACCCCCTGGTACCCTCGGGACTCTAGAATTTCGCTCGATGCAAGACCCTAGCTTGTTTACTTGAATAGCCTAGTTAGACACGGATAATCTTTGCAGCCGATTAGAATAGAGTTTGGTGACTTTATCTCACTCGTTGTGCTCCCAAGCAACTATACCTTTTAGCTTAGATAGATATCCTCCTCCACCATACACCTACCTTTATCACGTTTACCCCTGTTCAACTACTAGTTGGTATAATTTATCCAAGTTTATAGTTCATTCGATTTGAGTTTATTCAATTACACTCTTGAGCCTACCGCTTCCCTGTGAAAATTTATGATACTTGGAATACTCTGAGTGAAAGGCTACAACGGTCTCTGTGTGCTTGCGGAGTAAAACCTGTAAAGGCTAAGAGACACCAACAAGCTTTTCTGGCGCTGTTGCCGGGGAAGCAATTGGCCAAGAGATAATTGATATCTCATTTCGAACCTGTATACTTGATAGGTTTTACCGCTAGTTGTTAACAGGCTCACTTTGCTCTGTTGTTTTGTTGTGGTTGCAACAGAGAGGTGTATGACCGGTTTCGACATGTTGGTAAATTTCCACGACAACCCAGAGTCACTGCTCCGGAAAGTCCAGCACAAGACTATTCACGGACAGAGACCTGTACCGAGGGAGCTAGAACCAAGTACTTCAACCAGTACTCTACGTTTCACCACCATGGCCGAAAAGACTATCCGTGAGTTCTCCATCCCCTCGAGCAGCAATATCCCCAAGGGACAAGATGTTCGAGTGGGAGAGGATTTTGAGCTCAAACCGGGGGTGCTTCACATGGTTCAAGCTATCCCTTTATGCGGACTGGCTACGGAAGACGCCAACAATCATCTGCAGCAGTTCCTATAGATCTGTAGCACGTTCAACATGAAAGGAGCGTCACCGGATGCCGTCAAATTCATCTCTTTCCCTTCTCTCTTGTTGGGAAAGCAAAACAATGGTTCTACCTCAACCGAGCAACACTCACAACTTGGAACGCATGTTCTGATGCATTCTTGGCGAAGTATTTCCCGCTAGGGAAAACCATCGCGTTGAGGAACAAGATCTTGAGTCTCCAACAGCTCGCAGATGAAACCGTGGCTGAAGCTTGGGAATAGTCGCAAGAATACACTGCAGCCTGCCCCCACCACGGAATGCAAGAGTGGCTCATCATTCAGAGTTTCTTTCATGGGCTCAACCGCTCAGCTCAAGAACACTTGGATGTAGCCGCTGGTGGATCCTTCCTCTCCTTGAGTATCTCAGCGGCCAAGAATCTCATTGAGAAGATGGCCACCAATCAAGGATGGAGAGAAGAGAGGTCTAGTACCCGTTCCCGTGGCGTCCATCAGATCAAGAGCACTGACATGCTTGCTGCAAAGATGGACTTGCTGCTGAAGAAGCTAAACGACGCTCCAAAAGCCGCTCCGGTGCACGCCCTCGACTCTCACATGACTTGTGAAGTCTATGGGAATACAGGACAATCAGGGAACAGCTGCCCTGAGACGCAACCCGAAGATGCGAACTTCATCGGTAACAGTACCAATGGCTTCAACGGGAATCGTCCTCAGCCAGGATGGAATTCGTGACCAAATCTCCCTTTCTCTGGGCAAGGTAACTCTTTGAGTTTGCAGCAACTTTCTAAGAATAATTATAGTTTTGATAAAAAAGCTGTGAATGATAGCATTAGTACAAAGTTCCATGCTAATGATAGGTTGTTTGAATCTATATCTTTGCAAATGGAAACTTTGAATAGTGCTATGAAAACCAACTTAGCTTCAATAAAATGCTGGAAACTCAAATAGCTCAGTTGGCTGCTGCTCTACCTAACCCAGATACGGGCAAGCTGCCTGGACAACCTGAAGCTCCTCCCTAGGAGCACATAAATGCAGTAACCTCTAGGGGTGGAAAGTCCACACAGGACCCCCCATCTCCGAGTCATGCAGGTAAAGCGGAGGAGAAGACTACCGAGTCAGAAGACAAGGTTGGAGATGAAGATACACCTGGCAAGGAGGAAAAACCAGCATTGAAACATCTACCCCATGAGTTCTATGACACAACGGTGCTACCATTTCCTCCGAGAAACAAGAAGGCTGCCGCTGACGAACAATATAGTAAGTTCGTTGAGGTCATTAAAAAATTATATATCAACATACCCCTGCTAGATGCTATGCAGGTATCGACATATGCCAAGTACTTAAAGGATATCCTCAACAATAAGAAACCCCTACCGTCAACAGAAATTGTGCACTTAACGGAAGAGTGTAGCGCAGCTGTACTCAAGAAAAAGGACCCTAGAAGCCCTACCATCTCATGCTCGATTGGTACCCAGCACTTCGATCAAGCATTGTGTGACCTTGGAGCCAGTGTCAGCGTAATGCTGAAGGTCATCTTCGACAAGCTGAATCATGACGCACTTGCTCCCACAACTATGTGTTTACAGCTTGCAGATCAATCCGTCCGTTACCCCGAAGGAGTGGCAGAGAACGTTCTGGTGAGAATCTGGAATTTTCTCATTCCAGTGGACTTCGTGTTGCCAATATGGAGATTGACTCAAAAACCCCACTCATCCTTGGGCGACCGTTTTTGAGCACCGCCGATGCAATAATTGACGTTGGAGCAGGAAAGGTTCACCTGAACATTAACGGAAAGAAGGAAACATTTGCCTTCAAACCAAAAGTGGAACAATGCAACAAGGTGAAGACTTTCAAGTGCCAGGCCAAGAAGGATGAACCCAAGGCCAAGACCGGGACCAATCCATCAAATTCCAAAGAAGACTGTCTCGTGGCATTTATGCTGAAGAAATTGAAAATCGAGACTGAAATTCAACAAATGGAGTATGAGAGGGCAATGCAAAGTAGAAAATCGAGAAGCCAATAGACGAGGTGCGACAGGCCTAGAACCGCACCAGGAGGCAAAGCTCCTGAGAAAAGACATGATGCTGAAAGCAAATTGACTATGCCAAAGTGGCTAACCGAACCAGCACCCGAGAACAAGGTCGACGCCGAGGACAAATTGACATCAAGGCGGCGTAGAAGAAATAGAACACAGTGGAAGGCAGCCTCTAGCTATAGTTTCTACGAAACTCCAAAGGGCAAGACATGGGCTCCCCTCGTCAACAGGTAAATTGGCACTACCCTCCGATGGCATATTTACTTTCCCGCCAAAGTTTAATTTCTACAACTCACTGCATGTTTAAATTCTTGCATTTAATTTTAATTTTGCATTAGTTTAATTCCTTAAACCGTGCATTTTTGAAAAAAACTTTTTTGGGTGGCCGACCGGCCACCACCTCTGGCCGGCCAACCAACCCCTGGCCTCCTCTCTTTTCCCAGGCACGCACGGCAGCAGTGCATGGCCGGCCGACCGGCAGCCGTGGTCGGCCAACCGCCGCGCGTGGCCGCCCGGCCTCCCTGTTCCTCCTTTCGGCGCGTCCGGCCTCCCTCTCTCGCTCGAATGCTGCCAGGCATGGCTACCCGACCGACAGCCGTGGCCGGCCGGCCACTGCGCGTGGCCGCCCGGACCCCCTCTGCCTCTCCTTTTGGTGCGCCGGTCCCCCTCTCGCTCGAGTAGCCGCTGCGCGTGGCCGCCTGGACCCGCGCCATGGCCGGCCGACCGGGCCTTGTGGCTGCCCGGCAAGCCGCTGGCCGCCCGGCCACCCTGCCCTTCTCTCTCGCCTATAAATGCTGCCCTCTGCTTCCTAGCTCAGTACACCGAGCAGCAAACACATTTCTCCCTCTCTAATCCCTCTCACTTAGTGCTTAATTAAGCTCACTAGCTTAGTTAAAATAATGCCCTAATAAAATTTGGTTAGCCAAATAAAATTCCGACAACGCTCTCTCTCTTTGTGAAGCAGGACGAGAACATTTTGTGGAGGCTCTGCCCCACAAGGATACGGTTTCTTTAGATGACTAACCCGCTAACGCTAATTTTTATTGTCGTCTATCCTTCGGGTATCGTGTCTTGTTTGTGTGCCTTGCAGGATGAAGAATGCATTGAAGAAGGCGAAGAAGGCCGTTAGCAAGGCATGACAACACATCCGCTGGTCATCCTCGGAGAGTGGCTCTGGCTTGGCAAGCTGGCATGCTGCCTTCGAGAGGATGTCCATCAGCACAGAGGAGCCTGAAGAAGTCCATACGTCGTCCACCCACCGGCCGATACTCATCCTCGAGTCGCAGCTCGTGTCGCGTAGTCAAGATGAGGCCAAGGCATTAAGGTCTTTAAACCAAAAGACTTATGCCTTGATCAAATGCTTCGACGAGGACCTCCTTGTCGACACCGGCATGCGGGAGGAGTTCAACGAAGTGTTCCAGGCCATTGGGTGGAGCGACTTTGCAGAAATCCTAGAGGGAGGAATCATCCTCCTCACCAAAGAATTCCTCATGACACTCCGCACCGACACCCGAAGGGATAGTACGTACATCTGGTTCCTCCTTTTCAATACTGATTATGAGCTTACTCTGCGCCAATTTAGCAACTTGCTTGATTTCTCACCTCAATGCACTTTGGGTGAGGATTTAGCGGGGTTTAATTCAGCAGAGTTTTGGAAAGAATTGGTAAGACCAGATGCTCCCAGGAAAAAGAGCATCGCTCACATTAGGCACCCCACTTTGCGGTTTTAGCCCGCTGGCTCACCATGGTTGTTTTTCCGCGGGATGATACCTGCTATGTCACAGTAGAGGATGTTAGATGTCTCTATGCCATGTGGAAGAAAATAAAGTTTGCTCCTACCCTTAGCACGGTTCGCCACTGGCAAGGACTAGCTCAAAGTGGTCATATCACCTCGATCACATCATTCGTGGCAAGGATCGCCAACGGGTTGGGAATGCTAGCAAATGCCACCGTTTCCTTCATGCCAAATGACCCTACACAAGTAGTCAAAGAGTCACACTTCATTCATGCACACTTTTTGAGGAAGGACACAAACGGGAAATACATCATGACATTCAGAGGTTCCGACTTTGATCTGCCACTCCCAGCACTGCAGCTCAAATTATACTCTGTGAGAACACTAACCATGCAGCTGGAGCCCGAGCCAGAAGTAGGAAAAAACAGTGTCTTCGGAGTCATGAGTCGCACCCAATGACGCCGAGCAGAGGAGCAAATCCGCAAGGCCAACGAGGATGCACAACAGCCAGGAGCCATTGGGAAGCCAACCCACAGGGTTCCTGGCACAGCTCGTGGAACTCCATTGTGCCCTCCATCAACCCGACACCGTCACATCATAGAGTAGGTGAGTACTCTTATGGTCATGGTGCAGGTTCGTCCCATTCTGCCAGCTACACCGGTGGCGAACTCGATGGAAACTTCACCGCCCTCTTCGGGGCGTTAGATCTCCAAGAGCATCGCACCTTGGGGATGATGGACAGCCTCGCTGACATTCAGCAGCAACAAGGAGTCGACCACAACTTGATCCTGGAGACAAGAGCGACAGTCGACCGCATGCACGAGCAGAACCTGATGTACTACAACTGGAAAGGGTTCTTTCCCGAATAAGCTTCATTGAAGCTTGGGGGGGGGGAGAACCCAACAGCTAAGTTATGTGTGTCCCATCGTCGCCTTGTTCACCCTGTACCTTTTTCTCGAACATGTCTAGTTCTATCTGTTTTACCGTGAGAGAAGTGCCCATTGTATCTTTTAATTCCAGTAGTTTTATTTTACTTTAAAAAAAGTGTGTATCCTAATAAATAACTCTCATGCTTAATGTTAAATTCACTTGCTAGCTTCGTTTTGGAAATAATGAATAGTTGCTCTATCAAGTGAATGGTGTAATTCTTGCATGACAACTTATGCTTAGCTTAGTCCTATGTTGGTGAATAAAGATAAGTAAACCAAAAGTTTTACCTTGTGGATGCCATTTGTGATAACAAGCCTAAGTTGTTGTGAGATAATGATATGACTTAAAAGTGGGATGATTCTTTCATATTCCAAGTTGGATGAATGTCTCAGGTTTTTATCTCTGAAAATAACAAAATAAAGCTCCCCATGGTTAAAAAGTCCTACCAGAGCCATATATGCTTCAAATGTTCTAAACCAGCTACATAGAGTTGCTTAGATATGCTTTGAGCTTTGTCAAATTTTGAGTATCATCAAGTTGAAATATCATCTTCTGTTGATAGCTGGAGTACAAAAGAAATAAATGCAAGTGATCTATTCCGGACTTTGCATCCACCAAAAGTCTCCACATACTTCTCATAATCCCCTAGCCTTCAAATCTCAAGGCCCCTAGCCTTCAAATCTCAAGGAGTAAGGGTAAGGAGCCCAAAAGAAAAATGCATGCAAAAGCATGGCAAAAAGAAAAAAATGCATGCAAATGCACGGCAAAATGAAAAGCATGCAAGTTCAAGCATGGCAAAAAGCTCCATATCCATTCCAAATCTATAAAAGGCTACGAGGGATGAAAATTTAGAGAAGGAGACACTTTGTTCCACCAATCAATACTCCAGTGATCAAACAGAAGAAATGATAGAATACACTCTTTGGTCCAATCTTTGGCTTAGCAAAATAAACATTCTAAGTGCGCCACATTCTCCCCCACCTAAAGCTCCACAAAAGCCTTAGTGTAGGAAAATGTTGGCCAAAATCATGGCCTTTGGTGAGGAAACACTTCTGAGCGATCAAGAGTACCAAGGGGAAGCTTATGTTTGTTTTGAAAATCTTGAAAACACCTGAGAAGGACATCCAAAAAGAATGAGTTAGAATCAATCCTACAAACAAGTTGTTCTGTCTCTCAACCGCCCAAGGCAAGGTAAGCAAAAAGATGCACCACAGGTATGACGCAAGGTGAGCTTTGATTATTTCACTACTTGGGGCGAAAGTTTGAGTGCTGAGTTGCATATAAGAATTTTCCTTCGCTTTCGATATTTTAGCAACTCCTGATCCACTTTCAATCTTAGCTTTGCTCGAGGACGAGCAAAAGTCTAAGCTTGGGGAGGTGTTGACGGTCATTATCTCATGATTTCAACCGTCAATTATCCACCAAATGAAGCTAAACAAGTGAAATATATGGACTAACCCTTGCTACTAATGAGTTCCACAAGATGTACATGAATATTTGGATGCAGGTACCAAAAATCACTTAAAAAGGTTGGAAATGCACCAAATATCAAAGATGGGCAACATTGGTGACTGGGCCATGGCCGCCCGACCATACACCATTGCCGGCCGACCATGGTTGGTGGCCGCCCGACCACCCTCCACGGTGGAATTGGGTCCGCGACCACGTGGAATGGTTACTTGACCACTTCATGTGCCATGTCATCGATCCGGTGTCAAACAAACACAAAATGGTGAAGATCCAACCATACAAGAGAGCATCCAATGTATCTGAGGGTCACAAAGTGTTGGGACAAGGATTGGTGATGTCAAGGATCCGAGGGAAGCAACATGCAACAAATCGGAGGCAGACACGTGGCTGGCCGACCACGTGCCATGGCCGACCGACCACCCCTCGACGCATTTTTCACGTGCAACCAACCGTCCTAACTGCCAACCGACATGGGGGAGCAAGATCAGCCATTGGATCAACTAAGGCGGTGGATCCCATGGCCGCCCGGCCATGGGGGTGGCCGCCTGACCACCCACCTAGGTCGGCCGGCCACCGACTTGGTCCCACCACCGACCTAGTACACATATAAATACCCCTCTCACTTTCTAGGCTATAAATAGACCCCGGGAGCTCATTTGCAAGGAGTGGAGTTTAGTAGAGAGTTCTATCTTAGAGTGCTTCACTCTATTCTTAGTAGTTAGGATAGTCCTGGGAGTTAGAGTTGAGTCGAGCTTTGCCTCGGAGTCTCCGGAGTTATCTTCGAGTCTGTGGTAAAACTCTTATATCTTTTGGATTCAGATTATCTTCAATATAATTCAGTTATATTTTACTTTATTTCTATCTCCTGCAAGTGTGGTGTACCTTTATTTTGCATACTTGCTAGGCTTAGATTATGTTTCACTTAGTCATTCAAGTCTTGTTATTCTTGCGGGTGCTATAACTCAACCCTAGACTTAGACGCTAGGCTCTGGGTGGATCCTCTCCTCTGATCCAGGAAGATCTATTGTTGTTCAAGCTTCGCTTGCATGAACACGTTTATAGCTTGTCATCCTCTCCACTCAGCTTTGCTTGATAGCCCCACTCGGTCACAGCGTGTGGTGTGCCTGTGTAGTCCAGGCTCGTCGTTCAGGAGGACCGTAGGTGTTAGCCAGACTCTCTTTTGGGACCTACTATCTACCCCCTGGTACCCTCGAGACTCTGGAATTTTGCTCGATGCAAGACCCTGGCTTGTTTACTTGAATAGCTTAGTTAGACACGGGTTTATCTCACTCGTCCTCCTAGGCAACTATACCTTTCTACAGATAGCTTAGATAGATATCCTCCTCCACCATATACCTATCTTTATCACGTTTACCCCTGTTCAACTACTAGTTGGTATAATTTATCCAAATTTACACTTCATTCGATTTGAGTTCATTCAATTACACTCTTGAGCTTACCACTTCCCTGTGGAAATTTACGATACTCAGAATACTTCCAAGAGTCTCCGTGCGCTTGCGGAGTAAAACCTGTAAAGGCTAAGTACGGCAACAGTGGTCCTCCTTTTGCATTCTGAAACTTGCTAATTTACTCCTGCACAAATGGACAGGCTTACTTCCAAGAGTTGTATCAGATATACGCAGAAAATGCCGACCTAAAGAAGCGTCTGGCTGCCTTGGAGTGGGAGAAGGAAGGTAATCCGGTTGTGTTGCTGTGTGTTGTTGATCCCTGTTGCTTAAGGTGAATTCTGAGCTTGCTCGTCTTGCTCTCAGCGGAGCTAGCTGAGAAGATCGCGGCAACCGTGGCGGCACAGAAAGCTGAGCTTGAGGCCCTCAGGAAGGAGAAGAACACTGCGAAAGCTGAGGCGCTGAAGCTGAAAGGAGAGTTGGTAACCCAGAAGACCGCTTACGAGGTAACTGCAAAAGATCTTGAAATATCGTACAAGCTGCTTGCTGGTGCCCAATCTTTATTTGAGAAACGGTCAGGTGCGGGCTCTTGAAGAACGATCGCACCATGACAAGAATGCTGACGAGCTTCAAAAGGCGCGGGATCAGGCGGAAGCCAAGCTCAATGTGCTAGACGCGGAGGTTACCCTACTTTCTAAGCAGCATGCGTCTGACCTGGTGGAGCTTGGTCAGTAGGAAATATTGCGCGGCCAGCTGCAGCGCCGATGTGATACTCTGGAAACCGGTGTCAGGGCCCTTGTTGATATGATAGCTCCTAAAGAGGTGCCATGTCCCATGGAGGAGAGGTTGGCCACGGCGCTGACCAGAGCTGAGGACGTTTTTAAGGAATCGATCCAGGACGCAGTGGTCGACGTGGCCGCTACCTTCAAGAGCCATTATCTAAAGGCCGATCTGGATGCGGTTGCTTCTGGGCCCAAGGATGGCACTTCTCAGGAGGCTTTTGCCAGCTACCAGAGTGCAGCGCGCCCTGTTGGAGAAGCTGCCGCCAAGGCCTATGAGTTTGTGTTTGGTCGAGAGGAGGATGATTAGCCCCTGGGAGTAGTCGCCTGAGCAGCTTGACCAGTAGCTAATGATACTCATGCCGATGGCAATCTGTATTTATAAATCTAGTAGTACAACTCTTTAGGCAGCCATGCACGGCCTGGTTAGAGTATTCTGTTTATGTTCTTTTCGCGGTTTGGTTGTCACCGGATGCAACAACCTAGATGATTTTCGCCCTAGTGAGAGCTTGTTACTCGTGCCTTGTCCACGGCTTGGTTGTCGCCGGGTGGTGTTTTAAGGCGGGGACTCGACTAGTTCGGCTTGGTTGTCGCCATTGGTAGCCAGTTTTTATGGAATAATTTGCCATGCGTTGCATTGTTATGTAACTTAATTACATGATGCAAGACGTATGTCAGCGGAATAACATTGCTGTTATTAAATATGGGCCGCGGAGGCCGTACTCGGCTTGGTTGTCGCCGGAAAATGAGTGTTCAGGGTGCTCGGCTCGTACATGCTGAGTGCAAGCACTCGGATCTGATTGCGGAGCACCACTCTGACTACGGGTAAAATTGTCGCAGGTGTCCTGAGTTCCAGGTGTTCGGGAGTTCCCTACCCTCTGGCTCTGCCAACTTGAATGTTGCCTTGCCCAGCACCTCAGTCACTATGTAGGGTCCTTCCTACAGGGCGCTCATCTTGGACTGCCCTGCGGAGGAGGTTTTGCGCTTGAGTACCAGGTCGCCGACATTGTAGCCAGGCTTGACGTTCTTGTCGTAGTATCGCTTCAGGGCCTGCTGGTATTTCACCGCTTTGAGAGCGACGTGAAGGCGCTTGCCCTCGATGAGGTCAACGTCTTGTGTCCTTGACTCCTCTGCTTCCCATAGGTCCCTGAATGCTACT
Organism: Paspalum notatum; assembly: GCA_022530915.1. Lineage (NCBI taxonomy): Eukaryota > Viridiplantae > Streptophyta > Magnoliopsida > Poales > Poaceae > Paspalum > Paspalum notatum. The sequence goes on from CM039691.1 coordinate 16,393,594, forward strand.
CTTGGAGCCCCCGTGCTTTAGGTCGGTGGGGATGACTACTTCGGACCCATAAACCATAAAGAATGGGGTGTTGTTGCCGATGGCCTTCGACGGCTGAGTCCTCAGCCCCCAGATTACGTAAGGCTGTTGTTGCAGCCACCTCCTGTGATGCTCCAGCATCTTAAGTGCATAATCACTCACCATACATGAACCATTCATCCTTGAGCATCATGGCATAACATGTGTTTGTGCATTGGAAACAAATTTGGTTTAAACTACATGTTCAAAACCATGTTCATTGCATGTGTGATGCTATGTTTATAGTCATAACTTTGATTCTGTTGAGATTTGGGTGAAGCTCATATTGACAAAACTGTAGATCTACATGAGGTGAACAACTTTGCTAATTGGGGCCTAGCCATATAATGAAGTTTACATGGTGATTAAGTCCATTTTCCATCAGCCTAGAAAACCAGCTCAAATCCGACCTGTTTGGAAATCCTAAATTTGCTCTAACCTGCAGCCACTTTCATGCAAAGCTCAAATTGGAGAACTTGTAGATTTCGAAATTCTAAACAAACTTATCAAAAGGAACCTTGGGGGATAATTCCCAGAAATAGGAGTTTTGAATTTTGCAAGTAATAAAGGTTCCCTGTCCCCATCTAAGGCTGCTACATAAATGCAAGTTTAAATCATATTTGTAAACTGAATTCGGAGTTCAACCTTTTGACAAAGTTGTAGAGCTTGAAGAGTAGAACATTTCATTCAATTGGCACTTTCCAAATTCGGGCTCCAAGTAGGTCAAATGAGCGATTTTCAGAGAGAGAGAAAACACATTTGCAATTTCCTAATTCCTGAGTCGCTGACCGGTGGGGCCCACATGTCAGCGCCGCCCGCACTCCCCAGCCGGCGCGCGCCGCGTGGCCGCCGGCATACGGGCAGTGCCGCGCTCCCACAGATCGAGCCCTCCCCCGGCCGCACGTTAAGTGGAGGTGAAGCCCCCGGCCTTACTCTTTCCCCCGGCCTCACTATCGCCTCACCTGAGCCGTCCCCTGCCTCTCTCTCCCTCACGCTGTCCGCGCGCGCCATTGAAGCACCGAGCTCAAGCTCGAGCTCACGCCGCGCGACTCCGTCCTCCCCACGCCACAAGAACCCCACCACCGCACTCGCCGCTCCACCGCGCACCTCCTCCGCTAGACCTCGTCGTCGTTCTCCTCTCCACCGCGGAGATCGACCTCGGTGCGACGTCCTCGCCGCGCCGTCGTCACCGCCGTTCACGCTCCGTTCACCGCCTCCGTCGCCTTGTCCTCGCCTCCTCCGTCGACGACGCCTACTCGAGGTAGTGCGCCGCGCTCGCGCGCACCACCCCAACCCCGTGTCGCGGCTCCGACGAGCCGGAGCTCGCCGGCGTACGCGCGTCCCACCGCCCGCCGCTCGCGTCGGGAGGAAGAAGGGGGCGGATCTTTTTACATCTAGCCCCGGGTTTTGTTGTATTTATGTTTTAGTCCATGCGCTATTCATTGTGTCTTGCAGGACTTTCATGCTAGCCCCTGTATCTTAGGTTTAATCACGGATAGGTCCCTGTATATATGATTTCTCCATTTATTTTGATTTATTTCGGCTGAAACTTTGATAAATCATAATAAATCAAATAAAAATCATAAAAAGGTAAACTCAGTTGCATTGTACTCCTTGTTAATACTGATGCCTTGTCCATTATCACAAACCGATCCATCAAAATAAAGTTTCCATGGGCATACATTGACATAATTAATCTCTTCCTCATCCTTAATTCTATGATCAACAATAAAATCGGCAACAACTTGACCTCTCATAGCATGCAACGATTCATATTTTAAATCATATTCTATTGGTGCATAAGCCCATTTTCCAATTCTACCACTAAGAATCGGTTGTTGTAACATATATTTAAACACATCGGTTTGGCAAGCTACCACACATGTGCTAGAAAGCAAATAATGTCGAAATTTGGTGCAAGCATAATATAAAGACAAGCATAGTTTCTCGATAAACACATACCGACTCTCGGTGTCGAGCAGACAACGGCTTAGATATGCAATGATGTACTCCTTCCCACCGTCCTCTTGTGCCAAGACCGTGCCAATCACCTTCTCTTGTGCAGCAATATATAACCTGAATGGCATACCAGATTTGGGCGCCCGAAGAACCGGAGGGTTTGACAAATATCTCTTTATATTATTAAAACTCTCATGTTGTTCTGCCCCCCAAGAAAATTCGGCTTCATGCTTTAGCCAAAGTAAAGGAAGAAACGATTCAATCTTTCCTGTGAGATTAGATATGAATCGTCTCAAGTAATTAAGCTTCCCTAATAGCTTTTGCACATCTCTCTTACACGTGGGCTCCCCCAATTTTCTAATTGACTCAACTTTCTTAGGATTAACCTCTATGCCATTTTCATGAATTATGAAACCCAAAAATTTACCAGCCGACACACCAAAAGCGCATTTATGTGGATTCATCTTTAACCCATACTGGCGCATTCTTTCAAAAGCTAATCTTAAATCGGCTAAATGATGATCAAGTTTCTCCGATTTAACGACTATATCATCAACATATATTTCTAAAATAATGCCCAAGAGATCATGAAAAATTAGATTCATAGCACGTTGATACATTACGCCAGCATTTTTCAATCCAAAAGTCATGACAACCAACTCAAACAAACCGACAAAACCAGGGCAATGAAAAGCAGTCTTAGACATGTCTTCTTCGGCCATAAATATTTAGTTATAACCAGCATTGCCATCTAAAAAACTAATTACTTTATGACTAGAAGCATCATTAATTAACATGTCGGCTATAGGCATGGGATATTCGTCTTTGGGAGTAGCCTTATTCAAGTCTCTAAAATCAATGCATACTCCAATTTTACCAGTATCTTTCTTTTCAACAGGCACAATATTAGAAATCCACTCCACATATCTACATGGCCGAATAAACCCAGCTTTGAGCAACCGATCAATTTCTTCCTTGATGCGGTCATACATAATAGGATTAAAACGCCTAGGGGGCTGCTTATATGGCCTAAAACCAGGTTTGATAGGTAGTCTATGCTCAACTAAATCTCTACCCAAACCAGGCATCTCGGTATAATCCTGAGCAAAGCAATCTACAAATTCTTTAAGCAAAGCACGTACCTTGATTTTCTGATCGGCATCTAGTTTTGCATTTATAAAGGTTGGTCACGGAACAATTCCATCACCTATATCAATTTCCTCAAGCAGATCAGCCGATGAGAATCCCTGCCCAAGCTTCTCCATATCATCAAGATCCTCGATAGCTTCATGCATATCGTTCTTCCCTGAACGATACTCTTCAGTGCGCTTTTGCAACCATTTAATACTGTCTTCTTTATTCATTATTTACATTGATAAATCATTAAGCCGAGCTACCGTAGCCGGCTGTACACGTACAGGCACAAAACCATCCCTATTGATAGCAAATAATCATAATCCGATAAATCCCTACCTGTCAAGCATTGCATATCTCCATACTGCCAATCAACAGCTGCCTCAGTCAAAGCAATGCAGGCTGAATTATCTGCTTCAATCACTTCTATATCATCACCAACCCATTGAATCACACACTGATGCAAGGTGGATGGGATGCAACAGTTCGCATGAATCCAGTCACGCCCCAAAAGAACATTATATCGGCCTTTGACATCAACCACGAAGAAAGCAGTCGGTAACGTTTTGCTTCTGACTGTGAGCTCCACAGAAATAACACCTTTGGCTTCAGATAATTGCCCAGAAAATCCACTAAGGCTCATATTAGTTTTCGTCAAGTCACTCTCTTTTCTACCCAATTTAGAAACTACTGAAAAAGGCATAACATTAACACCAGCACCGCCATCAACAAGCATGCGACCTACAGGTTTACCATCTAAGTGACCTATGATGAACAAGGGCTTCAAGTGTTTCCCGCTTTGTTCTGGCTTTTCAAATATAGCATCCTTTGAACCAAGAACAAGCTCTGCAACCTCAATTTCTGGCGCTCGTTATTCAGCTGGTAATTCAAAAACCACGTTGACATCCATAGCAGTGGGTGCGTCATCTTTACTTTCTGAATTTTCTTCAACAATTCCATCTTTTGCAGCTCTGCCTTCCTCTTCTGCAACCTCTACATCAGTAGGTACATCCTTTTCATTTCCTAATTTCTCATCAATAACCATGTCCTCGGCAACTCTACCTTCTTCTTTTGAGATGCGCTTCTCCTTCCATGTCATCTTTGCAGGCATCATTGGTCAGATTTGATTAAACCACTCATCACCTTTCTTCTCAGCCTGCTCTTCTTTAATCTCCAGTGCTCGCAGCCGCTGTACCCGTCATTTCTGAGTATGTGTGAGTCCGCCCGGGCACCATCGAGGCTTTGGTTTGGTTCCAGGTGCAACAGACATGAACTTGCTGCCCCCCAAGCTCTTTGGCCTATACTGATGCCCTGCTATTTTTGATGTAAAGATACTACCCTTGGCCAAAGAAATACCCTGTTGTTCAGTCGCACTCTTAGAAGCCCCTGCGTTGCTACGCTCCATGATCAAATCAGCAAACGAACTTGCCGATTCAGTTCGTAGACCAGCACCTGCCTCATTTGGATACTTCCGTTGATCAACATCTGAATGTAACCTGTCCTTCTCTGCTGCAACACCAGATTGCTGCTGCTTTTGCTGTACACCATCACCAAATTTTTTTGAAGTTTAAACTGAACCAAACCTCAGCCTCGCAATACCTCTTTCCAGATCAATAAGCTGTTCAGGCTTATTGATGGTGATGCCGCCAACTTTCAGATCAGGAGCACTGTCTGAATCAATACCACAAGCACCCTGCCTGTAGGTTTGACTGGCATCCATACAGATTTCCAACCAGTATTAACATTTTTATCAGGCGCACCATACCTTGTCGACCTGCCCTCCATAAACTCTTTCCTTCTGGTGACACCATTTGTAACTCCCCTGCTGGTACTGCGTATTCCATCGTCTGAATTTCCATGACCCCCACGAACTAAAATAGCATCGCTTGGTCTTGCTTGATTGAAACAAGCCCTTTTGTCAGGCATTGGAATCCACTCCGGTGGACGATAAGTCACCGGCACTGTAGGTGTAGACTGGCGTCCAAGAATCAAAACCCCATGGAGCAAATTGCTGGTACATAGGTGGTGCACAACCCCAATATGTCTGCTCCAATGGAAAATACGGCTGTTAAGCATATGAATTTCCTTGCCGGTATCTGTCACCATCAAAACCATGTCCAGAAGGGGACCTTGGACACTTGCTACCACCAAGCCGATTAAACACATTGCTGGCCCTGCGTGAGACATATTTGTCCAACAACTGTTTAACTGTAGGCCTTGGCTTTGGAATCTGTTTCCTGTTTTCATTCACCTTCCAAACCCCCACGTCTGGATTTTTTGGTTTTATCATCCTGGGAAAGCATTATCATCAACCAATACCTTCTTCCCTTTTGCGGATTCGGCCTGATCTGACCGAATAAGCACGCTCTGGTTCTCGAACTCGATTACATTAATAGGGAAAGGATTAGTGTCAAGCTTCATCTTAGGGCTTTCTGCTAAAGCCAATCATCCGTCGTTAATGGCCGATTGCACCTGTCGACGAAACACGTTACAATCATTAGTAGCATGAGAAAAAGAATTATGCCATTTACAAAAAGCCCTTTTGCCCAATTCTTCTGGAGGTGGAATTACATGCCCTTCTTTTAGCCTAATTACTTTTCCTTGCAGCAATATATCAAAAATCTTGTCACACTTACTAACATCAAAAGTATATTTAACTTCCTCTCTCTTAGCAGGTGTTGGCTTTAAAGCAGGAAATACAAAAGGTTTTGACTTAGGCGCATGCACCCATTCAGCTATGCATATATCAACATCATCATCACTAGCCGAATCACTCTCATAGTTCAGAACATTAACGGTAGATTTTTCATTATCCCTATTTCTATTGTCTCTAAACCGGTTATATTGTTTGATTTCCTTAGCACGGTTTTCCTGTGCCAAAGCCTTTTGCAAAACTTGATTAACATCTGAAAACTCCTGCCCCTCTATCTTTTCTCTAATATGAGCAAGCAAACCAGCAAAAGCAAGATCTGCCAAGTCTTTTTCAGTTATGGTTAAACTGAAGCACCTGTTCTTTACATCCCTAAATCTCCTAATATAATCAGCAACTGGCTCGTTGTATTTTTGCTTAGTAGATGTTAAATGAGAAAGCCTAAGTTCAGTTTCACCATTGTAAAAATACTCATAAAACTTTTGTTCCAATTGTGCCCATGTTCTAATAGAGTTAGAAACAAGCGAAGTAAACCATGTAAATGCAGTGCCGGATAAAGATAAAGGAAATAATTTAACCCTATACAGGTCCGATGTGCCAATTCACTGCACTGTGCCAAAAACTGTCCCACATGCTCAAAAGTTGTTCTACCATCCTCTCCCGTAAACCTCGTAAAATCAGGAATTCTAAAACCACGAGGATAAGGTGTAGTACCAAAATAATCAGGATAAGGTTTCTGATATACACGTGCTTTGCCCTTAGGTTCCAGACCAAACTCTCTAAGTATACTAGCAAGTTGTTCTTTAAAATTCTCGGTGGATTGCAAAGGACCAGCTTGTGGTGTACATGCAACATAAGTATGCGGTGTTAACCCCGGCAAAGAGGATTGTGCATGTGGTATAGGCTACGGAGATCCATTAAAACACTAATCTGGTACCTGCCCATAAGGAACCCCAGTACCAATAGGTGGTAAGGGCGGGGTACCATAGGCTACTGTAGTGTAATAAGGCTGTTGCAAATTAGGATTAGAAACATTTCGGCCATAATTGCTAGAATTTTGAGGAACCGAAGTAGAAACAATGGCATTAGTTGTATGCATAAAATTGTTAGCCGAATCACCATTATACTTCTAGCTGGTCTGGCCACTATTTGCCGAAATAAGAGGTTGCATAGTATTAGCTGGTGTAGTGGACGTTTGAAAAATATTCGGCAAACCAACCGAATTATTAATTTCAAAATGCACAGGCTGTTTTTCACGACGTTCGTCATTGACCTGCAGCACTACTGAACGAACATCGCGAACTAAATTATTCTGAAGGTCTTGATTAAAATTATGTTTGAAGCCACAAAGTTGTTCGTTAACGGACTGTGTAATTGCGCGTGCCATATGTTGCAAATCCGGAACAACTGTACTAAATTTACTAGCTACTGACACATCAATCAAATGAGCAATTTCTTCGGCCGTAACTGGATTACTTACCTTCGAGCCATGTGCAGGAGCCGGTGCCACTTCCCTCTTGAAGACGCCGTCCCTCGTCTTTTGGTAGCACGCTAATTTTTGTTTCAGCTTTTCCATCTTCTCTTCCTCGAGCTCCTGTTCGTTTTCCCGTTGTTCCTCTTCAGATAAATCCTTGAGCGTGACGGGGATGATGTTACTGGGGTTGATGTCTTGGGTCCTTGGGGTCGCCGCTCATCGTATTTTTCTTCTTCGTCCCCAGCGGAGTCGCCAATTGTGTTGCCACGCGAAATTGATCCGTGCAACAACACGATAAATATCGTCTTTCGCGACGACGGGCGATTGCTTTCCGAGCAAAGCAACAAAGATTTCTCGCTTTCGTGGAGAAGTCCCGACCGTTTTTCAGCGCAAAGCGGCAAAGATAATCCAAACCTCAGGGCTGCTAGGGCTTGGGAAGACTAACGAAACTACTATGCTGAAAAGTAGAACGCAGATAGAAAAAGTAACTTTTTTTTGTGTATGACGATTGGATCCCTTTTCGCAATCGGCCTATCACCCTTTATATACAGGGGCACCAGGTCTTTGGAGGATAAGTCCGGCAGGCTACAAAACTGATCTCCGTATCTCTACAAACCAATCGGCCACATAACATGGAAGCTAACCGAATACATATACCAGCCGGTAACAAATCTTATCACGTAATTAACTCGACTCTAGCCAAATATATTTTCCATACGTGACCGGACCTCATTCACATGCACAGCTTCCCTTCCATCATTGGTCTCTGCCTCCAGAAATTGTCAATGTGACCAGAAAAACTTCTCGTACATCGTCCCCATACAGGCAGCTACCGAAGAAAAATCCTGCAGCTCTGATTAACCAAATATTCAATAAAAATAAATCGTTAGTGGCCGAGTTAGCTTATTCTAAAGTTAAATCGGCCAATAGAATACTTTAGCTATGGTCTAAATAAACTAGTTCTAATGACTAGAATCACCAACGGACTTGATCAACCAAATTACACTGTAAACAGGTATAATCAACACACATCCGCCAGTCTTTTTTATTCTTTTTGAGAACGAGTACAGGATTTGCAAGCCACTCGGGATGCATGACCTCTCTAATGAAACCAGCAGCCTTCAACCGGGTTAATTCAGCCCTAATTGCCTCTCGCTTTTCAGGAGTAAATCGCCGCAACCTCTACTTGATGGGTTTCGCGTCGAGGAACACCTTGAGTTGGTGCTCGGCCAGTTCCCTCGAGACCCCAGGCATATCCGCAGGCTTCTGTGCAAACATGTCGCAATTGGCCCTTAGGAACTGGACGAGCGCGTCTTCCTATTTGGGAGGAAGAAGCTGCGCTCGACGCCGCTTCTTGAATCGGGATCTGGAGGTCTTCCTGCGACACGTGAGCTGCGTCAGCCTTGAGCTTCTTCTGGGCCGCCATGCTATTCTGTTCTAGGGCCATCTGGATTGCTTCCTGCACGCACTCTGATGCTCCCTTGAAATCAGCCCGAATGGAGAGAACACCGCGCGGAGCTGGCATCTTGAGGACAAGGTATGGGTAGTGCGGGATGGCCATGAACTTGGCGAGCCCGGGACGTCCGATGATGGCGTTATAGACGCAGTTGAAGGTCGGGACATCGAAATGCAGCGTCTCACTGCGGAAATTTTCCGCAGTGCCAAAGGCGACCAGCAAGTGAATGTGGCCGAGTGGATATTCACTCTCACCCAGCACAATCCCAAAGAACGGGGTATCTGACCTCTTGAGTTCACTGAAAGGGATCCCCATGTCTTGTAGAGCTCGAGGGAACACAACGTTGATGCTTGCACCACCGTCGATCAATACCATCTTGAGTTGGGTGTCTCCGACTATGGGATTGACCAACAGCGGGTACTTGCCTGGCTCGTCGAAGTTGAGCCACTGATCCGCCCGACTGAAGGAGATTGGCTCATGGGACCAATCGTATGGTTGTGACGGCTCTAAGGTGGCCGCGTTGATCCGCCGGTCTTCTAGCTTTTACTGCCGCTTGCTCGCGTGGGCTCCGTGTCCACCTAGGATGAAGTTGACCTCCTTGTTGACGTCCGGGAAGCGTTGATTATTGCCTTCGTTCGGTCGTTGTGGAGGCTGGTTCCGCGACGGGGGCGGCAGCGGTGCTGCAGGCTGCGCCATGGGAAGCTGGCCATGCACCAGCATGGCTTTGAAGTCGCAGCAGTTTCGGAGAGTGTGGCGCATGTCTTTGTGTGTACGACACGGCTCGTCGTGTAGTTGATCGAGGGTTCGCACTGAAGCGGGAGGCGGGCCACGTGGACGCGCTGGAGGTGGCGCCATGACTCGGACCTCCTCTCGAGGCCTCTTGTCCCTGCTACGATCCTGCCACGAGGGTTCCTCGTGTCTCTCTTGCTTGCCCTTGCCCCGATCGTCCTGTCGGGGACGGACAAGATCACAAGCCCGTTCGTCCGCTGTGATGTAGCGGTCTGCTTCTAGGAAAAGGCGCTCGGAGGTAGTGGGCGCTCTTTCCAGTATGTGCTCGACGAAGACTTGATCGTTTGACCCCTAAAGGAAGTCGTCGATCACCGTATCCTCAGATACGTCGGGGATGCGATTCCTTAGAGCCTGGAACCGCTTGAGGTACGATTGCAGGCTCTCTGAGTCTTTGCGCCTGATGGTTTTGAGGTCCCATCGGTGCACTGGCTTGTCGGAGAGTGATTGGAAGTTGGCGATAAACAGGCGACAGAAGTCGCTCCAGTCTTTAATGCAGCCCCGCTTGAGGTGGTGAAGCCATTGAAGCGCATCCTGCCTCAGCTTGATCGGGATGTAGGCCATCATGAGATCTTCCGAGGCATTGGCCTCCCGGGCCGCGGTAGTGTACACAGCCAGCCAATTCCACGGATCCATCTTCGTCTCGAATTTTTCAATGTTTGAAATCTTGAAATTGGGCGGCCATTCGACGTCTTGAATCCTCCGACCAAAGGCTGCCACAGCTGCTTCAGTGCTGCCAGCTGGGTTTCCACGGTTCTCATCTGGTCAGCGTGGCGGGGACTAAGGGCGGAGGTTATTCCCAGTCCTGACTCGAAGCACGGAGCTGTTAACGGAGGTGGTTCCTGAGTGACCCTTGGCAGCCGGGGCATGCTGAGGGGGCCATAGTCCCGATCGTAGTTCACCCGCCGATCCAACTCCATCTGGTGTCGCTGAGCATGATACTGCTCGATGCTGTGACGCGCGTCATGGTTGTCGTTGATGACCTGCCGCGCATCAGCTGCTCTAGGCTGCCTGGGCATGAGGTGGTCCGCCACCCGAGTGAGAATGGTCTTGATGGCCTCCCCATCCTCGTTGTTGGGGAGAAGCTCGCAGAGCTTGACTAGTGCCCCGCCGGCTTGCCTCGGAGTCTCGATGACCCCTTTGAACTCCCTTAGAAGATTGCGCCCAGGAAGTATGGCCACGCGGTGTCGCCTAGCTTCGTGAGCTTGCCAGTCACAACGCTGCTGTCGGGCCTGGTTCCTGTGTCGATGGCTCTGAACTTCTTGCTCCTTCTCACTATCCCTTGTCACCTCATCTATCGAGACGGGCAGGTCTCTATTGCCCAGGAGGTGACGACGCCGGATGTTGCGGATGCGGTTTGTCCTCTCCCTCCTGTGGCGATCTTGTGGGGTCTCGGCGAGGACAGGTTGCTCGTTGATCTCGTTCCCTGCGCCGTTGATCACGAGGAGCTCAGGGAAATAAAGAGTTGGGCTTGGGAGCGAACCTTCGGAGTCATCGGCGAGCGTGGTCTCCATCCCCACGCTGGTGTTGGAGGCGGGAGCCGTGGTCGTCGTGGTGGTCGCACCATGGTCAGAGGCCGTAGGAGTCTTGATGTTGCAGATCATATGGTGATGGCCTGCCTCGCAATCCTCCAGAGTGACCACCGAGCGATGGGAGGCTTTGCCGGTCTGCGAGCTATGCCTCCGGGCTGTTCTCCCCGTGGGGATAGAGTCGATGACGAGCCACAGGTGACGGCCAGTAGGCGGCGCGTCGGGCCTGCTGTAGATGCAATCGTCTGAAAGGGGCATGGAGTGAGTTAGGTCGGGCGTCCCTCGCGCACCCTCGTCGTTGTTGAGGGGAGCCAAGGCACGGGAGAGAAGCCCCTAGTACGTGGCAGTGGAGTTGTGGAGACCAAACGGAACAGAGGGAACAAGAGGCTCCACTCGAGTTCTTTTGCGACCCTATACAAGCGAAGCTGGCCTGGTTCGCTTTGGTGCGGGTGGTGATGGTGGGACCCGTAGTGGTCGAGGGACCCAGGAGCGGGTATCGATAGGAACTTGTCGTGGGCTCCGTGGAGGACTGCCTGAGGTGTGAGCCCACCGTGGATCTCGAGGGTGACTTCCTGAGGAACACCCCCTCGACCCCCGACTAATCCGAGTCCAGACTTGGGTTGGAGAGGTCGGGAGCGCCATACGGTGAGTCGGCGCCGAAGTGGTGGTCGTTGTAGGAGCCGCTTGAGTCGGCGCTGTTGATGTAGATCTGGGCCTGAGGAAGACCCTCCCGTCAAGTCGCGCTCCCGAGTCATAGCAACCCTGGGGAGCATGATCCGACGCAGCATGCCGTAGTGGTGGGTTCTAGCGACGAGCCGGCGCCTCGCGCTGACGCATGGAAGCCTGACGCTGAGTTGGTGGAAACGAGGTGCTGGTCCCTGGCGGCGATCTGGCGGTGCAGATTGTCCATCAGGTCTTGGAGTGGTCGATGGTCGCATGACGACGCGTGGTTGCGCCGGTGCGTTGCGAAGCTGGTGGAGGTCGCCGCACCGATCGGCGATGAAGGTGATCGACCTGAAGCGGATCATGTCACCCGGAGCGAAGCCGTTGATGAGATGGTCGGCCATGGAGCTAGCTGATGTCGATCTCGCTACCCCCTAACTGGTGCGCCAACTGTCGGTGTTTGATACCGGCAATGCACCACGGGGTGTGTCACGTGATGCTTTTGGGGTGGTGAAATCGGCGTAGCTCGATGGTTCGCGTAGAGATGCGGCAAAACACAAGGATTTATACAGGTTTGGGCTGCGAGATGCTTAATACCCTACGTCCTGTCTGCTGCGAGTTATATTGCCTTTGCTCTCGAGGTTACAATGAAAGCTAGGGCGTCTGGTGGCTGGTATGCGATGAGATGATCGATGTTCTACGTAGGGGGTCCCTCACCCGCCTTATATAGTCCTAGCAAGGCTTGGGTTACAAATCGGTTTCCATCTATGAGTCCTACTCTGTTTGGAAGCCTAAAAGAGTACACAAAATCTACGATTACATGTTTCCTTCCTTGAGTCCTGCTGCTTCTGTAATCCAGAGTCCGAACCATACTTCATCACGTCTTTCCTAAAATCGTAGCACTCTGACTTGGTCTTCATGCACGTCGCCCATCTCCGGGCCCACGAGATCAGGCGGCACCCTGTTTGGGAGCCTGCCGTCTCTATTGGGCCCTCCGACGGCCCATACACTGAATCCAAGCTGTGAGGGCCCAGGGGATATCTATCCCCCATAGTGGGTACTCCACCGGACTGTCCATTGGGTCAGCGCCGGACTGTCTGGTGGCTTGTTGCCAAGGCGGTTCTAGGCTCGTTTTGTGTCATTTTCTCTCGGCGTATGAGCGAGTGCTGTGTAGTGCTTCCGTAGTGCTTTCCTCATCGTGTCCTAGGGTCAGTAGCACTTTTTGCTACGTGATCTTGCACGTTTGAGAAGAGAGGGGTTTTGTGGTTGTAGATTTTAGGTGTCGACCTATTCACTCCCCCTCTAGGTCGCTCTTTCGGTCCTCAATTCTGGAATTGAATATCCTTCCTTTGAGAACACAAGTCTGGGAGAGAAGAGAAATTCAACTCCCGCACTCTATACTCACAACTCTCCTTAATACGAGAGAAATGCCTCTCTCTACAAGCTAAGGGAAAGCTTCACTTCTCCAACACTATACAACTTCACACTCTCAAATGCTAGTATACCACTATGCTACATGTATCCACACACTCAAATGAGCTCTCAAGGGGGTATTTATAGCACTAAGGGGGTGAAGAGGTCGGTGGTGACAGTTGGAGACGGTTATGAGCCGGGTGACCCGGGTAGCCCTTGGATCCACCGCCTCTTTCCATCCCACGGCTCATGTTGACCTCCAAGGCGGTTGTAGGTCAATTGGCGGTTAACTTGTGTGTTTTTACCTCAACCATCGGATTCTCTTTGTGTTTCTTCCTTAGCCATTGGATGGATGTCTCCTGGATTGCTGACTTAGCCAATCTGTGGGCTGGATTGATGAAGTGGATGACTTCCGATGTGTGGTGGCATGTTCTCTTGGATTCCAAGCTGGCATTGTGTTTGATACGTCATTCCATGCATGCAAGTCGAAGATGGTGGCATTTGGAGCGAGAGCCAGGTCGGGCGGCCTGGCCCACAAGTCGGGCGGCCAAGGTCCTTGGTATACCATGTTTCTCCCTGGTTTGTATGTTTTTCATCATGACATATGTTCCTGCAGGATCTTTATGCACAACTCGTGAAACTAGTTAATATGTATGAATCTTACATAAATTTACCCTTGGAACATGAAATGTTGGTAGTCGAAATGGGTTATAACGACCACCAACAGGCATGAGAGCGACCAACACCCCCATGAGCATCACTTTCTTTGTCACTAGGATAGCAGCCAATCTGGGCCTCCTAGAGAATGCCCAGCTTGACTACCTTCCCGACGACACATGACACTATGTAGGGGAGCAGCACTTTGTCTAGGCACATTTCATGAAGCAAGACGCTGAAGCAAATGGGAGATTGGTCATGACATGGTTCGGGCACAGTCTTGAGCTGCCACTTCCGGCGCCACAGTTTGACACGTACACTGTTAGAAGCCTAACCATGCAACTAGATGTGGAGGCACCACGCCAAAGCATCGGAGGCGTCATGACTAGAGCCCAACGACGGCGAGCTGAGGAGTTATGCCATAGAGCCCGAGGAGAGAATGATGAAGAGGAACCCTTCCATGCTTCCACGCCATCTGAGCCATCCTAGTATTTCTCCAGTACCGGTGGCAAGAGTTCCTACCAGCCTTCCCATAGTACACAATACTATGGAGGCGGTAGCGTGTCACGTGCGTTCAGCCGGGATCAAGGTCCCTCTGCTTTAGCCCGGTACCACCCAGATTACATGGCTGACATCAACTCCGCAATGGGGGAGATGAACTTGGGCCAATACGATCAGAGGCTATACCAGCAGGTGGGTGACATCCAATAACGTACGGAAGCAATGGATCAACGGCTCCAAACCAACACTGAAATGCTCCACAACTTGAATGAGCAAGTTGGAGCCAGATTCCTCAATGCTTAGAACTTCTACAACTACTACTACCAACACCCCTAGCTTCATTGAAGCTTGGGGGGATGGTAGGCCGTTATGAGCATGCCTCCTCGCACCCGCGTCCCTCAGAGTAAGGTGTCTCCGTCTCTTGTCTCTGTCTCCTTCCATATGCAGCAGCAGTACCTGTCCGACCAAGCAGCAGTACCCGTCCAGCAGCATCACCTGTCCCACCAGTATCAGCAGTACCCCATCTGACCGAGCAGCAGCATCACCCGTTCGACCGAAGGTAAGCATGTTTAATAAAATAATGTCCTTTATGTATTTTCCTATTTTGATTTATTGTTGTATCTAAAAAAAGTGTCAATAAAAGTAACTCCCAACTTTGATACATATATCTTTCATATGGAAATGATGAATAGTTGCTCTATTATGTTCATGCTTAGTAGTTTGTGCACATACCATACTTAGCTTAATTTCAAGCCTATGTGCATAAGTTGAAAACTTGATCTTGTACTTAGTGGATGCCATTTGCATAACTATGTCTATGTTGTTGTGAGAAATGATATGGCTAAGCACTAGTTTTCTCCCATATCCTTAGTAAGATGAACATCTTAGGTTTATTCTTTTGATGTAACACCCTAAATTTTATTTTATGAATTTAAAATAGTTAAAATATTTTTTTCTCAATTTATTAAGGATTTTCGTGTTTAGAATGAGCACTCAAATGATCTTTATAAAATAAATTTTAAAACAAATAAAATGAATTTAGGACAACATGTTGTTGCATTCATACCATTGCATTGGTTTTATGCTGAGTGGTTGCTTAAGGATTCGAGTTCAAATTTTATTTGAATTCATAGCGTGTTTAAATCCTAAAAATAAACGAGTTTGAAAAGTTTTTAAAAGAAAAGGGCCGGAAATCCTCTCTTGCGTTTCCCTCCTCCCTTTTGGTTCAACAGCTAACCAAAGTTGGAATCGATCCGTCTCTCATTCTTCTCTACCTTCACCCCTTCTCTTTGTTGTGTAGTCCACCCTCGTTCTCCCTTTGTCATATAGGTCCCGCTCGTCACGCTTCTCCTTTTCTCGCGTGTCAAGCTTCTCTTCTCCTCGCCATCCATCTCGCTGACCATCTCATCACTCCATGCTAGGCTAGCATGTTTTGAGTGTGAAATCCCTTCCTAATATCTTTGTTCATCGTCAAGTTGTTCCGTGGAATTTTCAGGATTTATCCGGAGGCTTTTACCATTTTTCCTAGAGAAAATTCCATTTATTGGAGGCTCTTTCCAAGCTTTTTGTGAGCTCTAAATATTTTATTTGAGTTTATTGGGTGCCAAAACATATCTCAGAATTTTACTAAAATTTTTGGAGCCATCGGAGTATTTTTTTGGGACACGGATTCTAATTCTAGATTTTCCAGAATTATTTTAATCTCGAAATTGGATATTCCAAAAATAGTCCAAATCCAACTCGGCCCAAACCCATGCATATATATATTCATCGGAATCCTCTCGTCGCCCTCTTTCCAGAACCGGTTTTCGTTTTTCAATCCCAAAACCCTAACTCCCTAGATCTGAAAAACAAGTTTTGAGTTGGCTCCAACTCCGGCGAATCTTCGGCGTGGATTTGCTTCCCCTCCGTTCATCTCCAGTGACAACCAAGGGTACTGCGATGTGCGCCTCGTTGAGCTCTTCGTTGGGTGGTCCCTGTTTTGCGAGGGAATTCTCGGTTCTCCGTAGATCTAAGTTTTGGCGAGTGTTTCTCGTTTCCCGGCGATCTCCATTTTTCGCGCCACCGCCGTCGTCCTTTTCCCCATACCGCGCGCAGCAGCTACAGCCTGCCGCCGCCACGTGTCATCTTCATAGTGGCTACCTCTACCGTTTCCTGTTCAGCCACCCCTACATGATCTAGATCTGGCCGCACCAGATCCGACCAGATCTTCTGCAGCCACAACCATGCAGTCAACCATGTGGTACCTGAACCAACCAATCAGATAGCGCCACGTCACTGCTGTCGCTATCGTTTTGCAAAAAGGCCCCTGCTGTTTCTGAAAACTAACCCGCAGCCCGACCCTATAGAAGCTAGGCCCTTGTTTTAGCAGTTTAAACACCGAGTTTTGAAAGTTATTTACAACCAAGACCTTGCAACTTTTAAAACCTCATATCTTCTCTGTTTTAAACCCGTTTTGGATAATTCTTGCGCCCACGAGTTCGTAGCGATGCGTAGAATATTTTTATAAACCTTTTATTTTCTATTTCTCATGTATGTTGTATTGTTTCTCAGATTTTATATGCGTTGTTTGCATGTATTGTTGCGTAAGTTCGACGTGAAGGTCCCAAAATCGGTCCAAGCTGTAGACAAGAGTTGGTGATCAAGTTTTTCAAGTGCAAGCTGTCGATTTGAGCATATACATATTGGTTTTCTCTGAGCAGATAATATCTATATACTTGGGAATAAAGGCAAGTATTCTTTGACCTATGTCCTATTTACTTTAATCACATGATCTAGAGTCTAAATTTTGCATGCTCCTATTAAGGATGACTAGCTTGATATTCCTTTATATGTCTATTAACCTGGAAGGGCTGTGATGTTGTAGAGTTAATTGCTACCGCTCAACTTACTTTAATCATGTTGTTAATCTTGACTAATTAAATGATGAATTTGATGATAAAAGTATGGTTTTGGCAACATGGGGATTTGCGCATGTTTTGTGGGTTTGCTCGACGGCCTCACCCTAAGGATCGGTTCGCCGAGCGACCACGCAGGAAAATAGTATAACCATAGGTCTCACATGGGCACTAGGCTTGACTGATTAATTAGATGAACTAGAGTTTTTGCTTACTTTCCTAAAACATGGCGTATGACGGGTCTGGGAGATATAAGACTTTGCCCTTTGCCAATGTGGTGCAGTTTGGTTTATTTGATATTTGTTAGTCACCCTTTGGAATGGAACTCTCATATCTTTAGTTGACTGGAGTAACCTGTAACGAGTGGACCACAACTCTAGGAACTCTTTGTAAAGGTCTCGTAATGAAACCCTGTCGATTCATCTCAAGTAAATAAATGGGGTTTGGCCACCTCTTGACATATAGGAATCATGACTTGTGGGTAAAGGTGTACAACCTCTCGACAGTGTTTAAAACTGATATATCAGCCATGCTCACTGTTATGAGCGCATGGACCCTCACAGATTAGAGTATTTCAAGGAAAATGGCTCCTGGTGATCATGGTAATGATGGTGGTAATGATAACAGTTATGGTTATGGTTTGTGCTTATTTATTTTACTGTCTTTATGATAAGGGATGGGTTATGCTAATCATTATTAGTAAATAAAAGTTGACCAACTAAAAGCAACCGCTATGCCTGTCCACTATAAAGCCACTCCACTTTATCCTATACGGAATACTTGCTGAGCACGACATGTACTTACCCTTGTTACCCCAAAACAATATAGCTCTGCTCTATCCAAGTTGATGATGCTTTGAAGACGAAGTGGATCCAAAAGTTTACAATGTGTTTAGGCATACGTGCCCCCAGTCAACCTTCCTATGAAGATGGAGTTCCGCTACGAGATAAAAGTTTCGCTATACTCTGATATATTGACCTTTGTATCGAATGTAAGTTTTATACGCTTACTGTCTATTGATATTCACTAATGAAGTCGGCTGTATGTGTGGAAAATAGATCCTGGGCACACATATGGTGTCATCTGGTTTTGTTTATAAAACCGGGTGTGACAGAAATGGTATCTACCCCCCTTAAAGAAATCTGGTCCCGAGATTTGGGTTGGCTAGAAAGAAAAGATTAATGGTTTAGAATCCTAGATCCTTGATTAACCCTTTAGCTTTGACGATGTCATGGATGGTAGTTTCACTCTTTGTCTGAAAACCTTGAATCACATAGGTAGACCAACTTCTTGTCTCTCCAATCTTTTCTAGGTCTGCCCCCCTTAAAGAGATGAGGCTTGACTAGTTGTTCCATACTGCACTATTGGAAAGGGGTAAGGATAGAGTGTGGAAGTCCTTCTCCTTCCTTCTAGTTACACTTCACTTGATCGAGGTTTTGCAAAAGAAAGGAAAGAATAACGTGGATAGAAAAGAAACCATCTATCTATTACATAGCGACTCGTATGCTAGTGTGGATCAAAATCCAACAACACATCAACAATCATTACAAAAAACCAAATCACACATGTAGCACAATAACAACCATACAAACTCGCACTCTTCGTTCTCTTTAACTTATATGGTGGACTTCCTTATAAATACCCCTATTTCACAAAAGGTCATTGTAGGGTGGGGTAATATATATAAAGAATGATATTAGCAAAGCAAACAAAAATATAGTAATTGACATGGCTCATGAGCGAGTAAGAAGATGAGGGAAAACAGTGAGGGTAAGATATGAGTAACGCCCTTTTATTTGAATACTATAAAAAAGTGTTAGAGATGAACATGTTATGAATATGTAACGATTATCAATGAGATAATAAATAGAACCGAGGAGTAGAGAGTCTAAGAACTTACTATTGATGGACAAGGGATGCTTATATTTGAGTATTGGAAGATCAACATGTGAAATCATGTGATGAAAAAAAATTGGTTTGAATTGAAATTGGCATTGCAGACTGATTAATTATTAATATGTGAAAATTGGATACATTTGTTTGGCATTTTAGAAACAGCAGGGGCCTTTTTGCAAAACGACAGCAGCAGCGGTGACGTGGCGCTATCTGATTGGTTGGTTCGGGTACCACATGGTGGACTGCATGTGGCTGCAGAAGATCTGATCGGATCTGGTGCGGCCAGATCTAGATCCTGTAGGGGTGGCCGAACAGGAAACGGCAGAGGTAGCCACTATGAAGATGACACGTGGCGGCGGTGGGCTGCAGCTGTTGCGCGTGGTGTGGGGAAAAGGACGCCGGCGGTGGCGCGGAAAACGGAGATCGCCGGGAAACGAGAAACACTCACCAAAACTTAGATATACGGAGAACCGAGAATTCCCTCACAAAACCGAGACCACCCCGACGAAGAGCTCGACGAGGCGCACGTCGCAGTACCCTTGGTTGTCACCGAAGATGAACGGAGGGGAAGCGAATCCACGCCAAAGATTCGTCAGAGTTGGAGACAACTCGAAACTTGTTTTTCAGATCTAGGGAGTTAGGGTTTCGGGATTGAAAAACGGAGACTGGTTCTGAAAAGAGGGCGACGAGAGGATTCCGATGAATATATATATGCATGGGTTTGGGCCGAGTTGGATTTGGACTATTTTCGGAATATCCAATTCCGAGATTAAAATAATTCCAGAAAATCTAGAATTAGAATCCATGTCCTGAAAAAAATACTCCGATGGCTCCAAAACTTTCAGAAAAATTCTGAGATATGTTTTGGCACCCAATGAACTCAAATAAAATATTTAGAGCTCACGAAAAGCTTGGGAAGAGCCTCCAATAAATGGAATTTGCTCTAGGAAAAATGGTAAAAGCCTCTGGATAAATCTAGAAAATTCCACGGAACAACTTGACGATGAACAAAGATATTAGGACGGGATTTCACACTCAAAACATGCCAGCCTAGCATGGAGTGATGAGATGGTCAGCGAGATGGATGGCGAGGGGAAGAGAAGCTTGACACGCGAGAAAAGGAGAAGCGTGACGAGCGGGACCTGTATGACAAAGGGAGAACGAGGGTGGACTACACGACAAAGAGAAGGGGTGAAGGTAGAGAAGAATGAGAGGTGTGACGATTCCAACTTTGGTTGGCTGTTGAACCAAAAGAGAGGAGGGAAACACAGGAGGGGATTTCCGGTCCTTTTCTTTTAAAAACTTTTCAAACTCGTTTATTTTTAAGATTTAAACACGCTATGAATTCAAATAAAATTTGAACTCAAATCCTTAAGCAACCACTCAGCATAAAACCAATGTAACGGTATGAATGCAACAACATGTTGTCCTAAATTCATTTTATTTGTTTTAAAATTTATTTTATAAAGATCATTTGAATGCTCATTCTAAACACGAAAATCCTTAATAAATTGAGAAAAAATATTTTAACTATTTTAAATTCATAAAATAAAATTTAGGGTGTTACATTTGAAAAATAAAATAAAGTTCCCCCATTGGGTTGAAGCACCTACCAGAGCCAAATACACTGAAATGTCTGAGCCTAGCTTGTTTAAACTGCTTAGTCTTGTTTTGAGCTTTGTCAAATTTTGAGTCTCATTGAATGGAATCATCTCTATCTTGTGAATTATTGGAGCAAAAATCCACCACCACATATGCATTTACCTATCCTAGGTATGCATTCACACATCTCCAAATATTACCCTTAGCCTTACTCCTTCCTAAGTTAAAAAGAGGGAGAGTACGGAGTCAGCAAAAATATGAGAAAAAGAAAAGCATACTAGTCAAGCATGGCAAAAGTATGAGAAAAAGAAAAGCATGCTAGTCAAGCATGGCAAAAAGAAAAAAAATACAAAAAGGCTCCATACTCATACCTATCAAAAAGGAGGAGAAGGAAAAGAAACAAGGAGATCCATCCATCCACCAAATAAAGCTCCAATAATGAACAAGGCTAGATGATGTACTACATTTCTTTGGTCCAATCTTTTGCTTTGCAAAATAAACAGTCTAAGTAAGCTAAGTTCTTTCCTACCCTAAGCTCCACATAAGCCTTAGTAAAGGAAGTTCTTAGCCATGCTCTTGGCTTCAAATGGTGAGGATACACTTTGAGCGATCAGGAGTACCTTTGAGGAAACTTGTTTTCTTTTTGAAAAATCATCAAGAACACCTGAGATGGGAATCACAAAAGGCATGCTTAGAGTAAAGCCTGCAGCAGAGTCATTCTTTCTCTCAACCTCCCAAGGCATGGTAAATCAAAAAGATGCACCACAGGTATGAGTAAGAGTGATCATTACATACACTATGGTTCGAGGTAAAAGCATGTGTGTTGGTCGTGCATAACTTCTATTTATGAGCATCGATATTGCAGCAACTCCTGATCCATAACCCATCTTGGCTTTACTCGAGGACGAGCAAAGGTCTAAGCTTGGAGGGGTGTTGACGGTCGTTATTGCACCATTCCTACCGTCAACTATCCATGTATATGAAGGAAAATATGCCAAAGTATAGACTAACCCTTGCTACTGACATATCTCCACGAGTTGTGTTGAATATTAGATTGCAGGTGTAAAATCAGCCGAAAACATGAGAAATCTGGCTAAGTCAGGAGGACGCTGACCAGTGGGCCAGGCCGCCTGGCTTCACTCCCAAGCCGCCCGACCTAGAAATATGCCCAATTGCGCCCATATTTTACCAGCATGTGCAACGTTGACGTGTCAACACAATTCCAAGGTGGAATCCTCACAAGCTGCATGTAACCAACCGGAAGGCTTGCCATGTCATCGATCCAATGCTTGGATTGGTGAAGTCAGCGATCCTGGGCATCTCCATCCCGCGGCTAAGGAAGAAACACAAGTGAAGATCAATGGTTGAGGTAAAAGCACAACAATAACCGCCATAACCGCCATGCAACCGCCTTAGGGAGTGGATATGAGCCACAAGATCAAGTAAGGTGGTGGATCTGACGGCACCCCAGGCCGCCCGACCTGAGGTGGGGCTACCTCCAAGTCGCCCGGCCTGTAACCATCATTTAACCGCCTCACTGACCTTGGGACCTATAAATACCCCCCTAGACATCACTTGTAGAGTGTGGAAGTTGAGTAGAACATACTTTTGTTTAGTCTAGTAGCACTAGGTTAGTCCTAGGAGTTAGAGTTGAGTCTGAGTCTTTGCCTCAGGAATTCCGGAGTTATCTTCGAGTTTTGGTAAAGCGCTTGTATCTTTCTATCTTTGTACTCTTATTACTCCAGTATAATATACATCATTGCTCTATCTTTTGTTATATTTTACTTTACTTCTTAATGCTTTCCTAGTGTGGTGTACCTTTATTGCACACTAGATCAAGGCTTAGGTTTGTGTTGTCCTTAAATTATGTGAATCTTGCTAGACTTACCGGTGCTATAAGCTTGTCTTAGACTTTTGATCTAGGATTAAGTTAGTTCTCACCCTCTGATCAAGGAAGAACTTTAGTGTTAGTATAGCGTGCCATCTTACCCACGCAGCTCTGGTTGGTAGCCTCTCTAGGTGACAGCTCTAGGCGTTAGCCGGGTCTCCTTCGGTGGTCTACTATCTACCCCCTGACCCCACGAGACACCGGAATTTCACTCGACGCAAGATCCTAGTTTGTGTTTGGTTAACTTAGTTCAACCGCGAATACTCCTCTACAGCGGTTAAGGAATAGAGTTAGGAAATCTAAATCTCACTCGTTGTCCTCCCAGATAGCTACCTAGGTGTTGGCTTCTTTAGTCCCTATTTTACTCTTCCTACCATACACTACCTTGTTATCTTACCCCCGTTGTAAGAATAGTTGGTGTTTTATCTAAGTTATAGTACTGCTTGAAAGTTTGACATTTCATTCCACCTATTCGCCCTTGCTTCCCTGTGGATTTTTATGATACTCGGAATACTCTGAGTGAAAAAGCTACAGCAATCTCCGTGCGCTTGCGGAGTAAAATCTTTTATACTAAGAGACGTCAATAGAAGGCAAGGCTCAAAGGTCCACTCCCAATAGGGGTTATGGTGAGGATTCTAGATCATAGATTTTGTGAGGACTGTAAGGTCCGAGCCCTCATGGTCGGACCAACCATTGAACCATATTTCCCGAAGGGGCTAAGAGATGGACACCTAGTACAATATGAGGACCAAAAGGTCTGACCCTCATAAATTGAACGGAGTGGACCTTTTCAACTAAAGAAGGTGAAGGAGTTAGGATACAAGGACCGAAAGGTCTAACACTTGAAGGTCAAACTATTTTGGCTGAAGGTGTGCAAATTGAAGCAATGGGGGATTTACATGGACTAAAAGGTCTTATCCCCATTGGTCAGACTATAGGTTGGACCTTTGTGGTACAATGACTAGTTTGGCAAGTACAATGGACTGGAAAGTTTAATGTATGCAAAAAATGTTGGTCGGACTACCAGGTCCATACACTTCATGGCGAACCATGTTAAATCTACGTGTCTCCTTGGGAGTTTACATCCCCTTTGCCTCACTTTCTTTTCTTATCGCATTTACATTCTTGTGTGCATTTACCTTCCTTACTTTGATTAGGCCTGGCTATAGGTTTGCATGTCTTTTTGGGTAAGTTAGAGAGCACATAGGTAAACTTTAAACTTAACTAGCATGATGTTAGGTTTATCTTATTCACTAGAAAGTTGAGCCAGCCTAGCCTATCCATGTGGCCAAGTCACCTTTAATTATCCTAGAAAATTAATAGCTGACCTATGGGAACATATTTTATGATAGAATAAAACATGAGTGATAATGAAAGCATGATTGGTCCCTCCTAATTTAACTTGGAATGGGCCCCAACTCCATAAATTGTGTGGTGGGGTAGCAGATTGTGAGAGCCTGTCTATCCTTTTCAACCAACCACATTTGGGTTGTCATGTATATGCCCTTATGGCCATCATAACTACAAGTATTATTCTTCCTCTATTGGTGCAGCGGTATCTAAAGAAGGTAGAAGTGCATAAGGCCTAGATAAAATACTCAGTTGGATCTATAAGCTACATAAAAGCAAGGCTTTCAATTCTCTCTGCCATTGGAAACCTTGTATTTTCCTTCGTCACTTACCCCAAAACAAATTAGTTTATGGATTGTATACTTCTAGTTTCCTGTGAAAGCTGATACCTTGGCATACTTATATGTGAAAGCTACATCAACATCTCTATGCTCACTGATTTATCTATAAGAATAATGACTGCCAACTCCTATGCCCTAGGTTTTAAAATAAACATGATATTTGTAAGGAAAAATGGACCCTAAGACTCATGCTTAGTATGCCTAATAAGGTGACATGGACCATTTGGGATGAATGTGTGTGCAAGTTTATTTGTATAAGTTCTAGGGGTGCAAGAGATGGAGGAAGCAAATACCTCAAAGGGGGATTAAAGAATACAATAGGAGACCCAAGACATCAAGGATAAAAGCTAAGAAGTCCTAACACTACGGTCCCACTACCTGGTCAAGAATTTTCCACACATCAGACGGTTTAGTGATGCACATCAAACAGTCTAGTAAGGGGCCCATGGAAGACTGAGGGACTCAAGTGTACCTCGTCTTTCGTCCTATTTGTAATGAGCGATTGCCAACTAATGAAGACCTATTGATGGACTAGCAGACACCTCCTAAGTGTGACCAGGAGGAAATCCCTCTCGAGTGTACTGAGAGGCGGCTCCAGAGTGGACTTGGCATGACAAAATCCCTGCCGAGTGGACCGGCAAGTGGCTCAGGTTGCATGTGGATGTCATATATCCACAGGTACCTCATGGACTTGGTTCATGTGTGCGCTGACGTGTGGGCCAAGTGTTTTCCCTTGCAAGAAATGACACAGCATGAAGTGGGCGGGAAAGAAGCTCAGGCTAGGCGGATAGGGATGAGCCTTCAATAATATCTATTCCCTCCATTCTCAGGATTGTAATTCAGCTAGGATCTCATGTAGCCAACTTGAAACCCTAGCTCCTCAGCCTATGTAAGGGGAGCTAGGCAGCCCAAGAAAACTCTTCAACTCTTTGATGCTCAAGCGCTCAATACAATCCACAAACACCACATACACAACATAGGGTATTACATGACCTAGCGGCTCGAACCTACGTTGTGCCCTTCATGATGTACACCTTTGCGATCTTCTCATGCACCCCCCTCAATCTCAAAAACCCTAACGTGGTCCATCCATGGTGGGCTACCGGTACTAAGCACTGTCAGTTGGCGCACCAAGTAGGGGCTGGTACGCGAGATCTAGAGATCACAATGGGACCAACTTTCCAAATGATCCACAAGTTCCAGTCAAGGGAACTTTTCACCTTCGGCATAATCACCTCTGTCGTTGACAAGTTTGGCGACATGCGCATGGTCCTCAATTGTGTGCCCGTCCGGGAGATGTAGTGCATCCTTGTTGGCGTCTCTTAGCCTTATAAGATTTTACTCCGCAAGCGCACAGAGACCGATGTAGCTTTTCGCTCAGAGTATTCCGAGTATCGTATTTTTATCCACAGGGAAGCGGTAGGCGAGAGAGTAAAATTGAATAAACTCAAATCGAATGAACCGTACTTAAATAAATATACCAGCTAGTCACTAGACAGGGGTAAGTCTGGTAAACGGATAGGTGTATGGTGGAAAGAAGTAAATTAAACTACCTAACATACACGTAGAAAGGTATAGTTGCCTGGGAGGACAACGAGTGAGATAAAGTTCCCAAACTCTATTCTATTCGGCTGCAAAGACTCTATTGTGGTTAACTAAGAAACTCAAGTAGGAAATCAGGGTCTTGCGTTGAGCGAAATTCCAGCGCCTCGAGGAGTCAGGGGCTAGATAGTAGACAACCGAAGGAGACCCGGCTAACGCCTATGGGCCTACCGAACGAATGGGCCTGGACTACACAGGCACACCACACGCTGTCACCGAGTGGGGCTACCAAGCAAATCTATGCGGATAGGCTGGCACGCTATAAACGTACTCAAGCGAAGCTTGAGTAATAATAGATCGTCCTTGATCAGAGGAGAGGACCTAACCAGAGCCTGGCGTACAGGTTGGATTATAGCACCGGCAAGAATAACGGGACTTGACTAACTAAGATAACCACAAGTCTAAGCCTAGCAAGTGTGCAAAATAAAGGGTACACCACACTTGCAAGAGATAGAAGTAAAGTAAAATATAACTGAATTATATTGAAGATTGAGTACAAAAGATACAAGAGCTGTTACCGCAGACACAGACGAATCTCTGAGAACTCCGAAGCAAAGCTCGACTCACTCTTACTCCCACGACTATCCTAACTACTAAGATGTGGAAAGAACACTCTCTAAGGTAGGATATGGCTCTCAACTTCTCCACACATTTACAAATGAGCTCTACAGGCCTATTTATAGTCCCATATGATAGGGGGGTACTTGTAGGAGACTTAGGTCGGTGGGAGGCTGAAGTCGGTGGTTGGCGGACCTAGAGGGAGGTCGGCCGACCTACTCCGAGGTCGGGCGACCACCCGATCCACCGACTTTACATTCCAACGGCTTGATCTTGCTTCCCCATGGCGGTTGGCGGTTAGGACAGTTGTTGCACGTGTAAAATGCCTCCGAGGGTAGGTCGGCCGACCTTGTAGGAGGTCGAGCGACCACGTGTCAGCCCTTTATTTGCCACTTTGCTCTTCCCTTAGATTGATGACGTTGTGGATCCGTGACTTGGTACATTTTCAGCCTTTGGATACATTGGATGCTTGGTCTTGCGGTTGGATTTGAGTGCACTTATGTTTTCTTCATGATGTGGATCAATGATGTGGCAAGTGGCTGACTCGGGAGGTCGGGCGACCTAACTAGAGGTCGGCCGACCCTGTCACTGGGTCGGGTGGCCTGCCCACCTGGTCGGCCGACCTGGCTACTCCAGGCAGGCCTGACCCTTGGTCGGCCGACCTGGTGGTGGGGTCGGCCGACCTGGCCATTTTGGCCAGTGTGCCCCATATTTGATACTTGGCTTGTTTTCATCTATTTTATGTGCATTTTGGTACCTGCATCCAAATATTCATACAAAACTTGTGGAACTCATTAGTAGATGGGTTAGTCCATAATTATTCACTTGCATAGCTCCATTTGGTTGGTAATTGATGGTAGATATCGTAAGATTACGACCATCAACACCCCCCCAAGCTTAAACTTTTGCTCGTCCTCGAGCAAAGCTAAGACTGAAAGTGGATCAGGAGTTGCTGCAATATCGAAGATGATGAGAAATTCTTATACATGACTCAATACTCATGCTTTTGTTTTGAGAAGTGAAATAATTGAAGCTCACCTTGTGTACTACCTGTGGTGCATCTGTTTGCTCACCTTGCCTTGGGCGGTTGAGAGATGGAACGACCATTGTACAGGAGTTCTTCTAACTCGCTCTTTTTGGATGTCTTTCTCAGGAGTTTTCAAGATTTTTTCAAAACAAAAGTAGCTTCCCCAAGGTGCTCTCAGGCACTCAAATATGTATCCTCACCAAGGGCCAGGATTTGGCCAACACTTTCCTACACTAAGGCCTTTCTGGAGCTTTGGGTAGGGAGAATGTGGCACACTTAGGATATTTATTTTGCTAAGCCAAATATTGGACCAAAGAGTGTACTCTATCACTTCTTCTATTGATCACTGGAGTATGAGTGGTGGTACTTTATGCCTCCTTCTCTTGGTATTCATCCCTTCTAGCCTTTTGTATGTTTGGAGTGGATATGGAGCTTTTATTTATTTTGGCCATGCTTGAACTTGCATGCTTTTCATTTTGCCGTGCTTTTGCACGGATTTTTCTTTTTGCCATGCTTTTGCATGCTTTTCTTTTTGGCTCCATACCCTTACTCCTTGAGATTTGAAGGCTAGGGATTATGAGAAGTATTTGGAGACATTTTGGTGGATGCAAAGTCCGGAATGGATCACTTGCATTTTTGCTTTTGTACTCCAGCTATCAACAGAAGGTGATATTTCTACTCAAAGAGACTCAAAATTTGACAAAGCTCAAAATATCACTAAGTAGCTCTCTGTAGCAGTTTCAACTAATTGAAGCATTTTTGGCTCTGGTAGGTATTTAAGGGGAGCTATATTTTGTTATTTTCAAAATAAAAACCTGAGATGTTCATCTTACTAAGAGCATGAAAGAATTATCCCATATTCAAGCCATATCATTCATCTCACAACAACTTAGGCTTGTTATCACAAATGGCATCCACAAGATAGAACCTTGGTTTACTTTTTTTTATTCACGAACTCAAAATTAAGCTAAGCATAAGTCTCATGCAAGAATTAAATCATTCACTTGATAGAACAACTATTCATCATTTCCAAAATGAAATTAGCATGTGAACTTATCATTAAAGCATGGGAGTTTTTTTTATATACTGAAATAAACAAACTAAATTAAACAAACTAGATTGAGCAAACAAACTAATAACCTCTCAAAGCAAAGATACATGAGTGGTGCAGAAATCGGGGGACTGTCATATATACCCACCTGTCGATTTGGGTCCCCCCCAAGCTTCAACGAAGCTACTCGAGGTAGTACCCATAGTACTGAAAGAATCGCTGGGACTCATCAAATGTGCGCTGAGCCGTCGCTTCTATTTTGAGGAGGCGGTTGTACTGTCCATCCTGGGTTTGCTGGATGACCTGAGTGCGCTCATCTACTTGGTTAAGCTATTGGGCCATCCCAGCTGTGCACTGGTCCTGAATGGTCAGGGACCCAAAGATGGCACTCAACGAGTCTCCTGCAAAGTGTGCAGAGGCAGATGGTCCTGCCTCGTATGGTGCTGACCTGTACCCATAGAAAGTTCCTGCTCCTTGCTGCTGTGAGAATGCAGCGCTCGGCTCATGTCCCCATTGTGTTCCAGATCCTCCGTGGGGCTGCCACTGAGAGCCAATGGATCGGCCTCATTGCTCTCCTGGTGTGATGAGTGATTGTCAACGGCACAAGTCCTCCGATGGACTGGAGGCCCTCCGATGGACTGGAGGTAGAGGAAGACGAAGACCTCGATGGACTGAGGCAAAAGTCCTCCAATGGAACAGAGGCAATGCTCGGCGTCGGTCGGCCATGGAAGCTCGGTACATGGAGGGGCGGTTCGGCAACGGTGGTGTAAGCCCTCCGATGGACCGCGAGGCGACTCCGATGGACTGGAGAAGCCGGGTGCCACTGTGGTGCTCCAACCCGAGTGCATGGCGTGAAGGCGTGCGAGGGAGGCTTTGGCGGCTTCGGCTCAAAACCGCCACCCAAGTTCAAATGACTTGGTGGGTTGGGCTCCGACTCGCCAAGATAGAAGATTGGGCCAAGACCTGGCCCAGGAAGCCCGCAGAATAAAGTTTTCCGGTTTCTGACTTCAAAACCGGGGGAAGCTTCCGGACTACTGGCTACGTGGCGCACATCCAAGCGAGGCGGAGAAACCGAAGATGATCAAGACGTCATCGTAGTCGTCCGATTGTATCTTTTCGGTTTGGCCCCCTCCGGGCATTTTTAGAGTAGGGGTCTTAATGTAATTGTGTCGTTTAGGGCCTAGGGTATAAATAGACTTGAGAGGCTCCCTTGGAGCTGATCTTGGCAGCCACGAACCCTAGGATTTCCCAACCCTAGCAGCCAAGGTCTAAAGAGAGAAAGAGAGAGGATTAGCTAGGAGATGAGTGCCTAGTTGAGTCTAATCTCGTCATTAGTGGGTGGATGATGGGAGGTAGGCTCTAGGGAACTTTTGTAATCTGATTTCATGAATTAATCCAAGTTTCCTTGTTGAGAAATTCCATGTCCTAGAGCAGCAATTTCGTCCCTCCCTCTTTGCCCTCTTTCTAGTCTCGTTTTTGGTCCCGTTTCTTGGATTTTGGCTCGTTTTGTGTTGTCCAAGGATGAGACCTTTCTTTTGTTGTGATTTGGACTTGCTAGGATGTGGAGCATATCACTAGACTCGTGCTAGAACATTCCATCCACGAGCAAGTTTGTTTTCAGGCAGATTTCAGATTCTCGGTTTTTTTCCCTTTGCAAGATCTGCAACTCCCATGACTCCTTTGATCCTTTGGTGCTGACCTTTTGGGATTTGCTTTGGGACTTGTTGAGGATCATCTGTTCAAAATTTCATGAGATTTGGAGAAGGTTTGGTTGGGTTTTAGTTCAGTTTTTGGAGTGCACGCGTGCAGTTTTCAGTTGCAGTTTTGGACGAGCACGAAATATGGACAGGACAGTCAGGTCATTTGTCCGAACCCCTATAACCTGACTGTCTGAAGTGCTGGTTCTGGATGCTGCTGCTTGTTCTTTTCTCTATTGTTTTGGCAGGTTGTTTGTCCGAAGTCCTTAGAGCTGACGGTCCGGTCTTCCCCTGTTTTGCGCGTGCAGTTTTTCTTCTCTTGTTGTTTTGTCCGGTCAGGCCCTAGTGTTCAGACCTGACTATCCTGTCTCTTGTGTATTTTTAGTGCTGTGTTATTTTCCTTGCTGTTGGTGTTGTCCGGTTTTGTCTTTTGCTTAGATAGGATTGTCTGGTCTTGCTTCCTTGTCCCTGTGTATCTGTTTTCAGTTTTCGTGTCCGATTTAGGTCTAGTTTGTGTCCGGTCTTTTGTGTTGCGTCTTGCTGTTTTGTGACGGTGTCTTTTTAGTGCTTGAGTGCTTCTCTCTTCCGGGTGTTTAGTGTGTCCTAAAATTGGTAGCTTGGTTTTGCTACGCAATTTTGCACACTAACTTTGTTTCTTTTAGGGTTAGCTTAAATTGTTTGTGTAATCTAGTTACCTTGTGTCGTTTGTTTGGTTTGTACTTGGTTGCGTGAAACTCACCTCTAGCCCATACTCATCGCTTGCTATTTTCAGTGAGACACACTTAGGTGTGGAGTGGCTAAGTGAGTGACTCGTAGCTAAAGGCGATCTTTTTGTGTGTATTCTGTTAGACATAGTGTCTCAGCTTGGTTAGTATAGCTTATGCTTCCGCTTTGCACCCGATACGTATCTGTTCAGTGGACAGTATCGGTTGTGCGTGTGTTTTCGTGAAGAGCGCACTTTGGGGGTTTGAGTTTGAGTTTTTCAAGTGCTCCTATTCACCCCCCCTCTAGTCGCACGTCTCGGTCCTACAAGTGGTATCAGAGCCGGTTAGGTTTCCTATACCTTAAACGGTGACGAAACCGTAGCGACGATGACTTACTCCGGGAAAATTCCCGTCCTTGGCTCTGGTGGCTATCCCTACTGGAAAGGTAGAATGGAGGCGTTCCTTGTTAGCCAGAGTCAGGACATATGGGATGCTACTCAGAGTATGACTTTTGTGGTGCTTCCAGTTGCTGAGGGTACTACGCAGGATATCGTGGCTTAGCATGAGGCGAATGCCAAGGCTGTTAACTTTCTCTTCTCCGGGCTTGGTCCCATGGATTATGAGAGAGTGAGTCACCTTAAGACTGCGCGTGAGATATGGTCACTGCTTAGTGCACACCATGAGGGTACTGCGACAATTAACGCTAGACTTGTGGAGACTTACCGGCGCGAATATGAGAATTTCGTCCAGAAGCCAGGAGAGTCAGTAGACGACTTGTTTGGTCGTTTTCAGTCGATCATCAACAAGTTGCGTGTTAACTCTACCCCCGCTGCCCTCCCATATACCGATCATCAGCAGGCTGTCAAGTTGTTGTATGCCTTAGACAGAAAAATATGGGAGATCAAGGTGAACTCAATCATTGAGTCGGCAGGGTATGATAGGATTGGAGTAGAGGCGCTCTATAGTAAGCCCAAGGTCACCGAGGTAGATTACAAGATGAGGGATTCCCTCGCTTGTACAGGTTCCAAGAGTCTGGCCTTGGCTAGCCCCTCTAGTGAGTCTGTCACTAACCCTATGTTACACAACTTCTCGTTTTCTGCTTTGATGTCTGTTACAGAGGAGCAGCTAGCGACACTTGGGGATAACGAGTTGTGTCTAGTGTCTAGTCGCTTTCAGCGTGCCTATGACAACCGGATGAGCAAGAAGAGGGGCGAGCGGCCCAAGTGCTTTGAGTGCGGAGAGGTCGGCCACTTCATCGCCGAATGCCCCAACAAGAACGACTACTACAAGAAGGGCAAGAGCTACTCCCGCGACTCCGACAAGTACCACTCCGGCAAGCCAAGCTTTGACAAGCACCGCTTCAGCAAGCATGGCTCCGGCAAGCGCTCCTTCGGCAAGAAGAAC
The DNA here is from genome assembly GCA_022530915.1 of Paspalum notatum. NCBI lineage: Eukaryota > Viridiplantae > Streptophyta > Magnoliopsida > Poales > Poaceae > Paspalum > Paspalum notatum. The sequence continues at coordinate 16,425,890 of CM039691.1, forward strand.
TTCCGGAAGGCTTTCAAGAGCTACCAGAAGGACAACCGGAAGCGGGACAAGGCCTTCTTCGCCGAGATCGGGTTCTGCAGCAGCGGATCTTCTTCCTCTTCGTCCTCGTCGAGCTCAAGCGATGAGGAGATCACGTACAGGAAGGACAAGAGGAACGATCAAGGCAGTCCAGCTAGCTTGTGCTTCGTCTCCACCAAGTCCAGGCGGAAGAACAAGGACAAGAGGAGCTCGGTTTGCTCCATGGCGCTTGAGGACAAGGAGAACAAGGATGACGGCAGCAATTCTTCTTCCGATGATGAGGTAACTCCTGAGCAAGCCGAAATCCTTGAGATGCTAGAGCAGAACAGCCGGGAACTTAAGGCCTAGGATAAGATGCTGGAGAAGGCAGCTAAGAAGCTGCAGAAGTTGAAAGCCCAACTTGCTGAGGCTTTAGAGGAGAATGAGAGGTTGAGGAGTGTGAGACCCCAACCCAGTGAGATTGAGTGCCCTACCTGCGAGTCTTTCATGACGGAGCTTGGTGACCAGAGAGATAGGTATGCCAAGCGGGTAGAGGAGATAGATGAGCTGAAGGCTGAGCTGGGCAAACTCCAGTCCACACTGGATGAGCCTACTTTGAGTGGAGAGCTTGAGTGTGAGTCTTGCCCCTGTCTAGATAGAGAGCTAGCTGTTCTGAAGGAGAAGTTTGAGGGGCAGCTCATGGAGCTTGAGGAGCTTAGGGCTAGACCTACGCTTTTGGGTGAATATATGGTCTGTCCTACTTTGAGAGGTGAGTTAGAGCAGTTGAGAGCTGACTTAGAGGTGCTTTCAGCACCTAGTGATACTTGTGAGAACTGCCTAACTCTTAGGATGCAGCTGGTGGATAGGGATGCCACCATTAGGAAGTTGGAGAAAGCTGTTGTGGTTCCCTCCCTAGACTGTGATACCTGTGCTGCCCAGACTGTGATTCTGGAGGATCTGAGGGAGGAGATGTTGTCTTTGCAAGATAACAACAACAGGTTGAGAGAGGTGCTCAGTTGGGTATATGCGAGGCAACCTCAACTAGAGATGATCATAGAGAGCACCAAAAGAGCTGAGGGTGAGACAAGTGGTGTTGGGTTTGGAGAGTGCAGCATTTCGGGTGAGAAGAGTGCCCCAATTAAGGTCAAGACTGCACCTACCCAGCCAGGAGAGACTGTTGATGGGGTTTACCATGAGCCACCCAAGGTTGCCCCAAAGAAGCAGTACTGGACACCCAAACCTTCTAAGGCTAAGCTGGACAAGATTGTTGAGGAAGAGCTTAAGCCCAAGGGCAAGAAGCCAGTCCAGCAGCCTGAGCCACCCAAGGCCACACCACCTAAGCCCAAGTCCCAGCCTAACCCAGTTCCTAGGAGGCCTGTCTACCACTGTGAGTTTTGCCAGCGGAATGGCCACCTAGAGGAGTTTTGCTTCAGGAGGAAGCGGGTTGAGAGGCAGGAGAGAGCTTGGGGGAACCAGGATCAGTTCTACCAGGGTGGTAGGCAAGATCCTCCCCACCGCGGTGAGATGAGAGACCGCTTTGCCGGTGGTGAGAGAGGAGGCGGCTTTCAGGCTCGTGCTCCTGGTGGTGAGAGACGCTTTACCAGCCGAGCTCCTAGTCGTTTTCAGCGCGGCTATGGACCTCGTGACCGAGGCTTTGAGAGAGCTTTCGAGGGTTCACGCTTTGGAGATCGTGATTACCTTGATCGTCGTGATGATTTCTTTGATTGTGCTTACCCCACTTTTGAGCAGATGGCTCGGCACTGGTACAGCAGTTTTGGGACTAACCCCAGTGCCGGACCGTTTGCTCACCGTCGCTTTACTTGACTTTGCAGGATCGAGGTATGGAGGACGTGTGGATCATGGACTCCGGTTGCTCTAGGCACATGACAGGGCACCGCAAGTGGTTCTCCAGCCTCAACCCTGTAAGCACCAAGGAGTACATCACATTCGGGGACAATGGTCAAGGTAAAGTGATGGGTGTTGGTTCTGTTTCGCTCTCCGCCAAGCTTTCCCTGAGAGAAGTTGCCTTTGTCCGGAATTTGGGGTTCAATTTGGTTTCTGTTTCGCAACTTCTCGATGAAGGATTTGAGGTTCGTTTTAAGAAAGGTGCGTGCTGCGTTCTTGATGCTGAGGAGACCCTTGTTTGCTCTTTGCTACCTTTTGGTCAGGTTTTTAGGGTCGACCTCACATCTGTTTCTGGCCCTGCGCGCTGTTTGGTTGCTAGTCCTTCTGCTGATATATGGAAGTGGCATAGGAGACTTGGTCATTTGAGCTTTGATCTGCTAGTCAGGTTAAGTTCAATGGGCCTAATCCGAGGATTGCCCAAATTGAGAGCTGAGAAGGACTTAGTTTGCCACCCCTGTCGTCATGGCAAGATGGTTGCCGCCTCTCACATTCCTGTGTCTCAGGTTATGACCTCCTATCCGGGTGAGCAACTCCATATGGATACAGTAGGTCCCGCTCGGGTAGCGTCAATCAGTGGGAAGTGGTACGTGCTTGTCGTTGTGGACGATTTTTCGCGGTTCTCGTGGGTATTTTTCATGGAGTTTAAGGATGAGGCGTTTGGTTTTGTTCGGGATCTGGTACTGAGGTTGAGAAATGAGAGTCATAAGGCCATGAGGGCTATCCGCAGTGACAATGGCGGAGAATTCAGAAACTCTCGTTTTGAAAACTTCTGTCGTGACCTAGGTCTTGAACACCAGTTTTCTTCTCCATATACCCCTCCGCAGAATGGTTTTCTGGAACGCAAGAACCGCACACTTGTTGAGATGGCACGGACGATGCTCGATGAGCATAGGACTCCAAGGCGCTTTTGGGCTGAGGCAGTGAATACGGCCTGTTACATTGCAAACCGAATCTTCTTGCGAGCTTTCCTTGGGAAGACCTCGTATGAACTTCGGTTTGGTAGGCAGCCCAGCGTCAAGCATTTGCGAGCGTTTGGCTGCAGGTGCTTTGTGCTTAAGAAGGCGGGGCATTTGGACAAGTTTGAGTCTCGTTGTTTGGATGGGATTTTTCTGGGGTATGCTTCTAATTCTAGGGCTTTTCGTGTGTGGATTTTAGAGGCCAAGCAAGTTGTTGAGACTTGTGAGGTTTCTTTTGATGAGACTATGCCCTGCACAACCCCTGCCTTTGAGCTTTCAGGTGATGATGAAGAAGGCACTTCCATTTTTGAGGATGAGGAAGGTGTGGTTAATGATGGTGATGCAGGAGCAACTGCACCGGCTGCAGCTCCTACCCCCTCTGCTACGAGTTCAGATGATGAAGGAGGACCCCTGCCCACAGTTTCCTCCTCACTCCCCCGACAGCAAGCTCAAGCAGAGGCTGGACCCGCTGAGGACGTAGGGGAGGTGACTTCCGAGATTGTTCCATCTCGGCAAGTCCAGCGGGATCACCCTCCACACAGGATGATTGGAGACATTCACCAGCGTGTCACATGCTCTTCGGTTAACTCTCTAGCCTTTTTCTCCCACTCTGCACACGTTGCTTCTTTTGAGCCCCGGGATGTGTCACATGCATTATCTGATCCTAACTGGGTGAACGCCATGCATGAGGAGTTGGAGAACTTTGAGAGAAACCATGTCTGGGATTTAGTTGAACCTCCACCAAACTGTCGCCCTATAGGTACCAAGTCGGTTTTCAAGAACAAACAGGGTGAGGATGGGATGGTTGTGAGGAACAAAGCGAGATTGGTAGCCCAGGGTTTCTGTCAGAAGGAGGGGATAGATTATGAGGAGACCTTTGCCCCTGTAGCTCGTTTGGAAGCCATTAGGATTTTGCTTGCCTTTGCGGCCTCTAAAGGCTTCAAACTGCAGCAAATGGATGTCAAGTCTGCTTTCCTGAACGGGTTCATAGAGGAGGAGGTATATGTGAGACAACCTCCTGGCTTTGAGAGTGCTAGATTTCCAGACCGGGTGTATAAGTTGAGGAAAGCCCTTTATGGTCTGAAGCAAGCTCCTAGAGCTTGGTATGCTAGGTTGAAGAGTTTCCTGCTCAAGTCTGGGTTTGTGATGGGTTCAGTAGACAAGACCTTGTTTTTGTTGAGTCGTGGCGGTGACACCCTGATAGTTCAGATATATGTTGATGACATAATCTTTGGTGGTTCATCTCACGCTTTGGTGTCTAGTTTTGCTGAACAGATGAGCAGGGAATTTGAGATGAGTCTCATGGGTGAGCTCCAGTTCTTCCTCGGGCTGCAGATCAAGCAAGGCCCTGAAGGAACCTTTGTCCATCAAGCAAAGTACACAAGAGACATACTCAAGAAGTTTGACATGGGGGATTCTAAACCCATGACAACTCCTATGAGTACAAACACGGCACTTGATGCTGATGAAGATGGGGAGGCGGTGGACCAGAAGGAATTTCGAGGGATGATCGGCTCACTTCTGTACCTGACAGCGACCAGGCCGGACATTCAGTTCGCGGTCTGCCTTTGTGCGCGTTACCAGGCGTCTCCTAGGACTTCTCACCGTCAAGCGGTGAAGCGCATTTTCAGGTATCTGAAATTCACTCCTGAGCTTGGTCTTTGGTACTCCTCAGGTTCTTCTCTTTTTCTTAGAGGGTTCTCAGATGCTGACCATGCTGGCTGCCGGATTGACTGCAAGTCAACCTCCGGCACATGCCAACTCTTAGGAACCTCTCTTGTCTCTTGGTCCTCCCGCAAGCAAGCTAGTGTATCCTTGTCTACCACAGAAGCAGAGTACATAGCTGCTGCTAGCTGCTGCTCCCAGCTTTTATGGATGAAAGCCACCCTTAGTGATTTCGGCCTTAGGTTTGGAAAAATCCCTCTTCTAGTGGACTCTACGTCTGCTATTTCTGTAGCTAAGAACCCCGTCTTGCACTCCAGAACCAAACACATAGACGTGAGGTTTCACTTTCTGAGAGATCACTATGAGAAGGGGGACATAGACTTAGTGCATGTAGCTTCTGAAAACCAGTTGGCCGATATCTTTACCAAGCCCCTAGAGTTTGGCGCTTTTGTGCGCTTGAGAGGTGAGCTTGGAGTGTGCTATCCCTTTTAGTCAGGGATAATACGCTATTCCTTTTAGTAAGGAATAGCTTCCATAATCTAGAATTTGCTTTTATCTGGCTTTTATTTCTCTTTGCTTCTTTTGCATGTTGTATCATATCATGCATTGCACTGTATCATATGCATTTTCACTTCACTAGCATTAGAGCTCTTTTGAGATGATGAGTTAGTACTTGCTTGTGCTAGATTGTACAGTTGCATGCTTGATCATGGTTGGCTAAGCTCTCTTGAGTCTGTTGAATACTAGTTGTGAGCTAAGTCATTTTATTCTTTGCAAATCAAAAACCATGATCACCAGTTGTTTTGGCTACCTAGCATGTGTAGGATTGTTGAATGCTATGCTATCTTTTCATACCTGGATATGCTAGTTGTATGCCTTTGCTAAGTTAATGCCTAAGCTTTTATGACACCTTGCTTAAATTGAAATCTGAATCAAAATGCTTACAAGCGGTGTCTTATATGATGAATTGAGAAAGATCCAGGTGGGTTTGCTTGTCACACTGATCTAGTTCGAGACAGCTTGCCTTTGCACTTTGGCATGAACTTGGACTAGACTGTGTATGACCAAAAACTTGTCTTAAGCTTCTGATGGTTAGATAACCTAGGCTTGCATTGGTTGGTAAGAAGTGGCAAAAGACAAGTAAATAACCCCTGGCACAAAAAGAACTTGCTTATGAATACAAATGTCTAAATCTGAAATTTGCAAGTCTCTAAAATGCTTTTGGCTGGTTGTATATGCTTTGGTTGAGAGTAGCACACCTTGTATGCATTGCTAGCATCTTGCTGTTCATGCCTATTGTGCTAGGTGCTATTCATGTTGGTGATGCTTTCTTTTTATTAACCCTGAAAAAACAAGCTTACTCTTGATATGTGTGAGATAGATTCATTTGAGCTTGTTGTATGCTTCCTTGCCCTCACTTGCTCTGTATGCTAGAACTTGTGATTACTAGCTTTACATTCCTTCTGAGCTCTTTCAGTTACACTCCTTGCATTTCATGGCATATTTTGAGGGGGAATTGTCTAGTTCAGGGGGAGTTGAGTTCAAAGAACCCTTGATGTGTCCATTGTCAACAAGGGGGAGAAATTTGGGGAGAAATTAGTGTACTTCCAAAGGGAGAAGTCTTAAAATATGGACAAAGGGGGAGAACTCAGGAGAGTTTTAGTTGAGGGGGAGCTTTGCATATGGACAAAGGGGGAGAACTCAGGAGAGTTTTAGTTGAGGGGGAGCTTTGCATTCATTTTGCATTTGTGAGGATGCATTTCAGGGGGAGTTGAGAGCTTTTAGCATGCTCTTTGCATCGGTGCGTTGAGCCTTTTGCCTCTGTCTTGAGGAGCCGATGTTTTGTTTTTCGTTTTGCTTCAAGCTGCCTTGTGTTTTGCCTTTGTTTGGTTTTTGGCAGCTTGAGCATTTCTTTTCTTTTTCCTTTCTTTTTCAGTTTTACGCTTTGGTTTTGTCTTTGTTCTATTTCAGGTTACAGGTTGAAGATGTGTTGACAATGCACTCATCAAGGGGGAGATTGAGAGCCAATGGATCGGCCTCATTGCTCTCCTGGTGTGATGAGTGATTGTCAACGGCACAAGTCCTCCGATGGACTGGAGGCCCTCCGATGGACTGGAGGTAGAGGAAGACGAAGACCTCGATGGACTGAGGCAAAAGTCCTCCAATGGAACGGAGGCAATGCTCGGCGTCGGTCGGCCATGGAAGCTCGGTACATGGAGGGGCGGTTCGGCAACGGTGGTGTAAGCCCTCCGATGGACCGCGAGGCGACTCCGATGGACTGGAGAAGCCGGGTGCCACTGTGGTGCTCCAACCCGAGTGCATGGCGTGAAGGCGTGCAAGGGAGGCTTTGGCGGCTTCGGCTCAAAACCGCCACCCAAGTTCAAATGACTTGGTGGGTTGGGCGCCGACTCGCCAAGATAGAAGATTGGGCCAAGACCTGGCCCAGGAAGCCCGCAGAATAAAGTTTTCCGGTTTCTGACTTCAAAACCGGGGGAAGCTTCCGGACTACTGGCTACGTGGCGCACATCCAAGCGAGGCGGAGAAACCGAAGATGATCAAGACGTCATCGTAGTCGTCCGATTGTATCTTTTCGGTTTGGCCCCCTCCGGGCATTTTTAGAGTAGGGGTCTTAATGTAATTGTGTCGTTTAGGGCCTAGGGTATAAATAGACTTGAGAGGCTCCCTTGGAGCTGATCTTGGCAGCCACAAACCCTAGGATTTCCCAACCCTAGCATCCAAGGTCTAAAGAGAGAAAGAGAGAGGATTAGCTAGGAGATGAGTGCCTAGTTGAGTCTAATCTCGTCATTAGTGGGTGGATGATGGGAGGTAGGCTCTAGGGAACTTTTGTAATCTGATTTCATGAATTAATCCAAGTTTCCTTGTTGAGAAATTCCATGTCCTAGAGCAGCAATTTCGTCCCTCCCTCTTTGCCCTCTTTCTAGTCTCGTTTTTGGTCCCGTTTCTTGGATTTTGGCTCGTTTTGTGTTGTCCAAGGATGAGACCTTTCTTTTGTTGTGATTTGGACTTGCTAGGATGTGGAGCATATCACTAGACTCGTGCTAGAACATTCCATCCACGAGCAAGTTTGTTTTCACGCAGATTTCAGATTCTCGGTTTTTTTTTCCCTTTGCGAGATCTGCAACTCCCATGACTCCTTTGATCCTTTGGTGCTGACCTTTTGGGATTTGCTTTGGGACTTGTTGAGGATCATCTGTTCAAAATTTCATGAGATTTGGAGAAGGTTTGGTTGGGTTTTAGTTCAGTTTTTGGAGTGCACGCGTGCAGTTTTCAGTTGCAGTTTTGGACGAGCGCGAAATATGGACAGGACAGTCAGGTCATTTGTCCGAACCCCTATAACCTGACTGTCCGAAGTGCTGGTTCTGGATGCTGCTGCTTGTTCTTTTCTCTATTGTTTTGGCAGGTTGTTTGTCCGAAGTCCTTAGAGCTGACTGTCCGGTCTTCCCCTGTTTTGCGCGTGCAGTTTTTCTTCTCTTGTTGTTTTGTCCGGTCAGGCCCTAGTGTTCAGACCTGACTATCCTGTCTCTTGTGTATTTTTAGTGCTGTGTTATTTTCCTTGCTGTTGGTGTTGTCCGGTTTTGTCTTTTGCTTAGATAGGATTGTCTGGTCTTGCTTCCTTGTCCCTGTGTTTCTGTTTTCAGTTTTCGTGTCCGATTTAGGTCTAGTTTGTGTCCGGTCTTTTGTGTTGCGTCTTGCTGTTTTGTGCCGGTGTCTTTTTAGTGCTTGAGTGCTTCTCTCTTCCGGGTGTTTAGTGTGTCCTAAAATTGGTAGCTTGGTTTGCTACGCAATTTTGCACACTAACTTTGTTTCTTTTAGGGTTAGCTTAAATTGTTTGTGTAATCTAGTTACCTTGTGTCGTTTGTTTGGTTTGTACTTGGTTGCGTGAAACTCACCTCTAGCCCATACTCATCGCTTGCTATTTTCAGTGAGACGCACTTAGGTGTGGAGTGGCTAAGTGAGTGACTCGTAGCTAAAGGCGATCTTTTTGTGTGTATTCTGTTAGACATAGTGTCTCAGCTTGGTTAGTGTAGCTTATGCTTCCGCTTTGCACCCGATACGTATCTGTTCAGTGGACGGTATCGGTTGTGCGTGTGTTTTCGTGAAGAGCGCACTTTGGGGGTTTGAGTTTGAGTTTTTCAAGTGCTCCTATTCACCCCCCCCCTCTAGTCGCACGTCTCGGTCCTACAGCCACATCGGGTCTGGTCCCTGGGTGTGCCAGGACGTGCCAGCCGCGGTATGGAACCAGGTAGGTCCTGTCCCAGCGGTCTGCGCATCCTGGGCTTGATTCTGTAAGCGCTCTTGGGCTGCCCTCCTCTGTGCCCTGGTCATGACTCCTGCTACACTATGCCTAGGCTCCTCTAAAGGCTCTTCCTCTGGGACGCTCTCTAATGGCATAGAGAGTGTGTCCACATGGTAGATTTTGAACTGAGGCGCTGGTAGAGGCACTTCAAAGTTGTACCCCTTATAGATCATGACATATGTGTCCGTGCTAGGGTTCCTGCACAGGAAGTGTGCCCGGATGAAATGGCTCTCGGTGACTAGGTTGGGTGTGTCAGGGGGTAAGAATGCCACCTGGGCATTAGCTAATACCCCTAATTCAGACGCAATCCTCGTCACGAATGACGTGATTGAAATGGAATTTTCATCCCAAACTAGTTTCATCCAATGGTAGAGCATGGCGGTGACAGGTGCATATTTCTACTTACGCCACATGGCATAGAGGATTTTTAAGTCCTCTATGGTCACGCAATGTGTGTCATCGCGGGGCAGGACTACGATAGTAATCCAGCGGGCCATGAACCGCATAGTGGGGTACTTAATGTTTGTGATGCTCTTCTTCCCCTTGTAGTCCGGCCCGGCTAGTTCCTTCCAGAACTCTATTGCATTGAAGCCTATGGGTTCGGCTGCTATGGAGCAGCGGGGTGAGAACCCGAGAGCATTGCTGAACTGACGGAGTGTCAGCTCATGCTCAGAGTTAAAGAGTCTGAAGTGAACCGTCGTGCCGGACTCCAGTGATACTACTCGGAGGGTCATAAGAAACTCCTTTGTGAGGAGGACTATGCCTCCCTCGCTAACATTTGCAAAATTCTCCCAGCCTACCATACTAAAAATTTCATCGAATTCGTCATCCATACCTGTGCTCGTCATGAGGACCTCATCGAAGCACTTGGTGAGGGTGATAGGCTTGGTGTGGAGTCGCCTTAGCAGGTCGGCCTCGTCTTGATTGCCCGTTTGGATTTGAGAATCCAGCAACAATACGGGCCCGGTGACGGAGGACGAAGCTTCTTCTCCTCCCGGCCAAGCACTTGATGAGCCTCTGAGGGACTCAAGTGTACTGAGTCTGGTCTTTTGTCCTGGCTGTGATGAGCGCTTGTCAACACCGAAGACTTGCTGAAGGACGAGCGAGCACCTTCTAAGTGTGACCTGGAGGAGAAGCCCTCTCGAGTGGACTGAGAGGCGGCACCAGAGTGGACTTGGCGTGACAAAAGTCCTGCCGAGTGGACTGGCAGGTGGCTTGGGTGGAGGCCCAAGTTAGGCTCGGCCCACAAGTGCGACCGTGGGTGCGGGACGGTGTCGTGAGCTGTAAAATCACTCAAGTGGAGGCCCAACAATCGTTTCCTGGTTCCACCGTCAAAACTAGGGGCTGGTTGCTGGTATCCCAAAACCGGTAGTTATCCAAAGGAATGAGCTACTGACCACGTGGAGGACATCGGGAGATTACTTCGAGTCGAAGAAGATCAAGGACTCCATCGTGGCCGTTCATCTGAGTTTCTTGCGTCTTTTCTGGCCTCTACAGGCATTTTAGTGTAATTGCATCTGTATCTTAGGGGGCTATTTGCAAAATAGCCTAGGATGAGTCTTGTAGTATAAATAAGGAAGCCTGTCCAATCTCTCTCTCTTGGCTGGTTAGAAGGTTCTTAGGGCTTAGAAACCCTAGGTTTTGTTCATCCAAGCAAGGGCAAACATGATTAGTGAGTTTAGAGAGAGCTAGGCTCCACCAAAGTGGGTAGGAAGTAGGGTGGCAGCTTGGAGAACGAGTTCCATGGTGTAATCTGGATCTAAGACCTTGTTAAGGCATTCAATAGATGGAATTCGTGGCTCTTTTGTGTGTGCTTACCTCTTTCCCTTCTTGATTGGTTTTTGATCTTCGTTTTCTTGCCTTTTGGTGTGTTTTGGCTTTGGGCAAGAGCAAGATCGTTCTATTGCCGGTGTTTTGGACTACTAGAATGTGGTTTTAATTGTGGTTGTGTTGCCCAATCTTTGAATCCACGAGCAGCCCCTCCTCTTTCGTTCTTGGCAAGTGGACTTCACTTCGGGGGCAAGTCAAATCCGTGGAGAAAAACTTAAGCCTAGGGCTTGATCTGTTGCGAAGAGCATCTCCATGGATTAGACAAAGTCCTTGCAAAGTTTGGTGAAGTTTGGAGTCCATTTGACCGAGATTTGGATTGTTTTTGAGGATTCTCGGGCTTTTTTTCTCACCTCGGGCTGCCCTGTTTCATACTACCGGACTGTCTGGTGGGTAGGCACCGGACTGTCCGGTGGCCTAGGGTTTAGCCCGCGCGGAGACTACAAGGCTCGGCCTCTCAGGCTTTTAGCAGCCACCGGACTGTCCGGCGGTGGTGCTAGAGGGTCAAGCCCTTAGCCTATTTTGTCTGGTGGGTGGCATCGGACTGTCCGACGCTTAGGCACTGGACTGTCCGGTGGTACCGTCGGACTGTCCGGTGCGTTAGCATCGGACTGTCCGGTGGCTCCTGCTCCCGGTGGTTCTAGGCTCGTTTTGCGTCGTTTTCTCTCGGCGTTTGAGCAAGTGCTTTGTAGTGCTTCCGTAGTGCTTTCCTTGACGTGTCTTAGGATTGGTAGCTTGTCCTAGCTACGTGATCCTACACGGGTGAGAAGAGAGGGTTTTTGGGGTCATAGGTTTTTAGGTGTCGACCTATTCACCCCCCTCTAAGTCGCTCTTTCGGTCCTCAGCCTCTGTCGGACACCGTCCTCGAGTTTTGCGAGCTGGAGGACGTCGGGAACCGTATGTGCTGCCCCGCCTTGCTGATGGCGCTTTTTGCTCTCTTGAATGCGCGCTTCATCCTGCACAAAAAGTGACCACAAAAACTAGGAGACGACAAAATGAAATTGGCGTTAGTGGTTAGTCGTCCTTGTGGGGCGTGACACCACCACAACTCGTTTGTGGTCTTGCCGAAGAGAGGAGCTAGTAGCTAGAATATTTTTGTTCAACTAGATTTTTATTCAGGTATTATTTTGGCTAAGCAAGAGCTAAACTACTACTAAGCAAAGAGATTAAGAGAGGGAGAGAAGGGAGTTGCTTGCTGCTGCTTGGTGCATTGGAGAAGGAGGTTGAGGGCTGTATTTATAGCCAAATGGGAGCACCAGGGAGGTCGGGCGGCCAGCTGAAGGGGTCGGCCGACCCATGGCCGTGGTCGGCCGGCCTTCTCCCATGGTCGGGCGACCTCGCGTGGTGAAGCAGCAAAGGGAAAGGTTGCAGGCCGGTCGGGCGACCGTTGAGGCCGGTCGGGCGGCCACCACCGTGGTCGGCCGGCCTCTGAGCATGTCGGGTGGCCACTTGAGTGCATGCTCTTGCGTGTGTTGGAAGGAGAGGATGAATGCTTTGATGTTGCAGGGTGTTTGTCCAAAGGCGAACGAGAAAGGGAGCGCATGGGACGGAATGGTTGGTCGGGCGACCACATGAGGGGGTTGGGCGGCCTACGGTGTTGGTCGGGCGACCAAGGGTGTTGGTCGGCCGGCCATGAGGAGCTGCCAACATTCTTGCTTCGGGCATGAGCAAAGAGCAAAGAGCAAGTGAGACAAAGAAAAGAGAAAGAGAGGAGATGGAGTGAAGAGGAAGGGAGAGAGAGGGGCAGGCTTGGTCGGGCGGCCTGACCACCTGGTCGGCCGGCCTTGGCCGGTGCCCTATGCCCTCTTGTGCCTTGCTTTGCGAATGGGCAAAGAGAAAGAAAAAGAAAAAGCAAAGGGGTAAAGAGAAAGAGCAAGGAAAGAGAGGGAAAAGAGAGGGAGAGAGGAGAGTGGGAGGCCGGGCGACCTGACCATTGGGTCGGCCGACCCTTGGGCTGCCCCCTCCTTTACCTTTGGGCAGGGTGGTCGGCCGGCCAGGTGGCTCGGTCGGCCAACCCTGCTTTGTATTTTTTTTTTTTTTTGAAATTGATGGGTATAAACTAAATGCAATAAAAAATTAAGAAAAAAATGCATTGCTCAAATTTAAATATGCAATGGAGCGTTTAAATTAAAATTGGTGGGAAATAAATATGCCGTCGAATGATAATGCCAGGTTTACCTCTTGGCGGGAGCGAACCATTTACCGCCCTTCGGGCTGTCACGTGAGCGTACGTACGGGGAGGTAAGCGGTACCTTTGCGAGCCACTTGGAATTTGTCGTGGATGGGTCCTGGGCGTGCTCGTCGTCAACATGCCCCATAGTATTTGTCCTAGGGCCTCCATGGGTATGTTGATTTTTATTGCACACTCGGTTGATGGGTCTTGTAAAATCAAGGGTGCCAACCTTCTTAATAGGAGCTTTGCCTCCTGTTTCCTGATTCTTGCGGTTAGCCTTCATGGCTCTCGCCTTCTTCCATTCGTCTTTCTCTCGTTGTCGGATGGCAGCCTCGGTGGCTAACTTCCGTTTCATAAATGCTACGAGACTGTCCATCTCTTTCCCGAAAGCATCGTAGACTGGCGGCTTCGGCACATACTTTTGGCACTTGAAAATCTTCACTTCGCTACACTACTCCACTTTTGGTTTGAAGGAGAATATCTCCCTCATTCTGTTGATGTTGAGGTAGACTCCTCCGGCTCCAACATCAATGCTTGCTTCCACGGTGCTCAGAAACGGCCGCCCAAGGATGAGCGGTGTCTTTGCATCAATCTCCATGTCCAATACCACAAAATCCACGGGAATGAGGAAGTTCTGGATCTTCACTGGGACATCCTCGGTGATTCCCACGGGGTGTCGGATAGATTGGTCTGCAAGTTGCAGGCACATACTCGTGGGCACGAGTGCTGCGTGATTGAGTTTGTCGAAGACAATTTTAGGCATAACACTGACGCTTGCTCCGAGATCACATAAGGCTTGATTGAAGACTTGGTTCCCGATTGAGCATGGAATGGTAGGACTACCAGGGTCCTTCTTCTTCTATGGAGCTTGGTTGAGTATAGCTGCGCTACACTCCTCGGTGATATGCATAATTTCCGCTGATGGCAGTGGTTTCTTATTGTTGAGTATATCTTTCAAGTACTTTGCATATGTCGGTACCTGCATTGCATCTAGCAGAGGTATATTGACATATAATTTCTTAATGACCTCAACAAACTTACTATATTGTTCATCGGTGGCAGCCTTCTTGTTGCGCTGAGGGAATGGCAACACAGTTGAGTCATAAAACTCGTGTGGGAGAGCTTTGGTTGGTGCCTTCTCCTTCGCGGCACCAGTGCTGGTCTCTGGGTCATCATTCTCCTCCGTTTCGGTGGTCTTCTCCTATTCCTTGCCTGTATGGTTAGTGCGTGGCGCACCACTAGGATGTGGAGGGTCCTGTGTGGACTTACCACTCCTAGTGGTGACGGCATTGATGTGCTCTTTGGGAGGAGGTTCTGGTTGTCCCAGAAGCTTTCCCGCATTAGCATTAGGCAAAGAGGCAGCCAACTGAGCTATTTGTGTTTCTAACATTTTATTAAAACTCAGTTGATTTTTCATAGCACTGTTAAAAGTTTCCATTTGTAAAGAAATAAACTCAAAAAGTCTATCATTTGCATGAAACTTTTTACTAATGCTATCATACACAGCTTTAGGATCAAAAGAACTAGGCTTATTGAACTGCTATGAATTACCTGAGGAGTTACCTTGTCCGGAGAATGGCATATATGGGCGCGAATTCTAGCCTGGTTGGGGACGATTCCCGTTGTTGAAGTTGCTAGAATTACCGATGAAGTTGGCGTCTTCCGGTCGCGTTTCAGGGCAGCTGCTCCCTGAATGTCCCGTATTCCCGCAGACTTCACAAGTCATGCGAGTGTCGAGGGCCTGGACTGGTGTGGTCTCGGGATTGTCTTTTAGCTTCTTTAAAAGCAAGTCCATCTTGGCAGCCAGCATGTCCGTGCTGTCGATGTGATGGACTCCACGGGATCGTGTGTGTGACCTATCTTCCTTCCATCCCTGATTAGTGGCGATCTTCTCAATCAGATTTTTGGCCGCTCTCACACTTTGGGATAGGAAAGATCCTCCAGCGGCTGCATCCAGGTGCTCTTGAGCAGTACAGTTTAACCCGTGAAAGAAACTCTGAATGATCAGCCATTCTTCCATGCCATGGTGGGGGTAGGCTGCTATGTATTCCTGTAATCTTTCCCAGGCCTCCGCCACCGTTTCATTTGCGAGCTGTTGAAAGCTCGAGATCTTGTTTCTCAATGCGTTGGTCTTTCCATAACGAAAGTACTTGGCGAGGAATGCATTTGAGCACGCATCCCACGTTGTCAGTGTTGCGCGGTTGAGGTAGAACCATTGCTTCGCCTTTCCGACAAGTGAAAATGGGAAGAGGCGTAACTTAACAGCATCGGCGGACGCACCTTACATGGTAAATGTACTGCAGATTTCCAGGAATTGTTGCAGGTGGTTGTTGGCGTCCTCCGTTGCTAATCCACAGAAGGGAATGGCTTGAACCATGTGAATGACTCCCGGCTTGAGTTCGAAGTTCTCCCCTGCGTTGACGGCCGGTCCCATAGGGACATTGCTACTAGATGGGATGGAGAACTCACGGATGGTCTTCTCGGAAGGTACGGCCATGTCGTCGGTGTTCGAGGAACTACTTGACGTGGCCATTTCAAGGTTCAATTCCCTTGGAATAGGTATCTGCCCGTGAATGGTCTTGGAACAGACCCTCCTAAGCAGAACCTCTGGGTTATTGTGGAAATTTTTCGGCAGGTCGAAACTGGTCATACACCTCTCTGTTGCAACCACAACATAAACAACAGAGACGAGTGAGCCTGCTAACGACTAGTTGGTATTTTTATTAAAGACACGGGGTTTGAAAAGAGATTATTAACTATATCTCTGCCTATTGCTTCCCCGGCAACGACGCCAGAAAAGCTTGTTGGCGTCTCTTAGCCTTATAAGATTTTACTCCGCAAGCGCACGGAGACCGCTGTAGCTTTTCACTCAGAGTATTCTGAGTATCGTATTTTTATCCACAAGGAAGCGACACGCGAGAGAGTATAATTGAATAAACTCAAATCGAATGAACCGTACTTAAATAAATATACCAGCTAGTGACTAGACAGGGGTAAGTCTGATAAACGGATAGGTGTATGGTGGAAGAAGTAAATTAAACTACCTAAGATACACGTAGAAAGGTATAGTTGCCTGGGAGGACAATGAGTGAGATAAAGTTCCCAAAGTTTATTCTATTCGGCTGCAAAGACTCTATCGTGGTTAACTAAGAAACTCAAGTAGCAAGTCAGGGTCCTGCGTCGAGCGAAATTTCGGCGCCTCAAGGAGTCAGGGGGTAGATAGTAGGCAACCGAAGGAGACCCGGCTAACGCCTACGGGCCTACCGAACGAACGGGCCTGGACTACACAGGCACACCACATGCTGTCACCGAGTGGGGCTACCAAGCAAATCTGCGTGGATAGGCTGGCACGCTATAAACGTACTCAAGCAACAAAAGATCGTCCTTGATCAGACGAGAGGACCTAACCGTTTGGCGTACAGGTTGGATTGTAGCACCGGCAAGAATAACGGGACTCGACTAACTAAGATAACCACAAGTCTAAGCCTAGCAAGTGTGCAAAATAAAAGGTACACCACACTTGCAAGAGATAGAAGTAAAGTAAAATATAACTGAATTATATTGAAGATTGAGTACAAAAGATACAAGAGCTGTTACCGCAGACTCAGATGAATCTCTGAGAACTCCGAGGCAAATCTCGACTCACTCTAACTCCCAGGACTATCCTAACTACTAAGATGTGTAAAGAACACTCTCTAAGGTAGGATATGGCTCTCAACTTCTCCACACCATTACAAATGAGCTCTACAGGCCTATTTATAGTCCTATATGATAGGGTAGGGTACTTGTAGGAGACTTAGGTCGGTGGGAGGCCGAAGTCGGTGGTTGGCCGACCTAGGGGGAGGTCGGCCGACCTACTCCAAGGTCGGGCGACCACCCGATCCACCGACTTTGCATTCCAACAGCTTGATCTTGCTTCCCCATGGCAGTTGGCGGTTAGGACAGTTGTTGCACATGTAAAATGCCTCCGAGGGTAGGTCGGCCGACCTTGTAGGAGGTCGGGCGACCACGTGTCAGCCCTTTATTGGCCACTTTGCTCTTTCCTTAGATTGATGACGTTGTGGATCCGTGACTTGGTACATTTTCGGCCTTTGGATACATTGGATGCTTGGTCTTGCGGTTGGATTTGAGTGCACTTGTGTTTTCTTCATGATGTGGATCAATGATGTGGCAAGTGGCTGACTCGGGAGGTCGGGCGGCCTGACTAGGGGTCGGCCGACCCTGTCACTAGGTCGGGTGGCCAGCCCACCTGGTCGGCCAACCTGGCTGCTCCAGGCAGGCCTGACCCTTGGTCGGCCGACCTGGTGGTGGGGTCGGCCGACCTGGCCACTTTGGCCAGTGTGCCCCATATTTGATCCTTGGCTTGTTTTCATCTATTTTATGTGCATTTTGGTACCTGCATCCAAATATTCGTACAAAACTTGTGGAACTCATTAGTAGAAGAGTTAGTCCATAATTATTCACTTGCATAGCTCCATTTGGTTGGTAATTGATGATAGATATCATAAGATTACGACTGTCAACAATCCTCACGACACTAACATCGATTGCCCCAGCGACTACTCCGCTAATCAGGTTGAAGTAAATCCAATCTGCAAGGCACCTTTTCAAGGTTCTATTTCCATTCCCGGTCGGTGCCTAGCTCGAATCTGTGCCAGGATGGCAAACAGCCGACTCCATCGGTGAACCCCTCGAAGTCCATATCCAATCTATGCCAAGTGGCCCCAAGGCGACTCTGAAGACCGAAAGAGCAACCTAGAGGGGGGTGAATAGCTCGACACCTAAAAACCTATGACCCCCCAAACCCTCTCTTCTCACACCATGCAAGATCATGCAGCAACAAGTGCTACTGACCCTAGAACACGTCGAGGAAAGCCTAGCGGAAGCACTCGAATCAACGCCCAAAAGAATGGACGCAAAACGAGCTAGAACACCAAACAAAGCAGGGCTGCCTGCAAACACTGGATATTCCGGTAAGGCCCGCCAGATATTCTGGTAGAGCAGCTGCCAGGCACGGCACTGGACTGTCCGGTCCTCGCTGCCGGACTATCCGATGGGACACCCGATAGTCCAGTGGCGGAGCCAGATAGTCCAATAAAACAGCCTAGATTTAAGTTTCCAAACCCAAACATAGACCAAATCTTGTCCAAACTTCACAAGATTTTGCACAGGTGTTGACGGCACTTAAGCACGGCAAACCTTATACTGCAAGCGACAGTATCAAGTGTAGCTTTTCCCCAGGATGAGTATCATGGGTTTTTTCAATCCAGGAAATGAACTAATTGAGAACTAATTAATAAGAGTTTATGGTAAACTAAGGGTATAAAATAAGGTCTTAATCTATCTCTAAGCTAGCTCTAAATTTTATCTAATCTACGCCTAAACTATAATAATACTATATGATAAACAATTAGAACAGAACTAGAACACCAATTAAGGGATATTAATTAGAGCCTAATCATGCTCTAATTGGATCCAAGACATGCATGATATGGGCACCACAAATAGATAAGAGCAACGAGATAACTAGTAGCTCAAGGTAGACAAGCATGATCAAGCATAAACTTCATAGCACGATTAAATCAAGATCAATCAACCTAAACCCCTAGATCAGTTTAACCTTCCCCAAGGCTCTACTGTCACTAGTAACCAGGTAATCGACGAAAAACTTTCAACAGCCACATAATTAGAGAATGCACCACTAATTACTTTATATGGTCTAATAACAAAATTAGCACAACTAGAACCTCTAATCACCATGATCAAAAGAACTAGATATACAACTATATCATGAGTAAGCTAGATCAACGATCAAGAACGCTAGAAGAATATAACCCTTAATAACATGCTCTAACTAACATGCATCTAGACCTAAAGTTAATTAGAGCTAGAACAATCATAACTAGAACAAGAAGATGATAATTAGACAGGAACGATGCTTCATTAATAAATTGTATCATACTTACAACCATGGCCATAGCTCTTGATGATACAATTAGACCTCTGGAGCTAGGTAATTAGAGCACAATGCAAGGGCTCTAATCACCTCTAGGAACTAGAAGATCTCTAATCCTAGACTAGAAACTCGACCCTCTACTGTCATCTAGTTGTTGTCCCTCATCTCTACATCTTGTCACCTTGATAATGAATTGGATGCCTTGTCTCGGAGCCTATGGTCGCTATTTATACTCTGGAAAAGACGTGAAAAAAGGGAAACTCGAACCGACGTAGGAATAGGTGGGGTCTAGGTCGACTTTGGGGGTCTAGGTCGGCCGACCCGGACTCTTCCTGCGTCCAATTTTTTCCATCTTTCGCGGGGACGTTGCTTGATTCCTAAGTAATGTTCATGCGGGGCCTTTTGGACTCTTGGGCTTCTGGAATCTTCGGTATGGGCCGAGATTTGATGAAGTCTTTTAGTCTTTGACATATTTGATAATTTTATTGAATAATTATCTCCAATTCCTTGTAGCTCTTGACACCTTCTTAAAGCTTTTGAATAGAAATCCTTGATTAATACAAGGAGAGGCATGAATTAACCAAGCCTTTCTTGTTCATCATCTTCAATGAATGTCATCTCAGAGGTCTTTTCTCACTCGACGTAGATTGTTGTGAATTTCGCGAAAATTGGTCAAAAACCTGTAAAAATCGCATATAGCATATTTCCAAGACAAGGTTGCAAAATCCACAATAATCGATGATAATTGTTAGTAAAAGATACAGTTGACGCTTAAAATCCATGTAAAACTATATAAAATGATACAAAATATTCGTTCATAAGCCGCGTCAACAACATCCCCACTATCACACCCGGTTTTAGAAACAAAACCAGATGACACCATATGTGTGCTCAGGATCTATTTCCCACACATATAGCCGACTTCATTAGTGAATATCAATAGAAAGTGCATTATATAAGCGTATAAAACTTACATTTGACACAAAGGTTAATATATCAAAGTATAGCGGAGCTTCTATCTCGTAGCGGAACTCCATCTTCACAGAAAGGTTGACTGAGGGCACGTATGCCTAAACACATTGTAAACTTCTGGATCAACTTTGTCTTCAAAGCATCATCAACTTGGATAGAGCAGAGCTATATTGTTTTGGGATAGCAAGGGTAAGTACATGTCGTACTCAGCAAGTATTCTGTTTAGGATAAAGTGGACTGGCTTTATAGTAGACAGGCATAGCGGTTGCTTTTAGTTGGTCAACTTTTATTTACTAACAATGAATTAGCATAACCCATCCCCTTATTGTAAAGACAGTAAAATAAATAAGCACAAACCATAATCACAACTGTTATCATTACCACCATCATTACCATGATCACTAGGAGCCGTTTTCCTTGAAAAACTCTAAGCTGTGAGGGTCCAGGCCGCTCTTAACTGTGAGCACGGCTGATATATCAGTTTTTAACACTCTCGAGAGGTTGTACATCTTTACCCACAAGTCATGATTCCCATATGCCTAAGGGTGGATCAGACCCTAAATATTCATTACCTTAGATGAATCGGCAGGGTTTCATTACGAGACCTTTACAAATAATTCCTAGAGTTATGGCCCACTCATTACAGGTTACTCAAGTCAACTAAAGATATGAGAGTTCCGTTCCAAACGGTGACAAATAAATCAAACTGCACCACATTGGCAAAGGGCAAAGTCCCATATCCCCCAGACCCCTCATACGCCATGTTTCAGGAAAGTAAGCCAAAACTCTAGTTCATCTAATTAATCAGTCAAGCCCAGTGCCCATGTGAGTCTTGTGGTTGTACTGTTTTCCTAGGTGGTCGCTCGGCGAACCGATCCTTAGGGTGAGGCCATCGAGCAAACCCACAAAACATGTTCAAATTCTCATGTTGCCAAAGCCATACTTTTATCATCAAATTCATCATTCAATTAGTCAAGATTAACAATGTGAGTAAAGTAAGTTGAGCGGTAGCAATTAATTCTACAACATCACAGCCCTCCCAGGTTAATAGACATGTAAAGGAATATCAAGCTAGTCATTCTTAATAGGAGCATGCAAATTTAGGCTCTAGATCATGTGATTAAAATAAATAGGACATAGGTCAAAGAATACTTGCCATTATTCCCAAGTATAGATATTATTTGCTCAGAGAAAACCAATATGTATATGCTCAAATCAATAGCTTGCACTTGAAAAACTTGATCACCAACTCTTGTCTACAGCTTGGACCGATTTTGGGACCTTCACGTCGAACTTAAGCAACACACATAAAATCTAAGAAACAGTACATCAGACATGAAAAACAGAAAATAAAAAATTTATAAAAATATTCTACGCATCGCCACGAACTCGTGGCCACGAGAACCACTAAAAACGGATTTAAAACAGAGAAGATATGACGAAAACAAGGTAGGAGGGGCTTACTTGTAAACAACTCTCGAAATCCAGGGTTTAAAGTGTCAAAACAGGGGTCGGGCAATTATTGGAGCGGACTGCGGGTTGGTTTAGATAAAGCGCAGGGGCCATTCTGCAAAGACGACGGCAGTAGAGACATGGCACTATGTGATTGGCTGAAATGGTTGACACACGGATGGCTGTAGAGTTCTAGCCGCAAAAGATCATCAAGATCCGGTGTGGCAAGATCCAGATCTCGTGTGGTGGCCGAACGGGGAACAGCGGTGCGGGCCAGTGGCGGCGCGACATGTGGCGATGGGAAACGAACAGGCAGGCAAGCAAGCGCTCGCTCTCGCTCTCGCTCTCTGCTTTCTCTCGCAGGCGCACAGCCGTACGGGAGCGGGGCCCGCAACTGGTGGGATCAGAGGGGAAACGGCTTCCGCCGTACGGAAGAGGGCCCGCGGCTGGCGCTGCGCTCTGCACATCAGGTGGCAGGGAGCAGAAGTAGGTGGTCACGTGAACAGAGAGAGAAGGAAAAGAGCTCACCGGTGTTGTGGTCTTCACCGGAGTCGAGGAAGAAACTTAGATCCACGAAGAACCGGAGATGCCCTCGTAAAATGGAGACCACCCCGACGAAGATCTCGACGAGGCGAACGTCGTGGTGTGCTCGGATTTTGCCGAAGATGGACGGACGAGGAGGAAATCGCCGTCGAACGTTGGTCGAAGTTGGAGAAAACTTCAACCTTCCCGCTCATATCTAGGGAGTTAGGGTTTCGGGATTGAAAAACGGATACCGGTTATGGAGAGAGGACGTCGAGAAGATTCCGATGAATGTATATATGCATGGGTTTGGGCCGAGTTGGATTTGAACTAATTTTCAAAATATTTAATTTCGGGCTTTAAAATAATTCCAGAATATCTAGAGTTAATATTCGTGTCCCCAAAAATACTCCGATGGCGCCAAAAATTGTAGAAAAATTCCTAGATATGTTTTGGCACCCAATGAACTCAAATAAAATATTTGGAGCTCATGAAAAAATTCAGAAGAGCTTCCAATAAATGGAATTTGATCTAGAAAAAATGGGAAAAGCCTCCATATAAATCTAGAAAATTCCTC
Organism: Paspalum notatum; assembly: GCA_022530915.1. NCBI lineage: Eukaryota > Viridiplantae > Streptophyta > Magnoliopsida > Poales > Poaceae > Paspalum > Paspalum notatum. The sequence continues at coordinate 16,448,210 of CM039691.1, forward strand.
GGAACAACTTAACGATGAACAAAGATATTAGGATGGGATTTCACACTCAATACATGCCAGCCTAGCATGGAGTGATGAGATGGTCAGCGAGATGGATAACGAGGGGGAAAGAGAAGCCTGACACACGGAGAGGGAGACCATACGACAGGGCGAGGGTAGAACGAGGAAAGATGGTTAGGCCGAAAGAGAGGAGAGACAATGGAGAAGGGATGCAAGCCAAGCCCAAGAGGGGAAGGAGATTGGGTCAAAGCACCGGTGAAGATAGGAGGAGGATTTCCGGCCTTTTTTTCTTTTGAAAACTTTTCAAACTCATTTATTTTCAAGATTTTTAACACGCTATGAATTAAAAAAAAAATTGAACTCAAATCCTTAGGCAACCACTCAACATAAAACCAATGCAATGGCATGAATGCAACAACATGTTGTCCTAAATTTATTTTATTTGTTTTAAAATTTATTTTATAAAGATCATTTGAATGCTCATTCTAAATACGAAAATCCATAATAAATTGAGAAAAAATATTTTAACTATTTTAAATTCATAAAATAAAATTTAGGGTGTCACACCCACTCTTAAACCTTGCTCGTCCTCGAGTAAGTCAAGAATCAGCATTGACCTACATTAACTTTTTCATACCTTAATCTTAATTAATCAAACTAACAGACTCTCTCAAAATTTTAAGTTTGAACCAGCAAATTATGAAAGAAAAGATATTCAGCTAAGCTCATCCCACAATAAAAGAATTAGCAAGAGTTCAAATTTATCAAAGACACATCTCCTCATTTTAGCCCTAAGTTTTCGATAAAGATAATCAAACATTAAGAGATAAATTCTTGCAAAGCCAAAGAAACACACTCAACTCTCTAGTGTCTTGATATCTAAATGGTATTCAGTAAACATATATAAGTGGAAGCTAATCTGAAGCTTGGTATGAATCCTAATCAAAACTTATTTTCAAAATATTGTCAAACCAAGAAAGAAATCTGCTGGTTTTACTGAGACTTGTCAAAAAGATCATGGAATAAAATAATGTTGAGAGGAAAAAGATGGAACACACATTTAGAAGGGTGGATATATGCAAGTGTCAGTGGATGATCTCAAGGCACAAATGAAGTCCATGCTATCAGATTGCACATGGTTGGAATATTTTCTAGAGTATATATATAAACAGGATATCCCTTACTGATACTAACAAATAAAACTCTAAAAACTTAGAAGATACTCGCTTTTTTTTCTCTTTTTTTTTTTGCTTTTTGGGCGACCACTTGGTTTTTTTTTTTTGCTTTTGCCCCCTCAAAATTCTAAAATCACATAGCGTATAACAAGGTACCTCTCATCCACACTCTTGAATAATACTCACCATCGCCCTTGAGTATATATCTAAAACAATTTAACTTAGAGGATAGAGCTGATCCTTTAAATACTCCAGAAAATAATGGGTTGTGGTCAAGGAGAATACACAAAAGGATAATCTTGGTTTAAGGATGGATATCCAGCAAAGTTTGTACTCTCTCCAACGTAGAGAGACACAATGCATGGATAGAAAGGCTAGCAAAGAAAAGATACGCAAAAATGAATGACCAGCTTCTAAGTCTCATACCCTAGATCACAGTCTCGATCTAACTTATTTGAAAAACAAATTTGATAAATCTAAGGTTTAAAACTATATCGCTCTGGTAGGAATGGGTATTACAAGATAATCTCATAAAATTGATCATGGCATTTATAAGCAGTAAAAATAAATAAGGAGATGATCATGATAAAAATTAAACTTTGCAAAAATTAAATCATATGGGTCTTTATGAACAATCGTAATCAATCACAAATTTGCTGGCTAGTTCAATTAAGCATGTTTTATGAGAGCCCGCTAATTTAATTAATCAAAACTAAGGCATGATAAAGATAAAGCGGCAACTTTCATCATTTTTTTGAAAGTATTAATTAATTAAGCATAGACCATGGTTATAGCATTAATCACACTATAAATCTAAACTAACATACTAAAAACAAGAGAAACACAAATGTAACACCAAATTGATAGATATAGCTGATAATTGCAGAATTTAAAATGAAAAGAGAAGGTATTAGAAATATGTTACCGGATATTCCTTCAATTTCCTTATCATTAACTAATTTCCTGCAAAACAATTCAAGTGCACATACTACTCTCGAGGTAACGGTCAGGAGTAGAAACAATTTACCATAATCTAATAATATCCTCATTGACTTTTAACTTGTGGCATAATTAATCGTAAAAGAAAAAACAAAAAACCTAATGTGTGTATGAGAATTTGTAATTATGCAAGAGATAAGCATATAAATAAAGACAATGATTAAATCAAGTTCTAAACACTATATTTACAACATGATTGCCAAGTCCCTCTATAGCCATCAAAATTTTAATTAACCAAGATTAAAACACCATGTTTTATCAAGGTCATCAACTCATAACAGCACAAGAAAAACAAAGCACATTGCAAATCTTATAAACTAATCAAATGAAACTATGGATAACTAGCAAGGTTAATTAACTTCATCATGATGATCAACTATTTAATCTAAATACCATACTTATATAAAATTGCTAAGTTAAAACACTTGATGAATGTTATTATAAACAAGAAAGCACACATTATGAAGTTAATTAAACAATCAAGCAAATTATAATCCAAAACATGCAATTTAATCTCAACGAAAAAGAGTTTATACATGAAATATGAAAAACAAATACGGAAAGTTTATACACGAGAAACATGATTAGCAAGAAACTTTCAATTATACCAAATGATGATGGTCTTAAATTAAATCTAAACACCATGTTTACACTTAATTTACAAAGAAGAAAACTCGGCCGAGAATCAACATAAATATAAAGCATCCATCATGAGGTTTATGAAAATTTCAGAGCTAAAAAAATAAGTCTGGAGAAACAAATGATAATGCAAATGCAAGGTGGAAAACACAAATTAAAAAGATGTGATGGTGTTAACTAAAACAAAAGTTAGATTAAGTTAACTAGCCACAAGCTAAAGGTTTAAAGGCTGGTGTCATGCTTCCTATTTCTCTATTAAAAGACTCTAAGACTCTTAACACTAAAAAGAACGGGTTGCCTCCCGAAAAGCACTTAATTTAAAGTCATAAAGCTAGATTTCTTACTTACCTCTGTTGAAGTGAAGCCATGGTTCTTGGAGTAAAAATCTGAAGTGTCCATACAGCTTGATAACTTGATTGTGCAACTTCATTGTGTTTTAATCATGGCATCACTTGTGTGCACAATCCTCTGGTTGTGCGTTCATGTGCCAATATCTTTGAAGCTCCTTGCAAATGAACTTGATCATAAAAATCTCATGGAAGCACTGCCCAAGCCTTCTTCATCATTGTTATCACCATTTTCCTCAAGTAGTCATCACCATTGTTGCTGCCACCTCCTTCTTCATTGAATAACTCATTGGTCTCGAACAGAACATACCTCAAATAATAGATCCATTGGATAGCTTCTAAAATTATTTTTCCAACAAGTACTTATACGTCAAAATCTGATTCCGTATGAAGGAGTAATGCCCGTTTTACTCAAGCACTGCGTTCTGTCCAGACTTCAATTCAACTCGCGCAACTTTCAATGATTTGCACATTGCTCCTCGTAGAAATCTTCAAATTGAGTGATTCTTATTGCGTTGGAAAGAGGACTTCATGGGTTTTCCAAATATAAGAAAATATTCTGTCTTTGTCTTCTGAGGTCGAGCTCCATGTTGATGACATCTTCAGCTTTCAATTTTCAGCTTTTCCGATGCTGACAATCTTCAACCTTTTGGACTTAGATTTTGTGGAAATTGTCTAAGTCCACCATTGTTGATCTTGAAGCTTCATAGGCCTGATTCTTGTCTCAATTCCTCCTCCATTCAGTCCACTCACTCTTCAATTTGAAACCCAATCAAACTTTTGCAAATTCTGATGATATCTTCAAATCCATGCCAAATCCTTGTATCAATCATCATGAATTTGTCTTGTACTTTTCCACACATTGGTCTCATTGTTTCTATTGAAGTGTGAATTTCTCTGCATGGTTAGCTCATAGTGTGCACACATATATATAATATAATAGCATCATGGCAATGATTAGAAATAAAAGTAGAGTCACAGAGTTGATTGGTTTAAACAAACATTTGATTCCTGAATCAAAGATAACTATAATTTAAATTGAAATCACATAGCAAAATACTAAGGCATATATATTTCATAGATGAACATGATTCATAAAATCAAACAAGAGATAAACAAGACGATAGGTTCCTAATGATTTTGGCCAAATTACAGAGATGATTTTGAAGGAAATAAAATAAAATTAGGCTTAGATAAAATTCTAACAAGGGTTTTTTTTAGAGACAAAACGTTTTGAAATTTTAAAATTTCAAAGATAATACTGTGCACAAATAATAAGTCATGATAAACATGCACATGTTCATGTTTAAAATTTCAAAAGCAATTTGCACAAAAATTAAACCTGGACCAAACCACTTACGGAGGAATAAGCAGTCGGTCCCCTTCTACTTTTGCACAAACTTTGGCTCTTAGTTTTTATTTTATTTATATCCAAGCTTAAACTTGAGAATCGACCAACAAGCAAACCTTAACCATCTCTAAGCATGAGTAGACTCAATCAACTAATTAAAGTAAAAAGATCTACTAAAAGAACATGAAGATAATCTATATGCCAGCCAACAAAACATGTTGGAATTAAGCATTGCAAAGATAATCTATAGACAAGAAGGTAGTCTAAATGATTCTCAAAATCTGAATTAAGGCAACAAAGGTTTTAATAAAAGGCTAAAAACAAAACACAAGAAAGGATAAGAGGATAACAATCAACCAAACAACATTTTAATTATCATTATGAAACATCTCTAATCAAACATAGGTAAACTTTAATTATATTTATAATTAAAACAAGAATTACCTTAATCTTGAAGAAGTGAAGTTCAAATCTTAACTTCAAGTTGACTTTTTATCTTCTTCCTTGGAATGCCATGATTGCATGCACCATCAAGTGTTGGAGAAGAATACTTCTTGTCTTTCTCGAAATTCAGTTTTCCTTGCTCTGCCCCTTTAGTACTTCGACCATAACTTTCTCATCTGATGTCCAAATAATGCTAATTCGGAATCTATCCTGTAGAGCTCGAAAAGATCTACAATTTTGGTATTCGGACTTTTTTCATTTGACGTCGTTAAGGTCTTCGAATTGGCTCCACAAGGTGTTGCTGTCCTGAATTCCGAGAGTAGCTCGAGATTTGGTTGGAGCTTGTATTGGTTTTTGGCTTCCGAAACCTTCTCGGCTAATCATATTTGCCTCCATTATCTGTAGCTTAGAATGAATAAGCTCCAAAGAACATTAGTCTCAAAAATTAATTGACACAGCAGACATACCTTTAACAGCATAGTTACTTACTTCGTGATAGTCGTAGAAAAACTCAATAACGGATCATAGGCCACTAACAGCGTTAGCACTTACTATTAAAGAGTTTCAAACCTAGCTTTTTTTTATTGGACCGAAGCCCATTTTTCCTGTAATGTTAGTTAAAGCAAAATATAAAGAGAAACTATATTCTAATAGAGTTTATAAAAGATTAAACTAATAAAAGAGCTAAACTTATTCTAAACAAAACTATCTATTATAAAATTAAATGCAAGAAAGTAAATAAAGTACAATAAACTAAAATAAAAGGCACAAAATAATAGATAAAAGGCTAAATTAAGAAAAACATAAAAACAAAAATACAATGACAGCAAAGTTGCTGGGTTAATCTAAACTATAAATGAACATAAGAACGAACGACAAACACAAAAACATAATTAGATAAACTAATTAGCACACAATTAGAAAACATAAACTAACTATTAAAACTAGTTGTAAAAGACAAAATTAAATAAATACATAAACTCAAGTTAATTTGGACTCGACTAATTAGTTCTCCGACAACGGCACTAGAAAAGCTTATCGACGACAGTTAAGTACGGCAAACCTTATACTATAAGCGACAATATCGTGTGTAGCTTGTCCCTAGGATGAGTATCATGGGTTTTGTCAATCCAGGAAACGAACTAATTGAGAACTAATTAACAAGAGTTTATGGTAAACTAAGGGTATAAAATAGGGTCTTAATCTATCTCTAAGCTAGCTCTAAATTATATCTAATCTACGCCTAAACTATACTAATACTATATGATAAACAATTAGAACAGAACTAGAACACCAATTAATGGGTATTAATTAGAGTCTAATCATGCTTTAATTGGATCCAAGACATGCACGATATGGGAACCACAAATAGATAAGAGCAACGAGATAACTAGTAGCTCAAGGTAGACAAGCATAATCAAGCATAAACTTCATAGCATGATTAAATCAAGAACAATCAACCTAACCCCCTAGATCGGTTTAACCTTTCCGCGGGCTCTACTGTCACTAGTAACCAGGTAATCGACGAGAAACTTTCAACAGGCACATAATTAGAGAATGCACCTCTAATTACTTTATATGGTGTAATAACATAATTAGCACAACTAGAACCTCTAATCACCATGATCAAAAGAACTAGATATACAACTATATCATCAGTAAGCTAGATCAACGATCAAGAACTCTAGAAGAATATAACCCTTAATAACATGCTCTAATTAACATGCATTTAGACCTAAAGTTAATTAGAGCTAGAATAAGCGTAACTAGAACAAGAAGATGATAATTAGACAAGAACAATGCTTCATTAATAAATTGTATCATACTTACAACCATGGTCATAGCTCTTGATGATACAATTAGACCTCTGGAGCTAGGTAATTAGAGCACCATGCAAGGGCTCTAATCACCTCTAGGAACTAGAAGAACTCTAATCCTAGACTAGAAACTCGACCCTCTACTCTCATCTAGTTGTTGTTCCTTATCTCTACGTCTTGTCGCCTTGAATGAATTGTATGCCTTGTCTTGGGGCCTATGGTCGCTATTTATACCCTAGAGAAGACGTGGTAAAAAGGGAAACTCGAACCGATGTAGTAATAGGTGGGGTCTGGGTCGACTTAGGGGGGTCCGGGTCGGCCGATCCGGACTCTTACTGCGTCCAATTGTTTCCATCTTTCGCGGGGATGTTACTTGATTCGTAAGTAATGTTCATGCGGGGCCTTTTTGACTCTTGGGCTTATGGAGTCTTTGATATGGGCTGAAATTTGACGAAGTCTTCTAGTCTTTGACATATTTGATGATTTTATTGAATAATTATCTCCAATTCCTTGTACCTCTTGACACCTTCTTGAAGCTTCTGAATAGAAAGCCTTGATTAATATAGGGAGAGGCATGAATTAACCAAGCCTTCCTTCTTCATCATCTTCAATGAATGTCATCTCAGAGGTCTTTTCTCACTCGACGTAGATTGTCGTGAATTTCGCGAAAATTGGTCAAAAAACTGTAAAAATCACATATAGCATATTTCCAAGAGAATATTGTAAAATCCACAATAATCGATGATAATTGTTAGTAAAAGATATAGTTGACGCTTAAAATCCATGAAAAACTATATAAAATGATACAAAATATTCGTTCATAAGCCGCGTCAACAACAGGCTATCTAAGGTCTATTCCAAAGCTATTCCCAGAAGATCTATTGAAAAAGATCACGGGACTAGCGGGAATTTTAGATCTCATGAAGATGGCAATATTTGGTCAAGAAAGAGGAAAACCCAAACCTGACTTACTCGTGGCAATCCAGCGGGATTGATCCACGTCCTTGCAAGTCCAAAACACCAAAAGATAAGAGGAAAAATCTCGTAGGCAAACCAAAACTCCAAAAGGCCTTGAGATTTCACCCAAAATCCAAAGGGAGGGGGAGGGAGAAGAATTCTGCACTCAAGTACTCAAGACATGGCCACGAAATTCACTCTATTCCATACCAAAACAGGTCACACGGTCTGAAAACAAGTAGAGACTCAATCTCCAAGCAGCCTCCCACTTCCTACCCTCTTTCTATGGGGCTAGATCTCTCTAAAACCCACTAATCATCTTGCTCTTGCTTGGATTTCAAAAATGGAGTCCTAACCCTAGGTCTAAGCACTCCAAACCAGCCAAGAGAGAGAGCTCAAGGCAGCCACCCTCTTATTTATACTACATGACTCATTACCCTAGGAGTTTTTCACTTAACCCCCTATATTAGAGACACTTACACTAAAAAGGCCCGTAGGGGCTAGAAAAGACGTCGGGAAAATCGGATGAACGAACACAATAAAGTCCAAGGCGTCTTCGGTTTCTCCGCCTCATCCAGATGGTCTCCACGTGTCCAATAGCTCATCCCTCAAATAACCACCGGTTTTGGGATACCGGCAACCTGACCTTGGTTTTGACGGTAGAACCAGGAAACGCTCTTGGGCCCCGGTTTTGACGCTCGAACCGGAAAACGATTGTGGGCTTCATCGGTAGAGTGATGTATCGGCTCACGACACCGTCCTGAGCCCAAGGTCGCACTTATGGGCCGAGCCTAACTTAGACCGCAACCCAAGCCACCTGCCGGTCCACTCGGCAGGGCTTTTGTCTCGCCATGTCCACTCTGGCGCCGCCTCTTAGTCCACTTGAGAGGGATTTTCCTCCAGGTCACACTTAGGAGGTGCTTGCTCATCTTTTAGCATGTCTTCGGTGTTGACAAGCACTCATCACAGCTAGGACGAAAGACCAGACTCGGTACACTTGAGTCCCTCAGACTCAACCTCCTAATTGCTCGAGTGTAAGATCCAGTGCTCGCCTGAGCGGCCCCCCGACATCTTCCCGGTTCGAATGACAAAACCGGGGCCCAGTGAATTTGCAGTGCTTACATCATATTAAACAATTAATACTAGTTGATAAAAAATACATAAGGCCCAATGAATTTTTACAATAAAATATTGAATTCTAACACAAGTTCATTAAGAATTCTAAGTTAAATTTGAGTATATAGTCTTCATGTTGACCTAAAGAAGTTATTCTTCTTGAATCCATAAACTACAAAATTTTTATGTATAAATAATATAATTCTTGATTTATATTATTGGGACTTTAGACAAGTCCAGCAGATTGTGTATACTCCCTCCTCCCATTAATACATAACGTTTTAGATCAATTTTGAACTAAAAATATCATATATTAGAGCAATAAGGTGCCGAACCCTGCCATCGATCTTCTTGGCATGTAGGCCATCAAAGCCCAAGTTCAATTAACATTGCTATAGTGTTCAGTTATTGTAGATCTTACTTAAGTAGGTTTTTGGCCATTATATGTTCTTCTTGGTTACCAACATGCTGCATTCTACAAGCATTATTTTAGCCCCTTTTGATTGTATCCAAAATCGGTACAAAACTTAAGCCCCTCCAAATGAGTACTTCGGTTATACAAGCATGTAACTTTTTTGCGCTTGCAAATTCCAAAATCGTGTTTCTCACTTAATCAGTAAAAACATCTTGTCCCTCTCAAATACTCACTCAATCTCAAATTATAAGTGGTTTTAGGTATCGAATAGAATAATACATTATTCAATGTATGTTGTTTATATTCATGTCTAGATTTATCAAAATCTTTATGAACAAGGACAGAAGGAGTTATTGCCAAAACTAAGAGTAATTTAGGGAAAAGGAAGCACATGCGTAGAGTTAGTCTTTTAGGAATTTTTTTTAAACGAACCAGCAGCCTATTATATTCAAAAGAGGGGGAGCCCAACAAGGAGCTACAAGAAAAACAAAACAACAAGCAAAGACCTATACAAACGAGAGAAAACTTGACTAAAAACAAGGACTTGGGCCCTTTAGCTCCCACAAAAACCCAAAGGTGCACCTCAGTTTTTATTTTTTTTGGAGAACCTTGCCACTAGGGGCTTCCACTTGGCTGAAAATGCGATTGTTTCTCTCCGTCCAAATCTCCCAACACACTAGAATGATGGGCGAATGAAGACCTATTTTTGAGGTTCATGGGATGGCGGCGGTGTTTGTCCACCATTGGTATAAGTTGTTGCTAGGAACCCAACTACTCAGTTCTAGCCCTAGAGTTGCTGTTCAGTAGGATAATTCTTTCTAGATGTGCTTGGTGAACTACATTCCGCATTCCGCAAAGAGGTGGATGATCGATTTTAGCGAAAGGTGATAGAGTTGACACTGGCCTGGATTGGTCCAACCACGCGCCTATAGCCTATTAGCAGTTCAAATGCAGTTCTGGATACCAAGCCAGCTAAAAATTTACATTTGGGCGAAGCTCACACTAGCCAAATCAAGTCCTTGAAATTTGTTTGCATTGAACAATTAAATTAGCCAATTTAAACTGGGCGGTTCTTTTTACGCAGGGAATGTATCCCAAGGCAAAATGGTTCTAAAACAGGAAGAACCACGGACTAGATCCTTGTAAAATGCACCACATGGGCGGAATTTGCTATCTCTGATTTGTCAGCTCTCGGTGCACGCATGGTATCACCGATTCACCACAATGTGCTGTTGAGAGCCAATGGACCGGCCTCATTGCTCTCCTGGTGTGATGAGTGGTTGTCAACGAGCTCAAGCCCTCCGATGGACTGGAGGCCCTCCGATGGACTAGAGGTAGATGATGAAGACCTAGATGGACAGAGGCAAAAGCCCTCTAATGGACCGTCGGCAATGCTCGGTGTCGGTCGGCCATGGAAGCTTGGTACACGGAGGGGCGGCTCGGCAATGGTGGTGTAAGCCCTCCATTGGACCGCGAGGCGACTCCGATGGACTAGAGAAGCCGGGTGCCACCGTGGTGCTCCAACTTGAGTGCATGGCGCGAAGACGTGCGAGGGAGGCTTTGGCGGCTTCGGCTCAAAACTGCCACCCAAGTTCAAATAACTTGGTGGGTTGGGCTTCGACTTGCCAAGATAGAAGATTGGGCCAAGACCCGGTCCAGGAAGCCCGCAGAATAAAGTTTTTCAGTTTCTGACTTCAAAACTGGGGGAAGCTTCCGGACTACTGGCTATGTGGCGTACATCCAAGCGAGGCATGGAGAAGAAGAAGATCAAAGCGTCATCGTAGTCGTCCGATTGTATCATTTTCATTTCAGCCCCTTCCGGGCTTTCTAGAGTAGGGGTCTTAGTGTTAAATGGTGTCGTTAGGCCTGGACAATATATACCTAAGTCGTTGGTCATTTAGGTGACTCTTCCACTATTAGAAAGCCCTAGGCTTAGTTTCCATACAGCCAAGTGCCAAAGAGAGAAAGGAGAGCTTTAGGCTAGGATTTGAGTCCCCTAGCTAGGGTTCTTCACATCAAGAGGGAAGATGAAGGGCGGTAGGCTATAGGAACCTTTGTATGAACTTGATTTCGTGATTAATCCAGCAATATTCCTCTGAAATTGGAGTGCTTGTGTGCAGCCCTCTCCCTTCCCCCTCTCTAGTTTGGTTTTTGGGTGATTTCTCAAAGGCTTTTGGTGCTTTCCTTTGCCTACGAGTTTTCCCACTTCTTTTGGTATTTTGGACTTGCAAGGACGTGGAGATTATGACTTACATCATCTCAAACCTGTAGGTTTGCCACAAGCAAGTCGAATTTTGAGTTTCCACTTTTCTTGCCCAAAGCTTGCCTCTTCACGAGATCTAAAATTCTCACTAATCCCTTGATCTTTTTCTATGGATCTTTTGGGAATAGCTTTGGAATAGTGCTCAGATAGCCTGTGTTAATTTTCCTGAAGATTGGACAAGGTTTGGTCAGGTTTTAGATTTGGGAACTCAAGTTCCAGGGTTCTACCGGACTATCCGGTGCAACCACCGGACTATCCGGTCCTCTACCGGACAGTCCGATGGCGTGCAACGGACTATCCGGCTTCGGCCCTCGTCCCAGCCTCTACCGGACTATCCGGTGCAGGTCACCGGACTATCCAGTCTCTACCGGACTATCCGGTGAAGTGCATCGGACTATCCGGCGTGTGGCTGTGCAGTCGGTTTGTGTTGGAGATTTTGCCGTTTGGGTTTTGCTTTGTCCTTGCCTGAGTGATTCTCACCACTGGCCCATACTCTTCACTCTCTGTTCATCAGTGAGACGCATTTAGGTGAGGAGTGGCTGCGTGGGATCCTCTTTTGCAAGTGACGTTGTTTCACTTGACTTGCGATCTTGTGGTCGTTGAGTCTTGTGCTTCCGCTCGCTTGGTGTGTACCTGTTCAGTGGGCGACACCAAGTGCTTGCTAGACACGTTTCCTTTCAGTGGACGGTGTCTAGCGTTTGTTGTGTGTAGTGTGTCAGTTTGCACCAGGGGGTTGTGAGTTTGACTTTTTAAGAGCTCCTATTCACCCTCCCCTCTCTAGTCGCACGTCTCGGTCCTACAAGTGGTATCAGAGCCGATTAGGTTTCCCATACCTTAACCGGTGAAGAAACCGCAGCGACTATGACTTACTCTGGGAAGATTCCCGTCCTTGGCTCCGATGGCTATCCCTGCTGGAAGGGTAGGATGGAGGCGTTCCAGGACATATGGAATGCTACTCAGAATACGACTTTTGTGGTGCGTCCAGTTGCTGAGCGTACTATGCCTGAGATCGTGGCTCAGCATGAGGTCAATGTCAAGGCTGTTAACTTTCTCTTTTCTGGGCTTGGTCCCAAGGATTATGAGAGTGAGTCACCTCAAGACGGCGCGTGAGATATGGTCCCTGCTTAGTCCACACCATGAGGGGACTGCGACCATTAAGGCTAGACTTGTGGAGACTTACCGGTGCGAATATGAGAATTTCGTCCAAAAGCTGGGAGAGTCAGTAGACGACTTGTTTGGTCGCTTTCAGTCGATCATTAACAAGTTGCGTGTCAACTCTGCCCCCGATGAGCTCCCATACACCGATCATCAGCAGGCTGTCAAATTGCTATATGCTTTGGATAGAAAAGTATGGGAGATCAATCTGAACTCAATCATTGAGTCGGCAGGGTATGACACGATATGAGTAGAGGCGCTCTATAGTAAGCTCAAGGCCACAAAAGTAGATTACAAGATGAGGGATTCCCTCGCTTGTACAGGTTCCAAGAGTCTGGCCTTGGCTACCCCCTCTAGTGAGTCTGCTACTAACCCCCTGTTGCACAACTTCTTGTTTTCTACTTTGATGTCTGTTACAGAGGAGCAGTTGGCGATGCTTAGGGATGATGAGCTTTGTCTGGTGTCTAGTCGCTTTCAGCACGCCTATGACAACCCGATGAGCAAGAAGAGGGGAGAGAGGCCCAAGTGCTTTGAGTATGGAGAGGTCGGCCACATCATCGCCGAGTGCCCAAACAAGAACGACTACTACAAGAAGGGCAAGTGCTACTCCCGCGACTCCGACAAGTACCACTCCGGCAAGCCAAGCTTTGACAAGCACCGCTCCGGCAAGCACAGCTTCGGCAAGCGTCCCTTCGGCAAGAAGAACTTCTAGAAGGCTTTCAAGAGCTACCAGAAGGACAACCGGAAGTGGGTCAAGGCGTTCTTCGCCGAGATCTGGTTCTGCAGCAGCGGATCTTCTTCCTCTTCGTTCTCATCGAGCTCAAGTGATAAGGAGATCAAGTACAAAAAGGACAAGAGGAACGATCAAGGAGGTCCAGCTGGCTTGTGCTTTATCTCCACCAAGTCCAAGCGCAAGCACAAGTTCAAGAGGAGCTCGGTTTGCTCCATGGTGCTTGAGGACAAGGAGAACAAGGGTGACGGCAGCAACTCTTCCTTTGATGATGAGGTAACTCTTGAGCAAGCTGAAATCCTTGAGATGCTAGAGCAGAACAGCCGAGAGCTAAAAGCCCAGGATAAGATGCTGGAGAAAGCAGCTAGGAAGCTGCAGAAGTTGAAAGCCCAACTTGCTGAGGCTTTAGAGGAGAATGAGAGGTTGAGGAGTGTGAGACCCCAACCCAGTGAGTTTGAGTGCCCTACCTACGAGTCTTTCATGACGGAGCTTGGTGACCAGAGAGATAGGTATGCAAAGCGGGTAGAGGAGATAGATGGGCTGAAAGTTGAGTTAGGCAAACTCCAGTCCAAGCTGGATGAGCCTACTTTGAGTGGAGAGCTTGAGTGTGAGTCTTGCCCCTGTTTAGCTAGAGAGTTAGCTGTGTTGAAGGATAAGTTTGAGGGGCAGGTCAAGGAGCTTGAGGAGCTTAGGGCTAGACCTGCGCTTTTAGATGCGTGTATGGTCTGTCCTACTTTGAGAGGTGAGTTAGAGCAGTTGAGAGCTGACTTTCAGATGCTTTCAGCACCTACTGACACTTGTGAGAACTGCCTGACCCTTATGATGCAGCTGGTGGATAGGGATGCCACCATTAAGAAGTTGGAGAAAGGTACTCCTGTGATACCCTCCTTAGACTGTGTCACTTGTACTGCCCAGACTGTAGTTCTGGAGGATCTGATGGAGAAGGTGTTGTCTTTGCAAGATGACAACAATAGGTTGAGAGAGGTGCTGAGTTGGGTGTATGCAAGGCAACCCCAACTAGAGATGATTATAGAGAGCACCAAGAGAGGCGAGGGTGACATGAGTGGTTTTGGGTTTGGGGAGTGCAGTACTTCGGGTGAGAAGAGTGCACTAGTTAAGATTAGAACTGCTTCTGCCCAGCCAGGTGAGACTGTTGATGGGGTTTACCATTGTTATGCTCTAGCACCTCAAGTGCATAATCATTCATCATATGTGCAGCATTCATCATACATTGGCATGCATTTGAACCCTAGTTCAAACTTGGTTGAAATGGAACTTGTTGAAACCTGTTTTCTGCATATATGTCTCTGTGATTGTGCCCATAACTTTGATTCTATTTAGATTTGGGTAAAACTCATATTGAAAAACTTGTACATAATTTTGTGATAAACAACTTTGGTAATTGGTGTTTCGACATGCAGTAAGGTTTGCATAGAGTTTTGGGGTTTTTTCTGTCAGCATGTGAATTCTGACTAAACTTAACTTGTTTAGTAATTTCACATTTTGTTTGGTCTAAAGCCATAATCTTGCAAAACTCTAATTGAATAAGTTGTAGATCATGAAATTCTGAACAACATTGGTATAAAACTCCTTGAGTGAATGTGACCAGAAAATGGAATTTTAGAATTTCTAAACTTATGGGTTCTGTTGGTCAAACCTTGGTCAGGAGTTTAAATTCAAAGTTAAATCATATTTTTGAATAGAACATGGTATGAAAGTTTATAACAAAGTTGTAGAGCTCGAAATTTAGAACATTTCATCCAATTACGGTATTTTCAAATTCGGCCCCTAAGTTAGTCAAATAGGCAAATTTCTGAAACACATTCCTTGGTCAAACTGGGCTTTTCCATTTTCGGAGTTTGAATTTCCCTCTTTGTCTCAATGACATGTGGGACCCACCCGTCAGGCCTCGGATTCGGGCGGGAACGGCGTCAGCTGTGGGTCCCACTCGGCCCCTCGCCTCGGTGCACTTGGTCCGTGGACGCCCCCTCTCCACCCTCACCCCGGCCTGGACCGCGTCCACGCCCGTGCCACCGGCCTTCTCCCCCGCTCGCTCGCGCACACACGGCGGACGCGCTCTGCCGCGCCGCGCCCCCCCCCCAACACCTGGATGCCTTTCCGGCCGAGAGGCGAGGCCAAAACCTGCCCCGGCTCCCAGTCGCCTCCCTCCTATCATTTCCACTCGCCCGAGTCGCCTCCCTCCGCCTCTTCCTCCCGAAGCGCAGTGCACCGCCGCCATTGCCGCCGCCGCGGAGCTCATAGCGCGGACCGCCTCGAGCTGCCTCTCGCCCCGCCGAAGCGCACCTCGCGCTCGCCTCCCCGTCCTCCACCACCTCCGTACAGTCTCGCCCTTCACCATCGGCTCTGCACCCTTCTCCCGCGAGCGCGCCCCCACGGCCGCCATCGCCGCCGGCCCTCACCGCGGAAAGCCATCTCCCGGCCCTCCCTCGCCTCCACGACCCAACCACCGGGACCATCGCGCCGCCGCGTAGCTTCCACGCTCGACGGCGACCCCAATCGTGCCCTACCCCAACCGAAATCGAGCCGAGCCGCCGCTCACCGCTGCGCCGTCGCCGTCTCGGTTGACCGCTGCTGCTCGCCTCTCCTCTTCACCGCCGGCGACGAGACCTAGAGGGTCGAGTTCGCCGTCGCGGGAGGCACATCCCCGGCCCCTCTCGACTCCAAGAGCTCGCCCCCACGCGTCGCACCGCGCCTGGGAACGCACGCTTCCGCGCGCGGTCCGCCTCGGCTGAAGGTAGAAGAAGGGGTTGCCATTTTTGCAGAGAACCCCCTCTCCTTATCGCTTATTTTGTCACTGTTCGTTGTGTCTTGTATAAACTATAAACACACCCCTGGATCTATTAGGGTTTCGCATTTTAACCCGAACCTTTGCATGTTTGCTGATCTAACCCCGGGCTTTAGGAGTTTCTCACGCGCTGTTCACTGAGTCTGAGGGTATTTGCGTGCTAGCCCTGGGTGATTTGAAATAATCACGGATTAGTCTTTGGGTCTATAGTTTTTCCAATTAAAATGCATGATTTTGGCTGTAAACTTTAAAAAATCATAACAATTGAAATAAAAATCTAAAATGGACAAACTCAGTGGCTATGAACTCCTTGTGAGTAGATCTACAGGCTAGGTATGATGTGGAAGTGTAAATTGACTGTTTTGCCCTTGTTTAAATTGCATGCATGATTAGGGTAAATAAATGGCAAAAGTGGACTAAACGAACTCCTAAAATGTTGAAACTTGGACAGTGGCTTTAGTGTGGTATTTAGGCATTGTGTGAATTTTTGTTGCAGTAGCACTTACTGTTAAGTGACTAATCTACCTCTAGGCTTAAGTTTTTGCAATAAAAATGCATGGGAAGTACTTACCATATGAAATATGCTCCAAAGGTTGTACTAGATTTTTGAGACACACCTTATGCTATGTATAGCATGCTGGTAAAGTTTGAGGCTTTGCATGTTGGGTTTGAGTAGTGATTGGAAAATGACAAAATGTCACATGCTTAAATAAATAATAGGAAAAAGTGGTTCTAAATTGCATAAATAATTCCATAGAAATTTGGTAGCTTGCTAATGATGTATAGGTTCCAAAAAGTATTTTTGTGAAGTCTGTGAGTATTGTTTTGATGTGCATTTAAAATAGACCTAGATAACTATATGGAAAATAGATGTCCCATCAAACTATGGATTTTGTGCTTGCAAATTTTTGTATATGATGATCATGCAATGAAAAGCTTGCTGTAGAAATTTCAAGTTCAGAACCCACTCCTATAATTATGAAAAGTCTGAAAAGATGTAGGGCTGATGACTTGCGGAAATTTTAATAAATTAATTATAACTTGTTTGTAGCTGAAATTTTGACAGTAGCATTATGTGGTATGTTTCTACATGTGATAAATAATTGAGCTCAATTGGAGCTGTGTAACAGTAAGACCTTGACACGGGTACTTTAACTCAATAAAAAGATGAACTTTTATAATGGACCTTAGTATACTTTATGTAGGGGTGTAATGTTGCTTGTTACTATGTCATACATATAACCTGTACCATATGCATGTATTTGCATTCTCTTGCACTCACTTGCATATTATATCATGCATATAGATTCCGCGAAAGAAGGATCAACACAGGAGCTAAGTGTCGGGGTTTTAATCCGGCAATGCACCACGGGATGCTTTTGTGGGCATCTGCATCAACTATAGCTCGATGGTTCGCTTTGAGATTCGATGAAGAACACAAAACATAAAGAAGACACGATTTATACAGGTTCGGGCCGTGACATGCGTAATACCCTACGTCCTGTTTAGGGCTGATTGTATTGATTTGAGCTCTCGGGATTACAATGAGGGCGTATGAGGTTGAGGGAGTTGGAGAGTTGAGTTCCTATGGGGTGGAGGAGTTGTATTGTTGAGAGGGACCCCTAGCCCGCCTTATATAGTCCAGCATGGCTTGGGTTACAAGGAGTTCTAGTCCTACTAGAATTGGTTACATCTCCTACTAGGATTCTTCTTACATCTTCCTTGTACACATCGAGTCCTTGTCTTGCGCACCGAGTTGTTCTCGCTGCCTTCTGGATTGGGCCCTCCAACGGTCCATGTCTTGAATCCTCGTCATGAGGAACCAGGGGATATCTATCCCCCACAAGCCCCCGAGCTTCAAGTTGACTTGAGAAACAATCAGCTTGAAGATCCAAATTCTGCTTCCTGAATGTCTTGCCTTGTAGTCTTCGAAAAATTTCTGATAGTATCCTCCATGCAGCCCCCGAGCCTCAAGCTGATTTGCATAATCAGATTGAGGATCAAGTAGTCAAGTGATCTTTAGAAATTCCGAGTGAGTTGGCGAGGCGCGCGGCGGCGCAACCCCTGAGTCGACCAAGTAGTAAGTCGGCGAAGAAGTGAGTCAGCGAGGCACACGGCGGCGCAGCCCCAGAGCTGGCGAAGTAGTCGGCGAGGCGGGCAACAGCCCAGCCCCCCGAGTCGACGAAGTAGTAAGTCGGCAAGGCAGACAACAGCCCAGCCCCTGAGCTGACGAAGTAACGAGTCGGCGAGGTGCACGGCGTCGCAGCCCCCGAGTCGACGACTCAATGAGTTGGCGAGGTGCACGGCGGCGCAGCCCCCGAGCTATCGAAGCAGTGAGTCAGCGAGGTGCGCGGCGGCGCACCCCCCGAGTTGACGAAGCAGTGAGTTGGCGAGGTGCGCGGCGGCGCAACTCCTGAGTCGACGAAGCAGTGAGTCGGCGAGGTGCGCGGCAGCGCAACTCCCGAGTCGACGAAATAGTGAGTCAGCGAGGCGGACAACAGCCTAGCCTCTCGAGTTGGCGAAGTAGTGAGTCGGTGAGGCACGTGGCAGCGCAACCCCCGAATTGACAAAGTGGTCGGCGAGGCGGGCAACAACCCAGCCCCCCCGAGTCGATGAAGTAGTAAGTCAGCGAGGTGCGCGGCGGCGCAGCTCCTGAGCTGACGAAGTAGCCGACGAGGGGGGCAGCATAGCCTCCCTGAGTCAGCGAGTTGGTGGCGAAGCCTCCCTGAGTCGGCGAGTCGGTGGCGATGCTTCCCTGAGTCGGCGAGTCGGTGGCGAAGCCTCCCTCAGTCGGCGAGTCGGTGGCATAGCCTCATTGAGTCGATGAGTCGGTGGCATAGCCTCCCTGAGTTGGCGAGTCGGTGGCGAAGCCTCCCAAGCTAACGAAGTAGCGAGTCAGCGAGGTACGCGGCAGCACGGCCCTCGAGCTGACGAAGCAGTGACTCGGCGCGGTGCGCGACGGCACAACTGTCGAAGTAGTGAGTTGGCGCGGACTTTGCACTGGCTTTCCTGAAATAATAATCAAGAGACAACCCGAGTAGTATTGTTTGGAGAGAAAATATACTCAGATAATATTGAAGCGACGGAGCAAACCAAAATGGCTTATGTGGAAATATAGAAGTAACATAGCTGACGGAGATAGAGTGAACTCCCTGTTTGAATTCTGAGTATAGCGAAGGCATTGAGCGTCGGTGGACCAGACCGACTGCCCCATAAGAGCCAGGTCTGGTGATGACCTGAGTACAGGGCCAGAATCCACCCTGACATGAGTTTTGCAAAGACATGTAGCACCGTGCTGTCAGTCAACCGACCTAAGCCGATTGTCTTTATTTCGTTGGGGCCCTGAGTGCTCCCCGATGTGAGCTCTGCAAAGGCATGTAACACCGTGCAGTCGGTCATTCAACCTAGGCCGATTGCCTTTGTTTTGGTGGGGCCTTGAGTGCTCCCCGACGTGAGTACGAACGAAAGCATGTAACACCGTACTATCGGTCGTCTGACCTAGGTCGATTGTTTTCGTGGGTGGGGCCGGAGGTATCCACATCATGAGTAGGAGTGGGCATGTAACACCGTACTGTCGGTCATACGACCTAGGCCGATTGCCCTATACGAAGAGTGCGAAGGGATAGATGACACCCTATTACTGAATGAGCGAAGGCATGTACCGCCGGTTGGCCAGACCGACTGCCCCATCGTCACGGTGGTCATGTAGAGTTCATGACGCCCGTCGTCGTATGCATAGATCTTGCCAGAAAACAATGAGACTTGTCAAAGCACAAGATGCGCCAGAAAGGATTTGACTCGGCAAAACACGAGATGCAACAGAAAAGATTCGACTCGATGAAACACGAGATAGAACAGGAAAGATTCGACTCGGCGAAACACGAGATGCAACAGAAAATATTCGACTCGGCGAAACATGAGATGCAAACAGACACAAACTGCCAGGAAATAATTCTCAAGTAATCGAAAAATAATCTGAGTGATTTGAAGTAACTCGACTGATCTAGGAATAATGATGATGAAATAATACGTGTAGCCAAGTGATCCTGCAATGAAATAATATGAATGATCCAGAAATAATGATCCCGAAATAATATGAATGACACAGAAATAATGATGCTGAAATTAATATGAATGGTCCGAAACAATGTGAGTAATCCAGAGTTGATTTGAGTAATGTCAAGTGATCCGGGACGAGTGACCAAAACTAGTATGGATAATCCAGAGATGAACCAGGGATAGCATCGCGGGTGATCCAGAAATAATCCGGGTGATCCAAAAAATAATATAGATAATCCAAGTGATCCATGAATAATCCAATTGATCCAATAACTCAGATATTGCAGAAATAATTCAATTGCGATCCAATAGCCAGATGATTCAGAAATAATTCAATAGATCCACAGCCCAGATGATTAAGAAATAACATGAGTAATAATAGCAGACCACTTGGATCGGATGACTCACTGGGCGCGTTATAGACGTAGAGTTTATAGTGACAGAGAAAATATTTTCCTCAAATAAAAATTAGGGAACAAATGCAAGTAGTATTGTTTGCAGAGAGAATACTTGACCATAAATAGTACCGGAGGCCAAGCTAGATAAATGAACAATTAAATTGAAATAATCAAATGCGTAATTTAAAATAACTTAGCTGTTCAGCGTCGCTGATATGGCCTGATCTGAGTAGATGCAGAGGATGTCGAGAGCCAACTGAGATTGTGACGAGCCGTGCAGCAGCCAAGCCAAACTTAAGTACAGCAGCCTTGATGTCACGAGGATAAAGAAGTAGCCGTGCAGCAGCCAAGCCAAACTGAAGTGCAACAGCTTTGATGTCATGAGGATAAAGAAGTTGATCTGTATTAGCCTTTTTCTTGCTTGACACGTCAATGCCGACTTCAGGCCGAACTCGGCTTTGGTCAGGACTCCGCTTGCTTTGATCTGCCAGTCGTCAATTCCGTGCGGCGAGAGACAGAAGGAAGACTCCGATGTGAAGTTGTGAGTTGGCTTCAGGCGATGATGACAGATCGACCATGCGCAGTCGCATGCAGTTAAGCACGCATCATCAAATACGTCCGGCTGGAGTGGATCTGCGCGTGATGCAAGCTGCTTTGTTGCGGATGATGGTGCTTGGTTGACGTCGAACAACTAGGGGTTTCCTCCAATTGGATCTTGAACTGAACTCATCGTTGAAGATGATGGCCATGGAGCTAGCGATGTTGTTGAAGCAGACCCCCCACCTGCCGCGCCAATTGTCGGGGTTTTAATCTGGCAATGCACCACGGGATGCTTTTGTGGGCGTCTGCATCAACCGTAGCTCGATGGTTCGCTTTGAGATGCGATGAAGAACACAAAACACAAAGGAGACACGATTTATACAGGTTCCGGCCGCGACATACGTAATACCCTACGTCTTGTTTGGGGCTGATTGTATTGATTTGGGCTCTCGGGATTACAATGAGGGCGTATGAGGTTGAGGGAGTTGGAGAGTTGAGTTCCTATGGGGTGGAGAAATTGTGTTGTTGAGAGGGACCCCTAGCCTGCCTTATATAGTCCGGCATGGCTTGGGTTACTAGGAGTTCTAGTCCTACTAGGATTGGTTACATCTCCTACTAGGATTCTTCTTACATCTTCCTTGTATACATTGAGTCCTTGTCTTGCGCACAGAGTTGTTCTCGCTGCCTTCTGGATTGGGCCCTCCAACGGTCCATGTATTGAATCCTCATCATGAGAAGCCAGGGGATATCTATCCCCCACACTAAGGATCCAATTCTTAGTAAGCAAGCTTTGCGTCAGCCGTAAGTCTCTTCCATTAAGTCCTACTGAGTAATTAGTACTCAGGGTTTGCCCCCACTTTTGGATTACAGGTACTGACGACATCTGGACAACTGTGTTGGAGGTTGTAGTACCGGTAGGCTCAGTGCTACTCGCCTTGTTCATCTCTCTCTGAAGACTACTCGAGTATCTAGTTTCCGCTGCGAGATGTTTTGAAAACGCTCCCGCTATAATTTTGAAATCGCTTCCGCTATATTTTGAACATGTATTTGATTGCACTCATGTTTGGTTGTAAAACTATGTCTAACTATCTCATATTTCAACTGCCTGTGATGATGTAACTATTGTGGCTCCTTCGAGAGTCGGATGTGTTTGATATCGGTTCCTCTGGGAATGGTGTTATCGACAGCCCGAAGGACTCTCGACGGACTACCGGGTTTAGTCTAGCCTAAGTGCACTACGAGCCAGAGGTGGCAGGTGTGCTTAGTCTGGATTAAGCAGGGCGGTTCCGCCACAACCATAAGCCACCCAAGGCTGCCCCAAAGATGCAGTACTGGACACCCAAGCCTTCAAAGGCTAAGCTAGACAAGATAATAGAGGAAGAGCTTAAGTCTAAGGGCAAGAAGCCGGTCCAGCAGCCTGAGTCACCCAAGGCCACACCACCTAAGCCCAAGTCTAAGCCCAACCCAGTTCCTAGGAGGCCTGTCTACCACTGTGAGTTCTGCCAACGGAATGGCCACCTAGAGGAGTTGTGCTTCAGGAGGAAGCAGGTTGAGAGGCAGGAGAGAGCTTGGGAGAACCAGGATCAGTTCTAGCAGAGTGGTAGACAAGATCCTCCCCACCGCGGTGAGATGAGAGACCGCTTTGCTGGTGGTGAGAGAGGAGGCGGCTTATAGGCCCGTGCTCCTGGTGGTGAGAGACGCTTTGTCAATCGAGCTCCTAGTCATTTTCAACGCGGCTACGGACCTCGTGACCAAGGGTTTGTGAGAGAGCTTGAGAGGCCACGCTTTGAGGGTCATGGTTACTCCAGTCATGGTGATTTCTTTGACTGTGCTTACCCCACTTTTGAGCAGATGGCTCGACACTGGTATAGCAGTTTTGGTACTAACCCCAGTGCCGGACCGTTTGCTCACCGTTGCTTTACTTGATTTTGTAGGATCGAGGCATGGAGGACGTGTGGATCATGGACTCTGGTTGCTCTAGGTACATGACAGGGCACCGCAAGTGGTTCTCCAGCCTCAACCCCATGAGCACCAAGGAGTACATCACTTTTGGGGACAATGGTCAAGGTAAAGTGTTGGGTGTTGTTTCTGTTTCTCTCTCTGCTAAGCTTTCCCTGAGAGAAGTTGCTTTTGTCCGGAATTTGGGGTTCAATTTGGTTTCTGTTTCGCAACTTCTCGATGAAGGATTTGAGGTTCGTTTTAAGAAGAGTGCGTGCCGCGTTCTTGATGTTGAGGAGACCCTTGTTTGCTCTTTGCTACCTTTTGGTCAGGTTTTTAGGGTCAACCTCACATCTGTTTCTGGCCCTGTGCGTTGTTTGGTTGCTAGTCATTCTGCTGATATATGGAAGTGGCATAGGAGACTTGGTCACTTGAGCTTTGATCTGCTAGTCAGGTTGAGTTCAATGGGCCTAATCCGAGGATTGCCCAAATTGAAAGCTGAGAAGGACTTAGTGTGCCACCCCTGTCGTCATGGCAAGATGGTTGCCGCTTCTCACACTCCTGTGTCTCAGGTTATGACTTCCTATCCGGGTGAGCTACTCCATATGGATACAGTGGGCCCCACTCGGGTAGCGTCGGTCAGTGGGAAGTGGTACGTGCCTGTCATTGTGGATGACTTTTCGCGGTTCTCATGGGTATTTTTCATGGATTTAGTACTGAGGTTGAGAAATGAGAATCATAAGGCCATGAGGGCTATCTGCAGTGACAATGGCAGAGAATTCAGAAACTTTCGGTTCAAAAACTTCTGTCATGATCTAGGTCTTGAGCACCAGTTTTCTTCTCCATATACCCCGCCGCAGAATGGTGTTGTGGAATGCAAGAACCGCACACTCGTTGAGTTGGCACGAACGATGCTTAACAAGCACAGGACCCCGAGGCGCTTCTGGGCTGAGGCAGTGAATACGGCGTGTTACATTGCGAACCGGATCTTCTTGCGAGCTTTTCTTGGGAAGACCTCATATGAACTTCGGTTTGGTAGGTAGTCTAGCATCAAGCATTTGCGAGCGTTTGGTTGCAGGTTATTGACGTCTCTTAGCGTAACAGATTTTACTCCGCAAGCGCACGGAGATTCGCTGTAGCTTTTTCACTCAGAGTATTCCGAGTATCATAAAAATCCACAGGGAAGCAAGGGCGAATAGGTGGAATGAAATGTCGAACCTTCAAGCAGTACTATAACTTAGATAAAATACCAGCTAATCTTACAACGGGGGTAAGATAAAGATAGTGTATGGTGGGAAGAGTAAAACAGGGACTAAAAATGCCTAACACTTAGGTTGTTGCCTGGGAGGACAACGAGTGAGATTAGATTTCCAAACTCTACTACTTAACCGCTGCAGAGGAGTATTTGCGGTTGAACTAAGTTAACTGAATACAAGCTAGGATCTTGCGTCGAGCGAAATTCCGGCGCCTCGAGGGGTCAAGGGGTAGATAGTAGACCTCCGAAGGAGACCCGGCTAACTCCTACGGGCTAACCGAATGACGGGGTGTAATACTGAGACCTCTAGAGCTGTCACCTAGAGAGGCTACCAACCAGATCTGCGTGGGTAAGATGGCACGCTATACTAGTGTTCAAGTGAGAACTTGAACACTAAAGCTCTTCCTTGATCAGAGGGTGAGAACTAACTTAATCTTAGATCAAAAGCCTAAGACAAGCTTATAGCACCGGCAAGTCTAACAGGATTCAGATAACTTAAGAACAGCACAAACCTAAGTTTGGATCTAGTGCGCAATAAAGGTACACCACACTAGGCAAGCGTTAAGAAGTAAAGTAAAGTATAACAAAAGATAGAGCAATGATAAATATTATACTGGAGTAACGAGTACAAAGATAGAAAGATACAAGAGCTTTACCGAGACTCGAAGAAAACTCCGGAATCCCTAAGGCAAAAGCTCAAACTCAACTCTAACTCCCAGGACTAACCTAGTGATATAAGACTAAGCGATAGTGTGAGCTACTCAACTTCCACACTTTACAAGTGAAGCCTAGGGGGGTATTTATAGCTTCTAAGGTCGGTGAGGCAGTTGGAAAGGCGGTTACAACCGGAAGGCACCGAGGTGGGGCCGGGCGGCTCCACCCCAAGCCGGGCGGCCCGGGTGGCCGTCGGATCCACCACCTCTCTGCATCTTGCGGCTTATATTGCCTCCCCAAGTCGGTTGATGGCGGTTATGGCGGTTATGGCGGTTAGTGTAGGACCAAGATGTGCGACTAGAGGGGGTGAATAGGAGCACTTGAAAAACTCAAACCCCCCAAAGTGCGCTCTCATGAAAACATACGCACACCCGATACCGTCCACTGAACAGATACGTATCGGGTGGAAAGCGGAAGCACTCGAATTAACGCCCAACGAAACGGACATAAGACGAGCAACCAAACTACACCTAAA
Organism: Paspalum notatum; assembly: GCA_022530915.1. NCBI lineage: Eukaryota > Viridiplantae > Streptophyta > Magnoliopsida > Poales > Poaceae > Paspalum > Paspalum notatum. Next base: position 16,473,803 of record CM039691.1, read on the forward strand.
AGAACAAACACAACACTTAAAACTACACCTTTCTAATGTGCAGAGTTGCGTAGAATAGACAAGCTACCAACCTTAGGACACATTGAGAAACCCTAACCGGAAAAACACTAAAGCACGCAACAAAACAAGCGAACACAATAAAGCACAAACAAAACAAGACAAGCTACAAAGCTTGCAAGTGTCGCCCACTAGCGTGTCTCACTTAAGATCAGTGAGTGAAGAGTATGGGCATGCAGTGGTTGACACAAAAAAAATTTGAAGCAAACAACAACACTCCAAAAACCAAAGAAACCAAGAAAAACAAACCCCAAAGCAAGCGGAGCAAGAAACACGCAAAAACAGCCCCGAAAAGACTAGACCGGACAGTCCTCTCTCCACCAAAAGGCCTGACCGGACAAACACAAAGAAGGGAGGAAAAACAGCCCTAAAACACTACAGATCGGACAGTCCGAGGTCTATAGACCAGACAGTCCGAAGTCCCTACTTCGGACAAACCTAAGGACAATTGATTTGTCCTGTCAGTTCTCCGAAAAACTGCGCAGAAAATCAGCCCGACATCCCATCGAAAAATCGATCGAAACGGGGTCAAATCTCAACAAAACTTCACAAAAATTTGTATGGACAATCTTAAGGACCTTCCCTAACAAACGCCAAAAGATCCACTTGAAAAGATCAAGGGTTGCACAGGAATTGCAAATCTCGTGAGGTAGGTGAGTTGACACCGAAAACTCAAAATCCGACAAGAATGGCCCTTGCTCATGGTTTGATGATTCTACCACTTAGCTAGTGAGATTTACCACATCATAGCAAGGCAAAATACCAGCAAAAGAAAGATCCCAACCTTGGACAAACCAAAACACACCAAAATCCAAGGATTGGAACCAAAAACGAAGTAGAACGGGGAGGGGGAAAGGAGGACGAAAATTGCTGCTCACTCCATGGGATTCACAAGGAAGGAAACTTGAATTAATCACGAAATTCAGGTTACACAAAATCCCTAGAGCCTACCTCCCTTCATCCTCCCACTAATGACAAGATTTGACTAAACTAGTCACTCATCTCCTAGCTAATCTCCTCTCTTTTTTCTCTTTGGACCTAGGCTGCTAGGGATAGGGAAACTAGGGTATGGTGGCTGCCAAGATAAGCTCCAAGGGAGCCTCTCAAGTCTATTTATACCCTAGGCCCTAAACGACACAACCCTAAGACCCCTACTCTAAAAACGCCCGAAGGGGGCCAAACCGAAAAGATACAATCGGACGACTACGATGACGACTTGACCTTCTTCTTCTCCACGCCTCGCTTGGATGTGCGCCACGTAGCCAGTAGTCCGGAAGCTTCCCCCGGTTTTGAAGTTAGAAACCGGGAAACTTTATTCTGCGGGCTTCCTAGGGCGGGTCTTGGCCTAATCTTCTATCTTGGTGAGTCGGGGCCCAACTCACCAAGTCATTTGAACTTAGGTGGCGGTTTTGAGCCGAAGCCGCCAAAGCCTCCCTCGCACGCCTTCGCGCCATGCACTCGGGTTGGAGCACCACGGTGGCACCCGGCTTCTCCAGTCCATCGGAGTCGCCTCGCAGTCCATCGGAGGGCTTACACCACCGTTGCCGAACCGCCCCTCCGTGTACCGAGCTTCCATGGCCGACCGACGTCGAGCATTTGCCTCCGGTCGATTGGAGGGCTTTTGCCTTAGTCCGTCGATGTCTTCATCATCTACCTCCAGTCCATCGGAGGGCCTCCAGTGCATCGGAGGGCTTGAGCTCATTGACAATCACTCATCACACCAGGAGAGCAATGAGGCCGGTCCATTGGCTCTCAATCTCCCCCTTGATGAGTGCATTGTCAACACCTTCAACCTGTAACCTAAAATAGAACAAAGACGAAAGAAATGCGTAAAACCGAAAAGAAAAGGAAAAGAAAGAGAAATGCTCAATCTGCTCAAAACCAAACAAAGGCAAAACACAAGGCATCTTGAAGCAAAAAGAAAACTAAGCCTCGGCTCCTCAAGACAGAGGCAAAAGGCTCAACGCACCGATGCAAAGAGCATGCTAAAAGCTCAACTCCCCCTGAAATGTATCCTCACAAATGCAAAATGAATGCAAAGCTCCCCCTCAACTAAATCTCTCCTGAGTTCACCCCTCTTGTCCATATTTTTTTAAATTTCACCCCTTGGAGGTACACTAATTTCTCCCCAAATTTCTCCCCCTTGTTGACAATGGACACATCAAGGGTCCTTGAACTCAACTCCCCATGAACTAGACAACTTCCCCTCAAAATATGCCATGAAATGCAAGGAGTGTAACTGAAAGAGCTCAGAAGGGATGGAAAGTTAGTAATTACAAGTTCTAGCATACAGAGCAAGTGAGGGCAAGGAAGCATGTAACAAGCTCAAATAAATCTATCTTACACATATCAAGAGCTAGCATGTTTTTCAGGGTAATTTAAAAGAAAGCATCACCAACATGAATAGCACCTAGCAAGATTGGCATGAACAGCAAGATGCTAACAATGCATACAAGGTGTGCTGCTCTCAACCAAAGCATATACAATGAGCCATAAGCATTTCAGAGACTTGCATATTTCAGATTTAAACATTGGTATTTATAAGTAAGTTCTTTTTGTGCCAGAGGTTATTTACTTGTCTTTTGCCACTTCTTACCAACCAATGCCAAGCCTAGGCTCAAATAACCATCAGAACCTTAAGACAAGGTTTTGATCATACACAGCCAAGTCCAAGATCATGTCAAAGTGCAATGACAAGCAATCTCAAACTAGATCAGTGTGACAAGCAAACCCACCTGGATCTTTCTCAATTCAGCACATAAGACACCACTTATAAGCAATTTAATTCAGATTACAATTTAAGCAAAGTATCATAAAAGCTTAGGCATTAACATAGTAAAGGCATACAACTAGCATATCCAGGCATGAAAAGATAGCATAGCATTCAACACTCCTACACATGCTAGGTAGCCAAATCAAGTGGTGATCATGGTTTTTGATCTGGAAAGAATAAAATGACTTAGCTCACAACTAGTATTCAACAGACTCAAGAGAGCTTATCCAACCATGATCAGGCAAGCAACTGTACAATTTAGCACAAGCAAGTACTAACTCATCATCCCAAAAGAGCTCTAGTGCTAGTGAAGTGAAAATGCATATGATACAGTGCAATGCATGATGTGATACAATATGCAAAAGAAACAAAGAGAAATAAAAGCAAGATAAAAGCAAAAACTAAACTACAGAAGGAATATCACACTATCCCTAACTAAAAAGGATAGCACACTCCAAGCTCACCTCTCAAACGCGTAAAAGCGTCAAACTCTAGGGGTTTGGTAAAGATATCGGCCAACTGGTTTGCTGAAACTACATGGACTAAGTCTATGTCTCCCTTCTCATAGTGATCTCTCAAAAAGTGAAACCTCACGTCTACGTGTTTGGTTCTAGAGTGCAAGACGGGGTTCTTAGCTACAGAAATAACAGAAGTAGAGTCAACTAGGAGAGGGATCCTACCAAACCTAAGGCCAAAATTACTAAGGGTGGCTTTCATCCATAAAAACTGGGAGCAGCAACTAGCAGCAGCAACATATTCTGCTTCAGTGGTGGAAAGAGTTACACTAGCTTGCTTGTGGGAGGACCAAGAGACAAGAGAGGTTCCTAAAAGTTAGCATGTGCCGGAGGTTGACTTGCGATCAATCCGGCAGCCAGCATGGTCAGCATTTGAGAACCCTCTAAGGGAAAGAGAAGAACCCGAGGAACCAAAGACCAAGCTCAGGAGTGAATTTCAGATACCTAAAAATGCGCTTCACCACTTGACGGTGAGAAGTCCTAGGAGAAGCCTGGTAGCGCGCACAAAGGCAGACCGCGAGCTGAATGTCCGGCCTGGTCGCCGTCAGGTACAGAAGTGAACCGATCATCCCTCGAAATTCCTTTTGGTCCACCGCCTCCCCATCTTCATCAGCATCAAGTGTCGTGTTTGTACTCATAGGAGTTGTCATCGGTTTAGAGTCACCCATGTTAAATTTCTTGAGTATATCCCTTGTGTACTTGGCTTAATGGACGAAGGTACCCTCAAGGCCTTACTTGATCTGCAGCCCGAGGAAGAACTGGAGCTCACCCATAAGACTCATCTCAAATTCCCTGCTCATCTATTCAGCAAAACTAGACACTAAAGCGTGAGATGAACCACCAAAGATTATATCATCAACATATATCTGATCTATCAGGTGTTACCGCCACGACTCAACAAAAACAAGGTCTTGTCTTTGGAACCCATCACAAACCCAGACTTGAGCAGGAAACTCTTCAACCAAGCATACCAAGCTCTAGGAGCTTGCTTCAGACCATAAAGAGCTTTCCTCAATTTATACACCCGGTCTGGAAATCTAGCACTCTCAAAGCCAAGAGGTTGTCTCACATATACCTCCTCCTCTATGAACCCTTTGAGGAAAGCAGACTTGACATCCATTTGTTGCAGTTTGAAGCCTTTAGAGGCCGCAAAGGCAAGCAAAATCCTAATGGCTTCCAGACGAGCTACAGGGGCAAAGGTCTCCTCATAATCTATCCCCTCCTTCTGACAGAAACCCTAGGCTACTAATCTCGCTTTGTTCCTCACAACCATCCCGTTCTCACCCTGTTTGTTCTTAAAAACTCACTTGGTACCTATAGGGCGACAATTTGGTGGAGGCTCCATTAAATCCCAGACATGGTTTCTCTCAAAGTTCTCCAACTCCTCATGCATGGCGTTCACCCAGTTATGATCAGATAATGCATGTGACACATCCTGGGGTTCAAAAGTAACAACATATGCAGAGTGGGAGAAAAAGGCTAGAGAGTTAACCGAAGAGCGTGTGACACGCTAGTGAATGTCTCAAATCATCCTATGTGGAGGGTGATCCCACTGGACCTACCGAGATGGAACAATCTTGGAGGTCACCTCCCCTGCGTCCTCAGTGGGTCTAGCCTCTGCATGAGCTTGTCGTCGGGGGAGTGAGGAGGAAGCCGTAGGCAAGGGTCCTCCATCATCATCAGAGCTCGTAGCAGAGGGGGTAGGAGCTGCTGTTGGTGCAGTGGCTCAGTGGCTCCTGAATCACCATCATCAACCGCACCTTCCTTATCCTCAAAGATGGGGGTGCCTTCATCATCATCACCTGAAAGCTCAAAGGCAGAGGTTGTGTAAGGCATAGTTTCATCAAAAGAAACCTCACAAGTCTCAACAACTTGCTTGGCCTCGAAAATCCACACACGAAAAGCCCTTGAACTAGAAGCACACCCCAGAAAAATCCCATCCAAACAACGAGACTCAAACTTATCCAAATGCCTTGCCTTCTTAAGCACAAAACACCTACAGCCAAACGCTCGCAAGTGCTTGACGCTGGGCTGCCTACCAAACCGAAGTTCATACGAGGTCTTTCCAAGGAAAGCTCGCAAGAAGATTCGGTTCACAATGTAACAGACCGTGTTCACTGCCTCAGCCCAAAAGCGCCTCGGAGTCCTGTGCTCATCGAGCATCGTCCGTGCCATCTCAACAAGTATGCGGTTCTTGCGTTCCACAACACCGTTCTGTGGTGGGGTATATGGAGAAGAAAACTGGTGCTCAAGACTTAGGTCACGATAGAAGTTTTCGAAATGAGAGTTTCTGAATTCTCCGCCATTGTCACTGCGGATAGCCCTCATGGCCTTATGACTCTCGTTTCTCTACCTCAGTACCAGATCTCGAACAAAACCAAACGCCTCATCTTTAAACTCCATGAAAAATACCCACGAGAACCGTGAAAAGTCATCCACAACGACAAGCACATACCACTTCCCACTGACCGACGCTACCCGAGCGGGACATACTGTATCCATATGGAGTAGCTCACCCGGATAGGAGGTCATAACCTGAGACACAGGAATGTGAGAAGCGGCAACCATCTTGCCATGACGACAGGGGTGGCATACTAAGTCCTTCTCAGCTCTCAACTTGGGCAATCCTCGGATTAGGCCCATTGAACTCAACCTGACTAGCAGATCAAAGCTCAAGTGACCAAGCCACCTATGCCACTTCCAAATATCAGCAGAAGGACTAGCAACCAAACAACGCACACGGCTAGAAACAGATGTGAGGTCGACCCTAAAAACCTGACCAAAAGGCAGCAAAGAGCAAACAAGGGTCTCCTCAGCATCAAGAACGCAGCACGCACCCTTCTAAAAACGAACCTCAAATCCTTCATCGAGAAGTTGCGACACAGAGACAAAATTGAACCCCAGATTTCGAACAAAAGCAACTTCTCTCAGGGAAAGCTTAGCAGAGAACGAAACAGAACCAACACCCAGCACTTTACCTTGACCATTGTCCCCGAATGTTATGTACTCCTTGGTGCTCACGGGGTTGAGGCTGGAGAACCACTTGCAGTGCCCTGTCATGTGCCTAGAGCAATCGGAGTCCATGATCCACACGTCCTCCATGCCTTGATCCTGCAAAGTCAAGAAAAGCGATGGTGAGCAAACGGTCCGGCACTGGGGTTAGTACCAAAATTGTTGTACCAGTGCCAAGCCATCTGCTCAAAAGTGGGGTAAGCACAGTCAAAGAAATCACCATGACTGGAGTAACCACGACCCTCAAAGCGTGGCCTCTCAAGGTCTCTCACAAACCCTTGGTCACAAGGTCCATACCCGTGCTGAAAACGACTAGGAGCTCGACCGACAAAGCGTCTCTCACCACCAGAAACACGAGCCTGGAAGCCACCTCCTCTCTCACCACCAGCAAAGCGGTTTCTCATCTCACCGCGGTGGGGAGGATCTTGCCTACCACCCTGGTATAACTGATCCTGGTTCCCCCAAGCTCTCTCCTGCCTCTCAACCCGCTTCTTCCTGAAGCAAAACTCCTCTAGTTGGCTATTCCACTGGCAGAACTCACAGTGGTAGACAGTCCTCCTAGGAACTGGGTTAGGCTGGGACTTGGGCTTAGGTGGTGTGGCCTTGGGTGGCTCAGGCTGCTGGACTGGCTTCTTGCCCTTGGGCTTAAGCTCTTCCTCAACAATCTTGTCCAGCTTAGCCTTGGAAGCCTTGGGTGTCCAGTACTGCTTCTTTGGGGCAGTCTTGGATGGCTCATGGTAAACCCCATCAACTGTCTCACCTGGCTGGGTAGGTGCAGTCTTGATCTTAACTGGGGCACTCTTCTCTCCCGAAGCGCTGCACTCTCCAAACCCAACACCACTCGTCTCACCCTTGGCTCTCTTGGTGCTCTCTATGATCATCTCTATTTGGGGTTGCCTAGCATATACCCAACTGAGCACCTCTCTCAACCTGTTGTTATCATTTTGCAAAGACAACATCTCCTCCCTCAGATCCTCCAGAACCACAGTCTGGGTAGCACAGGTGTCACAGTCTAGGGAGGGAACCACAGCAGCTTTCTCCAACTTTCTAATGGTGGCATCCCTATCCACCAGCTGCATCCTAAGGGTTAGGCAGTTCTCACAAGTGTCAGTAGGTGCTGAGAGCACCTCAAAGTCAGCTCTCAACTGCTCTAACTCACCTCTTAAAGTAGGACAGACCATACACGCACCCAACAGCGCAGGTCTAGCTCTAACCTCCTCAAGCTCCATGAGCTGCCCCTCAATCTTCTCCTTCAGCACAGCTAGCTCTCTAGCTAGATAAGGGCAAGCCTCACACTCGAGCTCTCCACTCAAAGTAGGCTCATCCAGTTTGGACTGGAGTTTGCCTAGCTCAGCCTTCAGCTCATCTATCTCCTCTACCCACATGGCATACCTATCTCTCTGGTCACCAAGCTCCGTCATGAAAGACTCGCAGGTAGGGCACTCAATCTCACTGGGTTGGGGTCTCACACTCCTCAATCTCTCATTCTCGTCTAAAGCCTCAGCAAGTTGGGCTTTCAACTTCTATAGCTTCTTAGTTGCCTTCTCCAGCATCTTATCCTGGGCTTTAAACTCTCAGTTGTTCTGCTCTAGCATCTCAAGGATTTCAGCTTGCTCAGGAGTTACCTCATCATCGGAAGAAGAGTTGCTACCGTCATCCTTGTTCTCCTTGTCCTCAAGTGCCATGGAGCAAACCGAGCTCCTCTTGTCCTTGTTCTTGCGCCTAGACTTGGTGGAGACGAAGCACAAGCCAGCTGGACCTCCTTGATCGTTCCTCTTGTCCTTCCTGTACGTGATCTCCTCATCACTTGAGCTCGACGAGGACAAAGAGGAAGAAGATCCGCTACTACAGAACCCGATCTCGGCGAAGAAGGCCTTGTCCCGCTTCCAGTTGTCCTTCTGGTAGCTCTTGAAAGCCTTCCGGAAGTTCTTCTTGCCTAAGTGACGCTTGCCGAAGCTATGCTTGCTGGAGCGGTGCTTGTCAAAGCTTGGCTTCCCGGAGTGGTACTTGTCGGAGTCGCGGGAGTAGCTCTTGCCCTTCTTGTAGTAGTCGTTATTGTTGGGGCACTCGGAGATGAAGTGGCCGATCTCTCCGCACTCGAAGCACTTGGGCCTCTCTCCCCTCTTCTTGCTCATCCTGTTGTCATAGGCGCGCTGAAAGCAACTAGACACCAGACAAAGCTCATCATCCCCAAGCGTCGCCTACTGCTCCTTTGTAACAGACATCAAAGTAGAAAACGAGAAGTTGTGTAACAGGAGGTTAGTAGTAGACTCACTAGATGGGGTAGCCTAAGGCCAGACTCTTAGAACCTATAAAAGCAAGGGAATCCCTTAACTTGTAATCTACTTCTGTGGCCTTGAGCTTACTATAGAGCGTCTCTACTCCTATCGTATCATGCCCTGCCGACTCAATGATTGAGTTTACCTTGATCTCCCATACTTTTCTATCCAACGCATACAGCAACTTGACAGCCTGCTGATGATCGGTGTATGGGAGCTCAGCGGGGGCAGAGTTGACACGCAGTTAATGATCGACTGAAAGCGACCAAACAAGTCGTCTACAGACTCTCCCGGCTTCTGGACGAAATTTTCATATTCGCGCCGGTAAGTCTCCACAAGCCTAGCCTTAATCGTCACAGTACCCTCATTGTGTGCACTAAGCAGTGACCATATCTCACGCGTAGTCTTAAGGTGACTCACTCTCTCGTAATCCATGGGACCAAGTCCGGAAAAGAGAAAGTTAACAGCCTTGGCATTCGCCTCATGCTGAGCCACGATATCCTGCGTAGTACGCTCAGCGACTGGAAGCACCACAAAAGTCATACTCTGAGTAGCATCCCATATGTCCTGACTCTAGCTAACAAGGAACGCCTCCATCCTACCCTTCTAGTAGGGATAGCCATCGGAGCCAAGGATGAGAATCTTTCCAGAGTAAGTCATGGTCGTTACGGTTTCTTCACCGGTTAATGTGGCGGAACCGCCCTGCTTAATCTAGACTAAGCACACCTGCCACCTCTGGCTCGCAGTGCACTTAGGCCAGACTAAACCCGGTAGTCCGTCGAGAGTCCTTCGAGCTCTCGATAACACCAATTCCGAGGAACCGACATCAAACACATCCGACTCTCGAAGGAGCCACAACAATTACATCATCACAGGCAGTTGAAATAGAGAGTTATAGGATTAATTTACAACTCAATTGTATGAAATCAAATACATGTTCAAATATAGCGGAAGCGAATTCAGAGTATATAAATATAGCGGAAGCGTTTTCAAAACATCTCGCAGCGGAAAATATACTTAAGTAGTCTTCAGGAAGAGATGACAAGGCGAATAGCACCGAGCCCACCGGTACTACCACCTCCAACACAGTTGTCCAGCTATCGTCGGTACCTGTAATCCAAAAGTGGGGGCAAACCCTGAGTACTAATTACTCAGTAGGACTTAATGGACGGGGCTTACGGTTGACGCAAAGCATGCTTACTAATCATGTGGATCCTTAGCTGTTGATTCTCAAACAAGGTCATGTTGATATCAGATAGCAGGATTTGACAGCTGCTATCCATTATTCATAAAGATTCATTTATGACATAAGGTAAATACTTGCATGAAAAGTAAAACATGAAAACATGTCCTGTCCCAAGACTCACTGCGCTTCCATCCAACCCCTTGGGAGTAGCCGTCTCAGGAGCGATACCACGGTACGTCGGGTCAGCCCTCCCTCGACCTCAAAGCATCTCCCAAGTCCATCGACCTCCAACCGGTGGATGGGCAATACCCTGAATAGTGGGACAGATCATACACATCCAAGCATGTTGTAATAAAAGCGTGACTTTGTAAACAGTATGTTCCAATTATTACTACGTTGCCCGTGTGCGATATTGGCATTCTCACACCTGGTGAGCATCAGCGATTCGAATCGATTTGTTAATTCCCGGGAATAACTAGAAGCACCAGGATGGCATATGCTTACTAACTCCCAGCGTTCCACATATGCTTCTCCCATCTCCACTTGTCCCATCCCAAGTTCGATTCAATCCTTCCGTTGTTCCCAGGTTGTGCTGTCTTAGGAGCGATACCACGGTCACGTCGGGTCAGCCCTCCCTCGACTACAAGCTCCCCAAGGTGCCACAGTAGGAGTCTGTCTCTGTTCTTCGGATGGCACAAGTAAGCTTTCACCGGTCCATTATCCCGGATAAGCACTCTAGCAATGTTATGCCGATCAGCAGGCGAACAGCGAACGGGCCTTATGCGACTCGGGCGGAGTCCAGTGCACAATACCATAATCAATAAATAACTCAATAATTCTCCGCCCGGTCTCCATTTAAACATAAGCATGTATAGTAACTTCCATAGGTGAGATTTCTGTCACTTTGTAAAGCCGTACCTACGAGACGAGTACAATCACTCGTATCTACTCGTACCTAGCAATTCTAGGCACTCGCCCTACGAACTCTACGTATAGGTGCTAGGGCCAGGGCGGCCAGGAAGTCTAATGCAGTTGGTTTCAAACAACTCCTAATGAATATGCGTAATCATCAAACAAGATTTGTATTTGCTGGGAGAAGTCATGGTCCTGCCTACCTTTGCTTGATCTTAAGAAAACCAACAAACTAAACTAAGTTAGTTTGCCGGGTTGTGAGGCTTTGCCCCAGGCAACCCCTTGAAGCAGGGACGGATTTAATCAGCGACCCTTCGTCTTCTGGCTCCAGATATAGCCTGTTGTCCGTCTTCTTGATCACTGGTTTCTCCTGTGTTGGTAGCTCCTTGCACGCCTATATGCATGATAAAATGCAAGTGAGTGCAAGAGAATGCAAATACATGCATATGATACAGGTTATATGCATGACATAGTGCAATCATGAGTGCAACGAGTTGCGAATGTATGCATGAGGTGTCAATGAAATATAATGCATGATCAAGTAGCTTGTGAAGAATGGGTTCGGGTACTCTTAGTTTAAACACACCCCAAAACAAGACAACTTAACGACTTTGCTAAGAAATCATACAGCCCATCACTAAGAAATCGAACAAACCATCACTACATTTTATCCTTGGAGTTATTAGGAGTTAGTGTTTTATATGTGTACACAGTCCCCATCAAATGAAATAAAGTTGTCTCTTGAAGTTAAACATAGATATGCAAATTAAGGAACACGCTACCTTTATGAATAAAACGCACTCATAAGCCCATGTAGTTAGACAACTCAATTGATCTCAAATTTTTACCACATGCAGACACATACTTCATAGAGCTACTGTCAAAATTTCAGCTACAACCAAGTTATAATTAATTTATTAGAAGTCCAGCAAGTTATCAGCCCTATAGCTTCTCGGATTTTTCATAATTTATAGGAGGGAAATCTGGACTTGAAATTCCTACAACAAGTATTTCATGGCATGAAAATCATAGACAAAAATCATCAAGCCCAAAATCCAAAGTTAATAGGACTTCTATTTTTCCATATTTTATTTCACCATGAAAATCATATAAGTCAAAACAGCAGTAATAAGGTGCACAAAATCACTTTCTGGAATCAAGACATCACTAGTAGGCTACTAGATCTTTCCCATAATTTTCCTAGCAGTTTAATTACACTTTTTCCTATTTTCTTTTTCAACTAGTAGCATTTTGTCAATTTCAAAACAGCAGCTTAAACATGCATGCACAACCTCATATTCTACCAGTGAGTTACTCATACTATGTGAAGTACATGAAAAATACTAAAGGTCATATTTGAGCATATTTTATATAGCTTTCCTTGTCCAAGTTAATTAAATACACAAATCACATGCATAAGGGCAAAACAGTAATTAAACAGTCAATGCTAGTGTCACTAAAAATCACACAGTACCTAGATATCATAAGAAAGCTACTGTCCAAGTCTCACAATTTTTGGAGTTCATTTGGTTCACTTTTACCATTTATTTACCTACACCATGCATGCGTTAAACCAGGGGTAAAACAATCTTTTCACACATCCACATCATACCTATCCTGTAGATCTACTCTCAAGGAGTCCATAGCCACTGAGTTTGCCCATTTTAGATTTTTATTTTAATTGTTATGATTTTTTAAAGTTTCAGCTGAAATAAATAAAAATAAAATGAAAAATCATTAGATCTAGGACTTATCCGTAATTATCCCTAACGTCTAGGGGCTAGATCGTAAGGTTTCCAAGACTCATACTACAGCGCTGTGGATAAAAATGTAAATACGCAAAACAGCGAGGGCTAAAGTGCAAAGCGGCGTCTTCCTCCTCGCGACCGAGGAGGGAGACGGCGGCGCGCGCGGCCGAACCCGGCCTGCGGGGCGCGGCGGCTCGCCGGAGGCGGCCGGAGAGAGGGAGGGGAGCGCGGGAAAGCTTACCCCGTCACCTACGGCGGCGGAGGGGGCGCGGAGAGGGCCGGCGGCGGTGAGGCAGGAGCGCGGAGCGCCGGCCGGGAATTGCGGGGTGGAGGCGTGATGGCGGCGGCCTAGAACGGGGCGGAGCGGTGGAGTGGAGGGCGTAGAGGAGCGGCGTGGAGGCGGGGTGGCGTAGGAGCGGCCGGAGGTGGCGGCTCGAGCTCGATCCGAGCCTCCAATGGCGGCGGTGCTCCGCTCGGGTGAAGGGAGCGCGGGGAGAGGGGAAAGAGAGTGCGGGCGAGTGGAGCGGGGATGGGATGGTGTCTGGGTTCGAGAGGAGGGCGCGGCCGGTCGGGGCGGAGGCCACGGCGGCGATCCGTGGGCGCGGCCACCGCCCAGTGCTTGCCGGCCGCGTGGTGGCCGCCGGCCCGGACACGGGGGCGGTTCGGGCCGGTGGGCCCCACCGGTCGGTGACAGTAGGAAAAGAAAAATAGAAAAAAAATAAAAATGTGTTTTCTCCCCTGCTGAAAATCACCATTTTGACCAATTTAGAGGCCGAATTTGGAAAAACTCCAATTGAATGAAATGTTCTACTCTTTGAACTCTACAACTTTGTCAATAGGTATGATTTCAAATTAGGCATGGAAATATGAAATTCATTTGAATTTAGCTCTCAAGTTTAATTTGGCCCACAAACCCCTTTTATTGGAAAAATTCCAAAACTCCTATTTATGGACATTATCTCCCAAGGTGCCTTTTGAAAAGTTTGTTTAGAATTTTAAAACCTACAACTTCTCCAATTTGAGTTTTGCATGAAAGTGGCTGTAGGTTAGTCCAAATTTGAGATTTTTAAATAGGTCAGGTTTGAGCTGGTTTTCTAGGTTGGCAGTAAATGGTACAAAACTCTAGGTAAAAATTCTTATATGGCTAAGCCCCAATTATAAAAGTTGTGCACCTCTTGTTTATCTACAACTTTGCTAATATGATCCTCACCCAACTCTCGACAGAATTAAAGTTATGACTATAAACATAGTATCGCACATGCAACAAACAATGTTTTGAACTTGTAGTTTAAGCCAAATTTGATCCTAATGCACAAACACCTGTTATGCCATGATGCTTAAGGATGATGCTTCATGTATGATGTGTGATTATGCACTTGAGATGTGGGAGCATCACAACCCACCCCCTTAAAGAAATCTCGTCCCGAGATTTTGATGTGATGTGGGTGGATAAGTTAAATGAGAGAGGAAAGTGCATGTGTGTGATCTTAGTTGCAAATTGGAAACTACAGGCGGTGTGACGTACTCAATTCGAAGGGGATGGAAGGAATCCGGGATACTTTGTTTGTAAAAATTCCTCTTGTTCCCATGTTGCCTCTTCTTCGGAGTGATTACTCCATTGCACTTTGTAGAAGTTGATGGTTCTTCGCCGTGTTGATCTTTGCTTTTGGTCAAGGATCTTTATGGGCTTCTCTTCATAAGTGAGGTCAGGTTGGATCTGAATTTGAGATGTATCAATTACTTTCTCTGGCACTCGTAAACACTTCTTGAGTTGCGAGACATGAAACACGTCATGAACCGCAGCTAGGTGTGGTGGTAGTTCCAGTCGATAAGCAACTGGCCCACATTTTTCTGTGATCTTGAACGGTCTGACATATCGTGGCGCTAACTTGCCTTTCACTCCGAACCGATGCACCCCTCTCATGGGTGGCACACGGAGATACACATGATTATCCTTCTCAAAGACTAAGGGTCTTCTCCTCTTATCTGAGTAGCTTTTCTGCCTAGACTGTGCCCTCTTTAGATTGTCGTGAATGAATTTAACTTGTTCTTCTGCTTGTGTTACCAAGTCAGGTCCAAATGTGACACGCTCACCTGGTTCTGACCAGTTGAGTGGTGTTCTACACCGTCTACCGTATAGGGCCTCGAAAGGTGCCATATCTAAGCTCTTCTGATAGCTGTTGTTGTAAGCAAACTCTGCCAAGGGGAGACATTCATCCCACTTGGTGGAATAAGTCAAAGCGCATGCCCTCAACATATCTTCAAGGATCTGATTCACTCTTTCAACTTGGCCGCTTGTTTGAGGATGGTATGCCGAACTGTGAATTAAGTTGGTTCCAAGAGCAGTTTGTAATTGCTCCCAGAAGCGTGACAAAAACAGTGAGCCTCTGTCCGAAGTGATGGTTAGAGGGACACCGTGCAAGGATACAATCCGGGAAATATATAGTTCCGCATATTGTTTTGCTCGATAGGTGGTCTTGACAGGGATGAAATGTGCAGATTTTGTGAACCGGTCAATAATTACCCAAATGGAATCATACTCCTTCTGTGTGCGAGGCAATCCCACAATGAAGTCCATGTGTATATCCTCCCACTTCCAGGCGGGAACTGCTAGGGGCTGAAGCATACCCGCAGGCTTCAAGTGGTCAGCTTTCACTCTTTGGCATACGTCACATTCAGACACATACTTGGCGATCTCCCGTTTCATACGGGTCCACCAAAATTTTTGCTTTAAATCTTGGTACATCTTGTTGCTGCCCGGGTGTAGGGTGAACATGGAGGTGTGAGCTTCATCTAGGATTTTCTTTCTCAGCTCCATATCCTTTGGCACTACTAAGCGGTTTTTGAACCACAAGACGCCTTCTTCGTCGAGCTTGAAACAGGCCTTCTTCTTGTCATTGATCTCATCTCGAATATGTGACATGCCCTTATCTTGTTTTTGTGCTGCTATGATTTGATCCTTGATGGTTGGTTCAAGGACAAGGTTATAAAGTTCTGCTTCTAGCGCTGTTGGCATTTCTATGTCCCCAATCTCACAGCATAGCACTCTCACTGTTGGACGAGCTTCAATGAAGTTGCAATGAGCTTTACGGCTCAATGCGTCTGCTACTACATTAGCCTTACCGGGGTGGTAATGAACCTCTAGGTCATAATCTTTTATCAACTCTAACCACCGTCTTTGCCTCATATTTAATTCAGGTTGGGTAAAGATGTATTTGAGACTTTTGTGGTCAGTATAAATGTGACAAGTGTTGCCTAGCAAGTAATGTCTCCATTTCTTCAGTGCATAAACAACTGCAAGTAGCTCAAGATCGTGAGTTGGGTAATTCACCTCATGTTTCCTCAGTTGGCAGGATGCGTATGCAATCACTCTCCCTTCTTGCATCAGAACACAACCGAGGCCGCTACCAGAGGCATCACAATAAACGTCAAACGGCTTGGTGATGTCTGGTTGAGCAAGAACAGGGGCTAAAGTTAGAAGTTTCTTCAACGTTCCAAATGCTTCTTCGCATTTTGGACTCCACGCAAACTTTGCATTTTTCTGGGTCAATGCTGTCATAGGCTTTGCTATTTTTGAGTAATCTTTGATGAATCGGCGGTAGTACCCCGCTAAACCAAGAAAACTCCGTATCTCTGTCACAGTTTGTGGCTGCTTCCAATTCAGCACATCTTCCACCTTGCTGGGATCGACAGCCACTCCCTTCGCTGACAAGATATGGCCTAGGAATGCCACTTCCTTTAGCCAAAACGCACACTTGCTGAACTTGGCATAAAGTTTATGTTCTCTAAGGCGAGATAGCACTATCCGCAAATGTTCTTCGTGCTCCTTCTCATTCTTGGAATACACTAAGATGTCATCAATGAAGACTACCACGAATTTGTCAAGCTCATTCATGAACACCGAGTTCATCAGGTACATGAAGAAAGCCGGTGCATTTGTCAAACCGAAGGACATGACAAGATACTCATAAAGCCCATAACGCGTGGAGAAAGCAGTCTTCGGTATGTCTTCTTCTCGGACCTTAATTTGATGGTACCCGGACCTAAGATCAATCTTGGAGAAAACTGTGGCTCCCCCAAGCTGATCAAATAGGATATCAATGTGTGGCAAAGGGTACTTGTTCTTGACAGTAACAGCATTCAACGGTCGATAGTCCACACATAATCTCTTACCACCTTGGTCTTTCTTCTCAACAAAGAGGGCGGGACAACCCCAAGGTGATGAGCTAGGTCGAATAAACCCTTTGTCTAACTGCTCCTGCAGTTGTGTTTTTAGCTCCTTCAGTTCATCAGGTGCCATTCTATACGGTCTCTTGGAGACGGGTGCCGTGCCAGGTACAAGCTCAATTGCGAACTCAACATTTCTATCCGGTGGGAGCCCTGGAAGCTCTTCCGGGAACACATCTAGAAAATCAGAAACCACCGGTATTTTCTTGATCAACTGGGCTTCTGTAGCATTTACTGTGGGTGGCGAACGCCTGTGACTTGGCAGATGAATATGCATAACTTTCCCACTCTTGCTAGACTTAATCTGAACTATCCTACTAGTAATATCCAACAAGACGTTGTGCTCCTTCATCCAATCCATCCCCAAGATAATGTCGATCCCCTGGTTAGGAAGTACCACAGGGTCAACATAGAAATCCTCTGTGCCTATGCACAAGCGTAAGTGCCTCACAATCTGATTCGTGTCAATCGGTGATCCCGGGGCTGTGATATGGTATTTGGCCTTCATATTATCAATGTGATAACCATGTTTGGTTGCATATGACCTGCTGATGAAAGTGTGTGTTGCTCCGGAGTCAAACAAAACCACAGTAGGGTGCTCGTTGACAAGAAATGTGCTTGCTAACACTGGTTCACCTTCTGGAATCTGATATACGTGGGTATAGTGCACACGACCTTCTGTTGGGGCTAGATCTCGCTTTGGTCCTTTCTTCTTACTTTGGCGTGGGTTGTCTCTAATCAACAATGGTGCCTGGCTTCGCCGACGGGCAAAACAATTCTTGCTGAAATGGCCGGTCTTTCCACAATTGTAGCAGGGGTATTTGGCACTTTGTTTGGCCGGTGGCACTGAAGCAGGCGGACGAGGTGGTGCACTGCAAGAGGAGGGTTGTTGCGTTCCCCAGTGTGGTTCTTGTTGCTGGGGCATCTCGAGGTAATGTATGAGTGGTGAACGATGAAGCACAACCCGTTGCCGCTGAGAGGAACCTGACTGAAGTGTGCTTGCAAGTCTTTTCCTGCGCTGATCCTCATGGGCATGATTAAGGCGATCCTCCATGTCGATGGCGACGTCTACCAACTCAGTGAAGCTGTCGTAGCTGCGCCCCAAGTGAGTCAGCAGAGTGGGATCGAATCCATCCAACAGACGGGTAGCCCTACGTGGGTCAGTGTTGACGTCTTCCGGGGAGTACTGCGACAGGCGGATGAAAGCTTGCACGTACTCGAGTACCGACATGTTCCCTTGTCGAAGTGCACGGAACTCTCGTTGCTTGAGCTCGATGAGGCTAGGCGGGAGATAGTGAGCCCGAAAAGCCGCACGAAACTCATCCCACGTGACCTGGTGCCCGGCTGGTTGCATTGCCAGGAATGAAGCACACCAGGCCCCCGAGGGACCATGTAGACACTGTGCTGCGAAGCGAGCCTTCTGTTGCTCAGTGAGTTGGGGCAGTAGACTGAACTTGGACTCGATGATCCGAAGCCAGTCATCAGCATCCAATGGATCTGGGGCAGTGGTGAAGATGGGCGGTTGTAGCGCCGCAAAGTCAGTGTAGCTGATCTCTTGCGGGTCGCGCCGTTGTTGCGCTTGAGCTATCAAGTCGATGAGTTGCTGAGCGACCTGAGTGGCCAACTCAGAAGGAGATGGGGCTCCATGAGCGGCCCCCTGAGCAGATGTCTCTGGTGGGGTGACCATCTGCAGAAATGAAGCCAGTCGAGTTTAGTCCAAGAGCTTTTTGTGCAACCGATGCGGTGATAAAAAGATCATAGTGCCATAATTATATTCTGAATACATGAAAGCATGTAAATGAACAGAATAGCTCGATTGCACTTAAAGTGTTAGCAAACGTCTTGTAGGTCTGGATAAATGAATCCGCTAATGGGAACTCGTGCGCAGTTTTAGATGCTGGTCAATACTTCTGAGTTTCGTCGATATGGTTGTCATGACGATCGATTTGGGTGGATGTCCAATTACGGAAAATCTCTAGTGACTAGTCCTCTATTCCTTTGGTACGTAACTAGCTCTTAGATCAAATCTCTCACGAATTGGGTGAGGGATGCAATTTCATTCAGGTGCTGTTTCCGACCGTGGTCGTTCGGTTTATCGTGGGGAACCCCTCTTCGTAAAATTAATTGTATTGTGTGAGTGAAATGTGCAGGAAGTTTGTTTAGGTCGCGATTTATCCCATTTGTCTTTTAGTAGTACCTCCAAAGATGATAACAAAAGACACATGATGCATGATTCGTCCTGTTCGGCCTCACATCACACATCCTAGGTATTATACAGGTATAACTAGCGATAATTCGGTGACATATATGCACGTCTCTCCTTAATGCAACTAGTCGTTCTCTAGTCGTTCTGAGATTCGCACGTGGTTAGTGTACCTGCAGAAGAATGCATGCTCATACATTACCACCTAATGTGGCATCCACGCGTGACCGCTGCGTGGACAACGTAGGTGGGCCGATGCACCTTTTCCTCAAAGCCTGACTTTCCACCAGTACTGGGGATTGTCGAGAAAAAGGTGGACCCCAAAACCGAATGTAAGTGTGGTGGGTATGAAAGCATCCAAAACATGCCCACCACCCTTAAAGAGCTTTTACTACGGGGCATGAATGCAGGGCTTACAACCATTCACAAATCCCAATAGCTTCCACCAGTACTGGGGACAGCTATGGCCGAAAAGTTGCTTCCCAAAGTGTCGAATATGCGTATGAGTTCTATCTAGGTCAAAATATCAGTGATGTCACCTGGATAACACTAACATCGTTATACAGGCATAGCGTATACTCTCATTTTTGAATTACTTGAAGATGGATTTTCGAAAATAGGTTTGTAAAACAAAACTTGATGATATAACTGTTGTCTGTGTTTGATCGGCTCTGATACCAGCTGTGGCGGAACCGCCCTGCTTAATCTAGACTAAGCACACCTGCCACCTCTGGCTCGCAGTGAACTTAGGCCAGACTAAACCCGGTAGTCCGTCGAGAGTCCTTCGAGCTCTCGATAACACCAATTCCGAGGAACCGACATCAAACACATCCGACTCTCGAAGGAGCCACAACAATTACATCATCACAGGCAGTTGAAATAGAGAGTTATAGGATTAATTTACAACTCAATTGTATGAAATCAAATACATGTTCAAATATAGCGGAAGCGAATTCAGAGTATATAAATATAGCGGAAGCGTTTTCAAAACATCTCGCAGCGGAAAATATACTTAAGTAGTCTTCAGGAAGAGATGACAAGGCGAATAGCACCGAGCCCACCGGTACTACCACCTCCAACACAGTTGTCCAGCTATCGTCGGTACCTGTAATCCAAAAGTGGGGGCAAACCCTGAGTACTAATTACTCAGTAGGACTTAATGGACGGGGCTTACGGCTGACGCAAAGCATGCTTACTAATCATGTGGATCCTTAGCTGTTGATTCTCAAACAAGGTCATGTTGATATCAGATAGCAGGATTTGACAGCTGCTATCCATTATTCATAAAGATTCATTTATGACATAAGGTAAATACTTGCATGAAAAGTAAAACATGAAAACATGTCCTGTCCCAAGACTCACTGCGCTTCCATCCAACCCCTTGGGAGTAGCCGTCTCAGGAGCGATACCACGGTACGTCGGGTCAGCCCTCCCTCGACCTCAAAGCATCTCCCAAGTCCATCGACCTCCAACCGGTGGATGGGCAACACCCTGAATAGTGGGACAGATCATACACATCCAAGCATGTTGTAATAAAAGCGTGACTTTGTAAACAGTATGTTCCAATTATTACTACGTTGCCCGTGTGCGATATTGGCATTCTCACACCTGGTGAGCATCAGCGATTCGAATCGATTTGTTAATTCCCGAGAATAACTAGAAGCACCAGGATGGCATATGCTTACTAACTCCCAGCGTTCCACATATGCTTCTCCCATCTCCACTTGTCCCATCCCAAGTTCGATTCAATCCTTCCGTTGTTCCCAGGTTGTGCTGTCTTAGGAGCGATACCACGGTCACGTCGGGTCAGCCCTCCCTCGACTACAAGCTCCCCAAGGTGTCACAGTAGGAGTCTGTCTCTGTTCTTCGGATGGCACAAGTAAGCTTTCACTGGTCCATTATCCCGGATAAGCACTCTAGCAATGTTATGCCGATCAGCAGGCGAACAGCGAACGGGCCTTATGCGACACGGGCGGAGTCCAGTGCACAATACCATAATCAATAAATAACTCAATAATTCTCCGCCCGGTCTCCATTTAAACATAAGCATGTATAGTAACTTCCATAGGTGAGATTTCTGTCACTTTGTAAAGCCGTACCTACGAGACGAGTACAATCACTCGTATCTACTCGTACCTAGCAATTCTAGGCACTCGCCCTACAAACTCTACGTATAGGTGCTAGGGCCAGGGCGGCCAGGAAGTCTAATGCAGTTGGTTTCAAACAACTCCTAATGCATATGCGTAATCATCAAACAAGATTTGTATTTGCTGGGAGAAGTCATGATCCTGCCTACCTTTGCTTGATCTTAAGAAAACCAACAAACTAAACTAAGTTAGTTTGCCGGGTTGTGAGGCTTTGCCCCAGGCAACCCCTTGAAGCAGGGACGGATTTAATCAGCGACCCTTCGTCTTCTGGCTCCAGATATAGCCTGTTGTCCGTCTTCTTGATCACTGGTTTCTCCTGTGTTGGTAGCTCCTTGCACGCGGGGTCTATATGCATGATAAAATGCAAGTGAGTGCAAGAGAATGCAAATACATGCATATGATACAGGTTATATGCATGACATAGTGCAATCATGAGTGCAACGAGTTGCGAATGTATGCATGAGGTGTCAATGAAATATAATGCATGATCAAGTAGCTTGTGAAGAATGGGTTCGGGTACTCTTAGTTTAAACACACCCCAAAACAAGACAACTTAACGACTTTGCTAAGAAATCATACAGCCCATCACTAAGAAATCGAACAAACCATCACTACATTTTATCCTTGGAGTTATTAGGAGTTAGTGTTTTATATGTGTACACAGTCCCCATCAAATGAAATAAAGTTGTCTCTTGAAGTTAAACATAGATATGCAAATTAAGGAACACGCTACCTTTATGAATAAAACGCACTCATAAGCCCATGTAGTTAGACAACTCAATTGATCTCAAATTTTTACCACATGCAGACACATACTTCATAGAGCTACTGTCAAAATTTCAGCTACAACCAAGTTATAATTAATTTATTAGAAGTCCAGCAAGTTATTAGCCCTATAGCTTCTCGGATTTTTCATAATTTATAGGAGGGAAATCTGGACTTGAAATTCCTACAACAAGTATTTCATGGCATGAAAATCATAGACAAAAATCATCAAGCCCAAAATCCAAAGTTAATAAGACTTCTATTTTTCCATATTTTATTTCACCATGAAAATCATATAAGTCAAAACAGCAGTAATAAGGTGCACAAAATCACTTTCTGGAATCAAGACATCACTAGTAGGCTACTAGATCTTTCCCATAATTTTCCTAGCAGTTTAATTACACTTTTTCCTATTTTCTTTTTCAACTAGTAGCATTTTGTCAATTTCAAAACAGCAGCTTAAACATGCATGCACAACCTCATATTCTACCAGTGAGTTACTCATACTATGTGAAGTACATGAAAAATACTAAAGGTCATATTTGAGCATATTTTATATAGCTTTCCTTGTCCAAGTTAATTAAATACACAAATCACATGCATAAGGGCAAAACAGTAATTAAACAGTCAATGCTAGTGTCACTAAAAATCACACAGTACCTAGATGTCATAAGAAAGCTACTGTCCAAGTCTCATAATTTTTGGAGTTCATTTGGTTCACTTTTACCATTTATTTACCTACACCATGCATGCGTTAAACCAGGGGTAAAACAATCTTTTCACACATCATACCTATCCTGTAGATCTACTCTCAAGGAGTCCATAGCCACTGAGTTTGCCCATTTTGGATTTTTATTTTAATTGTTATGATTTTTTAAAGTTTCAGCTGAAATAAATAAAAATAAAATGAAAAATCATTAGATCTAGGACTTATCCGTAATTATCCCTAACGTCTAGGGGCTAGATCGTAAGGTTTCCAAGACTCATACTACAGCGCTGTGGATAAAAATGTAAATACGCAAAACAGCGAGGGCTAAAGTGCAAAGCGGCGTCTTCCTCCTCGGTCTTCTTCCTCCTCGCGACCGAGGAGGGAGACGGCGGCGCGCGCGGCCGAACCCGGCCTGCGGGGCGCGGCGGCTCGCCGGAGGCGGCCGGAGAGAGGGAGGGGAGCGCGGGAAAGCTTACCCCGTCACCTACGGCGGCGGAGGGGGCGCGGAGAGGGCCGGCGGCGGTGAGGCAGGAGCGCGGAGCGCCGGCGGGGAATTGCGGGGTGGAGGCGTGATGGCGGCGGCCTAGAACGGGGCGGAGCGGTGGAGTGGAGGGCGTAGAGGAGCGGCGTGGAGGCGGCGTGGCATAGGAGCGGCCGGAGGTGGCGGCTCGAGCTCGACCCGAGCCTCCAATGGCGGCGGTGCTCCGCTCGGGTGAAGGGAGCGCGGGGAGAGGGGAAAGAGAGTGCGGGCGAGTGGAGCGGGGATGGGATGGTGTCTGGGTTCGAGAGGAGGGCGCGGCCGGTCGGGGCGAAGGCCACGGCGGCGATCCGTGGGCGCGGCCACCGCCCGGTGCTTGCCGGCCGCGTGGTGGCCGCCGGCCCGGACACGGTGGCGGTTCGGGCCGGTGGGCCCCACCGGTCGGTGACAGTAGGAAAAGAAAAATAGAAAAAAAAATAAAAATGTGTTTTCTCCCCTGCTGAAAATCGCCATTTTGACCAATTTAGAGGCCGAATTTGGAAAAACTCCAATTGAATGAAATGTTCTACTCTTTGAACTCTACAACTTTGTCAATAGGTATGATTTCAAATTAGGCATGGAAATATGAAATTCATTTGAATTTAGCTCTCAAGTTTAATTTGGCCCACAAACCCCTTTTATTGGAAAAATTCCAAAACTCCTATTTATGGACATTATCTCCCAAGCTGCCTTTTGAAAAGTTTGTTTAGAATTTTAAAACCTACAACTTCTCCAATTTGAGTTTTGCATGAAAGTGGCTGTAGGTTAGTCCAAATTTGAGATTTTTAAATAGGTCAGGTTTGAGCTGGTTTTCTAGGTTGGCAGTAAATGGTACAAAACTCTAGGTAAAAATTCTTATATGGCTAAGCCCCAATTATAAAAGTTGTGCACCTCTTGTTTATCTACAACTTTGCTAATATGATCCTCACCCAACTCTCGACAGAATTAAAGTTATGACTATAAACATAGTATCGCACATGCAACAAACAATGTTTCGAACTTGTAGTTTAAGCCAAATTTGATCCTAATGCACAAACACCTGTTATGCCATGATGCTTAAGGATGATGCTTCATGTATGATGTGTGATTATGCACTTGAGATGCGGGAGCATCACAGTTAAGGTATAGGAAACCTAACCGGCTCTGATACCACTTGTAGGACCGAGACGTGCGACTAGAGGGAGGGTGAATAGGAGCACTTGAAAACTCAAACTCAAACCCACCCGATACCGTCCACTGAACAGATACGTATCGGGTGGAAAGCGGAAGCACTCGAATTAACGCCCAACGAAACGGACATAAGACGAGCAACCAAACTACACCTAAAAGAACAAACACAACACTTAAACTACACCTTTCTAATGTGCAGAGTTGCGTAGAATAGACAAGCTACCAACCCTAGGACACATTGAGAAACCCTAAATGGAAATACACTAAAGCACGCAACAAAACAAGCGAACACAACAAAGCACAAACAAAACAAGACAAGCTACAAAGCTTGCAAGTGTCGCCCACTAGCCACTCAACACACCGAAGCGTGCCTCACTTAAGATCAGTGAGTGAAGAGTATGGGCATGCAGTGGTTGACACAAAAAAAGTTTGAAGCAAACAACAACACTCCAAAAACCAAAGAAACCAAGAAAAACAAACCCCAAAGCAAGCGGAGCAAGAAACACGCAAAAACAGCCCCGAAAAGGCAAGACCGGACAGTCCTCTCTCCACCAAAAGGCCTGACCGGACAAACACAAAGAAGGGGGGAAAAACAGCCCTAAAACACTACAGACCGGATAGTCCGAGATCTATAGACCGGACAGTCTGAAGTCCCTACTTCGGACAAACCTAAGGACAATTGATTTGTCTTGTCAGTTCTCCGAAGAACTGCGCAGAAAATCAGCCTTACTAGGGGCATGTGGAGAAAACCTAGTGCTTAGCCATATCATTTCTCACAACTTAGACAAGGTTATGCAAATGGCATCCACTAAGTACAAGATCAAGTTTTCAACTTATACACGCAAGCTCGAAATTAAGCTAAGTATAGAACATGCATAAACAACTAAGCATGAACATAATAAAACAACTATTCATCATTTCCATATGGAGGATATATGCATCAAAGTTGGGAGTTGCTTTTATTGACACTTTTTTTTAGATAAAGCAATAAAAAGGGAAATAAATAAAAACATTATTGAAAGTACTTACCTTGGTAGGACGGTGATGCTGCTGCTCGGTCGGATGGGGTACTGCTAGTACTGGTAGGACGGGCGATGCTGCTGCTTGGTCGGACAGGGGTACTGCTGGTGCACAAGGGAGGAGACAAGGACAAGAGACGGGGACACCTAACTATGAGGAGACACAGGCACGAGGAGGTATGCTCATAACGGTCTACCATCCCCCCCAAGCTTCAATGAAGCTAGGGGTTTTGGTAGTAGTTGTTGTTGTAAAAGTTCTGAGCATTGAGGAAGCCGGCTCCAACTTGCTCGTTTAGGTTCTGGAGCACCTCCGTGTTGGTTTGGAGCCGTTGACCCATCTCTTCCATGTGTTGGTAGATGTCACCTACCTGCTGATACAGCCTCTGATCGTATGGTCCAAGTTCATCCCCACCATTGCGGAGTTGATGTCGGCCACGTCAGGTGTGTGGTATCGGGCTGAAGCAGAGTGACATAGGTCTCTATTGAGCGCACGTGATGCACTACCGCCTCCGTAGTGTTGTGTACTATGGGAAGGCTGGTAGGAACTCTCGCCACCGGTACTGGAGAAGTACTAGGATGGCTCAAATGGTATGGAAGCATGGATGGGTTCCTCAAAATCCTCTCCTCGGGCTCTATGGTGTGACTCCTCCGCTCGCCGTCGTTGGGCTATGGTCATGATGCCGCCGATGCTTTGGCATGGTGCCTCCACATCTAGCTGCATGGTTAGGCTCCTGATGGTGTACATGTCGAACTGTGGTGCTGGAAGCGGCAGCTCAAGACTTATGCCCGAACCATGTCATGATCAGTCTCCTAGTTGCGGCGTCTCGCCTCATGAAATATGCCTGGACAAAGTGCTGCTCCCCCACATAGTGTGATGTGTCGTCGGGAAGGTAGTCAAGCTAGGCATTCTCTAGGAGGCCCAAGTTGGCTGCAATCCTGGTGACAAAGGAAGTGATGCTTATAGGGGTGTTGGTCGCTCTCATGCCCATCCAGTGGTGGACAATGTCGAGGACTGGAGCATAGCGCTTCTTTTTTACCATGGCATAGAGGCACTTGAGGTCTTCGTTGGGTGCACAACGAACCTCGCCTCTTGGAAAGATGATGAGCGAGACCCAGCGAGCTAAGAGTCTCAGAGTGGGATTGTGAATTTTGGTGGTGCTGTGTTTCCCTTTCCCGTACTCTCCACAAATTTCCACCCAAAAAGATTTCATGTCATACCCGGCTGGGTCACTCAACGAACAGTTGGAGTGGAAGCCTAGGAGGTCGGCAAACTGCCTCGGGTAGACAGAGAATTTAGTATTGAACATGCGGAAATTTATAAACGTACCTGTTGTACGCTTATCCACGCGGAGAGTCATCAGGAACTCTTGTGTGAGAAGGACGGATCCTTCCTCTGTAATGTTAGTGAAATCCGACCAACCTACATAATCAAAGGCTTTAATGAACGGGTCCAACATACCTATCTCGACGAGGAAGAAGGCGTCGAAGCACTTGGTCCTCCCAAAGGTCTTGGTGGTAAGAGCTTGTAACACCTGGGCTTCCTGATCGCCTTGGATGTTGATATCCTGCAGGTTCATCAGTCGGCGCTGCGGTTGTTGCTGAGAAGAAACTCCTTCATCTTGCTCCTGGTCCTGGCGGCTGTGTGTACCGTTGACAGACATCCTGTCGAACACTGCGGGAGTCCTGTCGGATGCTGCTGGGGTCCTGGAGCTTCCGCTTTGTGAACGAGAGCAAGAGCGCTCGTCCGACGAAGACGGGAACTTCAGGTGCAGTCCCTTCCCTGTGTTGCTCAGGGCCTTCTTCGCTTTCTTGAAGAAAAAAGACATCCTGCAAAAATAGACAATATACTACACAAGGGACAAAGCAGTTACAAAAGATTAGCGTTAGCGGTTAGTCATCTAGAAGTCAGTCGTCCAAGAGTTAGTCATCCTTGCGGGGCAGAGCCTCCACAAAACGTCCAAAAACCGAGGGTGTAGCACTTATTTTATTGGGCAGAATTTTAACTAAGTGCGGGAATTAAACTAAGTGCTAAACTATTGCTTAAGAGAGTGTTTCGGGGGGAGAAAGGGAGTTGCTCGCGCTGCTGAGCGGTACGAGAGAGAAGTGCATGCATGCACTTGTATTTATAGGCGTGCGAGGAGTCAAGCAGGGTGTAGAGCCAGGCCGGGCGGCTTAGGGCCAGGCCGGGCGACGTCGGCAGGGGCCGGGTGGCCAGAGGTAGGCGCTGGGCGGCTTGGTGGGTGGAGCAGAAGGGGACAGAGGGGACGCGGACGGTGCAGGGGCGCCGGGCGGCGTCGGTGGCAGGCCGAGCAGCCTAGGGGGTAGACCCCTAGCTTGGTTGGTGTGGTGCGCAGTGATGGAACGCGAGCGGTGCACAAGGGAGGCCGGGCGGCGTCGACAGTAGGCCGGGCGGCCAGTGCCCTTGGCACTTAGCCTCTGGTGGGTGCGTGCAAGGAGCACAAGGGGACAGAGGGGACCGGGCGGCCTGTGTAGGGCGCCGGGCGGCCTGCTGGCGCCCTCGGCACTTGGTGTGGTGCACAGCTGTGGCGGAACCGCCCTGCTTAATCCAGACTAAGCACACCTGCCACCACTGGCTCGCAGTGCACTTAGGCCAGACTAAACCCGGTAGTCCGTCGAGGGTCCTTCGGGCTCTCGATAACACCATTCCCCTAGGAACCGACATCAAACACATCCGACTCTCGAAGGAGCCACAACAATTACATCATCACAGGCAGTTGAATAGAGAATAATAGACTTAATTTACAAACCAAATATATGAATCAAATGCATGTTCAAATATAGCGGAAGCGAATTCAGAGTATATATATAACGAAAGCGTTTTCAAAACATCTCGCAGCGGAATCATGATACTTAAGCAGTCTTCACGTAGAGACGAACGAGGCATGTAGCACCGAGCCCACCGGTACTACCACCTTCAACACAGTTGTCTAGATGTCATCCGTACCTGTAATCCAAAAGTGGGGGCAAACCCTGAGTACAAATTACTCTGTAGGACTTAATGGACGGGGCTTACGGCTGACGCAAAGCTTGCTTACTAATCATGTGGATCCTTAGCCATTAATTTTTATACAAGGTCATGTTGGCATATGATAGCAGGATTTGATAGCTGCTATCCATTAACCATGAATATTCATTTACATCATAAAGTAAATACTTGCATGAAAGTAAAGCATGAGAACCCATCAGTAACTTGCATAATAGTATATCCTACATATCCAAGATATACCCCTCATCTCCACCTGTCCCGTCCTAAGATTCACAGCGCCCCCACCTAACCCTTGGGAGTAGCCGTCTCAGGAGCGATACCATGGTATGTCGGGTCAGCCCTCCCTCGACCTCAAAGCACCTCCCAAGTCCATCGGATGGGCAACACCATGAATAGTGGGACAGATCATACACATCAAAGCATGTTGTATTGAAAAATATGAATATGAGCATAAAGTACTTAAGTTATTACTACGTTGCCCGTCAGTGATATTCGACATTCTCACACCGGGTGAGCATCAGCAATTCGAATCGATTTCTAATTCCTGGGAATTACTAAAAATGCCAAGGGATATATGCTTACTAGCCATCGCGTTCCTCACATATACCCCTCATCTCCACCTGTCCCGTCCCAAGATTCACAGCGCCCCCACCAAAACCTTGGGCTTAGCCGTCTCAGGAGCGATACCACGGTACGTCGGGTCAGCCCTCCCTCGACTTCCAAGCACCTCCCAAGTCCATCGGCCCCTATCAGTGGATGGGCAGAACCATGAATAGTAGGACAGGGCCGGTAAGACTTTCACCGGTCCCACGACCCGGATAAGCATTCTAGCAATGTTATGTCGATCAGCAGGCGAACAGCGAACGGGCCTTAAACGACTCGGGCAGAGCCGGAGGACAACAACGCACACCCAAAAGTAAACTTACGCTCCGCCCGGTCTCGATTTAACATCAACATAAATAATCATAAATTGCATCATAGTAAGATTTCTGAGATTTTGAAATATCACCTACGCGACAAGTGACAGTGCTCACTCGTGTCTACTCGTACCTAGCATTTCTAGGCATACTCGTCCTACGAACTCTAATCATAGGATCTAGGGCCAGGGCGGCCAGGATGTCTAATGCAGTTGGTTCCAAACAACTCCTGATGCATATGACTAATCATTAAGACATAAGATGTTTGCTGGGTATAGTATGGTCCTGCCTACCTTTACTTTCATTTAAGAATACCAACAAACTAAGCTAATGTTAGTTTGCTGGGTTGTGAGGCTTTGCCCCAGGCAACCCCTTGATCCCTTGGACAACTCCTCCTTCCAAACACGACTGATGGGCTCTCCAGGTCGTGAGTGGGCCTTAGTTGGTCTTTTGGACCACCGTTGCTTGATGTAACTCCACGCACTTGTTTCTTGATCGCGTATCTGCAACAAACGTCACTACATGAATGATATGCATGATGTAGTGGATGAGATGAGTTAATGTCAAGCACACATAGGAACAGTCGTTTCCTGGACAACTAGAAAGGCGTCTGACATCTGTTTAAATTAAGCATATTTATGGACCTAGAGTAAGCATTCACTCCAACTTTCATACAGACACAAATATCAAGGTACTCATCATACAACCAACATGTTCTTGATGTGATATGACAACAGCAAGCAATAGTTATTTAAATTCCTAAGTTAGGTGTGGTGGGGTTTATTTACATTCAACAAGTCATACATATATGATGGCTACATGAGAGGTACACCTGATGATTGCAAATTCCAAGTCACTCTTATTAGATTAGATGTAAACAAGCATTGAACCAAGCATATAAGTGACAATCATACATAATTTGTACCATGTTGAGTTATTGTTATCTACACTTCAACAATGTAATATTTTCATGGTTATGGGTTGTAACTTAGGCATTTAGGATTAGAATGTGCTGATGGAGTAACTAGAGTCAACTAGCTTACAAGGTTTTTATTTGACACAGCAAGGTTAATCATACCACGTGAAGTTCACATGAAAAATAATCAAGTTCATGTGAGTACATTGACATCCCCTTTTTACTCCCTTCTCTTTTGATCCTATTTAAGAGACTATGGATAAACCCTTTATGAAACAGCAACCATAGTACATGAATAATTCACATAAACATACCTATAGGGTAACATAGCTACAGGAATTTTGGTGGAATTTTTGGAGCACATTAGGTACTACTTTTCTAATTATTACTTAAAGCACTTAGCACTTTGTCATTTTCAAAACAGCAGCTGAAACCTGCATACACAACCTCATACTTCACCAGTGAACTACTCATACAATATAAAGTACATGAAAATACCAGAAGTTATATTTGAGCATATTTTATGTAGCCTTTATTTTCCAAGTTGAATAAATACACAAATCACACGCATAAGGGTAAAACAGTAATTAAACAGTCAATGCTAGGGCTACCAAAAATCACACAGTACCTAGAAGCCCTAATAAAGCTACTATCCAAGTTTCATAATTTTTGGAGTTCATTTGGTCCACTTTTACCATTTATCAACCCTCACATGCATGCAAGTTAAACAAGAGCAAAACAGTCTTTTCACACTTCCACATCATACCCATCCTATAGATCTACTCACAAGGAATCCATAGCCACTGAGTTTGCATTTTTATCATTTTTACTCAATTTACTATGAATTTTTAAAGTTTACTGCAAATATAATAAACCTAAAAGGAAAATACTCAAATCCAAGAGCTGATACACAATTAACCCTAAAGTCGAGGGACCTGCAAGGAAACGTACACAGACTCAGTGCATAGTACATAACAGTGAGAAACAAAAAGGGAAAAGGACGGGGGTTTTTGTGCAAAGACGCCCTCCCTTCTTCTTCGACCTCCAGATAGGGAGATGCCGCGCGGTGGGGAAAAAAAGGCGGCGCCCCGCCGGCGGCGTGGGGGCCCGTCTAGGAGCCGAGTGGGCCCAGGGACGTGTTCCCCGCCGCGGGCTTCCGTTTCCCCTAGACCTCGTCGTCGGAGGTGGAGAGGAGAGGCGATGCGGCGACGTTGAACCGGAGGTGCTCCCGTGGCGAGGTCGCGGCGGTGAGGATCGATTCCGGTGCGGGGAGTGGAGGAACGGCGCGAGCATGGCTCTAGGCCGGAACGAGGGAAACGAAGGAGGTTCATTGGACCGAGATCGCGGAGAGTGTAAATGGTTTTCCAAAACCAGGGGTAGATGGTGGTTTCCGGTATCCCAGTCAACAGTGGGACCCACGCGTCATAGAGACAAAGGAAAAGGGAAATCCCGAAAATAGAAAAATGGAGTTTGACGAGCTGGACACCCGTTAGAAACTCTTGTATTTGAACACCTTAGAGGCCGAATTTGGAAAAACTTCATTTGGAAGAATTATTGTACTCTTCAATATATACAACTTTGTCAAAAGCTTTGGTACCATGTTCTATGTAAAAATGTGGTTTAAATTTGAATTTAACTTGCTGACCCTAGTTTGACCAGCTGAAACTCTCAGCTTAGAAATTCTAAAAGTCCTAATTCCATTCACTTTCACCCAAGGTGCTTCTTAACAATGTTGTTCAGAATTGTAAGCCCTACAACTTTCTCAATATAACCATTTCAATATTATGGCTGTAAGACCAAGGAAATTTGAATTTACTACACAGGTCAGGTTTGGACAGATTTCATATGTTGACAGAAAAGACCCAAAACCCTATGCAAACCTTACTGCATGTCAAAGCACCAATTATCAAAGTTGTTCATCATTAAATTGTCTGCAGGTTTGGTATAAAAAGTTTCACCTAATTCACAACAGATTTTAAACTACAAGCACAATCATACCCAAGGGTTTGGTAAAACAGCATTTTTACTTCATGTAGAGTCTTCCTTGTTTTCAACCTTTGAAGTATCAAATGAGGTCCAAACACTTCCACACCAGATGCATTTGAAAGATAACAAGTTTAATTTCATTTCATAGAAAGGAAGATTTTTAAGTGCTATAGTGAAATCCAAAGTAATTTGAGAACGAAAATTGGGGAAGGGCTGAAATTCATGCTTGGGAAACATTCCAAGTATGGACCAACATGGGCTGACTTCCAAGAGAAATGCGGCAATTCAAAATATGTGAGTAACAATTTTAAACGATGCTTATTCTAACCAAAGTGTACTCCATGACATGCACCACAACTTTGGTAAGGGAGTTGAGCTCATGTGCTTAATCAACTTGAAAGTTTTATTAGGGCTCCGGTTTGGTCACGATCACCTTTACCAGCCTTCAACGAATTGCTAGTTTGGTTTGGTTTCGACTTTTACACCTCATCACATCCGATTTTAAAGATGGCCAGAATATCAAAGTTAAAGGTAACATATTGAACTAAAAGTTTTGTACTTGATGTTTTTCTGAAAGTGTGTAGATTTCGAGGTATTCAACCAACCAAGGTGAGATCTTGTCTTTTTTGAATATAAAATTTTGTCTTAGTGATTTCTCCACATAGTTCCTCATCACTCTCTAGGCACGATTAAGCCCTAATTCACCATTAGTTCGTGTCTAACT
Organism: Paspalum notatum; assembly: GCA_022530915.1. Classification (NCBI taxonomy): domain Eukaryota; kingdom Viridiplantae; phylum Streptophyta; class Magnoliopsida; order Poales; family Poaceae; genus Paspalum; species Paspalum notatum. The sequence continues at coordinate 16,506,592 of CM039691.1, forward strand.
ATGTGTTAAGGCTTTTGAGATGCCAGGGGCATCACAACCCACCCCCTTAAAGAAATCTCGTCCCGAGATTTGGAGGAATCAGGGTTTTATGGTTTACTGCGTAATGTAAATGGTTCTTGGCACGTGGTTCATGAAACATTCAATCCTTCATCAATTAGCTTTGTGAACTAGCATGTGAATGGTTAGTGCCTTATTAACACGATGTAGTCACAAAGCATCATCTAGGAAGGTTATTTGATAATTCAGTGCCCTCTATCAGAGCGAGTGAAATAACCCACGTAGAGAATATGGCAGTAGTGGGAAGAATGACAATGATCCGTTCCAACAAGGAAAAGGAGTTACCTCCTGATTTTGACACCAATATCGGAATTACGATAATTATTTGATTTATCAGAACAATAGAATACACAGTCAGAAATTGAACCAAGAGGGATCTTGTGAATTAAAGGGTTATCAATGGATGTGTTTTTGAGAGACACATACGTTTAGTTTTGATAGGGACTGCGTACACATATAAGATATTAAATTTGAATATCTTCAAAGAGTAAGATGTGGTGAAACATAGCACATTCTACTCGTTGCGAAAAGAAAGGTACGAAAAGGATAAGATAGGACATATTCACCTTGACAAGGTGATGGTTTGTACGATTTCATAGGATTGGTCAAGATTGACCAAGAAAAGTATAGGTAGATTATATGTGCCTACTAACAAATCAATGGCAACGTTAGTAAGCCCCACTTCGAGGATAACTTTAAATAAGAAGGAAGCAATTCATGGAAAGTATGGTATGACAACAGCACCAACTGAGAGCAAAAGCTAGTGCAGAGAATGGCTCTGAAGTTCACCTTCAGGAGATAAGGTTTAATATTTACGAAGAAAAGAAACATAAAGGAGGGTAGTGGAAACAGAATTGATTGTTCCCACAAATCAAGAAAGGTAAGGTTAATCGCAGAGGTGAACAAGCGTATTTAGACATTCGGAATGAGACTTGTCACCCCATGAATCAAGGAAACAAGGTTAAACAAAGAAATAATAAGGTGCGAACAAGTTGTGGGTGGAGATGGATCCTTCCCACCAAATCAAGAAAGGAAAAGTGAAACAAAGCAATGAAATGACAAAATGCGGCAGTGGAATTAGAGTAAATCGTTTCCACAAATAGATGTATAGAGGTCAACAAGGCAATAGAAAATGGATATGAATGTTCCATAATTGAAGCAGTGTCATGCCTTTGTATGTCTTGATACCAGCGCGAGCCTAGGGGTTTACCCGGTGTCGGCCATACACATGGGACCCTAGGTTTCGTCGTGGCACCATAGACTACTCGGGTAAACACCGCATCAAGAGCGACACAACTATCCAACCTCAGGGTATGCGAATAACATAAGGTTATAGAAAGACATGAACAAAGAGTTTGGATGACATGAATCTCAAGGTATTGGTGATGTAGACGAAAGAGTTGAAAACTCATAGATTTCAAAGGTTGGAAACACAGGAATCATGAGAACGAGAGACATATGGCCCACCAACCGTCGAGTTGGGGTGGTGACATAGATTCGGAAGTACATGAATTGGTGTGAATTCAAAACATGTGGGCTACAAGAGTTTGAAATGCGTGGAGTGCAAGAGCTTGAAATGCACGGAACAGTGGAGCTTGGAACTCTAGTCTTGCAATTGTTGGGAAAAGCATGATACACTAGAGTTGATTCCAAGAAGTTAGGATCAAGTGGCACAGTGAACCGTACTTACTCAATGTGCAGCCAATACATGACAAAGCTAAACATTGTTACTACACTAATTGGTACCCGTACGGTTTGCCTAGTCGTAGGATTTAAAAACATTTTGGTCAACAGCTAGCTTCTTCTTTCAGTCATGTCGATGCAGCGCGGAGCTTCACGTGGCTGACACCATGACGATTGTTGCCCTGATAGACCATCAATTTGGAAAATGTTGCTGGAGTCGAGGTTGATCTTGAAAGGTTCCTTTTTTTTCATGTCGTCAACTAAGAACTCTAAGTGTTGCTAGGGGTATGTAGGCGATAGTAGAACCTTGCTGCTGCATCTTCTGGACTCATTCTTGTCTTGGTGGAGCTTCAACTTGTTGTATCGGCGTAGACGTTGGTGTTGTATTTGTCGAGTCGATTGAAGAAAACTCCTCTTGGGTCGGTGATGACGGCTCGAGGGATCTTTTTGAACACTTGTGATATTGTAGAGGCTCTTGCATTATTCTCGTATGTAGGCCTATAGGATCCTACTAAACCACACCTAGTCGTCATCATGTATGGACTAGCTTGATTTGATCTTTAGGCTTGATGGATCCCTTCACCAGAATTGATCTCAAGTTGCAGATGTAGAACGGAGGCCATGTCGTTGGAGTGCTCTTCAGCTTTGCCTTCCTTTGGACTCTCTTCTTGTGATAGCTTTGATGAGGTCAACAAGGCTGAGGTCAGCAGAAATTTGGCTTCCAAAACTCTTGAAAATCATGGGTTCATGTTATATTTACGAGCTCAAGAAACTTATCGAACAGTAAGACTATCACAATACCGAGGCAAAATTTTCATTTTGTTCCTAACAGGTTCAGCTTGCAACTAGATTTCAGAAGGTAATTCTTTGGTCTTTACAGAACCCAAAATATGAAAGTTGTGCGAAATTTAATACCCTACATCGTACATCATTGGTATAGAAAGTGTTTGCAAGGTCTACTTCGAAATGGTCTAGAAACTCAAACTATTCAGCTAGCCGGAATCTGCCCAGATTTGAAGTTCGGTACTAATCCTGCTATAACTCAACCTAGGAGCTATTTTAGACTGAGACTAAAATACCAAATTCGTTCCTTTTGAAGTTTCCTACAACATTGGTATAGAGGATTTCTATTAGTTCTGAGTTGAAAACACATGAAACTTTGAATTACTAACGTGTGGTCTAATCTGTCCAGATTTGAGTCCCGTTTTAGATTCTGACGTTAGGTTCAGTTAGAAATGTTTTCAAGAGATGATCAAAATAGGAAAATTGTTACAAATTTAATGTACTCCAACTTTGGTATAACAAGTTTTAGCTAGTTCTGTTTAGATCATGCCCAGAAGTTAAATTTGTAAGCCTAGCACTTGCTGTCCAGATTTGAAGTTTCGCTTTAATGTGGCTGTAAGTCATTTCTATGAGCATCTAAGAAGTTTATTATAGAAACGTTGTTCACCAAGTCACCTACTACAACTTTTGTATTGGAAGTTTTTACTAAAACCATTTAGATCAATGCTGAATTAAAAATCCGTAACAGAAGGCCAGGCTGCAGAATTTAACCCGGATGCATTTTTGCTTGTACCTCAAGATGTATACATTTTCAGAGAAAGAGTTCTATAGAATAGTTATCACAAATTTTATATTTTACAATCATCTCGTATTCTTATATAAAGTTTGTACTGATTCTCCTTACATCATGAACTACACGTCAAAACAGTTGCAATACATATACAAATTCATGTGAAACGTGTTACTACCAAACAAACATATATATAATTGCAGGAAGAATTTAGTTATTTCAAGCAACACATACATAGCAAAGCCCAAGAGATGATATGGAATGATGCATGATTCGTCCTATTCGGTCTCACATCACACATCCTATGTATTTTATATATAGCTCGCGATAATTCGGTGACACATGCACGTCTCTCCTTAATGCAACTAGTCGTTCTCTAGCCGTTCTTAATTTCGCACGTGGTTAGTGTACCTGCAGAAGAATGCATGCTCATACATTGCCACCTAGTGTGGCATCCACACGTGACCGCTGCGTGGACAACGTTGAGTGGGCCGCTGCACCTTTTCCTCAAAGCCTGACTTTCCACCAGTACTGGGGATTGTCGAGAAAAAGGTGTATCCCAAAACCAAATGTAAGTGTGGTGGGCATGAAAGCTCCAAAGCATGCCCACCACCCTTAAAGAGCTTTTACTTATAGAGTATGAATACAGGGCTTACAACCATTCGCAAAACCCGATAGCTTCCATCAGTACTGGGGATAGCTATGGCCGAAAGTTGCTTCCCAAAGCACCGAATATGCATATGAGTTCTATCTAGGTCAGAATGTCAGCGATGTCACCTGGATAACACTAACATCCTTAATATGGGCATATCACGTACTCTCATTTTTGAATTACTTGAAAGGGTTTTCGAAAGTAGTTTTGTAAACCAAACCTTGATGATATAACTGTTGTCTGTGTATGATCGGCTCTGATACCAGCTGTGGCAGAACCGCCCTGCTTAATCCAGACTAAGCACACCTGCCACCACTGGCTCGCAGTGCACTTAGGCCAGACTAAACCCGGTAGTCCGTCGAGGGTCCTTCGGGCTCTCGATAACACCATTCCCCGAGGAACCGACATCAAACACATCCGACTCTCGAAGGAGCCACAACAATTACATCATCAAAGGCAGTTGAAATAGAGAATAATAGACTTAATTTACAAACCAAATATATGAATCAAATGCATGTTCAAATATAGCGGAAGCGAATTCAGAGTATATATATATCGGAAGCGTTTTCAAAACATCTCGCAGCGGAATCATGATACTTAAACAGTCTTCACGTAGAGACGAACGAGGTGTGTAGCACCGAGCCCACCGGTACTACCATCTTCAACATAGTTGTCCAGATGTCATCCGTACCTGTAATCCAAAAGTGGAGGCAAACCCTAAGTACTAATTACTCAGTAGGACTTAATGGACGGGGCTTACGGTTGACGCAAAGCTTGCTTACTAATCATATGGATCCTTAGCCATTGATTTTTATACAAGGTCATGTTGGCATAAGATAGCAGGATTTGACAGCTGCTATTCATTAACCATGAAGATTCATTTACATCATAAAGTAAATACTTGCATGAAAGTAAAGCATGAGAACCCATCAGTAACTTGCATAATAGTATATCCTACATATCCAAGATATACCCCTCATCTCCACCTGTCCCGTCCCAAGATTCACAGCGCCCCCACCTAACCCTTGGGAGTAGCCGTCTCAGGAGCGATACCACGGTACGTCGGGTCAGCCCTCCCTCGACCTCAAAGCACCTCCCAAGTCCATCGGATGGGCAACACCATGAATAGTGGGACAGATCATACACATCCAAGCATGTTGTATTGAAAAACATGAATATGAGCATAAAGTACTTAAGTTATTACTACGTTGCCCGTCAGTGATATTCGACATTCTCACACCTGGTGAGCATCAGCAATTCGAATCGATTTCTAATTCCCGGGAATAACTAAAAATGCCAAGGGATATATGCTTACTAGCCATCACGTTCCTCACATATACCCCTCATCTCCACCTGTCCCGTCCCAAGATTCACAGCGCCCCCACCTAACCCTTGGGAGTAGCCATCTCAGGAGCGATACCACGGTACGTTGGGTCAGCCCTCCCTCGACTTCCAAGCACCTCCCAAATCCATCGGCCCCCTATCAGTGTATGGGCAGCACCATGAATAGTAGGACGGGGCCGGTAAGACTTTCACCGGTCCCACGACCCGGATAAGCATTCTAGCAATGTTATGTCGATCAGCAGGCGAACAGCGAACGGGCCTTAAACGACTCGGGCGGAGCCAGAGAACAACAACGCACACCCAAAAGTAAACTTACGCTCCGCCTGGTCTTGATTTAACATCAACATAAATAATCATAAATTGCATCATAGTAAGATTTCTGAGATTTTAAAATATCACCTGACGAGTGATAGTGCTCACTCGTGCCTACTCGTACCTAGCATTTCTAGGCATACTCGTCCTACAAACTCTAATCATAGGATCTACGGCCAGGGCGGCCAGGATGTCTAATGCAGTTGGTTCCAAACAACTCCTGATACATATGACTAATCATTAAGACATAAGATGTTTGCTGGGTATAGTATGGTCCTGCCTACCTTTACTTTCATTTAAGAATACCAACAAACTAAGCTAATGTTAGTTTGCCGGGTTGTGAGGCTTTGCCCCAGGCAACCCCTTGATCCCTTGGACAACTCCTCCTTCCAAACACGACTGATGGGCTCTCCAGGTCGTGAATGGGCCTTAGTTGGTTTTTTGGACCACCGTTGCTTGATGTAGCTCCACGCACTTGTTTCTTGATCGCATATCTGCAACAAGCGTCACTACATGAATGATATGCATGATGCAGTGGATGAGATGCGTTAATGTCAAGCACACATAGGAACAGTCGTTTCCCGGACAATTAGAAAGGTGTCTGACATCTGTTTAAATTAAGCATATTTATGGACCTAGAGTAAGCATTCACTCCAACTATCATACAAACACAAATATCAAGGTACTCATCATACAACCAACATGTTGTTGATGTGATATGAGAACAGCACGCAATAGTTATTTAAATTCCTAAGTTAGGTGTGGTGGGGTTTATTTACATTCAACAAGTCATACATATATGATGGCTACACGACAGGTACACCTGATGATTGCAAATTCCAAGTCACTCTTATTAGATTAGATGTAAACAAGCATTGAACCAAGCATATAAGTGACAATCATACATAATTTGTACCATGTTGAGTTATTGTTATCTACACTTCAACAATGTAATATTTTCATGGTTATGGGTTGTAACTTAGGCATTTAGGATTAGAATGTGCTAATGGAGTAACTAGAGTCAACTAGCTTACAAGGTTTTTATTTGTCACAGCAAGGTTAATCATACCACGTGAAGTTCACATGAAAAATAATCAAGTTCATGTGAGTACATTGACATCCCCTTTTTACTCCCTTCTGTTTTGATCCTATTTAAGAGACTATTGATAAACCCTTCATGAAACAGCAACCATAATACATGAATAATTCACATAAGCATACCTATAGGGTATCATAGCTACAGGAATTTTGGTGGAATTTTTGGAGCACATTAGGTACTACTTTTCTAATTTATTACTTAAAGCACTTAGCACTTTGTCATTTTCAAAACAGCAGCTGAAACCTGCATGCACAACCTCATACTTCACCAGTGAACTACTCATACTATATAAAGTACATGAAAAATACCAGAAGTTATATTTGAGCATATTTTATGTAGCCTTTATTTTCCAAGTTGAATAAATACACAAATCACACGCATAATGGTAAAACAGTAATTAAACAGTCAATGCTAGGGCTACCAAAAATCACACAGTACCTAGAAGCCCAAATAAAGCTACCGTCCAAGTTTCATAATTTTTGGAGTTCATTTGGTCCACTTTTACCATTTATCAACCCTCACATGCATGCAAGCTAAACAAGGGTAAAACAGTCTTTTCACACTTCCACATCATACCCGTCCTGTAGATCTACTCACAAGGAATCCATAGCCACTGAGTTTGCATTTTTATCATTTTTACTCAATTTACTATGAATTTTCAAAATTTACTGCAAATAGAATAAACCTAAAAGGAAAATACTCAAATCCAAGAGCTGATACACAATTAACCCTAAAGTCGAGGGACCTGCAAGGAAACGTACACAGACTCAGTGCATAGTACATAACAGCAAGAAACAAAAAGGGAAAAGGACGGGGGGTTTTGTGCAAAGACGCCCTCCCTTCTTCTTTGACCTCCCGACAGGGAGATGCCGCGCGGTGGGGAAAAAAAAAGGCGGCGCCCCGCCTGCGGCGTGGGGGCCCGTCTGGGAGCCGAGTGGGCCCAGGGACGTGTTCCCCGCCGCGGGCTTCCGTTTCCCCTAGACCCCGTCGTCGGAGGTGGAGAGGAGAGGCGATGTGGCGACGTTGAACCGGAGGTGCTCCCGGGGCGAGGTCGCGGCGGTGAGGATCGATTCCGGCGAGGGGAGTGGAGGAATGGCGTGACTGCGGAGCCCATGGGACGCGCGGTGAAGTGGCGAAGCCAGAGAGGTTGAAGTGGAGGCACGGGAGGCGTCGGAGGGTAGCTGTCCACGGCGAGGTGGTGGCGCGGTGCGGCCGTGGTGGGCGGCGTAAGTGGAGCGGGGTGGTAGAGGCGTATAAGAGCCTCAAGGAGAGGGCGGATCGGTGGAGGGTGGTGGCCCGCGCATGGTGCTCGTGCAGGTTGGGGGAGAGGAGGATAGGAGATGGTCTGGAGAGGCGGCGGCGCGTGAGAGCTTCAAGTCCCGACCATGGCGGTGGCGTCCGTCGTGGTAGTGGGAAGAGAGGCCAGGGCGATTTCGATGTCCCGCGAACGCTGGGGGATGTGGAGCGGGGCCGGGCGAGCGCGACACGCTAGTCAGTGGCACGAGAGGTGGCCGGAAGTGGTGGCACAGCGGAGCTTCAGCTCGGGCCAGCCATGGCGGGTGGCGCGATGGCATGGCTCTAGGCAGGGAGCGGCCAGGGAGAGTGGAGGTGAGAAGGAGCTGAGAGTGAGCTCGGGCTTCCTTCCACCTGAAGGGAGTAGAGGGAGAGGGGGTGCGCTGGCCTCACCCTCTTAGCCGGCCAGTGGCCATGGCGCGGTGCGGGCAGGGCACGCCTGCCGCGTGCGCGCAGGGGAGAGGGGGAGGAGGGCGGTGGAGACGCGGTGCACCGAGTCCGTAGACCATGTGCGAGTGACATGTGGGGCCGGAACGAGGGAAACGAAGGAGGTTCATTGGACCGGTATCCCAGTCAACAGTGGGACCCACGCGTGATAGAGACAAAGGAAAAGGGAAATTCCGAAAATAGAAAAATTGAGTTTGATGAGCTGGACACCCATTAGAAACTCTTGTATTTGAACACCTTAGAGGCCAAATTTGGAAAAACTTCATTTGGAAGAATTATTCTACTCTTCAAGATATACAACTTTGTCAAAAGCTTTGGTACCATGTTCTATGTAAAAATGTGGTTTAAATTTGAATTTAACTTGCTGACCCTAGTTTGACCAGCTGAAACTCTCAGCTTAGAAATTCTAAAAGTCCTAATTCCATTCACTTTCACCCAAGGTGCTTCTTAACAATGTTGTTCAGAATTGTAAGCCCTACAACTTTCTCAATATAACCATTTTAATATTATGGTTGTAAGACCAAGGAAATTTGAATTTACTACACAGGTCAGGTTTGGACAGATTTCATATGTTGACAGAAAAGACCCAAAACCCTATGCAAACCTTACTGCATGTCAAAGCGCCAATTATCAAAATTGTTCATCATTAAATTGTCTGCACATTTGGCATAAAAAGTTTCACCTAATTCATAGCAGATTTTAAACTACAAGCACAATCATACCCAAGGGTTTGGTAAAACAGCATTTTTACTTCATGTAGAGTCTTCCTTGTTTTCAACCTTTGAAGTATCAAATGAGGTCCAAACACTTCCACACCAGATGCATTTGAAAGATAACAAGTTTAATTTCATTTCATAGAAAGGAAGATTTTTAAGTGCTATAGTGAAATCCAAAGTAATTTGAGAACGAAAATTGGGGAAGGGCTGAAATTCATGCTTGGGAAACATTCCAAGTATGGACCAACATGGGCTGACTTCCAAGAGAAATGCGGCAATTCAAAATATGTGAGTAACAATTTTAAACGATGCTTATTCTAACCAAAGTGTAGTCCATGACATGCACCACAACTTTGGTAAGGGAGTTGAGCTCATGTGCTTAATCAACTTGAAAGTTTTATTAGGGCTCCGGTTTGGTCACGATCACCTTTACCAGCCTTCAACGAATTGCTAGTTTGGTTTGGTTTCGACTTTTACACCTCATCACATTCGATTTTAAAGATGGCCAGAATATCAAAGTTAAAGGTAACATATTGAACTAAAAGTTTTGTATTTGATGTTTTTCTGAAAGTGTGTAGATTTCGAGGTATTCAACCAACCAAAGTGAGATCTTGTCTTTTTTGAATATAAAATTTTGTCTTAGTGATTTCTCCACATAATTCCTCATCACTCTCTAGGCACGATTAAGCCCTAATTCACCATTAGTTCATGTCTAACTGTGTGTTAAGGCTTTTGAGATGCCAGGGGCATCACAACAGCAGAGGCAGGTGGGGCCGGCCGGCCCAGGTGGGGCCGGGCGGCTCCAAGAATTTCTTCTTTTTTTTCGCAAAATAGAACTAAGTAAATGTAAACTTAAAACAAAAATTTGATGAAAATTAAACATGCAATGGTGAAATTCAAAGTAAGTGCACGAAAGATAGGAAAATTATAACGCGGGAAATTAAATATGCAGTGGAGGATAAGGCCAGTTTACCTCCTGGCGAGGGCAAGTCATACCTTGGGTTCGGTGTCAGCGCTTGACGGACACTTAGCGGCCGTCTGTGCTGCAACTTTTGCTCGCCAAACCTTCTTGGTTGCCACAGCCTTTTATTTCTGAGGTTTGATCTTCTTTTCTGGCTGGGCATTTGGCGTTTCCTCTTTCTTCCGCCATTCTTGGGATGTGTTCGTTGCCTTGGCGGTGACCTTTCTCTTAGGAGCTTTGCCTCCTGAGTCCTTCGTCGGCGGCTGGGCCAGTGAGGCATGTCTCAGTGACTCGGCTCTGCGATCAGCTTTGAGCTTGCGGGCTTCTCCATCGTACAGGAGCTTTTCTGCTGATCTTTGTACCTACAATCAAATATTCAACACAACTTGTGGAAATGTGTTAGTAGCACAGGTTTATCCATACTTTGGCATGTTTTCCTCCATGTTCATGGATAGTTGACGGTCATTGGTAGTGCAATAACGACCGTCAACACAGGTGCTTTGTGCTTAAAAAGGCGGGGCATTTGGACAAGTTTGAGTCTCGTTGTTTGGATGGGATTTTTCTTGGGTATGCTTCTAGTTCTAGGGCTTTTAGTGTGTGGTTTTTGGAGGCCAAGCAAGTTGTTGAAACTTGTGAGGTTTCTTTTGATGAGACTATGCCCTGCACAACCCTGCCTCTGAGCTTTCAGGTGATGATGAAGAAGGCATCCCCATCTTTGAAGATGAAGGTGCGGATGTTGTTGGTGATGTAGGAGCCCCTGCACTGGCTGCAGCTCCTGTCCCCCTTTGCTACGAGCTCTGATGATGAAGGAGGACCTTTGCCCACGGCTTCCTCCTCACTCCCCCGATAGCAAGCTCGTGCAGAGACTAGTCCCGCTGAGGACGCAAGAGAGGTGACCTCCAAGATTGTTCCATCTCAGCAGGTCCCGCAGGATCATCCTCCACACAGGATCATTGGAGATCTTCACTAGCGTGTCACACGCTCTTCGGTTAACTCTCTAGCCTTTTTCTCGCACTCTGCATATGTTGCTTCTTTTGAGCCCCGGGATGTGTTACATGCATTATCTGATCCTAACTAGGTGAACGCCATGCATGAGAAGTTGGAGAACTTTGAGAGAAACCATGTCTGGGATTTAGTTGAACCTCCACCAAACTGTCGCTCTATAGGAACCAAGTGAGTCTTCAAGAACAAACAGGGTGAGAATGGGATGGTTGTGAGGAACAAAGCGAGATTGGTAGCCTAAGGTTTCTGTCAAAAGGAGGGGATAGATTATGAATAGACCTTTGCCCCTGTAGCTCGTTTGGAAGCCATTAGGATTCTGCTTGCTTTTGCTGCCTCCAAAAGCTTCAGACTACAGCAGATGGATGTCAAGTCAGCCTTCCTAAATGGGTTCATAGAGGAGGAGGTTTATGTGAGACAACCTCCTGGCTTTGAGAGTGCTAAGTTTCTAGACCGGGTGTATAAGTTGAGAAAAGCCCTCTATGGTCTGAAGCAAGCTCCAAGAGCTTGGTATGCTAGATTGAAGAGTTTCCTGCTCAAGTCTGGGTTTGTGATGGGTTTAGTAGACAAGACCTTGTTTTTGTTGAGTCATCGCGGTGACACCCTGATAGTTCAGATATATGTTGATGACATAATCTTTGGTGGTTCATCTCACGCTTCGGTGTCTAGTTTTGCTGAACAGATAAGCATGGAGTTTGAGATGAGTCTCATGGGTGAGTGTTGACGGTCATTATTCCACTACCAATGACCGTCAACTAACCAGAAATATGGAGGAAAACATGCCAAAGTATGGATTAACCCTTGCTACTAACATAGTTCCACAAGTTGTGTTGAATATTTGATTGCAGATGAAAGATCAGCTGAAAACAGACAAAATATGGCTAAGTCATGAGGTGCCTGACAAGTGGGCCAGGCTGCCCGGCTCCACCCCAGGCCACCCGACCTGGCAAAGTAGCCAAATCACTCCATCTTCGACCTACATGCACAACAATGACATGTCAACACAGCTGTGAAGTCCAAATGCACAATTATAACCGCCATAACCACCATGCAACTGACCTAGGGAAGCAATATGGAGCATTGGATGAAGGAAGTCGGTGGATCGGACGGTCACCCGGGCCGCCCGGCCTAGGGGTGGAGCCGCCCGGCCCCACCTGAAACCGCCCAGCCCCACTTGAAGCCGCCCGGCCGCACTAGAGGCCGCCCGACCTCTAACTGCCTCTCCAACTGCCTCACCGACCTTAGAAGCTATAAATACCCCCCTAGGCCTCATTTGCAAAGTGTGGAAGTTGAGTAGCTCATACGATTGTTTAGTCTAGTAGCACTAGGTTAGTCCTGGGAGTTAGAGTCGAGTCTGAGCTTTTGCCTCAGGGATTCCGGAGTCTTCTTCGAGTCTTGGCAAAGCTCTTGTATCTTTTTATCTTTGTACTCTTGTTACTCCAGTATAATATATTCATTGTTCTATCTTCTGTTATACTTTACTTTACTTCTTAATGCCTGCCTAGTGTGGTGTACCTTTATTGCACACTAGATCCAAGGCTTAGGTTTGTGTTGTTCTTAAATTATCTGAATCCTGTTAGACTTGCCGGTGCTATAAGCTTGTCTTAGGCTTTTGATCTAAGATTAAGTTAGTTCTCACCCTTTGATCAAGGAAGAGTTTTAGTGTTCAAGTTCTCACTTGAACACTAGTATATCATGCCATCTTACCCACGCAGATCTGGTTGGTAGCCTCTCTAGGTGACAGCTCTAGAGGTCTCAGTATTCCACCCCGTCGTTCGGTAAGCCCGTAGGCGTTGGCCGGGTCTCCTTCGGAGGTCTACTATCTACCCCTTGACCCCTCGAGGTGCCAGAATTTCGCTCAACCTAAGATCCTAGCTTGTTTTCAGTTAACTTAGTTCAACCGCGAATACTCCTCTACAGCGGTCAAGTAGTAGAGTTTGAAAATCTAATCTCACTCGTTGTCCTCCCTAGCAACTACCTAAGTGTTAGGCTTCTTTAGTCCCTGTTTTACTCTTCCCACCATATACTATCTTGATATCTTACCCCCGTTGTAAGATTAGCTGGTGTTTTATCTAAGTTATAGTACTGCTTGAAAGTTCGACATTTCATTCCACCTATTCGCCCTTGCTTCCCTGTGGATTTTTACGATACTCGGAATACTCTAAGTGAAAAAGCTACAGCGAATCTCCGTGCGCTTGCGGAGTAAAATTTGTTACACTAAGAGACGTCAACAGTGAGCTCCAGTTCTTCCTCAGGCTGCAGATCAAGCAAGGCCCTAAGGGTACCTTCGTCCATCAAGCCAAGTACATAAGAGACATTCTCAAGAAGTTTGACATGGGTAACTCTAAACCCATAACAACTCCTATGAGTACAAACACGGCTCTTGCTGCGGATGAAGATGGGGAGGCAGTGGACCAGAAGGAATTTCGAGGAACGATCGGCTCACTTCTGTACTTGACGGCGACCAGACCGGACATTCAGTTCGCGGTTTGCCTTTGTGTGCGTTACCAGGCTTCTCCCAGGACATCTCACCATGAAGCGGTGAAGCGCATTTTCAGGTATCTAAAGTTCACTCCTGAGCTTGGTCTTTAGTACTCCTCGGGTTCTTCTCTTTATCTTAGAGGGTTCTCCGATGCTGACCATGCTGGTTGTTGGATTGATCGCAAGTCAACCTTCGGCACATGCCAACTCTTAGGAACCTCTCTTGTCTCTTGGTCCTCTCCCAAGCAAGCTAGTGTATCCTTGTCTACTATAGAAGTAGAGTATATAGCTGCTGCTCCCAGCTCTTATGGATGAAAGCCACCCTTAGTGATTTTGGCCTTAGGTTTGGGAGGATCCCTCTTCTAATGGACTCTACTTCTGCTATCTCTATAGCTAAGAATCCCGTCTTGCACTCTAGAACGAAACACATAGAAGTGAGGTTTCACTTTCTGAGAGACCACTATGCGAAGGGTGATATTGACTTAGTCCATGTAGTAACCCAAAACCAGTTGACCGATATCTTTACCAAGCCCCTAGAGTTCAGCGCTTTTGTGCGCTTGAGAGGTGATCTTGGAGTGTGTTATCCCTTTTAGTCAGGAATAACTTTAGTAGTTTAGGTTTTGTCTTTGTTTGCTTTTGTTGTTGTTTCTTTCTTGTTTCTTTTGCACTCTGTATCATACCATTCATTACATTGTATCATATGCATTTTCACTTCACTACCACTAGAGCTCTTTTGGAATGATGAGTTAGTACTTGCTTGTGCTAGATTGTACAGATGCTTGCTTGATCATAGTTGGCTAAGCTCTTTTGAGTCTGTTGAATACTAATTGTGAGCTTAGTCTTTTGCTTTCCTGAAAATCAAAAACATGATCACCACTTGACTTGGCTACCTAGCATGTGTAGGAGTGTTGAATGCTATGCTATCTTTTCATACCTGGATATGCTAGTTGTATGCCTTTGCTAAGTAAATGCCTAAACTTTTATGACACCTTGCTTAAATTGAAATCTGAATTACAATGTTTACAAGTGGTGTTTCTTGTGCTGAAATGAGAAAGATCCAGGTGGGTTTGCTTGTCACGCTGATCTAGTTCGAGACAGCTTGCCTTTGCACTTTGGCATGAACTTGGACTAGGCTGTGTATGACCAAAACCTTATCTTAAGCTTCTGATGGTTCTTTGAATCTAGGCTTGGCATTGATCGATAAGAAGTGGCAAGACAAGTGAATAACCCCTGGCACAATATGAAACTTGCTGATGAAATACAAGTGGTTAAATCTAAAATATGCAAGTCTCTAAAATGTTTATGGCTTGTTGTGTATGCTTTAGTTGAGAGTAGCACACCTTGTATGCATTGCTAGCATCTTGCTGTTCATGCCTGTCGTGCTAGATGCTATTCATGTTGGTGATGCGTTCTTTTAAACTACCCTAAAAAACATGCTAGCTCTTGATATGTGTAAGATAGATTCATTTGAGCTTGCTGCATGCTTTCTTGCCCTTACTTGCTCTGTATGCTAGAACTTGTGAATACTAGCTTTCCATCCCTTCTGAGCTCTTTCTGGTACACTCTCTGCATCTCATGGCATATTTTGAGGGGGAGTTGTCTAGTTCAGGGAAGTCCTATGAACCCTTTATGTGTCCATTGTCAACAAGGGGGAGAAGTATTGGACATAGGGGGAGGTCCCGGGAGAGATTTAGTTGAGGTGGAGCTTTGCATTCATTTTTGCATTTGTAAGGATGCATTTCAGAGGGAGTTGAGCTTTTAGCATGCTCTTTACATCGGTGTGTTGAGCCTTTAGCCTCTGTCTTGAGGAGCCGATGCTTTGTTTTCTTTTGTTATCTCATTGTGCCCTGTTTCTTTGCTTGTATTTGGTTCTTGGGCATTTTGAGCAACTTTCTTCTTTCTTTCTTTTTCGATTTTACGCTTTTCTCTTGTCTTTGTTCTATTTCAGGTTACAGGTTGAAGGTGTTGACAATGCACTCATCAAGAGGGAGATTGAGAGCCAATGGACCGGCCTCATTGCTCTCCTGGTGGGATGAGTGATTGTCAACGAGCTCAAGCCCTCCGATGGATTGGAGGTAGATGATGAAGACCTCGATGGACTGAGGCAAAAGCCCTCCAATGGACCAGAGGAAATGCTCGGTGTCGGTCGGCCATGGAAGCTCGGTACACGGAGGGGCGGTTCGGCAACGGTGGTGTAAGCCCTCCGATGGACCGCGAGGCGACTCCGATAGACTGGAGAAGCCGGGTACCACCGTGGTGCTCCAACCCAAGTGCATGGTGCGAAGACGTGCGGGGGAGGCTTTGGTGGCTTCAGCTCAAAACCGCCACCCAAGTTCAAATGACTCAGTGGGTTGGGCTCCGACTCGCCAGGATAGAAGATTGAGCCAAGACCCGGCCCAGAAAGCCCGCAGAATAAAGTTTTCCGGTTTCTGACTTCAAAACCAGGGGAAGCTTCGGGACTACTGGCTACGTGGCGTACATCCAAGCGAGGCGTGGAGAAGAAGAAGATCAAAGCGTCATCGTAGTCGTCCGATTGTATCATTTTCATTTCAGCACCTTACGGGCTTTCTAGAGTAGGGGTCTTAGTGTTAAATGGTGTCGTTAGGCCTGGACTATATATAACTAAGTGGCTGGTCATTTAGGTGACTCTTCCACTATTAGAAAACCCTAGGCTTAGTTTCCATACAGCCAAGTGCTAAAGAGAGAAAGGAGAGCTTTATGCTAGGATTTGAGTCCCCTAACTAGTGTTCTTCACATCAAGAGGGAGAATGAAGGGCGGTAGGCTGTAGGAACCTTTGTATGAACTCGATTTCATGATTAATCCAGCAATATTCTTCTGAAATTGGAGTGCTTGTGTGCAGCACTCTCCCTTCCCCCTCTCTAGTTTGGTTTTTGGGTGTTTTCTCAAAGGCTTTTGGTGCTTTGCTTTGCCTACGAGTTTTCCCCACTTTTTTTGGTATTTTGGACTTGCAAGGACATGGAGATTATGACTTAGATTATCTCAAACCTGTAAGTTTGCCACGAGCAAGTCGAATTTGAGTTTTCCCCTTTTCTTGCCCAAAGCTTGCCTCTTCACGAGATCTGAAATTCCTGCTAATCCCTTGATCTTTTTCTATGGATCTTTTGGGAATAGCTTTGAAATAATGCTCAGATAGCCTGTGTCAATTTTCGTGAAGATTGGATAAGGTTTGGTCAGGTTTTAGGTTTAGGAACTCAAGTTCCAGGGTTCTATCCGGTGCAGGTCACCGGACTATCCGGTCTCTACCGGACTGTCCGGTGAAGTGCACCGGATTATCCGGCGTGTGGCTGTGCAGTCGGTTTGTGTTGGAGTTTTTGCCGTTTGGGTTTTGCTTCGTCCTTGCCCGAGTGATTCTCACTACTGGCCCATACTCTTCGCTCTCTGTTCATCAGTGAGACGCATTTAGGTGCGGAGTGGCTACGTGGGATCCTCTTTTGCAAGTGACTTTGTTTCACTTGACTTGCGATCTTGTGGTCGTTGAGTCTTGTGCTTTAACTCGCTTGGTGTGTACACATTCAGTGGGCGACACCGAGTGCTTGCTAGACACGTTTTCTTTCAGTGGACGGTGTCTATCGTTTGTTGTGTGCAGTGTGTCAGTTTGCACCAGGGGGTTGTGAGTTTGATTTTTTTAGTGCTCCTATTAACCCCCCTCTAGTTGCACGTCTTGATCCTACAGCTGTTTGAAATGCATAATATGTCTTTCTTTGGCCCTAGTTTTTTTTTTTTTGACAAAGGGCGCCAGCTTTATTGGATTAATAACAACGTACAAGCTGGATTACAATTTGACTCCATTCTATAAAAGATGGGGGTCCGAAGGTCTGCCAGAAGCCCAGAACTGGGCAGTCAACATGAGCCGAGTTGGAACGAATGAAAGTACACTGTGAAGGCATGGATTGCCTTGCTTTTTTTGCTTCATTGTGGGCAATTGTGTTGTGCAGTCTACTAATCTTTTTGAATTTGCAACTCCCATACATTGGGTTGGAGACAATCTGAGCAAGTGCTGGTCGTAATGTCCATTTGGGCGCACTGTACACCGGATCTTGTTGGTTGAGAGCTGTAACAAGGTCTTGGTTGTCTGAGAATATTGTTCTTGAAAGCACCTGCAAATTCATATTGACAATCAAGGCTAAAAGAATAGCCTGAGCTTCAGCCTGTGCCGGGTCAGCCACCTGATCTGCTGTGGCTTGAATTTTCACCCTGAAGTTGGTTCCCTGCAAGCTTCATTTCAAAAAGGGTCCAAGACCAGCATGGAACAGTGCTGTGTTCTTCCTTCAAGAGCTTAGGTTATATTTGAGGTCTCCTTTGGAATGCAGGATTTTCATAAAAATTGTACGAAAATTTCATAGAAAACAGTTCATTTTCACAAGAAAATCACAGAAATGGAAAATTTTTCTTCCATTCCAAAGACGGCCTGAATGTTTTAGTTTTGAAAAAAACATGATTTAGGAAAAAGAGGTTGAGAGTGGAGTTTCTAAAACTCCAAAAATACTTTAGTTTTAGCAATAACATGGTTTATAAAACTACAATTCTTCCATCCAAATATCTTTTTAAAAACAAAGTATTTTGTAAAACCATGGCATTCTTTCAAAACTCCAAAATACTTTGTATCCAAACATATTTTGTTCACCGACATGTTCTATACAGAAGGCAAGGTTCATTCGAAGTATTGGCTGTTGCAAATTTACATTGGGGTCGTGCAGAGACAGAGGTCGGACGATTCAGTTAGACGTGCAAGTTTTTCTTTGTTCAGCTGGTGACTTTGGATTTGTAGTACTCTAGGGGTTTACCCATATCTAGGGATCTTCCACACCTGTGAGTTGTGAGGCTGCAGACAAAAGATGGTTTGGGATAAGGCCAAGAGACATCACTCAAGAACTTCAGCTTGCTCCTGTAGCCTTTATTTTTTCCCGAAAATGCAGCCTTCATGTACCCTGCACATGCATCAGATCTCAACGCTTACGTGGTGAGATAACTGATCAGGCCTTCAAAAGTAGCCAGGAAAGAAGAGCATTCGAGGTACTTGGGGCGTTCAGAAACACGTCTTCTAGGAAAATGTTGGGCCTTTTTTTCCCTGCTCCAAAAGAAAACGGTGGCTTTTTTCTCATTATTTATCCCCCTACTATCACCAAAACATTCCTTTCAGGGTCTGAAGCGCATAGCAAAATCTAATATACTACTTCAATGGAGGCTCGACACGGCACTGACAAAACACAACTACAGATGACAAAGGTATCGTGACCCAATAGGGCTGAAAAAAACAGGACACGCAATGGTACATATCCGGTTCCTAGAACCTTGGTATCTTTGTCAGGGAAAAAGGAGGTATTTTGTCATAGAAATCTGCAACATAAAAACACCACCAATCCGAGGTTCTGAGTGACGACAAAGCATTCCACCACTTAATAGACCAATCATCTACAAGCACTGAAAATATCCTATACCTCAGCAAAGGAAACGTACTAGAAAAAAAATCAAAATAAAAACAGTTCAGTTCTATTCAACCACCGGATTATCCACAAGAAGTGAATTATCACACTGAACAAAAGGAGATGCATTATTATATCTTCACATATAAGCGAATAACCAACAAATGAAGATGATTTGGATAGTTACAGTGATTTGTGAGGTTTGAAAGTAATGTTCAGTAAGAACGCAGGACAGTATAGTAGAATGCGACGAGCACGAACAACAGCAGGTGGGAAGTGACTCTGAGGCACATATCAATCAGTTTCACAGCAAGAGATAAGCGGGTCTTCTCATTGTGTTTCAAAGATCCTCAATGTTACACATAATTGAATATGTTTCAGCTGTTATTACCAAATATTTGCCATTTTTTAGCTCTGTTTCTTTAAATATATGTTCAACTTCAAATGTCATATGAACTTCAAATATCCATTTAAACGGAATAAAGAGAGCTGATTAAATGGACTAGTCAATGATAAACCCTTTCCATGTTTTAACCCAACTCAGTCCTTTCCATCTTCAAAAAAGAATCAAAATTGTCATGCCCCTACTCACATCAGTAAACTCAAAAGGTGCTTTTGAGATCTGAGCTAAAACATAGAAATATCAAAGATACTGTATAGCATGTCCAATATACTACACTGATCTGGATTATAAACTCCGTAGCGCCATATTATTGCGAAGTCATAACTTCCAACAGCTGCGCTGCTGTGAGGAACAACACAAGCGAAGAATTGCACTAAAGCATATCCGTTTACATCCATATTGCATTTGATAGAAATTTCCATTGAATAATGCCACAGCATGTCATCCAAATAGAGTAGAATCAAATGCATCAGAGCACAAACAAAAATTTCAGACCATCCACAGAATTTCAGTGTGAAGTCATATTTCTATTAGAGTCACCAGACAGGTGCTACAAGATTTATCTTGAGATTCCCATACATTAATGAAGGAGCTCCAGAAAAGTTTCTACAGAAAAAAAAAACTCTGTATGCTCCTATGTATGTTCTTTGGAGATCATCAATGGCAGGTCCTTGAGATTCCCAAATCCTCCCATTTGAAACACCCGTACCATGAGCATGCTTTGTTCTGGCAAAATGAAGACACCTGGAAATTTCCACAACTATTGCTGTAAAAGCAGTCCTAGAAGAAGCTTCGCTTAACATCCCTATATTGTTACTAACCTTTCAAAAAAACCTAGATAATAATCATGATACATACAGAAATCAGATTATAGTAATTAAGATGTTTGCACAGTAGTAGAAGGTTAGCCATGCGCTTAACCTTTTTCAGAGTAAGAAGCATGTAACATAGCTGTTACATCAGCAAATTTAAAATAAAGGGTTATGTTATAGCCATTAAAAAATCCGCAGGTGCTATCATGGACAACTAATACCACCTTAGAATTTTCTAATAGAGTATTATTCCAGGTCATAGTTAATCTTCTAAAAAGACCATTTTCTATTTTAACATTCATAAGTGGAAAATAGTACATATTCTGTTAGCTATCAGCATTGTTCTAAAAGAAAGAACAATCTGGTACTTCACATATTTTATAGCTACAAAAGATTTCTTAAGCATTTACAACACTGAAAACATACATGCCATAGGCTGAGCCCTTTGGGCCAGGCCATCTACAGTTCGATGCTACAGTACCCGCGGTACTGTAGCAGAAGGTTCAGCCTATGACATACAGGTTAGTAAAACACTATATACCTCATTTCTTTATTTCAAGGGTAGCAAGCCCAGTAATATCAGGATTCTTGAGCTGCTCAAGCTGCTTATTCCCTCTCCTCAATAAATGTTCTATGTATACAAAGTTCCTTCGGTCAACATTCCTTGCATTGTCATGGAACTCTGCCGAGACAACAGACTCGATCCTGCGGCGATCTTCTGGGGCCTTCTGGCGTGCTGTCCGAAGGAATCCCCTGTACAGCGCCAAGACCTGCTTCTGAATACCAGACAGCTTTGAATGGGAGGCCATCTCATCCTTGTGAAGCAATCATCAAAGCCTGACACAAATGTAACCACTAAATGAGTTATCTTCAGAAAATCCACATTAAAAAGTGGGCATGGTTAAAGTGTGAGTGAACTAGATATGCAATCCATTGATCCATGAAACATGTAGAGGGGCAGCGTTAAAGCCATTTGGCACTAACTGCTTGCCCTCTCTGCACCAATGGATTTAGTGGGTCAATCCATTCATTTTCAACACACTTGTTAATATTTGGTGCTGCTTGCCTAAATAAGAGGGAGAGCTAGATTTCTGCGGCTTAAGGTAATGCGACAGATTCGTTTTATGCATGCACATATATGGGGGCACACCATTGTTTCTCTCACAATCATGTGTACACAGTTTGTATAAAACAGAAGCACAACTTTGTAAATAAAAGATTCAGCCCCAGGCCAAATGAAGCAGAAAATATTCATAAGAACAGTTACAAAAAAAAAAAGAATAAGTAGCTACCTTGATGTTTCACAGTTCAACAGTTAGATGGAACTCCAGTCATTCAGAAGTCCAGCCAGCCTACATTCAAATAATAGGTCTGGGCCAAAGCATTCAAAAAAATCATATTAGACTACCAAACATCAGGTTACATAATCCCCTCACATTTCCAACTTAAAGGTGGCAAAATCTAACACAATAGCAGTGAGCAGTGCCAAACTGCCAATTGTAGTAAGCTGATATTGACAATAGCCAAACTGCTAGTGACACTCACATTTATTTGAATTCTTTGACTCAGATCTATTTTTGGAATTCTATGAAAATGGCAATGCAATACATGTATTGACAGTTTGGCACTGCTCACTCCTATTGTGTTAGATTTTGCCACCTTTAAGTTGGAAATGTGAGGGGATTATGACATCTGATGCAAAAAAACAAAAAAAAAAAAATCTAATGCTTTGGCCCAGAACTATTTTTTGAATGTAGGATAGGATAATGTAATCTGATGTCAATGGGAATTCCCCATCGGAGGATAGGATCTCATCCCCGTCCCCGTGGGGCTCAAATTTCCCCGTCCCCGTTTATCGTCGTCGGGACATTTTCTTCCCCATCCCCGCTAGGGTAATCTATCCCCGACGGGTCTCCATCCCGTGAAAACGAAGAAGAAAATCAACAGACTGACTACTTTAGAAGTTATAGAACACTCACCAATCGCCACAAAAGCATCTGGCTTGTGCAACTAATAAAGAAGATAATCAGCTTTGATCCTTTACGCTGATTCTCCAAGGCCACTAGCAGATCACAGCTTTGATTTCAACCAAAACAAACAAACAAAAAAATGTTCAAAAAACTACATACACTTGCGTCTTGCCTGTAGATCTTAGACTAAGCATATACGGAGGACTCCTGTCTGAGGCCGGTGAGCAGACACAAGACAGAGCCTAGCTGGATGCTGTCGAGCAACTCGACCTTGCCGCACCTCCGACTAGTCTTCACTACACCGATTCTTACTGTTGTGGCCAGCAGCAAGGGTTCACGCCTCGGCAATGGAGCTGGCGCCCTGTCTCCTGCTCCAAGCAGCAAGCTAGGAGACAATGAGGTTGCGGACCTAGAGAGGCTAGCCAGTGAGGGGGCAGACTAGAGGATCATTAGCGATGGAGCGGCCGAGAGGGAGGGTCACCAGCGGCGGCTTGGGGTTTGTCTGCATGTGGGCTGTAGAGATAGGGTTGCGTATTATGCCGAATGGATGTATGGACCGGTGGGCTTCATTCTTGGGCTAAATTCCTAACAAACCACGCCGTTTCCATGTGAACATGAAGAGGTTAATCTTGAGAGCCAATGGACCGGCCTCATTGCTCTCCTGGTGTGATGAGTGATTGTTAACGAGGTCAAGCCCTCCGATGGACTGGAGGTAGATGATGAAGATCTCGATGGACCGAGGCAAAAGCCCTCCAATGGACCGGAGGCGATGCTCGGCGTCGGTCGGCTATGGAAGTTCGGTACACGGAGGGGCGGATCGGCAACAGTGGTGTAAGCCTTCCGATGGACTGCGAGGCAACTCCGATGGACTGGAGAAGCCGGGTGCCACCGTGGTGCTCCAACCCGAGTGCATGGCGCGAAGGCGTGCGAGGGAGGCTTTGGCGGCTTCGGCTCAAAACCGCCACCCAAGCTACCCAAGGCTTGGTGAGTTGGGCCACGACTCGCCAAGATAGAGAAGATGAGCCAAGTCCGGCCCAGACGGAGACTTACTAAAGTTTTCCGGTTTCTGACTTCAAAACCGGGGGTGCAAACGTGGATTGGACTACTGGCCACGTGGAGGACATCCGAAGATTGCATGGAAGCTAAAAAGATCAAGTCTTCATCGTGGTCGTCCGTCCCCAATATTTTGGGTTCTTTTCTATTTTAGCCCCTCCAGGCGTTTCTAGTGTTAGGGGTTTATGTGTAAAAATGGCAAAACTGAACCGGTGTATAAATAGCCTAAGAGCTGGTCATTAGAGGTAGTCTTGGCAGCTAGGTTTTCATTTCCTTAGAGTAATTTTCGTCCTCAAGCTTTGAGCTCCAAGTTTAAGAGGGTTAGGGTGAGATCTAGCCTCAAAATCAAAAGGGAAAGTGAGGGTGATTGCTTGGACGAAATCCTTCGTTGTAATATGATCTAAGATCTCTTTTGAGGCTCATAATCGAAGTGGTTTCGTGCAGCAACTTTGTGTGCTTCTCCTCCTCTTGTTCTCTTTGGTTTTTGGCTTCAATCCTTGGCTTTTTGGGTGTTTGCTTTGGCCAAGGTTGGATCCTTTGTTTTCCTTGTGTTTTGGATTTGCAAAGACGTGGAGATTATGTCTTAAAACATCTCAATTCCAAAGTATTGCCACGAGCAAGTTGTTCTTGAGCTTTCTCCTTTCTTGCCTAAATATTCAACTCTTCACGAAATCTGAAATTCCCGCTAATCCCTTGATCTTTTTCAATAGAACTTTTGGGAATAGCTTTGAAATGGAACTAGGTTAGTGTGTGCAAAATTTCGTGAAGATTGGTGAAGGTTTGGTCAAGTTTTGGCTTCGGAAGTTCAAGTTTCGTGTGGCTGTTTTTCTGTCTGTCTATAACATTCGGTGGCTATCTATTTCGTCCGGTGGTTAGTTCTGTAATCAAACCTGCTCCAAATGACCTGAAATTTTGTGGAGCTCTTATCCCGTGAATCATAAATCTCCCATAAAAATTTCAGATTTTTTGGAAGTGTTTTGACCTAGTTTTGGTATTTTTCTTTTGGGGTTGGTCTGTCAGTTTTTTAACAACCGGACAGTCCGGTGGCTCTGCACCGGACGGTCCGGTGGCTCTAGGATTTTTATTTCTTGTCCAATTGAGCTGAAAATTTGTGGAGTTGTTCCTTGGCCCCTTCTTAACCTTCAGTAAAAATTTCATAATTTTTAGAGTTGGTTTGGTTGGGTTTTGATTCGAATCTTTTTGGAGTGTCAAGCTGTAAGCACCGGACAGTCCGGTGGTTAACCACCGGACAGTCCGGTGGTCACAACTTGCTCCAATTGGCCTGAAATTTTCTGAAGCACCCTATTGCCTTGTGAAGGTGTGGTAATTTTTTGGGGTGGTTTGGAGCTTTGCTTCTAGGGTTTTGAGATTTTTTTTGCCGCCCTGTCTGTCTGAAATCTGTAGTTTCCCGGAGTTGGTTCCTTTTGCGCTCTTTTTCTTAGCCGTTTGAGCGTATGCTTCCGCTTGGTACATATCTGTTCAGTAGACGGTACCAAGCACGTGTTGTGAGCTAGATACGTATCCTCTCAGTGGACGGTATCTAGGTTCGTTGTGGGTGTTGTTTCCGTTTTGTACTGCGGTGGGGGTTTGAGTTTGAGTTTTCAAGTGCTCCTATTCAACCCCCTCTCCTCCCCTCTAGTCGCACGTCTCGGTCCTACAAATCTGGTCAATACCAGATGGATAGCAAGACATTTCAGGCAAAGCCAAGATGAAATTCCACCACATTTGGTTAACCAGAAAAGTATCTCTCAACAGTGCATGCTAACATAGACAAGAGAAGTCTGAACATGTGAGGGTCACCATGCACTGACAGAATAATAGAACTATATGGCATAAGAGAATATCAAAGTAACATATGAAGTTTATAGACTTATAGTTGCTCATCAAATCTTGGTCCAGATATAGAGAAAGCAAGTTTTGGGCTGCCAGTTTAAGCAGACAAATATTTGTTCATGAAACAACCAACCAAATTATAAAATTCAAAGCCTCACCATCATGTCTACAAATTTTGTTGATCTCCATTTGTTGTATTACTTGCATAAAAAGAATAAAAAACACATCCTCTATCTGGATGAGCATCGAGTATGAGTAGCTCATTCAGTTGTACAATTTTTATTAGTGTTTAGATCTCATTATTTAGCACACGATTGTGAGTGCAAAGAGAGGGGAACAATTCTAGGTCACATACATAGTAGACCAATCATCTCATACCCGAGCAGGACATCACAGATAGATCACGACAATGAGAAAAAAATATAGTATAATTAGGAGGCGATGTACACAAGAAAAAAGTTATCCGCTGCTATTGAGTGTAGCCTTCTAGAGTGGGTAAAACCGCAAAATCCATCAATAGTACTGGTGGCCGTGGCATACCGCATACCTGCACTTCAACTAATGTACGTTGATCTGCTGTGGCCTTGTGGGAGTCGAAGGGGGCACGCGGAACCACGGGCGGCGCGGGGAGGCAGCGGCTCTGTCGACGCGGCCTGCAGAGGAGGCGGGGAGTGGGGACCGTCAGCCCGGGCGGCCCAGGCGGCGGGGGCCGGCTCCGCGGGCTGCCGAGCCAACGGAGGCAGGGGCGCGGGCTGCCCAGCGGGCGGCGGCCGGCGGTGCGAGCTCCCGGGGGCCAACGGCGCGAGCTGCCTGGGGGCCAACGGCGCGAGCTGCCTGGGGGCCGACGGCGCGCGGGGCAGGCGGGAGCCGGTGGCTCGCTGGGAAGGCGGGGGCCGGTGGCAGGCCGCGAGCCGGTGGGAGACTGGGAGGGAGCTCAGAAGGGAGGATGATCCACAACTTATCAGGGCAACTCTAACCGGTCCACGTGAGTGGGACGTATTACCTATTAAATTTGTCATAATGTGTAAATTTAGATAAACCATAGTCATAGAATCCACGTATACTTCTACGTGCAATGAAAAGATAGAAATTAAAGAGAGATGAGAGAATAGGCAAGTGACTAATATTTTGTTTTCTTTACGGATAGCCCACGTGCATATGTACACATTTTATTATGGGCTACTGTATGTATCATTTTCATAATGGTTCAGCTAGGTTGCATATATGTAACATTTAAATGGCTATGGACTATATTGTGCAGGCCCTTAACGCTATATTTACCAGTGAATCCATCCAACCTCGCTCATCCATTGTTCTAACTAACTCCCACCCTGTCTACAGTACCCGCATAGTACAACACAGTGCAATGGGCACCCCCTCGGGCGTCCTTGGTGAGCTTTGCCTAAGGCAATAAGGGGTCGTCCACACCCTTTAGTCGGTCCGCTCCTCCTACCCACTGCGCGTTGCAGCAACAGCCGCGGCTACCACCTTCCGCACCACGCCGCTTCCAGCTTGTCGCCTCACCCAGACACAACGAACCGTCTCCGCTGCCGTGAACCGTTGCCTTTGTCCCCGATGCGACGAATGTCGCGCCGGCCCCACACCCCTACCGACGCCGGCCGCTCACCCTCGCAAGCACGCCCACCCCAGGCCGTCGACGCCGGACCTATGCGATGCCGCTGCGGACCCTCGTGTGCTCCCCCGGACCACCGACGCCGCTGGATCGGCCCCACGCCCTGCTCACCGGCCCTCCACCCTCGCGCACTCGTTCCCCGGCCCACCGCTGCCCCGCACCCCTGCCGATGCCCAAAACCATGCGTTGCCTCAGCACCCTACGTCGTGGAGCGCCCATCGGCCGCCAGCAGCTCTCATCCTGCCATCGATGTATGCCTTGCCCCTGCTGCGACGGATCCTCTGATGGATATGTGCCCGTGTGGCAATTTCCAGGTCCGCCTCTGAGCCTGATCAGCTCTAGCATGAGCCGATGCGGAGTCCGATTGGGACTCGACCTATCGGGTCTGACTTGAAAACTTGCAGAAGGTCTACGCAGTTGGACCTCTATTGAGACTCGGATACTTGATCCGCAAGCAATTTGAATTCTGATGGGCCTTTACGAGATAAAAGCCCATTAATGGATACTGTATATACTATATATATGCACGAAAGGGCACGGCTCAAGGCATCGGTGTGTACGTGAGCCATCCCACAAAATGTTTCTGTGAAATCCTAGTTGTGCCCTAGTCCAATTTCTCAAGGTCCTCCACCAAGTTTGTGGTGCTAGCACGCTAGGACTCAGCGTCGTCTTCCCGTATGTGTAGATATTGTAGAGACGTTGCTACGACTGCTATGTGTTGACGGTCCATCAACTATCCATAAACATGAAGGAAAATACATCAAAGTGTAGAATAAACCTTGCTACTAACATAGTTCCATGAGTTATGTTGAATATTTGATTGCAGGTACAAGATCAGCTTAAAACAGGTGAAATATGGCTAGATCATGGAAACCTTAACCAGTGGTCTAGGCTGCCCGGCTCCACCCAAACCGCCCGGCCTGACAAAGTGGCCAAAACATTTTATCTTTGACCCGCATTGACATAAATCAAGTGTCAACATGACTCCAAGCTGTAAGCCACAAATGCAACATGCAAAGGACCGGAAGGCTTGCCACCTCATCAATCCAGCACTTGGATTGGTGAAGTCAGCAATCCGAGGGACTTCAATCCTGTGGCTAAGGAAGAAACACAAGTGAGGATCCAATGGCTCATGCAAAAGCACATGTTTCAACTACCAACCGACTTCTAACCGACTTCGGGAGGCAATATGGAGCATTGGATGACAAGAGGCGGTGGATCTAAGGGTTGGCCAGGCCGCCCGACCTAGGGTGGGGCCGCCCGGCCTCCTACCAGGACGCCTGACCTGCCACCTGTCCCCTTAACCGCCTTACCGACCTCCCTACTGACCTACACCATGTATAAATACCCCTCTCACTCGAATGGGTATAAATAGGTCCCTAGGCCTCACTTGTGAAGTGTGGAAGTTGAGTGGAATGTACCATTGTCTTAGTATAGTAGCAATAGGTTAGTCCTGAGAGTTAGAGTTGAGTCTAAGTCTTTGCCTCAAGGATTCCGGAGTTAGCTTCGAGTCTTGGTAAAGCTCTTGTATCTTTCTATATTTTGTACTCTTACTACTCCAGTATAATATACATCGTTGATCTATCCCTTGAGTTATACTTTACTTTATTTCTTACACTTGCCTAGTGTGGTGTACCTTCTTGCATACTATACCAAGGCTTAGGTTTGTGTTGTCCTTAAGTTATCTCAATCTTGCTAGACTTGCCGGTGCTATAAGCTTGTCTTAGGCTTTGATCTAAGATTAAGTTAGTTCTCACCCTCTGATCAAGAAAGAACTTTAGTGTTCAAGTTTTCACTTGAACACTAGTTTAGCATGCCATCTTACCCACGCAGCTCTAGTTGGTAGCCTCTCTAGGTGACAGCTTTAGAGGTCTCAGTATTCCAATCCCGTCGCTCGGTAAGCCCGTAGGTGTTAGCCAGTTGCCGTTCGGTTGGCCTCCTATCTACCCCTGGCCTCCTCGGTGTAGTCTGGAATTTCACTCGACGCAAGACCCTAGTTCGTATTTGGTTAACTTAGTTCAACCGCGAATACTCCTCTGCAGTGGTTAAGAAATAGAGTTTGGATATCTAAATCTCACTCGTTGTCCTCCCAGGCAACTACCTAGTTGTTTTCTGCTTTGGTCCCTGTTTACTCTTCCCACCATACACTACCTTGGTTATCTTACCCCCGGTTTAAAAGTAGCGGGAGTTTATCTAGGTTATGTTATACTGCTTGAAAGTTCTACATATCATTCCACCTATTCGCCCTTGCTTCCCTATGGATTTTTACGATACTCAGAATACTCTAAGTGAAAAAGTTACAGAGAATCTCCATGCGCTCGCGGAGTAAAATCTGTTACGCTAAGAGACGTCAACAAGATTTTTCTAGCGCCATTGCCGGGGAAGCAATTGGCAATAGAAGTTTGATTTGTTCGAACCTAGGTACTTTATAACTTGGTAACATACTGCTATTTCTTAGTGGACTTATTTGCCTCTGTCTACTTTATTGTTGGGTGATAGAGAGGTGTATGATCGGTTTCGACCTACTGGCAAACTTTCACAACAATTCGGAGTCACTGCTCAGAAGGAGAGTGCGTCAGAAGACAATCCACGGGCAGAGGCCGGTGCCACCAACATTGGAATTTGGATCCACAAGCACAAGGCAACCGACACCGCCAATGGCTGAAAAGACCATTCTTGATTTCTTCGTCCCATCCAGCAACAACATCCCCACTGGGCCCCATGTGCAAGTTGGAGGAGGATTCGAGCTCAAGCCAAGTGTTATAACATATGGTCCAAGCCAGTCCGTTCTGTGGATTGGCGTCGGAGGATGGGAACAGCCACCTCCAGCAGTTCCTGGAGATATGCAGCAGTTTCACCATCAAAGACGCAACCATCGATGTTGTTCAACTCCACCTCTTCCCATTTTCACTAGTGGGAAAGGCGAAACAGTGGTTCTATCAGAACTGCGCACACTTGGCGACATGGGAGGCATGCTCAAATGCCTTCCTTGCAAAGTACTTACCCTTAGGGAAGACAAGCTCATTGAGGAACCGAATCTCGAGCTTCAAGCAGCTCGCTAATGAGTTAGTGGCGGAGGCATGGGAGAGACTTCAAGAGTACATCGCCGCCTGCCCCCACCACAGTATAGAACAGTGGCTGATAATCCAGAACTTCTTCCACGAGCTACATCTGTCCGCGCAAGAGCATCTCGATGCAGCCGCTGGAGGATCCTTCCTATCCTTCAGTGTTGCCGCTGCCCACGCTCTCATTGAGAAGATGGCAAGAAACTAAGGATGGAGAGAGGAAGTCCCGTGGAGAGTCCACCATATTGACGGCTCCGACATGCTCACCGCCAAAATGGACCTCCTGCTAAAGAAGCCGGAGGGCGCTCCTAAAGTTGTGCCGGTCCAGGCACTTGATTCTCGCATGACTTGCGAGCGCTGCGGGAATACCGGCCGCACGGGGGACAGCTGCCCCGAAAATGGATCAGAGGACATCAACTACATCAACAACAATAGCTTCAACAACGTGCCTTGTCCTCAATTAGGTTGGAATCCACGACCTAACTTCCCTCTTGCCGGTCAAGGTATGTCTTCTGATAGTTCTCAGCAGTTTAACAAAAATCCTTTTGATCAAAAAGCTGTGAACGATATCATAAGTAAGAAATTCCATGCAAACGATAGGGTTCTTGAATCTTTGTCGCTTCAATTGGATACTCATAATAGCGCCATGAAGAACGAGCTGAGCTTTAACAAAATGCTAAAACCTCAGATTGCCCAGCTTGCTGCTGCTTTGCCTAGTCCTACTTCGGGGAAGCTTTCGGGACAGCTCGAGCCACCCTCGAAGGAACACATAAATGTTGTAACCACTAGGGGTGGAAGGCCTACACAAGACCCCCACATCCTAGAACTGCAAGGAAAGAACAGGAAAAGCAGGCCGCACTAGAGGAGGAAGAAGAGGTGGTTCGTGAACCACAAGCAGTGAAGGAAGCACCAAAGTCAGCTCCGCACGAGTTCTATGACACCACCGTGCTCCCTTTTCCTCAAAGGTAGAAGAAGACCTCAGTCGATGACCAGTTCGGCAAATTTGTTGAGGTAATTAAGAAATTATATGTCAAGATTCCATTGCTAGATGCGATGCAGGTGCTTACATATGCTAAGTACCTGAAGGACATTCTCAACAACAAAAAGCCGTTGCCGTCCACCAAAGTCATGCACCTCACGGAAGAGTGTAGCGCTGTTATACTCAACCAGCCGCCAGAAAAGAAACAGGATCCTAGGAACCCTACCATCTCGTGTTCAATCGGGACCCAAAACTTTGATCGAGCTCTCTATGATCTGGGAGCAAGTGTGAACGTCATGCCCAAGGTAGTCTTTGACAAACTCATGCATGCTACACTTGCCCCTACTGCCATGTGCCTACAACTGGCGGATCAGTCGATTCGCTACCCTGTCGGGATCGCCAAAGATATCCCGATTAAAATTCGAAACTTTGTCATCCTGATGGATTTTGTGGTGCTGAATATGGAGATAGACAGCAAGACGCCGTTCATCCTTGGGCGACCATTTTTAAGCACCGCTAAGGCCAACAATGACGTTGGAGCTAGACAAGTCCACCTCAACATCAATGGTAGACGGGAGATATTTGCTGTCAAGCCAAAGGTGGAACAGTACCGACAGTTAAAAACATTCAAATCTATGTGTCAGGCACCCTAGGAGACACCCGGAGAGAAGGTCGAGCTTTCGCCAAGCAAGTTGAAAATAGATTCTCTCCTTGTAGCCATGGAAAAGCTCATGTACGATGGAGAGGCTAGCAAGCTCAAAGTCGATCATAGAGCCGAGTCACTAAGACGTGCCTCGATGGCCAAGCCACCGATAAAGGAAGCAGGAGGCAAGACTCCTGTTACTAAGGTTGCCGCCACAACAATGAACACATCCAAAGAATGGCGGAAGAAAGAAGGAGTGCCAAAGGCCAAGCCAGAAGAGAAGCAGAACAAAAGTAAGAAGCAAAAGGCTGTGGCAACCAAAAAGGTTTGGCGAGCAAAAGTTGCAGCACAGACAGCTGCCAAGTCTCCATCAAGCGCTGACTCCAACCCAAAAGGTATGACTTGCCCTTGCTAGGACGTAAACTGGCATTACTCTCCACTGCATATTTAATTTTCCTTTGTGCATCTACTTTCATGCATTCACTCTTTCCAGCTTTATCACGGCATGTTTAAATTCCAAAGTTTTGCATAACTTTGTTTATCTTTGTTCTCAAATTTCAAAAAAAAAAGGTTGTAGGCCCCCCTTGACCCTCCTGTGCACGAGCCACCGGTGCAGCGCACCAGGCCGCCCGTCTCCTTGGCAAGGCTCCCACCCCCTTGCTCCCTCTACTCCATCCACGCGCGCACCCAGAGACTAAGTGCCAAGGGCACCTGCCGCATGGTGCCGCCCGGCCCCTGTCCGCGCCGTCTAGCTCCCTCTCCTGCACCGTTGAAGTCCCATCGCTCGAGCACGACACCAGCCGACCTGGGAGCCTAGGCTCCTGCACCCCCACGAGCCGCCCGACCTGATTGCACGCCGCCCAGCCCCAGCTAGTGCCTCTCGGCCTGAGTGCACACCGCCCGGCCCCAGCTAGTGCCGCCCGGCCTGAGTGCACGCTACACGGCTCCCCTGCCTGCATGCATGCACACCCGAGCGCCTATAAATACGTGAGCACTCCCCCTCAGCTCCTTGGACCGCTCAGCAACGTGAGCTCTCTCTTTCTCCCCCTCTAATCACTCACTTAGCACTAGTTAAGCACTTAGTTTAGATTCCAACACTTAGTTTAATTTTCAGTACTTAGAGAAATTCTGAATAAGTGCTACACCCTCGTTTCATTAAACGGTTTGTGGAGGTTCTTCCCCTCAAGAACGACTAACTTTGGACTGCTAACCGCCAACGCTAATCTTTATAATTGTTGTTTTCCTTCGGGTATTTTCTTGTCTCCGTGATTATTTTGCAGGATGTCGTCATTCTTCCGGAAGGCAAAGAGAGCCTTGAGCAACACAGGGAAGGGCCTACACCTCAAGTTCTCGTCCTCGTCAGAAGAGCGGTCACGCGCTCGTTCGCAAAGTGGGAGTTCTAGGACCCTTGCTATGTCTGACAGGATGTCCATCAGTGGTGCCCAAGGCAAGGACCACGATGAGGCAACATCTTCACAGACTCAGCCGCAGCGCCAACTTTTGATGATCCAGGACATCACCCCACACGACAACACCGAAGAACAAAAGTTGGAGCTGAAAGAACCTTGATATCGCCTAGAGGAGGGTGAATAGGCTAATCTAAAAATTCATCACTTAAAACAGTTCTGTCAGCTCAAACTGCATAGTCCGGTGGACTGTACCGGACAGTTCGGTAGAATCGGATAGTCCGGTACACTTCACCGGATAATCCGGTGTCACACAGAAAGCTAGCTCAAATATGTAAAAATGCACTAGGATACTTATTGAGCTATGGAGTGAAGTCACAAGGGTTTCTCTGGTGACGCTGAGCTACTGTGCACTGCAAACCTGCACTCACAACAAGAGCTTGTACAAACTAGTAATAGTAGCGGAAGCAAATGTAAATGCAATAACAAAAACACTCAAGCACAAAGCTTGAGGCAAGCTCCCAGCAGGGGCACAGCACACAAGACACAAGATATACTTCCCGAGGTTCGGGCACACCCGCAAGTGTCCGTACGTCCTCGTTGAGGCGCCCACCAAGAGCTTGAGTCTTTTTCAACTCACGGCCTCTCCCTCCTCAACCACCAAGGCTAAGAGGGTGCTCACTGCAATGCTCCGAAGAGCGGGGTAATCACCTACAAGAAATGTGCTACTCCCAAGAGGGTGACCTTCGGGATGCTCTAGCCGTCTAGGAGGAAACCTCCAAGAGTAACAAAAGCGTTTGCCGAAATGCTTGCCAATTGTGCTCAGAAGCTAGGTGCTTACAATGATGCTCACTCAATCTCACTTGATCTCTCCCAACTCAATGATATCACTCTTAGGCTCAATCTCACAAAGAGAGTGGTTGGGGAGTGTTTCTTAGGCCTATGAAAGTATATGGACGTTGGAGGGAAGCAGCAACCTCAACAAGTGAGGAGGAAGGGGTATAAATACCTAACTCCCCAGAACTAGCCATTGGCTCTGTGTCAGAGCCCCACTGAACAGTTCGGTGGCCACCACCGGACAGTCCGGTAGGGGACGACTAGCCGTTGAGGTTCAAACCCCTCTAACGGACAGTCCGGTAGACTCCACCGGACAGTCCGGTAGGGGGGTTTCCTAGACCAGAGGCTAAGGCACGAAGCCTTGGGTCACTAGGTATGAAGTGTAGGTGTTTGTCTCCACAAGAGGTACACCTAGCTAAGAGTTAAGCACAAGAAAAGATTCAAAGAGCTCTCACACTCAGTGCCAAAGTCATCACTGAAGATGAAGTGGCCCGACACTCTCTGAACTAGCTAGAGCACATGTTGACTAGTGACATTCCAAGCTCAGCACCCCTCTTGATAGTACGACATACCTATACTCAAGATTAAATAGAAATCTAGTTTAAATCCACTTGAGTCTTGTCCTGATGAACAATGCCTTCTTGAATAATTTCAATCGAGAGATAGCCAAGCTGAGCTCCTTCTTCTGAGAGCAATCCTCTTCTGAGCTAAAATAGTTGGACTTCAATAGTGAAAACCTCTTGATTAGGTAGATGGAGCACATTTGCTCATTAACCATTCAATATACTTGATCTTCATGATAGTTGGCTTGAATATGCAATAGAGAGTTTACAGGATCAGCCATTTGACATTAATGAGCTCTTCAAATAGCGGTGACATCCATTCAAGTGACCATGATGACGATGTACAATGATACCCATGTTTCTCAACATATGAGAACAATCATGCTTGATCATGAGATGTATTCATTATAATTCATTCAACTGCGCTTGATCACAATTAATCAACCTGTGAAAACCTATCAAGTCATCTCACAAAGAGATTAGACCTTTAATCGCGTTATCACTCAATCTACCAAAACCACTAAGGAGCCTTGCTGCACTTACAATCTCCCCCTTTTTGGTGATTGATGACAACCCCGATTAAAGCTTACAAGAGATAAATAAATTAAGTACATGAATCCTCAGATATTTAGTATGCTCCCCTAGATATGTGCTTGAGTTACAAAAACTCGAATTTGAGCCCCAAATGCCCAACATCACATATTTTGTGCAAGGAGAGCTCCCCCTATATCTCAGCATTCCAATAACCATAAAGGAAACATAGGTGAACACAAAGAAAAATGAGAGAGGTGCTTGGTGGTGCGGCTACTGCCCTTCTACCGGATAGTCCGGTAGCCATCACCGGATAGTGCAGTGAGCCGAGCTGTCCGGCAGGCTCTACCGGATAGTCCGGTAGATGCAATCTGCACCCACAAAGCACAAACACAAAGCCACAAAGGGTCACAAAGACAAACAAAGCTTCTAGCACTGAATTAACCTTAGCTTAACATCTAGTTCACACAGATCACACAGTAGGTTTTTGAATTCATTACAAAACGAGTGTCCAACACATGATACTAGGAGTTTGATACATGGTTCAACACACGAACCAACACTAGATACAACTGAAAGGGATTAGAAAGATAAAACTTGCTACAAGCGGCTCATGGAAGTCCAAGAACACCTGAGTATCCCGCAAGGTTGTTGGTACTACCCGGAGCACACTTTTGCATTTCAAATATCTGCCATCTGTCCATTTCAGATGGATGGCTGATTTTGATAGTAGCTCAACGGGGAAATGATTGTCCATCACATACTTAGGAAATATGTTCACTCCAATACGTGGGTCATATATGATGTCTTGCGGTTGAAGCCTTGATACCTGGCCAGGGATGATGCTAGGATCTGGATAGAATTTGATTGCTTTTGTGTCTAGGCGTCTCTCCTCTAGCCAATCCCGATTGATTGCTGCTGAAAGCCAGAGTAGGTCCTTCTTCATATGTTCTCTGTGGTCTGGTAATATGTATGATGGTTTGGAGGACCTAGTGAAGCATCGATCTTGTTTAGGCAACCGAGAGGCGTTGCCAAACTCCATGAATATTTCGTCCTCGAAAGAGAACGCAGGTGCCGATGGAGGGATCGTCAAGGCTAAACTGACCCTCTCAGTTTGCTGTGACGATGGTTTTGGGATTTATTCGATTCGGGGAGATGGTGGTGGTGGAGTAGGCTGATGTGTGATTTGTCGCTCTTCAGTGGGATTTTGGCTGGGTGGCTTCTGTGGAGGTTGTTCTTCTAGAATGCTGAGGTCAGAAGCCTTCTCAAGAATTTTGTCGAGAATTTTTCGACCCTTGCATGGCTTTAGGTGTGAGAACGATCGTCCCGAGGCTAGGTCGAGGCAAAGGTCAGCACCAGGGGAAAGACCTTGGACGAAGTGCTGTTGTAGCATTGCCTCGGGAATAGCCAAGTCTGGGCCTGAGGATGTCAGGCGGTTGAAGCGTGCCCATGCTGCCCCCAAGGATTTTCTCTCTCGTTGTCAAAATAAAAGTACTTCGCAACGGAGATCGACAACCTTGTTTGGCGGAAAGAAGCGCAGACAAAAACTGGATTTAAGCTCTTCCCAACTCCCTTCTACTTTGCTGACCGTTTGATTGCACCAGATTTTTGCATCCCCCGTTAACGAAAACGGGAAAAGCAACCATCGTAGAGTCTCACTGGACATCCCCGAGATGACTAAACAGCTACATAGCTGCTTGTTGACAGTCATTATTGCACTACCAATGACCGTCAACTAACCATAAATATGGAGGAAAACATGCCAAAGTATGGATTAACCCTTGCTACTAACATAGTTCCACAAGTTGTGTTGAATATTTGATTGCAGATGAAAGATCAGCTGAAAACAGGCAAAATATGGCTAAGTCAGGAGGTGCCTAACAAGTGGGCTAGGCCGCCCGGCTCCACCCCAGGCCGCCCGACCTGGCAAAGTGGCCAAATCACTCCATCTTCGACCTGCATGCACAACAATGACGTGTCAACACAGCTGTGAAGTCCAAATGCCAAAATCAACACGTCAAGTACCGGAAGGCTTGCCACATCACCGATCCAACACTTGGATTGGTGAAGTCAGCAATCCTTGGCACTTCAATCCTGTGGCTAAGGAAAAAACACAAGTGAGATCCAATGGCTCAGGAGAAACACAAGGATAACCTCCTTAACCACCATGCAACCGACTTGGGGAGTCAAGATGGACCATAAGATGAAGAATGGCGGTGGATCCGACAGTTGGTCAGGCTGCCCGACCTGGGATAGGGCCGCCCTACTCCCTACCAGGCCGCCCGACCTGCCACCTGTCCCCTTAACCGCCATATCGACCCTATAAGTACCCCCACTCACTTGGTGGCTATAAATACCCCCGAGCTCTCATTTGTGAGGTGTGGAAGTTGAGTAGCTCATACTATTGCTTAGTCTTGTATCACTAGGTTAGTCCTGGGAGTTAGAGTTGAGTCTGAGCTTTTGCCTCAGGG
Organism: Paspalum notatum; assembly: GCA_022530915.1. Classification (NCBI taxonomy): domain Eukaryota; kingdom Viridiplantae; phylum Streptophyta; class Magnoliopsida; order Poales; family Poaceae; genus Paspalum; species Paspalum notatum. The sequence continues at coordinate 16,543,853 of CM039691.1, forward strand.
ATTCTGGAGTATTCTTCGAGTCTTGGTAAAGCTCTTGTATCTTTCTATCTTTGTACTCTTGTTACTCCAGTATAATATATTTCATTGTTCTATCTTCTGTTATACTTTACTCTACTTCTTAACGCTTGCCTAGTGTGGTGTACCTTTATTGCACACTAGATCTAAGGCTTAGGTTTGTGTTGTTCTTAAGTTATCTGAATCTTGTTAGAATTGCCGGTGCTATAAGCTTGTCTTAGGCTTTTGATCTAAGATTAAGTTCTCACCCTCTGATCAAGGAAGAGCTTTAGTGTTCAAGTTCTCACTTGAACACTAGTATAGCGTGCCATCTTACCCATGCAGATCTGGTTGGTAGCCTCTCTAGGTGACAGCTCTAGAGGTCTCAGTATTCAACCTCGTCGTTCGGTAAGCCCGTAGTCATTAGCCGGGTCTCCTTCGGAGGTCTACTATCTACCCCTTGACACCTCGAGGCACCGAAATTTCACTCAACGCAAGATCCTAGCTTGTTTCCAGTTAACTTAGTTCAACCGCAAATACTCCTCTGCAGCGGTTAAGTAGTAGAGTTTGGAAATCTAATCTCACTTGTTGTCCTCCTAGGCAACTACCTAAGTGTTTGGCTTCTTTAGTCCCTATTTTACTCTTCCCACCATACAATATTTTTTATCTTACCCCCGTTGTAAGATTAGCTGGTGTTTTATTTAAGTTATAGTACTGCTTCAAAGTTCGACATTTCATTCCACCTATTTGCCCTTGCTTCCCTGTGGATTTTTATGATACTCGGAATACTCTGAGTGAAAAAGCTACAGCGAATCTCCGTGCGCTTGCGGAGTAACATCTGTTACGCTAAGAGACATCAACACTCCTCGAACTCCCGGAGGTGTGAGTAAGGGCATTCATATTCCAATCCTCTGAATGATTGATCTCGAACCATGGCTATCAAGCCGAGTCGTAGCTGATAGCCGTCTGCTGTGATGGGTGTGGATGATGGTGGAGGCTCCAAATAATCACCCTTTGGAGCGGCGAGTCGATAGATAGGCGTGGAATCCATTTGGTGGAGATAAATGTGGTGGTTCTGTATGGTGTGAGTATGGACGATCCTAAGGTTCTAGTCAAGTTAGCTACCGTTCGACGGCAACGGCGCCAGAAAAGCTTGTTGGCGTTTCTTAGCCTACTGAATAAATCCACAAGTGCACAGAAACACGTTGTAGCTTTTCACCCAAGAGTGTTCCAGGGTATCGAAATCCACGAGGAACGAGGAGTAACTCAACGTAGAAAGGTAGGAACGAACAAAGAAACCAGCAATTGTAGAGATAAAAGATAGAGGATAGCAGGTTCACTACTTTAAATAAAACAACTTGACTTTACTAAACAAACTAGTATTCTACTCAGCAGGTTTACTTGGACACTGGGGCTATAGAACCACTTCTGGGCACCAGAGTGCTGATAACCCAGACGAGAAAGGCGGGCACTACAGGACTCAGCTATGCGTCGATGACAACTTATCCGAACGACGGGGTTGGACTACACAGGACACACACCTGCTGTCACCAGGTGGGACTACCAACCAAAACTGCGTGGGACAAGACACCTTCCAAGGTAAACTTTAGTCTAGACACCACGTCTACACAACCGAGTTTACTACTACACTGGTTCGAAGCTAGAGAGCAAGCACAACTGTATAGCTAAACTACACAGGGCACACTTGGCACCCGTAAACTACTGAGCAAAGCACTAAGTAAGTAAATAAAGTAAGTATGAAATAAATAAAGAAGGGAGTAAGGAACTTTACTCAATCCTGGAAATAGAGTATTTGCGGTAGGGATCCCAATCACAACCCTCACGAACTCAGATATATACAGAGGGAGATTGCAGCTTCAGTTGGGCAATGAGGATATCAACATGAACATCGACAGATCACTCAATGCCAAAACAGAAGCGAAGCCAGAGATTGACCACATGGAAGAAGTGATGAGCCTTTCACTTGAGGAAATGGGCCAATACAAAAACCTAGAGGAAGAGGCTATTAGCGACTTCAGTGCGGAAGAGGAGCCACTCGAGTTCGAAGAACTTGGTGAATCATTGTGGCCCGAAGCTCCGAAAATTGAGCTGAAACAACTTCCGTCTGGCCTGAAGTACGCCTTCCTCCATGGGAAAGAGGACACACCAGTGATCATTAGCAATAAGCTGACAGAGAGTGAGAGCCGGCGATTGCTTTCTGTTCTGGAGAAGTATAGAACTGTGCTTGGATACTCTCTCCAAGACCTGAAGGGAATCAGTCCCAACCTGTGCACATATCGCATACCTATGGAGGTCGACCACAAACCCATGTGGGAACCTCAGCGCAGACTGAATAATGCGATGCGAGAAGTAGTAAAGAAGGAAGTGCTCAAACTCCTACACGTGGGTATCATCTACCCCGTACAAAATAGTGAATGGGTCAGCCCCGTACAAGTTGTGCCTAAAAAGGGAGGGATGACAGTTATCAAGAACCAGAACAATGAATTAATTCCACAGAGAACTGTCACCGGTTGGCGGATGTGCATTGATTACAGGAAACTTAATGTCGCCACTAAGAAGGACCACTTTCCTCTTCCCTTCATCGACGAAATGCTAGCGAGGCTGGTTAATAACTCTTTCTTCTGCTACCTCGATGGTTACTCTGGCTACCACCAGATTCCGATTCACCCGGAGGACCAGAGTAAGACCACTTTCACATGCCCTTACGGAACGTTTGCCTACCGGCGAATGTCGTTCGGGCTGTGTAATGCTCCAACATCATTCTAGCGGTGCATAATGGCAATCTTCTCCGACTTCATTGAAAATATTATGGAAGTTTTCATGGACGACTTCTCAGTCTATGGCAAGAACTTTGACCAATGCCTTGAAAACTTGGAAAAAGTTCTGCAGAGATGCAAAGAGGTCGATTTGGTATTAAACTGGGAAAAATGTCATTTCATGGTCAGAGAAGGTATTGTGCTAGGCCACAGAATCTCAGAAAGAGGCATTAAGGTAGATCGTGCAAAGATTGAGGTCATTGAACAGCTACCTCCGCCTACAAACATCAAGGCCACCAAAGCTTCTTAGGCCATGCTGGGTTCTACAGGAGATTTATCAAAGATTTCTCCCATATAGCCCGGCCTTTGACTAATTTGCTAGCCAAGGATGCTCCCTTCGTGTTTGACGAGGAATGTCTCGAAGCTTTTCACAAGCTCAAAAAAGCATTGGTCATAGCACCCATCATCCAGCCACCTGATTGGAACAAACCATTTGAAATCATGTGTGATGCAAGCGATTACGCTGTTGGAGCAGTACTGGGCCAAACCAATGATAAGAAGCACCATGCTATCTCTTATGCAAGCAAAACTCTTACTGGCCCACAACTGAACTATCCGACCACCGAAAAAGAATTGCTAGCAGTGGTCTTTGCAATTGACAAGTTCAGATCATACTTGGTAGGAGCAAAAGTCATCATCTACACAGATCATGCAGCTCTCAAATACCTCCTTACCAAGAAAGATGCAAAGCCACGCCTGATCCGGTGGGTCCTGTTACTCCAAGAATTTGACATTGAAATCAGAGACAACAAGGGAGTAGAAAATTCAGTTGCAGATCATCTCTCACAGATGAAATTTGAAGAAACATCTCCCTTGCCGATTGATGACTACATGAGAGATGATCAGCTCCTTAAGGTGACAACAGCCCAACCTTGGTATGCTAATCTGGTGAATTACATCATTGCTGGCTATGTCCCAGAGGGAGCAGACATGAGGAAATTGGCCCACGACAGCCAATTCTATCTCTGGGATGACACCTACCTATACAAACTCTACGCAGACAGACTCCTATGTCACTGCATTCCAGCTTGTGAAGCACCGCAAGTCCTAGATAGATGCCATGCATCCTCTTACGGAGGACACTATGGGGCTTATCGGACTCACGCAAAAATCTAGCAGAGTGAGTTCTACTGGCCCACTATGTACGAGGATGCAAAAGAGATCGTGCGACGGTGTCCAAGGTGCCAGCGCCATGGAAATATAAATCCAATAGATGCAATGCCACTCACAAGTAATCTTCAAGTTGATGTATTCGACGTGGGAGGCATAGATTTCATAGGACATTTTCCCAAAAATGGAGACAAGGAGTATATTCTGGTCGCAGTGGACTACGTGTCAAAATGGGTAGAAGCACTGCCATGTCCCACAGCGGACTCAAGACACTCCATAAAGATGTTTTGGGAGACCATCTTTCCTCGCTTTGGAGTACCACGAGTCATTATCAATGATGGAGGCGCACACTTCATTGACAAGCGCTTCAGGAAGTGTCTCACTGACCTCGGTGTGGACCACCTGTGATGCTCCGGCATCTCAAGTGCATAATCACTCATAATACATGACACATTCATCCTTGAGCATCATGGCATAACATGTGTTTGTGCATTGGAAACAAATTTGATTTAAACTACAAGTGCAAAACCTTGTTATTTCATGTGTGATACTATGTTTATAGTCATATCTTTGATTCTGTTGAGATTTGGATGAAGCACATATTGACAAAACTGTAGATCTACATGATATAAACAACTTTTATTATTGGAGTCTTGTCATATGATGAGGTTTACAAGGTGATTAGGGTCATTCAATGTCAGTACAGAAAACCAGTTCAAATCAGTCCTGATTTGAAATGCCAAGTTTACTCTAACCTACCGCCACTTTCATGCAAAGCTCAAATTGGAGAAGTTGTAGGTTTTGAAATTCTAAACAAACTTGTCAAAAGGAACCTTGTGAGTTACTGCCAAGAACTAGGGGTTTTGAATTTCCCAAATATTAAAGGTCCCCTGTCCCCATCTAAGGCTGCTATATAAATTCAAGTTTAAATCATACTTGCAGACTGATTTGGGTGTTGAACCTTTTGACAAAGTTGTAGAGTTTGAAGAGTACAACATTTCATCCAATTACTACTTTTCTAAATTCGGACTCTAAGTGGGTCAAAATGGCGATTTACAGAAAGAGAGAAAACACATTTTCCATTTTCCTCCTTTCTGGGGCGACAGCCGCCGCGTGGCTGGTGGCGTACGGTCGACGCCGTGCGGCACGGATTGCGCCCCCGCTCCCTCGGCCTTCACCTGGACGCGGAACCGCCCCGGGTTCACTCCCTCCCTCGCTCCCTCACTCGCTCTTTCTCTCTCGCTCACTCGCGCGCCGAGACCGCCATTGCCGCCGAGCTTGAGCTCGTTGCGCCGGCTGCCTCGGCCCATCTCCGCGCCTCCAACCACTACCATCAGGTTCACCTCACTCTTGCACACCCGCTGAGATAGCTCTCATCGCCTTCCCCCTCCCCATTCCCCAGATCGAGCCGCGCCCCGATGCGACCGCCATAGCCGGGCCAAGCTCGGGTTCGAGCTCGCGCCGCCACCCTCCGTCCTCCTTGCACCCCTAGATCGCTACCACCGCACTCGCCGTTCCACCGCGCACCCGTAGCCCTAGATCTCGTCGCCACTCCGCCCTCGACCGCCGAGATCCCCCTCGGCGCGACGTCCTCGCCGCGCCACCGTCACCCCCGGCCACCTTCGGTTCACCGCGTCGCCTGCCTTGTCCATGCCACCTCCGCTGTCGACACCTACCTTAGGGTGAGCGCCGCACCCCGGGGCACCTCCCGCACCCCGAGTCGCGGCTCCGGCGGCGCACGCACGCGCGGAGGAAGACGACGGGGGGTTGAATCTTCGGATCTACCCCCCGGTTTTTCTATATTTGCAGTTTAGTCCACGCACCTATTCACTGAGTCTTGCCGATCTTCCATGCTAGCCCCAGTGACTTAGGTTTAATATAGGTCCTGGATCCGATGTTTTTCTATTTTATTTTGTGATTTTCGGCTGAAACTTTGGAAAATCATAATAAATCAAAGAAAAATCGTAAAAAGGTAAACTCAGTGGCTATGAACTCATCTTGAGTAGATCTACATAGTGGGTCTGATGTGGAGATACGCATATATGGTTTTGCCCATGTTATTGTATATGCATGTTAAATCAAGGAAAAATAGAAAACATGGCCTTAATGAAATCCTAAAATGATGAGACTTGGTTAGTAGCTTCCTTAGGACATTTGGACACTGTGGGAATGTTGGTGACCCTAGGTCTTACTGTTCATTCACTGCTTTATCATTTTACATGTACTTTATGCATTATTTAATAACTTGGATTTGAGGCCTATGCAAAGTATGATAAACATGACTCACTAGTATTTTTCTTACGTCCTATATAGCTTATGAATCTCACTGGTAAAATATGAGCCCCTGCATGTTAAGTTTTAATGGTGATTTGAAAATGATAATATGCTACATGTTGGGAATGATAAATAGAAAAAATGGTCATAGATTGCTAGGAAAATTCTCTGAAAAATTTGGTAGCTTAATGTTGATGCATAGAGTCCAGAAAGTATATTCGAGAAGGTTATTTACACTGTTCATATGTACATCTTAATTCGCACAAGTTTAATATATGGAGAATAGATGTCCTATCAAACTTTGGAGTTTTAGCTTGTAAATTTTTGTACAGGCAGTCCATACTGATTCTAGCTCACTGTAAAAATTTCACCTTTAGAAACCATTCCCATAATTTATGAAAATTCTGAGAATGTATAGGGCTGAGAACTTGCTGGAATTTTAATAAAATAATTATAATTCCAATTGAGTTGAAATTTTGACAGTAGCCTTGGGTATGCAGAATCTATATGTCATAAAAGTTTGGGCTCGTTTGGTTATGTTTTACTGCTACATCTTAGGTGTGTAAATTAATTCACAAATGAGAATAAATCACCCTATGTATAAACATTTGCAATGTGTTAAACTACTATACCATGTTATTTATCCATGACATACCGGCTGCATTCCAATATTTGCATTTAACCTACATTCAGTGCAATCCTATGCATTCTTGTGCACTCATTCGCATATGATGTCATGCATATAGATCCCGCGAACGAGGAGCTGCCACAAGAGCAACCACTGATCGAGGAGCCCGAGGACGACCACTGATCACATCACCGAGGAAACACCCTCTAACCCTAGCGGAGAAGGTAGGTAGGACCATGCTATTCCCAGCTAATATAATAATGCTTATTGATTACGCATATGCATTACGAGTCGATTGAAACCAACTGCATTATAATCCTTGGGCGCCCTGGCCTTAGATCCTATGAATAGAGTTCGTAGGACGAGTATGCCTTGAAATGCTAGGTACGAGTAGACACGAGTGAGCAGTGTCACTCGTCGCGTAGGTGATATTTCAAAATCTCAGAAATCTTACTATGATGCAATTTATGATTATTTATGTTGAGGTTGAATCGAGACCGGGCGGAGCGTAAGTTTACTTTCGTGGTGTGCGTTATTGTTCTCCGGCTCCGCCCGAGTCGTTTAAGACCCCGTTCACTGTTCGCTTGGGATCGGCATAACATTGCTAGAGGTGCTTATCCGGGACATGGGACTGGTGAAAGTCTTACCGGCCCCGTTCCACCATTCATGGTGCTGCCCATCCACTGATAGGGTGCCGATGGACTTGGGAGGTGCTTTGAGGTCGAGAGAGGGCTGACCCGATGTACCGTGGTATCGCTCCTGAGACGGCTACTTCCAAGGGTTAGGTGGGGGCGCTGTGAATCTTGGGACGGGACAGGTTGAGATGAGGGGTATATGTGAGGAACGCGATGGCTAGTAAGCATATATCCCTTGGCATTTTTAGTTATTCCCAGGAATTAGAAATCGATTCGAATCGCTGATGCTCACCAGGTGTGAGAGTGCCAAGTATCACTGCCAAACAACGTAGTAACAACCTCAATACTATGCTTATGTTCATGTTTTCAAATACAACATGTTTGGCGTATATGATGGTTTACTTATATGCAAGTTATGATGGATTACTCTCATGTAAGTTGTTATAGTTTACTTTCCTACAAGGGTTTTATTACTACTATCATGATATGTTCTTAATAAGATTAAGATAGCAGCTGTCAAATCCTGCTATCTTCTCTTAACTCTTTGATGGTTAAAATCAATGGCTAAGGACATACATTAATTAGTAAGCTATGCTTTGCGTCAGCCGTAAGCTTTGTCCATTAAGTCCTATTGAGTAATTAGTACTCAGGGTTTGCCCCCATTTTTGGCTCACAGGTATGGAGTTTCTCATGTGTCCTTGCGTTGGAGGGGGCATATGTGTGCAACATGACTAGAGGATGACGCTTGTGGCATAAGGACAACATCAGTGGGCTTGATGTTGATTTTCTTTTGCAATTCCGCTGCATTATCATGAACTCTGATCTACTTCTATTTCCGCTGCGAGACAATTGAGAACTTATGTTATTTTATGACTATGTTGGATTTGGAACTTTAATTTGAATTGGTTGTTGGCGTCTCTTAGCCTTATAAGATTTTACTCCGCAAGCGCACGGAGACCGTTGTAGCTTTTCACTCAGAGTATTCCGAGTATCATATTTTTATCCACAGGGAAGCGGTAGGCAAGAGAGTATAGTTGAATAAACTCAAATTGAATGAACCGTACTTAAATAAATATACCAACTAGACAGGGGTAAGTCTGATAAATAGATAGGTGTATGGTGGGAAGAAGTAAATTGAACTACCTAAGATACACGACGAAAGGTATAGTTGCCTGGGAGGACAACGAGTGAGATAAAGTTCCCAAACTCTATTCTATTCGGCTGCAAAGACTCTATCATGGTTAACTAAGAAACTCAAGTAGCAAGTCAGGGTCTTGCGTCGAGCGAAATTCTGGCGCCTCGAGGAGTCAGGGGGTAGATAGTCGACAACCGAAGGAGACCCGGCTAACGCCTACGGGCCTACCGAACGAACGGGCTTGGACTACACAGGCACACCACACGCTGTCACCGAGTGGGCTACCAAGCAAATCTGCGTGGATAGGCTGGCACACTATAAACGTACTCAAGCAGAGTTTGAGTAACAATAGATCGTCCTTGATCAGAGGAGAGGACCTAACCAGAGCCTAGCATACAGATTGGATTATAGCACCGGCAGGATAACGGGACTTGACTAACTAAGATAACCACAAGTCTAAGCCTAGCAAGTATGCAAAATAAAGGGTACACCACACTTGCAAGAGATAGAAATAAAGTAAAATATAACTGAATTATATTGAAGATTGAGTACTAAAGATACAAGAGCTGTTACCGTAGACTCAGAAGAACCTCCAAGAACTCTGAGGCAAAGCTCGACTCACTCTAACTCCCAGGACTATCCTAACTACTAAGATGTGGAAAATGACACTCTCTAAGGTAGGATATGGCTCTCAACTTCTCCACACCTTTACAAGTGAGCTCTACAGGCCTATTTATAGTCCCATATGAGAGGGGGGTATTTGTAGGAGGCTTAGGTCGGTGGGAGGCCAAAGTCGGTGGTCGGCCGACCTAGGGGAGGTCGGCCGACCTAGCTCGAGGTCGGGCGACCACCCGGTCCACCGCCTTTGCACTCCAACGGCTTGATCTTGTGTCCCCATAGCGGTTGGCGGTTAGGACGGTTGTTGCACGTGGAAAATGCCTCCAAGGGTAGGTCGGCCGACCTTGTAGGAGGTCGGGCGACCACGTGTCAGCCTTGCATTGGCCACTTTGCTCTTCCCTCGGATTCATGACGTTGTGAATCCGTGACTTGGTGCATTTTCGGCCTTTGGATACATTGGATGTTTGGTCTTGCGGTTGGATTTGAGTGCACTTGTGTTTTCTTCATGATGTGGATCAATGAGGTGGCACATGGCTGACTTGGGAGGTCAGACGGCCTGGCCAGGGGTCGGCTGACCCTGTCCGTGGGTCGGGCGGCTAGCCCCCAGGTCGGCCGACCTGGCTGTGGGTCGGCCGACCTGGCCACCTTGACCAGTGATTTCCATCTTTTGATCCTTGACATGTTTTCAACTGTTTTATGTGCATTTTGGTACCTGCATCCAAATATTCATACAAAACTTGTGGAACTCATTAGTAGAGGGGTTAGTCCATATTTATTCTCTTGCATAGCTCCATTTGGTTGGTAATTGACGGTAGATATCGTGAGATTACGACCGTCAACACTAGTCTGTAAACTAAATCTATTATCTATCTATATTCAACTGCCTGTGATGATGTAATTGTTGTGGCTCCATCGAGGGTCAATGTGTGTGATGTCGGTTCCTCTTGAAATTGGTGTTATCGAGGGCTGAAGGCCATATCGAGGGCCGAAGGCCACTCGACGGACTACCGGATTTCGTCCAGCTTAAGTGCACTGCGAGCCAAAGGAGGCAGGTGTGCTTAATCTGGGTTAAGCAGGGCGGTTCCGCCACAGCTGGTATCAGAGCCGATCATACACAGACAATAGTTATATCATCAAGTTTTGATTTACAAAACTATTTTCAAAAGCCCTTTTCAAGTAATTCAAAAATGAGAGCATGCGATATGCCCATATTAAGGATGTTAGTGTTATCCAGGTGACATCATTGACATTCTGACCTAGATAGAAGTCATATGCATATTCGGCGCTTTGGGAAGCAACTTTTCGGCTATAGTTGTCCCCAGTACTAGAGGAATGCTATTAGGATTTGCGAACGGTTGTAAACCCTGCATTCATGCTGTATAAGTAAAAGCTCTTTAAGGGTGGTGGGCATGCTTCGGGCTTTCATGCCCACCACACTTGTATTTGGTTTTGGGATCCACCTTTTTCTCGACAATCCCCAGTACTGGTGGAAAGTCAGGCTTTGAGAAAAAGGTGCAGCGGCCCACCTACGTTGTCCACGCAGCGGTCACGCGTGGATGCCACACTATGTGGTAATGTATGAGCATGCATTCTTCTGCAGGTACACTAACTACGTGCGAAATTAAGAACGGTCAGGAAACGACTAGTTGCATTAGAGAGTGCTGTGCATATGTGTCACTGAAATATCGATAGCTATATGTACTTTTCTTTTAGATGTGTGATGTGAGACCGTTTAGTACAAATCATGCATCATATTTACTGCTTTTATTTATGGTAGGGTATTATTAAAATGCAATGAAATAAATCATGATTTTAAATTTACCTTCCATACGATGCGATGTTGTACCCTTGTCATAATCTGTCCCGTGAGAAATATGTCACTCACTAATGCACAACCTTGCTTATCTAAATAGATGGCCAGAACCAAGCAGAAGCACGCAAGGAAACCAGAGCGAGGATCACTGTTCTCCCTGACGTGACTCACACTCCCCCTGTGGTGGAGGATGGGTTACTCCACACTCGTTGCAAAGAGGAGTGTCCTCTATCGCAGTTGCTGTGCAGGGCCCTGAGGGAAATGGGGCGTCGTCCCTGTCCCTTCATCTCGGTGCAGACGGTGCACGAGGAGGGATACTGCATGGCCCAGGTTGTCCTTCCACGAGGGACGTTCGCGGGCCAGGAGACCATCACCCTTTACGGGGCCAACGAGGAGGAGGCTTACCGTAAGGCGGTAATGGCAGCCCTCACTTCGCTGAGCTCCGGGTGGGAGGCAAGCCACACGGTCCTGCGCTACCTTCCCACCAACGACCTCGACCACGCTTGGCTAGACCGCCGCGAGCAGCTCCGGGACAGGAATGGCTCCCGACCCTTGGTAGCATGCATGGACTATGCACGTGAGGCGCGCGGGATGTACCACCGTGCGGAGGAACGGAGCTGCTTCTACTTTGATAGGTACACGGAGACCCATACCCGTGTGGAGGAGATGGAGGCCCAGGTGGTGCAGCTGCAGCAGCGTCTGGCAGAGTACGAGCCGTCGCAGCAGCCTGCACCTGCCCCTTTGGAGGAAGAGTCCTCGGAGCCCACGGAGATGGAGGAGGAGGAGGAGAATGTTCCGTCGGATGCGAACTCCAAGGTGTAGGGTGATTGATGGATGGATGATGGGAAGTTAAGCTTTAAGTTAGTGACGCATTGAAAGCGATGTTTTGTAATATTCCGCTCCGCGTTTTAGATTCATGGCTATACTAAAACATTGGTGAGTTGTGAGAGCTCATTCGGTACGCCATTTGATGTTGCGATGGTTATTTTATTATGCACTATTTGATGGTTGGTTGATGTAGCCACCATCCCATGATGTAATCTTAAGACTCTTTAGTGGTATTCGAACCTTTCTAAGTGGCACTAATGTTAGTTCTACATCGTGGTAGCATTTGAGGTGGTTGTGTGAATGGATTTGTGGGTTGCATTTCGTTTTGGATTGCATCTTGCAATCTGGAATTTCGCATGGCTGCAGTTGAAACTGATAATATCCTGGAATGTGTAAGGATTTGGGCCAAGAGTTGAATAACAAAGTTGTAGAGAACTGTCTGGTGAACAATTTTGTCAATTGGAGTTTTCTCTAATTGTGCTCAGATCTGGAGCTATGGTTGAATCTTTCATGCGCCTGTAATCTGGACTGAAGCAGCACCAGTAGGAAAACCCCGTTTTGCACACTCTTGATGCAGGAATTGAACTGGGGGCGTATTGTCAAAGTTGTAGACTGGATGTGTAGAACAACTTTGTTATACAAAGTTTCTCCGAAAAACGTTTCATTTGGAAGTTATAGCTGAAATCACACAGTCTCAGAAATCTGAACTAAACTGATATATACTGACGGACACTGAATTTTGAACAAAATACTAATGGAATCACCAAAAACTTTTTATACGAAAGTGAAAGAACACAAAACAAGGAATAACCTTGCCAAAGGGAGCATAATCAAAAGATGCATGGTTTAAGAGAAGCGCGCCGTTAAATTCGTTGCTGTTCAGGAATCCACGCGATTGTCGAGTATTAAGCGTCAACACGCCCGGGCTATGCTAGATGTGACGGTGGTCAAACCACTGCAAGAAGGAAGCTAACACTTTACTGCAATTATATGTTTCTGTCTTACATGTTTTAAGTGACTGTGTTTCAGCGCGTCTAATTGCTTTAAAGTGGTTGGACTAAACACTATTAGCTTCATTCTTGCAGATGGTTAACACTCGCAATGGGCAAACCTCGGGCCAGCAGCCATGCGATGCACTGCCTCCGCCGGAATTGGCCACCCTAGTCGTGCAACAGGGCGAGCTGATCCGCCTCATGAGGAAAGAACGGCAAGCTCAGGGGCAGCAGCGGCCGCGGGAATACCAACCCAGCGGAATCACGTACAAGGACTTTGAGGAGTTGCGCCCTCCAGTCTTCACCACGTGCCCTGAGCCACTTGCAGCAAATGATTGGCTCCGCACGGTCGAATCCAAGTTCACACTGCTTCCTGGGTTGACCGAGCAGGAGAAAGCTCGGTTTGCTGCGTAGCTACTTCAGGGTCCAGCTGGGGCAAGGTACGCCACGTTCCAGGCTATGCAGCAGCAGGGTCACGTGATCACATGGGAGGAGCTCCGTATGGCTCTCCGGGCCCACTACATCCCGGCGAGTCTTATGGAGCAGAAGCAGCGTGAGTTCAGGGAGCTCAAATAGGGCAACCGCACGGTGATGCAATACGTGCAAACGTTCATCCAACTGGCATAGTATTCGCCTAGGGATGTTGCAGATGATCCTAGAAGGGCGGCCAGACTCTTGTAGGGTTTTGACCCCACCCTCTAGACACATCTCGGGCATCGTTACCAGAGCTTTTCAGAGCTGGTCAACACCGCGCTAGACATGGAGAATCGTCTCCGTATTGCAAATGAGGACCAAAAGCGGAAACGTCAGGCCAGTAGTGCACCTGGGTCATCTCAGAAGCAGAAGACCAATTACCATCAGCAGCCCCGCTATGTGATCTGGCCCAATCAATCGGGTTGGCTCCACCGATCTGCACAGCAGCAGCAGTACCTGGCCTACTGTGCACCCACATAGCTTCCCGCCCCTCGTGCTCCCACCGCACCAGGACACGAGAATCCTTGCTTCAATTATGGCAAGACAGGCCACTTTAGTAGGGAGTGCCGCGCTCCTCGCAGGATTCAAGGCCCTACTCCTGCGGGTGGCAGCCAGCAGAACAAACCCAAGGGGAACATACCGTGCAAGGGCCAAGTGCACTATATTCACCTAGAGCAGATCCCCGTCGGAGAACTGGTACTCGCTGGTACGTTCTCAGTCAACGGTCACCCAACTGTCGTGCTATTTGATTCTGGGGCCACTCATACCTTTATTAGTCAGTCATATGCATCGAAGCATGGGATAAAAACTTTTTGCATAAAAGAAAGCTACAGCATCTCTGCATCTGGAAACCCCATTAACACGAATTTGATAGTAAAGAGGTTACTTTTAAGTATAGGAGGGGAAGACTTCATCATCAGTCCTGTTGTGCTGCCACACCAAGGGATCGATGTCATACTGGGAATGAATTGGATGAACGAAAACCATGCAGTCCTGGAAATTGGCAGCAGGACGGTACAGCTAAAGTCTAATGTCAGTGGAAAGATTCTAAAGGTCCACATGCCTAATCAGAAGCACATCGAACCTACTGTGAATGCAACTGAAATCCAAGAAATCAAGAAGATACCTGTAGTATGTGAATTCCCAGATGTGTTTCCGGAGGAGTTCCCTGGTCTCCCACCGGATAGGAATGTGGAGTTTAGCATCGAACAAGTTCTAGGTACGGCACCCGTTTCCAGGAGGCTGTACCAGATGGCACCAGATGAACTTAAAGAGTTGAAAACACAGTTGCAAGAGCAGCTAGATAAAGGATTCATCCGCCCTAGCTCATCACCTTGGGGGTGCCCAGCCCTCTTTGTCGAAAAAAAGGACCAAGGTGGTAAGCGGCTATGTGTGGATTATCGGCCATTAAATGCAGTCACGGTCAAAAATAAATACCCACTGCCACACATTGACATTCTGTTTGACCAGTTAGCTGGGGCTAGAGTCTTCTCAAAAATCGACCTGAGATCTGGGTACTATCAGATAAAAATCCGAGAGGAGGATATCCCTAAAACGGCTTTCTCGACCAGATATGGCTTGTATGAGTACCTAGTCATGTCTTTCGGATTGACCAACACACCGGCTTTCTTCATGTATATGATGAACTCGGTGTTCATGAATGAACTGGACAAATTTGTGGTAGTGTTCATTGACGATATACTAATCTACTCCAAGAGTGAAGAAGAACACGAGGAACACTTGCGGATTGTGCTCACTCGGCTTAGAGAACACAAACTCTACGCCAAGTTCAGCAAGTGCGCGTTTTGGCTAAAAGAAGTAAGCTTCTTGGGTCACATATTATCCGAGAAGGGAGTAGCCATTGATCCTAGCAAGGTAGAAAGTGTACTGAATTGGAAGCAACCCGAAACTGTAAGTGAGATTTGGAGTTTTCTCGGTTTAGCGGGCTACTACCGCCTCTTTATCAAGGATTTCTCCAAGACGGCAAAGCCAATGACCTCATTAACCAAGAAAAATGCCAAGTATTCGTGGAGTCTGAACTGTGAGGAAGCCTTCCAGAGTTTAAAGAGATCATTAACAACCGCACCAGTACTAGCACAACCGGACGTCACGAAATCTTTCGACGTGTATTGTGACGCCTCCGGCAATGTGCTTGGCTGTGTCCTAATGCAAGAAGGGAGGGTAGTCACTTACGCTTCCTGTCAATTGAGAAAACATGAAGCCAATTATCCGACTCATGATCTAGAATTGGCAGCAGTGGTACACGCACTGAAAATATGGAGGCACTATCTGCTAGGCAATACTTGTCATATCTACACCGACCACAAGAGCCTCAAATATATCCTCACACAACCCGAATTGAATATGAGGCAACGACGGTGGTTAGAGTTGATAAAAGACTATGACCTGGAAATTCATTATCATCCTGGCAAGGCGAATGTAGTAGCGGATGCACTAAGCCGTCGGGCTCATTGCAATGTGTTTGAAGCCCGGCCTACAGTAAGAGTGCTATGTTGTGAGATAGATGAAATCGAATTGCCTACAGAACAACTAGCTGAGCTTTATAACCTCATTATTGAGCCCACCATCAAAAAACAAATCATAACTGCACAAAAGCAAGATAAAGGCATGGTGTTCATTCGTGAAGGTATGGATGAGAAGAAGAGGGCATGCTTCACACTTGATGACTAGGGTGTGTTATGGTTTAAAAATCGATTAGTGGTACCTAAGGATATGGAGTTGAGGAAGAGGATTCTAGATGAAGCTCACACGTCTATGTTCACTATGCACCCGGGCAGTAACAAAATGTACCAAGACCTGAAACAAAAGTTTTGGTGGACTCGCATGAAATGAGAGATCGACAAGTACGTGTCCGAGTGTGTCGTGTATCAGAGAATAAAAGCTGATCACCTAAAGCCTGCGGGTATGCTTCAGCCGCTAGCGCTTCCAGCATGGAAATGGGAGGATATACACATGGATTTCATCGTGGGTTTGCCTCGCACTCAGAAGGGATATGACTCTATCTGGGTTATCATTGACCGCTTCACCAAATCTGCTCACTTCATACCGGTGAAGAACTGATACAATGCACAGAAATATGTAGAGATTTATGTCTCCCGCATTGTTTCATTACACAGGGTCCCTAGGACCATCACTTCAGATCGAGGATCATTGTTTGTGTCCCATTTCTGGGAACAGTTGCAAACCGCTC
The DNA here is from genome assembly GCA_022530915.1 of Paspalum notatum. Lineage (NCBI taxonomy): Eukaryota > Viridiplantae > Streptophyta > Magnoliopsida > Poales > Poaceae > Paspalum > Paspalum notatum. Next base: position 16,560,402 of record CM039691.1, read on the forward strand.
TTGGCACCACTTCGATTCACAGTTCTGCATACCATCCGCAGACTAGTGGCCAAGTTGAGAGAGTAAATCAGATCTCGGAAGATATGCTGAGAGTGTGTCCATTGACTTATTCCACCAAGTGGGATGAGTGTCTCCCTCTAGCAGAATTTGCTTATAACAACAACTACCAGAAGAGCTTAAAAATGGCTCCTTTCGAGGCTTTATATGGTAGGAGATGTAGAACACCCCTTAATTGGTCCGAACCGGGTGAACGTGTCACCTTTGGCTCTGATTTGGTAACAGAAGCCGAGGAGCAAGTTAAACTTATACACAGCAACTTGAAAAGAGCACAGTCTAGACAAAAGAGCTACTCTGACAAGAGAAGACGACCGTTGGTCTTTGAAGCAGGCGATCATGTGTACCTTCGGGTATCACCGATGAAAGGGGTACATCGTTTTGGTGTGAAAGGGAGGTTAGCACCAAGATACATGGGTCCGTTTAAGATCATTGAGCAGTGCGGGTCAGTTGCTTACCGGTTGGAGCTACCACCATATCTAGCTGCGGTTCATGACGTGTTTCATGTCTCGCAACTTAAGAAGTGTTTGAGAGTGCCGGAAGAAGCAGCGGACACCTCTCAAATTCAAATCGAGCCTGACCTCACTCATGAAGAACGTCCCATAAAAATCCTCAACCAAAAACAGAGAACAACGAGAAGAAGAACGATCAACTTTTACAAAGTATAGTGGAGTAATCACTCCGAAGAAGAAGCAACTTGGGAGCAAGAAGAATACTTGCAAACCAAATACCTGGGCTTTCTTTCGACTACTGCAAATGAGTATGTATAACCATCTAAATTCGAATTTTTACTCGAAACCCTACACAATGCACTATCTCCTCATTTAACTTATCCACCCACATCACATCAACAATCTCGGGACGAGATTTCTTTAAGGGGGGTGGGTTGTGATGCTCTGGCATCTCAAGTGCATAATCACTCATAATACATGAAGCATTCATCCTTGAGCATCATGGCATAACATGTGTTTGTGCATTGGAAACAAATTTGATTTAAACTACAAGTGCAAAACCTTGTTATTTCATGTGTGATACTATGTTTATAGTCATATCTTTGATTCTGTTGAGATTTGGATGAAGATCATATTGACAAAACTGTAGATCTACATGAGATAAACAACTTTTCTAATTGGAGTCTTGTCATATGATGAGGTTTACAAGGTGATTAGGGTCATTCAATGTCAGTACAGAAAACCAGTTCAAATCAGTCCTGATTTGAAATCCTAAGTTTACTCTAACCTACAGCCACTTTCATGCAAAGCTCACATTGGAGAAGTTGTAGGTTTTGAAATTCTAAACAAACTTGTCAAAAGGAACCTTGTGAGTTACTGCCCAGAACTAGGGGTTTTGAATTTCCCAAGTATTAAAGGTCCCCTGTCCCCATCTAAGGCTGCTATATAAATTAAAGTTTAAATCATAATTGCATACTGATTTGGGGGTTGAACCTTCTGACAAAGTTGTAGAGTTTGAATAGTACAATATTTCATCCAATTACCACCTTTCCAAATTCAGACTCTAAGTGGGTCAAAATGGCGATTTACAGGAGAGAAAACACATTTTCCATTTCCATTTTCCTCCTTTTCCCTGAGTCGCTGACCTGTGGGGCCCGCGTGTCAGCGCGGCCACCCTGTCCGAGGCGACGGCCGCCGCGTGGCCGGCGGCGTATGGTCGACGCTGCGCGCCACGGATCGCGCCCCCGCTCCCTCGGCCTTCACCTGGACGCGGAACCGCCCCGGGTTCACTCCCTCCCCCGCTCCCTCACTCGCTCTCTCTCTCTCTCTCTCTCGCTCACTCGCGTGCCGAGACCACCATTGCCGCCGAGTTTGAGCTCGTTGTGCCAGCCGCCTCAGTCCATCTCCGTGCCTCCAACCACCGCCATCGGGTTCGCCTCGCTCTTGCGCACCCGTTGAGGTAGCTCTCATCGCCTTCTCCCTCCCCATTCCCCAGATCGAGCCGCACCCCGATGTGATGCTCCGGCATCTCAAGTGCATTTTCATCTCACATATGTGCAGCATTCATCATGAAGCATCCTACAATGATATGCATTTGAGCCCTAGTTCAAACATGGTCGAAATGCAACTTGTCGAAACCTATTTTCTGCATATATGTCTCTGTGATTGTGTCCATAACTTTGATTCTATTTAGATCTAGGTGAAACTCATATTGACAAACTTGTAGACAATTTGATGATAAACAACTTTGGTAAATAGTGCTTTGACTTGCGTTAAGGTTTGCATAGAGTTTTGGGGCTTTTTCTGTCAGCATGTGAATTCTGTCCAAACATGACTTGTTTAGTAATTTTAAATTTTCTTGATCTTAAAGCCAACATCTTGAAATGTGTTTATCGAAAAAGTTCTAGATCTTGAAATTCTGAACAACATTGGTATAAAACTCTTTGAGAGAATGTGAACAGAAAATAGACTTTTAGAATTTCAAAACTTATGGGTTCTGTTGGTCAAACCTTGGTCAGCTGATTAAATTCAAATTTACAACAGATTTTTGAATATAACATGGTATACAAGTTTATAAGGGAAATGTAAAGGAACTAATTTAGAACATTTCATCCAATTGGGGTATTTTGAAATTCGGCCCCTAAGTTGACCAAATAGGCGAATTTCAGAAGAAGGTTTCCTGGTCAAAGCTGGTTTTTCTATTTTCGGGATTTTTGGAATTCCCTCTGTCTCTATGACGCGAGGGCCCCACTGGTCAGCGCATCGGATTCCCGCCTGCGACATTTGGAACCCGCTGGCTGTGGGCCCCACCACTTTCACCCCTCCGCGCACCCGGTCCACGCACTGGATACCTTTTCCCCCGCCCCGGTCCCACCTGCCAGCCCCTCTGGGTCCATAGACCATGTTCACACCCCCGGCCACTGTCTCCTTCCCCTCTCCCTCGTGTGCACGCAGCAGGTGCGCTCTGCCCGCGCCGTGCCATGGCTGCGGTGTCGGCCGAGACCCGCGCCCTGCCCGCACCTGGACGCTTTCCCGGCCTTAAGGCCTCTTCGCCCCGCGGCAACCGGCCGCCCTCAACCCCGCCTCGCTCTCTCACTCACTCCCCTCTCCCTCGCCTATCCCTCCCGCTCAGGGCGCCGCGGCCGCCATTGCCGAGAACTAGAGCTCGAGCTGCGCCAGCCACTCCTCGAGCCTCTGCGCCTCCAGACCAACGCCATTTCACACGCCTCCACCTCCCGCGTCCACCCCGCTAGATCTCGTTGTCTCCCTCCGCCTCCTCCTCCAGCAGCGCAGCACGCTCGCCGCCATTGCCGCCATGGCGAGCTCACAGCACCGGCCGCCTTAGGCTGCCTCCCGCCCCGCCGAAGCGCGCCTCGCGCGACCCGTGCCTCCCTCCGCCTTCCACGCCAATTCTCGCCCCTCGCCCTCGCCCCATCACCTCTCTCCGCGTGCGCGCCCATACGGCCACAATCGCCGTCGGCCCCTCGCCGTGGACGGCCACCTCTCGGCCCTCCCATTGCCTCCACAACCCGACCACCGGACTCGCCGCCTCACCGCGCACCTTCCGCGCTAGGCCTCGACGTCGGTTGCCTCGCTCTCTCGCCGGATTGGAACGGAGCCGCCGCGCACCGCCGCGCCGTCGCCGCTCCGGTTCACCCTTGCCGCGATGCCTCCCCTCTCCACCCCCGGCGACGAGACCTTAGGGGAAAGTCTCCCCGTCGCCGGCGACACCGATCGCCACCAGTTCAGCCTCTACGCACCGCGCCGCGCGCTCACGCCGTCGGCCAAAGGCAGAAGAAGGGCCGTTTTGCGGACTAGCCCCTGAGTTTCCCTATTTTCGCATTCCACTTCCAGCGCTGTGCAATGAGCCTTGTAGATCTTACGATTTAGCCCCTGATGTATACAGATAATTACGTCTAAGTTCTAGATCTAGGGTTAATACGCTATTTTCAGCTGATAACTTTGAAAAATCATATAAATTCAAATAAAAATCCAAAACGGACAATCTCAGTGGCTATGAACTTAGTGTAAATAGATCTACAGAATAGATATGATGTGGATGTGTGAAAAGTCTGTTTTGCCCCTAGTTTAGTGCATGCATGTTGAGGGTAAATAAATGAAAAAAGGGATGTAAATGAACTCCAAAAATTATGAAACTTGGACAGTAGCTTTGTTATGGCATCTAGGCACTGTGTGAATTTTTGTTGCAGTAGCACTTCCTGTTAAATGACTAATCTACCCCTAGGCTTTTGTTTTTGCAATAAAAATGCATAGAAGTACTCACCATTTGAAACGTGCTCCAAAAGTTGAACAAGATTTTTAGGACACATCTTATGCTACATATAGCTTGCTGGTAAAGTTTGAGGCTTTGCATGTTAAGTTTGACTGGTGATTTGAAAATGACAAAGTGTCACATGCTCAACTAAATAAAAAGGAAAAGTGGTATTAGGATGCATAATTAATTCTATGGAAAATTTGGTAGCTTGCTAATGATACATAGGTTCCAAAAAGTATTTTTGTGAAGCTTGTGAGTACTGTCTTGATGTGCATTTAAAATAGACCTAGATAATTAAATGGAAAATAGAGGTCCTACTAAATTGAGGGAATTTTACTTGCCAATTTTTGTATATGCAGATCATGCCAACTATAGCTCACCGGTAGAGTTTCACTTCCAGAAACCATTCCTATAATTTATAAAAATTATGACAATGTGTAGGGCTGAGAAATTTTGGTAGTAGTCTTAGGTACGCAGGATCTGTATGCCATAAAAGTTTGGTTTTATTTGGCTATGTTTTACTGCTGTAACTTAGTTGCTTAGATTAATTCACAAATGAGAATAAATTACCCTAATTGAATGTATATGCACGTGTTAGACTACTATACCATGTATTTCGTTGAAAGTTTCTGATTAGTTAAGTATGATTTCTTAGTGAGGGTTTGTATGATTTCTTAATGATGGATTGTATGATTTCTTAATAAAAAGTTTGTAGGGTTTCCTTTCCTGTGGTATAAATTAGAATGGAAACACTTACGTCTTTTGTCCCATTGCCACTCACCATAAATTACCTTTCACCTGCACCATATGCATGTCAATACATTCCTTTGCACTCATGTTGCATTTTATCAAGCATATAGATCCCGCGTGCAAGGAGCTATCAACGCAGGAGAAACCAGTGATCAAGGAACCGGACGACAGGCTATATCCAGAGCAAGAAGACGAAGGGTCGCTGATTAAATCCGTCCCTGCTTCAAGGGGGTTGCCTGAGGCAAAGCCCCACAACCCGGCAAACTAACTTAGATTAGTTTGTTGGTTTTCGTAAGAACAATCAAAGGTAGGCAGGACCATGCTCTTTCTAGCTAATATGATTATGATTGATGATTACGCATGTGCATTAGGAGTTGATTGAAACCAATTGCATTAGATCCCCTAGCCGCCCTGGCCCTAGCACCCATACATAGAGTTCGTAGGACGAGTGTCTAGTAATGCTAGGTGCGAGTAGACACGAGTGAATAGAGTCACTCATCGCGTAGGTGATTTCAATCACAAAAATTTTACTATTATGGAAATCATTATGCTTATGTTTTAAATGGAGACTGGGCGAAGATTTTATGAGTTATTTATTGTTTATGGTATGGTGCACTGGACTCCGCCCGAGTCGCATAAGGCCCGTTCCCTGTTCGCCTGCTGATCGGCATAACATTGTTAGAGTGCTTATCCTGGATAATGGACCGGTGAAAGTCTTACTTGTGCCATCCGAAGAACAGAGACAGACTCCTACTATGACACCTTGGGAAGCTTGTAGTCGAGGGAGGGCCGGACCCGGTACGCCGAGGTAACGCTCCTAAGGCGGCACAACTTGGGAACAACAGAAGGATTGAATCGAACTTGGGATGGGACAAGTGGAGATGGGGGATATATGTGTGGAACGCGATGGCTAGTAAGCATATATCACCTGGCATTTTTAGTTATTCCCGGGAATTAACAAATCGATTCGAATCGCTGATGCTCACCAGGTGTGAGAATGCTAGATATCGCACACGGGCAATGTAGTAATAACTTTAACATGTTGTTTATCTAATCACGCTTTTCAATACAACATGCTTGGATGTGTATGATCCGTCCCACTATTCATGGTGCTGCCCATCCACAGATAGGGGGCAGATGGACTTGGGATGTGCTTTGAGGTCGAGGGAGGGCTGACCCGACGTACCGTGGTATCGCTCCTGAGACGGCTACTCCCAAGGGTTAGGTGGGGGCGCTGTGAATCTTGGGACGTGACAGGTGTAGATGAGGGGTATATGTTGGATGTGTATGATATACTATTATGCAAATTACTGATGGGTTCTCATGTTTTTACTTTCATGCAAGTATCTACTTTATGGTATCAATGATCTTCATGGGTAATGGATAGCAGCTGTCAAATCCTGCTATATTATGTCAACATGACCTTGTATAAAATCAATGGCTAAGGATCCACTTGACTAGTAACCTATGCTTTGCGTCAGCTGTAAGCCCCGTCCATTAAGTCCTACTGAGTAATTAGTACTCAGGGTTTGCCACCACTTTTGGATTACAAGTACTGATGATAGCTGGATAACTGTGTTGGAGGTGGTAATACCGGTGGGCTTGGTGCTACTCGCCTTGTTCATCTCTTCATGAAGACTATTTGAGTTTGTTTCCACTGCGAGATGTTTTGAAAACGCTTCTGATATATATACACTCTGAATTCGCTTCCGCTATATTTGAACATGTATTTGATTTCATACATTTGGTTTGTAAATTAAGTCTATTATTCTCTATTTCAACTGCCTGTGATGATGTAATTGTTGTGGCTCCTTCGAGAGTCGGATGTGTTTGATGTCGGTTCCGCAGGAAATGGTGTTATCGAGGCCCGATGGACTCTCGACGGACTACCGGGTTTAGGCTGGCCTAAGTGCACTTCGAGCCATAGGTGGCAGGTGTGCTTAGTCTGGATTAAGCAGGGTAGTTCCGCCACAGCTAGTATCAGAGCCGATCATGCACAGACAACAGTTATATCATCAAGTTTTGTTTTACAAACATATCTTCGAAAACCCATCTTCAAGTAATTCAAAAATGAGAGTATACGCTATGACCGTATAAGGATGTTAGTGTTATACAGGTGACATCACTGACATTCTGACCTAGATAGAACTCATATGCATATTCGGCGCTTTGGGAAGCAACTTTTCGGCCATAGCTGTCCCCAGTACTGGAGGAAGCTATTGGGATTTGCGAACGATTGTGAGCCCTGCATTCATGCTGCACAAGTAAAAGCTCTTTAAGGGTGGTGGGCATGTTTGAGGCTTTCATACCCACCACACTTATATTCGGTTTTGGGATCCACCTTTTTCTTGACAATCCCCAGTACTGGTGGAAAGTCAAGCTTTGAGGAAAAGGTGCAGCGGCCCATTCAACGTTGTCCACGCAGCGGTCACGCGTGAATGCCACATCACGTGGTAATGTATGAGCATGCATTTTTCTGCAGGTACACTAACCACGTGCGAAACTAAAAATGACTAGAGAACGACTAGTTGCATTAAAGAAAGACGAGCATATATGTCACAGAATTATCGCTAGCTATATATATACTACATAGGATGTGTGATGTGAGACCGAATAGGACGAATCATGCATCATGTATCTTTTGAATTCATTTTGAGGGGCATTACTAAAAGACAAATGGAATAAATCGTGATTTAAGCAAACTTTCTGCACGTTTCACTCTCACAATACAGTTAATTTTGTGAAGAAGAGTCCCAAACGACATACACGGACAAACCGTAGAACTCGACCGAGTTGCAAAAGGAATTAGTTTGAACTCTATATAATAAAGTTATAAAGCACGACATATGGAACAGCTTTGTTATAGGTGATATCACGGGGAAAATGCACGGAAGGAGAATAGTTCAATTTTTAAACTAGTGACTGACTTAGGTGGAGCTGAGAACCTGGGTACAGTTAGTAAATCGACTTTACGCCGTTGGCCCAGTCAGATTGATAGAAGTGATGTCCTGCCTGTAAAACGACGCACAAGTTTCCACTAGCAAAGACGCTTGTCCAAACCTACAAGATGTTGGCTAACACTTTATGTGCAAACGAGTTATTCTGTTCACTTACATGCTTTCATGTAGTCAGAATATATTTATGGTGCTATGACCTTTTATCACCGCATCGATTGCACAAAAGTTCTTGGACTAAACCTGATTGGCTTATTTCTACAGATGGTCACCCCACTAGAGACATCTACACAGGGAGCTACTCCGGGAGCACCATCTTCTTCTGAGTTGGCCACTCAGGTCACTCAGCAACTCATCAACCTGATAGCTCAAGAGCAACGACGGCGTGACCCGCAAGAGATCAGCTACACTGACTTTGCGGCGCTGCAACCGCCAATCTTCACTGCTGCTACAGACCCCTTGGATGCTGATGACTGGCTTCGGAACATTGAGTCCAAGTTCAGTCTACTGCCCCAACTCACCAAGCAACAGAAGGCTCGCTTCGCGGCACAGTGTCTACATGGTCCCTTGGGGGCCTGGTGTGCTTCATTCCTGGCAATGCAACCAGCCGGGCACCAGGTCACGTGGGATGAGTTCCGTGCGGCATTTCGAGCTCACTATCTCCCACCTAGCCTCATCGAGCTCAAGCAACGGGAATTTCGTGCACTGCAACAAGGGAACATGTCAGTACTCGAATACGTGCAGGCCTTCGTCCGCTTGTCGCAGTACTCTCCTGAAGACGTCGACACCGACCCGCGTAGGGCTGCCTGTCTGTTGGGTGGGTTCGATCCCACTCTCCTGACTCACTTGGGACGCCGCCATGACAGCTTCACCGAGTTGGTAGACGTCGCCATCGACATGGAGCAACGCCTCCGTCAGGCCCATGAGGACCAGCGAAGGAAAAGAATTGCAAGCCCACTCCCGTCAGGTTCATCTCAGCGGCAACGGGTCGTGCATCGCCCACCGCCGCGCATTTGTTACATTGACATGCCCCAGCAGCAAGAACAACACTGTGGGACGCAACACCATCCCTCCTCCTGCAGTGTACCGCCTCATCCGCCGGCTTCAGTTCCACCGGCCAAACCAAGTGCCAAATACCCCTGCTACAAGTGCGAAAAGACCGGCCACTTCAGCAAGAATTGTCTTGCCCTTCGACGAAGCCAGGCACCAGTGTTGATTAAAGACAACCCATGCTAGAACAAGAAGAAAGGACCAGAGCGAGATTCGGCCCCAAGGAAGGGTCGTGTGCACTATACCCACATAGATCAGATTCCAGAAAGTGAACCAGTGTTAGCAAGCACATTTCTTGTCAACGAACACCCCACAATGGTTTTGTTTGACTCCGGAGCAACACACACTTTCATCAGCAGGTCATATGCAACCAAACATGGTTATCACATTGACAATATGAAGGCAAAGTACCATATCACAGCCCCGGGGTCACCAATTGACACGAATCAGATTGTGAGGCACTTACGCTTATGCATAGGCACAGAAGAATTCTATGTTGATCCTGTGGTACTTTCTAATCAGGGGATTGACATCATCTTAGGGATGGATTGGATGAAAGAGCACAACGTCTTGTTGGATATTACTAGTAGGATAGTTCAAATGAAGAGCAAGAGTGGAAAAACTATGCACATTCATCTGCCAAGTCACAAACATTCGCCACCCACAGTAAATGCCACAGAAGTCCAGTTGATTGAGAAGATACCGGTGGTTTCTGACTTTCCAGATGTGTTTCCAGAAGAGTTTCCCGGGCTCCCACCGGACAGAGATGTTGAGTTCGCCATCGAGCTTGTACCTGGCACCGCACTTGTCTCCCGGAGGCCATACAGAATGGCACTGGATGAATTGAAAGAGCTAAAAGTGCAGTTGCAAGAACAACTAGATAAAGGGTTTATTCGACCTAGCTCATCACCTTGGGGTTGCCTAGCCCTCTTTGTTGAAAAGGACCAAGGTGATAAAAGGCTATGTGTTGATTACCGGCCTTTGAATGCTGTCACCATCAAGAATAAATACCCGCTACCACATATTGACATTTTGTTTGATCAGTTAGCTGGAGCCAAGGTCTTTTCAAAAATCGATCTGACGTCTGGTTACTATCAAATAAAGATCAGAGAAGAGGATATACCCAAGACAGCTTTCTCGACTAGATACGGCTTATATGAGTATTTGGTCATGTCCTTTGGGTTAACCAATGCACCGGCTTTCTTCATGTACATGATGAATTCGGTGTTCATGAATGAACTGGATAAGTTTGTAGTAGTGTTCATTGATGGCATATTAATCTACTCTAAAAGTGAGGAAGAACACAAGGAGCACTTGAGGATAGTACTCACTCGGCTTAGAGAGCATAAGCTCTATGCCAAGTTTAGTAAGTGTGCTTTTTGGCTGAAGGAAGTGAGTTTCTTAGGTCACATTCTGTCTGAGAAGAGGGTAGCAGTCGATCCTAGCAAGGTAAAGGACGTTCTGAATTGGAAGCAACCCGAGACAGTGACTGAGATTCGGAGTTTCCTTGGTTTAGCGGGCTATTACCGCCGCTTCATTAAGGACTTCTCCAAAACTGCGAAGCCAATGACCTCATTAACGAAGAAGAATGCGAAGTATGTATGGAGTTCGAATTGTGAGGAAGCCTTTCAAACGTTGAAGAAATTGTTAACATCGGCACCAATGCTAGCACAACCGGACGTCACTAAACCATTTGATGTGTATTGTGATGCCTCCGGCAATGGGCTTGGCTGTGTTTTAATGCAAGAAGGGAGAGTAATTGCCTACGCCTCGCGCCAACTGAGAAAACATGAAGCCAACTACCCAACACATGATCTTGAGCTTGCAGCAGTTGTTCACGCGTTGAAGATATGGAAACACTATCTGCTAGGCAACACTTGTCACATCTACACTGACCACAAGAGTCTCAAGTATATCCTCACACAACCCGAATTAAATATGAGGCAACGACGGTGGTTAGAGCTGATAAAAGATTATGATCTAGAGATTCACTACCATCCTGGCAAGGCCAATGTAGTAGCTAATACATTAAGCCGTAAGGCTCATTGCAATGTGATTGAAGCCCGCCCGACGGTGAGAGTTATATGTTGTGAGATGGATGAGATCGAAGTGCCTACAAAGCAGCACGCTGAATTGTATAGCCTCATCATTGAACCTACAATAAAGGATCAGATCATTGTAGCATAAAAGCAGGATAAGGGCATGGCTCACATTAGAGATGAGATCAATGAAAGGAAGAAGGCTTGTTTTAGGCTTGACGAAGAGGGCATCCTATGGTTTAAAAATCGCTTAGTGGTACCCAAGGACATCGAGTTGAGAAAGAAAATCATGGATGAAGCTCACGCCTCCATGTTCACCATGCACCCGGGCAGCAATAAGATGTACCAAGACTTAAAGCAAAAATTCTGGTGGACCCATATGAAATGGGAGATCGCGAAGTATGTGTCTGAGTGTGATGTATGCCATAGAGTGAAAGCTGACCACCTAAAGCTTGCAGGTATGCTCCAACTATTAGCAGTTCCAGCCTGGAAATGGGAGGATATATTTATGGACTTCATTGTGGGTTTGCCTCGCACACAGAAGGGGTACGAATCCATTTGGGTGATTATTGACTGATTCACAAAATCTGCACATTTTATCCCTGTCAAGACCACCTATCGGGCGAAACAATATGCTGAACTATATATTTCTCGGATTATATCCTTGCACGGTGTCCCTCAGACCATCACTTCGGACAGAGGCTCACTGTTCGTGTCTCGCTTCTGGGAGCAATTGCAAACTGCTCTTGGGACCAATTTAATTCACAGTTCGGCGTACCATCCTCAAACAAGTGGCCAAGTGGAAAGAGTGAACCAGATCTTAGAAGATATGTTGAGAGCATGTGCATTGACCTATTCCACCAAGTGGGATGAATGTCTCCCCTTGGCGGAGTTCGCTTACAACAATAGTTACCAAAAGAGTTTGGAAATGGCACCTTTCGAAGCTCTTTATGGTAGACGGTGTAGAACGCCACTGAATTGGTCTGAACCAGGTGAGCGTGTCACGTTTGGACCTGAGTTGGTAACACAAGCAGAAGAGCAAGTTAAATTCATACACAGCAATCTGAAAAGAGCACAGTCTAGGCAGAAGAGCTACTCAGATAAGAGTAGGAGACCACTAGTCTTTGAGAAGAGTGATCACGTTTATCTCCGGGTGTCACCAATGAAGGGAGTACATCAGTTCGGTGTAAAAGGCAAGTTAGCACCATGGTACGTTAGTCCGTTCAAAATCACAGAGCAATGTGGGCCAGTTGCTTACCGGTTAGAGCTGCCACCACATCTTGCTGCGGTTCATGACGTGTTTCATGTCTCGCAACTCAAGAAGTGTTTACGAGTGCCAGAGGAAGTGATTGATACATCTCAGATCCAGTTTGAACCTGACCTCACTTATGAAGAGAAGCCCATAAAAATCCTTGACCAAAAGCAAAGATCAACACGACGAAGAACCATTAACTTCTACAAAGTGCAATAGAGTAATCACTCCAAAGAAGAGGCAACATGGGAACAAGAGGAATTTTTGCAAACAAAGTATCCTGGTTTTCTTCCATTCACTTCAAATTGAGTACGTCACAGCAGTTTAAAGTTTTAAATTCATACACAATGCACTTTCTTCTCGTTTAACTTAGCCACCCACATCACATCAAAAATCTCGGGACGAGATTTCTTTAAGGGGGGTGGGTTGCATCTCAAGTGCATTTTCATCTCACATATGTGCAGCATTCATCGTGAAGCATCCTACAATGATATGCATTTGAGTCCTAGTTCAAACTTGGTCGAAATGCAACTTGTCGAAACCTGTTTTCTGCATATATGTCTCTGTGATTGTGCCCATAACTTTGATTCTATTTAGATCTGGGTGAAACTCATATTGACAAATTTGTAGAGAATTTGATGATAAACAACTTTGGTAATTGGTGCTTTGACATGCATTAAGGTTTGCATAGAGTTTTGGGGCTTTTTCTGTCAGTATGTGAATTCTGTCCAAACATGACCGGTTTAGTAATTTTAAATTTTATTGATCTTAAATCCAAAATCTTGAAATTATATTATTGAGAAAGTTATAGATCTTGAAATTCTGAACAACATTGATATAAATCTCTTTGAGATAATGTGAATAGAAAATAGACTTTTAGAATTTCTAAACTTATGGGTTCTGTTGGTGAAACCTTGGTCAGCAGCTTAAATTCAAATTTACACCAGATTTTTGAATATAACATGGTATACAAGTTTATAAAGGAAATGTAGAGGAACTGATTTAGAATATTTCATCCAATTGGGGTATTTTGAAATTCGGCCCCTAAGTTGACCAAATAGATGAATTTCAGAAGTAGGTTTCCTGGTCAAAGCTGGTTTTTCCATTTTCGGGATTTTTGGAATTCCCTCTGTCTCTATGACGCGGGGGCCCCACTGGTCAGCGTATCGGATCCCCGCCTGCGACATTTGGAACGCGCCGGCTGTGGGCTCCACCACTTTCACTCCTCCGCGCACCCGATCCACGCACTGGATACCTTTTCCCCCGCCCCGGTCCCACGTGCCAGCCCCTCTGGGTCCATAGACCATGTTCACACCCCCGGCCACCGTCTCCTTCCCCTCTCCCTCGCGTGCACGCGGCAGGCGCGCTCTGCCTGCGCCGCGCCATGGCCGCGGCGTCGGCCGAGACCCACGCCCTGCCCGCACCTGGACGCTTTCCAGGCCTTAAGGCCTCTTCGCCCCGCGGCAACCAGCCGCCCTCAACCCCACCTCGCTCTCTCACTCGCTCCCCTCTCCCTCGCCTACCCCTCCTGCTCAGAGCGCCGCGGCCACTATTGCCGAGAATTAGAGCTCGAGCCGCGCCGGCCACTCCTCGAGCCTCCGCGCCTCCAGACCAATGCCATTTCACTCGCCTCCACCTCCCGCGTCCACCCCGCTAGATCTCGTCGTCTCCCTCCGCTTCCTCCTCTAGAAGCACAGCATGCCCGCCGCCATTGTCGCCGCGGCGAGCTCACAGCACCGGCCGCCTTAGGCTGCCTCCCGCCCCGCCGAAGCACGCCTCGCGTGAGTAGACACGAGTGAATGGAGTCACTCGTCGCGTAGGTGATTTCAATCACAAAAATTTTACTATTATGGAAATCATTATGCTTATGTTTTAAATGGAGACCGGGCAGAGATTCTATGAGTTATTTATTGTTTATGGCATGGTGCACTGGACTTTGTCTGAGTCGTATAAAGCCCGTTCGCTATTCATCTACTGATCGGCATAACATTGCTAGAGTGCTTACTTGGGATAATGGACCGGTGAAAGTCTTACTTGTGCCATCCGAAGAACAGAGACAGACTCCTACTGTGACACCTTGGGGAGCTTGTAGTCGAGGGAGGGCTGGACCCGGTATGCCGAGGTAACGCTCCTAAGGCGGCACAACCTGGGAACAATAGAAGGATTGAATCGAACTTGGGATGTGACAAGTAGAGAAGGGGGATATATGTGTGGAACGCGATGGCTAGTAAGCATATATCACCTGGCATTTTTAGTTATTCCTGGGAATTAACAAATCGATTCGAATCGCCGAAGCTCACCAGGTGTGAGAATGCCAGATATCGCACACAGGCAACGTAGTAATAACTTTAACATGTTGTTTATCTAATCACCTTTTTCAATACAACATGCTTGGATGTGTATGATCCGTCCCACAATTCATGGTGCTGCCCATCCACTAATAGGGGGCAGATGGACTTGGGAGGTGTTTTGAGGTCGAGGGAGGGCTGACCCGACGTACCGTGGTATCACTCCTGAGACAGCTACTCCCAAGGGTTAGGTGGGGGCGCTGTGAATCTTGGGACGGGGCAGGTGTAGATGAGGGGTATATCTTGGATGTGTATGATATATTATTATGCAAGTTACTGATGGGTTCTCATGTTTTTACTTTCATGCAAGTATCTACTTTATGATATCAATGACTTTCATGGGTAATGGATAGCAGCTGTCAAATCCTGCTATCTTATGTCAACATGACCTTGTATAAAATCAATGGCTAAGGATCCACCTGACTAGTAAGCTATGCTTTGTGTCAGCCGTAAGCCCCGTCCATTAAGTCCTACGGAGTAATTAGTATTCAGGGTTTGCCCCCACTTTTGGATTACAGGTACTGATGACAGCTGGATAACTATGTTGGAGGTGGTAATACCGGTGGGCTCGGTGCTACTCGCCTTGTTCATCTCTTCATGAAGACTATTTGAGTTTGTTTCCGCTGCGAGATGTTTTGAAAATGCTTCCAATATATATATACTCTAAATTCGCTTCCGCAATATTTGGACATGTATTTGATTTCATACATTTGGTTTGTAAATTAAGTCTATTATTCTCTATTTCAACTGCCTGTGATGATGTAATTGTTGTGGCTCCTTCGAGAGTCGGATGTGTTTGATGTCGGTTCCTCGGGAAATGGTGTTATCGATAGCCCGAAGAACTCTCGATGGACTACCGGGTTTAGTCTGGCCTAAGTGCACTGCAAGCCAGAGGTGGCAGGTGTGCTTAGTCTGGATTAAGTAGGGCGGTTCCGCCATACCCGACGCGACCGCCATAGCTGGGCCAAGCTCGGGTTCGAGCTCGCGCCACCACCCTCCGTCCTCCTCGCACCCCTAGACCGCTACCACCGCACTCGCCGCTCCACCGCGCACCCGTAGCCCTAGATCTTGTCGCCACTCCGCCCTTGACCGCCGAGATCCCCCTCGGCGTGATGTCCTCGCCGCGCCACCGTCACCCCCGGCCACCTTCGGTTCACCGCGTCGCCCGCCTCGTCCACGCCACCTCCGCCGTCGACACCTGCCTCAGGGTGAGCGCCGCACCCCAGGGCACCTCCCGCACCCCGCGTCGCGGCTCCGGTGAGCCCGAGCTCGCCGGCGCACGCGTGCGCCGCCGCGCAGTCGCGCGCGGCGGGAGGAAGACAACAGGGGTTGAATCTTCTGATCTACCCCCGGGTTTTTCTATATTTGTAGTTTAGTCCACGCACCTTTTCACTGAGTCTCGCCGATCTTCCATGCTAGAACTCATCTTGAGTAGATCTACACAGTGGGTATGGTGTGGAGATGTGCATGTACGGTTTTGCCCCTGTTATTGTGCATGTTAAATCAAGGAAAAATGGAAAACATGGCCTTAATGAAATCCTAAAATGATGAGACTTGGTTAGTAGCATCCTTAGGACATTTGGACACTGTGAGAATGTTGCCGACCCTAGGTCTTACTGTTCATTCACTGTTTTATCGTTTTACATGTACTTTATGCTTTATTTAATAACTTGGAAATGAGGCCTATGCAAAGTATGATAAACATGACTCACTAGTATTTTTCTTATATCCTATATAGCTTATGAATCTCATTGGTAAAATATGAGCCCCTGCATGTTAAGTTTTAATGGTGATTTGAAAATGATAATATGCTACATGTTGGGAATGATAAATAGAAAAAATGGTCATAGCTTGCTAGAAAAATTCTCTGGAAAATTTGGTAGCTTAATGTTGATACATAGAGTCCAGAAAGTATATTCTAGAAGGCTATTTACACTGTTCATATGTACATATTAATTCGCACAAGTTTAATATATGGAGAATAGATGTCCTGTCAAACTTGAGAGTTTTAGCTTGTAAATTTTTGTACAGGCAGTCCATACTGAGTCTAGCTCACTGTAAAAATTTCACCTTCAGAAACCATTCCCATAATTTATGAAAATTCTGAGAATGTGTAGGGCTGAGAAGTTGCTGGAATTTTAATAAAATAATTATAACTCCAATTGAGTTGAAATTTTGACAGTAGCCTTAGGTATGCAGAATCTATATGTCATAAAAGTTTGGGCTCGTTTGGTTATGTTTTACTCCTACATCTTAGGTGTGTAAATTAATTCACAAATGAGAATAAATCACCCTGTATATAAGCATTTGCATTGTGTTAAACTACTATACCATGTTATTTATCCATGACATACCTCCTTCATTCCAACATTTGCATTTCACCTACATTCAGTGCAAGCCTATGCATTCTTGTGCACTCATTCGCATATGATGTCATGCATACAGATCCCGCGAACGAGGAGCTGCCACAAGAGCAACCGCTGATCGAGGAGGCCGAGGACGAGCAGGAGGACCCGCGGGTGACCACTGATCACATCACCGAGGAAGCACCCTCTAACCCTAGCGGAGAAGGTAGGCAGGACCATGCTATTCCCAGCTAATATAATAATGCTTATTGATTACGCATATGCATTAGGAGTCGATTGAAACCAACTACATTAGAATCCTTGGCCGCCCTGGCCTTAGATCCTATGAATAGAGTTCGTAGGACGAGTATGCCTAGAAATGCTAGGTACGAGTAGACACAAGTGAGCATTGTCACTCGTCGCGTAGGTGATATTTCAAAATCTCAAAAATCTTACTATGATGCAATTTATGATTATTTATGTTGATGTTAAATCGAGACCGGGTGGAGCGTAAGTTTACTTTCATGGTGTGCGTTGTTGTTCTCCGGCTCCGCCCGAGTCGTTTAAGACCCAGTTCGCTGTTCGCTTGGGATCGGCACAACATTCCTATAGGTGCTTATCCGTGACATGGGATCGGTGAAAGTCTTACCGGCCCCGTCCCACCATTCATGGTGCTGCCCATCCACTGATAGGGGGCCGATGGACTTGGGAGGTGCTTTGAGGTCGAGGGAGGGCTGACCCGACGTACCGTGGTATCGCTCCTGAGACGGCTACTCCCAAGGGTTAGGTGGGGGCGCTGTGAATCTTTGGACGGGACAGGTGTAGATAAGGGGTATATCTTGGATGTGTATGATATACTATTATGCAAGTTACTGATGGGTTCTCATGTTTTTACTTTCATGCAAGTATCTACTTTATGATATCAATGACCTTCATGGGTAATGGATAGCAGCTGTCAAATCCTGCTATCTTATGTCAACATGACCTTGTATAAAATCAATGGCTAAGGATCCACATGACTAGTAAGCTATGCTTTGTGTCAGCCGTAAGCCCTGTCCATTAAGTCCTACGGAGTAATTAGTACTCAGGGTTTGCCCCCACTTTTGGATTACAGGTACGGATGATAGCTGGATAACTATGTTGGAGGTGGTAGTACCGGTGGGCTCGGTACTACTCGCCTTGTTCATCTATTCATGAAGACTATTTTAGTTTGTTTCCGCTGCGAGATGTTTTGAAAACGCTTCCAATATATATATACTCTAAATTCGCTTCCGCTATATTTGGACATATATTTGATTTCATACATTTGGTTTGTAAATTAAGTCTATTATTCTCTATTTCAACTGCCTGTGATGTTGTAATTGTTGTGGCTCCTTCGAGAGTCGGATGTGTTTGATGTCGGTTCCTCGGGAAATGGTGTTATCGAGAGCCCGACGAACTCTCGACGGACTACTGGGTTTAGTTTAGCCTAAGTGCACTGTGAGCTAGAGGTAACAGGTGTGCTTAGTCTAGATTAAGCAGGGCGGTTCCGCCATACCCGACGCGACCGCCATAGCCGGGCCAAGCTCGGGTTCGAGCTCGCGCCGCCACCCTCCGTCCTCCTCGCACCCCTAGACCGCTACCACCGCACTCGCCGCTCCACCGCGCACCCGTAGCCCTAGATCTTGTCGCCACTCCGCCCTCCACCGCCGAGATCCCCCTCGGCGTGACGTCCTCGCCGCGCCACCGTCACCCCCGGCCACCTTCGGTTCACCGCGTCGCCCGCCTTGTCCACGCCACCTCTGCCGTCGACACGTGCCTCAGGGTGAGCGCTGCACCCCGGGGCACCTCCCGCACCCCGCGTCGCGGCTCAGGTGAGCCCGAGCTCGCCGGCGCACGCGCGCGCCGCCGCGCAGTCGCGCGCGGCGGGAGGAAGACGACGGGGGTTGAATCTTCTGATCTACCCCCCGGTTTTTCTATATTTGCAGTTTAGTCCACGCACCTTTTCACTGAGTCTCGCCGATCTTCCGTGCTAGTCCCTGTAACATAGGTTTAATTACGTATAGGTCCCTGGATCCGATGTTTTTCTATTTTATTTTGTGATTTCCAGCTGAAACTTTGGAAAATCATAATAAATCAAAGAAAAATCGTAAAAAGGTAAACTCAGTGGCTATGAACTCATCTTGAGTAGATCTATACAGTGGGTATGATGTGGAGATGTGCATGTACGGTTTTGCCCCTGTTATTGTATGTGCATGTTAAATCAAGGAAAAATGGAAAACATGGCCTTAATGAAATCCTAAAATGATGAGACTTGGTTAGTTGCATCCTTAGGACATTTGGACACTGTGAGAATGTTGGGGACCCTAGGTCTTACTGTTCATTCACTGCTTTATCATTTTCCATGTACTTTATGCATTATTTAATAACTTGGAAATGAGGCCTATGCAAAGTATGATAAACATGACTCACTAGTATTTTTCTTATATCCTATATAGCTTATGAATCTCATTGGTAAAATATGAGCCCCTGCATGTTAAGTTTTAATGGTGATTTGAAAATAATAATATGCTACATGTTGGGAATGATAAATAGAAAAAATGGTCATAGCTTGCTAAGAAAATTCTCTGGAAAATTTGGTAGCTTAATGTTGATGCATAGAGTCTAGAAAGTATATTCGAGAAGGCTATTTACACTGTTCATATGTACATCTTAATTCGCACAAGTTTAATATATGGAGAATAGATGTCCTGTCAAACTTGGGAGTTTTAGCTTGTAAATTTTTGTACAGGCAGTCCATATTGAGTCTAGCTCACTGTAAAAATTTCACCTTCAGAAACCATTCTCATAATTTATGAAAATTCTGAGAATGTGTAGGGCTGAGAAGTTGCTGGAATTTTAATAAAATAATTATAACTCCAATTGAGTTGAAATTTTGACAGTAGCCTTGGGTATGCAGAATCTATATGTCATAAAAGGTTGGGCTCGTTTGGTTATGTTTTACTGCTACATCTTAGGAGTGTAAATTAATTCACAAATGAGAATAAATCACCCTATGTATAAGCATTTGCAATGTGTTAAACTACTATACCATGTTATTTATCCATGACATACCTCCTGCATTCCAACATTTGCATTTCACCTTCATTCAGTGCAAGCCTATGCATTCTTGTGCACTCATTTGCATATGATGTCATGCATATAGATCCCGCGAACGAGGAGCTGCCACAAGAGCAACCGCTGATCGAGGAGCCCGAGGACGAGCGGGAGGACCCGCGGGCGACCACTGATCACATCACCGAGGAAGCACCCTCTAACCCTAGCGGAGAAGGTAGGCAGGGCCATGCTATTCCCAGCTAATATAATAATGCTTATTGATTATGCATATGCATTAGGAGTCGATTGAAACCAACTACATTAGAATCCTTGGCCGCCCTGGCCTTAGATCCTATGAATAGAGTTCGTAGGACGAGTATGCCTAGAAATGCTAGGTACGAGTAGACACAAGTGAGCAATGTCACTCGTCGCGTAGGTGATATTTCAAAATCTCAGAAATCTTACTATGATGCAATTTATGATTATTTATGTTGATGTTAAATCGAGACCGGGCAGAGCGTAAGTTTACTTTCATGGTGTGTGTTGTTGTTCTCCGGCTCCGCCCGAGTCGTTTAAGACCCAATTCGCTGTTCGCTTGGGATCGGCACAACATTGCTAGAGGTGCTTATCCGTGACATGGGATCGGTGAAAGTCTTACCGGCCCCGTCCCACCATTCATGGTGCTGCCCATCCACTGATAGGGGGCCGATGGACTTGGGAGGTACTTTGAGGTCGAGGGAGGGCTGACCCGACGTACCGTGGTATCGCTCCTGAGACAGCTACTCCCAAGGGTTAGGTAGGGGCGCTGTGAATCTTGGGACGAGACAGGTGGAGATTAGGGGTATATGTGAGGAACGCGATGGCTAGTAAGCATATATCCCTTGGCATCTTTAGTTATTCCCAGGAATTAGAAATCAATTCGAATCGCTGATGCTCACCAGGTGTGAGAGTGCCAAGTATCACTGCCGAGCAACGTAGTAACAACCTCAATACTATGCTTATGTTCATGTTTTCAAATACAACATGTTTGGCGTATATGGATGGTTTACTTATATGCAAGTTATGATGGATTACTCTCATGCAAGTTGTTATGGTTTACTTTCCTGCAAGGGTTTTATTACTACTGTCATGATCTGTTCTTAATAAGATTAAGATAGCAGCTGTCAAATCTTGCTATCTTCTCTTAACTCTTTGATGGTTAAAATCAATGGCTAAGGACATACATTGATTAGTAAGCTATGCTTTGCGTCAGTCGTAAGCCTTGTCCATTAAGTCCTATTGAGTAATTAGTACTCAGGGTTTGCCTCCATTTTTGGCTCACAGGTATGGAGTTTCTCATGTGTCCTTGCGTTGGAGGGGGCACATGTGTGCAACATGACTAGAGGATGACGCTTGTGGCACAAGGACAACATCAGTGGTCTTGATGTTGATTCTCTTTTACAATTTCACTGCATTATCATGAACTCTGATCTACTTCTATTTCCATTGCAAGACAATTGAGAACTTATGTTATTTTATGACTATGTTGGATTTGGAACTTTAATTTGAACTGGTCTGTAAACTAATTCTATTATCTATCTATATTCAACTGCCTGTGATGATGTAATTGTTGTGGCTCCATCGAGGGTCAATGTGTGTGATGTCGGTTCCTCTAGAAATTGGTGTTATCGAGGGCCGAAGGCCACTTGACGGACTACCGGGTTTAGTCCAGCTTAAGTGCACTGCGAGCCAAAGGAGGCTGGTGTGCTTAATCTAGGTTAAGCAGGGCGGTTCCGCCACACCACCGTGTTGCCACCCCCTATCATCCGTAGACAAGTGGCCAAGCTGAGACGTCAAACAAACAAATCAAGAACATATTGCAAAAGACAGTCAAAGCTATGGGAAAAGAATGGGTATCCAAGCTACCCGATGCTCTCTGGGCATATCGCACGGCATACAAGACTCCCATTGGCGTGACACCATACCAGATAGTGTACGGCAAGACTTGTCATCTTCCAGTGGAATTAGAGTTCAAATCTCACTGGGCGGTGAAGAGGTGGAACATGGATCTCCAATCGGCAGGCGTAAGAAGGCAAATTCAACTGGCCGAGCTGGAGGAATGGAGGGAGAAGGCATACCACAGTGCCAAGCTATACAAGGAGCGCACCAAGAGATGGCACGATAAGCGGATCAAGATCAAAACATTCAAACCGGGAGACAAGGTACTTTTTGAGTCTTATCAAACTTTGTGCCATTATAAGAGTTTGAATCAATTGAGAATTTTTGGCCTTCACATGCACGTTTCATGAAACAAAGTCTCTCAGAAAGGTGTGCAATAAGATGTCAATGATCCCATTTAGTTCTGTTTGAAAAGAAAGAGAGGCATGGAAGTTCAGGAAAAAAATATAGTGTGTGAAAGAAAGAAAAGTATGAGAAAAAAAGAGAAAGAGAAAAGAACTCCATGCCCTCTACTCAAACATGGGACTCATATCAAGCACCACAAGAGACAAGGTCCGTACACTACACTTGCACTTGGCCAAATCTCATTTGATTATGAATTCTTTCTTGACACTTGATTTGATTTGACAACATAAGCATGATAGGAAAGTCTCATTCTCCCCACTACCCAGAGCTCCACAAAAAGCATTAGTAGTATAGGAGGTGAGAAATGCAAGATGTTGGCAAGGACACCTTGTCCCGTGAGTGACCGAGAGTTGGACTTGGGATCAAAAGAGTTGGTATGCCCTACTTTTGAAAATCTTGAAAACCTCTTTACTCATGTGGCGTGGGAACCTGAAGTTAACTTTGATACTCTTATTCCATGCTTCAACATTCGAAAACCCAAGTGTAGACACCACTGAAATCCTAGGCGAGATGAAATAGTTGGAAGTACTCTTGTGCTTGCTATATGGGATGATGATGTTATGCCTCTCCCACTTATGCTTAACTCTACTTAAAAGTCTAAGTGTGGGGGGTGTTGGCTGTCGATAAAATCCACTTTCGACCACCAATACTTCATGTTTGAGGGCATAATTTATCAAGGTTTCATGTATTATTAACTAGTTCCACGAGTTGTGTACGAAAGTTGGATACAGGAGCAGGTCATGACCAAAATATTGAAAGAATGTACAAAAGACAGGCAATGTGGGAGGGCAGAGCAAATGGGCACAGGACCATGGCCGCCCGACCTTACCCCGTGGCCGTCCGACCACTTTGAGGGGCCGGCCGGCCACTTGTCAGGGTCGCCCGGCCACCTTGTCAGCCAGGTCAGCTCTCAACCCAACTCAGCTCAGCTGAGGTGGCCGCCCGACCCTTCACCATGATCGCCTGGCCACGTCATCGATCCGAACTTTTGACCTGCATGCAAAGAAGCACAAAAGAAGTTAAATGCAACCGTTGGATCAGGAATCCAATATATCCAAGGGTCGAAAGAACATCATGCAAGGGTGACGTCAGCAATCCAGATGAGTGGCAACCCGACCAATGAGACCACCCCACCAACTCATTTTTCACGTGCACCGACTCCAATAACTACCAACCGACTCCAGGAATGCATATCAACCGTTGGATGGTCAAAGGCGGCAAGATGAGTCGCCGCCCGACCACCCTTGATGGTCGGCCGGCCACCCCCCGGCCACCCGGACACCGACCTACCTCCACTACCGACCTAGAGCACCTACAAGTACCCGCCTCGGTCTCCAAGCTATAAATACCCCCTGGGAAGTCACTTGCAAGGTGTGGTGGATGAAGAGAATACAAGTGTGGTTGTGTAGCTGAGTGTAGAGTATAGTAGTGAAGTCACCCTTGGCATTGTAAAGAGAGCCAAGTTTTATCAAGAGTGAGTAGTGAGTTGTAGAGTGAAGGAGTCGGATTTCTCTTCGGTATTCTATTCCTGAGCTCTCAGCCTCAGAGGGATTATTACTTTATTTCCAGGATTGAGTAAAGTTCCATGCTCCCTTCTTTATTTATTTCATACTTACTTTATTTACTTACTTAGTGCTTTGCTCAGTAGTTTACAGGTGCTAAGTGTGCTCTGTGTAGTTTAGCTATACAGTTGTGCTTGCTCTCTGGCTTCGAACCAGTGTAGACATGGTGTAGACATGGTGTCTAGACTAAAGTTTACCTTGGAAGATGTCTTGTCCCACGCAGTTTTGGTTAGTAGTCCCACCTGGTGACAGCGGGTGTGTGTCCTGTGTAGTTCAACCCCGTCGTTTGGATAAGTTGTCATCGACACATAGCTGAGTCCTGCAGTGCCCGCCTTTCTCGTCTGGGCTATCAGCACCCTGGTGCCCGGAAGTGGTTCTATAGCCCCCGTGTCCAAGTAAACCTGCTAAGTAGAATACTAGTTTGTTTAGTAAAGTCAAGTTGTTTTATTTAAACTAGTGAACCTGCTATCCTCTGTCTTTTATCTCTACAATTGCTCGTTTCTTTGTTCGTTCCTACCTTTCTACGTTGAGTTACTCCTCGTTCCTCGTGGATTTAGATACCCTGGAATACTCTTGGGTGAAAAGCTACAACGTGTTTCCGTGCACTTGCGGATTTATTCAGTAGGCTAAGAAACGCCAACAGTCACTTTTTGTTTGTAGGACCAATGGGCTTGCTGATTTTCTTTGCTAGATGTGCATCTGAAGGTGGATCATTCTGTGGCACAAACTCTTCTTCTTCTTCCTCTTCTTCAATCTTATTTGGAGGTTCGGCATCTTTTCCATGAGGCCTAGGCTGAACCACATAGGTTTCATCATCCACACTGTCATCATCTGAGGAAGTAGTGTCTCCTGCCCTTCCCTCATCCTCAATCCTCATAGTACCATGAGGAGTGGCCTGCCGTGGGCCATGAGTGGATCTGAGAGCTCTTCCCCCATGAGAACCACCTACACTGGTGGACTCTGCAGGAGATGAGGTATCACTTCCAGAGGGAGGACGTTGCCTCTTGGCTGGCTGTTTTCTTTTCTACCTGACATACTGCTTTAACTCCTCTTCTCTACCATACCACAGCCCTAATATACAATTATTTGGATTTCAAACCAAAGATTAGGCTCCGGATTGCAAAAGAAGATTTAAGTGATAGATTTGGTAACTGAAGAGATAGACATGATGTGCAGGCAGAAATATGTCACAAAGACATATGGGAGCATATGAAATAAATTTTGGGGGCCCAAGAATAAATCTAGAGCTGAAAGATCTGCAGACTTAGGTCCTCTAGTCATCACCGAATAGTTTGGTGTTATCCACAGGACAGTCCAGTGGCATCGGATAGTCCGATGACGGCTACCGGACAGTCCAGTAGCGCCCAGTGACCTAGAATCTATTGCACCGAGGAAGGAGATCGGGCCAAAAGTGCACCAAGTACCTTTGAGAGAGACCCCTAGGGCAAGATTGATGAAGAGGCTGGTGGAATCGGATGTTCCGGTGATGCAGTGGCCAATCCCCACCAAGAGCTCTTCAATTCCACGGAGGAGGAAGAGGTTCCCCTTGAATCTTCCTCGGGTCGCCACACAGGAGAGGGTCTGGTAAGGGCACGGTAGAAAGAAGAAAGAGGGGGCTAAAAGCACTCAGACATGCTGGCCGCCAAGATGGACTTGCTTTTAAAGAAGCTAGAAGACAATCTTGAGACCGCACCAGTCCAGGCCCTCGACACTCGCATGACTTGTGAAGTCTGCGGGAATACGGGACATTCAGGGAGCAGCTGCCCTGAAACGCGACCGGAAGACGCCAACTTCATCGGTAATTCTAGCAACTTCAACAACGGGAATCGTCCCCAACCAGGCTGGAAGTCACGCCCATATATGCCATTCTCCGGACAAGGTAACTCCTCAGGTAATTCACAGCAGTTAAGCCTAGTTCTTTTGATCCTAAAGCTGTGTATGATAGCATTAGTAAAAAGTTTCATGCAAATGATAGACTTTTTGAATCTATTTCCTTGCAAATGGAAGCTTTTAACAGTGCTATGAAAAATCAACTGAGTTTTAATAAAATGTTAGAAACACAAATAGCTCAGTTGGCTGCCTCTTTGCCTAATGCTAATGCGGGAAAGCTTCCGGGACAACCAGAACCTCCTCCCAAAGAGCACATCAATGCTGTCACCACTAGGGGTGGTAAGTCCACTCAGGACCCTCCACATCCTAGTGGTGCGCCACGCACTAACCATACAGGCAAGGAACAGGGAAAGACCACCGAAACGGAGGAGAATGATGACCTAGAGACCAGCACTGGTGCCGCAAAGGAGAAGGCACCACCAAAAACTCTCCCACAGGAGTTTTATGACTCAACGGTGTTGCCATTCCCTCAACGCAACAAGAAGGCTGCCGCCGATGAACAATATAGTAAGTTTATTAAGGTACCGACATATGCAAAGTACTTGAAAGATATACTCAACAATAAGAAACCACTGCCATCAGCGGAAATTGTGCATATGATCGAGGAGTGTAGCGCAGCTATACTCAACCAACCTCCACAGAAGAGGAAGGACCCTGGTAGTCCTACCATTCCATGCTCAATTGGGAACCAAGTCTTCAATCAAGCCTTATGTGATCTCGGAGCAAGCGTCAGTGTTATGCCTAAAATTGTCTTCGACAAACTCAATCACGCGGCACTCGTGCCCACGAGTATGTGCCTGCAACTTGCGGACCAATCTATCCGACACCCCGTGGGAATCGCCGAGGATGTCCCGGTGAAGATCCAGAACTTCCTCATTCCCGTAGATTTTGTGGTATTGGACATGGAGATTGATGCAAAGACACTGCTCATCCTTGGGCGGCTGTTTCTGAGCACCGCGGTAGCAAGCATTGATGTTGGAGCCGGAGAAGTCCACCTCAACATCAACGGAATGAGGGAGACATTCTCCTTCAAACCAAAAGTGGAGCAGTGTATCCAAGTGAAGATTTTCAAGTGCCAAAAGTATGTGCTGAAGCCGCCAGTCTACGATGCTTCCGGGAAAGAGATGGACAGTCTCGTAGCATTCATGAAACGGAAGTTAGCCACTGAGGCTGCCATCCGACAACGAGAGGAAGACAAATGGAAGAAGGTGAAAGCCATGAAGGCTAGCCGCAAGAACCAGGAAACAGGAGGCAAAGCTCCTGTTAAGAAGGTCGGCACCCATGATTTTACTAGACCCATCCACCAAGGGTGCAATAAAAATCAACATACCCATGGAGGCCCTAGGACAAATACTATGGGGCATATTGACGACGAGCGCGCCTAGGACCCATCCACGACAAATTCCAAGTGGCTCGCAAAGGTACCGCTTACCTCCCCGTACGTACACTCATGCGACATCCCGAAGGGCGATAAATGGTTCGCTCCCGCCAAGAGGTAAACCTGGCATTATCATTCGACGGCATATTTATTTCCCACCAATTTTAATTTAAACGCTCCACTGCATATTTAAATTTGAGCAATGCATTTTTTTGATCTTTTATTGCATTTAGTTTATACACATCAATTTTGAAAAAAAATACATAGCAGGGTCGGCCGACCGAGCCACCTGGCCGGCCGACCACCCTGCCCAAAGGTAAAGGAGGGGGCAACCCAAGGGTCGGTTGACCCAATGGTCAGGTCGCCCGGCCTCTCACTCTCCTCTCTCCCTCTCTTTTCCCTCTCTTGCCTTGCTCTTTCTCTTTACCCCTTTGCTTTTTCTTTTTCTTTCTCTTTGCCCTTTCGCAAAGCAAGGCACAAGGGGGCATGGGGGCACCGGCTAAGGCTGGCCGACTAGGTGGTCAGGCCGCCCGACCAAGCCTGCCCCTCTCTCCCTTCCTCTTCACTCCATCTCCTCTCTTTCTCTTTTCTTTGTCTCACTTGCTCTTTGCTCTTTGCTCACACCCGAAGCAAGAATGTTGGCAGCTCCTCATGGCTGGCCGACCGACACCCTTGGTCGCCCGACCAACACCGTAGGCCGCCTGACCCCTCATGTGGTCGCCGGACCAGCCATTCTGTCCCATGCGCTCCCTTTCTCGTTCGCCTTTGGGCAAACACCCTACAGCATCAAAGCATTCATCCTCTCCTTCCAACACACGCAAGAGCATGCACTCAAGTGGCCGCCCGACACGCTCAAAGGCCGGCAGACCACGGTGGTGGCCGCCCGACCGGCCTCAACAGTCGCCCGACCGGCCTGCAACCTTTCCCTTTGCTGCTTCACCACGCGAGGTCACCCGACCACGGGAGAAGGCCGGCCGACCACTGCCATGGGTCGGTCGACCCCTTCAGCTGGCCACTCGACCTCCCTGGTGCTCCCATTTGGCTATAAATACAGCCCTCAACCGCCTTCTCCAATGCACCAAGCAGCAGCAAGCAACTCCCTTCTCTCCCTCTCTTAATCTCTTTGCTTAGTAGTAGTTTTGCTCTTCCTTAGCCAAAATAATACCCGAATAAAAATCTAGTTGAGCAAAAATATTCTAGCTACTAGCTCCTCTCTTTGGCAAGACCACGAACGATATGTGGTGGTGTCACGCCCCGCAAGAACGACTAACCGCTAACGCGCATTTTATTTTGTCATCTCGTAGTTTTTGTGGTCAATTTGTGCAGGATGAAGCACGCATTCAAGAGGGCAAGAAGTGCCATCAGCAAGGCGGGGCAGAACATATGGTTCCTAACATCCTCCAGCTCACAGAACTCGAGGACGGTGTCCGACAGAGGCTCATCAAGTGCTGGGCTGAGAGGAGAAGAAGCTTCGTCCTCCGTTACCGGGCCCGTATTGCTGCTGGATTCTCAAATCCAAACGCGGAATCAAGACGAGGCCAACCTGCTGAGGTGACTCTACACCAAGCCTATCACCCTCGCCAAGTGCTTCGATGAGGTCCTCATGACGAGCATAGGTATGGATGACGAATTCGATGAAATTTTCAGTATGGTAGGCTGGGAGAATTTTGCAAATGTTAGCGAGGGAGGCATAGTCCTTCTCACAAAGGAGTTTCTTATGACCCTCCGAGTAGTATCACTGGAGTCTGGCACGATGGTTCACTTCAGACTCTTTAACTCTAAGAATGAGCTGACACTCCATTAGTTCAGCAATGCTCTCGGGTTCTCACCCCGCTGCTCCATAGTAGCCGAACCCGTAGGCTTCAATGCAATAGAGTTCTGGAAGGAACTAGCCGGGCCGGACTATAAGGGGAAGAGCATCACAAACATTAAGCACCCCACTATGCGGTTCATGGCCCGCTGGATTACTATCGTAGTCCTGCCCCGCGATGACACGCGTTGCGTGACCATAGAGGACTTAAAAATCCTCTATGCCATGTGGCGTAAGCAGAAATATGCACCTGTCACCGCCATGCTCTACCACTGGATGAAACTAGTTTGTGATGAAAATTCCATATCAATCACGTCATTCGTGACGAGGATTGCATCCGAATTAGGGGTATTAGCCAATGCCCAGGTGGCATTCTTACCCCCTGACACACGCAACCTAGTCACCGAGAGCCATTTCATCCGGGCACACTTCCTGCGCAAGAACCCTAGCACGGACTCGTATGTCATGATCTATAAGCAGCACAACTTTGAAGTGCCTCTACCAGCGCCTCAGTTCAAGATCTACCATGTGGACACACTCTCTATGCCATTAGAGAGCGTCCCAGATGAAGAGCCTTTAGAGGAGCCCAGGCATAGTGTAGCGGGAGTCATGACCAGGGCACAAAGGAGGGCAGCCCAAGAGCGCTTACAGAAGCAAGCCCAGGATGCACAGACCGCTAGGACAGGACCTACCTGGTTCCATACCGCGGTTGGCACGTCTTGGCACACCCAGGGACCAGACCCGACGTGGCAGCCCCACGGAGGCTCTAGAACACAATGGGGACATGAGCCGAGCGCTGCATTCTCACAGCAGCAAGGAGGAGGAACTTTCTATGGATTCGGGTCAGCACCATACAAGGTAGGACCATCTGCCTCTGCACGCTTTGCAGGAGACCCGTTGAGTGCCATCTTTGGGTCCTTGACCATTCAGGACCAGCGCACAGCTGGGATGGCCCAGCAGCTTAACCAAGTAGATGAGCGCACTCAGGTCATCCAACAGACCTAGGACGAACAGTACAACCGCCTCCTCGAAATAGAAGCAACGGCTCAGTGCACATTTGATGAGTCCCAGCAATTCTTCCAGTACTATGAGTACTACCCGAGTAGCTTCATTGAAGCTAGGGGGGAGAACCCAAATCGACAGCTGGGTATGTATGACAGTCCCCCGATTTCTGCACCACTCATATATCTTTGCTTTGAGAGGTTATTAGTTTGTTTGCTCAATCTAGTTTGTTTAATTTAGTTTGTTTATTTCAGTATATAAAGAAAAACTCCCATGCTTTAATGATAAGTTCACATGCTAGTTTCATTTTGGAAATGATGAATAGTTGCTCTATCAAGTGAATGATTTAATTCTTGCATGTGACTTTTGCTTAGCTTAATTTTGAGTTTGTGAATAAAAGAAGTAAACCAAGGTTCTATCTTGTGGATGCCATTTGTGATAACAAGCCTAAGTTGTTGTGAGATGAATGATATGGCTTGAATATGGGATAATTCTTTCATGCTCTTAGTAAGATGAACATATTAGGTTTTTATTTTGAAAATAACAAAATATAGCTCCCCTTGGTCAAAAATACCTACTAGAGCCAAAAATGCTTCAATTAGTTGAAACTGCTACCAAGAGCTACTTAGTGATATTTTGAGCTTTGTCAAATTTTGAGTCCCTTTGAGTAGAAATATCACCTTTTGTTGATAGCTGGAGTACAAAAGCAAAAATGCAAGTGATCCATTCCAGACTTTACATCCACCAAAATGTCTCCAAATACTTCTCATAGTCCCTAGCCTTCAAATCTCAAGGAGTAAGGGTATGGAGCCAAAAAAAAAAAAAGAAAAGCATGCAAAAGCATGGCAGAAAGAAAAATGCGTGCAAAAGCACGACAAAATGAAAAGCATGCAAGTTCAAGCATGGCAAAAGTAAATAAAAGCTCCATAGCCACTCCAAACATACAAAAGGCTACAAGGGATAAATACCAACAGAAGGAGGCATAAAGTACCACCACTCATACTCCAATGATCAATAGAAGACATGATAGAGTACACTCTTTTGGTCCAATCTTTGGCTAAACAAAATAAATATCCTAAGTGTGCCACATTCTCCCTACCTTCCACAAAGACCTTAGTGTAGGAAAGTGTTGGCCGAATCTTGGCCCTTGGTAAGGAAACACATTTGAGCGCCTGAGAGCACCTTGAGGAAGCTACTTTTGCTTTGAAAAATCTTGAAAACTCCTGGGAAAGGCATCCAAAAAGAGCAAGTTAGAAGAACTTCTGTACAATGGTCGTTCCATCTCTCAACAGCCCAAGGCAAGGTAAGGAAACAGATGCACCACAGGTAGTACACAAGATGAGCTTCAATTATTTCACTTCTCAAAACAAAAGCATGAGTATTGAGTCACATATAAGAATTTCTCATCATCTTCGATATTGCAGCAACTTCTGATCCACTTTCAGTCTTAGCTTTGCTCGAGGACGAGCAAAAGTTTAAGCTTGGGGGGTGTTGACGGTCGTAATCTCACGATATCTACCGTCAATTACCAACCAAATGGAGCTATGCAAGTGAATAATTATGGACTAACCCTTCTACTAATGAGTTCCACAAGTTTTGTATGAATGTTTGGATGCAGGTACCAAAATGCACATAAAATAGATGAAAATAAGCCAAGGATCAAATATGAGGCACACTGGCCAAAGTGCCCAGGTCGGCCGACCAATGGTCAAGCCTACCTAGTGCAGCCAGGTCGGCCAACCTGGGGGCTGGCCGCCCGACCCAGTGACAGGGTCGGCCGACCCCTGGTCAGGCCACCCGACCTCCCAAGTCAGCCATGTGCCACCTCATTGATCCACATCATGAAGAAAATACAAGTGCACTCAAATCCAACCGCAAGACCAAGCATTCAATGTACCCAAAGGCCGAAAATGCACCAAGTCACGGATCCACAACGTCATCAATCTGAGGGAAGAGCAAAATGGCCAATGCAAGGCAAACACGTAGTCGCCCGACCTCCTACAAGGTCGGCCGACCTACCCTCGGAGGCATTTTACATGTGCAACAACCGTCCTAACCGCCAACCGCCATGGGGAAGCAAGATCAGGCCGTTGGAGTGCAAAGGCGGTGGATCGGGTGGTCGGCCGACCTCAGAGTAGGTCGGCCGACCTCCCCCCTAGGTCGGCCAACCACCGACCTAGGCCTCCCACCGACCTAAGCCTCCTACAAGAACCCCCCTCTAATATTGGACTATAAATAGGCCTGTAGAGCTCATTTGTAAAGGTGTGGAGAAGTTGAGAGCCATATTCTACCTTAGAGAGTGTTCTTTCCACATCTTAGTAGTTAGGATAGTCTTGGGAGTTAGAGTGAGTCGATCATTGCCTCGGAGTTCTCGGAGATTCATCTGAGTCTGCGGTAACAGCTCTTGTATCTTTTGTACTCAATTTTCAGTATAATTCAGTTATATTTTACTTTATTTCTATCTCTTGCAAGTGTGGTGTACCCTTTATTTTGCATACTTGATAGGCTTAGACTTGTGGTTATCTTAGTTAGTCAAGTCCCGTTATTCTTGCCGGTGCTATAATCCAACATGTACGCCAGGCTCTGGTTAGGCCCTCTCCTCTGATCAAGGACGATCTATTATTACTCAAGCTTTGCTTGAGTACGTTTATAGCGTGCCAGTCTATCCACGCAGATTTGCTTGGTAGCCCCACTCGGTGACAGCGTGTGGTGTGCCTGTGTAGTTTAGGCCCGTTTGTTCGGTAGGCCCGTAGGCGCTAACCGGGTCTCCTTCGGTTGTCTACTATCTACCCCCTGACTCCTCGAGGCGCCAGAATTTCGCTCGACACAAGACCCTGACTTGCTACTTGAGTTTTTTAGTTAACCACGACATAGTCTTTGCAGCCGAAAGAATAGAGTTTGGAAACTTTATCTCACTCGTTGTCCTCCCAGGCAACTATACCTTTCTACGTGTATCTTAGGTAGTTTAATTTACTTCTTTCCACCATACACCTATCCGTTTATTAGACTTACCCCTGTCTAGTGACTAGCTGGTATATTTATTTAAGTACGGTTCATTCGATTTGAGTTTATTCAATTATACTTTCTCGCCTGCCGCTTCCCTGTGGATAAAAATACGATACTCGGATTACTCTGAGTGAAAAGATACAGCGGTCTCCGTGCGCTTGCGGAGTAAAATCTTATAAGGCTAAGAGACGCCAACAATTGGCATGCTGACTCATGTTGCGCCATGCTTGTGATGTCAAGTGGCTCATTGGCGCTTTGACTCATGAGTAGAGTAGATCAACCTAACCTCTGGTAAACTGCTTTGTCTTTTTGTGTGTCCGATTAGGGGAATGGAATTAAGGAATGCTCACTCGTAGCGTTCCTCCATACTTGGGTGATGTCACTACATAGATCTTATGCCACTTGCAACCTCTCACTATAGAGACATCTGGTCTTGTGGTGTTTGAGAAGTACTCTCCGGATGAGAGATAGCCTTTCTGTTCGCTTCCCAAGTGATGCAGAGCATGGTCAATGTCTCGCAGCGATCAACCACTGTTGTAGGTTGAATATCGAAGTCCTTCTTCTCAGGGGTTAGGTTGGATGATGGATCTTTGGCCCATCTTCCCCCAAGCTTGATTCTTGTGTTGTCATGAAACAAACATTCAATTGAAGTTTTCATGTTCCGCTTTGACCTTTATTCAGATTCCAGTGGAATGCATTGTCCAATCATGGTGTGAAGAGATACTAAGATTGCAAGTGGAATACGTGATGGCATTTTCGTTCTTCCTTTATAATCTCCGGAAACCTCCTTCTACCTTTCCATGCATGTTAGGGGTCGACATGCGCATTTGTCTACCTAACAAGATCTAGGTTGGGTAGAGTAGATGGCTAGCTTAACTGATCAGGATAAGCTAACCTAAGATAGCACTGTTGGAAGATATTATGGCAGCAGGATCTTAGCCTGAAGGTTTGGTTTCAAGCGCTACCATGATAGCACTACTAGAAGATCCTAGCACGATGAAAGTTTTGTTCTAGGAGCTATCACTAACAGGCATTTAAAACAACCTCTAAAAAGAGAAAGTTGAAAATAGCTATTAGAGGGGGTTACCTTCATTCATGTTGGAAGTAACGATGCTAAAAATTCCATCTCGGCAGTAGGTACATCGGGTTCTTGCTCCAAGGTTGGTCATTGGAATGTTGACGTAGCGGATATTCAATAAGTGCTGCTTTGTTGATTTGAAAATTTTGGTTGTTTCTCTTGAAGCTTGTCAAATGCAAGACAATTTTCTCCCCCAAGCTTGGTTTCTGCACTAAATGCTGATTCCAAACTTGCTCCCTATCATGCTCTTATTGGGCTTGATACTTGTCAATCACGACATGTGCCACCAGTCGTTGTCTGCCTTTGTGCCACACAGCCATCGTCTGCACGTCATGACATCGACGTTCTCACCATGCTTATGGTCATTGATTTTGTGTTTGCCTTTGTGGTGCTTAAGACGGAGCTCTGCCTGCGATCAGAGGTGTCTATGCCGACCGAATTTGGGATCTACACCACATCGCCATGGGTATGCAATTCTCCCATGGGGCAGTAGACCAGTGGCCTACCAGCTGTGCAAGTTCAAGCATTGATGATAGCATATTGTGTTATAGAATTTCATGCGTACCTTAACATGATGCTATCATTTCCCAAAAAAGGCAAGAGGTTGAGCACTAGAATGTCGGCCATGGGGCCTATATCCACGTGTGGGGAATGAATGCCTCCAGCAACAGGTTAGTGTGCAACATATACAAGGGTCCAATATGTGTGGAGAGTATTAACCACCGGGCCCATTGTTCAAAAAGTGCTAGCAAAATATTTCACATCAAACACATAGCACAAAACCTGTTGTTAAACCATGACATCCATCCCTTCAACTTTACTCAAAATCCTCGGTCTAAAAAAAACGGGTATATTTTTGAAACATCACCAGATTTTTGTGTCTCCATGAAACTTGAGAGTATGCTTTCACGGTAAACTTTGGGCAGCAAGAACAAGCATGATCAAGATTTACTCAACGGATAGAGCAAAATTGAAGAGAAGGTTTTCTATTTTTCTATTTTTTTGAATTTTAAGATAAAAAGAAAGAGCAATAACAAAAGGATGAACAACAGAGTAATACTCTAACTCGGCGCTTCCCCGACAACGGCGCCAAAAAAGCTTGTTGGCGGTTCTTAGCCTACCAGATTTTACTCCTCAAGCGCACGGAGACCGCTGTAGCCTTTCACCCAGGAGTATTTCCAAGGTATCGTATTTATCTATAGAGAAGCATTGAGATAGAGATATCAAACTATCATTCATCCAGCTGTTACTACTCTTTCACGTCAACCGATAACTAGGAAAGGTTGACACCAAACACCATGGGATACAAGCCAAGCACCGTTGGCAAGAAAACAGGTAAAGCTAGGAGGACAACGAGATAGAGACGGCTATATGGTCTTCTATCTCTGCTAGCATACAAGAGCTATCCGTGCTAAGGGTCGAAAGGATCTCAACAGAGTTATGACTTGCGTCGAGCGAAATTCCGGCACCTCAAGGGGTCAGGGAGTAGATAGTAGACCACCGAAGGAGACCCGGCTAACGCCTACGGGTCTACCGAACGGGCCTGGGATACACATGCACACCACACGCTGTCACCGAGTAGGGCTACCAAGCAAATTTGCATGGATAGGCTGGCACGCTACAAACGTGTTCAAGCGAAGCTTGAACAACTATAGTTCCTCCTTGGCCAAAGGAGAGGAACTAACCAGAGCCTAGTGTGTAGGTTGGATTGTAACATCGGCAAGCATAACAACGATCAATCTATTCTAGTTTAGCACAACTCAGACCTCAACTTGGTATGCCCAAAAGGAAAAAGGTGCTTAACAGCTGCATACATACCAAGTGAGTAATTAACTAGAGCAGAAAGATAAGTGCATAAAGTAGGAACATGAAGTACTTGCACTTGTCAATAGAAGGAAAGTAGTGCTCAAGATAAGCAAATGAAATACATTACCGAATACTTTCGACTGACTCCGGTACAACAGACCTTCTCTAACTCCTAAACTAAACACTACTTTCAGAATGGAAGCCCCTCCCGTGGGGAGCCTCCTAGAGGGAGAAAGAGAGTTCACATGGTGTGA
The DNA here is from genome assembly GCA_022530915.1 of Paspalum notatum. Lineage (NCBI taxonomy): Eukaryota > Viridiplantae > Streptophyta > Magnoliopsida > Poales > Poaceae > Paspalum > Paspalum notatum. The sequence continues at coordinate 16,596,625 of CM039691.1, forward strand.
AATGGTACATTTTGGAGTGGGGGGAGTGCCCCTCTACTTATAGCAGTCACAAGGTCGGTGGGGGAGCAAAGACGGTTGGTCGGGCAGCCACGTGGGTGGTCGGCCGACCATCACGGAGGTCGGCTGACCAAGCCCATGGTCGGCCGACCTTCCCCCAAGGTCTCCCGACCGTCCGATGCACCGCCTCACTTCTCTAACGGCTAGGATGCCTTCTGGAAGTCAGTTTCCGTTGATACACGTGTTGAACATGTGCCTGCATCCAACGTGGTAACCCTGCAGGCCAAGTAATGGGCTGGGTGACCAATTGAGGTGGTCGGCCGGCCAAGCCTAGGGTCGGCCGACCAAGCCCAAGGTCAGCCGGCCTAGCCCAAGGTCGGCCGACCATCATTTCCATCTTTCAGCAGTTCCTCGGCTCGTGTGGTGGCCTTCCGACGTTGGATTCGGCTTGGGCTTGTTCCACCTTGTGTATTTAGGCTCCTAGTGACTTCCTTGGATGAATAAGATGAAGTATGAGGCATTTTGGAAAAGTAGGTGGTTGGCTGGCCATGCCTTTGGTCGTCCGACCAAGGTCAGGGTTGCCCGACCATCTCTCACAGCCCATGTTGTCAACCTTGCGACGGCCATAACTTTAGCGTCCGGACTCCAAATTGAGTGAACCAAAACTCCATTTTGATTGTTTCGACGAGCTCTTTGAAATGGCTTGGTCCATGAGGGCATTTGAGATACTTCATAATGATGTTATTTCCCATTCATTCTCAAGCCCTTTTATGTGATGATTCTCTCTTGCTCCATATGATGTTCTTTTGCACGGAATGTGAGCTTCTCCCTGTGATACATTGAAAACCACCAAAACTCGTGGAATTCATCAGTGTTAGGTAAATAATGCATGGAACTTTATGTATACCCCATTTATTCACCGAGGGATTGACGGTCGAAATAATGAAATAATGACCGTCAACAGCAGCCACCCCTCTTCGTGGTTTGACCCATATGCTTGTTTGTTTCGGATGAGAGAGCCTTGGGGAGACATGTACCATATTTTTGTGCAAGTCGCGCGGTTGGCTGACCCAGACAGAGGTTGGGTGACCTGACCAGTAGGTCGGGCGGCCTGAACCCAAGTCGGCCGACCTGTGTTGTTGCCGTTTTTTCCCTGAATTTTTCTGAGTAGCACTGTAGATCCTGCATAAGGTATTTTCTTGCGTGGTTTCTGCAAGATTATTGACAGGAGGTCGAATGGCTTTGGCCATTCCACCCAAACTTTATTGGAAAGGGAAACTATCCTTTATTGAATCAACTGAAAATTGGAGGCGCTTATTACCAAAGGGAAATTTAAACAAACAACAAAATTATTCAACCTAAGAATTAAAAAATTAAAAAGCGCCTAGATAACTAGAAGCATGGGCATCTATTGCTGTGGTGGGTCATAAAGCTCTAGATGCCCCATTGCTTCCGCAAGGCGGCAAACCTTGGCGGACAGTCCCTTCCTAAGGATGTCAAATTTATCATTAATGTCCATCTGCAAAAGTTCACCTTCAGCACAGCGCCCCTCTAGTTTCTGTAGTTTGGCCCAGAGCGCTATGTTTTCCTCCCTAAGAGAGGCCACCGTGTCTTCATCATCAGATAGGTCTTCAAATTTTCCCAGCGGCCCTCGGATGGGAGGTGGTACAGCCACCCTATTCACCGTCCTCCGCGGTGGAGTGGAATCAATGGACTCATCTATGGATGAATCCGAGATGGCTACCCTTGGCACAAACACCTTTGCATACCCACCCATAGGAGTCTTCATCCCGCGGAGCGTATGGGTGGAGTGGCTAGGGAAGACCGGTTCCCTAGATGGTCCAACGGCCTCCTCCTGGAAGAGGCTCTTGATGCACTTCACGAGGGTGATGGCCCCCAAGGTAGGACGTGGAGATGGGTGCGCCACCTTCTTAGCAATGGCCCTTGTGGGGGACAGACTACGAGGGGGCCTGTCCACACTGTGGGAGCATCGAGGGGAGTCCGGGCGACCTTCGCGGGCGAGTGGCCAGCCACGGGGGTAGTTACTCAAGGTCAGGTGACCTCCATCAAGGGTCGGGCAACCCTGACTCGAGGTCGACTGACCCTGGGGACCTAGTCCCATCGGCCAGGGTGACCTCCGGATGGGTTTCTCAGGGCTCTTGTGATGCCCCTGGCATCTCAGAAGCCGTACACACATTTATACGTAAGCTAATGATGAATTAAGACTAAATCATGCTTCAGAGAGTAATGAGGAATTGGTAGATAAACCACTAAGTCAAAGTTTCTCAAATCTGAAATTTTAGCTCATCCCCAAATTGATTCTGAAATTTTTTTTGATTTGACTATACAACAACAACAAAAACAACAACAACAAGCCTTTTAATCCCAAGCAAGTTGGGGTAGGCTAGAGTTGAAACCCAAACCAAACCGCTAAAAAAAAGTTTTTTTTTTAAAAGGTCGCTTTCAACAAGAAAACAAGGGTTTTAAAAGATTTTTTGAGAAGGCACATAGAAGAGCCTAGTCAGGGCTCGGGTACGTGGATAGCTGCTTTCCAAGCAGCTCTATCCAAGGCTAACTCTCTCACTATATTCCAATCTCTTAGGTCTCTCTTAACTGCCTCCTCCCATGTCAAATTTGGCCTGCCCCTGCCTCTCTTCACATCATTGTTTCGCCTTATGATGCCGCTATGCACTGGTGCCTCTGGTGGTCTTCGTTGCACGTGCCCAAACCATCTTAGTCGGTGTTGCACAAGCTTTTCTTCAATTGGAGCTACCCCAAGACGATCCCGTATCTCGTCGTTTCGAACTCGATCCATCCTTGTATGCCCACACATCCAGCGCAACATACGCATCTCTGCAACACTTAATTGTTGAATATGTCTTCTTTTAGTGGGCCAACATTCTGCACCATACAACATCGCAGGTCTAATAGCCGTCCTATAGAATTTGCCTTTTAACTTTTGTGGTACCCTTTTGTCACATAGGACACCGGATGCTTGACGCCATTTAATCCATCTCGCTTTGATTCTATGGCTAACATCTTCATCGACATCCCCGTCTCTTTGTAGCATCGATCCCAAGTAACGAAAAGTATCCTTCTTGGGCACTATCTGGCCTTCCAAACTCACTATTTGACTATACAACTCAAGAATTTTCTTTTATATGAAATGGAGTTGGACTCATCACCTTTCAGATGCATCTATTGTGGATGTATTTGGACTTCATTTGACACTTCAAAAGTTGGAAACAAGGAAGTCTCTACACAAAGTAAAATTCCTGGTTTAACAAATCTTGGAACACACTTGCATCCATAGTTCAAAATCTGATGGGATTCAGACCAAACTCGTATTATCAAACTTATAGGTCATCTGCTGAGGAACAACTTTGGTAATTAGAGCTTAGCCACCTATTGAGGCTTATGTGGTGTTTAGGGCCATTTTCTACCAACACAGAAAACCAGTTCAAATCAGCCCTATTTAGAAATCTCCAAATTCCTCTAGCCTGCAGCCACTTTCATGCAAAACTCCAATTGGAAAAGTTGTAGGATTTGAAATTCTACACAACTTTCCCAAAAGGCACATGAGGTGTAAATGGCTAGAAAAGGGATTTTTAGAATTTCTAAGATGAGGCATCCTGCTGGTCAAACCTGAGGCAGCAACTCAAATTCAAATTTAGACCAAACTCGACCATAGAACTGGGGGTCAAAGTTTATAACAAAGTTGTAGCTTACAAAATTTTGAACACTTCTTGTATTTTGAGTTTCATCTAAATCGGCCTCTAAGATGCTCAAAAACGCAAATAGAAAAGATGTGTCTCAGCAGTCAAAGGGGATTTTTCCATTTTTTTTTTTGGATTTTCTTTTTTCCCTCTCTCTATGACAGGTGGGTCCCACCTGTCGGGTTCCCGCCCGCGGCGTCCGAATTGGGCCGGCCCGCGCCAATTCGGCCCTCGCCCCGTAGACCCAGTCCACCGCGCCCATCTCTCCGTCTCGCGTCTTGGCCCCACCCGTCAGCGGCTCGCGGCTCATGGACGCGGTCCGCGCCGCGCGGCGCGTCGTCCTCCCGCGTACGACGGCGGCCACGCGGCCGACGGGCACCGCCGCGGCCGTCCGGCCACCGCCCACGCCCCTCCGCCCTGCCCGCGCTGCCCGACGCCCGGCCCCTAAAAGGGGAGGAGCCCCGCGCCCCCAAAACCCTAACGCCCCCGCTCCTCTGCCTCTCTCCGCCCTGCCCCGAGCCTTTTTCGCCGCGACCGCCATAGCCGGCGGCGAGCTCGAACCCGAGCTCGCACCGCCGCCATCCGCCCTTCCCAGCCCCCGACACCACCCCCGCCACAACCGCCTCGTCGCGCCGCCTCGCCTCCGCCAACCCTCGTCGCCGCCCGAGCCCCCGGCGAGGAGATCAAGCCGCGGCTCGACGTCGCGTCACGCCGGGAGCTTCAAGTCGCCGCCGCCGTTCGTCGCCGTTCCCCGCCGACCCGAGCCGCCTCCGCCGTCCACTTCACGCCCACGGTGAGCGCCACCCCCGCCCCGCGTCCCCTCGACCCCGCGTCGCGGCTCCGGCGAGCCCGAGCTCGCCGGCGCGCGCAAGCGCGCCGCGCGCGCGTCGCGCGACCGCGCCTGGCGCGGGAGGGAGACGACCGGGGGCGCTTTTGCGAGCTAGGCCCCGGATTTTCCCCTATTTCCAAGCCGGTCCTCCCGCCTGTTTACCGAGTCTTGTAGATCTTACGTCTAGGCCCTCGGATCTATAGGATAATTATGCAATAGCCCCTGGATCTGAGTAATTTTCATTTAAAATGGATTTATTTTGGCTGAAACTTTGATAAATCATATAAAATCGAATAAAAATCCTAAAAAGGAAAATCTTGTTGTTCTGGAACCACAGTAAAATAATCTATGCAATGGATATGATATGGATCTGTGCATGTCAACTTTTGTTCACAATTTTTGCACATGCATGTTCTATGTTGTAAATAGGAAAAAGTATATCTAATGAACTCTAATGAACTTGAGGCCTTGACAGTGGCTATAACAGGGTAGTTAGGTCCTGAGTACTATGTTCAGCACCCTAGCATTTATCAAGTTATATGTGTTTTGCTTTTTACCATTTAAATGTGACTTGGAAAATGTTGCTACGTAAAAAGTGCATAAAATGAGTCATATATATTTTTCCTAAGTTCTATATAGCATAGTTAGCTCCCTGGTGAAACTTCTTGGTCGGGTCATGTACGGATAATTTATAATAAATCTGAGAAGAGTTAGGGCTAATAATTTTCTGAAATTTTTATAAATTCATTATTGGTCCATTTAAGCTGAAATTGTTATGGCAAGCTCCTGTACCTGAGAACAGTACACTGTAAAATTTTGAAGTCAATTGGTGTAGGGTAGCTATTTAAACTCAGTCACCCTTTTTAAATAAATAAAAGGGGTTATCTGGTAGTAATAAAATGGTTAGCAAGTATTTCGTTATGTCCTATTAATACGTGGTCATGTTATGAACTGCTCTTCTTTCTGTTATGCCTAGGGTCTAAGTGTATGCTTAGAAGTAAAGGGGTTTCCTTTTATAGTAGGGGTGAATGCATGATATGTTGGGTGAAAAGAAGTTAGCCCATTGTCACGCTTTTGTGACATTTGCATTGTCTCCGTGCATTCTGTACGCTCATTGCATACACTTGGCATGCATATAGACCCCGCGCCCGAGGAGCAGGAGATTCCGTTGATCGAGAAGCCAGACGACAAGTGGAACCCGGAGCAAGAAGACGGCGTGTCGCTGATTGAACCCGTCCCGGTATCAAGGGGTTGCCTGGGGCAAAGCCTCACAACCCGGCAAACTAACTTTAGCTTAGTTTGTTCAAGTTGTCAATAACAAAGGTAGGCCCCTTAGGCATTTTCACCTATCTAGGGAGTCTCACCACCCTATACTTGTTTGTGCATTACGTTTAGGGATTTTATGAAACCCCACATGCATAAATCCTTGATGCCCAAATTAGAAAGGATAAAACGAAGTCTATGCTTAGCCATGCTTAGACGGTAGAAGACGAGTGAAGGTATTCACTCGCGAGATGATAGGGCCTACAAATGTTTTTACAAATCCTTGGATCGAAAGGCAGTCTGTTGTGACTTGATGATAAGTTGAGACCGGGTGGAGATATGGTTTGATACGATGAGATTTATGATAATGTGTTGGTGGACTCCGCCCGAGTCGATTAAGGCCCGTCCGCTGTTCGCTTGCTGATTGGCATAACATTGCTAGAGTGCTTATCCGGTATATGGGGCCGGTGAAACCTTACTTGTGCCATCCAAAGAACAGAGACACGTTCCTACCCACTGGTTGCGAGGAAGGTGGTCCGGGGGAGCTTGGTACTCATGACGGGGAGACCGGGATGCCGGCAGGCTCGTCATGGGGGCACAACCCGGAGGTCAGGCGGGAGTGAATCGAACTTGGGATGGGACAAGTGGAGGCGGGGGACCATATGTGGGAAAGCCGTCGTGTCAGTAAGCATAGGGGCCCCTGGCATTTCTAGTTATTCCCGGGAATTAAAAATCAATTCGAATCGCTGATGCTCACCAGGTGTGAGAATGCCAAATATCACTGACGGGCAACGTAGTAACAACTTAAATACTTTATGCTTATATTCATGTTTTATATACAACATGCTTGGATAAGTATGATCCGTCCGACTATTCATAGTGCTGCCCATCCACTGAGAGGAGGTTGATGGATTTGGGAGATGCTTCGAGGTCGAGGGAGAGATGACCCGACGTATAGGGGCATCGCTCCTGAGACGGCTACTCCCAAGAGTTCGATGGGGGCTCTATGAATCTTGGGACGGGGCATGCGTTCATGTTTTATTTTCTCTGCAAGTTTCCCCCTATGATATTGTTGATAATCATAACTAAGGGGTAGCAGCTGTCAAATCCTGCTATCTTATGATAACATGTTTTAAATAAACAATCAATGGCTAAGGACCCACTTCTAGTAAGCTTATGCGGGTTAGAAGTCAGTCCACCAAAAAGCCTTGCATAATCTCAAATGTGTCGGGCTGAAACCGCCCACGGGTAAGTCCTACGAGTTCCCCACGAACTCACCGTTTGTTGTTGATATTTTTCTTTTAGGTGCATATCAGATTACGATCAAGGATGACTACGGTGGGCTCGAGGTCATACTTGATGTTTACTTCCCGCTGCATGTTACATCTTTGTAACGATATGTATTCCGCTGCGAGGTTTATTTTGAAGTTCTTTTTCACTACCTTGTACTCCTTTTGAGCAAAAGTATTTGTAATCAATCAAATTATGTTTGTATGAAATGGTGGGTTGTTGTAATTGTTGTGGCTCTTCCGAGAGCTTAACGTGTGTGATGTCGGTATCCCTGGGAGATGGTTTCATCGAGTGCCCTTCTGGGTAGCTCGACGGACTACCGAGTTTAGTTCGGTCTAAGTGCACTGTGGGCCAGTGGTGGCAGGTGTACTTAGCCCGTATTAAATCGGCGGTTCCGCCACAGCTCTCCTCCCTCGGGATGGATTGGAGAGGACGTAGTGAGTCCTCGGACGCTGGGGTGTACATCGCGGTGGTGTCCGAGGTTAGGGAGATGATGGCTTTGCCATTATTGCATGGAGAAGGTGGTGCCATGGCTGGGTTTTGGATGGGATGAGATGAGAGTGTGGTGTGTGAGGAAGACGATGACCTTCTTCACTTTAAAACGTCGGAATCCCGATCTCATCCACTCAACAGAATGGAAAAAGAAGGGAAAAAGGCTCCAAAATCCAAAACTCAAATTTTGGCAGTCAGGCAGCCTGGTTTGGAGGTCGGGCGACCTGAACATCAGGTCGGGCGACCCGTGTCCTATGTCAGCCGACCCGGCCTTGTACCTGGTGGCCTGGCTGTTGCACCAGGGGGTCGGGCGACCTGACCTAGAGGTCGGCCGGCCACGCCAACCCTTGGCTGAACGTGCCAAGAGTTAGGATTACCCCCTTTTGGTGGCCTTATACCCAAAAACATGTGTTGGACATTGGTTCTATTGAGATTTTATAGCAAAAGGTGAGATTAGAGGAGTTTTAAGGGAGAAAAAGCAAGTAGTATACATGGCTTCTTTTTTTAGGTCTGAGCTCGACCATGGACGTGTGATCATACTACCTCGTGCAGCTCAAAGACGTCAACTTCTTCGAGCTGAGGCATTTCGGGCTCAAGAAATATTTTAAGGCGTTGCCCATTCGCCTTGAAAACATTTCCATCATCGTCCTGGAGGGTGATGGCGCCGTGATCGGCGACTTCAAGGACCGTGAAAGGTCCTTCCCACTTACTCCTAAGCTTACCATGACCAAATAAACGAATACAAAAGTTAAAGAGTAGTACCTTATCTCCCGGTTTGAATGATTTGATCTTGATCCGCTTATCGTGCCATCTTTTGATGCGCTCCTTGTATAGCTTGGCACTGTGGTATGCCTTCTCCCTCCATTCCTCCAGCTCAGCTAGTTGCATTTGCCTTCTTACGCCTGCCGATTGGAGATCCATGTTCCACCTCTTCACCGCCCAGTGAGATTTGAATTCGAGTTCCATTGGAAGATGACAAGTCTTGCCGTACACCAATTGGTATGGTGTCATGCCAATGGGAGTCTTGTATGCAGTGCGGTATGCCCAGAGAGCATCGGGTAGCTTGGATACCCATTCTTTTCCCATAGTCTTGACCGTCTTTTGCAATATGTTCTTGATTTGTTTGTTTGACGTCTCAGCTTGACCACTTGTCTGCGGATGGTAAGGGGTGGCAACACGGTGGTCCACACCGAGTTCAGCGAGACACTTCCTGAAGCCACTTTGCCAGATTTTTGCATGAGTCCGATAAGCCCCATAGTGACATCCATAGGAGGATGCATGGCATCTATCGAGGACTTGCGGTGCTTCACAAGTTAGAATGCAGCATCGTAGGAGTCCATCTGCGCAGAGTTTGTATAGGTAGGGGTCATCCTAGAGCTAGAATCGGCTGTTGTGGACCAATTTCCTCTTGTCTGCTCCTTCAGGGACATAGCCAGCAACAATGTAATTCACCAGATTAGCATACCAAGGTTGGGCTGTTGTCACCTTTAGGAGCTAATCATCTCTCATATAGTCATCGATCAGCAAGGGCGATGTTTCTTCAAATTTCATTCGTGAGAGATGATCTGCAACTGAATTCTCTACTCCCTTTTTGTCTCGGATTTCGATATCAAATTCTTGGAGTAGCAGCACCCACCGAATTAATCGTGATTTTGCATCTTTCTTGGTTAGGAGGTATTTGAGAGCTGCATGATCTGTGTAGATGTTGACTTTTGATCCTACCACGTATGATCTAAACTTGTCGATTGCAAAGACCACTGCCAATAGTTCTTTCTCGGTGGTTGAGTAATGCAGCTGTGGGCGAGTGAGAGTTTTGCTTGCATAAGAGATAGCATGATGCTTTTTATCCTTGCTCTGACCCAATACTACTCCAACAGCGAAGTCGCTTGCATCACACATGATTTCAAAAGGTAAGTTCCAGTCGGGTGGCTGAATGATTGGGACTGAGACCAGAGCCTTCTTGAGCGTGTGAAAGGCCTCGAGACATTCTTCGTCGAACACAAAGGGAACATCCTTAGCTAACAAGTTGGTCAGAGGCCGGACTATATGGGAGAAATTTTTTATGAATCTCCTATAAAACCCTGCATGGCCTAGGAAGCTTCGGATGGCCTTTATGTTGGTGGATGGAGGTAGTTGCTCAATGACCTCGATCTTTGCACAATCTACCTCTATGCCTCTATGCGAAATTCTGTGTCCCAGAACGATTCTTTCTCTGACCATGAAGTGGCATTTCTCCCAGTTTAGGACAAGATCAACTTCTTGGCATCTTTTGAGAACTTTTTCAAGGTTCTCTAAATATCCGTCAAACCTCTTGCCGTATATTGAGAAATCATCCATAAATACTTGCATGATATCTTCGATGAAATCAGAGAATATTTCCATCATACACCGCTAGAATGATGTTGGAGCATTGAACAGCCCGAATGACATTCGCCTGTAAGCGAAAGTTCCGTAAGGGCATGAGAAAGTCGTCTTACTCTGGTCCTCCGGGTGAATCGGAATCTGGTGGTATCCAGAGTAGCCGTCGAGGTAGCAGAAGAAGGAGTGTTTTGCTAGTCTCTCCAACATTTCATCAATGAAAGGAAGAGGAAAGTGATCTTTCCTGGTGGCGGCATTAAGCTTTCTATAGTCAATGCACATCCCCCAACCTGTGACAGTCCTCTGTGGTATGAGCTCATTGTTCTAATTCTTGACAACTGTCATCCCTCCTTTCTTCGGCACAACTTGTACTGGACTAACCCATTTGCTGTCACTTACGGGGTATATGATTCCCGCGTGAAGCAGTTTTAATACTTCCTTCTTGACTACCTCTCTCATCACATTGTTAAGTCGACGCTGTGGCTCCCTAGTTGGCTTGTGAACAACCTCCATAGGGATATGATGAGTGCATAGGTTGGGACTTATTCCTTTCAGGTCTTGAAGAGAGTATCCAAGCATAGATCTATACTTCTCAAGAACTGAAAGTAATCGCCGACTCTCACTCTCTGTCACCTTGTCGCTGATGATCACCGGTGTCTCTTCATTCCCGTTGAGGAAGGCGTACTTCAGGCCAGGCGGTAGTTGCTTTAGTTCTATCTTCGGAGCTTCGGGCCGTAAGGATTCACCAAGTTCTTCGAGCTTCCATGGCTCCTCTACCGTACTGAAGTCTTTAACAGCCTCTTCCTCTAGGCTATCTTGACCTATTTCCACAAGTGCAAGGCTCATCACTTCTTCCATAGGGTCAATCTCTGGCTTTGCTTCAGTCTTGGCATTGAGTGACCTATCGATATTGACATTGATTTCTTCATTGCCGAGCTAAAGGTGCAATCTCCCTCTGTATATATCTGAGCTGGTGAGGGCGGCGATTGGGATCCCAACCACGATTAATGGTGGAGACCCCTCAGGGATGTCAAAGACGTGAAAGTCTAAGAACACCTGAGTATCCCGCAAGGTTGTTTGAATTACCCTTAGAACACCCTCGCATCTCAAATAGCTACCCTTTGTCCATTGTAGACGCACGGTAGATCTTGATAGCGGTTGTGTCGGGTAGTACGCGTCCATTAAATCCTTAGGGATTATATTGATTCCTACCCTTGGGTCATATGTAATATCTTGCGGTTCAAGCCTTGATACTTGACCTGGGATGACGCTGGGGTCTGGATAAAATTTGACTGTGTTCGTGTCCAGTCGTCTCTCCTCTAGCCAATCCTGATTGATTGCTGCTGAAAGCCAGAGTAGGTCCTCCTTCATATGCATGTTATGATCTGGAAGTACGTATGTTGGTCTGGAGGTCCTGATGAAGCGTCGGTCTTGTTTTGGTAACCGAGAGGCATCACCAAAATCAATGAAGAGTTCATCCTCAAAAGAGAACGGAGGTGCCGACGGAGGAACTGTCAAGGCTAAACTGACCCTCTCAGTTTGCCTAGACGATGGTTCTAGGATTTCCTCGATTCGAAGGGGTGATGGTGGAGATGGGGTATATGGTGTTTGTCTCTCTTCGGTTTCGAGTGTTTTGGGTGGCTTCTGTGGAGGTGGTTCTTCTAATGTACCAATGTCAGAAGCTTTCTCGAGGATTTTGTCGAGAATTTTTCTTCCCTCGGATGGTGTCAAGTGGTAGAATGGCCCTCTTGAGGCTAGGTTGAGACAAAGATCCGCTCCGGGTGTAAGGCCCCGAATGAAGTGCTGTAGCAACCATGCCTCTGAAATACCCAAATCCGGCCCTGATGAGGCCAGACGGTTGAAGCGTTCCCAAGCTGCCCCCAAGGATTCTCTCTCACACTGTCGGAAGTTGAATACTTCGCAGCGGAGGTCGATAACCTTATTTGGCAGAAAGAAACGGAGACAAAAACTAGTTTTCAAGTCCTCCCAACTCCCTTCTACTTTACCGACTGCCTGCTTGCACCAGATTTTTGCCTCCTCCGTTAGCGAAAACGGAAAAAGCAACCATCGAAGTGTGTTGCCAGACATTCCCGGGATGACTAGGCAGCTACATAGCTGCTCGAATTCCCGGAGGTGTGCGTAGGGACATTCTGACTCGTGTCCTCCGAATGATTTGTCCCATACCATGGTTATCAAGCTAGGACATAGCTGATAGCCTTCAATGGTGATGGGTGCGGATGATGGTGGAGGCCCCAAATAATCGCCCTATGGAGCGGCGAGTTGAAAGATAGGCGTGGAATCCATATGGTGGATGGTATGTGGTATTTGCTGGGGATATATGTGGTGGTTGTGTATAGTGTGAGTATGGATGATCCTAGGTTCTAGTTGAGTTAGCTACCGTTCCGCGGCAACGGCGCCAGAAAAGCTTGTTGGCGTTTTTTAGCCTACTAATATAGATTCGCAAGCACACGGAAACACGTTGTAGCTTTTCACCCTAAGAGTATTCCGGGTATCCAAATCCACGAGGAACGAGGAGTATCTCAATGTAGAACAGGTAGAATCGAACAGTAAAACCAGCAAGGTAGAGGTAAAGGGCAGAGTAGAGCAGATTCACTACTTTAAATAAAACAACTTAACTTTACTAAACAAACTAGTGTTCTACTCAGCAGGTTTACTTGGACACTAAGCCTATAGAACCACTTCCGGGCACCAGAGTGCTTTCAACACTAAGCCAAAACTTTCAAGAAAAGCAAGGGTGTAAGATATATATGCTCAAGGTTCAAGGAAAGCAAAGTTCAAACCTCAAACTCTTGAAGAAAAACTCAAAACAGAAGAGCAAAGTGTGGACCGGACTGTCCTCTCTAAGGCAAAACAAGGGAGCGGACAAATGAGGATTTTGAGGTGAAGTTATCAGGTTTAAAGCTCATGGAAATCCACCAGACCAGACTGTCAGGTTTAGTGTAACTGGACAAATGGAAGGACAAACCAACCTGAGGCTATGTTTCAGTGTGAAAATCAACTAAACAATGGACCGGACAGTCCTAACCTCATACATCGAACAAATGGAAGGACTAACCAACTTGAGGCTATGTTTCAGTGTGAAAATCAACTAAACAATGGACCGGACAGTCCTAACCTCATGCATCGGAGAAATGGAAGGACAAACAAACCTGAGGCTATGTTTTGGTGTGAAAATCAACTGAACAATGGACCGGACAGTCCTAACCCATACATCAGATAAATGGAAGGACAAACAAACCTGAGGCTATGTGTTTGGTGTGAAAATCAGCTAAACAATGGACCAGATTGTCCTAACCCCATACATCGGACAAATGGAAGGACAAACTCAGCAACGGCTAGTTCTCATAGTGCACTCAGTTATGGGGACTGGATTGTCCGAACCCGCAACCTCGGACAAAACATCGGACAAAGTTACCTGCACAGTCCATGACATAGTTTGTCAGTGACCGTTGGTAAAGCACATGGACCGGATTGTCCGATGTTGAGAAAAATAAGGGACCGGACAATCCGATGTACAATGCGTCAGCTCCTCTCTTTTGCAACGGCTCTCTTAACTTGAGGGGCCATATATATGGATTTCTTCACACTATTTCGTGCTCTTTGACACTCTAGCAACTTCATACACACAGAGAGCCCTTGAGCTTCAACACTTTGCATCAACCACTCACATATTCACACCTTTGAGAGCAAGATCAAGGTCTAGGCTTGTGTGCATCCATCTTGGTGAGGATTAAGATCAAGTGAAGACCAACGGCTTGTTACTCTTGGTGATTGGCAGCACCTAGGCGGACTTGGTGACCGAGGTGCGTTCTCGGAGCTTGCCAAGGAGATTGTGGAAGCCCGACGAACAAAGGTGTACAAGGCTTGAGCTCCACCTTGCCGGGATGGCGAACGGAGACTCTTAGTGAGCGCCCACAAGCATGGGAGGCGGCAAAACACTCTAGGATGTGCCGCAACGTGGACTAGGGGAGGGTGCCAAACCTCCGATACCATGGAAAAAATCCGGTTGTCTCTCTCCCTTGTCCTTCTACTTGTTGCTCTCTTGGTTCTTGCTATTTTCATGGATTGCATCTAGTAGTCACCATGGTTAGTCTCTTCTTGGCTAGTATGTCGCTTGCTATGGTCATTAGTGTTGCTAGTTTTAGCATCCGTTGCGGTTTCGTTTCCACTAGCATGGCTCTTTTCTTTGTCGTGTAGAGTAGTTTCATGTAGAAGGTGAAGTGGGCTAATTGGTAGCTTCGTTAGGCTAAGGATTTTCGTTTAGAGATTGAAATTAGCCCAATTCACCCCCCTCTTGGGCATCCGATCCTTACATATACTTGTCATGTAAACACAGACACCATAAAGCTGCAGAGCCACTGTTAGGTACCAGAGTGCTGAATACCCAGCCGAGAAAGGTGGGCGCTACAGGATTCGACTATATCGTTAGCGAGTCTATCCGAACGAACTAGATTGGAATACTGAGAACACAAAAGCTGTCACCTAGTGTGTCTACCAACCAGAGCTGCGTGGGATAGCCGACCAACCAATGTAAACTCTAATTATGAACACCGTCATGCCACTCAGCGAGTTTACTACTAACTGGTAATGAGCTAGAAAAGCAAGCACTACTATATAGACAACACTATAAGCATGCACAAGGTTCTCGTAAACAGATAAGTATAAGACTAAGTATGAAAATAAAGTAAGTATGAAATAACAAGAGTAGAGGACAAGGAACTTTACTCAATCCCAGAATCGAATATCCTTCCTCTAAGAATACAAGTCTGGGAGGGAGAAGAATTCCCACTCCTGAACTCTTCACCTCACTACTCTCCTAATACAAGATCACTCTCTCTGCAAACTAAGGAAAAAACTTCACTTCTCCAACACTATACACTTCACACTAAGTGCTACTATACCACTACTCTACACACACACCTCACAAGTGAGCTACCAGGGGGTATTTATAGTACCCAAGTGAGTGAGGGGTACTTGTATAGTCGGTATGGCGGTTACAAGGGGGTGGGTCAAGCCGGGCGACCTAGTGTAAGACGAGATTTTGGCATATTTTATTGAAACAAATAAAGTATGTGTGGGACCCATCTGTCATTGAATAATTCTGCAGTAAATGCACTAAAGCTTGCGAATTAATATTCATTTGGGAATGATTGCTTCGCTGCAATATATTTCTTTTAATATGATTTAAAAGACAAATATATATGGGCAATCTCATCTCACGTGCCCATGACATATATGGTTGTTTGCAAGAAGCTAATTTCAGGTGAGGCCCATAGTGATCTGATGTTGTCCATCGGCCCATGAATGATCCACTTGCGTATACGACTCTCAGCCCAAGAATCCAATATATGTGCGTATATGTACCGTATAGACGCGGCGGTATGGGCAATTGTGCATGTTGCTACACACACGAGTTTCTCTCAGATGGCGACTGACCCATGATGCTGCAGTCAGCCAGTCACCTCCCGTGTACGAGGATTTGATCGTTGCATATGAGACGAAGATAAGAAGAGGGTAGGCTCGTACTCCAAGTTTGAACTCAACGTACCGGTGCAGCTGCTTGGTCGTCCTTTATCCTCGGATCTTACCGTGAGAATCGCTGGCTCGGCAACGGTGGCTCGGCGGCACCCGCAGGTTAGGCGCTCTCCATCTATCAACCCTAACGCCCATCTATAAAAGGCTACCATCGGCTCATCTCAAGGGGCGGCCACACTTGTCCTAACCATGCCGCCAGGCTGGCACCACGCAGCAGTCACATACACGCACACACATACACTTCTAGAGGGAGATGGAGAGATCTACGTGCTTGCCAGAGATCATGTTGCACTCATCGCTTTGGCTGGGATTAATGGTAAGAGACCCGTGGTGCCGCGGTGGCATCTACATAGCCCCGTGTTTATGCATTATGCAGGGCAACAAGCCGGTGTGTGCGCCCCATCGTTGTCGGCGCCGGTGAAGAGCCAACCAGCAGCAGTACCCTCCATGGCGTTGCCCCTGGTGCAGGTGCCAAGTTGAGAAGCAGCAGGTGCACGTGAGAGGATGTCCATCGTTAGTATCTCAGCAGATCCAATGAGGAGGCCAGCAGTGATGAGGCCCCTAACCATATCAGCTGAGGTTGGTGCCCGGGCTTTATTAGTTGTAGTATGAATTTTGATACGAAGGATTGGCAGATTGCAAGATCAGGTGTGTGCAGGTATAGGTCGCCAAGCAGGTAGATCATAGGCACATGAATTTAGTGGTGGATTAGAGTTTGCAAACAAAGATTAGAGCCATGCAGTGGGGCCTTAGTTGTATAGGTGACAGATCAAGAAGCAAGCAAAGATTATAGGTTCAGATTAGTGGCAGAGAGAAGCAGCAGTAGTTTTGATTCAGACCTAATTAGAAAGTCGTGATTCAAGCAGATGGTGTGAGTCTCTATCATCTCAGCACAGCAGAAGCAGGCCAATGGTTCAGTTTCTCAGTGAAAGCAAAGAGCGGCGCTGTCAGTGACGTAGCCCTCGTTCATGTATGATGTGCAGGTAAAGAACAGTAACAAATTGGGTTTGGATATCTGTCAGTTCAGTGCAACGGTAGCTGCAGAGCATGTTAGAAATTAGAGTCATCCATGGAGCAGTATGTGTAGGCCTTCAACTACATGTTTAGAAATTGTCAGCACACATGAAGCAAACAGATGCAAGGCAAGTGCAGAATTAAATCAATTCAGAGCAGTTTGAGAGTTGTCCAGTGGCTTGAACATTCGGAGCAAGGCTGTTTTCAGCATATATTAAGAGTAGAAATTCGGTTGCTTTGGTGGCAGTAACAAGAAGCCAATGGCGGTTGGTCTTGTAGCCATGATGATGCAGTCTCAGTCCTTGAGAAGACATGCAGTACTGGTCAATTAGTGTTATCGCCAGGGAGGCAGGGTCGCAGTATGAATACTTCAGCAGCAAAATAAAAAGTGTAGAGCCAAGAAGCACATTAGCAGTAGCAGTTAGATGCAGCTGCCGATTGCTCAGGCCTCTGTGAGGCTCACCATCAGTACAGATGGCAGCATGCCAGTAGCAATTTGTTCAGTCAGTGAAGCCACACTCTGAAGGATCATTGCACAAGCACAGTAGTACAGAATTAGCGTTTTCCTGGGGCAATTGATGCTTGCCCAAATGTATGTAAATTGCTGTGACCGAGTTAACCTCTCCCAAGATTTTCAAGATGTACCATCCTACCTCTGTACTAGCCTTGCAATTTTCTCAGTTGTAAACATATATGAGAACACCCTCAAATAAGTAGTATTGCTTGCCAGTATATATGTGCTTTGTATAATAGGCTGTCTGAGGCAACTCTGAATGATTTGTACTACATCAGATAGAAGGTGTTCAGGCTGTAAGATATTGTGAAACCCACTAGAATTAGTTTGTGAATGCACCGTGAATTTAACATTTCGAGGGCTTGCACAAAGCTCCGACAGCTGCCACCGATCTTGTCTTTCTCAGAGGTAGTCTAGCAAGGGCAGTATAAAAATTCAGAAAACAGCCATTGACCCATTGTATATTAGCAAATGAATATAACGTGAAATGTTACATGACATGAGTATGGGTCCTGTTGATCGTGTACCCTTTGTCACAATTATTTGACATGTGTTCTCTATGTAAGCAAGCACTGGAGCACCCTACCTCAGATCATCAGTCAAAGGTTTTACTTAGCTCCTAGCTAGTTGTGCCATCGGTGATACCTATTAGACTAAAGTCCTTGTTGATCAGAGGTTGCAGTGCCGGCCGTTTAGTTTAGTCCATCAAATCAGCTTGAAGATATATGGCACAGGGCACTTTAGCTCGTTTAGGCAAGATGTGTTAACCTTGCTATTACAGAATTTCTGAAAGGAAAGCAGGGTATCATTCAGAGTGTGTTAGCACTTAACAAAGCAGCCAGTTGGTTTTGAAAATTGCAATCCTAGCCGACAATCGTGATAAAGAAGTCTTATGCTAGATAATGTTCCCAGCGCATGAGTGTAGCTGCTTAATTTATGTGAGCTTGAGCAAGACCATTTTATTGAAGTTACATAATAATTGTTTGATAACTCCAGTAAAGTTCTGAGTTTCGAAACAGGTCATCGACCGATGCCATTAGAGTATGCGATTGTCTTCACATGTGGCTACAAAAGTATCGGTAACTGTCAGAAATGTCAATGGGTTTGCAGAGACTAGTTTACTCAAGATTTCAAGATGATAACCATCAGCACAGCTTAATCGGAGGTTTTCTATGGCCTAACGCCACAGATATAATTAACCGGCGGCCTCATGAGGCCATGGAAACCAAGAACTCTATAATCAGATCGTCTGTTTATTAGTCAGATTATTAGGCGCAATACATGTAAATTCCAGTGGGATTGTGTACTTTGTAATTCTCCAAAAAATTAATAAAGACCTGAGTTCCCTGAATTTTGTTGTCTCTTTGTTATTTATTTTTGTATACTTTCATGTATACTGGCACGTCCATGCATATTTATATTTAGTTACGCATTAGGAAGAAACTTCATCCTTGGAGATGTTTCCTTTTGGCGAAACAAAATTGGCATGCCCGGTGGGACATGGTTCTCCTCCCATCTTCGTTGTGCTCTATGGTCGTCGAAATCATCTTGTCCTCCCATTTTTATATGCCTCGGCCAAGGGAAGTTCTTGTCAGAAACCCTGCCTGGGGGCATCAGAGTGCTTTATCAAGCTAGTGTGGTACCACCCATCTGCCTAAGAATTGGGACTGGGGGGCAACAGGTTTGCATAATTTCAGCATAGAGTAGAGCTGATAACCAAGGGCAAGAACAATGTACGAAGAGTGCTTGCTACATCATAGTCTCAGTAGTGAGGCTGGTAAAATTACCAGGCAGGAGTTCAAGAATTTTATATTACACAATTCTGTGTTGGGAGCCCTGCTATGCGTTCATGACTAGCAACAACATTTGTTAGTTCACTCATCAGGCAGGATCCAGATCGGTCATGAAGCTCAAGCTGATTTCTCATAGAGGGTGGAGCACATACGCAAGTACCCCTACATGAATTAATTTAGCTTGTGAGCTCAGTAACAATGTATGACCCGAGTTTTCGTCACAAAAGAGTGCCCGTTGATGAAAAATGGCGGTTGTGAATAATTTGCCTCAACACCATACACTTTGACACTACACAGAAAACATGTCGTGTGTTTGTAATGGTGTGCTAGAGGTCAAATTAGTCTTAATCCAAAGCGACATGTCTTTTGAGGATTTAATATAAGAGTGCTGACTGGGGGTATTACTCCATGTAGGATGGTTCACTCTAGCTAGACCATTGGGATGCCCCACGCAAGATTCAATGCGGCTCATGCCATTACTATCGATTGTTACCTTCAAGACTTCTACCATGATGGCAATATATACATTCACCAAATGCAGGAGCTAGCTCAGTTCAAGACCATTGAGATTTGAAAGGCTCACGATCATGCAACCTCAAAAAGCTAAGAAGCAGTGTTGTGCCCTTACAATCGTGGTCCATGAATCACTAAAAAGCTATGTCATAGCTGAGGTGAAGGCAAATGTGAAGTCTACTTAACATCTCTAAAGAGGGGACAAATAATGCTCGTCCATATATGCGCCTTGAGCTAGCTCAGTTCAAGACCATTGAGATTTGAAAGGCTCACGATCATGCAACCTCAAAAAGCTAAGAAGCAGTGTTGTGCCCTTACAATCGTGGTCCATGAATCACTAAAAAGCTATGTCACAGCTGAGGTGAAGGCAAATGTGAAGTCTACTTAACATCTCTAAAGAGGGGGGACAAATAATGCTCGTCCATATATGCGCCTTGTCTGCTGGTTCCTCTACTTGATGTTGAACTATATAAAGTTGGTCATATCTTCAGTGCAGTATATTGAGGTGAAATGTTGGAAGTTCTTGCATGGCCTTAGGTGACCTATGTGGATCAACATATTGTATCAAACGAGTATGTCATGCTATGAAATGCCTCATGATCAACAAGAAATATGTCCAAGTTGGAGATTTCGACACCAAATTTTCTCTAGAGTAGCATATACTATATAGTGCATAAGGAAGATTACTCACCCTGAGGCACATGAGCTTTCTAGAAAAGACTATCTACCCAAGTATCTATCTCATTACCTCCTTGCAACTTGATATTAGAGCCATCATTCTGATATAGTCTCAGTTCTTTCTGGCCCAAGGTACTAACAATAGCTATGAGTTGCCAAGTGCTATGGTGTCTGATCTCCACCCACCCTCTGCCAATCCCCATGATGAAGATATAATGGTACTTGATGAGCCAACATCTGAGGCATAACAATCATTGGCTTTGGGTGCAGAGCTGTAACAAGGGACTAGGGGCATGCGCCATAGCTCAAACTTCTCCTATTTCAGTGATGAAGAATCATACTGGGTGCCACCTCCATTTACTCGAGTTATTGTATCTATATCCCTCTGATGAGGAGATTTTTGTTGGTCTAAGTAGTTTGTGAGACCACAACAGTGCTAGCCAATTTGAAGACACTCGCTACAGGAAGCTATTTAATGTATGCTTGCACCCTTGATAGCTCAATGTGAAACTCCAATACATCACATGCTCATATGGTTACACTACTAAAGTTGGAGGTGCTCAACTGATAGGTATCTGTTGGCGGTCGTTATAACCTATTTCGACCACCAATACTTCATGTTTCAAGGGTAATTTTATGCAAATTTCATACATATTAACCGGTTCCACGAGTTGTGTATAAAGGTCTTGCAGGAACACATGTCACGGTGCAAAAACATAGAAAACATGGAGAAAACATGTGAACCAGGAAGAAGAGCTGGATATGGGCTAAGGACCCAGGCCGCCCGGCTCAGGCCCAAGCCGCCTGGCTTGCCACCAAGCCGCCCGGCCTGTGAAATTCTCCAAATGCCGCCATCTTCCAGCTGCATACAAAAGACAACGTGTCAAATACAACTCCACGGTGGAATCCGAGAGAACTAGTCACCATGCCACGGAAGGCCTTGCCACTTCATCAATCCAACCCATGGATTGGCTAAGTCAGCAATCCAAGGGAGTTCCATCCAATGGTAAAGGAAGAAACACAAAAGGATCCAATGGTTGAGGCAAAAGCACACAAGAATAACCGCCAACCGACCTATAACCACCTTGGAAGAGCAATATGGACCGTGGGATGAAGTGAGGCAGTGGATCCAAGGGATGGCCAGGCCGCCCGGCTTGGGACCAGGTCGCCCGGCTCCACCCCGAGCCGCCCGGCTTGGCACCCAAGCCGCCCGGCCTCTAACCGTCTCCAACCGCCACAACCAACCTTCTCCATCACTTAGCACTATAAATACCCCCTTAGACCTCCCTTGTGAGGTGTGGATTAGTGGACAAATGTATCAAGGAGAAGTGTATAGTGTGGAGAAGTGAAGCTTTCCCTTAGCATTGTAGAGAGAGTTCCTCTTGTATCAAGGAGAGTAGTGAGTGCAGAGTTCGGGAGTGGGATTTCTCTTCTCTCCCAGGCTTGTATCATCAAAGGAAGGATATTCAGTTCCAGGATTGAGTAAAGTTCCTTGTCTCTCACCTTTGTTATTACATTCTTACCTTACTTTCATACTTAGTTTTATACTTGTCTGTTTACGGGAACCTTGTGCATGCTTATAGTGTTGGCTATATAGTAGTGCTTGCTTTTCTGGCTCATTACCAGTAAGAAGTAAACTATCTAAGTGGCACGACGGTGTTCATACTTAGAGTTTGCCTTGGTTGGTCGGCTATCCCACGCAGCTCTGGTTGGTAGACACACTAGGTGACAGCTTTTGTGTTCTCAGTATTCCAATCCCGTTCGTTCGGATAGACTCGCTAACGATATAGCCGAAACCTGTAGCGCCCGCCTTTCTCGGCTGGGTTATCAGCACTCTGGTGCCTGGCAGTGGCTCTGCAGCTTTGATGTCTATGTTTACATGACTAGTATAGTGCTTTGCATGTTTAGTATAGCAAGGTGCTTTAACATTTGTTGAGAACTTGCTTTCCTGTCTTTTATCCTCTACTTGCTAGCTTCGCTAGTTTGGCCATTGTGTTGTGTGATTATTATACTCCTCATTCCTCGTGGATTCGATACCCTGGAATACTCTCGGGTGAAAAGCTACAACGCGTTTTCCGTGTGCTTGCGGATTTATATCTAATAGGCTAAGGAACGCCAACAGTATCCTTCAAGTAAGGTTCAACTTTGCTAGCTGAAACATGTCCACTTCTAGATGTTTCTAGCTTTTGTACTTAGTAAGGCAATACATTCTATTGATCATCTCTCTAGAAGCGCCCAACCATCTTGGCCTTAGTAGCTGAGAATACAATAGAAAAATTGATAACATATAATCAAGGATTGGCCATCATATCGGTATGTTTGCAATTGTTATTGCAACATGTGGCCAACAATCACTACCTCATTTGTGCAGCCATGGGGAAAATATTCAGTAGTATACTCTCCTTGCAGCAAACTAGCAGAAGAAATACACTGGGGGCAACCTAAAACAGCTGAAGGAATGTCTCCTAATAGTTGTGAAGTCCCTACAAAATTGTTTGGCACGATGGGAAACTTGGAAGAGACCATTGAAAAGCTGATCAATCACAAGATGAAGGTTATTTCCATTATAGAAAGCAACCATCTAGACCTATGCAGTAGACAAGCCATATGAAGCATGGCACAAGTAGGTGCCCTTCCCTCTTGACTAGTGTCCTTCAAGGTTGCAACAGTTGATGTAACCAATGATCCAACATATCACATTCCTTACTATGAAGTGGCGTATGGTGATTGGTCAACAAGCCCTCACTTCTTTCTTACACAATTCTTGGCATTGTTGATAGGTGTTGTTCTCCAATGGTTAAGTCACCTTCTTATTAGATCTACACATGATTAAGCAAGTATGGAGAGCCTCTTGAAGTCCCATCTCATCATCATGAACAAGAAGACTTTAGTGTTTGAGTGTCACAATTGAAGCAAGATCCCGATTTGATGATTATGTCACTCACTTCCATAGAAACTATGTGGGACTTAATAGAAATATGTATATTGAGGAAACCATACAGATGTGTGTCCACAAGATGCAACAACATTGACTCATAGAAGCCTCAACCCATGATCCTAAGTCGTTTAATGCACTTTGCTAGAGTTGTCACCTGTACCCTGTTGACGGTCGTTATTGCACCATTTCGACCGCCAACCATCCATAAACATGAAGGAAAATACATCAAAGTGTAGATAACCCTTGCTACTGACATAGTTCCACGAGTTGTGTTGAATATTAGATTGTAGGTACAAGATCAGTTGAAAACAGGAGAAATATGGCTAAGTCAAGAAACCCTGACCAGTGGGCCATGCTGGCCGGCCTGACAAAATGGCCAAATCACTTCATCTTCGACCTGCATGCACTTAAGTGACGTGTCAACACAGCTGTGAAGTCCAAATGCCGAATGTAACATGCAAAGTACCGAAAGGCCTTGCCACATCATCGATCCAGCACTTGGATGGGTGAAGTCAGAAATCCTCGGCACTTCAATCCTGCGGTTAAGGAAGAAACACAAGTGAAGATCAATGGTTGACAAAGAAACACATGCATAACCACCACAACCGCCATACAACCAACTTGGGGAGGCAATGAGGACCCTTGGATCAAAAGAGGCCGTGAATCCGACAACTTTTCGGGCCGTCCGACCTAGTGGGAGGTCGCCCGGCCCCACCTCCAAGTCGCCCGGCCTGTAACCGTCACTTAACCGCCTCACCGACCTTGGAAGCTATAAATACCCCCCTAGACTTCACTTGTAGAGTGTGAAAGTTGAGTAGTTCATACTATCGCTTAGTCTAGTTGCACTAGGTTAGTCCTAGGAGTTAGAGTTGAGTCTGAGCTTTTGCCTCAGGGTTTCCGGAGTCGTCTTCGAGTCTTGGTAAAGCTCTTGTATCTTTTCTATCTTTGTACTCTTGCTACTCTAGTATAATATATATCATTGTTCTATCTTTTGTTGTACTTTACTTTACTTCTTAACGCTTGCCTAGTGTGGTGTACCTTTATTGCACGCTAGATCCAAGGCTTAGGTTTGTGTTGTTCTTAAGTTATCTAAATCTTGCTAGACTTGCCGGTGCTATAAGCTTGTCTTAGGCTTTTGATCTAAGATTAAGTTAGTTCTCAACCTCTGATCAAGGAAGAACTTTAGAGTTCAAGTTCTCACTTGAACTCTAGTATAGCGTGCCATCTTACCCACGCAGCTCTGGTTGGTAGCCTCTCTAGGTGACAGCTCTAGAGGTCTCAGTATTCCACCCCGTCGTTCGGTAAGCCCGTAGGCGTTAGCCGGGTCTCTTTCGGAGGTCTACTATCTACCCCTTGACCCCTCGAGGCGCCGGAATTTTGCTCGACACAAGATCCTAGCTTGTTTCCAGTTAACTTAGATCAACCGCAAATACTCCTCTGCAGTAGTTAAGTAGTAGAGCTTGGAAATCTAATCTCACTCGTTGTCCTCTCAGATAGCAACCTAAGTGTTAGGCTTCTTTAGTCCCTGTTTTACTCTTCCCACCATACACTATCTTGTTATCTTATCCCCATTGTAAGAACTGCTGGTGTTTTATCTAAGTTATAGTATCGCTTGAAAGTTTGACATTTCATTCCATCTATTTGCCCTTGCTTCCCTGTGGTTTTTTACGATACTCGGCATACTCTGAGTGAAAAAGCTACAGCGAATCTCCGTGTGCTTGCGGAATTAAATCTGTTACGCTAAGAGACGTCAACAAGCTTTTTCTGGTGCCGTTGCCGGGAAAACAATTAGCAATAGAAGTTTGATTTGTTCGAACCTAAGTACTTATAATTTGATAACATACCGCTATTTCTTAGCGGACTTATTTGCCTCTGTCTACTTTATTGTTGGGTGATAGAGAGGTGTATGACCGGTTTTGACCTACCGGCAAACTTTCACAACAATCCGGAGTCGCTCCTCAGAAGGAGAGTCCGTCAAAAGACAATCCACGGGCAGAGGCCGGTGCCAGCTACACTAGAGTTTGGATCCACAAGCACATCCCACTCGACACCCATGGCTGAGAAGAGCATTCATGAGTTCTCTGTCCCATCCAGCAGCAACATCCCCACTAGACCCAATGTGACTGTTGGAGATGGATTGGAGATCAAGCCAGGTGTCATCCACATGGTCCAAGCTAGTCCATTCTGCGGATTGGCGTCGGAGGATGCAAACAGCCATCTCCAGCAATTTCTGGAGATATGCAGCACTTTTACCATCAAGGGTGCAACCGCCGATGCTCTTCGGCTTCACCTCTTCCCATTCTCACCGATAGGGAAGGCGAAACAATGGTTCTACCTGAACCGCAATAACTTGATGAATTGGGAGGCATGCTCCAATGCCTTCCTTGCAAAGTACTTTCCTCTGGGGAAGACAAGCTCACTGAGAAACCGAATCTCGAGCTTTCAGCAGCTCGCTGATGAGTCCGTGGCAGAGGCACGGGAGAGACTCCAAGAGTACATCGCCGCCTACCCCCACCATGGTATGGAACAGTGGCTGATAATCCAGAATTTCTTCCATGGGCTACACTTGTCCGCACAAGAACATCTTGACGCAGCCGCTAGAGGATCATTCTTGTCCTTGAGCGTTGCCGCTGCCCGCACACTCATAGAGAAGATGGCAAGCAACCAAGGATGGAGAGAGGAGAGGGCGAACAATAAGCCCCGTGGAGTCCACCATATTGACGACTTTGACATGCTCGCCGCCAAAATGGACCTCCTGCTAAAGAAGCTAAAGGGCGCTCCTGAAGCTGTGTCAGTCCTGGCACTGAATTCTCGCATGACTTGCGAGCATTGTGGGAACACCGGCCACACGGGGAACAGCTGCCCCGAAAATGGATCGGAGGACGTTAACTTCATCAACAACACTAGCTTCAGCTACGGGCCTTGTCCTCAACCAGGTTGGAATTCATGACCCAACTTATCTTTCGCTGGCCAAGGTATGTCTTCTGGCAGTTCTCAGCAGTTCAATAAAAATCCTTTCGATCAAAAAGCTGTGAACGATAGCATTAGTAAGAAATTCCATGCGAATGATAGAGTTCTTGAATCTTTGTCACATCAATTGGAAACTCTAAGCAGTGCCATGAAGAACCAACTGAGCTTTAACAAAATGTTAGAAACCTAGATAGCTCAGCTCGTTGCCGCTCTACCTAGTCCTACTTCGGGAAAGCTTCCGGGAGAGCCCGAGCCATCCCCGAAGGAACATATAAATGTTGTAACCACTAGGGGTGGAAGGTCTACACAAGACCCCGCCCCCCTCCCACATCCTAGAAATGCAGATAAAGAACAGGGAAAGCAGGCCGCACCAGAGAAGAAAGATGAGGTGTTCGTGAACCACCACCGGTGAAGGAAGCACCAAACTCAGCTCCACATGAGTTCTATGACACCACAGTGCTCCCTTTTCCTCAAAGGCAGAAAAAGGCCTCGGTCGACGATCAGTTCGGCAAGTTTTTTGAGGTATTAAAGAGTTATATGTCAATATTCCATTGCTAGATGCGATGTAGGTACCTACGTATGCTAAGTACCTGAAGGACATCCTCAACAATAAAAAGCCACTGCCATCAACCGAAGTTGTGCACCTCACGGAGGAGTGTAGCGCTGCTATACTCAACCAGCCGCCTGAAAAGAAGAAGGATCCTGGGAACCCCTCCATATCATGCTCAATCGGAACCCAGAACTTTGATCAAGCTCTCTGTGATCTGGGAGCAAGTGTCAGCGTCATGCCAAAGGTAGTCTTTGATAAACTTACGCATGTTGTACTTGCCCCTACTGCTATGTGACTGCAGCTAGCGGATCAATCGATTCGCTACCTCATCGGGATCGCCGAACATGCCCTGGTGAAAATCCGAAACTTCATCGTCCCAGTGGAGATTTTGTGGTGCTGGACATGGAGGTAGACACAAAAATGCCGCTCATCCTTGGGTGACCGTTCCTAAGCACCGCACAGGCCAACATTGACGTTGGAGCTGGAGAAGTCCACCTCAATGTCAATGGTAGACGGGAGACGTTCGCCTTCAAACCAAAGGTCGAATAGTGCCGACAGGTAAAAACTTTCAAATTTAAGTGTCAGGCACCCCAGAGACAGCAAGAGAGAAGATCGAGCTTTCACCAAGTAAGCCGAAGATGGACTCTCTCCTCATAGCCATGGAAAAGCTCCTCTACGATGGAGAAGCCCGCAAGCTCAAAGTCGATCGCAGAACCGAGTCACTGAGACGTGCCTCACTGGCCTAGCCGCCGGCAAAGGAATCAGGAGGCAAAGCTCCTGAGACAAAGGTCACCGCTAAGGCAACAAACACATCCCAAGAATGGCGGAAGAAAAAGAAAACGCCAAAACCCCAGCCAGAGAAGAAGACCAAAACTCGGAAGCAAAAGGCTGTGGCAACCAAGAAGGTTTGGCGAGCAAAGGTTGCAACTCAGATGGTCGCTAAGTCTCTGTCAAGCGCTGACTCTGAACCAAAGGTATGACTTGCCCTCGCAAGAGGTAAACTGGCTTTATCCTCCACTGCATATTTTATTTTCTCCGCGTTATATTTCCTTCTCTTGCATGCAACCTCTTTGAATTTCACCACTGCATGTTTAAATTTCCATCAATTTTTGCTTAAGTTTTTGTGGCGGAACCGCCCTGCTTAATCTAGACTAAGCACACCTGCCACCTCTGGCTCACAGTGCACTTAGGCTGAACTAAACCCGGTAGTCCGTTGAGAGTCCTTCGGGCTCCCGATAACACCAAATCCCAGAGGAACCGACATCAAACACATCCGACTCACGATAGAGCCACAACAGTGACATCATCACAGGCAGTTGAAATAGCAAGTAATAGACTTAACTTACAAACCAAAAACATAGGTAATCAAATACATGTTCAAAATATAGCGGAAACGATTTCAAAAATATCTCTCAGCGGAAACAAGATACTTAAGTGGTCTTCATGTAGATGAACAAGGCGAGCGGCACTGAGCCCACTGGTACTACCCTCCTCCAACTCAGGCGCACATGAAGAACTTCACACCTGTAATCCAAAAGTGGGGGCAAACCCTGAGTACTAATTACTCAGTAGGACTTAATGGAATGGCTTACGGCTGACGCGAAGCTTGCTTACTAACCACTGGATCCTTAGCCATTGATTTTAAACAGTGATATATTGTCATAAAGCAACAGTTTTCGTCATAGTTATCATCATGATCCATAGTTCATATACCTCAACATTCTCGTCTCATACATCATCATAAAGTAACTTGCAGGAATTTATACATACAAGTACAAACAGGTAGTATTGAAAAGCATGATTTGACAAACAATATTATAAGGTTATTACTACGTTGCCCGTGTGCGATATGGCATTCTCACACCTGGTGAGTATCAGCGATTCGAATCAATTTTTAATTCTCGGGAATAACTAGGAATGCCAGGGGTATATGCTTACTAGCCATCGCGTTCCCACATATAGCCCCCATCTCCACTTGTCCCATCCCAACTTCGATTCAATCCTTCTGTCATTTCCAGGTTGTGCCGCCTTAGGAGTGTTACCTTGGTGTACCGGGTCCAGCCCTCCCTCGACTACAAGCTCCCCAAGGTGTAACAGTAGGAGTCTGTCTCTATTCTTCGGATGGCACAAGTAAGATTTTCACCGGTCCATTATCCCGGATAAGCACTCTAGCAATGTTATGCCAACCAGCAGGCGGACAGCGGACGGGGTCTTAAACGACTCGGGCGGAGTCCACCAAACCATCCACATCATTTTTCAACATAATATACCCATATCTCCGTCCGGTCTCGATTTAAACCATGAGCATCCTCATAGCTTCCATTATAGTAATATTTCTTGTGACTTTTGAAAAATCACCTACGCGACGAGTGACTCCATTCACTCGTGTCTATTCGTACCTAGCAATTCTAGGCACTCATCCTATGAACTCTATATATAGGTGCTAGGGCTAGGGCGGCCAAGGAGTCTAGTGCAATTGGTTTCAAACAACTCCTAATGCAGATGCGTAATCATCAACCATAATATGTTTGCTAGGAAAAGCATGGTCCTGCCTACCTTTGCTTTACTTTAAGAGAAACAACAAACTATGCTAATGTTAGTTTGCCGGGTTGTGAGGCTTTGCCCCAGGCAACCCCTTGATCCCTTGGACAACTCCTCCGTCCAAACACGACTGATGGGCCCTCCAGGTCGTGAGTGGGTCTTAGTTGGTCTTTTGGACCACCGTTGCTTGAGGTAGCTCCAAACCTTGCTTCTTGGTCACGTATCTGCAATGAGCGCCACTATATGAATGACATGCATAATGCAATACGTGAGATGCATGAGGATCACGCACACAGTGAATCATTTCAGGGATCAACAACATGGTGATTTATAAACTACTTTAACAAAAGTACCAGAGCAAGCATTCACTCAATCACTCTTACAATACAACCTCACGTGCACTTATCAAGTTACTGATCATATAGCTCTCATGTTGATGTTATGACCCGATAAAATAAGCAATACATGCATGAAGGGTGGTGGTATTTATTTGGTTCAACAAGTTAAATATATCAAGTATATGAATAGCATCACAAAGGCTACAATTTCTCCTATCATGTTACTTATGAGCAACAAGCATAAAATCTATAGTTTGATAGGACATCTATTTTCCATATAGTTATCTAGGTCTATTTTAAATGCACATCAAAACAATGCTCACAAACTTCACAAAAATACTTTTTGGAATCTATATATCATTAGGGAGCTACCAAATTTTCTATGGAATTATCTATGCACTCTAAAAGCACTTTTTCCTATTGTGTAGTTAGGCAAGTGATATTTCTCAATTTCAAATCTGCACCAAAACTTAACATGCACAGTCTCATACTTGAACAGTAGGCTAACTATTCTAGGTAGAGCATATACAAATTTCAAAGAGGCATTTAGAGCATATTTTATGTAGTAATCATTTCCCATTCTAATAAAACACAAATCTACATGCATGAGGGCAAACCTATAATTAAACAAGCAATGCTAGGGCTACCAAAAATCACACAGTGCTTAAATATCCTATCAAAGCTACTGTCCAAGTTTCATGCCATTCGGAGTTCATTTACATCACTTTTGGTGTTTATCTTAGTTAATCATGCATGCACGCAATCATGGGCAAAACAGTCATTTCATATATCCACTTCATATCCAATCTGTAGATCTACTAAAGAGGAGCACGATGCAACTGAGTTTGCATTTTTACCATTTTTACTCAATTTACTATGAATTTTCAAAGTTTACTACAGATATAATAAGCCTAAAAGGAAAATACTCAAATCCAAGGACCGATACACAACTAACCCTAAAGTCCAGGGACCTGCAAGAAAACGTACATAGGGGGTAAGGCGGCGCTCCGCTGGCGGCGTGGGGGCCTTACTTGGAGCCGACGGGGTCCGGGGAGGTGTTCCCATCAATGGGCTACCTGCCCCCCTTGATCTCGCCGCGCGAAGTGGAGTGTACAGGCGATGGGGCGGCGGTGAATCGGAGACGTGGTTGCTCGGCGTGGTGCGGCAGGGGCGGCTCGGGCCGAGGCAGGGAGGCGGCGAGGCGGCCACTTGAGGTGCCCCATAGGTGTGCGGGTGGACGGCGAATCCCTTGGTGAAGAGCTTGAGGTCGGGGAGGCACTCGGAGTGGGTCGTCGACGGCGGCCCGGAGCTCGAACCGTGCGGCAATGGCGGCTGCGTGTGGAAGGGGCTCTAGAAGCCGATGGTGATGGGCTAGGGTTTGGGTATTCGGTGGAGGGGCTTGAGGCGAGCACGGGACGCGCATCGAGTGAGGCGGAGGCAGCTTGAGTTGGCCGGGACGTGAGCTCGAGGCGAGCGACGTTAATGGCGGCCATGGCGTGTGGCTTGCATGGCCGACGCGGTGGAGATGTGGATCGATCTCATGACCTTGGGGAAAATGGAGAGTGGAGCGGGGTAGTCGCGGTGCTCTCGTTATTTGGCCAGGAAGAGGACGGAAGAGGGCGTGGCGCGAGCTCGATCGGAGCTTGGCCATGGCGGACCGTGTCCACAAGCTCAAGGACAGCAGCTCGGGACGAGCAGAGCAGGGCCGAGGTGTTTGGGGAGGAGGGCGAATGAGGCCGGGGCTGCATCCAGGTTCAAGAGGAGGGCAAGGCAGGCCGGGCAGCGGCGCCACGGCGTCAGCCGTACACCGGCTTCCGCGTGGCGTCTGCGTTCTGGGCATGGCGTCGGCTGAAAGGGATCCAAGGCCAGGCTGACCGTTGGGGCCCACAGGTCATAGACACAAGAGAGGATTGGAAATTCAGAAAATGGAGGGAAAAAGGAAAACACCAGTTTGACTGCTAGGACCCTTATTTGTATTTCACGTTTTTGACCATTCTAAAGGCCGAATTAGGTTGATCCCAAAATATAAGAACTGTTGTAAATTTTATACTCTACAACTTCCTTATAAACTTGAATACTAGGTTCTGTTGAAGTTTGTGGTTTAAATTTGAATTTAAGTTGCTGACCCAAGTTTGACCAACTCAACCCCTTAGTTTAGAAATTCTAAAGGTCCATTTTCTATTCACTTACATCAAAAGAGTTTTATACCAATGTTGTTCAGAATTTCGTAAGCTACAACTTTCTCCATATAACCATTTCAAGATTATGGCTGTAATACCAAGGAAGTTTGAATTTACTACACAGGTTAGGTTTGGACAGATGTCATGTATTGACAGAAAAGGACCCAAACACTATTCACATCACAGTGCATGTCAACACTCCAATTACCAAAGTAGTTCCTGATAGAATTATCTACAAGTTTGGTATATAAAGTCTTGCTTGGATCACCACAGATCTTGAATTACAAGCACAAACATTGCTGTAGGTTTGATCAAACTACAGCTTCAATTCAAGTAGAGTCTTTCCTATTTCAAACTTTTGAATACTCAAATGGAGTCCAAACACTTCCACTCTGGGTGCATTTGAAAGGTGATGAGTTTAATTTCACTTCATAGAAAGGAAGATTTTTAAGTTGTATAGTGAAATCAAAATTAATTTCAGATTCAAATTTGGGATCAGCTGAAATTCAGACTTGGGAATTTTCTAAGTAGACTAGCTTGGGGCTGATTTCATGAGGTACTTGGGGTCAAAATTTAAAATAGTTAAAGATAGTTTTAAACCAAGCTCGGTGTAATAAAAGTGAAGATCACGGTATGTACGACAACTTTGATAATGGAGCTAAGCTCAATTGCTTAATGAATCTAAAAGTTTTATTAGGGTCCAAATTTGTTCACGATTACAATTAGCACCTTTCACAGAACTTTTAAACCTCATAACATATGATTTTAAAAATATCCATAATATCAAAGTTGAAGGTAACATTCCGAACTAAGATTTTTATATTTGGTGCTTTGCATAAAAGCTTGTGGATGGTGACTTAAACAACCAAACCACTTAGAGTTTTGTAATTCTCCTAGAAAATTTTTGACTTAGTGACTTCTCCATCTAGTCTTCGTTACTTTCTAAGCACGGTTAAGTCTTACTTCATTATTAGCTTGTCTCTAACTGTGTGTTTAGCCTTTTGAGATGCCGGGGGCATCACAGTTTTTCATTTAGTTAATCTAATTTTGAAGAAAATTTTTTTTGAGCCGCTCGACCCCACGTGGGGCCAGCCGGCCCCCTTGCTCCCTCTGTTTTGTGCACCTACGTGCTAAGTGCCATGGGCACTCAGGGCACCGGCCGCCTGGACCCTCTGCCCTGCGCACCGACGCCGCCCGGCCTCCCCTGCACCGTTCCCGTCTCATCGCGCGAGTGCAAACACCCACCAGCCTAGTTGCTAGGCTCCTGCTCCATTCACCGAGTTGCCCGACGCCCGTCTCTGGCCGCCCGGCCCCTGCCTGTGCCGCCCGGCCTGAGCCCGAGCCGCTCGGCTCCCCTGCCTGCCTGCTTGTATGCCCCTTCACCTATAAATACCTTGCACCGCTCAGCAACGTGAGCATTCTCTCTTCTCCCCCTAAACACTCTCTCTCTTAAGCACTAGTTTAGGACTTAGTTAATCCCAGCACTTAGTCAAAATTCTGCTGCTAAAATAAGTGCCACACCTTCGTTTCTTGAACGTTTTGTAGAGGCTCTACCCCACAAGGACAACTAACTTCGACTGACTTCTGGACGACTAACCACTAACGCTAATATTTGTAACTGCTTTGTCCCTTGTGTAGCCTATTGTCTATTTTGCAGGATGTCATCTTTCTTCAGGAAGGTAAGGATGGCCCTGAGCAACACAGGGAAGGGACTGCACCTGAAGTTCCCAACTTCGTCTAACGAGTGCTCACCTCTCATCCGCAAAGTGGAAGCTCCAGGACTCCAATAGCATCCGACAGGATGTTTGTCAGTGGTACACGCAGCTGCCAGGACCAAGATGGAGTTTCTTCGCAGCAACAACATCAGCGCCAACTAATGAACCTGCATGACATCAACATCCAAAGCGATGAGGAAGCTCAGACGTTACAAGCTCTTACCACCATGGTCTTTGGGAGGACCAAGTGTTTCGATGCTTCTTCCTCATCGAAATAGGTATGTTGGACCTATTCATTCAAGCTTTTGATTATGTGGGTTGGTCGGATTTCGCTAAAATTACAGAGGAAAGATCTGACCTTCGACATGAGAATTCCTGATGACACTCTGCATGGAGAAGCGTACAGCAGGTACATTCATAAATTTCCACATGTTTAACACCGAATCCTCTGTCTCCCCGAGGAAGCTTGCCCACCTCCTGGGTTTCCACTCCAATTGTTCATTGAGTGACCCAGCTGGGTATGACATGAGAAATTTTTAGGTAGAAATATGTGAGGAGTATGGGAAGGGGAAACACAGCACCACCAAAATTCACAATCCCACTCTAAGCCTCTTAGCTCGCTGGGTCTCGCTCATCGTCTTCCCGAGAGGCGAGGTTCGTTGTGCACCCAATGAAGACCTCATGTGCCTCTATGCCATGGTAAAAAAGAAGCGCTATGCTCCAGTCCTCGACATTGTCCACCATTGGATGGGCACGAGAGCGACCAACACCCCCATAAGCATCACTTCCTTTGTCACCAGGATAGCAGCCAACTTGGGCCGCCTGGAGAATTCCCAACTTGACTACCTTCGCGACGACACATCACACTATGTAGGGGAGCAACACTTTGTCCAGGCACATTTTATGAGGCGAGACGCCGCAAATGGGAGAATGATCATGACATGGTCTGGGCACAGTCTTGAGCTGCCGCTTCCAGCACCGCAGTTCGACATGCACACCGTTAGAAGCCTAACCATGCAGCTAGATGTGGAGGCACCACACCAAAGCTTCGGCGGTGTCATGACCAGAGCCCAGCGATGGCGATCGGAGGAGTTATACCATAGAGCCCGAGGAGAGGATACTAAGGAACCCGTCATGCTTCCACGCCATCTGAGCCATCCTGGTACTTCTCCAGTACCGGTGGCCAGAGTTCCTACCAGCCTTCCCATAGTACACAATACAACGGAGGCGGTAGTGCGTCACGTGCGCTCAGCCGGGACTTAGGTCCCTCTGCGTCAGCCCGGTACCACCCAGATTACATGCCCGACATCAACTCCGCAATGGGGGGATGAACTTGGGCCAATACGATCAAAGGCTGTACAAGCATGTGGGTGACATCCACCAACGCACGGAAGCGATGGACCAACGGCTCCAAATCAGCAGCGAAATACTTCAGAACCTGAACGAGCAAGTTGGAGCCGGATTCCTCAATCCACCAATGTCCCCTAGCTTCATTGAAGCTTGGGGGGATGGTATACCGTTATGAGCATGCCTCCTCGCACCTGTGTCCCTCAGAGTAAGGTGTCCCCGTCTCTTGTCCCCGTCTCCTTCCATGTGCAGCAGCAGTACCTATCCGACCGAGCAGCAATACCTGTCCGACCAAGCAGCAGTACCTGTCCAGCAACATCACCCAACCTACCAGTATCAGCAGTACCCCGTCCGACCCAGCAGCAGCATCAACTGTCTAACCGAAGGTAAGTACATTTAATAAAATAATGTCCTTATCCTTATGTATTTCTCTATTTATTGCTCTATCTGAAAAAAGTGTCAATAAAAGCAACTCCCAACTTTGATGCATATATCTTTCATATGGAAACGATGAATAGTTGTTCTATTACATTCATGTTTAGTTGTTTGTGCACCTTCTACACTTAGCTTAATTTCGAGCCCATGTGTATAAGTTGAAAACTTAATCTTGTACTTCGTGGATGCCATTTGCATAACTATGTCTAAGTTATTGTGAGAAATGATATGGCTAAGCACCAGGTTTTCTCCACATGTCCTTAGTAAGATGAACATCTCAGGTTTATTCTTTTGAAAAATAAAATAAATTTCCCCCGTTGGTGTTGAATACCTACCAGAGCCAAATACACTGAAATATCTAAGCCTAGCTTGTTTAAGCTACTTAAAGTTTTTTTGAGCTTTGTTAAATTTTGAGTCTCGTAGAATGGAATCATCTCTATCTTGTGAATTGTCGGAGCAAAAATCCACCACTGCATATGCATTTACCTATCCTGGGTATGCATCCACACATCTCTAAATAATACCTTTAGGCTTACTCCTTCCAATCAAAAAGAGGTAGAGTATGGAGCCAACAAAAAAATATGAAAAAAAAGAAAGAAAAGCACGCTAGTCAAGCATGGCAAAAATATGAGAAAAAGGAAAGCATGCTAGTCAAGCATGGCAAAAAGAGAAAAAATACAAAAAGACTCCATATTCACACCTATCAATCAAAAAGGAAGGAGAAGGAAAGGAAACAAGGAGATTCATCCATCCACCCACCAAATAAAGCTCTAAAAATGAACATGGCTAGATGATGTAGTATATTTCTTTGGTCCAATCTTTGGCTTTGCAAAATAAACAACTTAAGTAAGCTAAGTTCTTCCATGACCCTGAGCTCCACATAAGCCTTAGTACAGGAAGTTCTTAGCCATGCTCTTGGCTTCGAATGGTGAGGATACACTTTGAGTGATCAAGAGTACCTTGGGCAAACTTGTTTTCTTTTGAAAAATCATCAAAAACACCTGAGATGAAAATCCCAAAAGACATGCTTGGAGCAGAACCTGCAACTGAGTTGTTCTTCCTCTCAACCACCCAAGACATGGTAAGGCAAAAAGATGCACAATAGGTATGAGTAAGAGTGATCATTACATACACTATGGTTCGAGGTAAAAGCATGGGTGTCGTTTGTGCAGATCTTCTATTCATAGGCATTGATATTGCAGCAACTCCTGATCCATAACCCATCTTGGCTTTCCTCGAGGACGAGCAAAGGTCTAAGCTTGGGGGGTGTTGACGGTAGTTATTGCACCATTTCGACCGCCAACCATCCATAAACATGAAGGAAAATACATCAAAGTGTAGGATAACCCTTGCTACTGACATAGTTCCACAAGTTGTGTTGAATATTTGATTGTAGGTACAAGATAAGCTGAAAACAATAGAAATATGGCTAAGTCAGGAAACCCTAACCAGTGAGCCAGGCCGCCCGGCCTCACCCTCAAGCCACCCAGCCTGACAAAATGGCCTAATCACTTCATCTTCGACCTGCATGCACTTAAGTGACGTGTCAACACATCTGTGAAGTCCAAATGCCGAATGCAACATGCAAAGTACCAGAAGGCCTTGCCACATCATCGATCCATCACTTGTATTGGTGAAGTTAGCAATCCTCGGCACTTCAATCCTGCGGCGAAGGAAGAAACACAAGTGAAGATAAACGGTTGACAAAGAAACACATGCATAACCGCCACAACCGCCATACAACCGACTTGGGGAGGCAATGAGAACCCCTGGATCAAAAGAGGCGGTGAAACTGATGACTTTTCGGG
Organism: Paspalum notatum; assembly: GCA_022530915.1. Taxonomy (NCBI): domain Eukaryota; kingdom Viridiplantae; phylum Streptophyta; class Magnoliopsida; order Poales; family Poaceae; genus Paspalum; species Paspalum notatum. Next base: position 16,633,460 of record CM039691.1, read on the forward strand.
CCGCCCAGCCTGGTGGGATGCCGCCCGGCCCTGCCTCCAAGTCGCCCGGCCTGTAACCGTCACTTAACTGCCTCACCGACCTTGGAAGCTATAAATACCCCCCCCAGACTTCACTTGTAGAGTGTGGAAGTTGAGTAGTTCATATTTTCGCTTAGTCTAGTAGCACTAGGTTAGTCCTGGAGTTAGAGTTGAGTCTGAGCTTTTGCCTAACGGATTCTGGAGTCATCTTTGAGTCTTGGTAAAGCTCTTGTATCTTTCTATCTTTGTACTCTTGTTACTCCAGTATAATATATATTATTGTTCTATCTTTTGTTATACTTTACTTTACTTCTTAACGCTTGCCTAGTGTGGTGTACCTTTATTGCACACTAGATCCAAGGCTTAGGTTTGTGTTGTTCTTAAGTTATCTGAATCTTTCTAGACTTGCCGGTGCTATAAGCTTGTCTTAGGCTTTTGATCTAAGATTAAGTTAGTTCTTACCGTCTGATCAAGGAAGAACTTTAGAGTTCAAGTTCTCACTTGAACTCTAGTGTAGCGTGCCATCTTACCCACGCAGCTCTGGTTGGTAGCCTCTCTAGGTGACAGCTCTAGAGGTCTCAGTATTCCACCCCGTCGTTCGGTAAGCCCATAGGCGTTAGCCGGGTCTCTTTCGGAGGTCTACTATCTAGCCCTTGACCCCTCAAGGCGCCGGAATTTCGCTCAACGCAAGATCCTAGCTTGTTTCCAGTTAACTTAGTTCAACCGCGAATACTCATCTGCAGTGGTTAAGTAGTAGAGTTTGGAAATCTAATCTCACTCGTTGTCCTCCCAGATAGCTACCTAAGTGTTAGGCTTCTTTAGTCCCTGTTTTACTCTTCCCACCATACACTATCTTGTTATCTTACCCCCATTGTAAGAACTGTTGATGTTTTATCAAAGTTATAGTATTGCTTGAAAGTTCGATATTTCATTCCACCTATTTGCCCTTGCTTCCCTGTGGATTTTTACGATACTCGGAATACTCTGAGTGAAAAAGCTACTGCGAATCTCCGTGCGCTTGCGGAGTAAAATCTGTTACGCTAAGAGACGTCAACATACTCCACTGAAGCTTGATGCATGGACAAATACAATGAAGTTTGTTGACGGTCATTATTGCACTACCAATGACCATCAACTAACCACAAACATGGAGGAAAACATGCCAAAGTATGGATTAACCCTTGCTACTAACATAGTTCCACAACTTGTGTTGAATATTTGATTGCAGGTGAAAGATCAGCTGAAAACAGGCAAAATATGGCTAAGTCAGGAGGTGCCTGACAAGTAGGCAAGGCCGCCCGGCTCCACCCAAGGCCGCCCGACCTAGAAAAGTGGCCAAATCACTCCATCTTCGACCTGCATGTGCATAAGTGACGTGTCAACACAACCGTGAAGTCCAAATGCCGAAACCAACATGTCAAATACCGGAAGGCTTGCCACATCACCGATCCAACACTTGGATTGGTGAAGTCAGCGATCCTCGGCACTTCAATCCTGCGGCTAAGGAAGAAACACAAGTGAGATCCAATGGCTCGGGAGAAAACACATGGATAACCGCCTTAACCACCATGCAACCAACTTGGGAAGTCAAGATAGACCACAAGATGAAGAATGGCGGTGGATCCGACGGTTGGCCAGGCCGCCTGGCCTGAGGTGGGGCCGCTCGACCTCTTACCAGGCCGCCCGACCTGCCACCTGTCCCCTTAAATGCCATACCGACCCTATAAGTACCCCCACTCACTTGGTGACTATAAATACCCCTGAGCTCTCACTTGTGAAGTGTGGAAGTTGAGTAGCTCATACTATCGCTTAGTCTAGTAGCACTAGGTTAGTCCTGGGAGTTAGAGTTGAGTCTGAGCTTTTGCCTTAGGGATTTCGAAGTCTTCCTCAAGTCTTGGTAAAGCTCTTGTATCTTTCTATCTTTGTACTCTTGTTACTCCAGTATAATATATATCATTGTTCTATCTTTTGTTATACTTTACTTTACTTCTTAACGCTTGCCTAGTGTGGTGTACCTTTATTGCACACTAGATCCAAGGCTTAGGTTTGTGTTGTTCTTAAGTTATCTAAATCTTGTTAGACTTGCCGGTGCTATAAGCTTGTCTTAGGCTTTTGATCTAAGATTAAGTTAGTTCTCACCCTCTGATCAAGGAAGAGCTTTAGTGTTCAAGTGCAAGTTCTCACTTGAACACTAGTATAGCGTGCCATCTTACCCATGCAGATCTGGTTGGTAGCCTCTCTAGGTGACAGCTCTAGAGGTCTCCGTATTCCACCCCGTCGTTCGGTAAGCCCGTAGGCGTTAGCCGGGTCTCCTTCGGAGGTCTACTATCAACCCCTTGACCCCTCGAGGCGCCAGAATTTCGCTCGACGCAAGATCCTAGCTTGTTTCCAGTTAACTTAGTTCAGCCGCGAATACTCCTCTGCAGCGGTTAAGTAGTAGGGTTTGAAAATCTAATCTCACTCGTTGTCCTCCCAGGCAACTACCTAAGTGTTAGGCTTCTTTAGTCCCTGTTTTACTCTTCCCACCATACACTATCTTGTTATCTCACCCCCGTTGTAAGATTAGCTGGTGTTTTATCTAAGTTATAGTACTGCTTGAAAGTTTGACATTTCATTCCACCTATTCGCCCTTGCTTCCCTGTGGATTTTTACGATACTCGGAATACTCTGAGTGAAAAAGCTACAGCGAATCTCCGTGCGCTTGCGGAGTAAAATCTGTTATGCTAAGAGACGTCAACATGCTTTTTCTAGCGCTGTAGCCGGGGAAGCAATTGGCAATAGAAGTTTGATTTGTTTGAACCTAGGTACTTATAAATTGATAACATACCGCTATTTCTTAGTGGCCTTATTTGCCTCTATCTACTTTATTGTTGGGTGACAAAGAGGTGTATGACCGGTTTTGACCTACCGGCAAACTTTCACAACAGTCCGAAGTCACTGCTCAGAAGGAGAGTCCATCAGAAGATAATTCACAAGCAAAGGCCTGTGCCAGAAACACTGGAGTTTGGATCAACAAGCACATCCGACACGACACACATGGCTGAGAAGACCATTCGCGAGTTCTCTGTCCCATCCAGCAACAACATCCCTACGGGACCCAGTGTGACTGTTGGAGATGGATTCGAGCTCAAGCCAGGTGTCATCCACATGGTCCAAGCTATCCCATTCTGCAGATTGGCGACAGACGATGCAAACAGCCATCTCCAGCAATTTCTGGAGATATGCAGCACTTTTACTATCAAGGGTGCAACAACCGATGCTGTTCGGCTTCGCCTCTTCCCATTCTCTCTGATAGGGAAGGCAAAACAGTGGTTCTACCTGAACCACAACAACTTGACGAACTGGGAGGCATGCTCCAATGCCTTCCTTGCAAAGTACTTTCCTCTGGGGAAGACCAGCTCACTAAGGAACTGAATCTCGAGCTTTCAGCAGCTCACTGACGAGTCCGTGGCGGAGTCATGGGAGAGACTACAAGAATACATCGCCTGCCCCCACCATGGTATGGAACAGTGGCTGATAATCCAGAATTTCTTCCACGGATTACACCGGTCCGCGCAAGAACACCTCGATGCAGCCGCTGGAGGATCATTCTTGTCCTTGAGCATTGCCGCTGCTCGCCCTCTCATCGAGAAGATGGCAAGCAACCAAGGTTGGAGAGAGGAGAGGGCATATAATAAGCCCCGTGGAGTCCACCATATTGACGGCTCCGACATGCTTGCCGCCAAAATGGACCTCCTGCTAAAGATGTTGGAGGGCGCTCCTAAAGCTGTGCCAGTCTAGGCATTGGATTCTCGCATGACTTGCGAGCATTGTGGGAATACCGGCCACACAGGGAATAGCTGCCTCGAAAATGGATCGGAGGACGTCAACTTCATCAACAACAATGGCTTCAATAACAGGCCCCGTTCTCAACCAGGTTGGAATTCACGACCCAACTTACCTTTCGCTGGTCAAGGTATGTCTTCTGGCAGTTCTCAGCAGTTTAATAAAAATCCTTTCGATCAAAAAGCTGTGAACGATAGCATTAGTAAGAAGTTCTATGCGAATGATAGAGTTCTTGAATCTTTGTCTAACCAATTGGAAACTCTGAATGGTGCCATGAAGAACCAACTGAGCTTTAACAAAATGTTAGAAACCCAAATAGCTCAGCTTGCCGCCGCTCTACCTAGTCCTACTTCGGGGAAGCTTCCGGGACAGCCTGAGCCACCCCTGAAGGAACATATAAATGATGTAATCACTAGGGGTGGAAGGTCTACACAAGACCCCCTACATCCTGGAGCTGCAGGAAAAGATCAGGGAAAGCAGGCCACACCAGAGGAGGAAGATGAGGTGGATCGTAAACCACCACCGGTGAAGGAAGCACCGAAGTCAGCGCCGCATGAGTTTATGACAGCACAGTGCTTCCTTTTCCTCAAAGGCAGAAAAAGGCCTCGGTCGATGATCAGTTCGGCAAATTCGTTGAGGTAATCAAAAAGTTATATGTCAATATCCCATTGCTAGATGCGATGCAGGTGCCTACGTATGCTAAGTACCTGAAAGACATCCTCAACAACAAAAAGCCACTGCCATCGACCGAAGTTGTGCACCTCACGGAGGAGTGTAGCGCTGCTATACTCAACCAGCCACCTGAAAAGAAGAAGGATCCTGGGAACCCCTCCATATCATGCTCAATCGGAACCCAGAACTTTGATCAAGCTCTCTGTGATCTAGGAGCAAGTGTCAGCATCATGCCAAAGGTAGTCTTTGATAAACTTGCGCATGCTACACTTGCCCTACTGCTATGTGCCTACAGCTAGCGGATCAATCGATGCGCTACCCCGTCGGGATCGCCGAAGATGTCCCGGTGAAAATCCGGAACTTCATCGTCCCGGTGGATTTCGTGGTGCTAGACATGGAGGTAGACACGAAGACGCCGCTCATCCTTGGGCGACCATTCCTAAGCACCGCTGAGGCCAGCATTGATGTTGGAGCTGGAGAAGTCCACCTCAACATCAATGGCAGACGGGAGACGTTCGCCTTTAAACCAAAGGTCGAACAGTGCCGACAGGTCAAAACTTTCAAATTTAAGTGTCAAGCACCCTGGGAGACACCAAGAGAGAAGATCGAGCTTTCACCAAGTAAGCCGAAGATGGACTCTCTCCTCGTAGCCATGGAAAAGATCCTGTACGATGGAGAAGCCCGCAAGCTCAAAGCCGATCGCAGAGCCGAGTCACTACGACGTGCCTCACTGGCCCAGCCGCCGACAAAGGAATCAGGAGGCAAAGCTCCTGAGACAAAGGTCACCGCCAAGACAACGAACATATCTCAAGAATGGTGGAAGAAGGAAATTGAGATGCCAAAGCCAAAGCCAAAAAAGAAGACCAAAACTCAGAAGCAAAAGGCTATGGCAACCAAGAAGGTTTCGCGAGCAAAAGTTGCAGCACAGATGGCCGCTAAGTATCCGTCAAGCGCTGACACTGCATCAAAGGTATGACTTGCCCTCGCCAGGAGGTAAACTGGCATTACCCTCCACTGCATATTTAATTTTTGGCGTTATATTTTTCTTATCTTTCATGCACCTACTTTGAATTTCACCATTGCATGTTTAAATTTTATCAAATTTTGTTTAAGTTTGCATTTAGTTAGTTCTAAATTTGCAGAAAAAATTTTTGGAGCTGCCCGGCCCCACCAGGGGCCGGCCGGCCCCTCTGCTCCCTCTCCTGCGCGCTCCACTAGACAAGTGCCAAGGGCACTCGAGCCCCGGTGCCGCCCGGCCCCCCTGCGCACCGACGCCGCCCGTTGCCTCTACGCCGTTGGAGTCCCATCGCCGCGCACCACATATGCCGCCCGGCCTGCCCCTGCCTGCCTGCTTGCTCCCTCGCGCGGCTATAAATACATGCATGCACCCCCTTGCTCCTTGCACCGCTCAGCAGCGCGAGCAACTCCTTTCTCCCTCTTAATCACTCTCTTAAGCACTAATTAGGCACTTAGTTTTAATTCCAGCACTTAGTGAAAATTCTGCCCAATAAAATAAATGCTACACCCTCGGTATTTGGACATTTTGTGGAGGTCTGCCCCGCAAGGACGACTAACTTCTGGACGACTGATTTCTGGACGACTAAACGCTAACACTAATCTTTTGTGTCTGCTTTGTCTCTTGTGTAGCATATTGTCTATCTTGGAGGATGTCGTCTTTCTTCAAGAAAGCAAAGAAGGCCCTGAGCAACACAGGGAAGGGGCTGCACCTGAAGTTCCCGTCTTCGTCGGACGAGTGCTCCCGCTCTCGTTCACAAAGCGGAAGCTCCAGGACTCCAGCAGCATCCGACAGGACTCCAGCGGCATCCGACAGGATGTCTGTCAAGGATACACGCAGCCGCCAGGACCAGGACGAAGGAGTTTCTTCTCAGCAACAACCGCAGCGCCGACTAATGAACCTGCAGGACATCAACATCCAGGGTGATGAGGAAGCTCAGACGTTACAAGCTCTTACCACCAAGGTCTTTGGGAGGACCAAGTGCATCGACGCCTTCTTCCTCGTCGAAATAGGTATGTTGGACCCATTTATTAAAGCTTTTGATTATATGGGTTGGTTGGATTTCGCTAACATTACAGAGGAAGAATCTGTCCTTCTCACACAAGAATTCCTGATGACTCTCCGCATAGAAAAGCGTACAATAGGTACGTTCATAAATTTTCGCTTGTTTAGCACTTAACAAAGCAACCAGTTGGTTCTGAAAATTGCAATCCTAGCCAACAATCGTGATAAACAAGTCTTATGCTAGATAATGTTCCCAGCGCATGAGTGTAGCTGCTTAATTTATGTGAGCTTGAGCAAGACCATTTTATTGAAGTTACATAATAATTGTTTGATAACTCCAGTAAAGTTCTGAGTTTCGAAATAGGTCATCGACCGATGCCATTAGAGTATGCGATTGTCTTCACATGTGGCTACAACTAAGTATCGGTAACTGTCAGAAATGTCAATGGGTTTGCAGAGAAATCACTGCTATACTCCTTGACCGACGAGGCTAGGAGAATACCATCACCATCACTTTCCATGACCGATAAGGCCGGAGATGTTTTGTCTTGACCGACGAGGCTAGACGATAATTTGTTCGCGACCGACGAGGCCGAACATTCTCACCGACTTTATTCCAAACCCTGCGACTAATGATGACAGACAACATATGCCAATGACCGATGAGGCGTTGGCACTTTCACTGTTACTTTATTGTTCACACATATGAGAGACTAGTTTACTAATGATTTCAAGATGACAACCATCAGCACAGCTTAATAGGAGGTTTTCTGTGGCCTAACGCCACAGATATAATTAACTGGCGGCCTCACGAGGCCACGGGAACCAAGAACTCTATAATCAGATTGCCTGTTTATTAGTCAGATGATTAGGTGCGATACATGTAAATTCCAGTGGGAATGTGTACTTTGTTATTCTCCAAAGAATTAATAAAGACCTGAGTTCCCTGAATTTGGTGTCTCTTTGTTATTTATTTTTGTATACTTTCATGTATACTGGCACGCCCGAGCATATTTATATTTAGTTACGCATTAGGAAGAAACTCCATCCTTGAAGACATTTCCTTTTGGCGAAACACCTAGGGGGAGGCCGGGCGACCCTACCTTGAGCCGGGCGGCTTGGGTGTCCCTTGGATCTACCGCCTCACTTCATCCCACCGTTGATCTTGACTCTCGAAGGCAGTTCTAGGTCGGTTGGCGGTTATCCTCGTGTGCTTTTGCCTCAACCATTGGATTCTCCTTATGTTTCTTCCTTAGCCATTGAATGAGACTCTCCTGGATTGCTGACTTAACCAATCCGTGGGCAGGATCGGTGAGGTGGAGGCCTTTCGGTGTATTTGTGTTTCTTCTCTCAGTTTCCAATGTGGAGTCGCACTTGACATGTCTTATGTTGCATGCAGGTGGAAGATGTGGCATTCGGAGCCAAAGTGGAGCCGGGCGTCCTAGCCCACAGGTCAGGCAACCTGGGGACTTAGCCCCTGTTGTTAGCCTCTGGGTCTAGAGGGAGATGGAGGTCGGGCGACTTGGACTCCAAGCTAGGCGACCTGGTTCAACCCAGGTGGCTTGGTGTTGGCGTCTCTTAGCCTTAAAAGATTTTACTCCACAAGCGCACAAAGACCGCTGTAGCTTTTTACCCAGAGTATTCCGAGTATCGTATTTTTATCCATAGAAAAGCGGCAGGCGAGAGAGTATAATTGAATAAACTCAAATCGAATGAACCACACTTAAATAAATATACCAGCTAGTCACTAGACAGGGATAAGTCTGGTAAACGGATAGGTGTATGGTGGAAAGAAGTAAATTAAACTACCTAAGATACACGTAGAAAGGTATAGTTGCCTGGGAGGACAACGAGTGAGATAAAGTTTCCAAACTCTATTCTATTCGGTTGCAAAAACTATGTCGTGGTTAACTAAGAAACTCAAGTAGCAAGTCAGGGTCTCACGTCGAGCGAAATTCTAGCGCCTCGAGGGGTCAGGGGGTAGATAGTAGACCACCGAAGGAGACCACACGCTGTCACCGAGTGGGGCTATCAAGCAAATCTGCGTGGATAGGCTGGCATTCTATAAACGTACGCTTGAGTAACAATAGATTGTCCTTGATCAGAGGAGAGGACCTAACCAGAGCCTGGTGTACAAGTTGGATTATAGCACTGGCAAGAATAACGGGACTTGACCAGAGCCTAGCAAGTATGCAAAATAAAGGGTACGCCACACTTGCAAGAGATAGAAGTAAAGTAAAATATAACTGAATTATATTGAAGATATGAGTACAAAAGATACAAGAGCTTTTACCGCCGACTCAGAAGAATCTCCAAGAACTCCGAGGCAAAGCTCGACTCACTCTAACTCCCAGGACTATCCTAACTACTAAGATGTGGAAAATGACACTTTCTAAGGTAGAATATGGCTCTCAACTTCTCCACACTTTTACAATTGAGCTCTATAGGCCTATTTATAGTTCCATATGTGAGGGGGGTACTTGTAGGAGGCAAGGGTCGGTGGGAGGCCGAGGTCGGTGGTCGACCTACCGACCTAGCCCGAGGTCGGGCGACCACCCGATCCACCGCCTTTGCACTCCAACGGCTTGATCTTGCATCCCCATGGCGGTTGGCAGTTAGGACAGTTGTTGCACGTGTAAAATGCCTCTGAGGGTAGGTCAGCCGACCTTGGAGGAGGTCGGGCGACCACGTGTGAGCCTTGCATTGGCCACATTGCTCTTCCCTCGGATTGTTGACGTTATGGATCCGTGACTTGATGCAATTTTCGGCCTTTGGATACATTGGATGCTTGGTCTTGTGGTTGGATTTGAGTACACTTGTGTTTCTTTGTGATTGTGGAACGATGAGGTGGCACATGGGTGGCTGGGCGGCCTGAGTCAGGGTCGGCCAACCCTGTTAGTGGGTCGGGCGACCAGGCCCCAGGTCGGCCGACCTGGCTGAGTCAGGGTCGGCTTGACCTTGGTCGGCCGACCTAGGCTTGGGTAGGCTGACCTGGCCACTTTGACCAGTGAGGCCATCTTCGATCCTTGTTGACAGCACTTAAGCATGTCAAACCTTATATTGCAAGCTACAGTATCGTATGTAGCTTTTCCCTAGGATGAGTATCATGAGTTTTGTCAATACAAGGAACGAACTAATATTCTCTAATTAACAAGAGTTTAAGATAAACTAAAGGTAAAAAGATAGCCTAATCTATATCTAAACCAATCCTTAATCTAAACGAATCCTTAGCCTAATCTTGTAGAAACTATACTAATAAACATAAGATAAACAATTAGAACATAACTAGAGCACTAATTAAAGGGTCTCTCCAATCAAGCTCTAATTGGATCCAAAGCATATACGATATATGGGCGCCACTTCAAGGATAGAGTAGCGAGATAACTAGCAGCTCAAGTTAAACAAGTATGTTCAAGCATATCCATCATAGCATGATTAAATCAAGATCAACCAATCTAATCCCCTAGATCGAGTTTAACGTTTTCCCGGGCTCTACTTTCACCAGTAACCAGGTAATCGACGAGAAACTCTCAACAGGCATACATAATTAGAGAACGCGCTTCTAATTACTTCACATAGTCTAATAACATAGTTAGAGCAACTAGAACTTCTAATCACCAAGATCACAAGAAATAGAAACACAACCATATCATCAGTAAACTAGATCAGAGATCAAGATCGCTAGAAGAATAACACCCTCAATAACATGATCTAATCAACAAGCATCTAGATCTAAAGCTAATTAGAACTAGAACAAGCATAATTAGAACAAGAACATGATAATTAAACAAGAACAATACTTCATTAATAAACTGTATCAAGATTACATCCATGATCATATCTTCCCTTGATGATACAATTGAACCTCTGGAGCTAGGTAATTAGAGCACCGTGCAAAGCCTCTAATCACCTCTAAGAACTAGAAAAACTCTAATCCTAGACTAGAAACTCGACCCTCTACTCTCTTCTAGTTGTAGTCCCTTTTGTCACCGTCTTCACATCTTAATAATGAATTGGATACATTGCCCCGAGGCCTAGGCTCGTTATTTATACCCTAGAGATGTCGTAGTAGAAAAGGCAACTCGAACCGACGTCAAGGGGGATGGGGTCAGCCGACACGGACTCTTCCTGCGTCCTCTTCTTTCCATCTTTCGCGGGATAGTTTCTTGATGCTTAAGTAATGTTTGTGCGGGGCTTTTGTGGACTCTTGGGCTTCTAGAATCTTCTTTATGGGCCGAGGTAAACAAAGCCTTCTAGTCTTTGACATATTTGATGATTATATTGAATAATTGTCATCAATTCCTAATAGCTCTTGACACCTTCTTGAAACTTCTGATTAGCAAGCCTTGATTAATACATAAAGGACCATGAATCAAGCAAGCCTTCCTTGATCATCTTCTTCAATGAATGTCAATTTAGAGGTCCTTTCTTACTCATCATCGGTCATTGTGAATTTTGCGAAAAATAGGTAAAAAACCTGCAAAATTCATATATAGCATATTTCCAAGACAATGTTGCAAAATCTATAATAATTGGCAATAATTGTTAGTAAAAGATATAGTTGACGCTTAAAATCAATGAAAAACTATGTAAAATGATGCAAAATATTCGTTCATAAGCCGCATCAACAACATCCCCACTCTTAGACCTTGCTCGTCCTCGAATAAGTCAAATTTTATAAATAAGTTATCTTATAATCTAACATCAAATAATCAAACTTAATTTATACTCTCAAATTTTTCATGTTTTCGACTGACAAATTATATAGATAAAAATATATTAATGTAAGCATACCCCACAACATATATGAAGAAATCAAAATTATCAATAACAAATCTCCTTGTTTTTCAAATAAAATTTTAAAAAGGACCAAGTATCAAAGATTAAAATATATAAGACCTAAGAATTACTCTCATCTTTCCAGTCTCTCAATATATGTGTGTAAAACAAAACTGAACTATAAGAATATATAAGTGTAGTCTTATCTGGAGCTTGGTAAGAATCCTAATCAAAATTTAAATTCAATATTATCAAACCAAGAAAAGAATCTGCTAGAATTACTAAGACTTCTCAAAAAGATCATGGAAATCATAATAATTAAAAGATAAGAAGAAATATATATAGAAAAGTGGACATATGCAAATAAATTATTGATCTCAAGGCACAAATGAAGTCCTTGTTATCGGATTGCATATGGTTGGAAAATCCTCTGAAGTATTTCTAATAAGTTAAGCCATATACCATAAATAGAACATAGAAAATCAATGAGGAGCAACATATTATATTATTATTTTTTTGACAACTAATTCTAGTTTGACCACGTGGTCTTTTTTTTCCATATATGTGGGGCGTCCACCTTCTTCTCTTTCATTCTTTTTTTTTAATATGCCTCCTCAAAGATCTCTTTAAAACGACGATAGTGCAACATCTCCACTCTTAGATAATACTCATCCTTGAGTATTTTAAACAATGATAACAAGGGAAAACACTTATCCAAAAATTCTTTCATACTCCAGAGAATTAATAGGTTGTGGCAAAGTAAGACATATGAGATGATATTTTTGGTTTAAGGATGGATATCCAGCGAAATTTGCAATTTCTCCAATGTAGAGAATTACAGTGCATGAATAAAAAGGCTAGCAAATGAAAAGATAAACAAATTTGAATGACCAGCTTTGAAGTCTCAAACCCTAGATTCAAATCTTAATCCAATTCAATCGAGAATTAAATTTGATCAACCTATAGTTAAAAAAACAAAGCTCTAATAGGTAGGGTCTTTATAAAATAATCATAAGAAACTTGATCATAAAATTTATAGCTCAAAAATAAAAAATTAAGGAGATTTATTATGACAAAAATGAAATCAAAACATGAATAACATGTGGGTCTTTATGAAATATCATATCTACTATATAAATGTTAATCATAGTTCAATTAAATTGCATTAATGAGAGTATAAACTTAGTTCAATTAATGACATCAAATTACAAAAAACAAACATTTTATTTTATTCCAACAAAGGGAAATATATGACCATGAACTTTTATCATAATAAAATAAAGCACTCATAATTATACATAGATAAAATAAAAAGAAAAAGATAAAATACATGATAGAAATAAAAGAAAATAAATAAAAAAAAACTGAAAATACAAAAGCAAACCAATAACCTTCACTCTTGATGCCTCTAGGGCCATAACCTTAGATTATGCAGCTGCTCTTCTATGGTCTGAGTTCTGCTCGAACTGGTTGGTGTTTGTTCTAATCTGATCAATGATCTGGTAGTTCTCCGCAGTCATGGTTTCTATGCCATAGAATGCTTGCTAAGGCATATTCTGAGCTGAAATAAATCCAGGAGCATGATATCTGGCACTCCTTGGAACAAAAGCTGGAGGCGGGGGAAATTGTGCCGAGGGGTTGAACACTGGGGTAGTAGTAGGATCAAAAGAGCTAATTGGCCTTGGATTAAACACAGGTGTATAAGATGATGATCCCGCTCTAAATTCTTCAGCCATAAAATGCTGACTCGGCTGTGCAGACGGTGTCTCCCAGGCGCCCCATCCAGATGATGGCGGTTGCTGGCTTGATTCCCCTTCCTCAATCATGAAATTTTCCAACCAATCAGTTCTCCCTTGTGCAAATAAAGCAAGTCTGGGACTAGGGATTCTGAATTTGGTCTTACTAACAAAGAAACCAGTATTTTTGTTCCCATAAATATACTTTTCTTTCTTAAGGGAATTTTCATCAATACTAGCTGGTAACTTTGTATGACTTGGATTGAACACTAAATTTGGGTTCAAAGTTGAAGCAATGATAGTGAGATAATGCCCAAATCCAAGCAATCCAGTGTTTCTATTCCTTTGGGTAATCCAATGGTTGATCATGGAATAAACTGGATTAATCCAAATAGGCTGACTAAGTGCAACATAAAGCCATTTCAATTCTGCATTTTGCACCTTTGTATTATCTAGCCTTTCTAAGACTCTGACAGTCATGAACCTATGGATGATTCTGATTATGGGATTGACTATTCTTATTCTTTCTTTGGAAGAATTCTTAGTCTTTGGAAGAATTCTTAGCAATTTGTAACCAAAAACTTTCTAAGACATCTTGGTTAACTTCAATTGTTTCAGGTATATTCTCCCAAAATCCCAACAAATAACCAATTATACCAAAGGATATTTCCACCCAGTGCTCTTTTAATCTAAATCTCAAGGTATGGTTCAAGTCAGAGGAGCTGACTATATCCATGGTGGTCATAATCTCTAGTGCTATATCCCTCTGATATGTAGCACTAATATGAATAAAATTACTCCAGCCCAAATGTTTGAAAGCTTTCTCTATGCTTGGAGCAAAATCTAGACAGCCCAGGAAATCAAAGTCTAGATCAAAATTGGAGGTTATGCGGTTCTGACAGCTATTATACCTCTGTTCTTCAAGAATTGTCCGGAGTGAAAATCCTTCCGGCGTGAACTTCCACTGGTCTTCATCAACATTCATTGGTTGAGGGGCTTGTTCTTGGGCTCGAGTAGAAGAATGGGTCCTCCTTCTTGACGGCTCCAAAACTTCATCAATGTTGATGGCGAAACAGGAAGAACACCCATGTAGGCCTTGATCGCGACGAAGGCTACGATCAGAGTCGGAACTCCCCATCTAAGAGACGGAGTGTCTCCTTGATGTATGCCTTGATGATCCTTTCTCCTCTTGGGAAGAGTTTCCTCTAGATGAGGTACTCTTGAAAGCCTTCTTCAAGAACTTCTTCATCTTCCTCTCAATTTCACTAAAAACTACTACTCTACTTCTTCTCCTGGGTGCTTCTGGACTATTGGTGGTTGTTCTGGTGATGAAACGCAGTAGCATTGGCTTCTAATTTATAGGCAAAGAGGTGGCTCAAAGGGGAGGGTTATCTGGTGAAGGGCTGCCCAGGGTCGGCCGACCCAGGGGGGCTGGTCGGCCGAGCTAGGTGCCTTCTGTTTAGGCTCGCATCCAAACTTCTCCTATAAGCTACCTATAGGATTCCTGATGAAAATGGATGGCTTCCACTGCAAGATTGTCGACATGCATGCAAGTTTTGACAGAAAAACAATCAAAGGTTTAAAGTTTGTCTCCTTGGATTCTAGCCCTTTGATTTTTTCCTACCTAACTTTCAATTATTACCCATGTCCTAGTGTTTGCTGGTTATATTATACTAAAGAGGATCCTATGTTGCCTAATTTAACCTTTCTTTATTAAGAAGTTGATTATCTTCACTAATTCTATGTCCTTAATTTGCAATTATGCAATATAAATATATATTAATATGCCTACTATAGTAGGTTTTAAAAGCACACAATGTTTATAACACTCAACATAAATTTTAATTTTAAGATAGTTTTATTTGCTAATCTAAAACCTATGTTTTATTTTGCATAAAAACAAATGTTTAGTTATTTAACCGAATTAATTTCAGAATCAAGATAAGCAACTCAATTCATGAATTGAATTGAATATACTCATCTTATTTCTTTAGCGTGGCTTAGGTATACGCCTAGTTTTTGAATAAATTAGAGAGAAGATTTTGAAATCATATCATAATTTAGAGATTAAAACCTAAGAAAAATGTCTCTCTTTTTCATTTTATAAATCGCTTCAAAAATCGAATCGAATTCAAAAACCGGCAGAGGCTTCGTAAATTTTCAAAATTTAGACAGCTATGTAAGTGAGAGTAGCTATCTATATTCATAAAGATTAAATTTTAACTAAACAAAACCCTTCATTAATTTCGACCATGGTTCACTTTAATACTTTAAAGTTTTTAAACTAAAGAACTATTCCTAAGAAAAGCTAAAAACTAAACTAAATAAAAACTTTCTAAAGATACATGGGTTGCCTCCCATAAGCGCTTGAGATAAGTCCTTCAGCTTGACTTCTTCTTCCTCTAGGCGCCCACCAATGTCCCGCATGAACATTGCAGATGAGTTTTCACCTTCAAGCTTCGTCCTCTTCAATTGCTTGACACACCTCGAATCTTGGATGGAACTTGAATGAGCTTGATTATCCATTAATGTTGAACTTGATCATTCCTTCTCCCACATTGATGTTGGCTTGAGCTGTTCTGAGAAAAGGTCTTCCAAGAATCAATGGTGATATCGTGCTTCCTCCCATCTCTAGAACAACGAAGTCAACTGGCACAAGATTTGCTCCGATCTTGACTGGCACGTTCTCCGCTACTCCTTCTGGATATCTGACTGAGCGATCTGCTAGCTCTAGACACATGGATGTAGGCTCTAGCTTTGGCAGCTTCAGCTTGTCAAACACTGACTTAGGCATGACACTTACACTTGCTCCAAGATCACAAAGAGCCTTGTCAATGTTGAGTGCACCAAGAGAGCACGGGATAGTGGGAAACCCAGATCCGCCTTCTTCTGCAAAGGAGTATCCATGATAGCTGCACTGCACTCAGTCGTCAACTTCACACATTCAGATGACATTTTTCTCTTGTTAGCTAGTATATCCTTGAAGTACTTGGCATAAGTGGGAACTTGAAGTGCATCTAGCAACAGCATATGAATATAAAGCTACTTGATCACTTCAAGAAACTTACTGAAATGCTCATCTGTTTTGTTCACTTGAACCCTGCTCTTTTCTGGTAGTATCCTCGTGTCTTCCACTGTCACTTCAGGTTCGTCTTCACTCTGTGCTTTGGCTTCCACTAAACTGGCAAGTCTTGTTGGTACTTCTGGGTCTCTTGTCTCCCTTCCAGATCTGGTAGTGACTGTTGACGTCTCTTAGCGTAACAGATTTTACTCCGCAAGCGCACGAAGATTTGCTGTAGCTTTTTCACTCAGAGTATTCCGAGTATCGTAAAAATCCACAGGGAAGCAAGGGCGAATAGGTGGAATGAAATGTCGAACTTTCAAGCAATACTATAACTTAGATAAAACACCAGCTATTCTTACAACGGGGGTAAGATATAAAGATAGTGTATGGTGCGAAGAGTAAAATAGGGACTAAAGAAGCCTAACACTTAGGTAGTTGCTTGGGAGGACAATGAGTAAGATTAGATTTCCAAACTCTACTACTTAACTGCAGAGGAGTATTCGCGGTTGGACTAAGTTAACTGGAAACAAGCTAGGATCTTGCGTCGCGCGAAATTCTGGCGCCTCGAGGGGTCAAGGGGTAGATAGTAGACCTCCAAAGGAGACCCGGCTAACGCCTACGGGCTTACCGAACGACGGGGTGGAATACTGAGACCTCTAGAGCTGTCACCTAGAGAGGCTACCAACCAGATCTGCGCGGGTAAGATGGCACGCTATACTAGTGTTCAAGTGAGAACTTGAACACTAAAGCTCTTCCTTGATCAAGGGGTGAGAACTAACTTAATATAAGATCAAAAGCCTAAGACAAGCTTATAGCACCGGCAAGTCTAACAAGATTCAGATAACTTAAGAAGAACACAAACCTAAGCCTTGGTTCTAGTGTGCAATAAAGGTACACCACACTAGGCAAGCGTTAAGAAGTAAAGTAAAGTATAACAAAAGATAGAACAATGATATATATTATACTGGAGTAACAAGAGTACAAAGATAGAAAGATACAAGAGCTTTACCAAGACTCAAAAAAGACTCCGGAATCCCGGAGGCAAAAGCTCAGACTCAACTCTAACTCCTAGGACTAACCTAGTAATACAAGACTAAGCGATAGTATGAGCTACTCAACTTCCACACTTCACAAGTGAGGCCTAGGGGGTATTTATACCTTCTAAGGTCGGTGAGGCAGTTGGAGAAGCGGTTAGAGGTCGGGCGGCCTCTGGTGCCAGGCGGCTCCAGGTGGGGCCGGGCGGCTCCACCCCAGGCCAGGCGGCCCGGGTGATCGTCCAATCCACCGACTTGTGTCATCCAACGCTCCATATTGCTTCCCTAGGTCGGTTGCATGGCGGTTATGGCGGTTATAGTTGTGCTTTTTCCTCAACCATTGATCTCACTTGTGTTTCTTCCTTAGCCACAGGATTGAAGTGCCCAGGATTGCTGACTTCACCAATCCAAGTTTTGGATCGGTAATGTGGCAAGCCTTCCGGTACTTGACGTGGTGGTTTCGGCATTTGGACTTCACAGCTGTGTTGACACGTCAATTAGGCACATGCAGGTCGAAGATGAAGTGAATTGGCCACATTGTTAGGCCGGGCGGCCTGGCCCACTTGCCAGTCACCTCCTAACTTAGCCATATTTTGCCTGTTTTCAGCTGATCTTTCACCTGCAATCAAATATTCAACACAACTTGTGGAACTATGTTAGTAGCAAGGGTTAATACATACTTTGGCATGTTTTCCTCCATATTTGTGGTTAGTTGAGGGTCATTGGTAGTGCAATAATGACCGTCAACAGTGACTACTTTTAGAGACTCCTTAGACTGTGGTTGTCTAGGCAACTTTCCTTCGTTCCTGTTCGGGAGATGTTCTGCAAGTTGAGAGAGCTGATTTTCCAAAATCTTCATCATCCCCATTAGTTGTTGATTTGAACTTCCCACAGTGGTGATCTTGCCATCATTGTTCTCTAGCACCTTGTCCATAGCCTTGAACTTGGAGTATGTATCTTTGTTGATCTTTGCTTGCTCTTCCGTAAAGTCTTTAAGTTGAATCCGTAGAGGAATGGCATTCTGAATAGCTGATCCGGCAGTGAATTGTTGTCGATTCTGTCTATAGTTGGATGGGCGAATCCAACCTTCCTTCCTTGCATAGTCCAAAGCCTTAGCTTCCTCTGGGCAACTTTCCTTTGAATGTCCATATTCTCCACACTCTTCACAAGTCATCTTGGCTTCTATGGACTTCACTTTCTCTGCTCTGCCACTTTCCATCTTCTCGATCCTTCTCAAGAGTGAGTCGATCTTTGCACCTAAGATTTCCACTTGTTCCACTTCCAGCACACTCTTCACTTTCCAGTGGATGGAGTAGGCGCCACCCTATCTGCTCCTGTTCCCCAAGTTCCATTCTTTGCGATCTTCTTGAACAAAGCTTCGGTCTCTGTAGGAGTGAGACTGAGAATTGATCCTCCGGACGATGAGTCGACCTGAGCTCTACACACTGCGTTGAGTCCACCATAGAACGTTTGGATTAAGTCCCACTTCTGAAAGTTGTGATGAGGGCAAGCTGACACATAGTCATTGAATCTCTTGTAAGCTTCATCGAATGTCTCCGTGGGGTACTACACAAATGTTGAGATCTTGTTGCACAGAGTTTGAGTCTTCCCAAGTGAAAAGTACTTGGTGATGAAAGCTTGTAGCAACTGCTGCCAGTTGTTGATTGTAGTCTCCGGGAGTGTGGACAGCCACTGGTGAGCCTTCCCAATTAGTGAGAATGGGAACAACCTTGCTCTGATCTGATCATTGGTAACTCCATCGATGTTGAAGGTGTTAGAGATCTGCAAGAACGTCTTCAAGTGCTGATTTAGGTCTTCCTTCCCACTGAACGGTTGATTCTGCACCATGCTGATCATTGAGCTTCTGATCTCGAATGCTCTCTGAGGTGGAGTGAGATCTCTGATCTTCAAATCTGCTGAAGTTGGCACACATCTCCATGAGCCTCGTCTCTTGATTGTTGTTGTCCTCCATCTCCGGCAGAGTCTTGTCTCCGAGAAAATCGGGCAGAGCTTCGGGACTTTCTCAGTAACTTCTCTGGATCATCCACATAATTAGTTGGTTTGTTGGACACTGGTCCATCCATCCCTACTAATGTTAGTGGCAGAGAATATATATGCAGAAAAACTAAAGTCTAGAAAATTTACACTAAAAAGCAACATTATAACTATACATAAAAAAATTATTATTCACAAAAGATAAATAAAGAAAAATTCAAAAAGGAAAAGATAAAAATTAAAATAAAATACGAGGTGCCAGAATAAAATAGAAATAAAAAACTAAAAGAGATAAATAAAGGAAAAGCTAAAATATACAAAAACCAAAATTATATACAAAAGATAAAAGCTAAAATTACATGTACAAGATAAAAGTTAAATATATACAAACTCAAGTTAATTAGAGAATGACTAATTAGTTTTCTGGCAACGGCGTGAGAAAAGCTTGTTGACAGCACTTAAGTATGGCAAACCTTATACTGCAAGCGACAATATCGTATGTAGCTTATGTCCAGGATGAGTATCATGGGTTTTGTCAATCCAAGGAACGAACTAATATTCTCTAATTAACAAGAGTTTAAGATAAACTAAAGGTAAAAAGATAGCCTAATCTATATCTAAACCAATCCTTAATCTAAACCAATCCTTAGCCTAATCTAGTAGAAACTATATTAATAAACATAAGATAAACAATTAGAACATAACTAGAGCACTAATTAAAGGGTATTAACTAGCCCTCCAATCAAGCTCTAATTGGATCCAAAGCATATGCGATATATGATAACTAGCAGCTCAAGGTAAACAAGTATGTTCAAGCATATCCATCATAGCATGATTAAATCAAGATCAACCAATCTAATCCCCTAGATCGAGTTTAACCTTTCCCTGGGCTCTACTATCACTGGTAACCAGGTAATCGACGAGAAACTCTCAACAGGCATACATTATTAGAGAACGCGCTTCTAATTACTTCACATAATCTAATAACATAATTAGAGCAACTAGAACTTCTAATCACCATGATCACAAGAACTAGAAACACAACCATATCATTAGTAAACTAGATCAGAGATCAAGATCGCTAGATGAATAACACCCTTAATAACATGATCTAATCAACAAGCATCTAGATCTAAAGCTAATTAGAACTAGAACATACATAATTAGAACAAGAACATGATAATTAGACAAGAACAATACTTCATTAATAAACTGTATCAAGATTACATCCATGATCATACCTTCCCTTGATGATACAATTGAACCTTGGAGCTAGGTAATTAGAGCACCGTGCAAGCCCTCTAATCACCTCTAGAAACTAGAAAAACTCTAATCCTAGACTAGAAACTCAACCCTCTACTCTCTTCTAGTTGTGGTCCCTTTTGTTGTCGTCTTCACGCCTTGATAATGAATTGGATACATTGCCCTGAGGCATAGGCTCACTATTTATACCCTGGAGATGTCGTAGTAGAAAAGCAACTCAAACCGACGTCGGGGGGGTGGGGTCGGCGGACCAGGAGGGTCAGGGTCGGCCGACCCGGACTCTTCCTGTGTCCTCTTCTTTCCATCTTTCGCGGGATAGTTCCTTGATGCTTAAGTAATGTTTGTGCGGGGCTTTTGTGGACTCTTGGGCTTCTGGAATCTTCTTTATGGGCCGAGGTTAACGAAGTCTTCTAGTCTTTGACACATTTGATGATTATATTGAATAATTGTCTTCAATTCCTAATAGCTCTTGACACCTTCTTGAAACTTCTGATTAGCAAGCCTTAATTAATACAGTGAGGACCATGAATCAACCAAGCCTTCCTTGATCATCATCTTCAATGAATGTCAATTTAGAGGTCCTTTCTTACTCATCGTCGATCATTGTGAATTTTGCGAAAAATAGGTCAAAAACCTGCAAAAATCATATATAGCATATTTCCAAGACAATGTTGCAAAATCCACAATAATTGGCGATAATTGTTAGTAAAAGATATAGTTGACGCTTAAAATCACTGAAAAACTATGTAAAATGATGCAAAATATTCGTTCATAAACCGCGTCAACAATCCTGACATGTTTTCAGCTGTTTTATGTGCATTTTGGTACCTGCATCCAAATATTCATACAAAACTAGTGGGACGGCAGGTGTGTGTGCGGACGCGGGATGCAGGCGAGAGGACACAAGCGTGGGAGGCCTGGAGCGGTCGCGTGACGAGCGGCGTCAGAAGGCTGCTCACACGAGACCGCAAGAGACCGGGTGCTTCACGTCGCTCGGTGCATCGTGGAGTTGCGGTTCGCAGGAGGCTCTACTGGCGCTCGGGGCTTAGGAGGCCAGGATGGTTCCCAGGTGCACAGGAGCGGACTCCAGGCGCGGGTGAGTCTCGGACTCTCGGATGACGTGTGGAGTCCAGGATGTGTGCATGTGTGGTGCCGTGATGTGTCTGAGTCCAGTGGACGGACTCCCACGTGGGAGTAGGAGACCGGGTACTGTAGGAACAGGTGGAGTTATTGAGGTGATTGGACCTTGGAGCGATTCGGTCTTGGGGCGTCTAGCCTGTGCCATGGAAGGGCGCATGAAGCCATGGATGGCGTGGACAGAACAATCATGCTGTGCATGTTGGATACGGAAGTAGAGTATGAGTCCTGTCCTTTTTGTTCTGTTCTAGTCACATCAATGCACTTGGAGGCCAGGAAATCAGACATGGTATGGATTGAGATTTGCAGCGGGGTGTAAATCAAAGAGCAATCAAGCCGAAAGAAAAGATCAAGTCAAAGCAGAAGAGAGGACCCTGGTGCCTAGGGGAGAATCAGATCTGTGACTTGGATTAACGCAATGTTCAGGACGGCGGTCATGCGGGTCCTGAAGGAAGGCGGGCGTTCAAAGCGTGTTTTTCAGACGATGGGCGACGATCAAGTGGGTTGACTTTATCATGTGCAAGGGATGGGATGGTCAACAAGGCTTGTGAAGGACGCGGTTGTGCACTGGTGGTGCATGGTGCGGCAATATACTCAGGAGCATAGTGCAGGCAGTGTGTGCTATGGTGATGTGTGTGCTACAGGAGGCGTCCAGGCGGTTGCAGGTGTGCTGAAGACACGTGTTTTTCCATTAGTTGAGCTGTGGCAACAGGTAGTTTGACTGGTACGAGGTCGACGGTTGACGTTGATGACTGCGGCAATTTATAAAGGTTGACTGGGACAGCAGTTGTGGTGTTCTCTCAGTATTAGGAAAGCAGTCAGTTCAAGCAGGAGTATTGGATTCAGCAAGTTACTTCATGCATCAAGGAGATGAAGTTGTTCACTTCAGACAGGGCTAGTGATTTTGATTTGGACTATTCGGAGGTATCATGATTTACCGTGTTATTTGAGTAGTTGATGTTAAGATCAAGATGCAAGTCAGAGTTGAACGGATACTTTAGGGTGTGACGCTTGAGGTGGAGCTTGGGAGTAATCTAATTTTGCTTGGTGCGCTAGATGATGATGGTTAGTGTTCCGAGTTAAGTCAGATGAAGTAACCATGAAGATCATGAAGGGCGGCATGACTGTGTTGATAGGAGGAGAGAAGTTTACGCCAGGAGAAGCTGCAAGATACATCGTTGAAGGTGGAGTCATGAGGGATGAAATTGTGAAAGCAGTGTATTCTGAAGGGATGGGTCTCGCACAGACTCGTGGCTGTTGAAGATGAGCGGCCGAATGAGAAGGCTCAAGTCCGGTACACGGAGGTTCACACAAGATGATGAATTCAAGGTGGCAGGCATATTCGCCAAGGTGGAGTTTGTTAGAGTTTGTGTCGAATATGTGTACGGTTTCGGTTACGGCAGGACTTTGAGTTGTATTAGCGGTATAGGGTAGAGTCCTAGTCAAACTCTGTAACCCGGACCTCCTCATAAATATGAGAGGAGGGCTGTTGTTGTAACCAGGACGACTAGATGGCTTGGTTTGGGGATGCGGCGCTACCGCGGTGTACCCGGATGCTGGCATAGCTATCTGATAATGGGGAGGAGCGCCCATAGTCATGCTCCGGGGATGTAGGCTTCGGCCGAACCTCGTTAACAAACATCGTGTCTTCAGAGTCGTCTGTGATTGTGCATGGCTATCTCGAACCAGCTCTGATACCACTTGTTAGAAAACAAGCATGCGGAAGCGACTATGGATCGATCGAGATACCCATGCACAATCACAGATGACTTCAGAGGCACGATGTTTGTTAACGAGGTTCAGCCGAAGCCTATGTCCTCGGGGCATGACTATGGGCGCTCCTCCCCATTATCAGATAGCTATGCTGGCATCCGGGTACACCGCAGCAACGCCGCACCCCCAAACCAAGCCATCTAGTCATCTTTGGTTACAACAGCAGCCCTCCCCTCATATTTATGAGGAGGTCTGGGTTACAGAGTTTGACTAGGACTCTACCCTATACTGCTAATACAACTCAAAGTCCTACCGTAACCGAAACCGTACACATATTAGACACAAACTCTAACAAACTCCACCATGGCGAATATGTCCGCCACCTTGTATTCGTCATCTTGTGTGAACCTCCGTGTACCAGACTTGAGCCTTCTCCTTCGGCCGCTCATCTTCCCCTTCAGAGCACACTGCTTTCACAATTTCATCCCTCGTGACTCCACCTTCAATGGTGTATGTTGCAGCTTCTCCCGGCGTAAACTTCTCGCCTCCTATCAACACAGTCGTCGTGCCCTTCATGATCTCCATGGTTACTCCATCTGACTCACCTTGGAACACTAGCCATTATCATCCGGCGCACCAAGCAAAATTAGATTCCTCCCAAGCTCCACCTCATGCTTCACACCGTGAAGTATCCGCTCTACTCCTACTTGCATCTTGATCTTGACATCACCTACTCAAATAACACACCAAAATCATGTTACTTCCGAATAGTCCAAATCAAAATCACCAGCCCTGTCTGAAGTGAACAACTTCCTTCTCGTGCTGCATGAAAAACTTGCTGAATCCAATATTTCTGCTTGAACTGACTGCTTCTCTGATTCTGAGAGAACACCACCGCTGCTGCCCGAGTCAACCTTTAGAAATTGTCACAGTCATCGACCTCAACATTCGACCTCGTACCAGTCAAACTGCCTGTTGCCACAGCTCAACTAACGGAAAAACACATGTCTCCATACCACTCACGACCTCACTTGGACGCCTTCTGTAGCACACATGCACGCCACCATAGCACCCGCTTCTAGTACTATGCTCCTGCATATGTTGCCGCACCATCGCATCCCTCGCAAGCCTTATTGACCATCCCATCGCTCGCACAAGATAAAGTCAACCCGCTTGATCATCTCCCATCGTCTGGAAATACACACTACGAACGCCCGTCTTCCTTCAGGACCCGTGTGACCGTCTCGTCCCGAACATCGCGTTCCTCCAAGTCACAGATCTGATTCTCCCTTAGGCACTAGGGTCCTCTCTTCTGCTTTGACTTGACTCTGTTTTCTTTTGGCTTGATTGCTCTTTAATTTTATACCCTGCTGCACGTCCTCGTATCTAGCCTCCGCGCACCGTCTCTGCTTCCTAACGCCTCGTGCTGGAGCTTCCAGTGCCTCCCTGCTGTCCATGCAACGCCCATGTACCGCTACTGCCCGACGGCCGTCTTTGCTGCATCTCCATCCCTGCATGCACACGCATGCATCCTGCGTGCAGCTACGCACACGCAGCAAGCCTGCATGCAGCCATGCACATGCACGAGAACAAAAACAGCAGACCGTAGCCCGTGGGTGATCAGCTTTAGCCCTTGGGCCCTATGCGCCTAGAGTCGCCTGCTCCTGCACGTCTCAGGCCTTCCGCAATCCGTGTGCCTGAACTGGCCTGCTCGAGTCCCACCAAGACCTATGTTGACCGTAGGCACTTGCATGCCTGGACTCTGTCCGGATCCGAGCCGCCCGCGTACAGCCTGCACACGTTGGAACTTCATGGCCACATCGCCTTGGGCTCCCCACACGAGTTCGCCCTGCACCCGAAGCTCCGACTCCCGTACGTGGGAGTCCACATCGGAGCCGTCTTGCGCCTGCGCCAATAGAGTCCCATAGCTGCAATTGAACCGTACGAGCTCGAGTCCCATCCGATCCGTTGCGTTGCGTCTCTCCTAGCGTCCCGGGCGCCCACGCCATCCGCGTCCACGACTGGTGTACATCGCGCTGCACGGCCTTCACATGTAGCCTGCCTAGTCCTGCGTTCTGCACTTGGCCCCACACGCCCTAGAGCCCGCACCATGCCCGCGCGCCTCTTGCTTCCAACTCTCTCGTGGAAGTCCGCATCCGCACCGGACTCGTGCCCTCCTCTACGCGTGACCTAGCCTCCTGCGTCACGTTGCATCGACGCCGCCGGTCTCCGACCACCACGCCCGACTGGCGCAAGCCTCTACCAGTCTCCAACTTCTACATGCAGCCTCCCATGGTCCCTGCCATCAGCATGCATGCAGATCGCCATGCATCCTCATCATGCCGCCTTGCATGAAGCAGCAGCCTCACGCGTACGCATCTATTGCCAGTCAACACACATGCATGCAGCTCCACCTGCACAAAATTGCTCCCAACACAAGACCTTGCGCCATCAACTTTGCATCTAGAGATTATCTGCTACGTGTACCACATCGGATCTCTTGCAGCACCAAATCCAATCCGCAATCCTCCACCATATTACACCCTGGCCTCACATCCATGACACCACCAGCTCGACGTGTCATGATGCTAGCCTCCGTGTAACATCCTGGTCGCATCGCTGCTTCTGTCCGCTCCAATCTCTCCAGGCTCTTCCACGTCTGATCCCGCCTGAGGTCGTCGCCTATAACGATCTCGCCGGCCACCATGTTGACTCGATTATCACGTCTGATCAATCCCTATCAACTGCAGCCCACGAAGGGTTCAAGCTACCCGCCTGAAGTGTTCGACACCACCGATCAAATCGTCGATCGCCCCATGCTGCACCTTGCACCAAATCGAGCTTTCTTCTTAGCGCCCGTTGAGCATGTCCTCCTCGTGCTTCCACGTGATCCGCCGCATACATCTCGAGATCCAATCCAACCATAGCTTTGGTACCACTTGTTAGAAAACAAAGGACTTTGAGTTGTATTAGCGGGATAGGGTAGAGTCATAGTCGAACTCTGTAACCCGGACCTCCTCATAAATATGAAGGGAGGGCTGCTGTTGTAACTAGGACGACTAGATGGCTTGGTTTGGGGGTGCGGCGTTGCCGCGGTGTACCCGGATGCCAGCATAGCTATCTGATAATGGGGAGGAGCGCCCATAGTCATGCCCCGGGGATGTAGGCTTCGGCCGAACCTCGTTAACAAACATTGTGTCTTTGGAGTCATCTTTGATTGTGCATGGCTATCTCGATGGATCCATAGGTGCTTCCACATGCTTGTTTTCTAACAACACTTTTGAGCGATCGAGAGTACCTCTAGGAAAACTTGCCTTTGTTTGAAAATCTTTAAAAACACCTGAGAAGAAAGTCCTAAAAGAGATGTCCTGACCTAGAGCCTGCAACTGAGTTGTTCTTTCTCTCAACTACCCAAGACATTGTAAGTCAAAAAGATGCACCATAGGTATTGATCCATCGGTTGAGAACGCATCCTCAAGGTCGGTAATGGTTGCCTAAGTCGGTGCACATGCAAAATGGGGTCGATGCATGGTCGAGCGGCCACAACCTATGGCTGATGAGAACATGCCAACCAATGATATGACCAAGGCCCACAAGATGGAGTTTGAAGTCCAATCTGAATTGAGGTCCAATTTATTGGTGAGGCCGGTTCACACTGCAGGAGCAGGCCTCATGAAAACGGACGCCCAGGCCACATACGGGCTCTGTTTGGGACGTTCTACATATCAACGGAAAGCTAAGGAGATAAGCTTTCAAACCAAACTAGTTCCACACCTCTTGGACTTAGGAATCGACAGAAAATTGCGTTGCAAATTGACGTTTAGAATCTGCCAGGGTGCTGCAACGCCGCTTGTTGGGCTTGAAGGCCTTGTACGCCCTAGGGTTGCTCTGCCACCCCCTTGGCCGCCCCCTATATAATCAATAGCCATCATTAGGTTAGGTTTTGGGGTTTTGCTTAAATTTATCTATCGTCGAACAGTTTCGCCATGGAGAATACTCCAGTTTGTGGAACCCCAGCTCGTGAGATTAATCCTTTCGATTCGCAAATTTAGTTTGCATCTACCGTGTTCTTGCTTGTGTTCTTCGATTCATAGGCAGGGATAAGCCTTCATGGCGAGGTCAATCGTGTGTGCATGGTTGATAACTAGACGTGACATGGTGCTGCGATTGTAGGTTTCGAATTGTATTGATTGGAAGCCGGATCGTGTGTGTGTCATGCCTTTGCCAAATCGATAGTTATCTCCACCTGACGGAAGATCGAGAACCCTCTGTCCCCATGAATGGCCGGGCGACCATGTGTTATCCTCTGGTTGGTTGCATGTTGCTGCCCCTGGATTGCTGACGTCATCGATCTTTGTATGATGTTCTTCTGACGCTTAGATACATTGGATTCTTGATTGCAAGGTTGGATTTTGCTCAACTTGTGTTTCTTTGCATGCTGGTCAAAGGATGGATTCTGTGACATGGTCGAGCGACCATGTAACATGGTTGGGCGACCATACTTCTTGGGCCAAAATGTTGTATTGGACCTTTAGGTGGCAGCCCATGGCAAATGGAGGTTGAGCGGCCATATTGGATGGTCGGCCGACCATGGTGGATGGCCGGGCGACCATGGGTGGTGGTTGGCCGGCCATGCTCATTTGCATGATTGCCTTACTTTGTGTCCTTTTCCATGTTTTGCATCATTTCCTTCATTATTTTGGACATGACAAGCTCCTGCATGCAACATTCTGTCAAGGGACCATGTGGTGTGGCCGGGAAGCCAAGGTGATGGCTGGGCAACCATGGGTAGTCCCTGGGTGGCCAAGATTATGGCCGAGCAGCTACAATTGGTGGCTGGGCTGCCATGGAGATGGTCGGCGGGCCAGGTAAGGTGGACGGGCGACCATGGACCATACCGCTCAGCATTATTAATTCTTGCAATGGCCATAACTTTTGCGTTTGGACTCCAGATTGAGTAAACCAAAACTCCATTTTGATTATCACGATGAGCTCTCTGCAATGGTTTGGTTCTTGAGGGAATTTATGATAATTTATAATTGTGTTATTTGTAATTCATTCTCAAGCCCTTTTGTGCGTTATTTTTCTCTTGCTCCAGTTGATATTCTTTTGCATGGAATTTGAGCATCTCCCTATGATACATCAAAAATGTTGCATAGGGCATCGAGTGTCCAGTGTACGTTTCCATTGGAGGGACAGGGCCCTAGATGGATTAGAATTCGCTGGACAAAGGAGTCATCGTTGAGGTCTGGAATAGCCCAGGGCATGCTTGCGGCTGGCGCCGTAGAGTTGCTTGGTGCGAAGGTCACGCGTAGGGAGCGCTGAAAGGTCACGACCGCATTATCAGGGCCGTACGGCATTCCACCCGCCAAGGCGGGGCCTTGGAAGGCGTCGTTCAAGGCGTCGGTGTCCTCTGGCGGAACCATGCTGGCGATGAGTTGGAGTTCGTCCTCAGGCGAAGCGATGAAGTCCAAGCTTCCGAAAGAAAGCTTGGTCCCTGATGTTGGCGTCTCTTAGCCTTTACAGGTTTTACTCCGCAAGTGCACAGAGACCATTGTAACCTTTCACTCAGAGTATTCCGAGTATCGTAAAATATCGACAGGGAAGCGGTAGGCTCAAGAGTATAACTGAATAAACTCAAATCGAATAATCTGTAAACTTAGATAAATTATACCAACTAGTAGTCTACAGGGTTAAGCGTGATACGGATAGGTGTATGGTGGAGTTGTAAGCGTATCAGAGAATCCATAGAAAGGTATAGTTGTTTGGGAGGACAACGAGTGGGATAAAGTCACCAAACTTCAGTCTAGCGGCTGCAAAGATCTTCTGTGTCTAACTAAGCTATTCAAACAAACAAGTTAGGGTCTTGCGTCGAGCGAAATTCTAGAGTCTCGAGGGTACCAGGGGGTAGATAGCAAGTCCCGAAAGAGAGTCTGGCTAACACCTACGGGCCTCCCGAATGACGGGCTTGGACTACACAGGCACACGACACGCTGTCACCGAGTGGGTGTTTACGCGGCTTATGTACGAATATTTTGTACCATTTTACATAGTTTTTCATGGTTTTTAAGCGTCAACTATATCTTTTACTAACATTTATCACCGATTATTGTGGATTTTGCAATATTGTCTTGGAAATATGCTATATATGATTTTTGCAGGTTTTTGACCTATTTTTTCGCGAAATTCACAACGTTCTACGTCGAGTAAAAAAGGACCCCTGAAGACGACATTCATTGAAGATAATGATCGAGGAAGGCTTGGCTAATTCATACTCCTCCCTATATTAATCAAGGTTTTCTGATCAGAAACTTCAAGAAGGTATCAAGAACTACAAGGAATTGAAGATGATTATTCAATAAATTCATCAATTAATATCAAAGACTAGAAGACTTCATTAAAGCTCGGCCCATAAAGAAGATTCCAGAAGCCCAAGAGTCCACAAAAGCCCCGAACAAACATTACTTAAGCATCAAGGAACTACCCCGCGAAAGATGGAAAGAAGAGGACGCAAGAAGAGTCCGGGTCGGCCGACCCAGACCCTCCTGGTCGGCCGACCCGACCGCCCACGACGTCGGTTCGAGTTTTCTTTTCTCCCACGATATCTCGAGGGTATAAATAGTGAGCATAGGCCTCGGGGCAAGGTATCCAATTCATTATCAAGGCGCGAAGACGGCGACAAGAGGGACCACAACTAGAAGAAAGTAGAGGGTCGAGTTTTTAGTCTAGGGATTAGAGTTCTTCTAGTTCCTGGAGGTGATTAGAGGCCTTGAACGGTGCTCTAATTACCTTGCTCCAGAGGATCAATTGTATCATCGAGGGAAGGGATGATCATGGATGTAATCTTGTAATCTTGATACAGTTTATTAATGAAGTATTGTCTAATTATCATGTTCTTGTTCTAATTATGCTTGTCCTAGCTCTAATTAGCTTTAGATCTAGATGCTTGTTGATTAGATCATGTTATTAAGGGTGTTATTCATCTAGCGATCTTGATCTCTGATCTAGTTTACTAATGATATGGTTGTGTTTCTAGTTCTTGTAATCATGGTGATTAGAAGTTCTAGTTGCTCTAATTATGTTATTAGACTATGCGAAGTAATTAGAAGCGCATTCTCTAATTATGTATGCTTGTTGAGAGTTTCTCGTCAATTACCTGGTTACTAGTGATAGTAGAGCCCGGGGAAAGGTTAAACTCGATCTATGGGGTTAGATTGGTTGATCTTGATTTAATGCTTTGATGAATATGCTTGAACATACTTGTTTACCTTGAGCTGCTAGTTATCTCGCTACTCTATTCTTGAAGTGGCGCCCATATATCGCATATGCTTTGGATCCAATTAGAGCTTGATTAGAGAGCTGGTTAATACCTTTTAATTAGTGTTCTAGTTATGTTCTAATTGTTTATCTTATGTTTATATAGTATAGTTTCTATTAGATTAGGCTAAGGATTGGCTTAGATCAAGGATTGGTTTAGATATAGATTAGATTACCTTTTTACCTTTAGTTTAACTTTAATTCCTGTTAATTAGAGAATACTAGCTCGTTCCTTGGATTGACAAAACCCATGATACTCATTCTGAGGAAAAGTTACATACGATACTATCGCTTGCAGTATAAGGTTTACCATGCTTAAGTGATGTCAACATGCTTTTCTGGCGCCGTTGCCGGGGAACTAATTAGTCATTCTCTAATTAACTTGAGTTTGTATATATTCAACTTTTATCTTGTACATATAATTTTAGCTTTTATCTTTTGTATATAATTTTGGTTTTTGTATATTTTAGCTTTTTCCTTTATTTATTCTTGCGCCATATGTATATATATATATGATTTTTATCTTATTCTCTTTTGAATTTTTCTTTGTTTACCCTTTGTGAATAATAATTTTTATGTATATTTATAATATTGCTTTTTAGTTTAGTGTAAATTATCTAGACTTTAGTTTTTCTACATATATATTCTCTGCCACTAACATTAGCAGGGATGGATGGACCAATGTCTAACAAACCAACTAATTATGTGGATGATCCAGAGAAGTTACTAAGAAAGTCCCGAAGCTCTGCCCAATTTTCTCGGAAACAAGACGAAACTCTGCCGGAGATGGAAAACGACAACAACCAAGAAAGGAGGCTCGTGGAGCTATGTGTGCCGACTTCAGCCGATTTGAAGATCAGATATCTCACTCCACCTCAGAGAGCATTCGAGATCAGAAGCTCAGTGATCAGCATGGTGCAGAATCAACCGTTCAGTAGGAAGGAAGACCCGAATCAACACTTGAAGACGTTCTTGCAGATCTGCAACACCTTCAACATCGATGGAGTCACCAATGATCAGATCAAAGCAAGGCTTTTCCCATTCTCACTGATGGGGAAGGCTCACCAGTGGCTGTCCACACTTCCAGAAACTACAATCAACAACTAGCAGCAGTTGCTACAAGCTTTCATCGCTAAGTACTTTTCACCTAGGAAGACTCAAGCTCTGCGCAACAAGATCTCAACATTTGTGCAATACCCCACGGAGGCATTCGATGAAGCTTACGAGAGATTCAACGACTATGTGCCAGCCTGCCTTCATCACAATTTTTAGAAGTGGGACTTAATCCAGAAGTTCTACGGTGGACTCAACGCAGTGTGTAGAGCTCAGATCGACGCATCGTCCGGAGGATCAATTCTCAGTCTCACTCCTACAGAGACCGAAGCTTTGTTCAAGAAGATCGTCGAGAATGGAGCCTGGGGAACAGGAGCAGATAGGGTGGCACCTACCCCATCCACTGGAGTAGTGAAGAGTGTGCTGGAAGTGGACCAGGTGGAGATCTTAGGTGGAAAGATCGACTCACTTGTGAGAAGGCTCAAGAAGATGGAAAGCGACAGAGCAGAGGAAGTGAAGTCTACAGAAGCCAAGATGACTTGTGAAGAGTGTGGAGAATATGGACATTCAAGAAAGCTAAGGCTTTGGACTATGCAAGAAAGGAAGGTTGGATTCCTCCATCCAACTATAGACAGAATCGAACCTATGAGACTTGCCAGTTCAGTGGACGCCAAAGCACAGAGTGAAGACGAACCTGAAGTGACAGTGGAAGACACGAGGATACTACCAGAAAAGAGCAGGGTTTGAGTGAACAAGATAGATGAGCATTTCAATAAGTTTCTTGAAGTGATCAAGCAGCTATATATCCATATGCCATTGCTGGATGCACTTTGTCACACCCGGTTTTAGAAACAAAACCAAGTCCTCACCATGTATGTGCCAGGATCAATTTAACCACATACACAGCATAAACAAAAGTAATAACACAACCAGTACTTTAACTTAAGAGTAATAACCAATATTACAGACCATAGTGTCTTTATCGAAACCGAGTATCTTAACGAGAACGAAATAACTAAACGATAGCGGAAGATGACCAATGCCCCATAGGCGACTGACGGATGGCACACCAGCCTAGAACTCGTCGTAGTCTTGGAACTCTTGGTTAGGATTCATCACCTTTCCCTTCTGGATCTGAGCAGCAGTTGCAATGGATACAACGTGGTATAAAACAAGCAAGAATGAGTACATCCCGTACCTAGCAAGTATTCCGTTTAGGATAAAAGTGGACTGGCTTTATAGTGAACAGGCATAGCAGTTGCTTTTAGTTGGTCAAATTTTATTACTAGCAATGATTAGCATAACCTATCCCTTTATTATAAAGACAGTAAAACATAATAAGTAAATAAGCATGAACCATAACCATAACCGTTGTTATCACCATCATTACCATGATCTCCATAAGCCACTTTCTTTGAAAACTCTAATTTGTGAGGGCCCAGGCCGCTCTTAACCGTGAGCACGGCCGATATATCAGTTTTAAACACTCTCGAGAGGTTGTACAACTTTACCCACAAGTCATGATTCCCATTTGCCTCGGGCTGTATGGGCCTTCAAACACTGACCTTTGGTGAGTCGGCAGGGTTTCACTACGAGACCTTTACAAAGAATTCCTAGAGTTATGGCCCACTCGTTACAGGTTACTCTAGTTGACTAAAGATATGAGAGTTCCGTTCCAAAGGGTGACAAATCAAACTGCACCACATTGGCAAAGGGCAAAGTCCCATATCCCCCAGACCCCTCATACGCCATGTTTTAGGAAAGTAAGCCAAAACTCTAGTTCATCTAATTAATCAGTCAAGCCCAGTGCCCATGTGAGTCTTGTGGTTGTACTGTTTTCCTAGGTGGTCGCTCGGCGAACCGATCCTTAGGGTGAAGCACTTAGGCAAAACCAACAAAACATGCCCAAGTCTCCATGTTGCTAAAACCAAACTTTTAACATCATGTTCATCATTAATTAAGCAATATTAGTAACATAAATAAAGTGAGTTGAGCGGAAGCAATTAATTTACAATATCACAGCCCATCCCAAGTTTCATCGGCAAATAAAGACATATGGGGCTAGTCATCCTTAATAGGAGCAATCACATTGGGCTTTAGATTGTGTAATTAATGTAAATAGGACATAGGTCAAAGAATACTTGCCTTCCTCAGCAAAAACTTGCTCAGGAACTTCCCAAGATTGGTTTTCAGCAAACACGGACGAATTGTCGGCTACACGTGGCACACATACAAGCAATAAGTACAAACCATCTGAAACAGTACACCAAACATCATAAACAGAGATTAAAAAGGACTTAGATCTAATCTACGCATTAACACGATTCAATAGGTTCAAGAATCGCTCAAATCGGAGTTAAAACGCAAAAGATATGATTAAAACAAGATAAAAGGCTTAAAATAAAAGAGATTTGAACTTCTAGGGACTAAACCGTGAAAACCAGGGGCTTCTAAATAATAGATCTGGACTGCGGGTTAATTCCTGGAAACCTTAGGGGCTCTTTTGCAAAACTGCCACGCTGACCGGTATTGACTCCGGATCGCGCGGCTTGTGGCCGTTGGATCAAGATCAGACGGCTCACATTAGATCGGGGAAAGATGGCGGCGGGTTTGGCCAGCGCTGCCCGCGGGATGCGGCGGAGGATCGTCGGAGTTCCGCGATTTCGCGGCTCCGGTGGACTAGAGCGTTCGGGGTTTGGCGCGGGAGCTAGAGGGGGATGCGGCGAAGCGGGTGGGGCGGTTTAGGCGGCGGCGCATCGGCCGTAGATGGCCGGCGACAGAGCGAGGCGGAGGCGGAGCTCCGGCGAGGAATTCCCGCCTGCGTAGAGTGAGATTGAGGACGAGAGCTAGCTAGGGAGACTCCTCACCTCAAGGCGAAGCTACGGGTGCGGATGGCTTCGACGGAGAGGCGGCAGCGGCGTACAGTGACGAGCGGGCGGCGGTGGGTGGTGCTCCTGCGTGAACCGACACTGCGGTGAGCTCGATTCCGGCGAACCAAAGCAAAACCAAGGCTGGGATTAGGCGTTTAGCCGTTCTACCTTGCAGCCAAGCTTATGGGGCTGATCTAGTCGTCGGCGGCGGCTCCCCATGGCGGATTCCGTCGCGAGCTCGAGGTGAACCTGTGGCGTGGCGATGCAAGAACTAGGGCACGAGGGCGGCTAGGGCTTGAGTGTTCGATGGCTAGGGCCTCGGGGTTCGGCGGCTTTTATAGGGGCGCCACCGTAGTTTGCGGAGGAGGCAAGGAAAGGGTGGCGCGCGTAGGAGTTCGGCACGTGTCGGACTCGGAGTCCGCGTTCGCCCGCGGCGCGCTTGAGCTAGGGAAAGGAAAGGAAGGGCGCAGAGAAAGGGAAGGGAGGGGTTCGGTGCGGGATCCATGGAGGCAAAGCGAAGAACGCGGGCGCGGGCGGAGTCTGGCTTGTTCAGGGGCAAGTGGCGAGTCCGCTCCGGACTCTGTCTTCGGCGCGCGTCGGAAGAGAAAGAATGGAGGGAGGGGATGACAGGTGGGCCCTACCTGTCAGTGGCGGAGGAGAGAAAGGCGCAGGTGGGTTCCTGGCTGTAGCAGCGCGAGTGGGCCGGCGGGGGAAAGGAGAGGGAGGTGGGCCGGAAAAGGAAATGGGCCGGAAGAGACTGCTGTGGTTGACTGGGCCAAAAGAGAAAGAAGATAGGGAAAAGAGAAAAGATCTTTTCCACATTTGTGTTGAAATTTGTGAGATATTTGAAGAACTCAAATGAATTTGAGTTCAAACAAAGCAATGCAAATCAATCAAGAAAAGATGCAGCAGCATGAATGCTCATGAAAGTTGATCCTATGATTTATTTTACTTGATTAATTTGGAAAGACAAACAAATAATATTGGAGTCATGTATAAACAACCAAACTTTAAAGCAATTTAGGTAATTTCGCAAAGAATTTTCATATAGCAAAATCAGGGTGTTACACACTTCAAGTTCCCATTTATGCCAAGTACTTCAAGGATATACTAGCTAACAAGAGGAAAATGCCATCTGAGAGTGTGAAGTTAATAACTGAGTGTAGTGCAGCTATCATGGATACTCCTTTGCAGATGAAGGCAGATCCGGGATGTCCCACTATCCCATGCTCTATTGGTGCACTCAACATTGACAAAGCTCTTTGTGATCTAGGAGCAAGTGTAAGTGTCATGCCTAAGTCAGTGTTTGACAAACTGAAGCTGCCAAAGCCAGAGCCCACATCCATGTGGCTAAGCTAGCAGATCGCTCAGTCGGATATCCAGAAGGAGTAGCTGAGAACGTGCCAGTCAAGATTGGAGCAAATCTTGTACCAGTTGACTTCGTTATTCTGGAGATGGGAGGAAGCACAAGATCACCATTGATACTTGGAAGGCTCAAGCCAACATCAATGTGGAAGAAGGAATGTGGAACAAGGGATGATCAAGTTCAACATCAATGGAGAATCAAGTTCGTTCAAATTTCGTCCAAGATTCGAGGTGTGTCAAGCAATTGAATAGGACGAAGCTTGAAGATGAAGACTCATCTGCAATGTCCACGCGGGACATTGGTGGGTGCCCAGAAGAAGTTAGGCTGAAGGACTTATCTCAAGCGCTTATGGGAGGCAACCCAGCTGTTTTTAGAAAGTTTTTATTTAGTTTAGTTTTTAGCTTTTCTTAGAGATAGATTAAAGATTCTAGTGTTAAAGTAAACCATGGTCAAAGTTAATAAAGGGTTTAGATTAGTTAAAATTTGATTTTAAGCTTTTATAATAATAGATGGCTACTCTCACTTACGTAGCTGTCTAATTTTTAAAAATTACGAAGCCTTTGCCGATTTTGAATTCGATTCGATTTTTAAAGCGATTTATAAAATGAAAAAGAGAGACATTTTTCTTAGGTTTTACTCTCTAAATTATTATATAATTTCAAAATCTTCTCTCTAATTTATTCAAAAACTAGGCGCATACCTAAACCACGCTAAAAAAATAAGATGAGTACATTCAATTCAATTCATGAATTCAATTGCTTATCTTTATTGTGAAATTAATTCGGTTAAATGACTAAACATTTGTTTTTATGCAAAATAAAACATAGGTTTTAGAATAGCAAATAAAACTATCTTAAAATTAAAATCTATGTTGAGTGTTATAAACATTGTGTGCTTTTAAAACCTACTATAGTAGGCATATTAATAAATATTTATATTGCATAATTGCAAATTAAGGACATAGAATTAGTGAAGACAATCAACTTCTTCATAAAGAAAGGTTAAATTAGGCAACATAGGATCCTCTTTAGTATAATATAACCAGCAAACATTGTGATGTAGGTAATAATTAAAAGTTTGATAGGAAAAAAATCAAAGGACTGGCATCCAAGGGAACAAACTTTAAAGCCTTGATTAGTTTTCTGTCAAAACCTGCATGCATGTCAACAATCTTGCTGTAGAAGCCATCCATTATTGCTAGGAATTCTATGAGTAGCTTACAGGAGAAGTTTGGACGTGAGCAGGGCCTGATGGCGCCTGGCTCGGCCGACCAGCCTCCCTTGGGTGGGCCGACCCCAGCCAAACCTACACCAGATCGACCTCCCCTTTAAGCCACCTCTTTGCCTATAAATTGAAAGTTTATGTTGCTGCGTTTCATCACCATAGCCACTACCACCAGTTCAGAAACCACCAGGAGAAGAAGTAGAGTAGTAGTTTTGAGAGAAAAAATCGAGAGGAAGATGAAGAAGTTCTTCAAGAAGGCTTTCAAGAGTACCTTATCTAGGGGAAGCTCCTTCCAAGAGGAGGATAGTTCATCAAGGCCTACATCAAGGAGACACTCTGTCTGTCTCCGAGATGGGGAGTTCCGACTCCGATCGTAGTCTTCGTTGCGATCAAGGCCTACATGGGTGCTCTTCCCATTTCGCCGTCAATGTCGATGAAGTGGTAGAACCAACAAGGAGGGGGACCCGTTCTTCTACCCGAGTTCAAGATCAAGCCCCTCAACCGATGAATGTTGATGAAGATCAGTGGAAGTACACACCGGAAGGATTTTCGCTCCGCACATCTATTGAAGAGCAGAGGTATAACAGTTGCCAGGATCGCATTACCGCCAATTTCGATCTAGACTTCGATTTCCTAGGCCGACTAGATTTTGCTCCAAGTATAGAGAAGGCTTTTAAACATTTGGGCTGGAGTAATTTCATTCATCCTAGTGCTACATATCAGAGGGATATAGCACTAGAAATTATGACTACCATGGATATAGTCAGTTCCTCTGATTTAAACAACACCTTGACGTTTAGATTAAAAGAGGACTGGGTGCACATATCCTTTGGCAGATTGGTTTTTTATTGGGATTTTGGGAGAATACACCTGGTAATATTGAGGTTAACCAAGACGTCCTAGAGAGTTTTTGGTTACAAATTGCTGAAAATTCTTCCAAGGAGAGAATGAGAATAATTAATCCCATAATCAGAATCATCCATAGGTTCATGACTATCAAAGTTTTAGAGAGGCTAGATGATATTAAGGTGCAGATTGCTGAATTGAAATGGCTTTATATTGCGCTCTGTCAGCCCATGGGGATTAATCTAATTAACTCCATGATCAACCATTAGATTGTCCAGAGAAATAGAAACACAAGAGTACTTGGATTTGGGCACTATCTTACTATAATTGCTTCTACATTAAACCCCAATTTAGTGTTTAATCCAAGTTTCACAAAGTTACCAGCCAGCATTGATGAGAATTCTTTGAGGAAAGGAAAGTATATTTATGGAAACAAGAATACTGGTTTCTTTGTTAGCAAAACCAATTTCAGAATTCCTAGTCCTAGACTTGCTTTATTTGCACAAGGAAGAACTGATTGGTTGGAGAAGTTCATGACTGAGGAAGGAGAATCGAGTCAGCAACCGCCATCATCTGGATGGGGCGCCTGGGAGACACCACCTGCACAGCCAAGTCAGCATTTCATGGCTGAAGAATTCAGAGCAGGATCATCATCTCAAATGCCCGTGTTTAATCCAAGGCTGATTAGCTCATTTGATCTTATTACTACCCCGGTGTTCAATCCCTCAACACAATTTCCCCTTCCTCCAGCTTTTGTTCCGAGAAGTGCAAGATATCATGCTCCTGAATTCATTGCAACTCAGAACATGCCTCAGCAAGCATTCTATGGCATAGAGACTATGGCTGCAGAAAATTATCAGATTATTGATCAAATCAGGATGAACACTAACTAGTTTGAGCAGAATACTCAAACCATAGAAGAGCAGCTACACAATCTGAGGCTATGGAACTAGAGACGTCATTAGTGAAGACCATTGGTTTACACTTGTATTTTCAGTTTTTATTTCTTTATTTTCTTATCATGTATTTTATTTTTGTTTTTATTTTTGTTTTGAGTGCTTTTATTTTCAGTGAGAGTTTATAATCTAATGTCCATGATTAAACTAAGTTTATACTCTGACTAATTCAATTTAAGTGAACTATGATTGACATTTATATAGTAGATATGATATTTCATAAAGACCCACATGTTATTCATGTTTTGATTTCATTTTTGTTTGTCATAATAAATCTCCTTAAAATTTTATTTTGAGCTATCAACTCTATGATCAAGTTTTTGATGATTATTTTATATAGGCCCTATCTATTAGAGCTTTATTCTTAAAACTATAGTTCGGTCAAATTTAATTCTTGGTTGAGTTGGATTAAGATTTGAATCTAGGGTTTGAGACTTCAAAGCTGGTCATTCGAACTTGTTTTATCTTTTCATTTTGCCAGCCATTTTATCCATGCATTGTAATTCTCTAAATTGGAGAGATTGCAAACTTCGCTGGATATCCATCCATTAACCAAGAATATCATTTCATATATCTTCTTTTGCCACAACCCATTAATTTTCTGGAGTATGAAAGAAATTTTAAATAATGTTCTCCCCTGTTATCTTTGTTTAAAATAATCAAGGATGAGTATTATCTAAGAGTGGGGATGGAGTTGGAGTTAGGGGTCTTTGAGGAGGCTTGTCTAAAAAAATGTGTGTGGACGCCACACATATAAAAATAAAAGAAAGAAAAAAAAGAGAGACCAAGTGGTCGAAGTAGAATTAGTTGTCTAAAAAAATATATGTTGCTCATTGATTTCCTATGTTTTATGGAATATGACTTAATCTGTTAGAAATACTCCAAAAGATTTTCCAACCATATGCAATCCGATAACAAGGACTTCATTTGTGCCTTGAGATCAATAATTTATTTGCATATGTCCACTTTTCTATATTTATTTCTTCTTTTCTTTTAATTATTATAATTTTCATGACCTTTTTTGAGAAGTCTCAGTGATACCAGCAGATTCTTTTCTTAGTTTGATAATATATTGAGTTTAAATTTTGATTAGGATACTTACCAAGCTCCAAATAAGCCTACACTTATATATTCTTATAGTTTAGTTCAGTTTTCCACACATATATTGAGAGCGTCGAAAGATGAGAGTAATTTTTGGGCCATATATATATTTTAATCTTTGACACTTGATCCTTTTTGAAAATTTTATTTGAAAAATAAGGAGATTTGTTATTGATGAAATTTGATTTCTTCTTATATAATTGTGGAGTTTGCTTACATCAATATCTATTTATCTATATGGATTGTTGGTCTAAAACATAGAAAAAATTTGAGAGTTTAAATTAAGTTTGATTAATTGATATTAGTTTATAAGTAAACTTATTTATAAAATTTGACTTACTCGAGGACGAGCAAGGTTTAAGAGTGGGGATGTTGTTGACGCGGCTTATGTACGAATATTTTGTATCATTTTACATAGTTTTTCATGGTTTTAAAGCGTCAACTATATCTTTTACTAACATTTATCACCGATTATTGTGGATTTTCCAATATTGCCTTGGAAATATGCTATATATGATTTTTGCAGATTTTTGACCTATTTTTTCGCGAAATTCACAATGATCTACGTTGAGTAAAAAAGGACCCCTGAAGACGACATTCATTGAAGATAATGATCGAGGAAGGCTTGGCTAATTCATACTCCTCACTGTATTAATCATGGTTTTTTATCAGAAATTTCAATAAGGTGTCAAGAGCTACAAGGAATTAAAGATGATTATTCAATAAATTCATCAATTAATATCAAAGACTAGAAGACTTCGTTAAAGCTCGGCCCATAAAGAAGATTCTAGAAGCCCAAGAGTCCACAAAAGCCCCGAACAAACATTACTTAAGCATCAAGCAACTACCCCGTAAAAGATGGAAAGAAGAGGACACAGGAAGAGTCCGGGTCGGCCGACCCAGACCCTCCTGGTCGGTCGACCCCACCCCCACGACGTCGGTTCGAGTTTTCTTTTCTCCCACGATATCTCGAGGGTATAAATAGCGAGCATAGGCCTCGGGGCAAGGCATCCAATTCATTATCAAGGCGCGAAGACGGCGACAAGAGGGACCACAACTAGAAGAGAGTAGAGGGTCGAGTTTCTAGTCTAGGGATTAGATCATGTTATTAAGGGTGTTATTCATCTAGCGATCTTGATCTCTGATCTAGTTTACTAATGATATGGTTGTGTTTCTAGTTCTTGTAATCATGGTGATTAGAAGTTCTAGTTGCTTTGATGAATTTATTAGACTATGCGAAGTAATTAGAAGCGCGTTCTCTAATTATGTGTGCATGTTGAGAGTTTCTCGTCGATTACCTGGTTACTAGTGACAGTAGAGTCCGGTGAAAGGTTAAACTCGATCTAGGGGGTTAGATCAATTGATCATGATTTAATCATGCTTTGATGAATATGCTTGAACATACTTATTTACCTTGAGCTGCTAGTTATCTCGCTACTCTATTCGTGATGTGGCGCCCATATATCGCATATGCTTTGGATCCAATTAGAGCTTGATTAGAGAGCTGGTTAATACCCTTTAATTAGTGCTCTAGTTATGTTCTAATTGTTTATCTTATGTTTATATAGTATAGTTTCTATTAGATCAGGCTAAGGATTGGTTTAGATCAAGGATTGGTTTAGATATATATTAGATTACCTTTTTACCTTTAGTTTTACTTTAATTCCTATTAATTAGAGAATACTAGTTCGTTCCTTGGATTGACAAAACCCATGATACTTATCCTGGAAAAAAGCTACATACGATACTGTCGCTTGCAGTATAAGGTTTGCCACGCTTAAGTGCTGTCAACAAGCTTTTCTGGCGCCGTTGAGGTACTAATTCGTCATTCTCTAATTAACTTGAGTTTGTATATATTTAACTTTTATCTTGTACATATAATTTTAGCTTTTATCTTTTGTATATAATTTTGGTTTTTGTATATTTTAGCTTTTTCCTTTATTTATTTTATTTATTCTTGCGCCATATGTGTGTGTATATATATATGATTTTTATCTTTTTCTCTTTTGAATTTTTCTTTGTTTACCCTTTGTGAATAATAATTTTTATGTATATTTATAATATTGCTTTTTAGTTTAGTGTAAATTATTTAGACTTTTGTTTTTCTACATATATATTCTCTGCCACTAACATTAGCAGGGATGGATGGACCAATGTACAACAAACCAACTGATTATGTGGATGATCCAGAGGAGTTACTAAGAAAGTCCCAAAGCTCTGCCCAATTTTCTCGAAAACAAGACGAAACTCTGCCGGAGATGGAAGACGACAACAACCAAGAAAGGAGGCTCATGGAGCTATGTGTGCCGACTTCAGCCGATTTAAAGATCAGAGATCTCACTCCACCTCAGAGAGGATTCGAGATCAGAAGCTCAGTGATCAGCATGGTGCAGAATCAACCGTTCAGTCGGAAGCAAGACCCGAATCAACACTTGAAGACGTTCTTGCAGATCTGCAACTCCTTCAACATCGATTGAGTCACCAATGATCAGATCAGAGCAAGGCCATGTGGATAGGATGGCACGCTATAAACGTGTTCAAGCGGAGCTTGAACAACAATAGACCTTCCTGGATCAGAGGAGGGGGTCTAGCTAGAGCCTAGCATCTAAGTCTAGGATTGGGTTATAGCACCGGCAAGAGTATCAAGGTTTGAAGTAACTAAGACAAACACAATCTAAGCCTAGCAAGTATGCAAAGAAAGGTACACCATACTTGCAAGAGTAAGAACCAAAGTAAAATATAACTGAATTATATTGAAGATAATCTGAATCCAAAAGATACAAGAGTTTTGCCACAGACTCAAAGATAACTCCGGAGACTCTATGGCAAAGCTCGACTCAACTCTAACTCCCAGGACTATCCTAACTACTAAGAAAAGAGTGAAGCACTCTAAGATAGCTCTTGAACTCAACTCCACACCTTGCAAATGAGCTCCAGGGGCCTATTTATAGCTTGTACAAGTGAGGGGGCATTTGTAGGCAGGGAAGGTCGGTTGGGTGCAGAAGTCGGTGGCCGGCCGACCATAGGTGGTGGTCGGGCGGCCACCCGATGTGCCGACTTTGCACATCTGACGGTTGATCTCTGCCCTGGAAGTCTTAGAAACTTCCCATGTCGGTTTGCATGCAAGTCGGTAAAGTCAAGTGGTCGGCCGACCACTTGATTCACCGATTTTGTATATCTGGTGGCTGAGAAGACCTCCCCAAGTCGGTTGACAGTTAGAACGGTTGTTGCATGTGGAAAATGCCGCCGAGGCGTGGTCGTGCGGCCACACTAAGTGGTCGGGCGGCCACGTGTTTTGCTCTAATTTGTTGCATGTTGTTTCCCTCGGATCCTTGACATCACCATCATGTGTTTGTTTGCATGTAGGATTGATGACATGGCACCTGAGTGGTCGTGGACCCATCCCACGTGGTCATAGGTCCAAACACACCCAGGAGGGTGGCCGGGCGGCCACTGCCCATGGTCGGCCAGCCATGGCCATGTCACATCTGTTGCCCATCTTTGTTATTTGCTGTATTTCCAACCATTTTGTGTGTATTTTGGTACCTGCATCCAAATATTCATGTACATCTTGTGGAACTCATTAGTAGCAAGGGTTAGTCCAAATTTATCACTAGTTTAGCTTCATTTGGTGGATAATTGACGGTTGAAATCGTGGAATTACGACTGTCAACACCCACCCAAGCTTAGACCTTTGCTCATCCCTGAGCAAAGCTAAGACTGAAAGTGGATCAGGAGTTGCTACAATATCCAAGATGAAGGAAAATTCTTAAAGGCAACTCATTACTCAAACCTTCGCCTCAGGTAGTGAAATAATCAAAGCTCACCTTGGGTAATACCTGTGGTGCATCTTTTTGCTTACCTTGCCTTAGGTGGTTAAGAGATAGAATGACTTTGCTGTAGGATTTGTTCTGACTCATTCTTTTTGGATGTTTGCCTCAGGTAGTTTTAAAACTTTTCAAAACAAAAGAAGCTTCCCTAGGTACACTTGATCGCTCATAAGTGTTTCCTTTCCAGGGGCCATCCTACACTAAGGCTTTTGTGGAGCTTTAGGTGGGGATAAATGTGGCATGCTTAGACTGTTTTTTTTTGGCTAAGCCAAAGATTGGACCAAAGAGTGTACTTTATTATTCTTTCTATTTGATTGCTGGAGTAAGAGTAGTGGTGCAATGTTGTCTCCTCTAGATTTTCTTCCCTTGTAGCCTTTGATGAATTTGGAGGGGATATGGAGCTTTTATTTCTTTTTGTCATGCTTTTCATTTTGCCGTGCACTTGCACGCATTTTTCTTCTTTTGCCATGCTTTCCCATGCTCATTTTTTTAGCTCCATACCCCTTCTCCTTGAAATTTGAAGGCATAAGGGAATATGAGAAGTATTTGGAGAATTTTTG
The DNA here is from genome assembly GCA_022530915.1 of Paspalum notatum. Classification (NCBI taxonomy): domain Eukaryota; kingdom Viridiplantae; phylum Streptophyta; class Magnoliopsida; order Poales; family Poaceae; genus Paspalum; species Paspalum notatum. Next base: position 16,677,839 of record CM039691.1, read on the forward strand.
ATGGATGCAAAGTCCGGAATGGATCACTTGCATTTATTTGGGTACTCCAGCTATCATCAGAAGGTGATATTTCTACTCAATGCGACTCAAAATTTGACATGGCTCAAAACATGTCTAAACAGCTCTTTATAGCTGATTTGATTCACATGAAGTTGGCTCTGGTAGGAATTTTAACCATGTGGAGCTTGATTTGTTATTTTAAAATAAAGGCCTGAGACATTCATCTTACTAGAAATTTAAAAGAATTATCTCACGTCTTAGTCATATCATAATCTTCCAACAACTTAGGCTAGTGATCACAAATGGCATCCACAAGGTAAAGCTTTTGGTTTACTTCTTTTTATTCACCAACATGAGACTATGCTAAGCATAAGTTGTCACGCAAAAATTAAACCATTCACTTGATAGAGCACCTATTCATCATTTCCAAAATGAAGCAAACTAATGACTTTAACAATTAAGCATGGTAGTTATTTATTACGATACACGTTTTTTAAGTAAAAAAATAACTGAATTAAAACATGCATGAAAGGGAAAGATACATTACTAGTCTCTAGGTGGGACAGGCATGATCATGGATAAGCTCAGATAAAGGTACAGGGGTAGACAAGGGACTACACAAATACCTCAGTTTCAGTGGGTATTTCCCTTCAAGCTTCAACGAAGCTAGCTGGGATAATACCCTCGCCAGTTATAGTACTGGAGGTTTTGCTCTTGAATGCGGTCGACTATCGCTCTTGTCTCCAGGATCAAATTGTGGTCGACTCCTTGTTGCTGCTGAATGTCGGTGAGGCTGTCCATCATCCCCAGGTGCGATGCTCTTGGAAGTCTATGTTGACAGCACTTAAGCATGGCAAACCTTAAACTGCAAGCGACAGTATTGTATGTAACTTTTCCCTAGGATGAGTATCATGGGTTTTGTCAATCCAAGGAACGAACTAGTATACACTTAATTAACAAGAATTTAAGGGAAACTAAAGGTAAAAAGGTAGTCTAATCTATGTCTAAACCAATCTTTAATCTAAACCAATCCTTACCCTAAACTAACCGAAACTATACTACATAAATATAAGATAGGCAATTAGAACATATCTAGAGCACTAATTAAAGGGTATTAACTAGCTCTCTAATCAAGCTCTAATTGGATCCAAAGCATATGCAATATATGGGTGCCACTTCAAGAATAGAGTAGCGAGATAACTAGTAGCTCAAGGTAAACAAGCATGTTCAAGCATATTCATCATAGCATGATTAAATCAAAATCAACCAATCTAATCCCCCTAGATCGAGTTTAACCTTTCCCCGAACTCTACTGTCACTAGTAACTAGGAAATCGACGAGAAACTCTCAACAGGCATACATCATTAGAGAACACGCTTCTAATTACTTCACATAGTCTAATAACATAATTAGAGCAACAAGAACTTCTAATCACCATGATTACAAGAACTAGAAACACAACCATATTATTAGTAAACTAGATCAGAGATCAAGATCGCTAGATGAATAACACCCTTAAAGACATGATCTAATCAACAGGCATCTAGACATAAAGTGAATTACCGCTAGAACACATGTAATTAGAACAAGAACATGATAATTAGACAAGAACAATGCTTCATTAATAAATTGTATCAAGATTACAGCCATGATCATATCTTCCCTTGATGATACAATTAAACCTCTGGAGCTAGGTAATTAGAGCACCGTGCAAGGCCTCTAATCACCTCTAGGAACTAGAAAAACTCTAATCCTAGACTAGAAATTTGACCCTCTACTCTCTTCTAGTTGTGGTCCCTCTTGTCGCTGTCTTCACGCCTTGATAATGAATTGGATGCCTCGCCCCGGGGCCTATGCTTGCTATTTATACCCTGGAGATGACGTGGGAAAAAGGGAAATCCGAACCGCTTTAAGGGGTGGTGCGGTCAGCCGACCAGGGGGGTCTGGGTCGGCCGACTCGTACTCTCCCTATGTCCGGTTGTTTCTATCTGTCACGGGGTAGTCCCTTGATACTTAAATAATGTTTGTGTGGGGCCTTGTGGACTCTTGGGCTTCTGGAATCTTCTATATGGGCCGAGATATGACGAAGTCTTGTAGTCTTTGACATATTTGATGATTTTATTGAATAATTATCCTCAATTCCTTGTAGCTCTTGACACCTTCTTGAAGCATGAATTAACCAAGCCTTCTTTGTTCATCATATTCAATGAATGTCGTCTTAGTGGTCTTTTCTTACTCGACGTAGATCGTTGTGAATTTCGCGAAAAATAGGTCAAAAACCTGTAAAAATCATATATAGCATATTTCCAAGACAATGTTGCAAAATCCACAATAATCAGTGATAATTGTTAGTAAAAGATATAGTTGACGCTTAAAAACCATGAAAAACCATGTAAAATGATACAAAATATTCGTTCATAAGCCGTGTCAACAACATCCCCACTCTTAAACCTTGCTCGTCCTCGAGTAAGTCAAATTTTATAAATAAGTTAACTTATAAGCTAACATCAAATAACCAAACTTAATTTAAACTCTCAAATTTTTCTATGTTTTAGACTAACAAATTATATAGATAAATAGGTATTCATGTAAGCATACCCCACAATATATAAGAAGAAATCAAAATTCATCAATAACAAATCTCCTCACTTTTCAAATAAATTTTTCAAAAAGAGTATCAAAGATTAAAATATATAAGGCCCAAGAACTACTCTCATCTTTCTAGGCTCTCAATATATGTGGAAATAGACTAAACTATAAGAACATATAAGTATAAGTTTATCTGGAGCTTGGTAAGAATCCTAATCAAAATTTAATCTCAATATATCAAACTAAGAAAAGAATCTACTAGTATTACTGAGACTTCTCAAAAAAGTCATGAAAATCATAATGATTAAAGGATAAGAAGAAATATATATAGAAAAGTGGACATATGCAAATAAATTAATGATCTCAAGGCACAAATGAAGTCCTTGTTATAAAATTGCATATGGTTGGTGAAACAACCCCAATTCCGCGGTGCCAGAATTGAAGTCTTTATATCATGCGGTAGTCCCAGAACACATAATTTGCTACCATGTAACATGTCTCAGCATAATATCCGATCCATATAGTATGAATTTAACTGGATACTTGCCATAGCTGGTGATACTTCAGCTCGCAGGCCGGTAGATAAACAAACAAGCAAATCGACTTCAGAGCAGCAGCATCGCGGTCGGCTCTCCCACAGGCATCCTTGAGCGTAGTCCACCCTCAGTCCTCGTACCAGTCGTCCCTCGTGATGAGGTTGTCTGGCTCGTCGTCACCAGAGTCTGCACGATAAGCGTGCAGGTCACTAAATCGAACACCCCAAGCATTCTAACTAGTATTCAAAAATGAGGTCTGGCTTCCTAGCAAAGCATAAGGAGAAAATAGTACCATGGTTCATATAATTCCTGGGAGGATGGTCTCATGACCGGATCCCACTCTCATTAGTTCTATCCCATCACATCCATCTCACCATCAAACACCTCTTCTTTACCACCTCTCTCAATTTGTTACCATCTGCGGCAAGGGCAGCTCCCACCCGCCCAAGCCTCAACGGCCTTAGCCGGTGCTCAACCACTCGAGGGAGAAGAGAAGAAAACCCATGCTAGTTAGAGGAGGATCACCAAGGGATCGTCCTTTGACCGGGGACGGCGGCTATACGTATAGATTATACACTCTGCAGAGGTTTTTGTACATCTGTACCCACATGAGATGGGACGGGGGTAAAGTACCCCGGGCCCACCACACCGATAGATGAACTTCCCTTTCTAGCACTTTCCTGCCATCCTGAGCTAGAAAACTGTGCGGATATACTATCCACCGCACTCTCAGGACTGTGAGCTCGAGTATTCCGAGGCCCACGGGAGCTCGCCGTCGGTGACAACAACGCGCAGATGCGCCTTTCTTCCTCCTGCGGTCAACAAGGCTCGGCGCGAAGGCCAGTTCTCCATGGATTGAGGGCTGCACAGCGGCGTCTCTCGCGTCTACGCGCGGTGTGTCGCTCACGGCTGCGGTGACCCGCCCTGGCACCGGCGATACTTGGAGAGCCGCCGATAGCGGTTTGCTTGGCCAAGAGGCTGTGGACGGCCTGGTTAAGACTAGGCCACTGGATTTTGCAAGGCGGCGGCGCAAGGGGTGGCGCGGCGGTGTTCACAGCACGAACCCGGCCACCGTTGTCAGCACAATCGCGGTCACGGGCGTTGCCCGGCCACGGCGGGGTTCAAGGCTCGGATGGGATTTGGTGTCGGCAGGCGTCCATTCAGGGCGATGCATCTCACGCGGTGGCGGTGTCCCTGGCCGCGTGGCGCGGCTTGGTGCACAGCGGCGCGACATGGCGCACTCGACGCGCACGGCGCGCATGACTTGGACGGCTCGGAAGGACGCGGCTCAAGACCGGCTCCCGGCCGCGCGGCGCGACGCAACACGATGCGACACGCCGTGCGTAGCGTGCACGGCGCGCACGGCACACACGTCCAAGGCTCGGGCAAAATCCGGTCAAGGCCGGTCCCCGGCGGTGATCTGGTGCGACGGCACCTCCTACATGGCCCAACACGACCTCTACGCCTACGTCAATGGCCTGAGCGACCACGCGATGACGGCGATCTAAGAAGGCCACGACACGCACGCGGATAGAGAGGACTCAGAGAGTCTGGGTCCACGGCGGGGGTTGGATTATGGCCGCTCGTTCTTGCTCACTGTGGGTGGCTTGCCGACGAGAAGACGTACACGCGTTGATGACGGGGTAGCAGGGTCGGCGGCGACCAGGTGCGGTGGCGTCGGCTCGGCTTCGGGAACAGTGGCGTCGCGGACGGCCTTGGCATGGGGAGACGGTGTCCTGGCGCAGACGGGGTGCAGCTCCCCTCCGAGCTCATGGTCTCCCTCCTCCTCGCTGGTGAAGCTCCAGCGACGGCTCCTCCCGCCCGGCTCCGGTGTCTTCTTCCTCGTCTCCCTCTCTCACGGTCCCTCCGATGGCGGCGGCTGGGAAGGGAAGAACCCCTGGGCGGCTAGGGTTGGCGGGTGCGGCTCGTCCCGCTCTTTATAGGGGAGGCACTATGGTTGGATTGGGGAGGGCGGTTTTGCTCGGCGGTGGCGGCGATTGGCCGATCTCCAACTCCCTCTGCTCCTTCTCCCGCTCCCTCTCTCGTGCTTGGCCGACAGGGTCACGCACCTCATGTGACCGCGGGCCCCATGAAGCCATGGGTGGTTCGAGGTTGCTCCTATCTGCTCTTCTCCTCTCGACTTGGCGTGCAAGAAGACGCAGCGGCGGGGATGCGATGCGGCGCGCCTGGCCTGAGCTCAAGCTCACCTGGCCGGTTCAGGAAGAAGGGAAAAGGGGAAAGCTGCCGGTGGGCCCCGTTTGGCAGCGAGACTGCGACGGTAACCCCACTGGCAGTGGCTCAACCTAGGTACCCAGTGGAGGAGCGGAATTTGGGCCTTGCAACGCGTTCCGGCCCACGTGGAGGGTTGGGTAGCTGGGCTGGTTTAGTCGGTAGGTGGGCTAGGTAGGCCGAAAGGGCTTTTCCATTTATTCCTATTTCCTGGATGATTTACCAATTAGATTAATTTGCTTGAATTTGGTTTGATTTTGAACACTCAATCAAAGAAGCAAGTAAATCCAATATATGAGATGCAAAGGTTGACACAGTTTGAAGCAAAAGTAAAGTTATTCCTATTAGCATAACAAGTTGGACGCTTAATTTAATTAAATAATTCACTAATTCCTAGTGGGTTATATGCAATGCACAATTAAAATCAAAAGAAATTTTTAAGTAGTGATTTTTGGGTTACAAAAAAGTAGGGTTGTTACAGTCTCCCCCTCTCACAAGAATCTCGTCCTCGAGATTTAGGGGTGACTTACTCATTCTCAAAGAGATGCAGGTACATTTCTCGCAGTTCCGACTCCTTTTCCCAAGTAGCCTCCCTTTCAGAATGGTCTAACAGATCATCAATCCGTGGCAGCGGGTACTTGTTCTTTATGGTGACCGCATTCAAATCCCGGTAGTCAATGCACATCCTCATGGTTTCATCTTTCTTCTTCACAAACAGCACCGGTGCTCCCCAGGGTGACACACTGTCCCTAATGAAACCTTTATCGAGTAACTCATCCAGCTGTTTCTTTAGTTCATCATACTCCTTTCCTGACATCCTGTATGGGGCTTTGACGATTGGGGCGGTCCCTGGTATAAGGTTGATTGCAAACTTTATGGCTCGGACCGATGGCAAGCCCAGTAGCTCCTCAGGGAAGACATCTGGGTATTCCTTCACGATGGGCACATCCGTTACTGACTTGGCAATGAGAGTGTGCAGGTAAGAAGTGGGAGATCTGACTGGTACAAACTCCACTGTCTGTCCTTGTGGATGTGTCAGCCTCACCAAGAGTGGCTTGCAAATAATCACTCCGGAGTGCCTTGTCAGCCAATCCATTCCCAGAATTACATCCATACCATCAGATGGTAACACCGTGAGGTCTGCCCGGAACTCTAATCCCCCGATCAAGATACTAACCCCTTTACAGATCCAAACACAATTTATTTCCCCGAGTGGGGAGCTAGTGATTATGGGCCTTCTTCGGGCCACAGATATTAGGGATTCTTTGGTAGCAAATTTAGACGAAACATAGGAACTTGTAGCACCAGAGTCAAACAATACAGTGGCAAGTGAACTATTAACCAAAAACTCACCAGTCACGACGTTAGCTGCCTCAGAAGCATCTTCTGCAGTGAGGTTGTTCAGTCGGCCCCGTGGAGCTGGTGCTGCTGAGCGAACCGGCGGCCGTTGGGACGTCCCTCCAGGTGCTGGTGCCCTGGCTGGAGTCTGGTACGGTCCTGCGTTCCTCCTTTCCGGACACTCACTCGTCTTGTGGCTAGTCTTACCACAGCCAAAGCAAGTGAAGATGAACTGATTGCCAGTCGGCTGTCCTAACACTGGCGGCTTCTAAGAACTGGGACCAGGTAGCATCATGTTGGTTCGCGGGTAAGTGGAGCTTCCGAAGTTGCGGTTATCCTGGTAGCCTGTCGAGCGTGGGGCGTAGCGAGCATTCTGTGATTGAGCAGGTCTGGTTCTGCGGCCATTTCCTTGGCGAGAATCCGAAGCAGCACGCTTCCTCTTGAAGTTATCGCTGTTCTCCCAGCTTGCACGCTCATTTTCCAGTGCGATGGCCCTCGAGATCATGGTACGCAGCGAGTCAAAGACATTGGCTGTCAGATAGGTCCTGATCCCTCGGTGAAGTCCTTGTAAGAACCAGTACTGTCTCTTCTCATCAGTGTTCATGTCATTTGGTGCATATCTCATCATCTTAGTGAACACGCTGCGTACTCTTGCACCTTCATGGTTCCCTGCTTCAACCTGCGGAATTCTGCTGCCTTCTGAACCAGGAGTGCTTTAGGGACGTAGTACTCACGAAAGGCCTCAGAGAACTCTTCCCACCTGATGTGTGCGGGGTCGTTGTGGGTCCCACAGAAGCTGTCCCACCATGCTCTGGCGGAGCCTGTCAGCTGGTGCGTTGCGAGTGCCACGCACTCTTCATCAGTGCAGGTGGTCAGGTCCAGCTTCTTCTCAATCTCCAGCAACCAATCTTCTGCCTCAAGTGGGTCCTCTGAGAAGTCGAAGGAAGGTGGTCTCAGCTTTAGGAATCCCTCAATCTTGCGTGTAAGGCTCTCAGGTGGTGGATCGTGGAGGTGGCCATTGCCTCCCTGGTTTTGCTGCTGTTGTTGTTGGTGGGCTGCAAGGAAGTTGCCCATAGCAGTCATGAACTACTGCTGGTGGGCAAACATCTGGGTGAGTGTGGGAAACTCCTGGTCTGGTGGTGGTGGAAATGGAAACTGGTTCTGGTTTTGGTTCTGGGGTTCTGGGGGTTGATTTTGTGGTGGGTTCTGCTGATAGTTCTGGTTTTGTGGTTCGGGTGGTGGTTCAAGCTGAGGACCCCCTCTTCCCTGTGCTCCAACCCTTCCTCGGCCTCTTCCTCGGCCCCTTCCTCGGCCGCGTGGGGCCGGCTCATTACTGTTAGCCCTTTCGAACAGATCAGCCAGACGGTTGGACCTTCGGATCGACATCTGTTTAATTGATTTATAGTTAAAAAATATTGTGATGAATGCAAAAATAGTTAGAAATCGTTACTAGTCGTATCTATTAGGTTTTATTGATAGTTTTTTTAATTAAGCACACAACCAATAAGAAGCTTAAGATCCAACAAAAGATGCGAGAAAAACCAAATCACTCAATCATCTCATGCTAGGGATTAAATAGATAGCATGGTGGCCGCTACATAGCGATCAATACAACTCATGAGGGTACAAACTCGATAGCACAAGGATACAGACTTGATAACTCAACCAACTCATAACAGGGTACTCATGCATTCTGCTGCTAAGCATAAACCACTACTGACTAAACAGTAGCTGCATCTCATCGGCATCGTTGTCCAGCTCTGTGAGGACTCTCTCTCCTAAGGGGAACCTCACCATCCGCCTCCTTGCACCAAAACTCTCAGGAAAGAATAGGAAATCTGCGACTGCACATGCCTTGGCCATCTCTGGAGTTAGCTGGTTCTCTTCTTGGCTCTCACGGAGACTCTCCTGAATCTTGAGGTGGGTGCGAGGCACCTCGAAGCTCTTTTTCCTGACCTCTGTCCTCTGTGAAGGTGGCAGCTTCTTCATTAGTTCACGAAGCTCCTTCTTGCGGCGGTGATCAGACCTCCTCCAGGTAGTCTTTATCCGATCCTCCTTCTCTTGCAAGAAAAGCATCATGCGCAGAAGGTTGGTCAGGTTCGCAGCATTGTGCTTGTTGTTCTGCTCCAGGTATGCAATCTTCTTCTTCATCTTCCTATTTTCCTCCAGTAGTGGAAGCGTTCTCTCAGTCAGGTCATCCAAAGCGTTCCTCAGCTGCAGGTTGGATTCCTCGATTTCCGTAATCTGCTTCTGGGCGTGATCCATCCTGGCCTGGGTGGTGATCCACATGTACCTCTCCTGTTGGGTTTTCTGAGCTTCCACTTGCTAAAATTCCATCATTTCCTTTAGCAGCTCTTGCTTTTCCTTAGTGAGACACTGGTTTTCTGCATCCTGCCTCTTGGTCAGCTCCACAGTGTTGTTGTAGTGCCAGTTGAGTTGCACAAAACTGTTCTCCACACTGAGTAAGTACCTGTCTTGCTCCAACAGGCACCTTGCCATCACTTGCAGGCAGGGACTCTTCTCGCGGTCTGGAGCTTCCTCCATCTCTTTTGCCACTTCTCTCATGTGGCTGTCCATCGGTACGTCCCGAGATAGCAGTCGGTAAGGACTGAACTCCAGGTGTGCTCGGTAGTCCTTACCGATCTGCTTGAGCGCTGCCAGGGTTGCTTTCTGGATGGCTTGGTAGAGTATCGGTGTAGACTCGTAGCATCGGACAGTCTTGAAGTGGAGTCCCACTCTAGCTTGGGGTTCCTCTTTGATCTCCAGGTAGACTCCGATCGGGTCCCACTCTTCCTTTTCCATTGCTCTGTAGCGAAGCTTCCTTGAGGGTACCCCTAGGTGCTCGAGAACCTCCTTGAGCACGTCGACCAAGCCAAAGAGGTGCTTCTCCTCCACCGGGAACTCTTTCCGATCCGCCATCCCTGATGTGAGAAAAAATTGCGTTAGTTGCAGCACTTTGCAAATAGGCAGGAATTTTTGTGAAGTACAGAAGTACGTATGGAAAATAAGTTTTAGTTCTTGTGCCAGGCTTCTATCTACCGTTTTCATTGCTAAGGGTGTGCGCTACGGTCAAGTATGGCTCTGATACCAACTGAAAACAACCCCAATTCCGCGGTGCCAGAATTGAAGTCTTTATATCATGCAGTAGTCCTAGAACACATAATTTGCTACCACATAACATGTCTCAGCATAATATCCGATCCATACAGTACGAATTTAACTGATACATGCCATAGCTGGCGATACTTCGGCTCGCAGGCCAGTAGATAAACAAACAAGCAAATCGACTTCAGAGTAGCAGCATCACGGTCGGCTCTCCCACAGGCATCCTTAAGCGTAGTCCACCCTCAGTCCTCGTACCAGTCGTCCCTCGTGACGAGGTTGTATGGCTCGTCGTCACCTGAGTCTGTACGATAAGCATGCAGGTCACTAAATCGAACACCCCAAGCATTCTAACTAGTATTAAAAAATGAGGTCTAGCTTCCTAGCAAAGCATAAGGAGAAAATAGTACCATGGTTCATATAATTCCTGGGAGGACGGTCTCATGACCGGATCCCACTCTCATTAGTCCTGTCCCATCACATCCATCTCACCATCAAACACCTCGTCTTTACCACCTCTCTCAATTTGTTACCATCTGCGGCAAGGGCAGCTCCCACCCGCCCAAGCCTCAATGGCCTTAGCCGGTGCTCAACCACTGGAGGGAGAAGAGAAGAAAACCCATGCTAGTTAGAGGAGGGTCACCAAGGGATCGTCCTTTGACCGGGGACGGCGGCTATACATATAGATTATACACTCTGCAAAGGTTTTTGTATATCTGTACCCACATGAGATGGGACGGGGGTAAAGTACCCCAGGCCCACCACACCGATAGATGAACTTCCCTTTCTGGCACTTTCCTGCCTTCCTGAGCTAGAAAACTATGTGGATATACTATCCACTGCACTCTCAGGACTGTGAGCTTGAGTATTCCGGGGCGCACAGGTTGAGTCTATCGTGGTCGTGTGGCTGCATCGCAAGCCCACCATCGCCCCCTAACACCATCGCCTTACGCCTACAGTAATATGCCCTTCGGGGAAGTTCAAGAACCCGGCCTGAGGTCGCATGGTATGCACGAGTCATAGTTTCAGGTGACATGTCCCCCTACTCTGTCCTTATCTGGCGAGAGCAAGCCTTCCATGGGTCGGTTGCCACCCTCAGCGGTGGGCCGCGCACCACCTCACACCTCACTTCACTCAGGGTAGAGTTCTAGTCTCTCCCATTATTTCGGTGCTGACTGCCGCCATCCCATCCTCACCACCATCTCGCACTCAATTCATCCCCTTCACACACGCCAAGAGTTATCACATCCCACCACAATCTTATTACCCAACTCACATCATGTTCATTTTAAGTAGTTGGGTATTAATCATAGCAAAGCATGGCTCAAATTAAAATAATAATATCCAGTTGTGGTGGGCTTAGTGCGGTAGCAAAATCATTTATCCTACGCACTAATAGTTGCGCGTGTCTATGGGAAATGCAAGCGGGGTGTTCGCTGACCTTGTTCGTCGGTGTTCTCCTCAGGCACTCTGGATCCTCCAGGTCGTCCTCCTGGTGCTCCGACTTTGGGAATTAAACTACAAGTAAGTTCTAGCAGAAGGAACCAAATGAGCAATTGAAATGCAACACCAATCAACGAGACTTAGTCACAAGTGATAGAGAATTATTTTTGATGAGAGTAGGAGTTGGTTTCATAATTTTTGGAGTTGGGATGAATTTATTATGAATTTCTTTGGTTTAGATTGGGTTTAGTTAAATATTAAAGGGCAAAGAGGGGGTAGGACTGGGTTTTAGGTCCAAACTTGGCCTGCTCAGCCTGTCTCTCTGGCGCGGCCCGTTTCCTTTGCTCGGCCTGCAGCAGACCGACTGCTCGGCCAGTTTCCTGGGCACGGCCCACCCTTCGGTCTGGAAATCCCAAGTTGGGCTCTCTTCTCCTTTCCGCCTGTGGCCCAGCCCGTTACACTGGCCGGATCGGCTTGCTCCGCTCTGGCCAGGCCTTGCCCCGATCCTGGCACCGAGGCCCGGCTAATCGGCCTGCTGCCATCCGGCCTGACCGGGCCCCGCCCCTGCTCCGATCCAGAACCGAAGCCCGCCTCCCTCTCTCGCTTTCCCCACCCGCACTCTTCCTACTCAACGGAATGCCGCAGAGGCGCGCGTCTCCGAAGGAGCTCGCCGTCGATGACAACAACGCGCAGATGCGCCTTTCTTCCTCCTACAGTCAACAAGGCTCAGCGTGAAGGCCAGTTCTCCATGCATTGAGGGCTGCGCAGCGGCGTCTCTCACGTCCGTACGTGGTGCGTCGCTCACGGTTGCGGTGACCCGCCCTGGCACCGGCGATGCTCGGAGAGCCGCCTATAGCGGTTTGCTTGGCCAAGAGGCTGTGGACGGCCTGGGTTAGGACTAGGCCACCGGGTTTTGCAAGGCGGCGGCGCAAGGGGTGGCGCGGCGGTGTTCACAGCACGAACCTGGCCACCATTCTCAGCGGAATCGCCGTCAAGGCGTTGCCCGGGTGCGGCGGGGTTCAAGGCTCAGATGGGATTTGGTGTCGGCAGCCGTCCATTCAGTGCGATGCATCTCACGCGGTGGCGGTGTCCCCGGCCGCGTGGTGCGGTTTGGTGCGCAGCGGCGTGACATGGCGCGCTCGATGTGCACGGCGCGCATGACTCGGACGGCTCGGAAGGACACGGCTCAAGACCGGCTCCCGGCCGCGCGGCGCGACGCGAAATGATGCGACACGCCATGCGCAACGTGCACGGTGCGCATGGCACACACGTCCAAGGCTCGGGCAAAATCCTGTCAAGGTCGGTCCCCGGCGGTGACCTGGTGCGACGGCACCTCCAACATGGCCCAACACGACCTCTACGCCTACGTCAATGGCCTGAGCGACCGTGCAACGGCGGCAATCCAGGAAGGCCACAACGCGCATGCGGATAGAGAGGACTCAGAGAGTCCAGGTCCGCGGCAGGGGTTGGATTAGGGGCGCTTGTTCTTGCTCACCGTGGGTGGCTTGCCGACGAGAAGACGTACACGCGTTGATGACGGGGTAGCAGGGTCGGCGGCGACCTGGTGCGGCGGCGTCAGCTCGGCTCCAGGAACAGCAGCGTCGCGGACGGCCTTGGCATGGGGAGACGGCGTCCTGGCGCAGACGTGGTGCAGCTCCACTCCGAGCTCACGGTCTCCCTCCTTCTCAGCTGGTGAAGCTCCGGCGACAGCTCCGGCGTCTTCTTCCTCGTCTCCCTCTCTCACGGTCCCTCCGATGGCGGCGGCTGGGAAAGGAAGAACCCCTGGGCGGCTAGGGTTGGCGGGTGCGGCTCGTTCCACTCTTTATAGGGGAGGCACTAGGGTTGGATTGGGGAGGACGGTTTTGCTCGGCGGTGGCGGGAATTGGCCGATCTCCAACTCCTTCTACTCCTTTCGCACTTGGCCGACAGGGTCACGCACCTCGCGTGACCGCGGGCCCCACGAAGCCATGGGTGGTTGGAGGTTGCTCCTATCCGCTCCCCTCCTCTCGACTTGGCGTGCAAGAAGACGCAGCGGCGGGGATGAGGTGCAGTGCGCCTGGCCTGAGCTCAAGCTCACCTGGTCGGTTCGGGAAGAAGGGAAAAGGGAAAAGCTGCCGGTGGGCCCCGCTTGGCAGCGAGACCGCGGCAGTAACCCCACTGTCAGTGGCTCAACCCGGGTACGCAGTGGAGGAGCGGAATTTGGGCCTTGCAACGCGTTTCGACCCACGTGGAGGGTTGGGTAGCTGAGCCGGTTCGGTCGGTAGGTGGGCTAGGTAGGCCGAAAGGGCTTTTCCATTTATTCCTATTTCCTGGATGATTTACCAATTAGATTAATTTGCTTGAATTTGGTTTGATTTTGAACACTCAATCAAAGAAGCAAGTAAATCCAATATATGAGATGCAATGGTTGACACAGTTTGAAGCAAAAGTAAAGTTATTCCTATTAGCATAACAAGTTGGATGCTTAATTTAATTAAATAATTCACTAATTCCTAGTAGGTTATATGCAATGCACAATTAAAATCAAAAGAAATTTTTAAGTAGTGATTTTTGGGTTACAAAAAAGTAGGGTTGTTACAGTTGGAAAATTTTCTAGAGTATTTCTAACAAACTAAGTCATATACCATGAATAGGAAATCAATGTGGAGCAATATATTATTATTTTTTTGGACAACTAATTCTATTTTGACCACTTGGTCTTTTTTTTATGTGTGGCGTCCACCTCATCTCTTTTTTTTTTTTTACTTTTGCCTCGTCCGTAGGCACTGAGCCCGGAGTCTTCTGGCGCGTGCGACATGTGCGACTGAAATGTCCGGTCTCCCCGCATTTGAAACAGGGATAGCCGGTGCTTGGTTTGGAGGGCGGCTCTGAAGTAGGCGGATGAGGGGGTGCACTGCAGGGTGACATGTGTTGTTGTGCTCTACTGTGTTGCTCTTGTTGCTGAGGCTCCTCAAGGTAACATAATTGCAGTGGGTATTGATGCTCAACTCGTTGCCTTTGAGATGAACTCGATGGAGGTGTGCTTGCAAGTCTCTTCCTCTGCTGGTCCTCATAGGCCTCATGAAGGGGATGCTCCATGTCAATGGCGGCATCCACCGACTGGGTGAAGCTGTCGTAGCGGCGCCCTAAGTGAGTCAGCAGAGTGGGGTCGAACCCACCCAACAGACGGGCAGCCCTACGTGAGTCGGTATCGACGTCTTCAGGGGAATACTGGGACAAGCGGATGAAAGACTGCACGTACTCGAGTACCGACATGCTCTCTTGCTGAAGTGCACGAAATTCCCGTTGCTTAAGCTCAATGAGGCTAGGCGGGAGATAATGCGCCTGAAAAGTCGCACGGAACTCATCCCACGTGATCTAGTGCCCGACTGGTTGCATTGCCAGGAAAGAAGCACACCAGGCCCCCGAGGAACCATGTGGACACTGTGCCGCGAAGCGAGCCTTCTGTTGCTCAGTGAGATGGGGCAGTAGAAGATCCGAAGCCAATCATCAGCATCCAAGGGTTCTATGGCAGTGGTGAAGATTGGCGGTTGTAGTGCCGCAAAATCAGTGTAACTGATCTCCTGCGGATAACGTCGTTATTGCTCTTCAGCCAGGATGTTGATGATCTGACCCTGCTGAGCAACCAGAGTGGCCAACTCAGGAGGAGGTGGTGCTCCATGAGCAGCCCCCTGTGCAGATGTCTCTGGTGGGGTGACCATCTGCAGAAATAAAGCCAATCGGGTTCAGTCCAAGGACTTTTGTGCAATCGATGCAGTGATAAAAAGATCATAGCACCATAAATATATTCTGAATACATGAAAGCATGTAAGTGAACAGAATAGTCTCAATTGCACATAAAGTGTTAGCCAACATCTTGTAGATCTTGTACAATCGTATATGCCAATGGAAAACTTGTGCGTTTGTTCTAGATGCAGGACAACACTTCTATCAATCTGACTGGGACAACGACGTAAAGTTGATTTACTAACTGCACTCAGGTTTTCAGCTCCACCTAAGACAACCACTAGTTTAAAAATTACCTGTTCTCCTTCCATGCATTTCCTTGCGATATTGTCTTTTAACAAAGTTGTTCCATATGTTGGGCTCTATAACTTTGTTACCTAGAGTTCCAACTAATTCCTTTTGCAAATTGGTCGAATACCACTGTTTGTCCGTGTATGTCGTTTGGGACCACTCTTCATAAAATTCATGTATTGTAATAGTGAAACGTGCAGAAAGTTTATTGAAGTTACAATTTATTTGCTTTGCATTTCAATAGCCCCCAAATGGATTAAGATCAAAAGTATGATGCATGACTCGTCCTAGTCGATCTCACATCACACATCCTATGTATAATATACATAACTAACGATATTTCGGTGACACATATGCATGGCACTCTCTGATGCAACTAGCCGTTCTCTAGTCGTTCTTAGTTTCGCACGTGGTTAGTGTACCTGCAGAAGAATGCATGCCCATACATTACCACCTAATGTGGCATCCACGCGTGACCGCTGCGTGGACAACATAGGTGGGCCGCTGCACCTTTTCCTCAAAGCCTAACTTTCCACCAGTACTAGGGGATCGTCGAGAAAAGATGGATCCCAAAACCAAATGTAAGTGTGGTGGGCATGAAAGCCCGAAGCATGCCCACCACCCTTAAAGAGCTTTTACTTACACAGCATGAATGCAGGGTTTACAACCGTTCGCAAATCCCAATAGCACTCCTCCAGTACTGGGATAGCTATGGCCGAAAAGTTGCTTCCCAAAACACCGAATATGCATATGAGTTCTATCTCGGTCAGAATATCAGTGATGTCACATGGATAATACTAATATCCTTATACGGGCATAACGCATACTCTCATTTTTGAATTACTTGAAAAGGGGTTTTCGAAAGTAGTTTTGTAAACCAAAACTTGATGATATAACTATTGTCTGTGTATGATCGGCTCTGATACCAGCTGTGGCGGAACCGCCCTGCTTAATCCAGACTAAGCACACCTGCCACCTTTGGCTCGTAGTGCACTTAGGCTGAACCAAACCCGGTAGTCCGTCGAGACCCCTTCGACCCTCGATAACACCATTCCCAAAGGAACTGACATCAAACACATCCGACTCTCGATGGAGCCACAACAGTTACATCATCACATGCAGTTGAAATATAAGATAGATAGACTTAGTTTACAAACCAAATATATGGAATCAAATACAAGTTCAAAATATAGCGGAAGCGTTTTTAACAAAACATATCGCAGCGGAACAAAGTACTTAAGTAGTAGGTCTTCACGTAGAGACGAACGAGGCGTGTAGCACCGAGCCCACCGGTACTACCCCCTCCAATCAGTTGTCCAGATGTCATTGGTACCTGTAATCCAAAACTGAGGGCAGACCCTGAGTACTAATTACTCAGTAGGACTTAATGGAATGGCTTATGGCTGACGCAAAACTTGCTTACTAATCAAGTGGATCCTTAGCCGTTGATTTTTAAACAAGGTCATATGGACATAAGATAGCAGGATTTGACAGCTGCTATCCCTTAATCATAAAGATCATTTACATCATAAGGTAAATACTTGTAGAAAAGTAAAGCATGAATACCCATCAGTAACTTGCATAATAGCATATTATACACATCCAAGCATGTTGTATTGAAAAACATGAATATAAGCATAAAGTATTTGAGTTGTTACTACATTACCCGTGTGCGATATCTGTCATTCTCATACCTGGTGAGCATCAGCGATTCGAATCGATTTCTAATTCCCGAAAATAACTAAAAATGCCAGGGGTATATGCTTACTAGCCATCACATTCCCACATATAATCCCCATCTCCACTTGTCCCATCCCAAGTTCGATTTCAACCCGCCATTCCCTAGGTTTAGCCCCATGGAGCGTTACCACGGTGTACCGGGTCAGCCCTCCCATGAGTCAAGCGCCCCTAGGCCCCATGGTAGGACCAAGTATCTGTTCTTCGGATGGCAAAAGTAAGACTTTCACCAAGCCCATGTTCTGGATAAGCCTTCTAGCAATGTTATGCCGATCAGCAGGCGAACAGTGGACGGGCCTTATGCGACTCAGATGGAGCTCGATAACAACAACGCACACCACGAAAAGTAAACTTATGCTCCGCTCGGTCTCCACTTAATATCAGCAATAATATAATAAAGTTCCATTATAGTAAGATTTCTAAGATTTGTAAAATCACCTACGCGACGAGTGACAGTGCTCACTCGTGTCTACTCGTACCTAGCATTTCTAGGCTTACTCGTCCTACGAACTCTATTCATAGGAGATAGGGCCAGGGCGGCCAGAATGTCTAATGCAGTTGGTTCCAAACAACTCCTAATGCATATGACTAACCATTAAGACATAAGATGTTTACTGGGTATAGTATGGTCCTGCCTACCTTGGATTATGCTTGTGAAAACCAATAAACTAATCTAAATTAGTTTGCCGGGTTGTGAGGCTTTGCCCCAGGCAACCCCTTGAAACAGGGGCGAATATAATCAGCGACCCGCCGTCTTCAGGTTGAGGAAAAACCAACTCCTGGTGCAGGGACTCTTCGTTGGGCTGTTTGATCAGCGGCAGCTCCTGCGTTTGTCCTTTACTCGCGGGATCTATATGCATGGTACAATATGCAAGTGAGTGCAAGAGAATGCAAATACATGCGTATGGTACAGGTCATAAGCATGACATAGTGCAACCATGAGTGCAACGAATGTAATGTATGCATGAGGTGCAAATAAAACATAATGCATGTCAAGTATCTTGTGACGAAATGACTTAAGTATACTTAGTTCCAACACATCCCATAGTAAGAAAACTTAACAATCATTACTAAGAAATCGTATAAACCATCACTAAGAAATCGTACAAACCATCACTGATCCTAGTTTAACCCTTTATGCACAAAATGCTGGGCACACTCTTACTGTCAGAGGCAGGATGTGTTGTACTTCACCACATTCTATCTCTGAAGTTATTATGATTTACTGTCTTATATGTGTACACAGTCCCTATCAAATGAAATAAAAGTGTCTCTCAAAAACACCTCCATTGATAACCCTTGGAATCACAAGATTTACTTGATGGTGTGCAGCAAGAGTCTTGACAATATGCAATAACGATGTTACTTGTGGGTAAACACATTCACATCAAATTAATGCACATGCTTCCCTTATGAATAAAATTGCGCCTATAAGTTTATATAGTTAGACAACTTTAATTGGTCTCAAACTTTTACCATATGCAGAAACATACTACATAATGCTAATGCCAAAATTTCAACTACAAATAAGTCATAATTAATTTATTAAAATTCCAGCAAGTTATCAGCCCTATAGCTTCTCAGATTTTTCATAATTTATAGGAGTGAGTTCTGGACCTGAAATTTCTACAGCAAGCATAATATTGCATAAGAATCACTCACAAAAAATCAGCAGGCCCAGATTCCATATTTTTGTAGGACATCTATTTTCCATATATTTATCTCACGCAAATTAAGATGTGCTTACAAACAGTGTTAGTAAATTCTCTAAAAATACTTTCTGGACTCTCTATCATACTAGTAGCATACCAGATTTTTCATACAATTATCTTTGCATCCTAAAGTCGCTTTTCCAATTATCAAGTCTAGCAAGTATCATTTTGTCAATTTCAAAACAGCAGCTAAAACATGCATGCACATCCTCATATTTCACCAGTGAGTTACTCATACTATGTGAAGCACATGAAAAATACCAAAGGGCACATTTGAGCATGTTTTATGTAGCCTTAATTTTCCAAGTTAATTAAATACACAAAACACATGCATAAGGACAAAATAGTCATTTACCAACCAATGCTAGGGCTACCAAAAATTATACAGTACCTAGATGCCATAATAAAGCTACTGTCCAAGTTTCATAATTTTAGGAGTTCATTTAGTCCATTTTTCTTATTTATATACCCTTCACATGCATGCACTAGACCGAGGGCAAAATAGTCTTTTCACACATCCACATCATACCTATCCTGTAGATCTACTCAAGGGGAGTGCAATGCAACTAAGTTTGTCCATTTTGGATTTTTCTATGTTTTTTATGATTTTCCAAAGTTTCAGCCGAAATATGCATATTAACCCTAAATCTAGGACTTAAACGGGATTAACAATAGCTTCCAGGGGCTAGATTGTGAAATTTGCAAGACAATATCAACAGCACTCAGATTTGAATGGAAAATAACTAAACCGCGGGGCCAGGATGCAAAACGGACGACGTCTTCAACCTCCCGCCGGGGGTTTTGACCGGCAGCGGCGCTCGACGGAAACCGGCCGCGCGGGACCCTAGGGCTCGCCGGCGGGGTCGAGGAGAGGAAGAGGGGGTCGGGGAACCTCACCTACTACCTCATTTCGGAGGAGGAGCGCCGAGGAGAGTCGGCAACGTAGCGCAGGGGGGGCGAAGGCCCGGCGAGGTGGTGCGGCGCTGTGGAGGTGATCCGGTGGCCTAGAGCTACGGGAGGCGGTGGAGTGGAGGCCGAGGAGCGTCGGCGCGGTGGTGTGGAGGCGTGAGGGCAAGCGAAGCGGCGGGCGCAGCTCTCGCTTCGTGCTCGCGGTTATAGAGGGTCTGGCGGCGACCTTCAGCGTGGCAATGCACCGCGATGGTGGAGAGGTGGCGGCCTAGAACAGGGGGAATCGGAGGAGCAAAGGATGGGGAAGGCCGGCGTAGTGGTCTGGGGAAGCGAGGACGGGGAGAGGGGCCTCGGAGCTTGAGCTTCGAGCTCTTGCTAATGGCGGGCGGCGGTGGTGGAAATAGAGGAAGCGAGGGAGTGGCTCGGTGGAGCGGTGAGAGGAGGAGGGCGAGTGAGAGGGGCGAGGCATAGGGCTGAAGGAGCCGGTCGGCAGCTCAGCCTTATGGCCACGAGCGCGGTTGGCCGCCGCGGTGTACGGCCGTACGCCATTGGCCGTGTGGAGACCGTGGAGAGGAGGAGAGAGGAAGTGAGATGGACAGACACGGTCCATGGACCGAGAGGCGCTGACATGTGGGGCTGGGGTGGGGTGGAGAGAGTAGTAGTCCAAAGACTCGGTCTACGGAGGTGCACGAGGTGGGACCCACCACGGCTGGGTTTCCAATTCCATGGGTGGGAATCCGATGGCTCTGGCGTGTGGGACCCACTCGTCATAGAGACAAAAGGAAAAAGGAAATTCCCGCAAATGGAAAATCAGCTTTGACTGCAGGGACCCTTGTTTGTATTTTGCATTTTTGAATAAGTTAGATGCCGAATTTGAAAATACCCCAATTGGATGAAATATTCTAAATTTATTTCTCTACATTTGTCTTGTAAACTTGCATACCATGTTATATTCAAAGATATGGTTTAAATTTGAATTTAAACTACTGACTAAGGTTTGACCAACAGAACCCATAAGTTTAGAAATTCTAAAAGTCTATTTTATGACCACTTTCACACAAAAAGGTTTATACCAATGTTGTTCATAATTTCAATATCTACAACTTTCTCAATAAAAGCATTGCAAGATTTTGGCCTTAAGATTAAGCAAATTTGAATTTACTTTACAGGTCAGGGTTGGACAGATTTCATAAATTGACATAAAATGACCCTAAACCATATCCACACCACTATGCATGTTAACACATAAAATACCAAAGTTGTCAAGCATGAAATTGTCTACAAGTTTGGTATATTAAGTCTCTTCAGATTCACAACAGATTCAAAGTTATAGTGACGAATGTATAGGCCTATTCAGGAAAAACTGAATTCAATTGGTTCAAATGACTCGGTCTACTTATGCACTCAATATAAAATGTTCAAGAGATGATGCACATACGTCAATGATGCAATTGCAATGCACTTGAGATGCCTGGGGCATCACAGGGCACGCGCCCGCTGTCCCCCTACCATTCTTGACATGCCCTTAGGGTTTGGAGCCGCCCGGATCTCTGGGCTTCCTCCCAAAGGGATTCGAAACGACCGAGGACGTGATCAAAGAGGGAGCACTCCACACCCAATGGTCGAGGCGTCCCCTCTCATCGTCCCGCATCGATGTCCGACCTTCCACCCCGGACCTCCCGCTTAGTCGGAGGTCGGGGGGTGCAAGGCTTGGGGTCGTCTCCTAAGGCGCGCGGCCTCGAGCCCTTTCGGATAGCTAGGCTCGGCCCACCGCGGTAATGTGGGCCGTCGAGGGTACCAGGATGTTGACAGTACCCCTGGTATGGGTACACGTCGCAATGTCTATTGAAACTTAAACGTTGAAGTGCAAGCATAAATTTACATTCATTTTAAAATTGTATGTATATTTATTGGTTAGTATTTTGTTTTAAATATGTTTTTAATCTATTAAAAAGTCATGTTTTTCGACATATATACGCGATTTTATTAGTGATGTTGCAATTTTGCTATTGGAATTTAGCGTCCGCCATAACGCTCGTTATCCGCTATTCTCTACACCGATACAAATACGCTATGAACCCACTATCCGCTATTTATTACCTTGGCCCAAAGGTGTCAAGAAGGGAAGACTGATGATCAAGGCAAAGGAGTTGTAATCCAAGAAGGCATGAAGGCAGGAAAGATGTGATCGTGGACTCCATGCGATCTTTTGTAATCTAAACCGACTAGAAGATATAGATAAAAATCTGACTTGTAACCCAAGAATCCGTCAGCCTATATAAGGCGGGTGAGGGACCCCTAGGAATCTCTCTCGCACCATCGCATACCTAAGCCATAGCGCTCATTGTAATATCGAGAACTCCCAACAATACAACTCGCCACAAACAGGACATAGGGTGTTACGCTTTTCGCGGACCGAACCTGTATAAACCTTGCCTCTCGTCTCGTCACACGCGAACCATCGAACAACGGTCAATCTCGCCGACCACAAAAACACACCGTGAAGTATCAGTACAAAACACGGCCCATATGCGCCTCGCTTGCCACGCAGCGCGCGGGTGAGGAGAGATGATGCTGCAAATGAGCCCCACGCTCGCCACGTACCGGACGCGGCCGCCAGGTGGCATGGCTTGGGGCGCCACCTCCGGTGGAGCAACAAAAGGATCATGCTGTGGAAAAAAATTAGACTGAAGTTTTAGAGAGAGTTCATTTTTGAGAAAGAATTGAAAGAGGGGTTAATTAGATATATGCCATTATAATTTTCAGCGTTATGAAATCTGCCATTAGTATTCGACTTATTGTATATAAGCCATTACAAATTTTCATACCTTTGAAATATGCCATTGGATACGTATCTGAAGGCTTTGGGCCCATGTAAAGTGTATGCATTTCCGTATTTACAAAAACGCCACTGTCTGCATCTCTTACACTGTGGGCCCACTTCTCAAGATCTCCTTCTTCCACAATCCCCTTTCCTCGCATGCAGGTAGGCTCACCGAGCTCACACGGCCTCGGCGAGCGCGACTTCGGCCAGAGCGCAGGCGGAAGATAACCTCCCCATGGAGCACCACCGGCCACCATGGACAGTCTGCTTCCTTTCTCCTCTCGTGGAGCAGCTTGCCTTCCTCTGCTCTGTTCCCCGCCATGCCAAGAACAGAAAGCTCCACCGTTGCAATTCCCCGTGCACACACCATCATTCCCAAATTGCTTCCGCACACATATCTACCGTAGCTTGGAATTTGATTTCGAGTGGGTACGGCACCCTAGAAGACGTGGTCGGTGGCGGAGTGGGTACGGCGGCGCGGTCAGGGGCAGAGCTATTGGTGGCGGCGCACCTCCCCAGATCTTGCTCCCCTGTCCAGCCGCACCATGACAGAGCTCGCCATCCCGCCGTTGTTGGAAACTGAGGATCGCGCGGTTGATGGGATGAGCTAGATAGCGCCGGTTACAAGGTGGGACAGGCTGGATAGCACTGGCTGCAGCGCACACACGCGGGATGGGCTCGACAGCGGGGGGCCTCAAGAGCTCATGCGGACGCAGCGGCGAAGCGGCCTCGGCGAGCGCAACGCGGACACAGCGTGGCGTAGAGAGCGGGCGCAGCGAGAACGGTCGGGGACGAAGGGAGGAGGAAGATGACGGTGACAGGTGGGTCGATTGTGTAAGAGAGGCAGCCATAGAGTTTCATTTTTGTAAATACTGAAATGCATATACTGCACGTGGGTCCGAAGTCTTCAAATACACATCCAATGTTATATTTCAAAGGTATGAAAAATTGTAATGGCCTTATACAATAAGTAAAATAGTAATGGCAGATTTTAGAACGTTTGAAATTATAATGGTATGTATCAATTAACCCTTGAAAGAGTGGTCAAACTGAAAAAAAGTAGACCGCAGCACATGCACTTAGGCTTGAACCACGTGGTACCGTGCGGCCTAAAACTGCTTTGGCCGCTACGAAACCCACCCCAACACATCCGTGCACCGCGCCGGCTACATATACGAGCCCACACGCGTCCGTCTCGCCAGCACCGCCGCACGAATCTTGTACCAGGACGCAACCCTAGCCAACCAACCCATGGGCGGCCGCAAGCGTCGCCACGCGCGCAACCCAACCGCCGGCGGCCCCCGCCGCAGTGCCGGCGCCGGCCGCCGCCGCCCCGTTCCCGAGCTCCCCTCTTTCGTCTCTCCCGACTCCGTCGCCGCTGCCTTTTCCTCCCCCGCCTCGGGCGGGCGCGGGCGCGGTCGTGGCGGCGGCCGGCGCGGTGGCGGCAGCACCTCCGATGGCGATTGCTCCCACGCCGTCCCGTTCAGCTACCCCTCCCTCCGCCCCTGCTCCGCTCACTCGGACCGTGGTGCGGCGCATGCACTTGAGGTGACCATCGACACCGCCCCCTGCGCGGACCCGGCCGCCTCCGTCCCGGT
Organism: Paspalum notatum; assembly: GCA_022530915.1. Classification (NCBI taxonomy): domain Eukaryota; kingdom Viridiplantae; phylum Streptophyta; class Magnoliopsida; order Poales; family Poaceae; genus Paspalum; species Paspalum notatum. The sequence continues at coordinate 16,701,873 of CM039691.1, forward strand.
GTACTCGTACGGCCCCAACGTGGTCGGCGGCCTCGGGCTTGCGCTCCACGAAGAGGAGAGCGAGGACGAGGAGGTGGCCAGTAATAGAGGCCTTCATGTCGGCCTAGGATTCCCGGATGGAGGCAGCCAGGAGATGGGGATGCAATTCGAGGAACTGGAGGAGCATGAGGCCTTCTTCAAAACGCCCAAGCAGAAGCAACCGCTGAAGGGGAAGCACAATCCGGGATTTTTGTCGATTGGAGGAGTCAAGATCTACACGGAGGACATCACAACTCCGGAGTCTGAGGAGATGAGCGTCTCAGATGAGGATTCAGAATCTGTTGAATCAGGTGACGCGGAGAGATTTGAGAATGATGATTGCGATAGTGACGACGAAGGTAATGAGAATAAGGAGGGAGATTCAGTGTCTGATGGAGAATCATCGGGGTCAGGATCAGATGAGGATTTGAACATTGGGGATTCTTCTTCGGTTGATGATGATGTTGTCGCCGATTACATTGATGGGATTGGTGGGAGTGAGGAGCTGTTGACCAGTAAGTGGATTGCTAGTATGAAATTAGGTGATGCAGTTGTTGTAGGGCTGATGGATACAGATGATGATGATGATGAAGATGGGTTTGTAAAGAAGGGGCAGGAGAAGGTTGAGGGTTATGCACTAATGATTGCATCTGAGCAGTATGGGATGAAGAGGTCAAACTCGGCTGAGCAATGGAAGGGAAAAGGAACGGTTTGTGATAGGGATTTGCCAAGCATGCGAGTGATGGGGCTGGAGGATATGTTCATGGTGAAGGATGTCCGCATGGCAAACAGGTCAAGGAAAAGGTTGACTGGATCATCATCCTCCCAGCTCTCATGGTCCTGGCCGAATGCGGGTAGGAAGAGCAAAAAGTATCAGAGTGTGCCAGGTATTAGGTTCTCCATTTTCTCTATTGCTCTCCTTTGTTTTCTGCAGTAATTTGTTTGTTTTAAGTTTGGAAAATGAGAATATGGATTACTTGGATAATGCGCTATCCTTGTAGAAGCCTTCTTAGAGGCATTGCTTATATATTCTTTTGAATAAGTGTACTAGAGAATATGAATATATAAGCTCCCAAAGAAATTCAGATTAGGATCTTATAATTGCTATGCAACTATCATCTGTTAGTCTCTCAGTGTTCAAGAATGAGGATGAGGTTTCTAGAATAGTGTGGAGAAACCACTCTTCAGTTTTATTTGTATCTTTGAAAGTGGCTAAGTAAAGCCCTACCATTTTTTATTAGATACCTGCTCTGAAATCTGAATGCTGGTTATTCGATATAGCAATAGATGAAGATACGTGTTGTATCACTGAAACAAAATTTCTTATTGGTCCATTTTAGTTGTTCTAGAAGGCAATATGTACTGGTGCAACGTTTGTCGGGGACACAGTACGATTTGTTGAGCATAGCACTTTGTAGTTTGTTGATTTGTATGTTATGAATTGAAAAGTTTGTATAAAAGTATAGACTGAAAAACTTAAAAGAAATTTTTTGTCATTCATGTAAGATGATTTATATTTGCAAAAGCAACCTTTCTTTGCTCGTCGTTTCTCTCATTATAGTTATACTAGTATGTCCCCTATTTACTCTCTTCATTTCGCTGCATTTTCTTTTTGCGGAGGTTGTAAGCTTAGCTTTATTTTGCGAGTCAGGTGAAAAAAAGAAGCATAGGAAGGAAGTTATTGCAAAGAAGCGCCAACAACGAATGCTAAGTAGAGGAGTTGACTTGGGGCAAATAAATACTGTGAGTCACTGCTTTACTTGAACTGAACTTGGTAGAGAAGATGAGTGCATGTTCTTTATTAATTGCAGGAAAGAAGTAAGAAATGCAATGTTTAATCATAAGATTTTAATCTAACCCTTTTATTTCTTATATATGTTACGATCAGTTCACCTGTAGTATTCTCAAGTTTTTAATTTGCATTTGCAATTTTTTCTGGTAGTTTCTTATGAAATATATACATTTCTGGGAAATTCTTTAAGAAGTATTTGTTATGTTATCACATTGTTTGATTACATTACCATATTATCATTTGGTTTCATTCCAACAAGAAGCTTGTTAGTGCTAAGCAAGTTGGGGTTGGGTAGAGTTGAAACCTTAGTCACTGGGAATGTGGTACCGGGAATGTGGGAACAATTTTGTCCCTACAATGTTAAAACCTTTGTTTAGTAGTGTACTGTGTTCCTCGGTACACATTCTTCGATCCTGTTGACCTGGGAACATGGTGACTAAGGTTGAAACCCAGCAAATAGTTCAAACAAAGGAAAGAAAGAAAAAGAACAAAGAACAAGAAAACAGATAAAATCCTATATGTGGCAGAGTCACATCAATAGCTGCTTTTCAACCATTTTTTCAGTGAATATTTTGTTTCATGAAATGTTGTTAGTGATTACCTCTTTGTTTTTGTGATAACTTAGGTCTTCTTATTTTTTATTTATAGATGCTCTTTTGATGAGTGGTCTGTTGCTTTTCCTGCCCACAGAAATTGAGAGAAATGGTTGTGGATCAGGTCGACATGTTATGCTTTCAACCAATGCACACTCGAGATTGTTCTCAGGTATAAATGGCAGTTTGTCATCCAATAACTCTTTTGGAGCTTGTTGTGGCAGTTTTATATAACTAAGTTCTTCTTTTTAGTCAAATATTTAACTCAATGCACATGCATGCTATTTGTAGCAATCGTAATAAACATTAAAATTCACAGCAGAGGTAACAACGAAAGATACGCCATTAACCTGTCAAAGATGTATTGTTCAGGTCAATCTTGCACCTGAAAAGTTATGAAAATACTATATTGATATTAATTCTACACATATTAGTTCTTTACTATAGATTATCATTCCTGTTTGCATGACATGTTTTGAGTCCTGGTTTACTTCTCTAGGTACAACGCCTTGCATCTATTTATCAATTGAAGAGCCGATGTCAAGGTTCAGGCAAGAAGAGGTAACTGATTTGAGGTTCAAACACTCATATATGATCCTGTCATAAAATAACTCAAACCCTAGTAATACTTAGTATGGCTAAGAATTGGGATTTATGGTAGTGGCAATGCACCCTTTACATTTTTAATATGTTAAGAATCCTTGAGCTTTATGTTGCATCACAGTGAAGATGACCCTAGTCGCACATATCACTGTGTCAGTTTATCCCTGGTCAGACGTCAGAGCCCTGGGGCTTTAATGCAAGCCTACAAGGATAGTGGTTGACAAGAACATCTGTGCATCGTCAGTGATCATGCATTAATGGTTCAAGGGTTCCTGAGCAGTTGTGACTGTTGCAGACCATCCATACTTACACCTTACTAATTCAGACTGTTTTTTTGCAACATTATAGTCTACACTTGAGGTAGGAAGGTGCATGACCCCTCCTGCAATGAGCCATATGTCCTGTGTGGCGTTGGAAAAGGGTTTAGTGGCTTGGTCAAACCACTCCCTTGATTGCATGGGCACTGATACGTGCAACTGACATTCTTGTCGTGTTCATTGTGCATAGTGTCTGATAAGGACAAAGACGTAAGCGATGTGTCCTTGCATGTAGCTACTACCATAACCTAGTTATATTTCCAGCTTGGTTATGGGTTAGTTAGCTGCAGGACTTTGCACCTCCCATGACCTTACTGCACCTTTTATTTGAATCCCTCGAAACATTTTTCTTTATTTTCCATATTTAATGACTTACTAATCTGTGTTGATTTGGATGTGCTCACCACTAACCAAGTGCTTGTGTATTTCTTGAACCATGACTAATAGAGTCAAACAAAGGATGTTTTTTTATTCCACTATTTTTTTTCTCCCTCCATTCAAAGGTTGTAAGGGGGTTTTAGTGCTCATTTTCTCGGTCCATGTTCATATGGATGTTGATGAATCTAGACAAATATACAAACCACTTACATGGAAGATTGCATGAATCTATGTAAAATCTGGAGCCCCTTACCATTTGAAATGGAGGGAGTACTAAAAATTCCTTTTTGTAAATTTATTCTGTTCATTTTCCTATCTAATGAATTTGAAATGCACAAACCTTTATTGTTGTTAAGGATCATACAATGGTCTGGAACCAACACTTTCCCTTGGTTTCCTTTTACTTTTATGCAGCCCTTTGTGTAAAGTCAATAGTTCTCCCTTGCAGATTTGTCACTGTAACATTAACTGGACAATCTTCCTTGCCATCAGCAGATGGCAAAGTTCGCCTTGAAAAGGTTGGACTATCTGCTGTTTTTTCCTCAGAGATGCTTTATCTCCTGTTCTTATTCTTTTGTTTGCTATTCTCCACACTTTTTTATGAAGTATATATAGTCATTTCCGAAGATGATATAATTTGTACTTGTATTAACTCTAAACCTTTAATTTATGATCAAACCAGGTCGTATTTTTTATGTATCAGAATCAGAATGCGACGTCTTTCTTTTTTTTTCCCTCAGTTAAATCTCCTTGCTACTTCTAATTGTTTCAATCTGTCATGTAACCACTTGCCTTCATCATTGATTTCAGCTTTTGGGGGCTGAACCTGAGGACTCTAAATGCCCAGCAAGACAAAAGGGACTTTCAGACTCAGGAAAGCTAGCAAAACATCAGGAATCCACTGGAAAGAGATCATCTTCCAAGAAACAAGTCTCATTTGCAGAGCGTCCTGTATCTTTTGTCTCCTGTGGCACCATGGCAGAATCTGTCATGGAGACGATTGCTGTTGGCTCATGTGGAAAAGCTGCTCTAAGCAACTCTGCCCAGCTAGGTTCCTTTGAGGTGCATACCAAGGGCTTTGGTTCGAAGATGATGGCGAAAATGGGTTTCATTGAGGGCACCGGCCTTGGCAAAGACGGCCAAGGTATAGTGCAGCCAATACAAGCTATCCATCGTCCCAAATCTCTTGGACTCGGTGTAGAATTCAACAGCGATGCTGAGGCAATAAAGGTGACGACAGAGCCAATCAAAGCAAGATCAGAGCCAGGTCAAGTGAGCACAGGGCCAAGGCGCAATGTGTGGGCACTAGAGACGAGTGGTACTGGCTCGTTTGAGAGGCACACAAAGGGTTTTGGATCCAAAATGATGGCGAAAATGGGGTTTGTTCCGGGGTCCGGGCTTGGGAGAGATGGCCAGGGTATTGTCACCCCTTTGACAGCGGTGAGGCGACCCAAGTCCCAGGGACTAGGAGCTAAGGATTAATATTAACTTGTACCCTATTTTTCTTTCGGTGTATCGTTGATGTGCGCTTGTTACAGGCGTTTGCCTTTAGATCCTACGTGTGTTCGCTGGTACAGCACAACCCTTGGAACACCCTGAGGCCTGAGGGATGGTGAAACAATAGGTACTGGTGCCCCTGGCAGTAGCGCACACCACAATTTATTCTGTTGTCATTGCATTTCGCCTGTTTCTTTCAACCTCTGAAAGGGATTTTATTTATTCTGTTCTCCCGATTCCCCAAGTTATCTGTTTGGTATTGCCCACGACCCACGAGTTGATGCGTAGAGTTTTGCTTTGCCGCTTGGCTTCGCATCCTGGTAACGGCGATGAGCTGGTAAACTGTTCTCACGATAGCGCAGTGAAAGGAAGAAGTCTAACGGGGTGAATTGGACTTCTAAATTCAAAACTTGAAACTAAATTCTATCGATAAGTTTCAATTCACTCTGTCTAAAAGTGTGTCTAAAGTTCTATGAGATATAAAAATTTTGCAAATTAGAGCCATGCATGTAAGATTAGTAATGTAAATTGATATAAAAATTTTGCAAATTAGAGCCAAGCATACAATACTAGTAATGTAAATTGCAGAAAGTAAAAAAGAGCAAGAAGTGATACGAAATTTTTTTTTGAACCCTTGCAATGCTTCGTTCTCGTGTGCTTCTCGCAAGGATTTCGGCCCCAAACTTCGCAGAGAGAGGGGTTAGCAAAATGATTTTTGCAACAAGCAAGCTACCTCTTGACCTTCGCAAAAAGCACTCTCTTTCTGATGCTCTTCTCTACTCCGAAACGGTGAGCTCGAATCACGCACAACGCATTCGCAAAGGCATTCCTCTGTTTCTCCCACAATCTCCGGAGAGCTCGCGGAAGGTACGACCGCAGCCGCGTTTAGGTGATCGCGATCACCAAGAATAATAAGTTTTGGCTTCACTTGATTCAACCTCACTCGAGAAGCTCTCTCTTTCAAGTCTCTTGCCCAAAGCTCAATGATTTTAGTGTGTTTAGGTGGTGCTGGTGACCTTTGAGTGTGTATGAGTGTTCTCAGGTCGCAAAGGTGATAAATGAAAGGAAGGAGAGCCCTTTATACAGAGGTCAGCCCAAAAACTACCATTACTGTACGAAAATATTTTTCTGCGTACCCACCGAACGGTCCGGTGCTTTACATTTTCAAATCTCCTTTTTTCGCGCCATGGGCTATAAGAGCCACCAAACAGTTCGGTGATGCATTTTTCAGCACAAGCCCACTAGCATGCCTTTAGTTTATAACGTTCGGTGCTGGTACAGTACTGTCCGGTGGTGAGCTGCCGGACGATATAGCGATTAAAATAGACTCTGGACATCAAATATTACCCTCAGTCTATATCGTCTGGCGGAGGCGTCGGACTGTCCGGCGGATAGATTTAGCACAGGCCGAACGACAAATATTCAGCGCAATGAGTATACGCACAGGACAATCCGGTGCATATCCATCGGATAGTCTAGTGGTATATAAAACTTCAGTGCAGCGCTGAATTGATTCAAAAACTTAGTGGGATTTTTTGAAGGTTTTTCTTTTGATACAAACGACAGAGGTGAGTGTGTTTTAGCATATTTTATTGAGTTTGAGCTTTAGGACTAAGATGCACTTGAAATTGAGAAAAGCTTAGAGCGAAGCGCATCAAACTACTCACCTCGAACCCCTTGATAGTACGGCCCATCTAAAAACTAGCAAAGAAACCTCTAAGTGACCTTCTTTCGACTTTGTGGCACTTAAAGCTAGCAATCCTTATCTTCTTGCTAGAAATCCAATCCATAGACCGTTCTTCATGAAAATTGAATGAAAGGGTCACTTTTGGTCAACTAATGAGCGGCAATATAGAATATTATCCCTTCATGTTATGAACTCATTAGTAATAAAATTAAGTTATCCTTGATCACCGAAACCTCAAACTCTTAGGGTCATGTTTCTGACAATCTCCCTATTTTTTATGATCGATGACAACACAAGAGTAGAACTTAAAAAGTAGATAAAATAAGTACAAAACTCAAAGGAAAAGACATGAATGTAAACACACAAGCATTCACAATCAGGGATCCATAGACATGGTGAAATAGAGTCAAATCCAAACGCCAAATACCATATCCATATATCAACATCCAAAATAAACATCCAGGAATCCTAGCTATACATCAAAAGCACAACTCCCATAGCGCCCCCCTAACTATGCTTGCTCTACTAACTCTCCTCTAAGCTCCCCCTAAAGATAACTCTCCCCCTTTGGCATCAAACACCAACAAAGGGAGGCCTACTAGCTTGATGGAGGATCGGGAAGACTCGAGCCAGCCATGGCAGAAGCCAAGAGGAAGTCTACCGGGGAGTCGATGTCGGTCTCCTCAGTCTGTGTCTCTAGCACTAGCTCTGGAGCTGAACGCTCGGATGACTCGGGCACTGGCGAGAGGGGAGCTGCACTGCTAATTGGGGGCTGCTGACTGTCCTAAGGTAGGGGCAGGGACCCTAAGGGAAGTGGCAGATCTGGCAATGTTGACGGAGAGGAGTCAAAGTGTAGGGTTCGAGGAGGCAGCTAAGTCATCTCCACTATGGCTGGCTCGCTAAGCTGAGTAAGGGAAGTCGAGCGGAGAGCTACTCAGCGAGGCCAGAGTCGCAAATGGGCTCTGAAGGCTCTGGTCAGTGGAGGGCAGAGTTTGAGTGACTGCAGGCGGATGGGAGGCCAACTGGAACTCCTGGCGCATGGCTGTAAGTGTCGCTCAGTGTCTGCCCGGAGTCCGGCCAGAAGGAAGTGAACAGTCAAGAGTATTTGAGTCTGCTGCTCAATCGACTGCTGCTGACCTGTAAGAACCGCTCATCGCTTCTCTGCTGCATTTGCTACAGTCAAGAGCTCGAACCACTGGTCATTGCACTGCTGCTGCTCTGCGAGTCTCTCTCCAAGCCTCTCATCAGCCCTCTGCTGGTGGTGGTGGTGGTGTGTTGACGGCACTTAACCACGGCAAATCTTATATTGCAAGCGACAGTATCGTATGTAGCTTTTCCCCGGAATGAGTATCATGGGTTTTGTCAATCTAAGAAATTAACTAATTGGGAACTGATTAACAAGAGTTTAAAGTAAACTAAAAGTATAAGATAAGGTCCTAAACTATCTCTAAACTTGCTTTAAACTATATCTAATCTACGGCTAAACTATACTAATACTATATGATAAGCAATTAGAACAGAACTAGAACATTAATCAAAGGGTATTAACTAGAGTCTAATCAAGCTCTAATTGGATCCAAGACATGCATGATAATGGGCACCACACAAGATTAAAGCAGTGAAATAACTAGTAGCTCAAGGTAGAAACAAGCATGATCAAGCATAAACTTCATAGCATGATTAAATCAAGATCAAATAATCGAATCCCCTAGATCGAGTTTAACCTTTCTCCGTTCTACTGTCACCAGCAACCAATTAATCGACGAGAAGCTCTCAACAGGCATACATAATTAAAGAACATGCTTCTAATTACTTCACATAGTGTAATACCATAATGAGCACAACTAGAACCTCTAATCACCATGATTACAAGAACTAGATATACAACTATATTATTAGTAAACTAGATTAAAGATTAAGAACACTAGAAGAATATAAACATTAATGACATGCTCTAATTAACAAGCATCTAGACCTAAAGTTAATTAGAGCTAGAATAAGCATAATTAGTGTGGCGGAACCGCCCTGCTTAATCCAGGCTAAGCACACCTGCCACCTCTGGCTCGCAGTGCACTTAGGCTAGACTAAACCCGGTAGTCCGTCGAGAGTCCTTCGGGCTCTCGATGTCACCATTTCCCAGAGGAACCGACGTCATACACATCCGACTCTCGATGGAGCCACAACAGTTACAACATCAGAGGCAGTTGAATAGATATTACATAGACTTTAGTTACAAACCAAGTTCGAAATCAAATAGAGTTCAACATAGTGTCTTATAACAACATGGTTCAAATAGTCTCTCGCAGGGGAATTTTAAAGTTCAAGTTTCATGGTACTCAAAATACTTGCATAAAAGAACGAGCATCGAGCCCACCGATGCCGCTCCTTGCCAGATCATGACTCTGCTCATTCCTGATGGGGGCACGACCCTCCACCAACACAGGCACAGAAGAGGAACTCCGTACCTGTAAGCCAAAAGTGGGGGCAAACCCTGAGTACTAATTACTCAGTAGGACTTAATGGATGAGGCTTACGGCTGACGCGAAGCTTGCTTACTAGTATCTGAGTCCTTAGCCATTGCTTTTATACAGGATCAAGTTAAATCAGTGGAAGCAGGATTTGACAGCTGCTTACATTATTGCACCCGAGCAAGATTTAACAGCTGCTCGAGTCATCATAATTGGTGGAACATAATAGGTATGGGATAGCATGGCATGAAAGTAAAGCATGTATCAGAATTGTGACAAATATTGCATGAAGTAAATCAGGCATATCCAAGTATGTAGTTGTCAAAACCCTGAATTCTTAATACAACATATTCGTATGGATTACTACTTTGCCCGTCAGTGGTATTGGCATTCTCACACCTGGTGAGTATCAGCGATTCGAATCGATTTTTATATTCCCGGGAATAACTAGAAGCACCAGGATGGCATATGCTTACTAACTCCTAGCGTTCCACATATGCTTCCCCCATCTCCACCTGTCCCGTCTCAAGTTCGATGACCACTCCCGCCTAACTCCCGGAGCGCGTTGTCGCAGGAGCGGTACCTCGGTTACGTCGGGTTCTGCCCTCCTTTGACACCCGCCTCCGCGGCCACCTTCCTCTCAACCAGTGGGTAGGAACGTGCCCCTTGCTTGAGACGTCACAAGTAAGACTTTCACCGGCCCATAGATTCCGGATAAGCACTCTAGCAATGTTATGCCGACCAATAGGCGAACAATGACCGGCTTTATGCGACTTGGGCGGAGTCCACCACACATTATCTCAATTCTCAACATTCATACCCATATCTCCGCCCGGTCTCCATTTAAAATATAACATAATCATGGCATGATAATAATAGCTTTCATAGTGAGACTTTTTCTTTTGAAAAGTAACACCTACGCGACGAGTGACCTTTATTCACTCGTGTCTACTCGTACCTAGCCATTCTAGGCACTCGCCCTACGAACTCTAGGTATAGGTGCTAGGGCCAGGCGGCCAAGGGATCTAATGCAATTGGTTCCATACAACACCTAATGCATATGCGTAATGAACAGGTATTTTATTTGCTGGGAATTGTATGATCCTGCGTACCTTCTTCCTCGCTAGGGTTAGTCTCTTCGGCGGTGGCGTCAGCGGTCGGCTGCGAGTCCTCCTGCTCCTCTTCGGGTTCCTCGACCAGGGGTTGCTCCTGCACCGTCTCTTCTTCGATCGCGGGGTCTATATGCATGAAAAGTACCGACATGAGCGCCTATGGATGCAGATGTATGCATTTGATGTAGATGAAGTGCAGATGCCAGTATGCAGTATATACTTCATAGAAAACGACATGTGCATAGCAGTTAAATCAACCTTCATGTATATATTTAGTGTAAACCATATACATTTGTGAATTAAAACATGCATCTGAGTTCTGGCAGTTCAACTAACTCAAATGGTACCAAACTTTTATGACAAGCAGATATTTCACACCCAAAGCTACTGTCAAAATTTCAGCTCAATTGGAGTTATAATTATTTTATTAAAATTCCAGCAAGTTTTCAGCCCTACATGTTGTCAGAATTTTTATAATTTATTGGTATGGTTTCTGAAGATGAAATTTTTCCAGTGAGCTATCCTTAGTATGAACTGCATGTGCAAAAATTTACAAGCTAAAACTCCCAATTTTTGACAGGACATCTATTTCCCATATATAAAACTAGTGCAAATTAAGATGTACATATAAACAGTGAGAATAGCTTCCAAGCATATACTTTCTGGATTCTACAGTACTCCCACATACTAGTAGAATTTTGGTAGAATTTATCTTGCACATTAGGACCCATTTTTCCATTTATCAAGTTCTCCAAGTCAAGATTTGTCATTTTCAAATCACCATCAAAACTATACATGCAGGGGCTCATATTTTATTAGTGGTGTTCACAAGCTATATAGAACCTGAGAAAAATACTAGTGAGTCTTATTTCACATATTTTGCATGGACCTCATTTTCAAATTATCAAATAATGCATAAAGTACATATAAAATGGTAAAACCATGAATGAACAGTAAAGTATTGAGCTACCAAGAATTACCACAGTATCAAGACACCCTAAGAAGGCTACTGACCAAGTTTCGTCACTTTTGGATTCCACCTAGACCATGTTTCTTATTTTTCATTGATTTATCATGCATCTTTAAAAACAGGGGTAAAACCGTACATGCACATCCCCACATCATACCTACTGTGTAGATCTATTTACCAGGAGTACAACGCAACTGAGTTTACCTTTTTACGATTTTTATTCGATTTTATATGAATTTCCAAAGTTTCAGCCGAATATAGGAAAAAGAAATGGAAAAAAGATAGAACCGAGGACTAGAACACAATTAACCCTATACTTCAGGGGCTAGCACGTAAGAATGCCAAGACTCAGTAAACAGCGCGTGGGTTAAAATGGAAATAAACCATACTCTGGGGGGTAGCTTGCAAAACCCCCCGGCCTTTCTTCCTTCTCCCGCCGCGCGCGACGGCGCGGCGGCGCGCGCGCGCCGGCGAGCTCGGGCTCGCCGGAGCCGCGACGCGACGCGCATCGGGTGCGCGGTAGCGCGGCGCTCAAGCCAGGCTAGGTCTCGGCGGCGGGGACGGCGAGGGTCGGCGGTGGGAGGCGGTGAACCGAGGGCGCGCGACGGCGTCGGCGGCGTGGCCACGACGTCGGGCGGCGGTGGATCTAGGCGAAGGGTGGGTGAACGGCGACGAGGCCTAGTGCCTCGGGTGCGCGGGAGCGAGGCGAGTGCGGTGAGAGTGCTCTAGGGACGCGACGAGGGCGGTAGGCGGCGGCGCAAGCCCGAGCTTGAGCTCGGCCCGGCCATGGCGGGCGCGACGGGCCTCGGCCCGATCTAGAGAATGAGGGGGAGAGGGACGACGAGATCTACCTCGGCGGGTGCGCAAGGGCGAGGCGAGGTTGATGGCGGCAGTTGGGGGCGCGGAGAGGGACCGAGGAGGCCGGCGTAGCGAGCTCTCGGTCGGCAGCTATGGCGGGCGGCGCGCGAGGGTGGAGAGAGAGCGAGTGAGTGAGCGAGCGAGGAGCGGGGGAGTGAACGCGGACGGCTTTGCGGCTAGGTAAGGGCGCGGCCGAGGGAGGGCGATCCGTGGGCGAGGCGAACGGGCCGTACGCCGGCGGCCACGCGCTCGGCGCCGGCGGCGACACCGTGGCCTCCCGGGCGCTGGGTCCCACCGGTCAGCCACTCAGAAAAAACCCATTTTTGTTTGTGTTTTCTCCCTTCCAGTTTTTCCCCTTTTTAACCCTGTTAGAGGCCGATTTAGGAAATGTTGTAATTGGATAAAATGTTGGGCTCTTCCAGTTCTACAAGTTTGTCAAAAGGCTCCACCCCAAAATCAGTTTGCAAATATGAATTTCATTTGAATTTGTATAGCAGCTCTAGTTAGGAACAGGGTCACCTTATTCCTTGTGATGGGAAAAACTCCTATTTCTGGGTTTTAACTTCTAAAGGTCCCATTGACAAGTTTGTTTATAATTTAGTCCTCTATATTTCAATTCATTTGGGTTTGACATGAAAGTGACTTTAAGTTGGAGAAAAACCAAATTTACCAACTGGTCAGATTTAAACTGTGTTTCTAGGCTGCCAGAAATTGGTCCAAATCATTTACTAGATTTCATTTTCTAACCAGACCCCAATTGAAAAAGTTGCTCCCTAGATCATTACCTACAACTTCTCTAATTTGAGCTTTGCATGAATGTGGCTGTAGGTCAGAGTAAATTTGGAATTTCAAATCAGCCCTAATTTAAACTGGTTTTCTGTACTGTCATCAGATGACCCTAATCACCTTCTAAACCTCATTATCTGACAAGACCCCATTTAGGAAAGTTGTTTATATCATGTTGACCTACAGTTTTGTCAATATGGACTTCACCCAGATCTCAACAGAATAAAAGATACGATCATAAACCTAGCACCACACATGAAATGACAGTGTTTATCACTATGCAATATAAACCAAACTTGTTTCCAATGCACCCACACATGTTATGCCATGATGCTCAAGATCAGATGCTTCACGTAAGATGAGAGATTATGCACTTGAGATGCCGGAGCATCACAACCCACCCCCCTTAAAGAAATCTCGTCCCGAGATTTGTTGATGTAATGTGGGTGGATACGGTAAATTAGGATGCAGTGCATTGTGTAGGATTTCGAATAAGAATTTGTATTTTGATGGTTATACATACTCGTTTGTAGTAGCTGAAAGGAAACCCGGGTATTTGGTTTGCAAGTATTCTTCTTGCTCCCAAGTCGCTTCTTCTTCGGAGTGATTACTCCATTGTACTTTGTAAAAGTTGATTGCTCTTCTTCTTGTTGCTCTTTGTTTTTGGTCGAGGATTTTTATAGGACGCTCCTCATAGGTGAGGTCAGGCTCAATTTGAATTTGCGAGGTGTCCACTGCTTCTTCCGGCACTCTCAAACTCTTCTTAAGTTGCGAGACATGAAATACGCCATGAACCGCAGCCAGATGTGGAGGTAGCTCCAACCGGTAAGCAACTGGCCCACACTGCTCTGTGATCTTAAACGTACCTACGTATCTCGGGGCTAACTTCCCTTTCACACCAAAACGATGTACCCCTTTCATTGGTGACACCCGAAGGTACACATGATCATTAACTTCAAAGACCAACGGTCGTCTTCTTTTGTCAGAGTAGCTTTTTTGCCTAGATTGTGCTCTTTTCAAGTTGCTATGTATAAATTTAACTTGCTCCTCGGCTTGTGTTACCAAATCAGGGCCAAAGATGACCCGTTCTCCTGGTTCAGACCAGTTGAGGGGTGTTCTGCATCTTCTCCCATATAGAGCTTCGAAAGGAGCCATTTCTAAGCTCTTTTGGTAGCTGTTGTTATAGGCGAACTCAGCTAGAGGAAGGCACTCCTCCCATTTGGTGGAATAAGTTAATGCACAAGCTCTCAACATGTCTTCTAGGATTTGATTTACCCTCTCGACTTGGCCACTGGTTTGCGGATGGTATGCAGAACTGCGAACCAAAGTGGTGCCTAGAGCGGTCTGTAGGTGCTCCCAAAAGCGGGATACAAACAGAGAGCCTCTATCTGAAGTGATCGACCGAGGAACACCATGTAAAGAGACTATCCTCGCGATGTATAATTCAGCATAGGTCTTGGCGTGGTAGATTGTTTTCACGGGAATAAAGTGAGCTGATTTTGTGAGTCGGTCAATAATCACCCATATGGAATCATAGCCCTTCTGAGTGCGAGGCAAACCCACAATGAAATCCATGTGTATATCTTCCCACTTCCAAGATGGTACGGCCAGCGGTTGAAGCATTCCTACCGGTTTTAGATGGTCGGCTTTTACTCTCTGGCACACGTCACATACGGACACGTATTTGGCGATCTCCCGTTTCATACGGGTCCACCAAAACTTTTGTTTTAGATCTTGGTACATCTTGTTGCTACCCGGGTGTATGGTGAACATGGAGGTGTGGGCTTCGTCTAGGATTTTCTTTCTTAATTCCATGTCCCTAGGTACCACTAAGCGACCCTTGAACCATAGGACGCCTTGGTCATCAAGCGTGAAGCACGCTCTCTTCTCTTCATTTATACCTTCCCGAATGTATGCCATACTTTTATCTTGTTTCTGTGCCGCTATAATTTGTTCTTTTATGGTAGGCTCTATGATCAAGCTGTAAAGTTCTGCCATTTGCTCAGTGATTACTTCAATCTCATCTATCTCGCAACAGATCACCTTTGTCGTGGGTTGGACTTCAAGCACATGGCAATGAGCCCGACGGCTTAGTGCATCTGCTACGACATTTGCTTTGCCGGGATGGTAATGGATTTCCAGGTCATAGTCTTTTATCAGTTCTAGCTATCGTCGTTGTCTCATGTTAAGTTCAGGCTGCGTGAGGATGTATTTGAGACTCTTATGATCTGTGTATATGTGACAAGTGTTGCCCAGCAGATAATGTCTCCATATCTTTAGGGCGTGTACCACTGCTGCTAGCTCCAGATCATGTGTTGCGTAGTTGGCTTCATGTTTTCTTAACTGGCGTGACGCATAGGCAATTACTCTTCCCTCTTGCATTAAGACACAGCCAAGCCCGTTGCCGGAGGCATCACAATATACGTTGAAGGGTTTAGTGACGTCCGGTTGAGCTAGCACTGGTGCGGAGGTTAATGACTTTTCAAGCTTGTGAAGGCCTCTTCACACTTTGGATCCCATAGATACTTCGCGTTTTTCTTGGTCGGGATGTCATTGGCTTTGCAGTTTTGGAGAAGTCCTTGATAAAGCGGTGGTAGTAGCCCGCTAAACCGAGGAAGCTCCTAATTTCTGTTACTGTTTCGGGTTGTTTCCAATTCAGTACATCTTCCACTTTACTCGGATCGACGGCTACCCCCTTTTCAGACAAGATGTGGCCAAGGAAACTCACTTCTCTTAGCCAGAATGCACATTTGCTGAACTTGGCGTAGAGTTGGTGTTCTCTCAGCCGGGTGAGTACCGTTCGCAAGTGCTCCTCGTGCTCTTCCTCGTTTTTAGAGTAGACGAGGATGTCGTCAATGAATACGACTACAAATTTATCCAGCTCGTTCATGAATACTGAGTTCATCATATACATGAAGAAGGCTGGTGCATTGGTTAACCCGAAGGACATGACCAGGTATTCATATAGGCCGTATCTGGTAGAGAAGGCTGTCTTGGGTATGTCTTCTTTCCTGATTTTTATTTGATAGTAGCCTGACCTTAAATCAATTTTTGAAAACACTTTGGCCCCTGCTAGCTGATCGAACAAGATGTCAATGTGAGGCAGTGGGTACTTATTTTTGATCGTGACTGCGTTTAATGGTCTATAGTCCACGCACAATCTCTTACCACCTTGGTCTTTCTTCTCTACAAAGAGAGCAGGACAGCCCCAAGGTGATGAGCTAGGACGAATGAACCCTTTATCCAATTGTTCTTGTAATTGTGTTTTTAATTCCTTGAGTTCATCTGGTGCCATTCTGTACGGCCTCCTTGAAACAGGTGCCGTTCCTGGAATGAGGTCTATCTTAAACTTCACATCCCTATCTGGAGGAAGCCCAGGAAGCTCCTCCGGAAACACGTCCGGGAAATCACATACTACCGATATCTTTTTAATCTCTTGAAGTTCAGATGTATTTACTGTGGCCTCTAGATGTTTCTGTCCTGGTATGTGCACCTTTAGTGTCTTTCCAGTGACCTTAGACTTTAATTGCACTTCCATGCTGCCAACATGTAGGATTGCATCGTTTTCTACCATCCAATTCATGCCCAAAATAACGTCAATCCCCTGGTGTGGCAGCACCATAGGATTTATGACAAAGCTCTCGGGACCGATATCTATCTTTAATTGTCTGGCCATTAAACCAGTGGCGACAGGGGAACCCGGTGCGGTGATGTGATAATCTTCCTTTAACTTGTACATTTTTATCCCATGCTTCAATGCATATGACTTGCTAAGAAATGTATGTGTGGCTCCTGAATCAAATAACACGACGGCCGGATGACCGTTGACGGTGAACGTACCAGCAAGTACCGGCTCTCCGGCTGGGACCTGGTCCATGTGGATGAAGTGAACTCGGCCCGTCTTAGAGTTGGACCCCTTTTGCTTCCCCTGGCTGCCACCCGCAGGGGTAGGACCCTGGATGCGACGAGGTGCCCTGCAGTCCTTACTGAAGTGTCCGGTCTTGCCGCAGTTAAAGCAAGGACCCCAAGCTCCCTGTGAGAAAGGAGCGCGAGGTGCCGGAAGCTATGCCTGATGGGATGGTGCGCGGTAGGTAGGGAACCTCTGCTGCTGCGGTGCCCTGTGAATCCAACCCGACTGATTGGGCCGGACTACAAAGCGAGACTGCTGGTGGTACGGCTGTGGCTGCTGATAGTTGGCCTTCTGCTTCTGAGATGACCCAGGTGCATTGTTGGCCTGGCGTTTTCGCTTTTGATCCTCATTTGCAACACGGAGGCGATTCTCCATGTCCAGTGCAGTGTCGACCAGCGCCGAGAAGCTCTGGTATTCTCGCCCCAGATGCGTCAGAAGTGTAGAGTCAAACCCACTCAAGAGCCTAGCTGCCCGGCTAGGATCATCAGCCACGTCCCCCGGTGAGTATTGCGACAAGTGTATGAACGACTGCACGTACTGCATGACTGTTCGGTTGCCCTGCTTCAGTTCCCTGAACTCCCTCTGCTTCTGCTCCATAAGACTCTTCGGGATGTAGTGGGCCCAAAAAGCTGTACGGAGCTCCTCCCACGTGGTGATGTGCCCTTGCGGCTGCATAGCTTGGAACGTGGTGTACCACGCTCCGGCTGGGCCCTGAAGTAGCTGTGCCGCAAACCAAGCTTTCTCTTGCTCGGTCAACCCCGGAAGCAGTGTGAACTTGGACTCGATCGTGCGGAGCCAATCATTTGCTGCCAGTGGCTCAGGGCACGTGGTGAAGACTGGAGGGCGCAAATCCTCAAAGTCTTTGTAGGTGATCCCGCGGGGTTGGTGTTCCCGCGGCCGCTGCTGCCCCTGAGCTTGTCGTTCCTCCCTCATGAGGCGGATCAGCTTGCCCTGCTGCACGACCAAGGTGGCCAACTCCGGCGGGGGTGGTGCATCGTGTGGCTGCTGGCCTGAGGTCTGCCCATTGCGAGTGTTCACCATCTGCAAGAATGAAGCTAACAGTGTTCAGTCCAACCACTTTAAAGCAATTAAATGCGCCGAAACACCGTTACTCAAAACATGTAAGACGGAAACATATAATTGCAGTAAAGTGTTAGCTTCCTTCTTGCAGCGGTTCGACCACTGTTACATTTAGTCATGGCTCGGTGTGTTGGTGTTTAGCAGTCGGCTATCGCGTGAATTTCTGGACAGCAATGACTTTACCGGTGCGCCGCTCCTAAACCGTGCATCTTTTGACTATGCTCCCCTTAGCAAAGTTATTCCTTGTTCTGTGGTCTTTCACTTTCATATGGAATGTTTTTGGTGATTCTATTTGTAGCCCGTTCGAGATTTAGTCTACGTCAGCGTATACTAGTTCAGTTCAGATTTCAGTGACTGCGTGATTTCAGCCATACCTCCCAAATGAGTCGTATTTAGGAGAAGCTTTGTATAACAAAGTTGTTCTACACTTCCAGATCTACAACTTTGACAACACGCTCTCAGTTCAGTTCCTGCACTAAGGGTGTGCAAAATAGGATTTTCCTACTGGTGCTACTTCAGTCCAGATTACAGGTTCTTAAGAAATTTGACCGTAACTCCAGATCTGAGCACAATTAGAGAAAGCTCCAATTGGCAAGGTTGTGCACCAGACAGTTCTCCACAACTTTGCTATTCAACTCTTGGCTCAAATCCTTACACAACTTAAGATAGCTTCAGTTTTTGGCTGCAGCTGCGAAAAATTCCAGATTGCAAGGTGCAATCCAAAACGAGGTGCAACTCACAAATCCATACATACAACCATCTCAAAGGCCATTACGACGTAAAACCAACATCATGCCACTTAGAAAAGTTCAATTATCGCTAAAGAGTCTTAGGTTTACATCATAGGATGGTGGCTACATCAACCAACCATTGAATAGTGCGTAATAAAATGGTCCATCATAACATCAAATGGTGTACGGAATGAGCTCTCACAACTCACCAATGTTTTCGTACAACCATGAGTCTAAACGCGGAGCGGATTATTACAAAACATCGCTTTCAACGCGTTACTAACTTAATGCTTAACTTCCTCCCATCAATCCATCAAACACCCTGCACCCTGGAGTTAGCGTCAGAGGGGTCGTTCTCCTCCTCCTCTTCCACCTCCATGGGCTCCGAGGACTCCTCCTCCTCTTCCTCCTCCAAGGGCGCGGGCTGCTGCGGCGGCTCGTACTCGGCCAGACGCTGCTGCAGCTGCGCCACCCGGGTCTCTAACTCCTCCACACGGGTACGGGTCTCCGTGTACCTGGAAAAGTAGAAGCGGCTCCGGTTCTCCGCGCGCTGATACATCCCGTGCGCCTCACGTGCATAGTCCATGCACGCTACCAAGGGCCGAGAGCCGTTCCTGTCCCGAAGCCACCCACGGCGCTCCTGCCAAGCGTGGTCGAGGTCGCGTGTGGGGAGGAAGCGCAGGACCGTGTGGTCTGCCTCCCACCTGGAGCTCAACGAAGTGAGGGCTCCCATCACCGCCTTACGGTAAGCCTCCTCCTCATTGGCCCCGTAAGTGGTGAGGGTCTGCTGGCCCGCGAACGTTCCCCATGGAAGGACAACCTGGGCCATGCAGTTGCCCTCCTCGTGCACCGTCTGCACCGAGATGAAGGGACAGGGACGACGCCCCATCTCCCTCAGGGCCCTGCACAGCAACTGGGACAGGGGGCACTCCTCCCTGCAGCGAGTGTGGAGCAACCCATCCTCCACCACAGGGGGGGTGTGGGTCACGTCAGGGAGAACGGTGGTCCTGGCTCCGGTGGCCTTGCGTGCGGTCTGCTTGGTCCTGGCCATCTGTTTTAGGTAGACAAGGTTGTGCATTAGTGAGGGATATATTTTTCATACGAGATATTAAGCCGAGGGTACAATAGTGCATCATATGGAAGGTAAACTTTTAAAATTGCGATTTATTTCATAGCATTTTAATAATATCCCACCATAAATAAAAGCAGTAAACATGATGCATGAATCGTATCTAAACGGTCTCACATCACACATCTAAAAGAAGAGTACATATAGCTATCGTTATTTCGGTGACACATATGCACGGCACTCTCCAATGCAACTAGTCGTTCCCTGGCCGTTCTTAGTTTCGCACGTAGTTAGGGTACCTGCAGAAGAATGCATGCTCATACATTACCACTTAGTGTGGCATCCACGCGTGACCGCTGCGTGGACAACGTTGGTGGGCCGATGCACCTTTTCCTCAAAGCCTGACTTTCCTCCAGTACTGGGGATTGTCGAGGAAAAGATGGATCCCAAATCCGAATGTAAGTGTGGTGGGTATGAAAGCCTCAAACATGCCCACCACCCTTAAAGAGCTTTTACTTATACAGCATGAATGCAGAGTTCACAACCGTTCGCAAAACCCGATAGCTTCCACCAGTACTGGGGATAGCTATGGCCGAAAGGTTGTTTCTCAAAGCGCCGAACATGCATATGAGTTCTATCTAGGTTAGAGTGTCAGTGATGTCACCTGAATAACACTAACATCCTTATACGGGCATAGCGTATACTCTCATTTTTCAATTACTTGAAAAGGGCTTTCAAAAATAGTTTTGTAAACCAAAACTTGATGATGTAACCGTTGTCTGTGCATGATCGGCTCTGATACCAGCTGTGGCGGAACCGCCCTGCTTAATCCAGGCTAAGCACACCTGCCACCTCTGGCTCGCAGTGCACTTAGGCTTGACTAAACCCGGTAGTCCGTCGAGAGTCCTTCGGGCTCTCGATGTCACCATTTCCCAGAGGAACCGACGTCATACACATCCCACTCTCGATGGAGCCACAACAGTTACAACATCACAGGCAGTTGAATAGATATTACATAGACTTTAGTTACAAACCAAGTTCGAAATCAAATAGAGTTCAACATAGTGTCTTATAACAACATGGTTCAAATAGTCTCTCGCAGCGGAATTTTAAAGTTCAAGTTTCATGGTACTCAAAATACTTGCATAAAAGAACGAGCATCGAGCCCACCGATGCCGCTCCTTGCCAGATCATGACTCTGCTCATTCCTGATGGGGGCACGACCCTCCACCAACACAGGCACAGAAGAGGAACTCCGTACCTGTAAGCCAAAAGTGGGGGCAAACCCTGAGTACTAATTACTCAGTAGGACTTAATGGATGAGGCTTACGGCTGACGCGAAGCTTGCTTACTAGTATCTGAGTCCTTAGCCATTGCTTTTATACAGGATCAAGTTAAATCAGTGGAAGCAGGATTTGACAGCTGCTTACATTATTGCACCCGAGCAAGATTTAACAGCTGCTCGAGTCATCATAATTGGTGGAACATAATAGGTATGGGATAGCATGGCATGAAAGTAAAGCATGTATCAGAATTGTGACAAATATTGCATGAAGTAAATCAGGCATATCCAAGTATGTAGTTGTCAAAACCCTGAATTCTTAATACAACATATTCGTATGGATTACTACTTTGCCCGTCAGTGGTATTGGCATTCTCACACCTCGTGAGTATCAGCGATTCGAATCGATTTTTATATTCCCGGGAATAACTAGAAGCACCAGGATGGCATATGCTTACTAACTCCTAGCGTTCCACATATGCTTCCCCCATCTCCACCTGTCCCGTCTCAAGTTCGATGACCACTCCCGCCTAACTCCCGGAGCGCGTTGTCGCAGGAGCGGTACCTCGGTTACGTCGGGTTCTGCCCTCCTTTGACACCCGCCTCCGCGGCCACCTTCCTCTCAACCAGTGGGTAGGAACGTGCCCCTTGCTTGAGACGTCACAAGTAAGACTTTCACCGGCCCATAGATTCCGGATAAGCACTCTAGCAATGTTATGCCAACCAATAGGCGAACAATGACCGGCCTTATGCGACTCGGGCGGAGTCCACCACACATTATCTCAATTCTCAACATTCATACCCATATCTCCGCCTGGTCTCCATTTAAAATATAACATAATCATGGCATGATAATAATAGCTTTCATAGTGAGACTTTTTCTATTGAAAAGTAACACCTACGCGACGAGTGACCTTTATTCACTCGTGTCTACTCGTACCTAGCCATTCTAGGCACTCGCCCTACGAACTCTAGGTATAGGTGCTAGGGCCAGGCGGCCAATGGATCTAATGCAATTGGTTCCATACAACACCTAATGAATATGCGTAATGAACAGGTATTTTATTTGCTGGGAATTGTATGATCCTGCCTACCTTCTTCCTCGCTAGGGTTAGTCTCTTCGGCGGTGGCGTCAGCGGTCGGCTGCGAGTCCTCCTGCTCCTCTTCGGGTTCCTCGACCAGGGGTTGCTCCTGCACCGTCTCTTCTTCGATCGCGGGGTCTATATGCATGAGAAGTACCGACATGAGCGCCTATGAATGCAGATGTATGCATTTGATGTAGATGAAGTGCAGATGCCAGTATGCAGTATATACTTCATAGAAAACGACATGTGCATAGCAGTTAAATCAACCTTCATGTATATATTTAGTGTAAACCATGTACATTTGTGAATTAAAACATGCATCTGAGTTCTGGCAGTTCAACTAACTCAAATGGTACCAAACTTTTATGACAAGCAGATATTTCACACCCAAAGCTACTGTCAAAATTTCAGCTCAATTGGAGTTATAATTATTTTATTAAAATTCCAGCAAGTTTTCAGCCCTACACCTTGTCAGAATTTTTATAATTTATTGGTATGGTTTCTGAAGATGAAATTTTTCCAGTGAGCTATCCTTAGTATGAACTGCATGTACAAAAATTTACAACCTAAAACTCCCAATTTTTGACAGGACATCTATTTCCCATATATAAAACTAGTGCAAATTAAGATGTACATATAAACAGTGAGAATAGCTTCCAAGCATATACTTTCTGGATTCTACAGTACTCCCACATACTACTAGAATTTTGGTAGAATTTATCTTGCACATTAGGACCCATTTTTCCATTTACCAAGTTCTCCAAGTCAAGATTTGTCATTTTCAAATCACCATCAAAACTATACATGCAGGGGCTCATATTTTACCAGTGGTGTTCACAAGCTATATAGAACCTGAAAAAAATACTAGTGAGTCTTATTTCACATATTTTGCATGGACCTCATTTTCAAATTATCAAATAATGCATAAAGTACATATAAAATGGTAAAACCATGAATGAACAGTAAAGTATTGAGCTACCAGGAATTACCACAGTATCAAGACACTCTAAGAAGGCTACTGACCAAGTTTCGTCACTTTTGGATTCCACCTAGTCCATGTTTCTTATTTTTCATTGATTTATCATGCATCTTTAAAAACAGGGGTAAAACCGTACATGCACATCCCCACATCATACCTACTGTGTAGATCTATTTACCAGGAGTACAACGCAACTGAGTTTACCTTTTTACGATTTTTATTCGATTTTATATGAATTTCCAAAGTTTCAGCCGAATATAGGAAAAAGAAATGGAAAAAAGATAGAACCGAGGACTAGAACACAATTAACCCTATACTTCAGGGGCTAGCACGTAAGAATGCCAAGACTCAGTAAACAGCGCGTGGGTTAAAATAGAAATAAACCATACTCCGGGGGGTAGCTTGCAAAACCCCCCGGCCTTTCTTCCTCCTCCCGCCGCGCGCGACGGCGCGGCGGCGCGCGCGTGCCGACGAGCTCGGGCTCGCCGGAGCCGCGACGCGACACGCATCGGGTGCGCGGTAGCGCGGCGCTCAAGCCAGGCTAGGTCTCGGCGGCGGGGACGGCGAGGGTCGGCGGTGGGAGGCGGTGAACCGAGGGCGCGCGACGGCGTCGGCGGCGTGGCCACGACGTCGGGCGGCGGTGGATCTAGGCGAAGGGTGGGTGAACGGCGACGAGGCCTAGTGCCTCGGGTGCGCGGGAGCGAGGCGAGTGCGGTGAGAGTGCTCTAGGGATGCGACGAGGGCGGTAGGCGGCGGCGCAAGCCCGAGCTTGAGCTCGGCCCGGCCATGGCGGGCGCGACGGGGCTCGGCCCGATCTAGAGAATGAGGGGGAGAGGGACGACGAGATCTACCTCGGCGGGTGCGCAAGGGCGAGGCGAGGTTGATGGCGGCGGTTGGGGGCGTGGAGAGGGACCGAGGAGGCCGGCGTAGCGAGCTCTCGGTCGGCGGCTATGGCGGACGGCGCGCGAGGGTGGAGAGAGAGCGAGTGAGTGAGCGAGCGAGGAGCGGGGGAGTGAACGCGGACGGCTTCGCGGCTAGGTAAGGGCGCGGCCGAGGGAGGGCGATCCGTGGGCGAGGCGAACGGGCCGTACGCCGGCGGCCACGCGCTCGGCGCCGGCGGCGACACCGTGGCCTCCCGGGCGCTGGGTCCCACCGGTCAGCCACTCAGAAAAAACCCATTTTTGTTTGTGTTTTCTCCCTTCCAGTTTTTCCCCTTTTTAACCCTGTTAGAGGCCGATTTAGGAAATGTTGTAATTGGATAAAATGTTGGCCTCTTCCAGTTCTACAAGTTTGTCAAAAGGCTCCACCCCCAAGTCAGTTTGCAAATATGAATTTCATTTGAATTTGTATAGCAGCTCTAGTTAGGAACAGGGTCACCTTATTCCTTGTGATGGGAAAAACTCCTATTTCTGGGTTTTAACTTCTAAAGGTCCCATTGACAAGTTTGTTTATAATTTAGTCCTCTATATTTCATTTCATTTGGGTTTGACATGAAAGTGACTTTAAGTTGGAGAAAAACCAAATTTACCAACTGGTCGGATTTAAACTGTGTTTCTAGGCTGCCAGAAATTGGTCCAAATCATTTACTAGATTTCATTTTCTAACCAGACCCCAATTGAAAAAGTTTCTCCCTAGATCATTACCTACAACTTCTCTAATTTGAGCTTTGCATGAATGTGGCTGTAGGTCAGAGTAAATTTGGAATTTCAAATCAGCCCTAATTTAAACTGGTTTTCTGTACTGTCATCAGATGACCCTAATCACCTTCTAAACCTCATTATCTGACAAGACCCCATTTAGGAAAGTTGTTTATATCATGTTGACCTACAGTTTTGTCAATATGGACTTCACCCAGATCTCAACAGAATAAAAGATACGATCACAAACCTAGCACCACACATGAAATGACAGTGTTTATCACTATGCAATATAAACCAAACTTGTTTCCAATGCACCCACACATGTTATGCCATGATGCTCAAGATCAGATGCTTCACGTAAGATGAGTGATTATGCACTTGAGATGCCAGAGCATCACAATTAGAACAAGAAGATGGTAATAAAACAAAATCAATGCTTCAATAATAAGTTGTATCATACTTACAACCATGGTCATAACTCTTTATGATACTATTAGACCTCTGGAGCTAGGTAATTAGGGCACCATGCAAGGCTTCTAATCACCTCTATGGATTAGAGAGGCTCTAATCCTAGCCTAGAATCTCGACCCTCTACTCTCATCTAGTTGTTGTACCTCTTATCGTCGCCTCCACGCCTTTATAATGAATTAGATGCCTCGTCTCGTAGCCTAGACTCGCTATTTATACGCTGGAGGAGCCGTAGGAGAAAACAAATCGGAAACCGACGTAGGAATTGGTGGGGTCGGCCGACCCAGGCCCTCCCCTTGGCCGTTTCCTTTCATCTTTCACGGGGTCGTTCCTTGTCGCCTAAGTTTGGATTTTGCAATGTTACTCGGACACGTAGAGCTCTCGAATCTTCAATATTGGCAGAGATTGGGGGTGGGGTGTGTGGGGGAGTGGGGGCCTGCGACGGTTGACCAAACCGGATGGGGTTAGCGCGGGTCGGGTGTGGTTCGGTGAGGGGAATTTGGGTGGTGAGCTTGGACCGATCGTGCACAATGGACCGGGGCTTCATTTACACACACATATATATGTGTATATATATACACACACACATATATATACACACACACATATATATGTATATACACACACATGTATATGTATATATATATACATTTATATGTATATAGGAAAATTCCTTTCTACATGCGCATGTAGCTACACTCGCCTATTTATCTCATGATTGAGGGTGTATCTGGCTAAACGGAAGGTATGTACACGGAGTATGCAATGATACTAGACCATCCGTGGTGGTATGCACACAAGGTATGTGTGGCGGAACCGCCGATTTAATACGGGCTAAGTACACCTGTCACCATTAGCTTACAGTGTACTTAGACCGTACTAAACCCGGTCGTCCGTCGAGAAGCCCTCGGCTCTCGATTTGCACCAAATCCCAGAGGAACCGACATCACACACATCCGACTCGCGAAGGAGCCACAACAGTTACATCATCACAGGCAGTTGAAATATAGAATAGATAGACTTAGTTACAAACCGAGAATGTATATAGTCAAATACATGTCCAAAATATATATCATGCGGAAGCGATTTCAAAACATCTCGCAGCGCAAACCAAATACTTAAGAAGTCTTCATACAGATGAACGAGGCGAGAAGCACCGAGCCCACCGGTGCTACCCTTCTCCAAGCAGCTATCCAAAAGCCGCCAGTACCTGTGAGCCAAAAGTGGGGGCAAACCCTGAGTACTAATTACTCAGTAGGACTTAATGGACGGGGTTTACGGCTGACGCAAAGCTCAGCTTACTAGCAAGTAGGTCCTTAGCCATTGATTTTAAACTGTAAAATGTTGTTATAGGGTAGCGGGATTTGACAGTCGCTATCCTTTAATCATGATTATCCACTATGGTTTAGTGTCATACTATAGCGGGATTTGACAGCCGCTAGTCTTTATCCTGAATCTCATTGGTAATATAAAGTAAGTAATTTGCATGAAGTAAAACAGGTATATCCAATGTATAGTAGCAAATCATCAATTCCATAAAACATCATGCCTCAAACAGTTCTACGTTGCCCGTCAGTGATATTGGCATTCTCACACCTGGTGAGCATCGGCGATTCGAATCGATTTTTATATTCCCGGGAATAACTAGAAAATGCCAGGGGCCCATATGCTTACTAACACGACGGCTTTCCCACATATAGTCCCCCTTCTCCACTTGTCCCATCCCAAGTTCGATTCACTCCCGCCTGACTCCCGGGTTGTGCCCCCATGACGAGCCTGCCGACATCTCGGTCTCCCCGTCATGAGCACCAAGCTCTCCCGGGCCACCTTCCTCTCAACCAGTGGGTAGGAACGTGTTTCTGTTCTTCGGATGGCACAAGTAAGGTTTCACCGGTCCCATTTCCCGGATAAGCATTCTAGCAATGTTATGCCGATCAGCAGGCGAACAGCGAACGGGCCTTATGTGACTCGGGCGGAGTCCACCATACCCTCACATCAGTTTTCAACATAGTAATCCCATATCTCCGCCCAGTCTCAATTGAAAGCATAACATAGCAATAATAAATTCATAGTAATGAAGATTCATCATTCAAAAGTAAATCCTACGAGACGAGTGACAATGCTCACTCGTGTCTACTCGCGCCTAACCATTCTAGGCACCCGTCCTACGAACCCTAAGTATAGGTGCTAGGGCCAGGGCGGCCGGAAAGTTTAATGCAATTGGTTTCAATCAATCCTAATGCATATGCGTAACTCAAAATGATTTGTTTGCTGGGATTTGCATGGTCCTGCCTACCTTTGATTGTTCTTAAGAAACCAACAAACTAAACTAAGTTAGTTTGCCGGGTTGTGGGGCTTTGCCCCAGGCAACCCCTTGAAACAGGGACGGTTTAATCAGCGACACGCCGTCTTCTGGCACCGGGTGCACGGGCTCGCCTTCCGGCTACTGGATTTGCGACTGCTTCTGGGTTGGTCCTTCGTTCGCGGGATCTATATGCATGACACAGTGCAACATAAGCACAACGAATGCAAAAGCGTGCATGATATGCGTAAGAGATATATTCATGGAAATTATTATCTAGACAATTTACTTAAGTATTTCTTTCGTAAAACTTGCTCCACACGAAGGAGACTCAGATTATTACTAGGAATCTATACGAACCATCCCCGAGATGCACTACAACTATCACATATAAAAGGACATATGAACATGTATTGATTCTAAGGCCTAAACCATCGTATAAACCCTATTCATCCTCACACATGCGCATCTGTGAATTAAAATATGCACTTGAGTCCTCGTAGTTACACAGCTCCATTATCATAAAAGACATGCACAAATAAACTTTTTGGGAACTAGATATCATGCACAAGCTACCACATTTTTCGTGGAATTTTCTTAGCACCCTAAAGCCATCTTTTCCATTTATCTAGTTCCCCAAGTCAAGATTTGTCATTTTCAAATCACCATTAACACTTAACATGCAGGGGCTCATATTTTACCGGTGAGACACTCATACTACCTAAAGTATATGAAAAATGCTAGAGAGTCAATTTGAGCATATTCTTTGTAGCCTCCCCTTCCTAGGTTAAATAAATACACATACACATGTATAATGGCAAAATGGTAATTAAACCGCAAGTGCTAGGGCTACAAAAATTCACATGGTGCTACAATGCCACAAGAAGGCTACTGTCCAAGTTTCATGGCCTTTGGATTTCATTTAGTCCACTTTTGTCATTTATCCTAATTAATCATGCATGCAACAAACCAAGGGCAAAAGAGACATTTCACATATCCACATCATACCCATTCGATAGATCTATTCAAGAGGAGTCTAATGCAACTTAGTTTGTCCATTTTGGATTTTTCTGTGATTTTATATGATTTTTCAAAGTTCAAAACCGAAATAATACATATTAACCCTAGATCCGGGACCTATACGTAATTAACCATAACCTCCAGGGGCTAGCACAGAAGATTCCGCTGACTCAGTGAATAGTAAATGAAACTGACGTGTAGAAATGGAAACTCACAGGGGGTTTTCTGCAAAAACCCCCTCTTTTTTCTACCTTCGGCCGGAGAGGGACACGGCGCGCGGCTCGGCGTTCCGACGCTTGTGCCGGCGCGTAGGGGCGGCGTCTTGGAGCCGAGGCGGCGGCCGAAGGTGTTCCCGACCGCGGGCTACCTTTCCCTCTAGATGTCGTCGCCCAGGGTGGAGTGGGGAGGCGGCGCGGCGGCGATGAACCGGCGCGGCGCGACGGCGCGCGGAGGCGATGGCGCGGCCCCGATTCCGGCAGCTCGGGCACCGAGAGGCGGCGAGGGTGGGCTCGTGAGGTGCGCGGCGGGGTGGCGAAGCCGGCGGTGGTGGAGTGGAGGCGCGGTGGTGGCCCGAAAGGGGTTCTCCGCGACGAGCCCGTGGGTGGCGCGGGTGCGCGCGGACGGCGCGCGCGGGGAGAGGGCTAGGGCCGACGGCGGCGGCCTAGGGTTTGGGGTTTCGGTGGAGGGAGGTGCGGCGACGACGGGGCGCGCATTGGACGAAGGGGAGGCGGCCCGAGGCGACCGGCGTAGCTAGCTCGCCGCGGGCTAGGCCATGGCGTGGCCGCGGCGTGCGCGCACGCGGAATGAGCTAGAGGTGGCGGGGCGAGGCCGAGGATCGGCGGGGCCGGTGGAGGAGCTCGAAGCAACTGCGGTGGGGGTGGTGGCTAGGCTAGCAAAGGCCCGTAGGGGCGGCGGCGTGAGCTCGACCGAGCTCGGCCATGGCGAGTGCGCTCTGCGCGTGTGAACCGAACGCGCAGCAGAGGCAGAGGCAAAGGAGTGCGGGCGAGGGGATTGTGGCCGGCTTCGCGTCCAGGTTCACGCGGAGGGCGAGGCAGGCCGTGGGGGCATCGATCCGCGGCGCGGCGTACTGCCCGCTCGCCGGCGCCCACGCGGCGGCCGCATTCTGAGCGCGGCAGGGGCACTGGACTGTGGGACCCACTGGTCAGTGACCGAAGGAAAACTGAGAATTGGAAGTGTGTTTTCTCTAGTTCTGAAATTCGCTGTTTTGACCCATCTAGAGGCCGAATTTGGAAAAAGTCCAATTGAAAGAAATGTTATACTCAGAGAGATCTAAAAGTTTGTCAATTAGCTCATATTCAAATTCGGCCGGCAAATATGAAATTTGTTTGAATTTATGCAGCAGCCATAGGTAGGGACAGGGTAGGTCATCTGCTTGGGAGGGGAAAACACCCTAGTTATAGGCCTCAACTCCACTTGATCCTTTTCACAAATTTGTTTTGTACTTTCTAAACTATATTTCATTTCATTAGGGCAGGTCATGAAAATGACTCTATGGGTAAGAAAATCTCAAATTACCAAACTGGACAGAGTAGGGGTGTGTTTCCGGGCTGACAAAATTTGGTTGAAAAGACCAATTTGAATTCATATTATGACCAGACTCATATTGACAAAGTTGTTTCGTGGATCATTACCTACAACTTTGTTAATATGATCCTCCTCTAAATCACAACATATTTTGAAATACAACCCTAATCTTGTTTAGGATTTTGGTAAAACAGCAGATTTACTCTAAGTAAAGCTTTTCTTGTTTTCATCTTTTGAAATATCAAATGAAGTCCAAATACATCCACAATAGATGCATTTGAAAGGTGATGAGTTCAATTCCATTTCATACAAAAGAAAATTCTTGAGTTGTATAGTCCAATCAAAAGAAATTTCAGAATCAATTTGGGGATGAGCTAAAATTTCAGATTTGAGAAATTTTGACTTAGTGGTTTATCTACCAATTCCTCATTACTCTCTTAAGCAGGATTTAGTCTTAATTCATCATTAGTTTACGTATAATTGTGTGTACGGCTTCTGAGATGCCAGGGGCATCACAACCCACCCCCCTTAAAGAAATCTCGTCCCGAGATTTTGAAAGAGGCCGGGTTCTATGTCGTAAGGTGAAAAGATACTACCCGCATCTTGGGGCTCGGGACTCTTTTAATAGTTGCAAACGCACTTTAACTCTTCCTTTGTCCTTTGTTGGCTTTGTTAACGACCGGGTGAGTGGTTAGTACCTTCCTAACACAAGGTAGTTACAAAGCATCATTTGGTTGACTAGGATGGTCCCTTTAAGGTACTCAATAATTCACGTCTCATATGAGGGGGAATGAACAAACCACAAAGAGAACGTGGTGGCAGTGAGCGAATGACATGATTGGTTCAAGCACGACGAGAGGGTTACTTCCTGGCTTTGACACCGAGTTTAGGAGCGTAATAAACATCTGATTTATTTGAACAATGAGAAGCAAAGCATACGCAGTAGGGAGTTTGAATGAAGCAAAGATCTCGCGAGTTATAGAAAACAACAATGGGTGTGTTGTTGGGAGGCACATTCATTTCATTTGATGGGGACTGCGTACACAAATAAGATATCAAATCCGAACATTCTTCAAAGAGTAAGATGTGGCGATACATAGCACATTCTACTCGTTGTTTCGGGAAAGATGCCGTGGAAAGGGAATAGGATATATTCACCTAGACAAGGTGATGGTTTGTATGATTTCATAGAATTGATCAAGACTGACCAAGAGAAGTATAAGCATATGATGTGCGCTTACTAACGAAACAATAGTCAGTGTTAGTAAGCTTAACTGAGGATGATTTTCAAAGAAGAACGAAGCAACTTCTTGAAAAGGACGATATGACAAAAGCACTAGCTGAGAACAAAAGCTTAGCGCAGCGGATGGTGCTGAAGTTCGCCTTCAGAAGATAAGGTTCAATATATTCCAGAAAGGAACGTAGGAGAAAGCAGTGGGAACAGAGTTTGGCTGTCTCCACCATTCAGAGAGGGGCAAGTTGGAAGAAGAAATGGAATGATGTAGTAAGACAGTGGGAATGAGATCAAGCATTTCCACACATACAAGATGTTAACGAAAATCAGGGTAAGCGCAAAGAAGTCCGAGATTTGGATCAATGGGTGTAAATGTATCGTGGAGAATAGAATTGCTCATCCCGTGAAGCATGACCATCAAAGATAAACAAAGTCAACGAAAAGAGGTGGACGAGTGGAGCCATAGATTTGACTCGTTTCACGGACTGAGAAGACATGGTTCAACAAGGCAAGGGAAAGGTGTGAACGACAGTGGGGTTAAGGTGGATCTCTTCCCACAGATCAAGAAAGGCAAGGTGAAACAAAGCAATGAAATGATACAAGATGGCAGTGGAATTAGAGTAAATTATCTCCACGAATGAGATGTATAGAGGTCCACAAGGCGTTAGAAGATGGATAGGAATGTTCAACAATTGAAGAGGTGTCATGCCTTTGCATGTCTTGATACCAGCGCGCCCCTAGTGGAACCGAGTGACGGCCGTACACACAGGACCCTAGGTTCCGTCGTGGCACCATAGACCGCTCGGGCAAACACCCCGTCAAGAGCGGTATTTCCATCCGACCTCAAAGGATATGCGAATAACACAAGGTTATAGAGAGGCATGAACAAGGAGTTTTACACGCCATAGCCCAATGTTTTCGGAGGTATAATTCATCAGACTTATTTGAATCAGAAACGAGGTAACCACAACAAAAGTGTCATGGATTACAAGGACTGAAGTGCCTGAATGACAAAAGCATGAAACGTGAGAACTACAAGAGTTCCGAATACTCCATTGAAAATAGGGTTACATTAATCATGAGGGTGGGACACATGCCGACTGCAAAGAGTTGGATACATGGGAAACTCGAGAGTTATGAGAGTCAACCCCCTCCCATTACAAAAGTTTTGCGATGACTATTAGCACACCAACTAGTATCTAGCTAGTACTGCCTAAACGTAAGATTGATACGCCCAGGACGAATGCCCGTTTCTTCTTTCAACCAACTTGGTGCAGTGTTGGTCTTCACGTGGGAAACGCCATGAAATAACAGTCTTGACTCTCCACCGAGTATGAGAACGTCACCAGATTCGAGGTTGATCTTGGTCGCTTGGTCCTTGTCTCTCGTGTCGCCGAACATGAACTCGGCGGTGTCTCCTATGGAGATGGATATGAAAGGTAAACATTTGGTAAGGCTACTCTCTGACTCGTCCTTGTCTTGGTGAAGTCCGAGCTTCCCGGAGTTGGTGTAGTAGTTGACGATGCATATGTCCGGGTTAATTTGAGGAAACTCGCTTGCAGTGGAGTTCGCAGTTTGAGCAATCATCTTGAAAGCATCTGGTATTGTCGGGGCTTGTGCTCCATTGAATGGACG
Organism: Paspalum notatum; assembly: GCA_022530915.1. Classification (NCBI taxonomy): domain Eukaryota; kingdom Viridiplantae; phylum Streptophyta; class Magnoliopsida; order Poales; family Poaceae; genus Paspalum; species Paspalum notatum. Next base: position 16,734,932 of record CM039691.1, read on the forward strand.
CGTGGGTCCATATGAGCGTGCGGTTGGATCCCAGTTCTTTCCCAGTGACATCATCCATAGGTTCAGCTTGGCACCATTCTTGAGGCTTGGCCTGTAAAATCCCCCTAGGCGCTTACCCAGTTGTCGACACATACTAACCATCCCGATTTGATCTTCAGGCTTGACAAATCCTTTTAACAGAACCATCCCAGGTCGCAGATGTTGAACTGAGGCTGCTTCAGTGGAAGATTCTTCCGCTTTTCTCTTCTTTTGTTCTCGAGGTATTGTTGTTTTAGCTTTTGTGGATTCTTGGTAATTAGGGCATAAGTCGAAGGGCTGCGTCGAGGGCTGCGACATCTGTAGCAGGAAGAATAAGGCTCCCGTCAATTCAATAGTGCCAAAGGCCAAATGTGGTCATATGGCAATTTGTATTCATGTGCCAATTAAGTTAGGTCTCGAACTTCATCTTCTAAACTTCGTACTTGTTATCTCGATTTTAGCTTGGACTTAAAATGGTTGTAAGTTATTGCCCAGAGTATTTTGCCGAAGGCTCATTATAGATAAGTTTGTTCGTTGAAATTTTCCCCACTACATCTTTCATATATAATGCTTGTTTTAAATGGATACGAGACACGTCCTCAACTGGTACCTCGCTCGTATTCACTTTCAGAGCAAGTAATCTATACCCAAGTTGTCAGAAATTTTGTGTACTATTAGGTCCTTATAATAAGTTTCTGTTGATTCTATTCGCAGTTTGAAATGTGTCTTAAAGCCGCAGACAGGATTCATATGCAAAATGGTACTACCCAACAAGTATACTTATAGATGCAGTAAGGAGTCTAGTTGCTTTCAAGCAAATACAAGTAAGGCACATGAGATGAGATGGAATGATGTATGCTCGTTCTATCCGTCTCACATCACACTCCCTATGTATACAACTAGCGATATTTCGGTGACATATATGCACGTCTCTCTCTAGTGCAACTAGTCGTTCTCTAGTCGTTTTTAATTTTCGCACGTGGTTAGTGTACCTGCAGAAGAATGCATGCTCATACATTACCACATAGTGTGGCATCCACGCGTGACCGCTGCGTGGACAACGTTGGTGGGCTGCTGCACCTTTTCCTCAAAGCCTGACTTTCCACCAGTACTGGGGATTGTCGAGAAAAAGGTGGATCCCAAAACCGAATGTAAGTGTGGTGGGTATGAAAGCCTCAAACATGCCCACCACCCTTAAAGAGCTTTTACTTATACAGCATGAATGCAGAGATTACAACTATTCGCAAAACCCAATAGCTTCCACCAGTACTGGGGACAGCTATGGCCGAAAAGTTGCTTCTCAAAGCGCCGAATATGCATATGAGTCCTATCTAGATCAGAATGTCAGTGATGTCACCTGGATAACACTAACATCCTTAATATGGGCATATCGTATACTCTCATTTTTGAATTACTTGAAAAGGGCTTTCGAAAATAGTTTTGTAAGCCAAAACTGGATGATATAACTGTTGTCTGTGTATGATCGGCTCTGATACCAGCTGTGGCGGAACCGCCGATTTAATACGGGCTAAGTACACCTGTCACCATTAGCTTACAGTGTACTTAGACCGTACTAAACCCGGTCGTCCGTCGAGAAGCCCTCGGCTCTCGATTTGCACCAAATCCCAGAGGAACCGACATCACACACATCCGACTCGCGAAGGAGCCACAACAGTTACATCATCACAGGCAGTTGAAATATAGAATAGATAGACTTAGTTACAAACCGAGAATGTATATAGTCAAATACATGTCCAAAATATATATCATGCGGAAGCGATTTCAAAACATCTCGCAGCGCAAACCAAATACTTAAGAAGTCTTCATACAGATGAACGAGGCGAGAAGCACCGAGCCCACCGGTGCTACCCTTCTCCAAGCAGCTATCCAAAAGCCGCCAGTACCTGTGAGCCAAAAGTGGGGGCAAACCCTGAGTACTAATTACTCAGTAGGACTTAATGGACGGGGTTTACGGCTGACGCAAAGCTCAGCTTACTAGCAAGTAGGTCCTTAGCCATTGATTTTAAACTGTAAAATGTTGTTATAGGGTAGCGGGATTTGACAGTCGCTATCCTTTAATCATGATTATCCACTATGGTTTAGTGTCATACTATAGCGGGATTTGACAGCCGCTAGTCTTTATCCTAAATCTCATTGGTAATATAAAGTAAGTAATTTGCATGAAGTAAAACAGGTATATCCAATGTATAGTAGCAAATCATCAATTCCATAAAACATCATGCCTCAAACAGTTCTACGTTGCCCGTCAGTGATATTGGCATTCTCACACCTGGTGAGCATCAGCGATTCGAATCGATTTTTATATTCCCGGGAATAACTAGAAAATGCCAGGGGCCCATATGCTTACTAACACAACGGCTTTCCCACATATAGTCCCCCTTCTCCACTTGTCCCATCCCAAGTTCGATTCACTCCCGCCTGACTCCCGGGTTGTGCCCCCATGACGAGCCTGCCGACATCTCGGTCTCCCCGTCATGAGCACCAAGCTCCCCCGGGCCACCTTCCTCTCAACCAGTGGGTAGGAACGTGTTTCTGTTCTTCGGATGGCACAAGTAAGGTTTCACCGGTCCCATTTCCCGGATAAGCATTCTAGCAATGTTATGCCGATCAGCAGGCGAACAGCGAACGGGCCTTATGTGACTCGGGCGGAGTCCACCATACCCTCACATCAGTTTTCAACATAGTAATCCCATATCTCCGCCCAGTCTCAATTGAAAGCATAACATAGCAATAATAAATTCATAGTAATGAAGATTCATCATTCAAAAGTAAATCCTACGAGACGAGTGACAATGCTCACTCGTGTCTACTCGCGCCTAACCATTCTAGGCACCCGTCCTACGAACCCTAAGTATAGGTGCTAGGGCCAGGGCGGCCGGAAAGTTTAATGCAATTGGTTTCAATCAATCCTAATGCATATGCGTAACTCAAAATGATTTGTTTGCTGGGATTTGCATGGTCCTGCCTACCTTTGATTGTTCTTAAGAAACCAACAAACTAAACTAAGTTAGTTTGCCGGGTTGTGGGGCTTTGCCCCAGGCAACCCCTTGAAATAGGGACGGTTTAATCAGCGACACGCCGTCTTTTGGCACCGGGTGCACGGGCTCGCCTTCCGGCTACTGGATTTGCGACTGCTTCTGGGTTGGTCCTTCGTTCGCGGAATCTATATGCATGACACAGTGCAACATAAGCACAACGAATGCAAAAGCGTGCATGATATGCGTAAGAGATATATTCATGGAAATTATTATCTAGACAATTTACTTAAGTATTTCTTTCGTAAAACTTGCTCCACACGAAGGAGACTCAGATTATTACTAGGAATCTATACGAACCATCCCCGAGATGCACTACAACTATCACATATAAAAGGACATATGAACATGTATTGATTCTAAGGCCTAAACCATCGTATAAACCCTAGTCATCCTCACACATGCGCATCTGTGAATTAAAATATGCACTTGAGTCCTCGTAGTTACACAGCTCCATTACCATGAAAGACATGCACAAATAAACTTTTTGGGAACTAGATATCATGCACAAGCTACCACATTTTTCGTGGAATTTTCTTAGCACCCTAAAGCCATCTTTTCCATTTATCTAGTTCCCCAAGTCAAGATTTGTCATTTTCAAATCACCATTAACACTTAACATGCAGGGGCTCATATTTTACCGGTGAGACACTCATACTACCTAAAGTATATGAAAAATGCTAGAGAGTCAATTTGAGCATATTCTTTGTAGCCTCCCCTTCCTAGGTTAAATAAATACACATACACATGTATAATGGCAAAAGGGTAATTAAACCGCAAGTGCTAGGGCTACAAAAATTCACATGGTGCTACAATGCCACAAGAAGGCTACTGTCCAAGTTTCATGGCCTTTGGAGTTCATTTAGTCCACTTTTGTCATTTATCCTAATTAATCATGCATGCAACAAACCAAGGGCAAAAGAGACATTTCACATATCCACATCATACCCATTCGATAGATCTATTCAAGAGAAGTCTAATGCAACTTAGTTTGTCCATTTTGGATTTTTCTGTGATTTTATATGATTTTTCAAAGTTCAAAACCGAAATAATACATATTAACCCTAGATCCGGGACCTATACGTAATTAACCATAACCTCCAGGGGCTAGCACAGAAGATTCCGCTGACTCAGTGAATAGTAAATGAAACTGACGCGTAGAAATGGAAACTCACAGGGGGTTTTCTGCAAAAACCCCCTCTTTCTTCTACCTTCGGCCGGGGAGGGACACGGCGCGCGGCTCGGCGTTCCGACGCTTGTGCCGGCGCGTAGGGGCGGCGTCTTGCAGCCGAGGCGGCGGCCGGAGGTCTTCCCGACCGCGGGCTACCTTTCCCTCTAGATGTCGTCGCCCGGGGTGGAGTGGGGAGGCGGCGCGGCGGCGATGAACCGGCGCGGCGCGACGGCGCGCGGAGGCGATGGCGCGGCCCCGATTCCGGCAGCTCGGGCACCGAGAGGCGGCGAGGGTGGGCTCGTGAGGTGCGCGGCGGGGTGCCGAAGCCGGCGGTGGTGGAGTGGAGGCGCGGTGGTGGCCCGAAAGGGGTTCTCCGCGACGAGCCCGTGGGTGGCGCGGGTGCGCGCGGACGGCGCGCGCGGGGAGAGGGCTAGGGCCGACGGCGGCGGCCTAGGGTTTGGGGTTTCGGTGGAGGGAGGTGCGGCGACGACGGGGCGCGCATTGGACGAAGGGGAGGCGGCCCGAGGCGACCGGCGTAGCTAGCTCGCCGCGGGCTAGGCCATGGCGTGGCCGCGGCGTGCGCGCACGCGGAATGAGCTAGAGGTGGCGGGGCGAGGCCGAGGATCGGCGGGGCCGGTGGAGGAGCTCGAAGCAACTGCGGTGGGGGTGGTGGCTAGGCTAGCAAAGGCCCGCAGGGGCGGCGACGTGAGCTCGACCGAGCTCGGCCATGGCGAGTGCGCTCTGCGCGTGTGAACCGAACGCGCAGCTGAGGCAGAGGCAAAGGAGTGCGGGCGAGGGGATTGTGGCCGGCTGCGCGTCCAGGTTCACGCCGAGGGCGAGGCAGGCCGTGGGGGCATCGATCCGCGGCGCGGCGTACTGCCCGCTCGCCGGCGCCCACGCGGTAGCCGCATTCTGAGCGCGGCAGGGGTGCTGGACTGTGGGACCCACTGGTCAGTGACCGAAGGAAAACTGAGAATTGGAAGTGTGTTTTCTCTAGTTCTGAAATTCGCTGTTTTGACCCATCTAGAGGCCGAATTTGGAAAAAGTCCAATTGGAAGAAATGTTCTACTCAGAGAGATCTACAAGTTTGTCAATTGGCTCATATTCAAATTCGGCCGGCAAGTATGAAATTTGTTTGAATTTATGCAGCAGCCATAGGTAGGGACAGGGTAGGTCATCTGCTTGGGAGGGGAAAACACCCTAGTTATAAGCCTCAACTCCACTTGCTCCTTTTGACAAATTTGTTTGGTACTTTCTAAACTATATTTCATTTCATTAGGGCAGGTCATGAAAATGACTCTATGGGTAAGAAAATCTCAAATTACCAAACTGGACAGAGTAGGGGTGTGTTTCCGGGCTAACAAAATTTGGTTGAAAAGACCAATTTGAATTCATATTATGACCAGACTCATATTGACAAAGTTGTTTCCTGGATCATTACCTACAACTTTGTTAATATGATCCTCCTCTAAATCACAACATATTTTGAAATACAACCCTAATCTTGTTTAGGATTTTGGTAAAACAGCAGATTTACTCTAAGTAAAGCTTTTCTTGTTTTCATCTTTTGAAATATCAAATGAAGTCCAAATACATCCACAATAGATGCATTTGAAAGGTGATGAGTTCAATTCCATTTCATACAAAAGAAAATTCTTGAGTTGTATAGTCCAATCAAAAGAAATTTCAGAATCAATTTGGGGATGAGCTAAAATTTCAGATTTGAGAAATTTTGACTTAGTGGTTTATCTACCAATTCCTCATTACTCTCTTAAGCAGGATTTAGTCTTAATTCATCATTAGTTTACGTATAATTGTGTGTACGGCTTCTGAGATGCTAGGGGCATCACAGTATGTGAGTATACCTGAGGTATATGAACATACCCCGTTATATGTACTAATATGAAGATATTATCATAAGGGGCTGTTTTGTAATTTTTTTCGGGTGGTGACATCTGAGGTATCTTAAAATAAGTATGTGAACGTACTCAAAGTGATAAATGAATATGCGAACATACCCTTATTGGTTTATTGAAAGTGAGTGTAGCTACATGCACATATAGATAAATCTCTTCCTATGTATATATATATATATGAAAATTCCTTTCTACATGCGCATCTAGCTACACTCGCGTATGTATCTCATGATTGAAAGCGTATCTGGTAAAACGGAAGGTATGTACACGGAGTATGCAATGATACTAGACCATCCGAGGTGGTATGTGCATGAGGTATGCGAGTATACCTGAGGTATGTGGACATACCCCGCTATATGTACTGATATGAAGGTATTATCAAAATATAATAAAAACAGAGCTGTTTTGTAATTTTTTCGGATAGTAACATTTGAGGTATGTTAAAATAAGTACGTAAACATACTCAAACTGTTAAATGAGTATGCGAAGATACCTTTATTGGTTTATTGAAGATTAGTTTAGCTACATGCGCATATAGATAAAACTCTTAATATATATATATATATATATATATATATATATATATATATATATATATATATATATATATATATATATATATATATATATATATTTGCTATTCAATTCTCAGTATTCAACGCGTCCAAACAGCAGCCAACGCCGCAACCGTAAATAACGTCCCGCGGCAGTAAAACTATCTCTCTCACCTATATTAAACCACCCCGCACAATCTAAACCGTAAATTTTACGTTGAAACCGTAAATTTATATCATAGGTATACATAATGCAATCTGATCCTAAATTTTCGTCATTTTTCTCTCTCCTCGTTCAGATCCCACCAGACACGGCGGCGGCGGTTCTCCCCGGCCCCATGCGGCGGCGGCGGGTCTCCTCCCCGGCACCAGGCGGCGGCGGCCTTCTCCCCAGCACCAAAGCTGCGGCGGCCTCAATCCATAGTAAAATGCTTTCCCACCAAAGATTTTTCATGTGCCTCAATCCCGCAGTAGCAAAATCTCATTTCCCATCTCTCTAATTTTCCTCTCTCCTCTCTCATTTCCCAACGCAAGCGGCGAGATCCAGATAGCTGCGGCACCTCTTCCGGCGGCGGCGCTCTCCACGCAGCGGCAGGTCTTCCTAGCGGGCAGCGGCAGCACCCTTCACGCCCTCGGTATGCTCGATGCGAGTCCTGGGGCTGCGTATCGATCTGGGCGCCCTGTGTGGTTGTCTGCTCGTGTGCATCTATGGATCTTCACCCTTGTCTTGGTCTGCATCTCCATACTACTGCAGGTCATTCGATGAAAGGTCCTGAAAATTCCATCCGTGGTTGTTTTTCTGGATTTAAACTTCATGATTCGTTTCTCTCCATGCACCACTAGATGAAGGTGCACCTTGCAGATTGATAATCCCCCATCTCAATTATTTTGCTTGATCTGACTTGGATCCACCTAATAAATTCTTGTGATGAAAAAAAGTATTCTATTGTCTCTATTTTTCCCCAATTTTAATCTTGTGATTTCTGGACGTTGCATCCTGATCTTGTGATTTCTACCTAAATAAAAATATAAAAGCTAGCAATCTTGATTCATTTTTGCATTTTTCTTGCAGGGAGTCGATGACTATGTGGCGTTGACCTATTTTGTGGCTAGCTGGGTTCAGGAGAGGTGACCGTGACTATATTTCAAGATTTAGAACAGTGTTGGATCTTTAACTACGACGAAGAATGGGATTTGATTCTCATAGATGAGTTAAAACTAGAGATTTAGATTTGCAAAACTGTGTGTATGGGATCCAGATTTTGTATGCATTCGGTAGGAACTCGAATGATTATTTGATTCTGTGTTTTGTTTTCACCTAATACTGGTGTGCGCCTTCTAATTTCTAATACGAAGGTTCTAAATATGAACTACTAATATTCATAAATTTTATTTTAGTGTTATTCAAACAAAAAAATTTCGTTTGTTACGGTTACACTATCTAGTTTTTTACTACTTTTGCTCCATAATGATTTATAGGATCACTAAAAAGTCACATTTAGGGAAACAAGATTTTACTACCACAACGCAGGATTTGTGGCTTAAATGCTAATTTTACATGGTGACATTTTTGCGTTTTTCGGTTTCGGTTATTTTATTACCACAAATTTTTTGATTTTTTTTACTACCATAAATTTACTACCATATTTAAGTAGCTAATTTTACTACCACAACTTTTTTCATTGAGATGCATATTACGGTTACATGGATCCAGTTTTACGATTGCCAAAAAAATATTTAGTATGGGAGGCATAATTGATGCCCATGGTCTACGTTTTTAGGACAATATTTTTACTGTCATGGGAGCGAAGCATAGCCGTGACACATGATTTTACGGTTACGAGGAACACATTTTACGATTACAAGGCAATTCACGTTAGTAGGCCGTGAACTTTAATGGTCTGGCAAGAGTTTTACGATTATGGGGTAAATTTTTACTCTCACGGAAAAATTTTACTATTGCGGGATGGGAGGCCTCTCTGATGCGTTGAATAGCTATTTCACGCGCAGCGCGTTGAATAGAGCTGTCCTATATATATATGTATATATTCCTTTCTACATACGCATGTTGCTACACTCGTTTATGTATCTCATAATTGAATGTATACATATATATGTATATACTATGTATAGGAAGAGTTTTATCTACATGTGCATGTAGCTACACTCACTTTTAATAAACCATTAAGGGTATGTCCATATACTCATTTATCAGTTTAAGTATGTTCACATACTTATTTTAAGATATCTTAAAGGTCATCACGCGAAAAAAATTACAAAACAACCCATGATTTTAATATATTTTGATAATACCTTTATATTTGTACATATAACGGGGTATGTCCACATACCTTAGGTATACTCGCATACCTCACGTGTATACCACCACAGATGGTCTAGTATCATTTCATACTCCGTGTATATACCTTTCGTTTCACTAGATACGGTCTAAATCTTGAGACACTCAGATGAGTGTAGCTATAAGCGCACGTAGAAAAGAATTTTCCCTATGTATATATATATATGTATATATATTCCTTTCTATATGCGCATGTAGCTACACTCGCGTATGTATCTCATGGTGGAGGGCGTATATGGTGAAACGAAAGGTATGTACACGGAGTATGCAATGATACTAGACCATCCAAGGTGGTATGAGGTATGCGAGTATACCTAAGATATGTGGACATACCCCGTTATATGCACTAATATGAAAGTATTATCAAAATATAATGAAAATAGAGGCTATTTTATAATTTTTTGGGTGGTGACATTTGACGTGTCTTAAAATAAATATCTGAATATACTAAAACTGATAAATGAGTATGCGAACATACCCTTATTGGTTTATTGAAGGTGAGTGTAGATAAATGCGCATGTAGATAAAACTTTTCTTATATACTCATGGAAGTCCAGAGCTTCCAATAGCTATAGAAAGCCCGGGCCATTCCTCCCAGGCACGCCCTACCGACGTGGCCGACCGCGACCAGACAACGAGCGAGGCATGCACGCTGCAGCTGCACCCACGCGTAAAATGAGATGTCGTTTTCATTATTTATAAATTCTATATCAATTTTATGTTTTTAAAAATTCATTCACTCTAATCTCCAAAAGAAAAATGGTTTCTACGGTTGGATCGCTGATTTTTTTCCCGCATAAACTGACATCCATTTTGTGAAAAATAACATAAAAAGATTTTACACATAATAAAACTAAAAATAGTGATACTGATACTTCAATAATTTTATACTATTTAAGAGCACCAGCTAAAAGCAAACTCTTTTCATTGATAGAGCATAAAAACATATGTTCGCATTCATAAATTCTCTTCATTGCAGTACCCATAGATTTTGAAGAACTGATGATATATTTCGCATACATTTTTCATTGAGAGCAATTAAAATAACAAGGACAATAGACAATATGTTTTATTCACATTGATTGTACAATTTGGTGTCACGTTTTTCATTGAGAGCAATTAAAATAACAAGGACAATAGACAATATGTTTTATTCACATTGATTGTACAATTTAGTGTAAAAACAGTAATGACCCATGATAGAAATAATAAATGCACCACCAAGCCATCTCAGCGGAATCATGCCAGAAAAAAAAAATTTGCCATCACTGTTGCCCCATTGCCGAGTCCTGGCCCTCCTGTGTTGCCTATGTCCGTTGATCATTATTCATCATCTCGCATCAAAAAGGCATAAAAACTGGTGCCAGTAATCATATAACCAATACAAATCTACATATGAAGGCACAAATATTGCAATAAGTGCATAAATGGTGAAACGATGGGCGTAAATAATGCAATGATGTGCATAAGTAAAGCAAATTATGGGTATATATACATCACGTCTTCTAGATGGCTGATAAAATATCTAGCATGTAACAGCGGTAATACATGGCAACCAAACATCATCGTGTGAGGATATACATGTACAAATTGTGGCGAGACAACAAACAAATCAAAAGCATAAATATTGGCTTGGGCATAACTAGTGACATATGGAGTCGTAAATATTGCAATAAGTGCATAAATATTGAAATGATGGATGTAAATAATGCAATGATATGCATAAGTAAAGCAAATTGCATATCAATACCAGGTTTAATCATATGGCGTGACAACAGAATCTAAGAAATTGTGCAAGATGTAAACCAAATGACACGGTGGGATGGAAATCGGGATGGAAATCACAGTGCAAAGGTAAGCATAAATAGTGTAATAGTATGCATAAATAATGCATAAAAATAGCGATGTGTAGAAGAACTCCATAGGTTGACAGCAATGGAGGAGGCAACCATGACGGTTGGACCCATGAAGAATACATCGAGTTTGTTCGTACAGGCAACGATCTGCAGCTGCAATACCAAGAACAAGTCTGAAAGGAGTAGCAATTTGTTAAACTCTCACAGGCATATAGGAGCATAAATTGTGCAATGTTTATCATAAATATACGTCTAGACAAGCATATACATCTAGTAATCGTAGACGAAATGCATATATAAATCAAAATAGCATAAAGTGCAATGGTTTTTTGCTTCTTCTGATCTGCACATAATTTAGTTGTATACTAGATTACCAGTACTATTTGTCTAGTATCCATTCATTTCTATTCACATAAATAACAGGAATATTGGTAAATAATAGAAAAACATTTCATAGTTGTTCATCACATATATTTTCATGCCATTGTTTACATATCTATCACAAGAATAAATTACTCTCACAGTACTGGTTAACTCCAAGCTATTAGATCCGAAAGATCTGTACAGTAGGCAAGTATAAAAACGCTGGAGAGTAGGCAAGTATAAAAATCACACAATTGACGTCAATGTTTTCAATGAGATTTGGGATCTATCCTCTTCTAACAATTTGATGTCTCTCTTTCATAAAAATAGAAGTCTGCAGCCCTAAATTTTGAATTGCTTACACAAAATGTGGTGGCCGCACCCTACAAGAAATTAGATTAAAAAAAGTTGTAGGTTAATAATCATAACCGGCATAAATTGAGTCATAGTAGGCAACAGTTACAAGCATAGAACTGAGGCACGAAGAACCAAAATTAGAGCACAAAATGATCAGCACACGCAGCCCAACTCAATTCTCCCACTTTGAGCATATCATAGAAAAGTATGGAAGTGAGCATGCCATTGTACTATAGCAGCTTATAGAAATACTAATATGAGTTCGTCTCGGGCCACGAAGGTCCTGCAATTGAATCATAGATAGAGAAGATCAGTTTAGCATATTGCATTCTCCATGGCATTATTCAGTGACGCTGACATCATTTATCAATTATCAGTAAAAAACAATGGATTGGTGAATGAATTGTATAAATCTTTGGAAGAGAGCATATAATCATTTTTTGCATTAAAAACAGGGTTGTCCAACAAAATAGCCCTAGCACTTAAAAATACTAGCGGATGATATCAAATCTCACCAAAAAAAAAAGAAACCTGAAATAAGCAAAAGCCCGCCGCTTGTTGTTTCCACAAACTAGTTGATAGTGACCATTTCATGAGTTGTAGAATTAAAATTATCTAAAAGAAATCTAGATTTCTTGCTAAAGATCTAATGTACAAGGCATGACCATGAAAGAAGAAGCATTTAGAATCACTAAAGAACAGAATTAAAAAGACATAAATAATCATAGAAGAATCATATGGAGCAACTGAACTTAGTTGACAACGTTCCTGGATACCACCTAAGGCAGCAGATGGCCATCGCCGATCCGAACTCCACCATCCCCTGGCCAGTCCATAGCTCGAGGGATCTCTACCATCAGCCGTGATCTGCACTACGTACCTAGCACAAGAACATCCTGATTAAGTACCATGCTACTGAACCAGAAGAATATCGGAGAAGAACGACGCGATGATAAATGGCCTATCGGGCGCCCACGGCCTGGATCTACCTCGTCATCACCCAAGGCTGCAGATGGCCGTCATCGAGCCGAGCTCCACCACTCAAGGGGTCACCGCTCACCGGCGCAAGCCTACGGCGGCCGCCAGGGGGCCACGCCTTGATTCGAGCGCTGCGAGGGGGGCACCACCGGCGCCGCACGTTTCCTAGAAACCGCGCTCGATCCGTGGCAAATAGAGAGGGGCGGCAGGGGATGCGACCGCTATCCGTGGTGGGACCGTTCGTTGCACCGGCAGCCGATGAGGGTGGAGCAATGGCGTGGGTGGGGGATTGGCGGCGATGGGGATTCGTCATTTCTGATTTCTCCGACTCGGTGGCGAGGAGAAAAGTGGATCTAGGGTGAAGCGTGGGACTGGAACGCAGTGGGCAGCGGGCCGAGCCGATTGGCCCTGGGCCGAGGCGGTGCGGTTCAACCTGGCCGAGGTGGTGAGGCTTGGTTTTGGACCGGGGCTTCCTATAATTATAGAGAGCCCAAGGCTCCTAATATGCAAACTATATATGTATATATGTATATATATATAGTTTGTGCATGGAATTAGCTCTAATAGTTCATTTGTGATGTGTAGTCCGAGTTTTAGCTCAATTACTACGATGAGTATGTTTGATAGGTGTCTCGATTAATGCTTAGCCACGCTTAGTACCGGTAAAAGACGAGAGGTGGCAAGTTCACCACCACTCGCGAGATTTAGGAGTTGTTCTTGATTCAACTTCGTATTGGAATGGTAAAATTTGGAGCTCAACAATGTCAATGTGATTTAGACTTGGAGTAAAGCGATGCTTACTCAAGTCACATAAGGCTGCTAGTTGTCGCATTCGGTTTTGAGCACATTTCAGTACTCACCACATACTTATTATTATGGGAGGGGAAGCCAAGTAACATAAGTTGCCCGGTGCACCCAATTCGGGTGAGATGGTTGGGATGTAGCTGGAGTTGACTGAACGTACTTGGGACTCAGTGCATCTAGCCATTCCCGTCCGTTCAGAGGGTACACAACGTAGAGTTTTGTATTTTCCTAGAAAAATTTTGACTTAGTGACTTCTCCATCCAGTCCTCATTACTTTCCCAAGCATCAATAAGTCCTAATTCATTATTAGCTTGTATCTAACTGCGTGTTAAGGCTTTTGAGATGCCGAGGTCATCACATCCTTAGCCTCTGGTGGCTGGGTTTTTAGCCCTTCTCCTTCCTTGCCTTTGGTACACCACAATTTACCATGTTTTTGTATGTTTTGCATCATGTCATGTGTTCCTGCAAGATCTTTGTACACAACTCGTGGAACCCGTTAAAATGTATGAACCTTGCATAAATTTACCCTTAGAACATGAAGTATTGGTGGTCGAAACAGGTTATAACAACCGCCAACAGTGAGTCAGCGAGGTGCTAGGCGGCCCAACCTATATGTATATATATATGGGTATATATATGTATATATGTATATATATAGTTTGTGCATGGAATTAGCTCTAATAGTTCATTTGTCATGTGTAGTCCGAGTTTTAGCTCAATTACTAGGATGAGTATGTTTGATTGGTGTCTTGATTAATGCTTAGCCACGCTTAGTACCGGTAAAAGACGAGAGGTGGCAAGTTCACCACCACTCGCGAGATTTAGGAGTTGTTCTTGATTCAACTTCGTATTGGAATGGTAAAATTTGGAGCTCAACAATGTTAATGTGATTCAGACTTGGAGTAAAGCGATGCTTACTCAAGTCACATAAGGCTGCTAGTTGTCGCATTCGGTTTTGAGCACATTTCAGTACTCACCACATACTTATTATTATGGGAGGGGAAGCCAAGTAACATAAGTTGCCCGGTGCACCCAATTCGGGTGAGATGGTTGGGATGTAGCTGGAGTTGACTGAACGTACTTGGGACTCGGTGCATCTAGCCATTCCCGTCCGTTCAGAGGGTACACAACGTAGAGTTTTGTATTTTCCTAGAAAAATTTTGACTTAGTGACTTCTCCATCCAGTCCTCATTACTTTCCCAAGCATCAATAAGTCCTAATTCATTATTAGCTTGTATCTAACTGCGTGTTAAGGCTTTTGAGATGCCGGGGTCATCACATCCTTAGCCTCTGGTGGCTGGGTTTTTAGCCCTTCTCCTTCGTTGCCTTTGGTACACCATAATTTACCATGTTTTTGTATGTTTTGCATCATGTCATGTGTTCTTGCAAGATCTTTGTACACAACTCGTGGAACCCGTTAAAATGTATGAACCTTGCATAAATTTACCCTTAGAACATGAAGTATTGGTGGTCAAAACAGGTTATAACGACCGCCAACAGTGAGTCAGCGAGGTGCTAGGCGGCCCAGCCTATATGTATATATATATGGGTATATATATGTATATATGTATATATATAGTTTGTGCATGGAATTAGCTCTAATAGTTCATTTGTGATGTGTAGTCCGAGTTTTAGCTCAATTACTAGGATGAGTATGTTTGATTGGTGTCTCGATTAATGCTTAGCCACGCTTAGTACCGGTAAAAGACGAGAGGTGGCAAGTTCACCACCACTCGCGAGATTTAGGAGTTGTTCTTGATTCAACTTCGTATTGGAATGGTAAAATTTGGAGCTCAACAATGTTAATGTGATTCAGACTTGGAGTAAAGCCATGCTTACTCAAGTCACATAAGGCTGCTAGTTGTCGCATTCGGTTTTGAGCACATTTCAGTACTCACCACATACTTATTATTATGGGAGGGGAAGCCAAGTAACATAAGTCGCCCGGTGCACCCAATTCGAATGAGATGGTTGGGATGTAGCTGGAGTTGATAGAACGTACTTGGGACTCGGTGCATCTACCCATTCCCGTCCGTTCAGACGGTACACAACGTAGAGTTTTGTATTTTCCTAGAAAAATTTTGACTTAGTGACTTCTCCATCCAGTCCTCATTACTTTCCCAAGCATCAATAAGTCCTAATTCATTATTAGCTTGTATCTAACTGCGTGTTAAGGCTTTTGAGATGCCGGGGTCATCACATCCTTAGCCTCTGGTGGCTGGGTTTTCAGCCCTTCTCCTTCCTTGCCTTTGGTACACCATAATTTACCATGTTTTTGTATGTTTTGCATCATGTCATGTGTTCCTGCAAGATCTTTGTACACAACTCGTGGAACCCATTAAAATGTATGAACCTTGCATAAATTTACCCTTGGAGCATGAAGTATTGGTGGTCAAAACAGGTTATAACAATCGCCAATAGTGAGTTAGTGAGGTGCTGGGCGGCCCAGCCGCCGAGTCGACGAAGCAGCGAGTCGCCGAGGCGCGCAGCAGCGCAGCCCCCGAGCTGATGAAGTAGCGAGTCGGCGAGGCGCGCAGCGGCGCAGCCCCCGAGCTGACGAAGTAGCGAGTCGGCGAGGTGCGCGGTGGCGCAGCTCCCGAGTCGATGAAATAGTGAGTCGGCAAGGTGGGCAGCAGCCCCCGAGCTAACGAAGCGGTGAGTAGGCGAGGTGCGTGGTGGCGCAACCCCCGAGCTGACAAAGTAGTGACTCATCGCGATGCACGACGGTGCAGCCCCAGAGCTGTCAAAGTAGTGAGTCGGCGAGATGCGCGGCAGCGCAGCCCTCGAGCTGACGAAGTGAGCCGGTGAGGCGCGCGGCGGTGCAGCCCTCGAGCTGATGGAGCAAGTCATCGAGGCGCGTGGCGGCGCAGCTCCCAAGTCGGTGAAGCTGTGAGTCGGTGAGGCACGCGGCGGCGTAGCTCTCGAGCTGATGAAGAGGTGAGTCGTTGAGGTACACGACGGCACAACCCCCGAGCGGACGAAGCGGTGAGTCGGCGAGGTGCGCGGTGGTGCAGCCCTCGAGCGAACGAAGCGAGCTGGTGAGGCGTGCGGCGGCGCAGCCACCAAGCGGACGAAGCGAGCCGGCGAGGCGCGTGGCGGCGTGGCTCCCAAGTCAGCGAAGCAGTGAGTCGGCGAGGCGCGCGGTAGCGCAGCTCCCAAGTCGACGAAGCAGTGAGTCGGCGAGGTGCGCGGCGGCACAGTCCTTGAACTGACAAAGTAGTGAGTCGGTGCGGTGTGCGACGGCGCGGCCCCCGAGCTGACGAAGTAGCGACTCGTTGCGGTGCGCAACGGTGCAGCTCCCGAACTGACTCAGCATGCTGTTGGCGTAGACTTTGCACTAACATAGAAAGTATTTTCCTGAAACAATAAACAAGAGATAACCTGAGTAGTATTGTTTGGAGAGAAAATATACTCAAATAATATCGACGCAACAGAGCAAACCAATTGGATAACGGCTTATGTGCAAATATAGAAGTAACTTAGCTAACGGAGATAGAGTGAACTCCCTATTTGAATTCCTAGTATAGCGAAGGCATTGAGCATCGGTGGGCCAGATCGACTGCCCCGTATAAGCAAGTGAGAGCATGTAACACCAGCTGTAGGTCAAGTTACGACCTGAGTAGAGGGCCAGAGTGCACATGTTATGAGTGCTGCAAAGGCATGTAGCACTGAGCTGTCGGTCATACGACCTAGGCCGATTGCCTTTGTTTTGGTGGGGCCCTGTGCTCCCCGACATGAGTACTGCAAAGACATGTAACACCGAGTTGTCGGTCATACGACCTAGGCCGATTGCCTTTGTTTTTGTGAGGCCCTGAGTGCTCCCCAATATGAGTACGAACGAAAGCATGTAACACCGTATGTCGGTTATACAACCTAGGCAGATTGCTTTCGTGGGTGGGGCTAGAGGTATCCCCATCATGAGTAGGAGTGGGCATGTAACACCATACTATCGGTCATACGAGCTAGGCCGATTGCTCTATACGAAGAGTGCGAAGGGATAGAGGACACCCGTTACTGAATGAGCGAAGGCATATAGCGCTGGTTGGCCAAACCGACTACCCTGTTGTCATACGAGCTAGGCCGATTGCTCTATACGAAGAGTGCGAAGGGACAGAGGACACCCGTTACTGAATGAGCGAAGGCATGTAGCGCTAGTTGGCCAAACCGACTACCCTGTTGTCATGGCTGTCATATAGAGTTCATGACGCCTGCCGTCATAGATCTTGCCAGAAAACACTTAGACTTGTCAAAGCACGAGAGGCGATAGAAAATATTTGACCCGATAAAACGCGAGATAGAATAGAAAATATTCAACTCAGAGAAAAATGAGATGCGACAGAAAAGCTTTGCCTCGGCGAAACATGAGATAGAACAGAAAAGATTCAACTTAGCGAAACATGAGATGCAACAGAAAAGGTTGTCGAGGCACACAATGTGTCAGGAGATAATTCGGGAAAGTATGCGAAGTAGAAAATGTTTCAGCTTACCGAGGTGAGTAAAGCACGGATTGAATGATCGGAAATAATCTGAGTAATATGAAACCCTGAGTAATCTGAAACAACTCGCTAGAAATAATGGTGATGAAATAATATGAGAAGCCAAGTGTAACACCCTAGTTTAAATACTAGCATTTTTACAATTAATTGCAAGCAATTTATGTAATTTTCTAAGGCTCATGTGCTTAGTTTGCATTTAACATGTTTTATTTAAAATAAATACTTGTATAAAATTAATCATAGGCCTAACTTTCTTGTGCATACATGCTGGTGTATTGTTTCTTAGTTGTTTGAATTAAGGATTCAAATTCAAATTCATTTGAATTTTAGAGCTATACCTTCCCCAATTCAAAAGAATTCAGAAAAGAAAAAGAAAAAAAATGGAAGGAGGCAGCCAGGCCAGCTAGCCAGCCCGGCCCGGCTTGGCTCCCCCCGCCTGGGCCGAAGGCCGGCCCGCTAGCGCGGCCGCGCCTCCCTCCCCCTCAGCGTGCCTCGCTGCCAGGTGGACCCCGTGCCCCGCGCTCACTTACCACCGGGCCCCACTCGTCAGCTCCATCCCTTCCCTCCCGCCGGATTCCACGCTCACCTTCCATACTCCTCCCCGCTCGTCCGGTGCGTTGTTCAAGCAGAAGGGATTTGAATCCTCGCCCACACCCCCTTCCTTAATCACCCCGCCTCCAATCCCGCACCCGCCGCGCCGGTATCCCCTTTTCTCTCCACCCTACCTTCACTCCGCTTGAAGAGCACCTTCAAACCGAGCGGCATCACCGCGCCACGACGCCCTTGGCTCTCCCACGCCTATAAAACCCGACCCCGAGCTTCACCCTGAGCCCCTTTACCACTCCACCTCCCCAATTCCACTCTTGTCCACCGAAGGCCTCGCAATCCGCCGTAGGAGCTTTGCCCGGTAAGCGGTGGCGCCGTCCAATTCGCCGTCGGCAAGCCGTCTCCGGCCTTCAAACCTCGGCCTTTCCGTTCATAGGGACGTTGCGAGGGTTTTGGACACGGAGACGCGACGCCGTCACCCCTGCCCACGAGCACCGTCCGAGCCATTCGCCGATCATCGTCGCCAAGCCGCTCCACCGCTTCTCCGTCCGAATCGACCCCTCGGTGAGCTTCGTCTCGGCCTCTACTCCCTCTTGAGCTAGCTCTAGGCCTCTAGGACCAACCCTAGACCCCGGCGCACCCTACTTCGGTGAGTTGCCACCGCGGCGAGCGGTCACCACCGCGCTCCCCCTTTGCCCCTTTCACCACGGCTGTCCGATCCGTCGTCAACGGCCACGATTAAAACGTGTGATACCCCTTCGCGGACGAATCACATCGCGCCACGCGGTTCACTTAATCCGACTCAGCACCGGCCCCACTTGTCGGGCCACGTGGCCAGCCACTCCACGACCACGTCGCGCTGACCGAGTCCACCACGGGACTTTCGTAGAAAAGCCCCCGCGTTTGTCTGGAATCAACCCACTGTCCGCTTACGTTGAAAAGTTATTAGGTTTCAGTCCAATTTTATCGGTTTAGACCCTGATCTTTCCGGCATTTTAACCCGCAGTCCAGGCTCTTGGGTTTTTGCCCTAAAACCCTCGCCAGCTAGGTTTAATTGCGGATAGGTCCTCGGTTTTGCAAAGCTAGCCCCTAGTTTAGTTGTTTTATCACGGTTTTACCCCTTGGAGCTTGTTTTATGCATAACTTTCACGTTTTAACTCCGATTCAAGTGATTCTCGCACTCACGTGATCGTAGCAGTGCATAGAATGTTTTTAGTACAGTTTTATCTTTTGTTTTTATGAGATGATGTGTTTCTTATCGTTTTGTTCTTTTTTGCATGTATGCGTGTTTGGGAATGCTTGTATGTTGCCGTGATCACGTTTAACGGTGAACTTTTCGTTGGAGAAGGTGAGCAGCAGTTTGAATGTGTTGACCAGCAGCCCGAACAGTTCGAGGAAGGCAAATATAGCATGAACACAACCTAATAACCCTTTAATCACTTCATATGCATGTGTCTAATTTTGTATGCCCTAAGGACTGTACCGTAGCCTCTTTTATCGAAAAGTTTACCTATGGGAATGCATGTTGGTTAAGTTTTGCTAGTTGCTGCGCAAACTCATGTATCTTTTGTTAATAATTTTGATTAATGGATCTATGCAATCAAATCTTGAGCTTGACCCTCTGTGGTTAATGTTCCTTTAAAAATGGCTTTTTAGCAACTTGGTTTAGGGGGCATGAGCATGTGCTTTGCTTATAGCCACTCTCCATAAGGACCGGTTCGCAAAGCGACAACCTGGGACAACAGTGCTACCATGAGACTGGAATGGGATGGTCTTGGCTAACTAATTAGGTTGCATTGGTTTGGGAGTAACTTACCGACGGGGCAAGAGGGGAGGTGAGCTTCTGTGACCCTCGCGCTACTTGGGTTGGGTGCGTTTATCTCCCCTCGAGGCTTGCTCCACAGTTGCGGACCCTGAAACCTTAGCGGTTACACCTTACCAATGTGATCTTTGTAAAGGCCTCGTAGTGTGCTTGCTAGCCATCTCATCTAAGGTAATGTGGTGGACCACTAGTGTAGCCCACGACTCATGGGTAAAGATGTACGACCTCTCGAGAGTGTAAAACTGACATGTCAGCCGTGCTCACGGTAATGAGCGGCCCAGATCCTTTATGTAGATTAGTGGTTTCGTTTGGGTTTGGAAGTGGTTCTTTTGTTAAAGTTGTTGAGTAATGTTCTTATGCAATATCTTGGGCTTAATGGTTTATCTACTCTCTTGTAGTAACTAGTTGCTTAATAAAACTTAACCAACTAATAGTTCATGCAACGTGTGAGCCAACCATAGAGCCTCATAGTTCATGTTATACTTGTGGAGTACGAATTGAAGTACTCACGCTTGTTTCTTTTATTTCATCCTACTGTTGGCTGGAACCCAACGGCTGCTCAGTTCAAGAAGACTTCGAGGAGTATGTTCAGGACTTCAATGAGTTCTAGGCGTACCAGTCCACCAGTCGACGTCCCTGTGGTGGCTCGTTTTGTTTTCGTTTACGCTTCTGCTATGACTCTGATTTAAAGACATGTTGTCTTATTGTAATAAAGTGATGATATACGCTATGTAACATTTTATTTTACCATTTATGCAGGTTCTGTGATGTCACTATTGTCATATTATATGCGAGACTCGTTCCTGGCACATATATGTTGTTTCGGTTCCGTTGGTTGAGAACTGGGCGTGACACCAAGTGATCCTAAAATAATATGATTGATCCAGAAATAATGATCCTGAAATAATATGAATGACCCAAAAAATGATGCTGAAATTAATTTGAATGATATGAAACAATGTGAGTAATCTAGAGTTGACCTAAGTAATGCCAAGTGATCCAAGACGGGTGACCAAAACCAATATGAATAATCCAGAGATGACCCGAGTGATCCAAAGATAATCCGGGTGATCCAGCAATAATATAGATAATCCGAGTGATCCATAGAAAATCCAATTTATCCAATAACTCGGATATTCCAGAAATAAATCAGTTGATCCACAGTCCGGATGATTAAGAAATAATATGAGCAATACCCAGATCACTTGGACTGAATGACTCACTGCGATTAGTTGATAGCACCTCGCCTTTCTAGCGGAAATCAGAGATAGTCAATAACAGTGCCCCAAAGAAGTAGTACTGGACACCCAAGCCTTCTAAGGCTAAGCTGGACAAGATAATAAAGAGCTTAAGCCCAAGGGCAAGAAGCCAGTCTAGCAGCCTGAGCCACCCAAGGCCACACCACCTAATCCCATGTCCCAGCCTAACCCAGTTCCTAGAAGGCCTATCTACCACTGTGAGTTCTGCCAGCGGAATGGCCACCTAGAGGAGTTTTGCTTTAGGAGGAAGCGGGTTGAGAGGCAGGAGAGAGCTTGGGGGAACCAGAATCAGTTCTACCAGGGTGGTAGGCAAGATCCTCCCCACCGAGGTGAGATGAGAGACCGCTTTGCTGGTGGTGAGCGTGGAGGCGGCTTTCAAGCCCGCGCTCCTGGTGCTGAGAGACGCTTTGTCGGTCGAGCTCCTAGTCATTTTCAGTGCGGCTATGGACCTCGTGACTGAGGGTTTGTGAGAGAGCTTGAGAGGCCACGTTTTGAGGGTCGTGGTTACTCCAGTCGTGGTGATTTCTTTGACTGTGCTTACCCTACTTTTGAGCAGATGGCTCGGCACTGGTATAGCAGTTTTGGTACTAACCCCAGTGCCGGACCGTTTGCTCACCGTCGCTTTACTTGACTTTGCAGGATCGAGGCATAGAAGACGTGTGGATCATGGACTCCGGTTGCTCTAGGCACATGATAGGGCACCGCAATTGGTTCTCCAGCCTCAACCCCGTAAGCACTAAGGAGTACATCACATTCAGGGACAATGGTCAAGGTAAAGTATTGGGTGTTGGTTCTGTTTCGCTCTCTGCTAAGCTTTACCTGAGAGAAGTTGCTTTTGTCCGAAATCTGGGGTTCAATTTGGTCTCTTTTTCGCAACTTCTCGATGAAGGATTTGAGGTTCGTTTTAAGAAGGGTGCATGCCGAGTTCTTGATGCTGAGGAGACCCTTGTTTGTTCTTTGTTGCCTTTTGGTCAGGTTTTTAGGGTCGACCTCATATCTGTTTCTGGCCCTGCGCGCTGTTTGGTTGCTAGTCCTTCTGGTGATATATGGAAGTGGCATTGGAGACTTGGTCACTTGAGCTTTGATCTGCTAGTCAGGTTGAGTTCAATGGGCCTAATCTGAGGATTGCCAAAATTGAAAGCTGAGAAGGACTTAGTGTGCCATCCCTGTCGTCATGGCAAGATGGTTGCTGCTTCTCACACTCCTGTGTCTCAGGTTATGACCTCCTATCCAGGTGAGCTACTCCATATGGATACAGTAGGTCCCGCTCGGGTAGCGTTGGTCAGTGGGAAGTGGTACGTGCTTGTCGTTGTGGACGACTTTTCGTGGTTCTCGTGGGTATTTTTCATGGAGTTTAAGGATGAGGCGTTTGGTTTTGTTCGGGATCTAGTACTGAGGTTGAGAAACGAGAGTCATAAGGCCATGAGGGCTATCCGCAGTGACAATTGCGGAAAATTCAGAAAGTCACGTTTTGAAAACTTCTATCGTGACCTAGGTATTGAGCACCAGTTTTCTTCTCCATATACCCCACCGCAGAACAGTGTTGTGGAACGCAAGAACCGCACACTTGTTGAGATGGCACGGACGATGCTCGATAAGCACAGTACTCCGAGGCGCTTTTGGGCTAAGGCAGTGACTACGGCCTGTTACATTGCGAACCGAATCTTCTTGCGAGCTTTCCTTGGAAAGACCTCGTATGAACTTTGGTTTGGTAGGCAGCTCAACGTCAAGCATTTGCGAGCGTTTGGCTGCAGGTGCTTTGTGCTTAAGAAGGTGGGGCATTTGGACAAGTTTGAGTCTCGCTGTTTGGATCGGATTTTTCTAGGGTATGCTTCTAGTTCTAGGGCTTTTCGTGTGTGGATTTTGGAGACCAAGCAAGTTGTTGAAACTTGTGAGGTTTCTTTTGATGAAACTATGCCTTGCACAACCCCTGTCTTTGAGCTTTCAGGTGATGATGAAGAAGGCACCCCCATCTTTGAAGATGAGGAAGGTGCAGATAATGTTGGTGATGCAGGAGCCACTGCACCAGCTGCAGCTCCTGCCCCCTCTGCTACGAGCTCTGATAATGAAGGAGGACCCTTGCCCACAGCTTTCTCTTTACTCCCCTGACAGCAAGCTCAAGCACAGGCTGGACCCGCTGAGGACGCAGGGGAGGTGACTTCCGAGATTGTTCCATGTCGGCAGGTCCAGCGGGATCACCCGCCACACATGATGATTGGAGACATTCACCAGCGTGTTACACGCTCTATGGTTGCTTCTCTAGCCTTTTTCTCCCACTCTGCATATGTTGCTACTTTTGAACCTCGGGATGTGTCACATGCATTATCTGATCCTAACTGGGTGAATGCCATGCATGAGGAGTTGGAGAATTTGAGAGAAACCATGTCTGGGATTAAAGTGGAGCCTCCACCAAACTGTCGCCCTATAGGTTAAGTGGGTTTTCAAGAACAAATAGGGTGAGAACGGGATGGTTGTGAGGAACAAAGCGATATTGGTAGCCCAGGGTTTCTGTCAGAAGGAGGGGATAGATTATGAGGAGACCTTTGCCCCTGTAGGTCGTTTGGAAGCCATTAGGATTTTGCTTGCCTTTGCGGCCTCTAAAGGCTTCAAACTGCAGCAAATGGATGTCAAGTTTACTTTCCTGAACGGGTTCATAGAGGAGGTATATGTGAGACAATCTCCTGGCTTTGAGAGTGCTAGATTTCCAGACCGGGTGTATAAGTTGAGAAAAGCCCTTTATCGTATGAAGCAAGCTCCTAGATCTTGGTATGCTAGGTTGAAGAGTTTTCTGCTCAAGTCTGGGTTTGTGATGGGTTCAGTAGACAAGAACTTGTTTTTGGTGAGTCGTGGCGGTGACACTTTGATAGTTCAGATATATGTTCATGACATAATCTTTGATAGTTCATCTCACGCTTTGGTGTCTAGTTTTGCTGAACAGATGAGCAGGGAATTTGAGATGAGTCTTATGGGTGAGCTCCAGTTCTTCCTCCGGCTGCAGATCAAGCAAGACCCTGAAGGAACCTTCGTCCATCAAGCCAAGTATACAAGAGACATACTCAAGAAGTTTGAGATGGGTGACTCCTAGCCCATGACGACTACTATGAGTACAAACACGGCGCTTGATGCTAATGAAGATGGGGAGGCGGTGGACCAGAAGGAATTTCGAGGGATGATCGGCTCACTTTTGTACCTGACGGCGACCAGGCCGGACATTCAGTTCGCGGTCTGCCTTTGTGCGCACTACCAGGCTTCTCCTAGGACTTCTCACCGTCAAGCAGTGAAGCGCATTTTCAGGTACCTGAAATTCACTCCTGAGCTTGGTCTTTGGTATTCCTCGGGTTCTTCTCTTTCTCTTAGAGGGTTCTCAGATGCTGACCATGCTGGCTCCGGATTGATCGCAAGTCAACTTCCGGCACATGCCAGTTCTTAGGAACTTCTCTTGTCTCTTGGTCCTCCCGCAAGCAAGCTAATGTAGCTCTTTCCACCACTGAAGCAGAATATGTTGCTACTGCTAGCTGCTACTCCCAGCTTTTATGGATGAAAGCCACCCTTAGTGATTTCGGCCTTAGGTTTGGAAAAATCCCTCTTCTAGTTGACTCTACTTCTGCTATTTCTGTAGCTAAAAACCCCGTCTTGTACTCTAGAACCAAACACATAGACGTGATGTTTCACTTTCCGAGAGATCACTATAAGAAGGGGGACATAGACTTAGTTCATGTAGTATATGAAAACCGGTTGGCCGATATCTTTGCCAAGCCTCTAGAGTTTGGCGCTTTTGAGCGCTTGAGAGGTGAGCTTAGAGTGTGCTATCCCTTTTATTCAGGGATATTGTGCTATTCCTTCTAGTAAGGAATAGCTTCTATAGTTTAGATTTTGTTTGTCATTCTCTTATTTCTCTTTGTTTTTTTTTTGCATATTGTATCATATCATGCATTGCAATGTTAGTTGACTGCCTGAGCGCGTTGTAGATATTTGTGCTAATATGAAATATTTTCCTGAAACAATAATCAGGAGACAAATCGAGTAGTATTGTTTGCAATGAAGAATAATTAAAATAGATAATATTTGAATGAGTCGGGTAAACAAAATTTAATAAGCATAATTTAATAAGGATAAAATAATTAAATAATGACTTAGCTGTTTTGAGGGGGGTATAAGATATCTTCGGTTGTTGTCGTAACCGGTCTGAGCGAAATCTTCAGGCGTTGAGTGATGGTACTGGCCATTGGCGCTTAGGACAGAGAATTCCTGTACTTGATGATTTAATTAACAGCAAGAGGGCTTGAACTCGGAGTACGACAATTGATCCATCTTCCAGAAAGCACGCGAGGGTGAATTAATCTTGGACCACGTTACGGGTGGAGGCCTTCAATCCAATCTGCATGCTTGGCTATTAATTCTGATCGGACTTTGCTAGTAGATGTACCATGGTCTTGTTCGGACTCGACGTGGCATCGGCATGCACAATGTGATCCGATTAGGTGGGCTGATAACTGACGAGAAAGACTTGACCTTGGATTCGTATGTGATGGCATTTGTTGTTTCGATCCACGAGAAAGATGGCGTTTGTTGTTTCGATCCACGAGAAAGTTGCTCGTACCGAGACTCGCAAGCGCAGAGAGAACGCGCCGGTTTGATCTGCTAGCTGATCTCCAGCGCTGGCGACTTGGAGGTGTCCACACAATCTGATCTGTACTGCTCCAACTCGAGAGACACGAGGTTCGAAGTTGATGCCGCTAAGAACGATCTTGCCGAAAATCAATCAATTGAAGAGGATGGCCATGGAGATAGCGATGTCTGTTGAAGCAAACTCCCCTATTTGGTGCGTCAATTGTCAGTGTTTTGTACCGGCAATGCACCACGGGATGCTTTTCTGGCCATCTGCGTCAACATGTAGCTCGATGGTTCGCATAGAGCTGCGATAAGAAACAAGAACACACGATTTATACAGGTTCAAGCCGCGAGATGCGTAATAATAATACCCTATGTCCTGTTTGTGGCGGATTGTATTGATTTGAGCTCTCGAGGGTACAATGAGGGCATATGAGGTCGAGGGAGTTGGAGAGTTGTGTTGTCGAGAGGGATCCCTAGCCCGCCTTATATAGTCCGGCGTGGCTTGGGTTACAAGGAGTTCTAATACTACTAGGATTGGTTACATCTCCTACTAGGATTCTTCTTAGATCTTCCTTGTACACGTTGAGTTCTTGTCTTGTGTGCTGAGTTAGTCAGTTGTCTTCTGGGTTAGATAACTGGAATGGGATGGTCTTGGCTAACTAATTAGGTTGCATTGGTTTGGGAGTAACTTACCGAGGGGGCAAGAGGGGAGGTGAGCTTCTGTGGCCCTCGCGCTACTTGGGTTGAGTGCGTTTATCTTCCCTCGAGGCTTGCTCCACAGTTGCGAACCTTGAAACCTTAGCGGTTACACCTTACCAACGTAATCTTTGTAAAGGCCTCGTAGTATGGTTGCTAGCCATCTCATCTAAAGTAATGTGGTGGACCACTAGCGTAGCCCACGACTCATGGGTAAAGATGTTACGACCTCTTGAGAGTGTAAAACTGACATGTCAGCCGTGCACACGGTTATGAGCGGCCCAGATCCTTTATGCAGATTAGTGGTTCCGTTTTGAGTTTGGAAGTGGTTCTTTTGTTAAAGTTATTGAGTAATGTTCTTATGCAATATCTTGGGCTTAATGGTTTATCTACTCACTTGTAGTAACTAGTCGCTTAATAAAACTTGACCAACTAAAAGCTCATGCAACGTGTCAGCCAACCATAGAGCCTCATAGTTCATGTTATGCTTGTGGAGTACGAATTGAAGTACTCACGCTTGTTTCTTTTATTTCAACCTACTGTTGGCTGGAACCCAACCGTTGCTCAGTTCAAGAAGACTTCGAGGAGTATGTTCAGGGCTTCAATGAGTTCTAGGCATACCAGTCCACCAGTCGACGTCCCTGTGGCGGCTCGTTTTGTTTTCGTTTACGCTTCCGCTATGACTCTGGTTTAAAGACATGTTGTCTTATTGTAATAAAGTGATGATATACGCTATGTTACGTTTTATTTTACCTTTTATGCATGTTCTGTGATGTCACTATTGTCATAATATATGTGAGACTCGTTCCTGGCACATTTATGTTGTTCCGGTTCCATTGGTTGAGAACTGGGCGTGACAAAGTGGTACCAGAGCCATGTTGACTGTAGGACGGAAGACTAGATAGAAATGGTCGTAATTAAGGATTTCACTTCTCTTGTCCTCCTGCTGTTTTTAAAATTTATTTTCGCTATCAAATTATATGTTCATTTTATGTTGAATTATTACTTTTGCTTTATTCATTCAATCACATAGAACTGATCTTGATCTCATTCTATCCTTCTTATAGGTAATAGCACGCAACAAGCAAACCGCCCGTAAGAGTACCGGAGGCCGCCTTCGCCGGGTTGCACCACCGACTCCACAGCGTACCCCTGTACCTCAGCCACCACAGCAGATCGAGCCTCCATCACCGGAGCAACCCGAGCCGTTGCCCCCGCCGCCCTTCGAGTACGTCCCCATGGACCAGGCGCCACACCCCTTTGAGGGGAATGGGATGCTCCCGGCGGACACCGACCCCAAGGAGGAGGAGGAGGATCCGGTGGAGGTAGTTTACTACCTCAACTCGGATGATGATGATGATGCACAAGAGGAGGCTCCACCGACATGGCTGCCGACGCCGACACCCCCTTTCCCGCGTGCGCTGACACCACCGCCATCTTCGGTGGTACCTGCAGCTTCGCCGACACCTCCATCGCCACCACCTGCCGCACCCGAGTGGCCGTTCGGTGTGGCCATCCCTTCAGACGAGGGAGGTGAGCGGGAGGTTGACGCCTGGGTCAATCTGACGCACCCACATAACGGTGCCAACCTGGAGTTCCCTAAGCTACTCCGCGAGTGCCTCTACGACATGGGTTACACCACCCATGAGGTCGTCTACCAAGTTTGGCAGCAGGCGCGCCCGGACCACACCACTCTCTGGTCCGCCGGTTTGCAGGTCCAGGAGCCCAACCCCAACCATGGAGGACACACCGTGTTGCGCAGGCACTACAACATCGCAGAGCACGAGACCATAGAGATGGCCATGGAGGACGCTGCTCAGCAGGCTCTTGGGGTTCTCTGCCAGAGCTACCACACCCCACTCTGCCAGTCTCAGTACCGTTACTTTCCTCGTCGGCAGTCCGGGGAAACGGAGCACAAGATAGCTTCCATTCAGGGCGAGGACAACCAGTAGTTGCTGAAGCTGTTCCGTTACGTGTCGGCTCTGATTACTGCCTACGTCAGAGTGTCCGAGGAGCTCTATCACCGGAACGGTGAGGTGTTTCACCTTCAGGCTCAGCTGGACCGAGTGGCAGGACCACCACCCAAGTGCCAGTGGTGGACCCAGCTCAGTCTCCTCCTCGCAAGAGGCCTCGCACCGGAGAGTTAGGTGGTACCACTAGGATACTCCCTCGGGATGACTAGTCGTCCTTATGTATCGTGTTAGCATGTTTGAGTTGAGTCGTCGTGTTGAGTTGGTTGTGTTGAACTTGAGTTAAAGTTGTGGTGTCTGGATGTTTGTTATTGTGAACTATGTTTGATTTGAATCTTTGGTTGTGTGTTACATCCAGCTGTGGAGATTTGTCCCAGCATGAACAAGTCAATGTTATCAAGAATAAAATAAAGTTAGTTCGTGGGGTTAAAAAAAATATCATATCCACTCTATTGCTCTTACTACTTTATCTTTAGCCGCTATCACTTGTGCATCCATATATTGGCTATGTGCTCATGGTGTCTCTGTTACAATCAGATGGTTAACACAAGGCGCAATGCTGCAGGTGAGAATGCCAACCAGGGGAATCAAGGAGGCGGTCAGCCACTGCCCAATCCACCACCATTGACCCCCGACCAGTTCTACAACCTTCAGATGCAAATGATGAGCACTGTGACCACTACTATGCAAGTCCTTCAGCAGGCTTAGGCACAACCACCACCCCCACCAACTAGAGACAGGCGTGGAGATTTCTTGAAGGGTCATCCACCAACCTTCTCCCATGCTACCGAGCCACTGCAAGCTGACGACTGGTTTCGCGCGGTGGAACGCCAGTTGGAGATTGCACAGTGCAACGACAGGGAGAGGGTCCTGTATGGGTCTAGACAGTTAAGAGGGGCAGCCCTGGATTGGTGGGAATCCTACAGACCACAAGACAGGGATGCATTCACTTGGGCACAGTTTAGGGAAAATTTTCGCAACCACCATGTGCCTGCGGGGTTGATGAAAATGAAGAAGGAGTTTCTTTCCCTGAAGCAGGGCAGCATGTCTGTGGCTGAGTATAGGGACAAGTTCCTTTAGTTTGCTAGATATGCCACTGCAAAGGTGGCGGAGGATATGGAGAAGCAAGAGTACTTCCTGGAAGGTTTAAATAATGAGCTCCAATACCAGTTGATGAACCACACCTTCCCTAGTTTTCATCAACTGGTGGATAGGGCGCTTTTCACTGAAAGGAAGCACCAGGAGATAGAAGAAAGGAAGAGGAAGTACATCAACTCTTCATCAAGCAGCAACACCCGCCCTCGTTTCTCCCAGGGTCCGAGCTCACAGCAGCAGGGGCATCAGCAGCGTGCTTAAGGACAGCAAGGATACCAGTACCAGCAGCGCAGTCAGGGCCAGCAGATGAGCCAAGGGCAACGCTATTAGGGTCAGCCGACTCGTCCTGTGTATCCAGCTCAGCGTCAATTGCAGACTACCCCTCCCACAACAAATCAGACTGTGGGTGTTGGGCCTTGTTACAAGTGTGGTGAAGCAGGCCATTATGCTAATGCTTGCCCCCGTAAGGTGCAAGGTAACCAACCGGGGCAGCAATAGGGCCAAAGGCAGAACCCTCCCCAGCAGCAGCAAGGGCACCCCAATCAACAAGGCAAGGCGCCGTGGCAAGGGAAGGTGAATCATGTGACAGCTGAGTCTGCAGCCGAAGCTCCTAACATCGTGCTTGGTACGTTCCTAGTCAACTCTCGCCCTGCTACAGTTCTTTTTGATACCGGTGCCACGCATTCGTTTATTACAAAATCATATGCTGAGCAGTACAATATTCCTATAAAGTCTACAAATAGACCCATGGTAGTATCTACACCCGGGGGAAAGTTGAGCACAAGTTTAATATGGCCTCGAGTTAGCATAAACATAAAGGGGATAGAATTCTGCACCAAGTTGATAATCATTGGTTTCGCGGGTATTGATATCATCTTGGGAATGGAAACTCTTGCTAAGTGGGATGTCAGAATTGATTGTACCAAGCGAACCGTTCACTTAACAGCTCCTGATGGTCAGAAAGTGGAAATCAGTCCCACAGAACCTTCTGGTTATCTGCATCAGATGGAGGCTAAGCCCACGGAGGGGATTCGAGTAGTTTGCGAGTACCCGGATGTCTTTCCAGATGAGTTGCCAGGTATGCCACCTGACTGAGAAGTTGAATTTTTAATAGAACTTTTACCTGGTACAGCACCTATAGCAAAAAGGCAATATAGAGTGGCACCCAAAGAATAAGAGTTAATAAGGGAAAATATAGGTGAGTTGTTAGGAAAGGGGTTTATTCGGCCTAGCTCTTCACCTTGCGCTTTGAATAGTTCTGTTTGTTGATAAAAAGGATGGGACCCGAAGGATGTGTGTGGATTATAGAGCTTTGAATGATGTCACCATCAAAAATAAATATCCCTTACCTCAAATAGATGATTTGTTTGATCAGTTGCAAGGTGCATGTGTATTCTCAAAAATTGACCTGAGGTCTGGCTATCATCAAATGAAGATTCGCCCTTCTGATATTCCTAAGACTGCTTTCATTACTCGCTTTGGGTTATATGAGTATACAGTGATGTCCTTTGGTTTGACAAATGCTCCTGCTTATTTCATGAATCTTATGAATAAGGTGTTTATGGAATATCTTGGCAAGTTTGTTGTGGTGTTCATTGATGATATATTGACCTATTCCAAGACGGAAGAAGAACATGAAGAACACTTGAGATTGGTTCTGTAGAAGCTGAGAGAACATAAGTTGTACGCAAAGTTGAGCAAGTGTGAGTTTTGGCTTGATCAAGTGCCTTTTTTGGGACACATAGTCTCAAAAGGTGGAATCATGGTGGATCCTAGCAAGATCAGCAGTGTCATAGATTGGAAAGTGCCAAAGGTTGTGAAAGAGGTTCGTGAATTTCTGGGTCTAGTAGGATATTACAGGAGGTTTATTGAGAGTTTTTTCAAGATTGCCAAGCCGATGATATCATTGCTTAAGAAGGGTGTTCCATTTTTTTGGACTAAGAAGAGGCAAGCCACATTTGATGAATTAAATAAGAGACTCACCACAGCCCCAGTGCTTACTCTACCTGATTTAACCAAGAGTTTCACCGTGTATTGTGATGCTTCTAAAGAAGGTTTGGGTTGTGTGTTGATGCAAGAGGGTAAGGTGATTGCTTATGCTTCACGTCAGTTGAGAAAGCATGAGGTCAATTATCCTACTCATGATCTGGAACTAGCAGCTGTTGTGCATGCACTGAAAATTTGGAGGCATTATTTATTTGGGAATCGGTGTGAGATATACACCGATCATAAGAGTCTTAAATATATCTTCACATTGAATGAGTTGAATATGAGGCAGAGAAGATGGCTGGAATTGATTAAAGATTATGACTTGGAAATACATTACCATCCAGGGAAGGCTAATGTGGTAGCGGATGCCCTAAGCAGAAAGAGTTATGTTAACATGGCAGTTGCTTTTCAGATGCCACTCGAGTTGTGTGCAGAATTTGAGAGTTTGAGTTTGGGATTTGTGCATCACACCACAGTAGCAACTTTTGAAGCAGAGCCTACACTGAAACAAGAGATAAGGAAACATCAGGAGACAGATGAAAAAATTCAGGAGATCCGGAAACAGATTAAGGTGGGCAAGGCGCCACACTTTCAGGAGGATGAACAAGGTACTGTATGGTACAAGAACCGGATCTGTGTGCCAGTTGTGGACAATATAAGGAAGTTGATACTCAGTGAGGCTCATGATACAGCCCATTCTATTCACCCAGGCATTACAAAGATGTATTATGACTTGAAAGAAAGGTTCTGGTGGTATGGAATGAAGAGAGCAATGGCAGAATATGTTGCAGTATGTGACACTTGTCAGCGAAGGCTGAACATCAGAGACCTGCAGGTTTGTTGCAACCATTGAAAATTCCAGAGTGGAAATGGGAAGAAATAAGTATGGATTTCATTGTGGGGTTACCCAGGACTCAGAAAGGTTACAACTCGATTTGGGTAGTGTGGATCGGTTGACCAAGGTTGCTCATTTCATTCCGGTGAACACTACCTATTCTAGTGCAAGATTAGTGGAGTTGTACATCTCTAGAATCGTTTACTTGCATGGTGTGCCTAAGCGGATCATATCTGATAGAGGTTCACAGTTCATATCTCGTTTTTGGGAGCAGCTGCATGATTCATTGGATTCTAAGCTTCGGTTCAGTACAGCATATCACCCATAGACAGATGTTTAGACTGAAAGAACAAATCAGATTCTGGAGGACATGTTGAGGGCGTGTGCTATACAATACAGAACCAGTTGGGATAAGAGTCTGCCTTACGCTGAGTTCTCTTATAACAATAGCTATCAAGATAGTTTGAAGAAGTCACCATTTGAGGCACTGTATGGCAGAAGGTGCAGGACACCATTATTTTGGAATCAAACAGGAGAGAAGCAAGTGTTCGGACCTGATCTTATCAAGGATGCTGAACAACAGATAAAGATGGTATTGGAGAACTTGAGAGTTGCTCAGTCCAGACAAAAGAGTTATGTTGATGTGCGACACAGGGACTTGAAACCCAGTGAAGATTCTTGAAACATCAGAAAGGGTCACCAGAAATAGGAGGGTTAAAATGTGCAAGGTGCAGTGGAAACATCACACAGAGGATGAGGCTACTTGGGAAAGAGAGGAAAAGGTTGAGAGCAACTTACCCTGGTCTTTTTGCTAGCCACCTATAAGAATCTCGGGGGAGAGATTCCTGTTAGGGGGGGTAGGTTTGTAACACCCTAGTTTAAATACCAGCATTTTTACAATTAATTGCAAGCAATTTATGTAATTTTCTAAGGCTCATGTGCTTAGTTTGCATTTAACATGTTTTATTTAAAATAAATGCTTGTATAAAATTAATCATAGGCCTAACTTTCTTGTGCATACATGCTGGTGCATTGTTTCTTGGTTGTTTGAATTAAGGATTCAAATTCAAATTCATTTGAATTTTAGAGCTATACCTTCCCCAATTCAAAAGAATTCAGAAAAGAAAAAGAAAAAAAAGAGGAAGGAGGCAGCCAGGCCGGCCCGGCTCGGCTCCCCACGCCTGGGCCGAAGGCCGGCCCGCTAGCACGGCCGCGCCTCCCTTCCCCTCAGCGTGCCTCGCTGCCAAGTGGACCCCGCGCTCCGCGCTTACTGACCGCTGGTCCCCACTCGTCAGCTTCATCCCCTCCCTCGCGCCGAATTCCACGCTCACCTTCCATACTTCCCCCCGCTCGGCTGGTGCGTTGTTCAAGCAGAAGGGATTCGAATCCTTGCCCACACCCCCTTCCTTAATCACCCCGCCTCCAATCCCGCACCCGCCACGCCGGTTTCCCCTTTCCCCTCCACCCTTCCTTCACTCTGCTTGAAGAGCGCCTTCAAACCAAGCGGCATCATCGCGCCACGACGTCCTCGGCTCTCCCACGCCTATAAAACCCGACCCCGAGCTTCACCCCAAGCCCCTTTACCACTCCACCTCCCCAATTCCACTCTCGTCCACCGAAGGCCTCGCAATCCGCCATCGGAGCTTTGCCTGGTAAGCGGTGGCGCCGCCCAATTCGCCGTCGGCAAGGCGTCTCCGGCCTTCTAACCTCGGCCTTTCCATTCACAGGGACGTCGCGAGGACGTTGCGAGGGTTTTGGACACGGAGACGCGACGCCGTCGCCCCTGTCCGCGAGCACCGTCTGAGCTGTCCGCCGGTCATCGTCGCCAAGCCGCTCCACCGCTTCTCCGTCCGAATCGACCCCTCGATGAGCTTTGTCTCGGCCTCCGCTCCTTCTTGAGCTAGCTCTAGGCCTCTAGGACCAACCCTAGACCCCGGCGCGCCCTACTCTGGCGAGTCACCGCCGCGGCGAGCGGTCACCGCCGCGCGCAGTGGTCACCGCCGGCGCCCCCTTTGCCCCTTTCACCATGGCCGTCCGATCCGTCGTCAACGGCCACGATTAAAACGTGTGATACCCCTTCGCGGATGAATCACATCGCGTCACGCGGTTCACTTAATCCGACTCAGCACCGGCCCCACTTGTCGGGCAATGTGGCCAGCCACGCCACGGCCACGTTGCGCTGACCGAGTCCATCGCGTTTGTTTGGAATCAACCCGCAGTCCGCTTACGTTGAAAACTAATTAGGTTTCAGTCCTGTTTTTATCGGTTTAGACCCTGAGCTTTCTGGGATTTTAACCCGCAGTCCAGGCTCTCGGGTTTTTGCCCTAAAACCCTCGGCGGCTAGGTGTAATTGCGGATAGGTCCTCGGTTTTGCAAAGTTAGCCCCTGGTTTAGTTGTTTTATCACGGTTTTACCCCTAGGAGCTTGTTTTTGGCATAACTTTCACGTTTTAACTCCGATTCAAGTGATTCTCGCACTCACGTGATCGTAGCAGTGCATAGAATGTTTTTAGTACAGTTTTATCTTCTGTTTTTATGAGATGATGTACTATTTCTTATCTTTTTGTTCTTGTTTGTATGTATAGGTGTTTGGGAATGCTTGTATGTTGCTGTGATCACGTTTAAACGGTGAACCTTTTGTTGGAGAAGGCGTGCAGCAGTTGGAAGTTGTTGACCAGCAACCCGAACAGTTTGAGGAAGGCAAATATAGCATGAACACAACCTAATAACCCTTTAATCACTTCATATGCATGTGTTTAATATTGTATGCCCTAAGGACTGTACCGTAGCCTCTTTTATCGAAAAGTTTACCTATGGGAATGCATGTTGGTTAAGTTTTGCTACTTGCTGCGCAAACTCATGTATCTTTTGTTAATAATTTTGATTAATGGATCTATGCAATCAAATCTTCAGCTTGACCCTCTATGGTTCATGTTCCTTTAAAAATGGCTTTTTAGCAACTTGGTTTAGGGGGCATGAGCATGTGATTTGCTTATAGCCACTCTCCATAAGGACCTGTTCGCAAAGCGACAACCTGGGACAATAGTGCTACCATGAGACTGGAATGGGACGGTCTTGGCTAACTAATTAGGTTGCATTGGTTTAGGAGTAACTTACCGACGGGGCAAGAGGGGAGGTGAGCTTCTATGGCCCTCGCGCTACTTGGGTTGAGTGTGTTTATCTCCCCTCGAGGCTTGCTCTACAGTTGCGGACCCTGAAACCTTAGCGGTTACACCTTAATTATGCTAAGTCGGCATCTCACGCTTCGGTGTCTAGTTTTGCTGAACAGATCAGCAGGGAATTTGAGATGAGTCTTATGGGTGAGCTCCAGTTCTTCCTCGGGCTGCAGATCAAGCAAGGCCCTGAAGGAACCTTCGTCCATCAAGCCAAGTATACAAGAGACATACTCAAGAAGTTTGAGATGGGTGACTCCAAGCCCATGACGACTACTATGAGTACAAACACGGCGCTTGATGCTAATGAAGATGGAGAGGCGGTGGACCAGAAGGAATTTCGAGGGATGATCGGCTCACTTTTGTACCTGACGGCGACCAGGCCGGACATTCAGTTTGCGGTCTGCCTTTGTGCGCACTACCAGGCTTCTCCTAGGACTTCTCACCGTCAAGCAGTGAAGCGCATTTTCAGGTACCTGAAATTCACTCCTAAGCTTGGTCTTTGGTATTCCTCGGGTTCTTCTCTTTCTCTTAGAGGGTTCTCAGATGCTGACCATGCTGGCTACTGGATTGATCGCAAGTCAACTTCCGGCACATGCCAGTTCTTAGGAACTTCTCTTGTCTCTTGGTCCTCCCGCAAGCAAGCTAATGTAGCTCTTTCCACCACTGAAACAGAACATGTTGCTGCTGCTAGCTGCTACTCCCAGCTTTTATGGATGAAAGCCACCCTTAGTGATTTCGGCCTTAGGTTTGGAAAAATCCCTCTTCTAGTTGACTCTACTTCTGCTATTTCTGTAGCTAAGAACCCCGTCTTGTACTCTAGAACCAAACACATAGACGTGAGGTTTCACTTTCCGAGAGATCACTATAAGAAGGGGGACATAGACTTAGTCCATGTAGTATCTGAAAACCGGTTGGCCGATATCTTTACCAAGCCCCTAGAGTTTGGCGCTTTTGAGCGCTTGAGAGGTGAGCTTAGAGTGTGCTATCCCTTTTAGTCAGGGATAGTGTGCTATTCCTTTTAGTAAGGAATAGCTTCTATAGTTTAGATTTTGTTTGTCATTCTCTTATTTCTCTTTGTTTTTTTTTTGCATATTGTATCATATCATGCATTGCAATGTTAGTTGACTGCCTGAGCGCGTTGTAGATATTTGTGCTGATATGAAATATTTTCCTGAAACAATAATCAGGAGACAAATCGAGTAGTATTGTTTGCAATGAAGAATAATTAAAATAGATAATATTTGAATGAGTCGGGTAAACAAAATTTAATAAGCATAATTTAATAAGGATAAAATAATTAAATAATGACTTAGCTGTTTTGAGGGGCGTATAAGATATCTTCGGTTGTTGTCGTAACCGGTCTGAGCGAAATCTTCAGGCGTTGAGTGATGGTACTGGTCATTGGCGCTTAGGACAGAGAATTCCTGTGTACTTGATGATTTAATTAACAGCAAGAGGGCTTGAACTCGGAGTACGACAATGATTTTGGAAATTGATCCATCTTCCAGAAAGCACGCGAGGTGAATTAATCTTGGACCACGTTACGGGTGGAGGCCTTCAATCCAATCTGCATGCTTGGCTGTTAATTCTGATCGGACTTTGCTGGTAGATGTACCATGGTCTTGTTCGGACTCGACGTGGCATCGGCATGCACAACGTGATCCGATTAGGTGGGCTGATAACTGACGAGATAGACTTGACCTTGGATTCGTACGTGATGGCATTTGTTGTTTCGATCCACGAGAAAGATGGCGTTTGTTGTTTCGATCCACGAGAAAGTTGCTAGTACCGAGACTCGCAAGCGCAGAGAGAACGCGCCGGTTTGATCTGCTAGCTGATCTCCAGCGCTGGCGACTTGGAGGTGTCCACACAATCTGATCTGTACTGCTCCAACTCGAGAGACACGAGGTTCAAAGTTGATGCCGCTAAGAACGATCTTGCCGAAAATCAATCAGTTGAAGACGATGGCCATGGAGATAGCGATGTCTGTTGAAGCAAACTCCCCTATTTGGGGCGTCAATTGTCAGTGTTTTGTACCGGCAATGCACCACGGGATGCTTTTCTGGCCGTCTGCGTCAACATGTAGCTCGATGGTTCGCATAGAGCTGCGATAAGAAACAAGAACACACGATTTATACAGGTTCAGGCCGCGAGATGCGTAATAATAATACCCTATGTCCTGTTTGTGGCTGATTGTATTGATTTGAGCTCTTGAGGGTACAATGAGGGTGTATGAGGTCGAGGGAGTTGGAGAGTTGTGTTGTCGAGAGGGATCCCTAGCCCCCTTATATAGTCCGGCGTGGCTTGGGTTACAAGGAGTTCTAATACTACTAGGATTGGTTACATCTCCTACTAGGATTCTTCTTAGATCTTCCTTGTACACGTTGAGTCCTTGTCTTGTGTGCTGAGTTAGTCAGTTGTCTTCTGGGTTAGGTCCTCCGACGGCCCAGGTTAAAAATACGTTCTATGAGAACCCAGGGGATATCTATCCCCCACACTAGTTAAGCATGGCAAAAATATGAGAGAAAGAAAAGCATGCTAGTCAAGCATGGCAAAAAGAGAGAAAAATACAAAAAGGCTCCATACTCTTACCTATCAATCAAAAAGGAGAAGGAAAGAAACAAGGAGATCCATCCACCCAACCACCGAATAAAGCTCCAATAATGAACAAGGCTAGATGATGTAGTTGTTGACGGCACTTAAGCACGACAAACCTTATACTGCAAGCTACAGTATCGTATGTAGCTTTTCCCCAGGATGAGTATCTTGGGTTTTGTCAATCCGGGATAATTATGCAATCAAATCTTGAGCTTGACCCTCTGTGGTTCATGTTCCTTTAAAAATGGCTTTTTAGCAACTTGGTTTAGGGGGCATAAGCATGTGCTTTGCTTATAGCCACTCTCCATAAGGACCGGTTTGCAAAGCAACAACCTGGGACGACAGTGCTACCATGAGACTGGAATGGGATGGTCTTGGCTAACTAATTAGGTTGCATTGGTTTGGGAGTAACTTACCGAGGGGGCAAGAGGGGAGGTGAGCTTCTGTGGCCCTCGCGCTACTTGGGTTGAGTGCGTTTATCTTCCCTCGAGGCTTGCTCCACAGTTGCGAACCCCGAAACCTTAGTGGTTACACCTTACCAACGTGATCTTTGTAAAGGCCTCGTAGTATGGTTGCTAGCCATCTCATCTAAGGTAATGTGGTGGACCACTAGCGTAGCCCACGACTCATGGGTAAAGATGTTACGACCTCTTGAGAGTGTAAAACTGACATGTCTGCCGTGCACACGGTTATGAGCGGCCCAGATCCTTTATGCAGATTAGTGGTTCCGTTTTGAGTTTGGAAGTGGTTCTTTTGTTAAAGTTATTGAGTAATGTTCTTATGCAATATCTTGGGCTTAATGGTTTATCTACTCACTTGTAGTAACTAGTCGCTTAATAAAACTTGACCAACTAAAAGCTCATGCAACGTGTCAGCCAACCATAGAGCCTCATAGTTCATGTTATGCTTGTGGAGTACGAATTGAAGTACTCACGCTTGTTTCTTTTATTTCAACCTACTGTTGGCTGGAACCCAACCGTTGCTCAGTTCAAGAAGACTTCGAGGAGTATGTTCAGGGCTTCAATGAGTTCTAGGCATACCAGTCCACCAGTCGACGTCCCTGTGGCGGCTCGTTTTGTTTTCGTTTACGCTTCCGCTATGACTCTGGTTTAAAGACATGTTGTCTTATTGTAATAAAGTGATGATATACGCTATGTTACGTTTTATTTTACCTTTTATGCATGTTCTGTGATGTCACTATTGTCATAATATATGTGAGACTCGTTCCTGGCACATTTATGTTGTTCCGGTTCCATTGGTTGAGAACTGGGCGTGACAAAGTGGTACCAGAGCCATGTTGACTGTAGGACGGAAGACTAGATAGAAATGGTCGTAATTAAGGATTTCACTTCTCTTGTCCTCCTGCTGTTTTTAAAATTTATTTTCGCTATCAAATTATATGTTCATTTTATGTTGAATTATTACTTTTGCTTTATTCATTCAATCACATAGAACTGATCTTGATCTCATTCTATCCTTCTTATAGGTAATAGCACGCAACAAGCAAACCGCCCGTAAGAGTACCGGAGGCCGCCTTCGCCGGGTTGCACCACCGACTCCACAGCGTACCCCTGTACCTCAGCCACCACAGCAGATCGAGCCTCCATCACCGGAGCAACCCGAGCCGTTGCCCCCGCCGCCCTTCGAGTACGTCCCCATGGACCAGGCGCCACACCCCTTTGAGGGGAATGGGATGCTCCCGGCGGACACCGACCCCAAGGAGGAGGAGGAGGATCCGGTGGAGGTAGTTTACTACCTCAACTCGGATGATGATGATGATGCACAAGAGGAGGCTCCACCGACATGGCTGTCGACGCCGACACCCCCTTTCCCGCGTGCGCTGACACCACCGCCATCTTCGGTGGTACCTGCAGCTTCGCCGACACCTCCATCGCCACCACCTGCCGCACCCGAGTGGCCGTTCGGTGTGGCCATCCCTTCAGACGAGGGAGGTGAGCGGGAGGTTGACGCCTGGGTCAATCTGACGCACCCACATAACGGTGCCAACCTGGAGTTCCCTAAGCTACTCCGCGAGTGCCTCTACGACATGGGTTACACCACCCATGAGGTCGTCTACCAAGTTTGGCAGCAGGCGCGCCCGGACCACACCACTCTCTGGTCCGCCGGTTTGCAGGTCCAGGAGCCCAACCCCAACCATGGAGGACACACCGTGTTGCGCAGGCACTACAACATCGCAGAGCACGAGACCATAGAGATGGCCATGGAGGACGCTGCTCAGCAGGCTCTTGGGGTTCTCTGCCAGAGCTACCACACCCCACTCTGCCAGTCTCAGTACCATTACTTTCCTCGTCGGCAGTCCGGGGAAACGGAGCACAAGATAGCTTCCATTCAGGGCGAGGACAACCAGTAGTTGCTGAAGCTATTCCGTTACGTGTCGGCTCTGATTACTGCCTACGTCAGAGTGTCCGAGGAGCTCTATCACCGGAACGGTGAGGTGTTTCACCTTCAGGCTCAGCTGGACCGAGTGGCAGGACCACCACCCAAGTGCCAGTGGTGGACCCAGCTCAGTCTCCTCCTCGCAAGAGGCCTCGCACCGGAGAGTTAGGTGGTACCACTAGGATACTCCCTCGGGATGACTAGTCGTCCTTATGTATCGTGTTAGCATGTTTGAGTTGAGTCGTCGTGTTGAGTTGGTTGTGTTGAACTTGAGTTAAAGTTGTGGTGTCTGGATGTTTGTTATTGTGAACTATGTTTGATTTGAATCTTTGGTTGTGTGTTACATCCAGCTGTGGGGATTTGTCCCAGCATGAACAAGTCAATGTTATCAAGAATAAAATAAAGTTAGTTCGTGGGGTTAAAAAAATATCATATCCACTCTATTGCTCTTACTACTTTATCTTTAGCCGCTATCACTTGTGCATCCATATATTGGCTATGTGCTCATGGTATCTCTGTTACAATCAGATGGTTAACACAAGGCGCAATGCTGCAGGTGAGAATGCCAACCAGGGGAATCAAGGAGGCGGTCAGCCACTGCCCAATCCACCACCATTGACCCCCGACCAGTTCTACAACCTTCAGATGCAAATGATGAGCACTGTGACCACTACTATGCAAGTCCTTCAGCAGGCTTAGGCACAACCACCACCCCCACCAACTAGAGACAGGCGTGGAGATTTCTTGAAGGGTCATCCACCAACCTTCTCCCATGCTACCGAGCCACTGCAAGCTGACGACTGGTTTCGCGCGGTGGAACGCCAGTTGGAGATTGCACAGTGCAACGACAGGGAGAGGGTCCTGTATGGGTCTAGACAGTTAAGAGGGGCAGCCCTGGATTGGTGGGAATCCTACAGACCACAAGACAGGGATGCATTCACTTGGGCACAGTTTAGGGAAAATTTTCGCAACCACCATGTGCCTGCGGGGTTGATGAAAATGAAGAAGAAGGAGTTTCTTTCCCTGAAGCAGGGCAGCATGTCTGTGGCTGAGTATAGGGACAAGTTCCTTTAGTTTGCTAGATATGCCACTGCAAAGGTGGCGGAGGATATGGAGAAGCAAGAGTACTTCCTGGAAGGTTTAAATAATGAGCTCCAATACCAGTTGATGAACCACACCTTCCCTAGTTTTCATCAACTGGTGGATAGGGCGCTTTTCACTGAAAGGAAGCACCAGGAGATAGAAGAAAGGAAGAGGAAGTACATCAACTCTTCATCAAGCAGCAACACCCGCCCTCGTTTCTCCCAGGGTCCGAGCTCACAGCAGCAGGGGCATCAGCAGCGTGCTTAAGGACAGCAAGGATACCAGTACCAGCAGCGCAGTCAGGGCCAGCAGATGAGCCAAGGGCAACGCTATTAGGGTCAGCCGACTCGTCCTGTGTATCCAGCTCAGCGTCAATTGCAGACTACCCCTCCCACAACAAATCAGACTGTGGGTGTTGGGCCTTGTTACAAGTGTGGTGAAGCAGGCCATTATGCTAATGCTT
This sequence comes from Paspalum notatum, assembly GCA_022530915.1. NCBI lineage: Eukaryota > Viridiplantae > Streptophyta > Magnoliopsida > Poales > Poaceae > Paspalum > Paspalum notatum. Next base: position 16,777,402 of record CM039691.1, read on the forward strand.
GCCCCCGTAAGGTGCAAGGTAACCAACCGGGGCAGCAATAGGGCCAAAGGCAGAACCCTCCCCAGCAGCAGCAAGGGCACCCCAATCAACAAGGCAAGGCGCCGTGGCAAGGGAAGGTGAATCATGTGACAGCTGAGTCTGCAGCCGAAGCTCCTAACATCGTGCTTGGTACGTTCCTAGTCAACTCTCGCCCTGCTACAGTTCTTTTTGATACCGGTGCCACGCATTCGTTTATTACAAAATCATATGCTGAGCAGTACAATATTCCTATAAAGTCTACAAATAGACCCATGGTAGTATCTACACCCGGGGGAAAGTTGAGCACAAGTTTAATATGGCCTCGAGTTAGCATAAACATAAAGGGGATAGAATTCTGCACCAAGTTGATAATCATTGGTTTCGCGGGTATTGATATCATCTTGGGAATGGAAACTCTTGCTAAGTGGGATGTCAGAATTGATTGTACCAAGCGAACCGTTCACTTAACAGCTCCTGATGGTCAGAAAGTGGAAATCAGTCCCACAGAACCTTCTGGTTATCTGCATCAGATGGAGGCTAAGCCCACGGAGGGGATTCGAGTAGTTTGCGAGTACCCGGATGTCTTTCCAGATGAGTTGCCAGGTATGCCACCTGACTGAGAAGTTGAATTTTTAATAGAACTTTTACCTGGTACAGCACCTATAGCAAAAAGGCAATATAGAGTGGCACCCAAAGAATAAGAGTTAATAAGGGAAAATATAGGTGAGTTGTTAGGAAAGGGGTTTATTCGGCCTAGCTCTTCACCTTGCGCTTTGAATAGTTCTGTTTGTTGATAAAAAGGATGGGACCCGAAGGATGTGTGTGGATTATAGAGCTTTGAATGATGTCACCATCAAAAATAAATATCCCTTACCTCAAATAGATGATTTGTTTGATCAGTTGCAAGGTGCATGTGTATTCTCAAAAATTGACCTGAGGTCTGGCTATCATCAAATGAAGATTCGCCCTTCTGATATTCCTAAGACTGCTTTCATTACTCGCTTTGGGTTATATGAGTATACAGTGATGTCCTTTGGTTTGACAAATGCTCCTGCTTATTTCATGAATCTTATGAATAAGGTGTTTATGGAATATCTTGGCAAGTTTGTTGTGGTGTTCATTGATGATATATTGACCTATTCCAAGACGGAAGAAGAACATGAAGAACACTTGAGATTGGTTCTGCAGAAGCTGAGAGAACATAAGTTGTACGCAAAGTTGAGCAAGTGTGAGTTTTGGCTTGATCAAGTGCCTTTTTTGGGACACATAGTCTCAAAAGGTGGAATCATGGTGGATCCTAGCAAGATCAGCAGTGTCATAGATTGGAAAGTGCCAAAGGTTGTGAAAGAGGTTCGTGAATTTCTGGGTCTAGTAGGATATTACAGGAGGTTTATTGAGAGTTTTTTCAAGATTGCCAAGCCGATGATATCATTGCTTAAGAAGGGTGTTCCATTTTTTTGGACTAAGAAGAGGCAAGCCACATTTGATGAATTAAATAAGAGACTCACCACAGCCCCAGTGCTTACTCTACCTGATTTAACCAAGAGTTTCACCGTGTATTGTGATGCTTCTAAAGAAGGTTTGGGTTGTGTGTTGATGCAAGAGGGTAAGGTGATTGCTTATGCTTCACGTCAGTTGAGAAAGCATGAGGTCAATTATCCTACTCATGATCTGGAACTAGCAGCTGTTGTGCATGCACTGAAAATTTGGAGGCATTATTTATTTGGGAATCGGTGTGAGATATACACCGATCATAAGAGTCTTAAATATATCTTCACATTGAATGAGTTGAATATGAGGCAGAGAAGATGGCTGGAATTGATTAAAGATTATGACTTGGAAATACATTACCATCCAGGGAAGGCTAATGTGGTAGCGGATGCCCTAAGCAGAAAGAGTTATGTTAACATGGCAGTTGCTTTTCAGATGCCACTCGAGTTGTGTGCAGAATTTGAGAGTTTGAGTTTGGGATTTGTGCATCACACCACAGTAGCAACTTTTGAAGCAGAGCCTACACTGAAACAAGAGATAAGGAAACATCAGGAGACAGATGAAAAAATTCAGGAGATCCGGGAACAGATTAAGGTGGGCAAGGCGCCACACTTTCAGGAGGATGAACAAGGTACTGTATGGTACAAGAACCGGATCTGTGTGCCAGATGTGGACAATAAAAGGAAGTTGATACTCAGTGAGGCTCATGATACAGCCTATTCTATTCACCTAGGCAGTACAAAGATGTATTATGACTTGAAAGAAAGGTTCTGGTGGTATGGAATGAAGAGAGCAATGGCAGAATATGTTGCAGTATGTGACACTTGTCAGCGAAGGCTGAACATCAGAGACCTGCAGGTTTGTTGCAACCATTGAAAATTCCAGAGTGGAAATGGGAAGAAATAAGTATGGATTTCATTGTGGGGTTACCCAGGACTCAGAAAGGTTACAACTCGATTTGGGTAGTGTGGATCGGTTGACCAAGGTTGCTCATTTCATTCCGGTGAACACTACCTATTCTAGTGCAAGATTAGTGGAGTTGTACATCTCTAGAATCGTTTACTTGCATGGTGTGCCTAAGCGGATCATATCTGATAGAGGTTCACAGTTCACATCTCGTTTTTGGGAGCAGCTGCATGATTCCTTGGATTCTAAGCTTCGGTTCAGTACAGCATATCACCCATAGACAGATGTTTAGACTGAAAGAACAAATCAGATTCTGGAGGACATGTTGAGGGCGTGTGCTATACAATACAGAACCAGTTGGGATAAGAGTCTGCCTTACGCTGAGTTCTCTTATAACAATAGCTATCAAGATAGTTTGAAGAAGTCACCATTTGAGGCACTGTATGGCAGAAGGTGCAGGACACCATTATTTTGGAATCAAACAGGAGAGAAGCAAGTGTTCGGACCTGATCTTATCAAGGATGCTGAACAACAGATAAAGATGGTATTGGAGAACTTGAGAGTTGCTCAGTCCAGACAAAAGAGTTATGTTGATGTGCGACACAGGGACTTGACCTTTAAGGTTGATGACATTGTGTATTTAAAGGTGTCACCAATGAGAGGAATTCGGAGGTTTAATATGAAAGGAAAGCTAGCACCAAGATACATCGGTCCATTCAAGATGGTGGAAAGGAAAGGTGAAGTGGCTTATAAGTTGGAGTTACCATCAAACCTATCTGGCATACACGATGTGTTTCATGTGTCCCAACTAAAGAAGTGTTTGGGGGTGCCAGAAGAACAAGCACCACTGGAAGGATTGGATGTGCAGGAGGATTTGACATATACAGAACACCCAGTGAAGATTCTTGAAACATCAGAAAGGGTCACCAGAAATAGGAGGGTTAAAATGTGCAAGGTGCAGTGGAAACATCACACAGAGGATGAGGCTACTTGGGAAAGAGAGGAAGAGTTGAGAGCAACTTACCCTGGTCTCTTTGCTAGCCACCTATAAGAATCTCGGGGGAGAGATTCCTGTTAAGGGGGGGTAGGTTTGTAACACCCTAGTTTAAATACCAGCATTTTTACAATTAATTGCAAGCAATTTATGTAATTTTCTAAGGCTCATGTGCTTAGTTTGCATTTAACATGTTTTATTTAAAATAAATACTTGTATAAAATTAATCATAGGCCTAACTTTCTTGTGCATACATGCTGGTGCATTGTTTCTTGGTTGTTTGAATTAAGGATTCAAATTCAAATTCATTTGAATTTTAGAGCTATACCTTCCCCAATTCAAAAGAATTCAGAAAAGAAAAAGAAAAAAATAGGAAGGAGGCAGCCAGGCCGGCCAGCCAGGCCGGCCCGGCTTGGCTCCCCCCGCCTGGGCCGAAGGCCGGCCCGCTAGCGCGGCCGCGCCTCCCTCCCCCTCAGCGTGCCTCGCTGCCAAGTGGACCCCGCGCTCCGCGCTTACTGACCGCTGGTCCCCACTCGTCAGCTTCATCCCCTCCCTCGCGCCGAATTCCACGCTCACCTTCCATACTTCCCCCCGCTCGGCTGGTGCGTTGTTCAAGCAGAAGGGATTCGAATCCTTGCCCACACCCCCTTCCTTAATCACCCCGCCTCCAATCCCGCACCCGCCACGCCGGTTTCCCCTTTCCCCTCCACCCTTCCTTCACTCTGCTTGAAGAGCGCCTTCAAACCTAGCGGCATCACCGCGCCACGACGTCCTCGGCTCTCCCACGCCTATAAAACCCGACCCCGAGCTTCACCCCAAGCCCCTTTACCACTCCACCTCCCCAATTCCACTCTCGTCCACCGAAGGCCTCGCAATCCGCCATCGGAGCTTTGCCTGGTAAGCGGTGGCGCCGCCCAATTCGCCGTCGGCAAGGCGTCTCCGGCCTTCTAACCTCGGCCTTTCCATTCACAGGGACGTCGCGAGGATGTTGTGAGGGTTTTGGACACGGAGATGCGACGCCGTCGCCCCTGTCCGCGAGCACCGTCTGAGCTGTCCGCCGGTCATCGTCGCCAAGCCGCTCCACCGCTTCTCCGTCCGAATCGACCCCTCGATGAGCTTCGTCTCGGCCTCCGCTCCTTCTAGAGCTAGCTCTAGGCCTCTAGGACCAACCCTAGACCCCGGCGCGCCCTACTCTGGCGAGTCACCGCCGCGCGCAGTGGTCACCGCCGGCGCCCCCTTTGCCCCTTTCACCATGGCCGTCCGATCCGTCGTCAACGGCCACGATTAAAACGTGTGATACCCCTTCGCGGATGAATCACATCGCGCCACGCGGTTCACTTAATCCGACTTAGCACCGGCCCCACTTGTCGGGCAATGTGGCCAGCCACGCCACGGCCACGTTGCGCTGACCGAGTCCACCGCGTTTTTTTGGAATCAACCCGCAGTCCGCTTACGTTGAAAACTAATTAGGTTTCAGTCCTGTTTTTATCGGTTTAGACCCTGAGCTTTCTGGGATTTTAACCCGCAGTCCAGGCTCTCAGGTTTTTGCCCTAAAACCCTCGGCGGCTAGGTTTAATTGCGGATAGGTCCTCGGTTTTGCAAAGTTAGCCCCTGGTTTAGTTGTTTTATCACGGTTTTACCCCTAGGAGCTTGCTTTTTGCATAACTTTCACGTTTTAACTCCGATTCAAGTGATTCTCGCACTCACGTGATCGTAGCAGTGCATAGAATGTTTTTAGTACAGTTTTATCTTCTGTTTTTATGAGGTGATGTACTGTTTCTTATCTTTTTGTTCTTGTTTGCATGTATGGGAGTTTGGGAATGCTTGTATGTTGCTGTGATCACGTTTAAACGGTGAACCTTTTGTTGGAGAAGGCGTGCAGCAGTTTGAATTTGTTGACCAGCAACCCGAACAGTTCGAGGAAGGCAAATATAGCATGAACACAACCTAATAACCCTTTAATCACTTCATATGCATGTGTTTAATTTTGTATGCCCTAAGGACTGTACCGTAGCCTCTTTTATCGAAAAGTTTACCTATGGGAATGCATGTTGGTTAAGTTTTGCTACTTGCTGCGCAAACTCATGTATCTTTTGTTAATAATTTTGATTAATGGATCTATGCAATCAAATCTTCAGCTTGACCCTCTGTGGTTCATGTTCCTTTAAAAATGGCTTTTTAGCAACTTGGTTTAGGGGGCATGAGCATGTGATTTGCTTATAGCCACTCTCCATAAGGACCTGTTCGCAAAGCAACAACATGGGACAATAGTGCTACCATGAGACTGGAATGGGACGGTCTTGGCTAACTAATTAGGTTGCATTGGTTTAGGAGTAACTTACCGACGGGGCAAGAGGGGAGGTGAGCTTCTATGGCCCTCGCGCTACTTGGGTTGAGTGTGTTTATCTCCCCTCGAGGCTTGCTCTACAGTTGCGGACCCTGAAACCTTAGCGGTTATACCTTACCAACGTGATCTTTGTAAAGGCCTCATAGTGTGCTTGCTAGCCATCTCATCTAAGGTAATGTGGTGGACCACTAGCGTAGCCCACGACTCATGGGTAAAGATGTACGACCTCTCGAGAGTGTAAAACTGACATGTCTGCTGTGCACACGGTTATGAGCGGCCTAGATCCTTTATGCAGATTAGTGGTTCCGTTTGGGTTTGGAAGTGGTTCTTTTGTTAAAGTTGTTGAGTAATGTTCTTATGCAATATCTTGGGCTTAATGGTTTATCTACTCACTTGTAGTAACTAGTTGCTTAATAAAACTTGACCAACTAAAAGCTTTTGCAACGTGTCAGCCAACCATAGAGCCTCATAGTTCATGTTATACTTGTGGAGTACGAATTGAAGTACTCACGCTTGTTTCTTTTATTTTAACCTACTGTTGGCTGGAACCCAACCGCTGCTCAGTTCAAGAAGACTTCGAGGAGTATGTTCAGGACTTCAATAAGTTCTAGGCGTACCAGTCCACCAGTCGACGTCCATATGGCGGCTCGTTTTGTTTTCGTTTACGCTTCCGCTATGACTCTAGTTTAAAGACATGTTGTCTTATTGTAATAAAGAGATGATATACGCTATGTAATGTTTTATTTTACCTTTTATGCACGTTCTGTGATGTCACTATTGTCATAATATATGTGAGACTCGTTCCTAGCACATATATGTTGTTCCGGTTCTGTAGGTTGAGAACTGGGTTTGACACCAAGTGATCCTGAAATAATATGAATCATCCAGAAATAATGATCCTGAAATAATATGAATAACCCAGAAAAATGATGCTGAAATTAATTTGAATGATCCGAAACAATGTGAGTAATCTAGAGTTGATCTGAGTAATGCCAAGTGATCCAAGACGGGTGACCAAAACCAATATGAATAATCCAGAGATGACCTGAGTGATCGAAAGATAATCCGGGTGATCCAGCAATAATATAGATAATCCGAGTGATCCATAGAATATCCAATTTATCCAATAACTCTGATATTTCAGAAATAAATCAGTTGATCCACAGTCCGGTTGATTAAGAAATAATATGAGCCATACCCAGATCACTTGAACTGAATGACTCACTGCGATTAGTTGATAGCACCTCGCCTTTCTAACGGAAATCAGAGATAGTCAATAACAGTGCTAGTTGACTGCCTGAGCGCGTTGTAGATATTTGTGCTGATATGAAATATTTTCCTAAAACAATAATCAGGAGACAAATCGAGTAGTATTGTTTGCAATGAAGAATAATTAAAATAGATAATATTTGAATGAGTTGGGTAAACAAAATTTAATAAGCATAATTTAATAAGGATAAAATAATTAAATAATGACTTAGCTGTTTTGAGGAAGGTATAAGATATCTCCGGTTGTTGTCGTAACCGGTCTGAGCGAAATCTTCAAGCGTTGAGTGATGGTACTGGTCACTGGCGCTTAGAACAGAGAATTCCTGTGTACTTGATGATTTAATTAACAGCAAGAGGGCTTGAACTCGGAGTACGGCAATGATTTTGGAAATTGATCCATCTTCCTCAAAGCACGCGAGGGTGAATTGATCTTGGACCACGTTACGGGTGGAGGCCTTCAATCCAATCTGCATGCTTGGCTGTTAATTCTGATCGGACTCTGCTGGTAGATGTACCATGGTCTTGTTCAGACTCGACGTGGCATTGGCATGCACAATGGATGGGATCTTGATCCGATTAGGAGGGCTGATAACTGACGAGATAGACTTGACCTTGGATTCGTACGTGATGGCGTTTGTTGTTTCGATCCACGAGAAAGATGGCGTTTGTTGTTTCGATCCACGAGAAAGTTGCTCGTACCGAGAGCGCAGAGAGAACGCGCTGGTTTGATCTGCTAACTGAACTCCAGCGTTGGCGACTTCGAGGTGTCCACACAATCTTATCTGTACTGCTCCAACTCGAGAGACACAGGTTCGAAGTTGATGCCGCTAAGCATGATCTCGCCGAAAATCAATCAATTGAAGACGATGGCCATGGAGATAGCGATGTTTGTTGAAGCAAACTCCCCTACTTGGTGCGTCAATTATCAGTGTTTTGTACCGGCAATGCACCACGGGATGTACCACGGGATGCTTTTCTGGGCGTCTGCGTCAACATGTAGCTCGATGGTCCGCATAGAGTTGCGATAAGAAACAAGAACACGATTTATACAGGTTCAGGACGCGAGATGCGTAATAATAATACCCTACGTCCTGTTTGTGGCTGATTGTATTGATTAGAGCTCTCGAGGGTACAATGAGGGCGTATGAGGTTGAGGGAGTTGGAGAGTTGTGTTGTTGAGAAGGATCCCTAGCCCACCTTATATAGTCCGGCGTGGCTTGGGTTATAAGGAGTTCTAGTACTACTAGGATTGGTTACATCTTCTACTAGGATTCTTCTTAGATCTTCCTTGTACACGTCGAGTCCTTGTCTTGTGCGCCGAGTTAGTCAGTCGTCTTCTGGGTTAGGTCCTCTGTGGGGGATAGATATCCCCTGGGTCCTCATGGAGCGTATTCTCTACATAGGCCAGCGGAGGGCCCGGTCCAAAAGAAGACCGATCGACTTGACGCATAAGACATGGACTCGACGTGTACAAGGAAGATCTAAGAAGAATCCTAGTAGGAGATGTAACCAATCCAAATAGGACTAGAACTCCTTGTAATCTAAGCCACGCCGGACTATATAAGCCAGGCTAGGGATCCCTCTCAACAACACAACTCCTCAACCCCATAGGAACTCAACCCCCAACTCTCCAACGCCTTCAACCTCATACGCCCTCATTATACCCTCGAGACCTCAAATCAATACAATCAGCCCCAAACAGGACATAGGGTATTACACATCTCGCAGCCCGAACCTGTATAAATCGTGTCTCCTTTGTGTTTTATGTTCTTCGTCGCATCTCAAAGCGAACCATCGAGCTACGGTTGACGCAGACGCCCACAAAAGCACCACGTGACGCACCCCGTGGTGCATTGCCGGTATCAAACACCGACAGTTGGCGCGCCAGGTAGGGATGTCTGCTTCAACAACATCGCTGGCTCCATGGCCGACATCTTCAACAACAAATTCAAGATCAATCCAAGTCAGATCGGATCCATTGTTCAATCCCGGGACGCCCACAAAAGCACCACGTGACGCACCCCGTGGTGCATTGCCGGTATCAAACACCGACAGTTGGCGCGCCAGGTAGGGATGTCTGCTTCAACAACATCGCTGGCTCCATGGCCGACATCTTCAACAACAAATTCAAGATCAATCCAAGTCAGATCGGCTCCATTGTTCAGTCCCGGGCTGTCTCGGGCTCCATCCCGACGGTGGCTGCGTAGACCCCGTCAACAAGTTCATGTTCGAGATCAGAAATCAACAATACGGTCATCATCGTCGCCAGAGTTCAAGTCCATCTGCATTCTTCATCGCGTCACAGCTAGCGTCGACTCTATTTGGCGAGTCTACTCCTGGCCGAAGCCATGATTATCTCTAGCGATTAAAGCCAAGGATGGAGTTAATTTCTGTTCAGTCATGCACCAAGGCTATCACACTCTTCGTCATCGGCAAAGATTTATCTGTGTTTATCCTACCGCCACCGCTGCAACCAGTCTATGCATCGCCTAGTGGATTATCTGATATTCACGGAAGTCAAGACAGAATTCGAGTTCGCAGACTGCGGGCGTTCGCTTTCAGCGCATCGACGATTCAATCTATTATGCGGGGGTCAAACCGACAGCTCGTCTCCTCGGATCAGAGTGCAGCGCAACACTTCTAATTTGTATTGGAATCAACAAGATATGGAGTACTACTGGAATACTACTCACGTTCGAGTTAGGCAACAGCTCCCAAGGAAATTGCATGCACATGCAAAACTCCCTGTCGCCCTGGACTCAGAATCCAGACAAAGCCGTGTAATGCCGATTGCTTACGGCATGCACTCGGAGGCTATCAGTTACTAATCTGACTCAGCCCTAGACCAATCGGCATCACGTCAACGTCAAACAGCTAAGTCGTTTCAATATTAGAATTATGCATTTAATTATGCTAATTATCTTTTCGCCTATTCGATTGACTCAAGCACTCCGATATTATTTATATTCGAGTATTCTCTGCAAACAATACTACTCGCATTTGTTCCTTGATTTTTATTTTAGAAAAATATTTTCTCTGTCACTATAAATTCTATGTCGTGCCCAGTGAGTCATCCGATCCAAGTGGTCTGCTATTATTACTCATGTTATTTCTCAATCATCCGGGCTGTGGATCTATTGAATTATCTCTTAATCATCCGGGCTGTGGATCTATTGAATTATCTCTTAATCATCCGGGCTATGGATCTATTGAATTATTTTTTAATCATCCGTCCATTTGGATCATTGAATTACTTCTGGAATATCAAAGTTATTGGATCAATTGGATTTTCTATGGATCACTCGGATTATCTATATTATTGTTGGATTACCCGGATTATCTTTGGATCACTCGGATCATCTCTGGATTATTCATATTGGTTCTGGTCACATGTCCCGGATCACTTGGCTTTACTCAGATCAATTCTGAATTACTCACATTGTTTCGGATCATTCATATTAATTTCAACAGCATTATTTATGGATCATTCATATTATTTCATGATCACTTGGCTACTCATATTATTTCATCACCATTGTTTCTAGACCAGACATATTACTTCGGATCACTCGGATTATTTCTGGATTACTCGGGGTTTCATATTACTCAGATTATTTCTGGTCATTCAAACCGTGCATTACACCTCGGTAAGCTGAAACATTTTCTACTTCATGTACTTTCTCCAATCGATTGCATCTCGTGTTTCGCCAAGTCAATTCTTTTCAGTTGCATCTCGTGTTTCGCCGAGTTAATTCTTTTCAATTGCATCTCATGTTTCTCTGAGTTGAATATTTTCCGTTGCATCTCGTGTTTCGCCGAGTCAAATATTTTCTGTCGTCTCTCGTGCTTTGGCAAGTCTTAGTGTTTTCTGGCAAGGTCTATACATACGACGGCGGGTGTCATGGACTTTGTATGACCACCGTGACAATGCGGCAGTCGGTTTGGCCAACCGGCGCTACATGCCTTCACTCATTCAGTAACGGGGTGTCCTCTATCCCTTCGCACTCTTTGTATAGGGCAATCGGCCTAGGTCGTATGACCGACAGCACGGTGTTACCTGCCCACTCTTACTCATGACGGGGATACCTCCGGCTCCACCCACGAAAGCAATCGGCCTAGGTCGTATGACCGACAGTATGGTGTTACATGCTTTCATTCGTACTCGCATCGGGGAGCACTCAGGGCCCCACCAAAACAAAGGCAATCGGCCTAGGTCGAATGACCGACAGCACGGTGTTACATAACTTTACAGACCTCACATCAGGGGAGCACTCAGGGCCCCAACAAAACAAAGACAATCGGCTTAGGTCGGATGACCGACAGCACGGTGCTACATGTCTTTGCAAAACTCATGTCAGGGTGCATTCTGGCCCTCTACTCAGGTCGTTACCTGACCTACAGCTGGTGTTACATGCTCTTATGAGACAGTCGGTCTGGCCCACCGATGCTCAATGCTTTCGGTATACTCGGAATTCAAACGGGGGAGTTCACTCTATCTCCGTCAGCTAAGTTACCTTTATATTAGCACATAAGCTGTTTATCCAATTGGTTTGCTCTGTCGCTTCGATATTATTTGAGTATATTTTCTCTCCGATCAATACTACTCAGGTTGTCTCTTGATTATCATTTTAGGAAAATACTACTCAATGCTACGTTGACTCGGGGGCTGCACCGCCGCGCACCTCGCCGACTCACTGCTTCGTCGACTCGGGAGTTGCGACGCCGCGCACCTCGCCGACTCACTGCTTCGTCGACTCGGGAGTTGTGCCGCCGCGCACCTCACCGACTCACTGCTTTGTCGACTCGGGAGTTGTGTCGTCGCGCACCTCGCCGACTCGCTACTTCGTCAGCTTAGGGGCTGGGCTGTTGTCCGCCCTGCCGACTCACTACTTCGTGGACTCTGGAGTTGCGACGTCGCGCACCTCGCCGACTCGCTACTTCGTCAGCTCGGGAATTTTGCAGCCGCGCACCTCGTCGACTCGCTACTTCGACAGCTCGGGAGTTGCGCCGTCTCGTGCCTTGCCGACTCGCTACTTTGTCAGCTCGAGGGCTGCGCCGCTGTGCACCTCGCTGACTCGCTACTTCGCCGACTTAGGGAGGCTTCGCCACCGACTCGCCGACTCAGGGGGGCTGCGCCGCCGTGCACCTCGTCGACTCACTGCTTCGACCGCTCGGGGGCTATGTCGCCGTGCACCTCGCTGACTCACTGCTTCGTCGACTCGGGGGCTGCGACGCAGCGCACCTCACTGACTCATTACTTCGTCAGCTCAGGGGCTGGGCTATTGTCCGCCTTGCTGACTTACTACTTCGTCGACTCAGGGGGCAAGGCTGTTGCCCACCTCGCCGACTACTTCGTTAGCTCGGGGGCTGCGCCGCCGTGTGCCTTGCTGCCTCACTTCTTCGCCGACTTACTACTTCGTCAACTTGGGGGCTGCGCCGCCGCGTGCCTTGCCGACTCACTCAAAATTTTTGAAGACCACTCGACTAGTTGATCCTCAACCTGATTATACTAACCAGCTTGAGGCTCGGGGGCTGCATGGAGGATACTATCAGAAATTTTTCAAAGACAACAAAGCAAGATACTCGGAAGGCTACGAAGCAAGACAGGTCAGAAAATAGAATTTGGATCTTCAAGCAGATTGTTTCTCAAGTCAACTTGAAGCTCGGGGGCTTGTGGGGGATAGATATCCCCTAGGTCCTCGTGGAGCGTATTCTCTACATGGGCCAGCGGAGGGCCCGGTCGAAAAGAAGACCGATCGACTTGACGCATAAGACATGGACTCGAGGTGTACAAGGAAGATCTAAGAAGAATCCTAGTAGGAGATGTAACCAATCCTAATAGGACTAGAACTCCTTGTAATCCAAGCCACGCCGGACTATATAAGCCGGGCTAGGGATCCCTCTCAACAACACAACTCCTCAACCCCATAGGAACTCAACCCCCAACTCTCCAACGCCTTCAACCTCATACGCCCTCATTATACCCTCGAGACCTCAAATCAATACAATCAGCCCCAAATAGGACGTAGGGTATTACACATCTCGCAGCCCGAACCTGTATAAATCGTGTCTCCTTTGTGTCTTATGTTCTTCGTCGCATCTCAAAGCGAACCATCAAGCTACGGTTGACGCAGACGCCCACAAATGCACCACGTGACGCACCCCGTTGTGCATTGCCGGTATCAAACACCGACAGTTGGCGCGCCAGGTAGGGATGTCTGCTTCAACAACATCGCTGGCTCCATGGCCGACATCTTCAACAACAAATTCAAGATCAATCCAAGTCAGATCGGATCCATTGTTCAGTCCCGGGACACCCACAAAAGCACCACGTGACGCACCCCGTGGTGCATTGCCGGTATCAAACACCGACAGTTGGCACGCTAGGTAGGGATGTCTGCTTCAACAACATCGCTGGCTCCATGGCCGACATCTTCAACAACAAATTCAAGATCAATCCAAGTCAGATCGGATCCATTGTTCAGTCCCGGGCTGTCTCGGACTCCATCCCGACGGTGGCTGCGTAGACCCCGTCAACAAGTTCATGTTCGAGATCAGAAATCAACAATACGGTCATCATCGTCGCCAGAGTTCAAGTCCATCTGCATCTGACGCCGGAGTCAACTTCTTCATCGCGTCACAGCTAGCGTCGACTCTATTTGGCGAGTCTACTCCTGGCCGAAGCCATGATTATCTCTAGCGATTAAAGCCAAGGATGGAGTTAATTTCTGTTCAGTCATGCACCAAGGCTATCACACTCTTCGTCATCGGCAAAGATTTATCTGTGTTTATCCTACCGCCACCGCTGCAACCAGTCTATGCATCGCCTAGTGGATTATCTGATATTCACGGAAGTCAAGACAGAATTCGAGTTCGCAGACTGCGGGCATTCGCTTTCAGCGCATCGACGATTCAATCTATTATGCGGGGGTCAAACCGACAGCTCGTCTCCTCGGATCAGAGTGCAGCGCAACACTTCTAATTTGTATTGGAATCAACAAGATATGGAGTACTACTGGAATACTACTCACGTTCGAGTTAGGCAACAGCTCCCAAGGAAATTGCATGCACATGCAAAACTCCCTGTCGCCCTGGACTCAGAATCCAGACAAAGCCGTGTAATGCCGATTGCTTACGGCATGCACTCGGAGGCTATCAGTTACTAATCTGACTCAGCCCTAGACCAATCGGCATCACGTCAACGTCAAACAGCTAAGTCGTTTCAATATTAGAATTATGCATTTAATTATGCTAATTATCTTTTCGCCTATTCGATTGACTCAAGCACTCCGATATTATTTATATTCGAGTATTCTCTGCAAACAATACTACTCGCATTTGTTCCTTGATTTTTATTTTAGAAAAATATTTTCTCTGTCACTATAAATTCTATGTCGTGCCCAGTGAGTCATCCGATCCAAGTGGTCTGCTATTATTACTCATGTTATTTCTCAATCATCCGGACTGTGGATCTATTGAATTATCTCTTAATCATCTGGGCTGTGGATCTATTGAATTATCTCTTAATCATCCGGGCTATGGATCTATTGAATTATTTTTTAATCATCCGTCTATTTGGATCATTGAATTACTTCTGGAATATCAAAGTTATTGGATCAATTGGATTTTCTATGGATCACTCGGATTATCTATATTATTGTTGGATTACCCGGATTATCTTTCGATCACTCGGATCATCTCTGGATTATTCATATTGGTTCTGGTCACATGTCTCGGATCACTTGGCTTTACTCAGATCAATTCTGAATTACTCACATTGTTTCGGATCATTCATATTAATTTCAACACCATTATTTCTGGATCATTCATATTATTTCATGATCACTTGGCTACTCATATTATTTCATCACCATTGTTTCTAGACCAGACATATTACTTCGGATCACTCGGATTATTTCTGGATTACTCGGGGTTTCATATTACTCAGATTATTTCTGGTCATTCAAACCGTGCATTACACCTCAGTAAGCTGAAACATTTTCTACTTCATGTACTTTCTCCAATCGATTGCATCTCGTGTTTCGCCAAGTCAATTCTTTTCAGTTGCATCTCGTGTTTCGCCGAGTTAATTCTTTTCAATTGTATCTCATGTTTCTCTGAGTTGAATATTTTCCGTTGCATCTCGTGTTTCGCCGAGTCAAATATTTTCTGTCGTCTCTCGTGCTTTGGCAAGTCTTAGTGTTTTCTGGCAAGGTCTATACATACGACGGCGGGTGTCATGGACTTTGTATGACCACCGCGACAATGCGGCAGTCGGTTTGGCCAACCGGCGCTACATGCCTTCACTCATTCAGTAACGGGGTGTCCTCTATCCCTTCGCACTCTTTGTATAGGGCAATCGGCCTAGGTCGTATGACCGACAGCACGGTGTTACATGCCCACTCTTACTCATGACGGGGATACCTCCGGCTCCACCCACGAAAGCAATCGGCCTAGGTCGTATGACCGACAGTATGGTGTTACATGCTTTCGTTCGTACTCGCATCGGGGAGCACTCAGGGCCCCACCAAAACAAAGGCAATCGGCCTAGGTCGAATGACCGACAGCACGGTGTTACATAACTTTACAGACCTCACATCAGGGGAGCACTCAGGGCCCCAACAAAACAAAGACAATCGGCTTAGGTCGGATGACCGATAGCACGGTGCTACATGTCTTTGCAAAACTCATGTCAGGGTGCATTCTGGCCCTCTACTCAGGTCGTTACCTGACCTACAGCTGGTGTTACATGCTCTTATGAGACAGTCGGTCTGGCCCACCGACGCTCAATGCTTTCGGTATACTCAGAATTCAAACGGGGGAGTTCACTCTATCTCCGTCAGCTAAGTTACCTTTATATTAGCACATAAGCTGTTTATCCAATTGGTTTGCTCTGTCGCTTCGATATTATTTGAATATATTTTCTCTCCGATCAATACTACTCAGGTTGTCTCTTGATTATCATTTTAGGAAAATACTACTCAATGCTACGTTGACTCGGGGGCTGCACCACCGCGCACCTCGCCGACTCACTGCTTCGTCGACTCGGGAGTTGCGACGCCGCGCACCTCGCCTACTCACTGCTTCGTCGACTCGGGAGTTGTGCCGCCGCGCACCTCACCGACTCACTGCTTTGTCGACTCGGGAGTTGGGTCATCGCGCGCCTCGCCGACTCGCTACTTCGTCAGCTTAGGGGCTGGGCTGTTGTTCGCCCTGCCGACTCATTACTTCGTGGACTCAGGAGTTGCGACGTCGCGCACCTCGCCGACTCGCTACTTCGTCAGCTCGGGAGTTGCGCAGCCGCGCACCTCGTCGACTCGCTACTTCGACAGCTCGGGAGTTGCGCCGTCTCGTGCCTTGCCGACTCGCTACTTTGTCAGCTCGAGGGCTGCGCCGCTGTGCACCTCGCTGACTCGCTACTTCGCTGACTTAGGGAGGCTTCGCCACCGACTCGCGGACTCAGGGGGGCTGCGCCGCCGTGCACCTCGTCGACTCACTGCTTCGACAGCTCGGGGGCTATGCCGCCGTGCACCTCGCTGACTCACTGCTTCGTCGACTCGGGGGCTGCGACGCAGCGCACCTCACTGACTCGTTACTTCGTCAGCTCAGGGGCTGGGCTATTGTCCGCCTTGCTGACTTACTACTTCGTCGACTCAGGGGGCAAGGCTGTTGCCCACCTCGCCGACTACTTCGTTAGCTCGGGGGCTGCGCCGCCGTGTGCCTTGCTGCCTCACTTCTTCGCCGACTTACTACTTCGTCAACTTGGGGGCTGCGCCGCCGCGTGCCTCGCCGACTCACTCAAAATTTTTGAAGACCACTCGACTAGTTGATCCTCAACCTGATTATACTAACCAGCTTGAGGCTCGGGGGCTGCATGGAGGATACTATTAGAAATTTTTCAAAGACAACAAAGCAAGATACTCGGAAGGCTACGAAGCAAGACAGGTCAGAAAGTAGAATTTGGATCTTCAAGCAGATTGTTTCTCAAGTCAACTTGAAGCTCGGGGGCTTGTGGGGGATAGATATCCCCTGGGTCCTCGTGGAGCGTATTCTCTACATGGGCCAGCGTAGGGCTCGGTCCAAAAGAAGACCGATCGACTTGACGCACAAGACATGGACTTGACGTGTACAAGGAAGATCTTAGAAGAATCCTAGTAGGAGATGTAACCAATCCTAATAGGACTAGAACGCCTTGTAACCCAAGCCACGCCGGACTATATAAGGCGGGCTATGGATCCCTCTCAACAACACAACTCCTCAACCCCATAGGAACTCAACCCCCAACTCTCAAACGCCCTCAACCTCATACGCCCTCATTGTACTCTCGAGACCTCAAATCAATACAATCAGCCCCAAACAGGACGTAGGGTATTATGCATCTCGCGGCCCGAACCTGTATAAATCGTGTCTCCTTTGTGTTTTATGTTCTTCGTCGCATCTCAAAGCGAACCATCGAGCTACGGTTGACACAGACGCCCACAAAAGCACCACGTGACACACCCCGTGGTGCATTGCCGGTATCAAACACCGACATCCTCCGATGGCCCGGGTAAAAAATATGCTCCATGAGGACCCAGGGGATATCTAACCCCCACACTAGTTAAGCATGGAAAAAATATGAGGGAAAAAAAAGCATGCTAGTTAAGCATGGCAAAAAGAGAGAAAAATACAAAAAGGCTCCATACTCTTACCTATCAATCAAAAAGGAGAAGGAAAGGAAACAAAGAGATCCATCCACCCAACCACCGAATAAAGCTCCAATAATGAACAAGGCTAGATGATGTAGTTGTTGACGGCACTTAAGCACGACAAACCTTATACTGCAAGTGACAGTATCGTATGTAGCTTTTCCCTAGGATGAGTATCTTGGGTTTTGGCAATCTGGGATAATCATGTTTAAGTCACTATATATCTAATATTAACTGAATTACTAACTAATTCTAATAGATCTATATAAGCTTTAAAGAGGATTAAAACTAGTCTAATTATACTCTAATCTATACTCTAATTATGGTCTAATAATGGTCTAATCTATTGCATAAAAGGATAGAACAAGGTTTAGGCGAAAACACGAGAAAAATAGGTTTAACATGGCAAAAGGATCCACAAGAGATATGAGATAAAAAACCATCATACTGAGAACCACCTTGAAACTAGATCTAATCAAGAAGCATAGAATAAACATGATCATGAATGTCGAGGACCTACTCGAACCTTTCCACGGGCTCTACTGTCACTGGTAACTAGGTAATCGACGAACTAGTAAATCCCAACCATCTCTAAGCATGAGTAGATTCAATCAACTAGTTAAAGTAAAAAGATCTACTACAAGAATTAAGCATTGCAAAGCTATGGATCATAAATCATGCATAAACAACAAGCTAGGTCTAAAAGACAATCTTTATTGATCAAATATCAAAGTTTCATCAAAGTATCGAAGGAAGTATAAGGAATTACTCAAGATACATCGTAAACTTTGAACTATAGTCGTCGGGATGAACTCGACGAAGAACATGTCGAAAGATGAACTCGAGAACACCTCGGGAGAGCTAGGCCGACCACTAGGCCTCCTGCCTCCTCTTGCTTCCTCTTTTTGCCGAGATGAACTTCTCACCGAGTTGAACGCTTCTAGCCCCCGACCTTTGCCCTAGACTCTCGGTTTACAATGAATATTGCGGTCCTCCTCTTCCCCTCTCCCCTTGGGATGCTCTATATTTATACCCAGAGCGAACCCTATATATGGAATCTAATTGGTCGGTTCTAAGAGTCCTAAAACACCTAAAACACCTTTTCCCATGTATATAAAAGTTTCCAAAAGTATCCCGGATGTCCATATCCTTCCTTTCTTGGAGGTAAAGCTTCCATCCTTGTCTTTCCCGAATTGGACTCTTCCATATTCTGCAGCCTTTAGTATTTCGACCATAACTTCCTCATTCGGAGTCCAAATAAGGCAAACTCAGACTCTAAATTTCGAGACCTACAACTTTGGTATTCAAACATTCTTCATTTGACGTCGATAAGGTCTCGAAATTGGGTGCACAGGCTGCTGCTATCATGAATTTCGAGAAGATTTCAGGTTTTAGTCCTTCAAGCAATCTTTACTTCCAAGACTCTTTTCTTGTTGGGCTTCTTCCTCCAAGTGGGCTTCAATTAGTCCTTGTTTCAGAGCCTGCTCCTTAACATAAATCCTTTCTTCGAGAAATTCTCAAATATCCTCAATTATTCCCTATTTTCCTGCAAAAATAAATATTGGACAAAAACAAAGAGCATTCTCGAAAACGCGGTTATTTGTTAGCAAAACAAGACTAAATGATAAGATTGACTCTCAAAAAGATATAAAGTCATATGAAAATAGAGTATATTTTTAGTACATAACGAGCGTCAACAATATCCCCACACTTAGATATTGCTAGTCCTCGAGCAAAAGATCGATGAAAGAACTTAAATAATTTAAACAAATTCTAAATAATTACTTTTCAGAAATAATCATACCTTAGAAATCATTCAAATCATAACATGGAATTTTTTTAGACTAATCTTTTTATGCATATAGATCCCCACAAAAATTATCTAAGTCAAACGAATCATAGCAATGCCAAAGCCTTTTTCAGAATC
This sequence comes from Paspalum notatum, assembly GCA_022530915.1. NCBI lineage: Eukaryota > Viridiplantae > Streptophyta > Magnoliopsida > Poales > Poaceae > Paspalum > Paspalum notatum. Next base: position 16,797,042 of record CM039691.1, read on the forward strand.
ATCAAAGAGGGTTTTTTAGAGTAAACATTTCAAAGATCGAGAAATTACTTCATCCCAAATGTCAAGCTCCCAAAAAGGCACTCTTATAAGTGGCTAATTCCTATAAAATTGCTCTATTTCTCTTATCTCACGAGAGTTTAAGTCGAGGTTGGTAAAGGCTTAGCAAAGCTACTTATTTTATTGTCTAGCTAAGATATTTCTCTAAAGATTATTATTTAATCAACCATTAAACTATCTTGGTCATCAAAAAATGAGAGAAGAACCGTAAATAAAGGTCAAGGAAAAAGGAGATATAGACAGTGGACATGTGCAATAATAAGTGAAGTGGAATAATTTTCGGAATTTGCACATGGTTGGAAAAGTAAAAGTTTTTGCTCATTAAATTTGACAAGATTATAAAACTTCCTTACTTTACTTCTCCAAACTTTCCTAATTCTACTATATATTTTTTCTTCCCCCCCTTTCTCCCTTTCCTAATTCTTCCTTTTAATAATCGACCACTTGGTCATTTTTTTCTCCTTTTCTCTTTTTTTATATATGTGGCGCCATATGCTACTCACTTTCTCTTTCTTTCCTTTTTTTTTAAATGGAGCCTCCCCTCCTTTTAGCACCTTTTAGACTTATTCCTTCTATAACTGATTTTTGAGCAAAAACTTTACTTACATAGATAAAGATAAAATAGTGAGATGAAATAGGATTATAGGATTTAAAGAAATTGCTCTATTGATGTAAGCAACTGGAATATATCAAAGGCTAGCAAAAAGATGAAAATAGACGACCAAGACAATCTAAGTGATCAAAATATCTAAAGGGATCAAACTTAACCAAACTCACATAAGAAATTGCTCTTTGATGTAAGCAACTGGAATATATCAAAGGCTAGCAAAAAGATGAAAATAGACGACCAAGACAATCTAAGTGATCAAAATATCTAAAGGGATCAAACTTAACCAAACTCACATAAGCTCTACTAGGAATTTTTAGCTCTCTCTTAACATAGGAATGCAATACTTGATCCAAGAAAAGAATTTTAAAGAAAAATTAATACTCCTCTAATCTTTTTCTTAATTAAAACTTTGGCACAGCTATAAAACATTATCGTTTTAATAAAGATATGGGTTATACAATATTAATCAATCTAGCAACCTTCCATATTAATCAAATCATGACAACTTTATGCAAGATTAAACATCAAAGTAAAAATAAAGAACAAACTTAAATAACGCTAAGTAATTTATCTAATCACACACTTTATTAAAATAAAAGACTGTTTACATAGACTCTTAATATATAAAAGACAACTCCTTAAACTGACTCTAATAAGACTATAAAAATAAAACTCCATAAAAGACTTATTTAAGATGTTTTTATCAAAACGCTTTATTCATCTATGTGGGAAAATTTTACTAATATCCCCACACTTAAACTAAAGCATGACTCCTAATCTTCATCACTGTACCAGTGAGTATCATCCACTGGACCGTCAAGAGGATCTTCGCCAGGCAGGTAGTTGGGTGGAGGATCATACGGTTCTTCTGGTTCTTCCCAAGTGTCATCTGGCTGATAACCTCCTCCTTCTAGTCTCATAACACGTCCCCAAATGGAATCAAGAACATGCTTCTGATTTTCACAGATCCTTTGGAGGTAGTCTACTTTCCCTCTTAAGTCGTTAATGAATTTGTTAACTCCTTTCCTAGTCTCCTCTATTTTCTCCCAAAGCCTCTCCTCTTAATCGTCGATTACATCAATAAGATCATCGCTCTTTTTCTTATTAGCATAGATGGCTTCTCTACAATTCGGGCAGCAGTTCACTCCATCCCTAGCTCCAATATGATAGGTATTGAAACGAGGGACGGTAGTGATGGAGTTTACCTCTTCAGTTTCTGAATTTCGACTATCACTAAAGCTCATTGATTGATCCTCACTTGAATGAATTATTCCTCTAGAGTGCATCGGGCTTTCTTGATAATCTATCCTGGGCATATCTCTAATCCTCCTGGACCTCCTAACCTTCATCCTCCTTGGTTTGATTGAAAGCTTGGCCATATGCTTCGAGATCTCACGTCTCTCGGCTAATCCACGCACCCTTGCCTCTTCCTCTGCATCGTCGAAGACCACCTGTGAAAAATTCCGATGAGCACCCTGATAGACAAGGCTGGTCGGCCGAGCCAGGCCCCCTTGGTCGGCCGACCAGGCCCCCTCTCGCGGCGCCTTGGCTTCCCTCTTCACGAGTTGTTTCTCCATCACTTCAGAACTTGTCGTGGCTTGGTTTGGATGTGTTTTGAGTTGATGTCTCGACCTCATGGATTGCCTATGGTTTTATACTCCGGAGAATCGCGAGATTTTGAAACATAACAGAGAATCCGATCCGTACTCTACCCCTAAATTGATTTGGAAATCTACGTAGACTATACCAGGAATGTTTGGACGTGAACCGCCTCGAAAATACCCTAGGTCGGCCGACCTGGCCCTTCCTTGCGCGAAAAGTTTCCATGTTTCGTCGGTAACCCTAATTCCTAATTTAAAATAAAAATAGATCTATATTTTTAGAAAAACCAAAACTAAACGTGACTATTTACATACAAAGGCACGAAAGCCATGGAAAACTAAAGATTATGGCCATGGTAATGTATCCTCACTTCCTTGAATTCATATGTATCAATATAATTGACTTCAAATTTATCTCCCTCAAGGAATACCAAGTCTTTGACCATTTACCATAAACTTGTTTCCTTCTAGATCCATAATAGTAACTGCTCCGGCAGGTGATACATCATGTACTATATAAGGTCCATCCCATTTATTTTGTAATTTTCTTTTTCCAAATAATTTAAATGTTGAATTGAAAAGAAGAACCTTATCACCTTCCTTAAACTCCTTTTTTAGGGTTCTTTTATCAAACCATCTCTTTACCCTTTCCTTGTAAATAGTAGCATTATGATAGGCTTGCAATCTTGCCTCATCAAGGGTATTAAGTTGAATCCTTCTTTTGACTAAAGCAGCATCTAAATCCAAATTTAATTCTTTAATTGCCCAATAAGCTTTATGCTCCATCTCTAGTGGCAAATGATAGGTTTTTCCATAAACTAATTGATAGGGTGTCATCCCTACAGTGGCTTTAAACGCAGTTCTATATGCCCAAAGGGCGTCGCTAAGCTTATTTGACCAATTTTTACCTCCTTTAATTACTGTTTTTTAAGAATTTCTTTTAATTGTTTATTTGATGTCTCGGCTTGGCCATTTATTTGTGGGTGATAAGCTGTGGAAACTCTATGTTCGATTCCCATTTTCTCCAAATAATTAGTAAACTCTTTACCAACAAAATGCGATTCTACATCTAAGATGATAGCTCTAGGGACGCCATATCTTGGAAAGATGTTATTTCTAATCATCTCTATGGACTCTTGTGCAGTCGCCTTTTTACAGGGTAAACCTTCTACACATTTTGAGACATAATCCACAGTCACCAAAATGTACTAATATCCATGTGAATTCTCAAATGGTCCCATAATATACATTCCCCAAACATCGAATAAATCAATTTGTAGATTATAAGTGAGAGGCATTGAATTTCTAGCCATGACATTTCCAGTCCTCTGACACTCAGGACAAGAAGCAACAAATTTCCTTGCATCTTCATGCATTCTTGGCCAATAAAATCCACTTCCCCATATCTTAGCTTGAGTTCTAAAATGTCCATGATGCCCTCCATACTCCGCAACGTGGCATTTCCTAAGAATTTCTTCTCTCTCCTCTGCAGGCACACATCTTCTATGGACTCCACCAGATCCAAACCTATATAGGTAAGGGGCGCTCCAATAGTACTTTTTAGTTTCGGCCAGAACTTTTCTCTTGCAATTATAATTGAGATGTGTTAGTGGCTCTTTCTTTATAGCTCTTATAACATCTATCATCCATGAATCTTTATCTAAAACGGCATAGAGGGTATCGCCTTTTAACGCATCTTCTATTGGTGGTCCACCCTTCTCATGATTCATTCTAGATAAATGATCTGCCACTACATTCTCTACTCCCTTCTTATCTCTAATTTCTACATCAAATTCTTGTAACATTAAAATCCACCTAATTAAACGAGGTTTAGCATCCTTTTTGGTAAGCAGGTATTTGATAGCAGCATGATTAGTGTAGACTATAACCTTTGAATTAACTATATAAGATCTAAATTTCTCAAAAGCAAAAACTGCTGCTAACAACTCCTTCTCCGTAGTAGTGTAATTTACTTGAGCTTCATTAATAGTCTTGCTGGCATAATAAATGGCATGTACTTTTTCGTCCTTTCTTTGCCCCAACACAGCTCCTACTGCATAATCACTTGCATCACACATGATTTCAAAAGTTAGATTCCAGTCTGGTGGTTGAATGATTGGTGCACTAATAAGTAACTCCTTAATTTTTCTAAAAGCAACCTCACATTCTTTAGTGAATTTGAAAGGAATGTCCTTTTGAAGCAAATAAGTAAGTGGTTTAGCAATTTTAGAAAAGTCTTTAATAAATCTTCTATAAAATCCGGCACCGAGAAAGCTCCTTAGAGATTTAATATCGGTGGGTGGTGGTAATTTTTCTACCGTCTCTATTTTGGCTTTATCTACTTCAATTCATTTCTCGGAAAATGATGTGCTCCAACACAAGCCCTCTTCTAACCATCAAGTGGCACTTCCCCCAGTTTAACACTAAGTCGACCTCTTCACACCTCTTCAGCGCCTTCTCTAAGTTCCCTAAACAATGGTCAAAACATGTGCCATGAACTGAGAAATCGTCCATAAAAACTTCCATGATATCTTCAATAAAATCTGAGAATATAGCCATCATACACCTTTGGAAAGAAGCAGGTGCATTACAAAGACCAAAAGGCATTCTCCTATAGGCGAAAGTTCTGTAAGGATAAGTAAAGGGAGTCTTGTGTTGATCATCTGGATGAATAGGGAATTGAAAGAAACCAGAATGTCCATCTAAATAGCAAAAATGGGTATTCTTAGCAAGTCTCTCTAACATTTCATCTATAAAGGGTAAAGGGAAGTGATCTTTCTTAGTGGCTTTATTAAGCTTCCGGTAATCAATGCACATTCTCCAACCAGTCACTGTTCTTTGTGAGATCAATTCATTTTTATCATTTTTAACTACAATTAGGCCTCCCTTCTTAGGTACGCAATAAACTGGGCTTACACACTCACTGGTTGGTACTGGGTAGATAATTCCGGCATTTAAAAGTTTGATGACTTCCTTTTTAACTACAGACCTCATTTCGTTACTCAACCTCCTTTGATTGTTAACTACTGGCATGTGGTCTTCCTCCATTGGAATGCGGTGAGTACAAAATGCTGGACTGATCCCTTTTAGATCTGCTAGAGAATAACCAATTGCCTTCTTGTGCTTCCTCAAAAGAACCAGCAGCCTCTCCACTTCTTATGGACTTAGCTCATCACTAATGATTACTGGGTAGGTTTTATCTTTTTCCTAAAAACACATATTTAAGTCCATCGGGTAGTGGCTTTAACTCTACATCTGACGCCTCATGTTGATTAAGCTCACCTAGTGGCTCTACTGGCATATCTCGGGTTTCTTCTATATTTTGTTCTAGTTGATTAGTGGCATTGGTTGTTTCCTCAGAGAAAAAATCCTTCGTCTTCTCCCTCTAATACTAGATTTAAAGGTTCTCTAAAAGCATTAATATAACTAATACTCTCTATCACCTCTATATCGGGAGTGAGACTAATGGACACTTTAGATGCCGGTAAGAAATCAAAGTCATATTTTAATGCATTAATATTAAGCGTGACTTTTCCTCTTTCATTATTAACTATGGCATCAACCAACTTAAGAAAAGATCTACCAAAGATTAATTTAATATTATCATCATAGACATTAATGACATAAAAATCAGTTGGTATCATTTTTCCAGCAAATTTAACTTCAACATTCTTAACTAAGCCTACAGGTTTAATCACTTCATTACTAGCAAGTTTAATCTTAAGATTAGTGAAAACTAAGTATGGTTTATCACATAATTTAGAATAAACTTCATAGCTCATTATACTTACCTGGGCTTCCATAGTGCAGCGAATGTTGTTGAAGACTTCTTTGTTGATGGAGCATGAAATTACAGTTGAAGATTCCTCAGTTGATAGCTGAACGATGACCTCCTCAGTAAGTGATGACTCCGGCTTGACTCCGATTACTCGCTTCACTTCAGAGACAAAGTCACTATCCAGCTCCTCTTCTTGGAATAATTTCTGCAGCACTTCCCCTGTGTCTTGACTATCAGCACTCTTCCTTAGTGGTACTTCTAGTGGAAACAGCTCCTCTTCCTCCACTAAGTCTTCTGTTGGAAGTGGTCCTGCACACTTGAGTGTATCTCCAAACTCCACTGGCATCCAACTCATCTTTTCGAACTCTGTTAATGGCTTTGCACTGATAAGACCTCTATAATCTATACTCTTGATCTCTTGAGGTGCAAAACCGGAGTCTTTTTGATAGGTGGCTGGTCCTCAAAGATGGCAGGTGTGGGCGCCATGTGCTCTTCCTCTGGCTCCTTCACTTCGTCGTCCTTTCTTTCTCTGTTGCTCTTGCAGGCCATACGGTATCTGACAGGATCTTGTTGGCTTCACTCCATGTTCTGCTCATCAACGATCCTCCCGTAGTCGTGTTCACTTTCTCAAAGGCTTCTGACATCACACCGTAGTAGAAAATATGAATATGCATGTCTGGCGTTACCCCAAGTAGCGGTCCTTGTGTGAGCATGTCGTCGAGTCTCTCACAGGCTTCGTCAATGTCTTCATTCCGTCTTTGCTCAAAAGCCCAAATTGCCTTCCTCAACTTGTGTACCTTTAGTGGTGAGACGAATCTTGAGATGAATTTCTGTTCAAGAATTTCCCAATCTCCTTTAGCTTCAATTGAGGCAGCTTGGTACCATTTGTTGGCTTTATCCACAAGGGTAAATGGAAAGAGATTCCACATAACCCACTCTACTGGGACTCCATCTTGATGGAAAGTGTGGCACACTTGCTTGAGCTTCTCCAAGTGCTTGTACGGATTTTCGTCGTCTTCTCCGCTGAACAGATCTGCGGCAGCAATCCTGATGATTTTTGGCTTCAGCTTATATGAATCTAACTCTGGCTTCTTGTTTGATTCTTGAAACTTAAGATCTACAGCTTTTGGAGTTAAGCGCTATCTAAGTGTCAAAAGCTCCTAGTCTTCAAGCATCACACTCATGCCTGAAACCAATTACAAAAACACGAAACGAAAAATCTATGCCAGCAAAGGTGCTGGGTTAGTTGAACTAAAAACAAAATTTAAAAACTAACTTAAGAATGAACTAAGAATAAGAATGAATTTAGACAATTCAAAGTAATTAGAACTACAAATTTATTAAACTAAACTAAATGTAAAATACAATTAACACACTAATAGAAGCAAAACTGTAAGCAAACGAATAAAACAAAATTTAACACACAATTATCAAACAAACTAACTATCAAAACTAGTCGTAATAAAGTTAATAAAAGATTTATAATAACTTAAACGATAATTAGGATGTTCCCCGGCAATGGCTCCAGAAAAACTTGTTGACGGCACTTAAGCACGACAAACCTTATACTCCAAGCGATAGTATCGTATGTAGCTTTTCCCCAGGATGAGTATCTTGGGTTTTGTCAATCTGGGATAATTATGTTTAAGTCACTATCTATCTAATATTAACTGAATTACTAACTAATTCTAATATATCTAAATAAGCTTTAAAGGGGATTAAAACTACTCTAATTACACTCTAATCAATACTCTAATTATGGTCTAATAAGGTACTATTGCATAAAAGGATAGAACGAGGTTTAGGCTAAAACACGAGAAAGATAGGTTTAACATGGCAAAAGGATCCATAAGAGATATGAGACAAACAACCCATACTAAGAACCACCTTGAAACTAGATCTAATCAAGAAGCATAGAATAAACATGATCATAAATATCGAGGACCTACTCAGGGCCTGTTTGGAATGCAGGAATTTCACAGGAATTGTGCAGGAATTTCACAGGAATCAGTTCAATTTCACAGGAAAAACGCAGGAACGGGAAAATTTTCCCGTATTCCAAATAGGGCCTCAAACCTTTCCCCGGGCTCTACTGTCACTAGTAACCTGGTAATCGACGAACTAGTAAACCCCAATCATATTTAAGCATGAGTAGATTCAATCAACTAGTTAAAGTAAAAAGATCTACTAAAAGAACATGAAGAATTCTTAACATCGGCCGATTATCATGTTGGCATTAAGCACTACAAAACTATGGATCATAAATCATGCATAAACAACAAGCTAGGTCTAAAAGACAATCTTTATTGATCAAATATCAAGGTTTCATCAAAGTATCAAAGAAAGTACAAGGAATTACTCGAGATACATCGTAAACTTTGAAGCATAGTCGTCGGGATGAACTCAACGAAGAACATGTCGAAAGATGAACTCGAGAACACCTCGGGAGAGCCCTGGTCGGCCGACCAGACCCTCTCGGGGTCGGCTGACCACCAGGCCTCCTGCCTCCTCTTGCTTCCTCCTTTCGCCGAGATGAACTTCTCGTTGAGTTGAATGCTTCTAGCCCCCGACCTTTGCCCTAGACTCTCGGTTTACAATGAATATTGTGGTCCTCCTCTTCCCCTCTCCCCTTGGGATGCTCTATATTTATACCCCAGAGGGAACCCTATACATGGAATCTAATTGGTCGGTTCTAAGAGTCCTAAAACACATATTCTCATGTATATACAAGTTTCCAAAAGAATCCCGGACGTCCATATCCTTCCTTGCTTGGAGATGAAGCTTCCATCCTTGTCTTTCCCAAATTGGACTCTTCCATATTCTGCAGCCTTATTTCGACCATAACTTCCTCATCCGGAGTACAAATAAGGCAAACTTGGATTCTAAATTGTAGAGATCGAAGGGATCTACAACTTTGGTATTCAAACTGTCTTCATTTGACATCGTTAAGGTCTCCAAATTGGGTGCACAAGCTGCTGTTGTCATGAATTTTGTGAAGATTTCAGGATTTAGTCCTTCAAGCAATCTTTATCTTCCAAGACTCTTTTCTTGTTGGGCTTCTTCCTCCAAGTGGGCTTCAATTTGTCCTTGTTTTAGAGCCCGCTCCTTAGCATAAATCCTTTCTTCGAGAAATTCTCAAATATCCTGAATTATTCCCTATTTTCCTGCAAGAATCAATATTGCACAAAAACAAAGAGCATTCTCGAAAACGGGGTTATTTGTTAGCAAAACAAGACTAAACGATAAAATTGACTCTCGAAAAGATATAAAATCATATGAAAATAGAGTATATTTTTAGTACATAACGAGCGTCAACAGTAGTACATCTCTTTGGTCCAATCTTTGGCTTTGCGATATAAACAACCTAAGTAAGCTAAGTTCTTTCCTACCCTGAGCTCCACATAAGCCTTAGTAGATAGGAAGTTCTTGGCCATGCTCTTGGACGAAAATGGTGAGGATACACTTCGAGCGATCGACAGTACCTCTGGGGAAACTTGTTTTCTTTTGAAAAACCAACAAAAACACTTGAGATAGAAATCCCAAAAGTGTTGTTCTGAGCTGGAGCCTGCAACTGAGTCATTCTTTCTCTCAACCGCCCAAGGCATGGTAAGTCAAAAAGATGCACCACATGTATGAGAAATGGTAATCAGTACTTACATTATGGTTCGAGACCAAAGCATGAGTGTTGGCTATGTATAGCTTCTATTCTTGGGCACTGATATTTGCAGCAACTCCTGATCCATAACCCATCTTGGCTTTGCTCAAGGATGAGCAAAGTCTAAGCTTGAGGGGGGGGGTTGAAGGTCGTTATTGCACTACCTACGACCATCAACTATCCATGAACATGAAGGAAAATACATCAAAGTATGGAATAACCTGTGCTACTAACATAGTTCCACAAGTTGTGTTGAATATTTGATTGCAGGTGTAAGATCAGCAGAAAACAGGCCAAATTTGGCTAAGTCACAGGACACTGGGAAGTGGGCCAGGCCGCCCGGCTCCACCCCGAGACGCCCCGCCTGACAATGTGGCCAAAATACTTCATCTTCGACCTGCAGCACAACAATGATGTGTCAACACAACTGTGAAGTCAAAAGGCCAAAATCAACACATCAAGTATCGGAAGGCCTCGCCACATCATCGATCCAGCACTTGGATTAGTGAAGTCAGCGATCTTCGGCACTTCAATCCTGTGGCTAAGGAAGAAACACAAGTGAAGATCAATGGTTGAGGGAAAAGCACAACTATAACCGCCATAACCACCATGCAACCGACTTGGGGAGTGAAGATGAGTCACAAGATCAAGTGAGGCGGTGGATCCGACGTCTGGCCGAGCCGCCCAGCCTAGGGTGGAGCTGCCTGGCCCCATGTTGGCGTCTCTTAGCCTTAAAAGATTTTACTCCGGAAGCGCACGGAGACTGCTGTAGCTTTTCACCCAGAGTATTCTGAGTATCGTATTTTTATCCACAGGGAAACGGCAAGCGAGAGAGTATATTGAATAAACTCAAATCGAATGATCCGTACTTAAATAAATATACGAGCTAGACAGGGGTAAGTCTGGTAAACGGATAGGTGTATGCTGGAAAGAAGTAAATTAAACTACCTAAGATACACGTAGAAAGGTATAGTTGCCTGGGAGGACAACGAGCGAGATAAAGTTCCCAAACTTTATTCTATTCGGCTGCAAAGACTATGTCGTGGTTAACTAAGAAACTCAAGTAGCAAGTCAGGGTCTCGCATCGAGCGAAATTTTGGCGCCTCGAGGGGTCAGGGGGTAGATAGTAGAGCACCGAAGGAGACCCGGCTAATGCCTACGGGCCTACCGAACGAACGGGCCTGGACTACACAGGCACACCACACGCTGTCACCGAGTAGGGCTACCAAGCAAATCTGCGTGGATAGGCTGGCACGCTATAAACGTACTCAAGCAAAGCTTGAGTAACAATAGATCATCCTTGTTCAGAGGAGAGGACCTAACCAGAGCCTGGCGTACAGGTTGGATTATAGCACCGGCAAGAGAGACGGGACTTGACCAACTAAGATAACCACAAGTCTAAGCCTAGCAAGTATGCAAAATAAAGGGTACACCACACTTGAAAGAGATAGAAATAAGGTAAAATATAACTGAATTATATTGAATATAAGAGTACGAAAGATACAAGAGCTTTTACCGCAGACTCAGAAGAATCTCCGAGAACTCCGAGGCAAAGCTCGACTCACTCTAACTCCCAGGACTACCCTAACTACTAAGATGTAGAAAATGACACTCTCTAAGGTAGAATATGGCTCTCAACTTCTCCACACCTTTACAAATGAGCTTTAAGGCCTATTTATAGTCCCATATGTGAGGAGGCTACTTGTAGGAGGCATAGGTCAGTGGGAGGCCAAAGTCGGTGGTCGGCCGACCAAGCCCGAGGTCGGGCGACCACCCGATCCACCGCCTTTGCATTCCAATGGCTTGATCTTGCGTCCCCATGGCGGTTGGCGGTTAGGACGGTTGTTGCACATGGAAAATGCTTCCGAGGGTAGGTCGGCTGACCTTGTAGGAGGTCGGGCGACCACGTGTCAGCCTTGCATTGGCCACATTGCTCTTCCCTTGGATTGTTGACGTCGTGGATCCGTGAGTTGGTGCTTTTTCGGCCTTTGGATACATTGGATGCTTGGTCTTGCGGTTGGATTTGAGTGCACTTGTGTTTCTTTGTGATGTGGATCGATGAATTGGCTTTTGGGTGAATTGAGTGGCCGGGCGGCCTGGCTCAGGTTCGGCCGACCTTGCTGGTGGGTCGGGCGACTAGGCCCCAGGTCGGCTGACCTGGCTAAGTTAGGGTCGGCCTGGCCCTGGCTTGCCGACCTAGGCTTGGGTCGGCCGAGCTCGCCACCTTGACCAGTGAACTCCATCTTTGATCCTTGGCATGTTTTCAGCTATTTTATGTGCATTTTGGTACCGCATCCAAATATTCATACAAAACTAGTGGAACTCATTAGTAGAAGGGCTCCATTTGGTTGGTAATTGATGGTAGATATCGTGAGATTACGACCGTCAACACTCCCCAAGCTTAAACTTTTGCTTGTCCTCGATCAAAGCTAAGACTGAAAGTGGATCAAGAGTTGCTGCAATATCGAAGATGAATAGAAATTCTTATATATGACTCAATACTCATGCTTTTGTTTTGAGAAGTGAAATAATTGAAGCTCACCTTGTGTACTACCTATGGTGCATCTTTTTGCTTACATTGCCTTTGGCGGTTGAGACATGGAACAACCATTGTACAGGAGTTCTTCTAACCTGCTCTTTTTGGATTTCTTTCTCAGGTGTTTTCAAAATTTTCAAAATAAAAGTAGCTGCCCCAAGGTGCTCTCAGGCGCTCAAATGTGTTTCCTCATCAAGGGCCAAGATTCGGCCAACACTTCCCTACACTAAGGCCTTTGTGGAGTTTTAGGTAGGGAGAATGTGGCACACTTAGGATATTTATTTTGCTAAGCCAAAGATTGGACCAAAGAGTGTACTCTATCACTTCTTCTATTTGATCACTGGAGTATGTGTGGTGGTAGTTTGTATGCCTCCTTCTCTTGGTATTCATCCCTTGTAGCCTTTTGTAGATTTGGAGTGGATATGGAGCTTTTATTTATTTTTGCCATGCTTGAACTTGCATGCTTTTCATTTTGCCGTGCTTTTGCACGCATTTTTCTTTTTGCTATGCTTTTGCATGCTTTTCTTTTTGGCTCCACACCCTTACTCCTTGAGATTTGAAGGCTAGGGATTATGAGAAGTATTTGGAGACATTTTGATGGATGCAAAGTCTGGAATGGATCACTTGCATTTTTGCTTTTGTACTCCAGCTATCAACAGAAGGTGATATTTCTACTCAAAGAGACTCAAAATTTGACAACGCTTAAAATATCACTAAGCAGCTCTTTGTAGCTGTTTAAACTAATTGAAGCATTTTTGGCTCTGGTAGGTATTTTTGACCAAGGGGAGCTGTATTTTGTTATTTTCAAAATAAAAACCTAATATATTCATCTTACTACGAGCATGAAAGAATTATCCCATATTCAAGTCATATCATTCATCTCACAACAACTTAGGCTTGTTATCATAAATGGCATCCACAAGATAGAACCTTGGTTTATTTCTTTTATTCACAAACTCAAAACTAAGCTAAGCATAAGTCACATGCAAGAATTAAATCATTCACTTGATAGAGCAACTATTCATCATTTCCAAAATGAAGCTAGCATATGAACTTATCATTAAAGCATGGGAGTTACTTCTTTTTTTTATATATAACTGAATTAAACAAACTAAACTAAGCAAACTGAATTAAACAAACTAGCAAACTCTCAAAGCATGATACATGGGTGGTGCAGAAATCGGGAGACTGTCATACGTACCCAGCTGTCGATTCAAGTCCCCCCCCAAGCTTCAACAAAGCTACTCGGGGTAGTACCCATAGTACTGGAAGAATCGCTGGGACTCGTCGAAGGTGCGCTGAGCCGTCGCTTCTATTTCTAGGAGACGGTTATAATGTTCGTCTTGGGTCTGATGGATGACTTGAGTGCGCTCATCGACCTGATTAAGCTGCTGGGCCATCCCAGCTGTGCGCTGGTCCTGAATGGTCAGGGACCCAAAGATGTCGCTCAAGGGATCTCCTGCAAAGCGTGTAGAGGCAGATGGTCCTGCCTCATACGGTGCTGACCCATACCCAAAGAAGGTTCCTCCTCCTTGCTGCTGAGAGAATGCAGCGCTCGGCTCGTGTCCCCATGGTGTGTTTGCAGATCCTCCGTGGGGCTGCCACGTCAGGTCAGTTCCCTGGGTTAGCCAGGACATGCCAGTTGCGGTATGGAACCAGGTAGGTCCCGTCTCGGCGGTTTGTGCGTCCTGTGCTTGCTTCTGTTGGCACTCTTGGGCTGCCCTCCTCTGTGCCCTCGTCATGACTCCCGCTACACTATGTCTGGGCTCCTCTAAAGGCTCTTCCTCCGGGACGCCCTCTATTGGCATAGAGAGTGTGTCCACGTGGTAGATTTTGAACTGTGGTGCTGGTAGAGGCACTTCAAAGTTGTACCCCCTATAGATCATGACATAGGTATCTGTGCTGGGGTTCTTGCGCAGAAAGTGTCCCTAGATTAAATGGCTCTTTGTGACTAGGTTGGGTGTGTCTGGGGTAAGAATGCCACCTGGGCATTTGCTAAGACCCCTAGTTCGAATGCAATCCTCGTCACAAAGGACATGATTGTTATGGAATTTTCATCCCAAACTAGTTTCATCCAGTGATAGAGCATGGCGATGACAGGTGCATACTTCTGCTTACACCACATGGCATAGAGGATTTTTAAGTCCTCTATGGTCACGCAACGTGTGTCATCACGGGGAAGGACTACGATGGTAATCCAACGGGCCATGAGCCGCATGGTGGGGTGCTTAATGTTTGTGATACTCTTCTTCCCCTTATAGTCCGGACTGGCTAGTTCTTTCCAGAACTCTGTTGCATTAAAGCCTACGGGTTCGGCTGCTATGGAGCAGCGAGGTGAGAACCTGAGAGCATTGCTGAACTGACGGAGTGTAAGTTCATGCTCGGTGTTAAAGAGTCTGAAATGAACAGTCGTGTCGGACTATAGTGATACTACTCGGAGGGTCATCAGAAACTCCTTGGTGAGGAGGACTAAGCCTCCCTCGCTAACATTTGCAAAATTTTCCCATCCTACCATACTGAAAATTTCGTCAAATTCATCGTCCATACCTGTGCTTGTCATGAGTACCTCATCGAAACACTTGGTAAGGCTGATAGGCTTGGTGTGGAGTCGCCTCAGCAGGTTGGCTTCATCTTGATTGCGTGTCTGGATTTGAGAATCCAGCAGCAATACGGGCTCGGTGATGGAGGATGAAGCTTCTTCTCCTCCTGGTCCAGCACTTGATGAGCCTCTGTCGGACACTGTCCGAGAGTTTTGTGAACTGGAGGACGTTGGGAACCATATGTGCTGTCCCGCCTTGCTGATCGCACTTCTGTCCCTCTTGAGAGCGCGCTTCATCCTGCACAAAAATAAACACAAGAACTACGAGACGACAAAATAAAATTAGCGTTAGTCGTTAGTCGTCCTTGTGTGGCGTGACACCGCCACAACTCGTTCTTGGTCTTGCCAGAAGAGAGGGGCTAGTAGCTAATTTATTTGCTCAACTAGATTTTATTCGGGCATTATTTTGGCTAAGCAAAGAGCTAAATTAACTACTAAACAAGAGAATTTGAGAGGGAGAGAAGGGAGTTTGTGTTGGTGCATTGAGCAAGAGGAAGACAGTGCTATTTAAAGGCAAATATGCAGAAGAGGGAGGTCGGGCGGCCAAGCATGGGGGTCGGCCGACCCTATGGCGTGGTCGGCCGGCCACTTTGCGTGAGGGTGCAGCAAGGGAGAGAGAGAGAGTGGCCTTTAGGCTTGGTCGGCCGGCCTCTTGAGCTGGTTGGGCGGCCGGTGGAGTTTGCTTAAGTTGGGAGCAAAGTGCAAAGCGAGGGAGAGAGAAAAGAAGGGAAAAGAGAGGAGGGAGTGGCTGGTCGGGCGACCGAGGCCCGGGTCGGCCGACCTCCGGTCTTGGTCGAGCGACCACTCAAGTGCCCGGTTAGCCACTCAAGGTCTTTAGTTGTAGAGGAAGTGGGTCGGTCGGCTCTGGTCTCATGTTGGGCGACCAGCTTTGGTGATTAGTGGAGGTGCAAAGCGAGGAGGAGGCAGAGGGGGGTTGGGTGACCAGTGCATGGTCGGACGACTGGCCTCAAATGCTGCTCCATGCCTTGCTTCGGGGGAAGGTAAAAAGAAAAGGGAAGACAAAGGGAGAAAAGAGAAAGGAGAGGAGGAGATGAGGGGGCAGGTCGGGCGACTTCAGGTAGTGGCCGGCCGGCCACCGGCGCTGCCCCTCTCCACTTGTGCCTTGCTTGGTAACGGGGCAAAGAGAAAGAGAAAGAAAGGGAAAGAGAAAGAAGAGAGAAAAAGAAAAGAGAGGGGTAAAGAGAAAGAGCAAGACAAGAGAGAGAAAAGAGAAAGAGAGAGGAGAGAGGAGAGAGGGAGGCACGGTCGGCCGGCCCCTGGTTTGCCCCCTCCTTTACCTTTGGGCAGGGTGGTCGGCTGGCTAGGTGGCTCAGGTCGGCCGACCCTGCTATATATATATATATTTTTCGAAAAATTCAGAAATAAACAGGGTAGATACATGAAAATTGTGTTTGTGCATTGTAAAAAATTAAATATGCAGTGGAGGACGGGAAATTAAAATAGCGGGAAATAAATATGCCGTCGAATGATAACGTCAGGTTTACCTCTTGGCAGGATGAACCATTTACCACCCTTCGGGATGTCGCGTGAGCATACGTACGGGGAGGTAAGCGGTACCTTTGTGAGCCACTTGAAATTTGTCGTGGATGGGTCCTGGGCGCGCTTGTCGTCAACATGCCCCAGAGTATTTGTCCTAGTTTCTCCATGGGTGTGCTGATTTTTGTTGCACCCTTGGTTGATGGGTCTTGTAGAATCATGGGTGCCGACCTTCTCAACAGGAGCTTTGCCTCATGTTTCCTAGTTCTTGCGGCTAGCCTTCATGGCTTTCGCCTTCTTCCATTCGTCTTCTTCCCGTTGTCGGATGGCAGCCTCGGTGGCTAGCTTCCGTTTCATGAATTCTACGAGACTGTCCATCTCTTTCCCGGAAGCGTCGTAGACTGGTGGCTTCGGCACATACTTTTGGCACTTGAAAATCTTCTCTTGGCTGCATTGTTCCACTTTTGGTTTGAAGGAAAATGTCTCCCTCATTCCGTTGATGTTTAGGTGGACTTCTCCGACTCCAACATCTATGCTTGCTTCCGTGGTGCTCAGAAACGGCCGCCCAAGAATGAGCGGTGTCTTGGCATCAATCTCCATGTCTAGTACCACAAAGTCCACGGGAAGGAGGAAGTTCCGGATCTTCACCGGGACATCCTCGGCGATTCCCGTGGGGTGTCGGATAGATTGGTCTGCAAGTTGCAGGCACATACTTGTGGGGATGAGTGCCGCGTGATTGAGTTTGTCGAAGACAATTTTAGGCATGACACTGACGCTTGCTCTGAGATCACATAAGGCTTGATTGAAGACTTGGTTCCCAATTGAGCACGGAATGGTAGGACTGTTAGGGTCCTTCTTCTTCTGTGAAGGTTGGTTGAGTATAGCTGCGCTACACTCCTCGGTCATATGCAAAATTTCCGCTGATGGCAATGGCTTCTTATTGTTGAGTATTTTAAGTACTTTGCATATGTCGGTACCTACATAGCATCTAGCAGGGGTATATTGACATATAATTTCTTAATAACCTCAACAAACTTACTATATTGTTCATCGGCGGCAGCCTTCTTGTTGCGCTGAGGGAAGGGCAATACCGTTGTGTCATAAAACTCATGTGGAAGAGTTTTTGATGGTGCCTTCTCCTTTGCGGCACCAGTGCTGGTTTCTGGCTCATCATTCTCCTCTGTTTCGGTGGTCTTCTCCTGTTCCTTGCCTGTACGGTATATTGACATATAATTTCTTAATGACCTCAACAAACTTACTATATTGTTCATCGGCGGCAGCTTTTTTGTTGTGCTGAGGGAATGGCAACACCGTTGAGTCATAAAACTCGTGTGGGAGGGTTTTCAGTGGTGCCTTCTCCTTCGCGGCACCAGTGCTGGTCTCAGGATCATCATTCTCCTCCGTTTCGGTGGTCTTCTCCTGTTCTTTACCTGTATGGTTAGTGCGTGACGCACCACTAGGATGTGGAGGGTCCTGAGTGGACTTACCACCCCTAGTGGTAATGGCATTGATGTGCTCTTTGGGAAGAGGTTCCGGTTGTCCCGGAAGCTTTCCCGCATTTGATTAGGCAAAGAGGCAGCCAACTGAGCTATTTGTATTTCTAACATTTTATTGAAACTCAGTTGATTTTTCATAGCACTGTTAAAAGTTTCCCTTTGTAAAGAAATAGATTCAAAAAGTCTATCATTTGCATGAAACTTTTTACTGATGCTATCATACACAACTTTTGGATCAAAAGAGCTAGGCTTATTGAACTGCTGTGAGTTACCAAAGGAGTTACCTTGTTCGGAGAATGGCATATATGGTCGCGAATTCCAGCCTGGTTGGGGACGATTCCCGTTGTTGAAGTTGCTAGAATTACCGATGAAGTTGGCGTCTTCCGGTCGCGTTTCTGGGCAGCTGCTCCCTGAGTGCCCCGTGTTCCTGCAGACTTCACATGTCATGCGAGTATCGAGGGCCTGGACTGGTGCGGTCTCAGGATTGTCTTCTAGCTTCTTTAAAAGCAAGTCCATCTTGGCGGCCAGCATGTCCGTGCTGTTGATATGATGGACTCCACGGGATCGTGTGTGTGACCTTTCTTCTTTCCATCCCTGGTTAGTGGCGATCTTCTCAATCAGATTTTTGGCCGCTCTCACACTTTGAGATAGGAAAGATCCTCCAGCGGCTGCATCCAGGTGCTCTTGAGCAGTACAGTTTAACCCGTGAAAGAAACTTTGAATGATCAGCCATTCTTCCATGCCATGGTGGGGGCAGGCTGCTATGTATTCCTGTAATCTTTCCCAGGCCTCCGCCACCGTTTCATCTGTGAGCTGTTGAAAGCTTGAGATCTTGTTCCTCAACGCGTTGGTCTTTCCTAGAGGGAAGTACTTGGCGAGGAATGCGTTTGAGCACGCATCCCATGTTGTCAGTGTTGCGCAATTGAGGTAGAACCATTGCTTCGCATTTTTGACAAGTGAAAATGGGAAGAGGCATAACTTGACAGCATCGGCGGATGCACTTTTCATGGTAAATGTACTGCAGATTTCCAGGAATTGTTGCAGGTGGTTGTTGGCATCCTCCATTGCTAATCCGCAAAAGGGAATGGCTTGAACCATGTGAATGACTCTCGGCTTGAGTTCAAAGTTCTCCCCTGCGTTGACTGTTGGTCCCGTAGGGACATTGCTGCTGGATAGGATGGAGAACTTACGGATGGTCTTCTCAGGAGCTGCGGCCATGTCGTTGGTGTTTGAGGAACTACTTGACGTGGCCGTTTCAAGGTTCAATTCCCTTGGAATAGGTATCTGCCCGTGAACGGTCTTGGGACGGACCCTCCTGAGCAGAGACTCTGGATTATTGTGGAAGTTTTCCGGCAGGTTGAAACTGGTCATACACCTCTCTATTGCTACCACAACATAAACAATAGAGACAAGTGAGCCTGGTAAAGACTAGTTGGTATTTTTATAAAAGACACGGGGTTCGAAAAGGGATTATCAACTATATCTCTGCCTATTGCTTCCCCGGCAATGGCGCCAGAAAAGCTTGTTGGCGTCTCTTAGCCTTAAAAGATTTTACTCCGCAAGCGCACGGAGACCGCTATAGCTTTTCACCCAGAGTATTCCGAGTCTCGTATTTTTATACACAGGGAAGCGGCAGGCGAGAGAGTATAATTGAATAAACTCAAATCGAATGATCCGTACTTAAATAAATATACGAGCTAGTCACTAGACAGGGGTAAGTCTGGTAAACGGATAGGTGTATGGTGGAAAAAAGTAAATTAAACTACCTAAGATACACGTAGAAAGGTATAGTTGCCTAGGAGGACAACGAGCGAGATAAAGTTTCCAAACTCTATTCTATTCAGCTGCAAAGACTATGTCGTGGTTAACCAAGAAACTCAAGTAGCAAGTCAGGGTCTCGCGTCGAGCGAAATTCCGGTCCCTTGAGGGGTCAGCGGGTAGATAGTAGACCACCGAAGGAGACCTGGCTAATGCCTACGTGCCTACCGAACGGACGGGCTTGGACTACACAGGCACACCACACGCTGTCACCGAGTGGGGCTACCAAGCAAATCTACGTGGATAGGTTGGCACGCTATAAACGTACTCAAGCAAAGCTTGAGTAACAATAGATCGTCGTTGATCAGAGGAGAGGACCTAACCAGAGCCTAGCGTACAAGTTGGATTATAGCACCGGCAAGAGTGACGGGACTTGACCAACTAAGATAACCACAAGTCTAAGCCTAGCAAGTATGCAAAATAAAGGGTACACCACACTTGTAAGAGATAGAAATAAAGTAAAATATAACTGAATTATATTGATGATAAGAGTACGAAAGATACAGGAGCTTTTACCGTAGACTCAGAAGAATCTCCGAGAACTCTGAGGCAAAGCTCGACTCACTCTAACTCTAGGACTGTCCTAACTACTAAGATGTGGAAAATGACACTCTCTATGGTAGAATATGGCTCTCAACTTCTCCACACCTTTACTAATGAGCTCTATAGGCCTATTTATAGTCCCATATGTGAGGGGGGGTACTTGTAGGAGGCTTAGGTCAATGGGAGGCCGAAGTCAGTGGTCGGCCGACCTAGGGAGTAGGTCGGCCGACCTAGCCCGAGGTCGGGCGACCACCCGATCCACCGCCTTTGCATTCCAACGGCTTGATCTTGCGTCCCCTTGGCGGTTAGGACGGTTGTTGCACGTGGAAAATGCTTCCGAGGGTAGGTCGGCCGACCTTGTAGGAGGTCGGGCGATCACGTGTCAGCCTTGCATTGGCCACATTGCTCTTCCCTTGGATTGTTGACGTCGTGTATCCGTGACTTGGTGCTGTTTCGGCCTTTGGATACATTAGATGCTTGGTCTTGCGGTTGGATTTGAGTGCACTTGTGTTTCTTTGTGATGTGGATCGATGAGGTGGCTTTTGGGTGAATTGAGTGGCCAGGCAGCCTGGCTCAGGGTCGGCCGACCCTGCTGGTGGGTCGAACGACCAGGCCCCAGGTCGGCCGACCTGGCTAAGTCAGGGTCGGCCTGGCCCTGGTCTAGGTCGGCCGATTTGAGTAGCTCATACTATCATTTAGTCTAGAAGCACTAGGTTAGTCCTAGGAGTTAGAGTTGAGTCTGAGTCTTTGCCTCAGGGATTCCGGAGTTATCTTCGAGTCTTGGTAAAGCTCTTGTAATCTTTGTACTCTTGTTACTCCAGTATAATATACATCATTGCTCCATCTTTTGGGTTATACTTTACTTTATTCCTTACACTTGCCTAGTGTGGTGTACCTTCATTGCACACTAGACCAAGGCTTAGGTTTGTGTTGTTCTTAAGTTATCAGAATCTTGCTAGACTTGCCGGTGCTATAAACTTGTCTTAGACTTTTGATCTAAGATTAAGTTAGTTCTCACCCTCTGATCAAGGAAGAGCTTTAGTGTTCAAGTTCTCACTTGAACACTAGTATAGCGTGCCATCTTATCCACGCAGATCTGGTTGGTAGCCCCGCCAGGTGACAGCTTTAGGGTCCCTCTGTATTCCACCCCATCGTTCGGTAAGCCCGTAGGTGTTAGCCAGTTGCCGTTCGGTTGGCCTCCTATCTACCCTCTAGCCTCCTCAGTGAAGTCTGGAATTTTGCTTGACGGAAGATCCTATTCTGTATCCAGTTAACTTGGTTCAACTGCGAATACTCCTCTGCAGCGGTTAAGAAATAGAGTTTGGAAATCTAAATCTCACTCGTTGTCCTCCCGGGTAGCTGCCGAGGTGTTGGCTTCTTTAGTCCTTGATTTACTCTTCCCACCATACACTACCTTGTTATCTTACCCCCGTTGTAAGACTAGTTGGTATTTTATCTAAGTTATAGTACTACTTGAAAGTTTGACTTTTCATTCCACCTATTCGCCCTTGCTTCCCTGTGGATTTTACGATACTCGGAATACTCTGAGTGAAAAAGATACAACGAATCTCCGTGCACTTGCAGAGTAAAATATGTTACGCTAAGAGACATCAACAATGATCGAGGTCATTTTTGTAAAATCCATGTAAAGTAGTTAGTCGGTTGACTCCTATAAATAGTGGGAAGATAGACCGACGAGAGGTTGGTTGACATTTGGCAAACTTTTACATTGTGTATGAAATCAGCCCTGACATTGAATTAGGAAACACTAAAGGTTCATCCGAGACCTTCTCTTTATTCCTTTGCCCTTCGTTCTCTTTTCTGTTCAGTCATTTCATTTCATGCATGGTTTTCGTTTGCTTTTCATCGTTATAAGTACGAAGCACTTTAGTACTATTTTGTTGGTTCGAAAGGTCTCGCAGTAGAGCGTCTTCGTATTTGATGTTGCCCTGTTGTTGTGTTGTTGTGTATGTAGTAACAGGTACCCAACAATTCCATTCTATGAGACTCAAAATTTGACAAAGCTAAAAACAACACTAAGCAGCTTAATAAGCTAGGCTCAGATATATTATGTGTATTTGGCTTCGGTAGGTGTTCCAAACCAACGGGGGAACTTAGTCATATCATTTCTCACAACAACTTAGACAAGGTTATGCAATTGGCCTCCACTAAGTAAAAGATCAGGTTCTCATGTTATACACACAAGCTCGAAATTAAGCTAAGCATGGTTTCTGCATAGACTACTAAACAGGATATGATAGAGCAACTATTCATCATTTCCATATGAAGGGAAAATATCAAAGCTGGGAGTTGATTTTATTGACACTTTTTGTATTAAGGTAAAATAAAACAAACGATACAATAGAAATAAAATTATTTATTGCTTACTCTCGGTAGCATGGGTGATGCTACTGCTAGTCGGACGGGTACTGCTACTGGTCGGGCTAGTACTGCTGAACTGCTGGTAGGACGGGTACTGCTGCTGGTTGGGCTAATACTGCACAGGAGATAGAAGGACGAGAATCGGGGGCCTTACTCTGAGATGAGAGCACGAGGAAGCATGCTCGTGACAATCTACCATCCCCTCCCCCAAGCTTCAATGAAGCTAGGAGTTTTGGTACTGGTAGTTGAAGAAGTCCTGAGCATTGATAAAGCCGGCTTTGACTACTTCGCTCGGGTTCTGGGTCGCCTGGCCATTGTTCCATTCTTGTGGTGCGTCTGTCGATGTCGCTCACCTACTGGTACAGCCTTTGATCGCACTGGCCAAGGTTCATCCCCTCCATGGCAGAGTTGATGCAGGCCATATTATCGGTGTGGTACCGGGCTGATGCACAAGGACTTGCATTCCTATCAAGACCATGTGACATACCTGCCCCATAGTACTCAGGAGCGTAGGGCGGCTAGTGGTATGAACCACTGCCACCCTCGCCACTATTGTACCATGACTCTATGTGGGCGTAACTTGCGCCCGACGGAGTTGCCGTCTGGGGCGTCAACGTATGATCTACTCCCTGATAATGTGTGATGAGTCATCAGGAATGTAAGTAATCTGGGCGTTCTCAAGGAAGCCCAAGTTAGATGCAGTCTTGGTGACTAGTGAAGTGATATTAATATGGGTGTTGATATGTGGCATTTCCATCCAGTGACGAACAATGTCAAGGCCCTGAGTGATGGGGACCAGGGGGTTCCCGATCTTCTGTCAGGTGGAGGGTAAGTCAATTTGGCGGCACAAGACACTCACGATCTGGCTCCCGATCGGCACGATCAAGACCCCTGCAATCGCAGCACCACACGTCCTCTGGTTATCAACCGTGCGCTGCCCGGTTGACCTTGCCATGAAGGCTAATCCTTGCCAGTGAATCGAGAACACAAGCAAGAACAAGAAAGATTCAACGAAAATTTCTGATGAATGATTAAGTTCACAAATGGGGTCTCACAAAGAGCGGAGTAATCTCCAAACGGCAGCACTGTTCGATGACAGAAACAACTAAGCAAAATCCAAACCCTAACTTGGGTGGCAGCTAAGGTTTTTATAGACCTAAGGGTCGCCCAAGGACTCCTAGATGCAAACTAAGAAGACTCTCACACGATACATGGCCCAATGGCCCAAGTGGGGGCGTGCAGCACGGTGGACAGATTCTGTCTGCCACCTTCCAACGCTATTTCCCATCGACTCTGGACTCCAATAGGCCTGAAACCGATGGCATTGGAAAGCTTATATTTTTATCTTTCCAGGCATATGTGGATCGCAAAAAAGGAGCCCGTTGGTGGCTTGGGCGACAATTTTACTGCAGACTGCTCCTGGAGGCCGAGGGGGCCTACTCGGAGATGTATTGGGCCTCCAACTTGACTTGGACACCCCGTTGCTTTCCTCCTCGCCCTTGCTGGTTTCCATGGCCTTCATGTTCCTCTCCTAAGTTCCTAAATAAAATATAATCAATAGAAACATTAGGTAGCATACTATCCTCACAAGTGTATAAACTAGAACCTAAGAACGAGCTCACCTGTTGATTTAATTGTCGTGCTCGAGCTCTTGTGAGAGGACCATGCATCACAGCTGAAGGAGTGTCATTCGTAAGCATAGGAGAGATGTCCTCATCATCCTCCCCCTCTTGAAGTGGAGTCGTCCTCGACTCAAGTTCGTCTTCTTCTCCCAAGTACGGCTTCAAATCTGCAATGTTAAATGTGGGACTAACCCCAAACTCGGGAGGCAACTCAAGTTTATATGCATTGTCATTTATTTTCTCAATTATCTTGAAAGGACCATCAGCTCTAGGCATTAACTTAGACTTCCTCAAATCTGGAAAATGATCCTTTCGCAAGTGTAACTACACTAAATAACTAGTTCAAGGTTAATTTCCTTTCTACCTTTATTACCCGCATCCCTATACCTTTCATTCATCTTTTCAATATTGTCTTCAGTGGTTTTATGCAGTTTTAGAATAAAATCAGCATGTTCCTTTGCATCATGATGAACTCTCTCTCTAGTAGGTAAAGGTAGAAGATCAATAGGAGCATGAGGGTTGAAACCATACACTACCTGGAAAGGACTTACCTTGGTGGTGGAGTGCACCGCCCTATTATATGCGAACTCAACATGCGGCAAACACTCTTCCCACATCTTCAAATTTTTCTTCAAAATAGCCCTCAACATAATAGATAAAGTTCGATTTACTACCTCGGTTTGGCCATCAGTTTGGGGATGACAGGTTGTAGAAAATAGCAGCTTCGTCCCCAATTTATTCCATAGCGTTCTCCAAAAATGGCTCAAAATTTGGCATCACGATATGAAACAATAGTAGAAGGCATACCATGCAAGCGAACGATTTATTGAAAGAATAGGTTAGCAATATTAACGGCATCATCACTTTTATGACAAGGAATAAAGTGAGCCATCTTAGAAAAACGATCCACTACCACAAAAATACTATCCCTCCCCCTCTTTGTCCTAGGCAATCCTAAAACAAAGTCCATAGATATATCCTTCCATGGGGTGCTAGAAACAGGAAGAGACATATATAGACCATGTGGATTTAATCGTGACTTAGCCTTTTGACATGTAATGCAGCGAGATACAAACCTCTCAACGTCTCGCCTCATCTTTGGCCAAAAGAAATGTGCGGACAGCACGGCTTCCGTTTTCTTGGCACCAAAATGACCCATCAATCCGCCTCCATGAGCCTCCTGTAACAAAAGAAGACGAACGGATCCAACTGGATTGCATAGGCGGTTAGCTCTAAACACAAATCCATTATTTATCACATATTTGTCCCATGTTCTACCCTCTTTGCAATGCAATGATATCCTTAAAATATTCATCATAAACATATTGTTCTTTAATTGATTCTAAGCCAAATATACGATGATCAAGTTGGAACAATATGGTATATCTCCTAGACAAGGCATCAGCAATCACATTATCCTTCCCTTTCTTGTGTTGGATAACATAAGGAAAAGATTTAATAAATTCAACCCACTTAGCATGTCTACGGTTCAGTTTCACTTGGCTTCTAATATGTTTTAGCGATTCATGGTCGGAATGAATAACAAATTCTTTAGGCCATAGATAATGTTGCCATGTTTCCAAAGATCGCACAAGAGCATACAATTCTTTATCATACGTTGGATACTTCAAAACAGGACCACTCAATTTTTGTGGCGGAACTGCCGATTTAATCCGAGCTAAGCACACCTGCCACCTCTGGCTCGCAGTGCACTTAGACCGAACCAAACCCGGTCGTCCGTCGAGCTACCCCAAAGGGCACTCGATGTAACCATCACCCAGGGATACCGACATCACACACGTTAAGCTCTAAAAAAAAAAGCCACAACAATTACAACAACCCATCATTTCATACAAACCTAGTTTGATCGAATACAAATACTTTGCTCAAAATAATGTAAAGATGTAGTGAAGTAAAGCTTCAAAATAATCTTGCAGCGGAAAACATATGGTATACAGATACATCACAGCGGAAGAATAGAAACGTCAAGGCATGACACCGAGCCCACCGTGGTCATCCTTGCTCACAAACTGACATGTACCTAAAGAAAAATATCAACAACAAACGATGAGTACGTGGGGTACTCGTAGGACTTACCCGAGGGCGGTATCAGCCCGACACATTTGAGAGTATGCAAGGCTTTTTGTGGGTTTGACTTCTAACCCGCATAAGCTTACTAAAAGTGAGTCCTTACTTTCATGTTTCATTCGATGTTAAACCATAAGCCTCAATTTATTCATTTTATTATCATGATCCATACTTCATTATATCTCATCATCTCAACATATATAGCATCATAAAGTAACTTGCAGAAATGTAAGCATACAAGTACAAGCATGTAATATAAAAACATGATTAAGTACATAACATATTAAAGTTATTACTACGTTTTCCGTGTGCGATACTTGGCATTCTCACACCTAGTGAGCATCAGCGATTCGAATCGATTTCTAATTCCCGAGAATAACTAGAAGTACCAGGGGTATATGCTTATTAGCCATCGCGTTCCCACATATAGCCCCCATCTCCATTTGTCCCATCCCAAGTTCGATTCCAACCCGCCATTCCCTAGGTTTAGCCCCACAGAGCGATACCACGACGGGTCAGCCCTCCGTGAGAGTGAGCATCCCTAGGGTCCAGTAGGACCAAGTCTCTGTTCTTCGGATGGCACAAGTAAGACTTTCACCAGGCCTATTTCCTGGATAAGCACTCTAGCAATGTTATGCCGATCAGCAGGCGAACAACGGACGGGGTCTTAAACGACTCGGGCGGAGTCCACCAAACCATCCACATCATTTTTCAACATAATATACCCATATCTCCGCCCGGTCTCGATTTTCCATCACATCATATCATATTGCTTTCGAATTAAATTTTTGTAAAACATTTTGAGCCCTACCATCTCGCGAGTGTATACCTTCACTCGACTTCTACCGTCTAAGCGTGGCTAAGCATAGACTTCAATCTATTCATACTACATAGGATATCAGGGATTTATGCATGTGGGGTTTCATACAACTCCTAAACGTAATGCACAAACAAATATAGGGTGGTTGAACTCCCTAAATAGGTGTAGATGCCTAAGGGGCCTACCTTTGTTGTTGAAAACTTGAACAAACTAATCTAAAGTTAGTTTGCCGGGTTGTGAGGCTTTGCCCCAGGCAACCCCTTGATCACTTGGACAACTCCTCCTTCCAAACACAATTGATGGGCACTCCAGGTCGTGCTTGGGGCTTAGTTGGTCTTCTGGACCACCGTTGATTGATGTAGCTCCACGCACTTGGTTCTTGATTGCATATCTGTAATAAGCGTCACTATATGAATGATATGCATGATGCAATGAATGAGATGCATGAATATCAAGCACACGTGTGAACAATCATTTCATGGATAGAAAGGTGATTGACAACTATTTAACAAGAAGTGGCCGTATGCATCTAGGACAATCATTCACCTAGGCAATCAAGCATTCACATGGCAAGATATAATTTATTACGGGATCAAGTATTTAGTTGGGTTGCCTCATTTCACACTACATGCAAGCGAAGTACTAGTCAATCATATATTTACACATGCAATGGATTACTAGTTCAAGGCATCACTCTTAGCCCTAGTGATTGTAGTATTTTTCTTGACCTAGAGTAGGCATACACTCAAACAATCTCATAACACATATACATTTCCATGTATTGAACATCTAGTAACATCACCGAAGTACTGGTGATATAGAAGTACCTTTAGACTATGTGTAGCAGGATGTGCAAATGCATTGTGTATCTACTATTCCAACTATCTTCCTCTCTGTGAACAGTGTCGCTATAGTGTATAGGCAATCCATTTACACAACCCACTGCACATAGTCTTATGGGCCTAGAGTAAGCATGCAATAAGACATTCTTTATGCGACACATGAAATTAATTCATGATTAAGTCTCAATATGAATGCCCTTTCTCACACTCCATGCACGCAAAGCATAAAACAAGCATATAATTATTCATGAAATGAACAACTAGTAACATCACTCTAGTACTAGTGACTTAGTAGTACTTTTATTAGCCTATTTTAAGCATACATCCAAACAAGCACATAAACACCTAGCAAGTTGTTTACCATAAAGAGAACATGTTGAGTGCAGCAATATGTAGATGAAAGACACACAAGGATAATGCCTGTCAAAGAAACAATATTAACTGCTTTACTAAAAGGAGTCATTTAACATTAAAAGGGACACTTCACTTCTGGTAAGAGCATAGAACCAAATGACTTCAAATATTTATGACATGTAGAAACTAACTACACATTGTCACTGGCAAAATTTCAGCTATATTGAAGTTATAATTATTTTATTAAAATTCTAGCAAGTCACCAACTCTTTATATTTCCCGATTTTTCTTGAATTATAGAAATGGTTTCTGGCCATGACATTCACCCAGTGAGCATTATTTATCATAAACAACATGTACAAAAATTAGCAAGTGAAATATCCCCAGTTTGACAAGACATCTATTTTCCATATAAATATTATGGTCTAATTTATATGTACATTAAAACAGCGTTCATAAATTCTACATAAATACTTTTTGGAACCTATATTCTATCAGGAAGCCACCACATTTTCCATAGAATTTTCTTAGCACTCTAGAACACCTTTTTATAATTATCGGTTCTAGCAAGTAACACTTTGTCATTTTCAAAATAGCAGCTAAAACATGCATGAACAACCTCATAGTTTACCAGTGAGCTACTCATACTATATAAAGTACATGAAAAATACCAGAGGTTATATTTGAGCATATTTTATGTAGCAAACATTTTCCATGACACTAAAATGCATAAATCATGGGGATAGATGCATAACAGTAATTAAATAGGCAATGCTAGTGCTACCAAAATTCATACAGAACCAAAATATCCTAACTAAGCTACTATCCAAGTTCCATAACATTTGGAGTTTATTTAGCCCACTTTTATCATTTATCTAGTTTTAGCATGCATGTAACAAACCAAGGGCAAAACAGTCATTTCACACATCCACATCATAACCATTTAATAGATCTATTTAAGAGGAGTCTAATGCAACTAAGTTTACCCATTTTGGATTTTTTAGTGATTTTATATGATTTCCAAAGTTCCCACCCGAAATAAATGCATTTAAATAGAAAAACAATAGACCTGGGGACTAAAACGTGATTAACCATAGCTTTCAGGGGCTAGCAAGTAAATAGTCCTAGACTCAGTCAACAGTAGATGCTAATCCCACAAGGCACAAGGCTAGATCTGGAAAACTGCACGGCTCGGGTTAAATTGTGAACCGCCAGTAGGTCTAGGGTCTAACCTGCAAGTTTTGCAAGATACAATGAATAGTCAAATAATACGCAGAATCCAGAGGGGCTTAAATGCAAAATGAGGCCTTCTTTCTTCTATCTCGGGACAGGACGAATGCCGCGGTGCCGGTGATGTGGGGCCAGTCTTGGGGCCAAGTGGGGCCGGGGACGTGTTCCACGTCGCGGGCTATCTCTCAGGGTAGGCCTCGTCGCCGGTGATGCAGGACAGAGGTGACGCGGCGGCGACGAACTAGGGCGGCCACGGTGCGGCAGTGCGGGGCGGCGCTCGCTCGATCCGGCGGTACCGGCGGGGGAAGGAGGCCACAGTTGGGCGTGCGAGCTGCACGAGGATGAGTAGAGGCCGGAGGGGTTGAAGTGGAGGCGTGGGAGTGGCCCGGAGAGGGTCCTCCACGGCGAGGTGGTGCGTGGCGTCGCCATGGCAGGCGGCGCAAGTGGAGCGGGGTGCTAGGGCCGATGGCGGAGGCCTAGAAGTTGGGGTTTAGTGGAGTGGGGCGAGGCGAACGCGGGAGGCGTGTTGGATAGGGCAGAGGCGGCCCGAGGCGGCGGAGGCGTGAGCTCGCCGCGAGGACTCCAAGGGTGGCCATGGCGGCGTCATGGTTGGGGAGGGGTTAGGGGCGATGGCAGTGGCCCAGGAACAGCGAGAGGGGTGGAGCGTGGCCACGCGAGCATGGCGCGAGCGGTGGCTTGGAGGGGGAAGGCCTGAGGTGGCCGGTGGCACGAGCTCGAGCTCACGGCGTCCATGGCGATCGCCGCTCTGCTGCTGTGAACGCCCGAGCAGGAGGCCATGCAGAGGAGATGGAAGCCGGGTGAGTGAGTGAATGAGGTCACGTTTCCGTCCGGATGAAGCCGCGGCAAGGGCAGCGCGGGCAGGCGCGAGCAGCCTCGCCGGAGACCGTCGGCTGCGTGGCGTCCGCGCTCTGGGCGTGGCTTCGGCCGGGGGAGGATCCAAGGCCGGGCTGACCTGTGGGGCCCGGTGTCAAGTGTCATAGAGACAAGGAAAAGAGGAAAACTACCGAAATTGAAAAAAGGCTGTTTGACTGCAGGAAGTCCCGTTTGAATTTCACGTTTTTCAACATTCAAAAGGCTGAATTTGAGCAAACCCAAAATATAAGGACTATTGTAAATTTTATACTCTACAACTTCCTTATAAACTTGAATACTAGGTTCTGTTAAAGTTTGTGGTTTAAATTTGAATTTAAGTTGCTGACCCAAGTTTGACCGACTGAACCCATCAGATTAGAAATTCAAAAACTCCATTTTCTATTCTCTCTCATAAAAATAGTTTCATACCAAAGTTGTTTAGAATTTCATGAGCTACAAACTTCTCATATAAAGTTTTGCAAGATTAAGACTGTAGGTTAAGGGAATGTTGAATTTACAACAAAGGTCAGGTTTTGGCAGATTCACAGATTTACATAAAAAGACCCAAAACACCATCCAAATCACAGTACATGTCTTACCAAAGATGTTCCTAATAGAATTATATACAAGTTTGGTATATAAAGACTTGCTTGGATCACCACAGATTTTGAATTATAAGCACAAACCTTGTTGAAGGTTTGGTAAAACTGCAACTTTAATTTAAGTAGAGTCTTTCTTGTTTCAACCTTTTGACTACTCAAATGAAGTCCAAACACTTCCACTCTAGCTGCATTTGAAAGGTCATAAGTTTAATTTCACTTCATAGAAAGGAAGATTCTGAGGTTGTATAGTGAAATCAAAAGTAATTTCAGATTCAAATTTGGGATGAGCTGAAATTCAGATTTAGGAATTTTCTTAAGTATAGACCAGCTTGGGGCTGATTTCATGAGGCATTTGGGGTCAAATTTTAAAATAGTCTAAGACAGTTTTAAACCATGCTCAAGGTAACAAAAGTGAAGTTCACGGTATGTACAATAATTTTTATACTAGAGCTAACCTTAGTTGCTTAATGAATCTAAAAGTTTTATTATGGTCTAAACCTAGTCACGATCACAATTGGCACCTTTCAAAGAACTTCTGGTTTGATTTGGTCTCGACTTTCAAACCTCCTAACATATGATTTTAAGGATGGTCATAATATCAAAGTTGAAGGTAACATTCTGAACTAAGACTTTTATATTTGGTGTTTTGCATAAAAGCTTGTGGGTGGTGACTTAAACAACCAAACCACGTAGAGTTTTGTATTCTTCCTGGCTTAGTGATTTCCCTAGCTACTCCTCATTGCTCTCTAAGCATAATCATGTCTTAATTCATTATTAGTTTGTCTCTAACTGTGTGTTAAGACTTTTGAGATGCTGGGGGCATCACAATTTTTTCGCTAAAGTAAGCAACGGGTTTATTTTTTTGCATCAAAATACCACCAATGCCTACTCCACTAGCATCACATTCAAGCTCGAAGGTCTTACCAAAATCAAGAAGTTGCAGCAATGGAGCATGAGTAAGTTTATCTTTCGAAAGATTAAATGCATCTTCCTGTGGCTTATCCCAATGGAACGCTACTCCCTTCTTTGTCAACTCATTTAATGGGGGCAGCAATTGTGCTGAAATTTGGCACAAAGCGACGGTAAAATGGAAGCTCCGTACTTGTGAGACCGTCGTAGGTGTAGGCCAGCTGCGAATATCTTGCACCTTGGCTTCATCAACCTCAATTCCCTACGGCATCACAACATAACCAAGAAAAGAGAATCGATCGGTGTAAAAGGTGCATTTCTCGATGTTACCAAATAAGCGCGCAGCCCGCAAGGCATCAAAATCAGCACGAAGATGATCCATATGTTCATGCAAAGACTTGCTGTAAATCAATATATCATCAAAGTATACCACCACAAATTTTCCAATAAATGCTCATAAAACCTCATTCATTAATCGCATGAAAGTGCTAGGTGCATTAGTTAACCCAAAAGGCATGACTAATCACTCATATAACCTGAACTTGGTTTTAAAAGCTATTTTCCATTCATCTCCTAGTTTCATTCTTAGAAAAAAATATTGAACCACTTAACTCATCAAGCATGTCATCCAACCTAGGAATAGGGTGACGGTACCTTATGGTAATGTTGTTAATGGCTCTACAATCTACGCACATGGGCCAACTACCATCTTTCTTAGGAACCAAAATAACTTGAACGGCACATGGACTAAGGCTTTCACGTACGTACCTGTGATGCATTCATCTTATGTGCAGCATTCATCATGAAGCATCATACATTGGCATGCATTTGAACCCAAGTTCAAACTTGGTTGAAATGCAACTTGTCGAAACCTGTTTTCTGCATATATGTCTCTGTGATTGTGATGCCCATAACTTTGATTCTATTTAGAATTGGGTGAAACTCATATTGACAAACTTGTAGATACTTTAATGATAAACAACTTTGGTAAGTGATGCTTTGACATGCATGAAGGTTTGCATAGAGTTTTGGGGCTTTTTCTGTCAGCATATGAATTTCGTCCAAACTTGACCTGTAAAGTAAATCCATATTTTCTTGATCCTAAGCCAAAATATTGCAATGCTTTTATTGATAAAGTTGTAAATCATGAAATTCTGAACAACATTAGTATAAAACGCTTTGAGTGAATGTGACCAGAAAATGGACTTTTAGAATTTCTAAGCTTATGGGTTCTGTTGGTCAAACCTTGGTCAGCAGATTAAATTCAAATTTAAACCATATTTTTGAATATAACATGGTAGGCAAGTTTATAAGACAAATGTAGAGGAACACATTTAGGACATTTCATTCAATTGGGTCATTTTCAAATTTAGCCTCTAACCTGTTCAAAAACGTGAAATACAAACGGAGCTTCCTGCGGTCAAAGCTGGATTTTCCAATTTTCGGGATTTTCCTTTTTCATTGTCTCTATGACAAGTGGGCCCCACATGTCAGCCCACTTCGGATTCCCGCCCGCGTCAGACGAAAACCGGACAGGTGGGTCCCACCATCCACGCGCCTCCGTACACCCGGTCCGTGGACCTTTCTCTCTTCACCCCACCCCGAGCCCGCCTGTCACTGACTCCCGGCCTATGGACCGCGTCCACGCCGCGGCCGCCGTCCCTCTGCCCCGCTCCGATGCGCCCACGCGGCGGCCACCTTCTGCCGCGCCGCGCCGACGCCGGCCGAGGGCCGCGCTCTGCCCCCTCCCCGGCTCCCTTCAAAGCGAAGGAAGCGGCCTCACCTGGACGCACTTTCGGCCCCGTTCGCGCTCGCCCCTGCCTCTCGCTGCCTCTCCTCCAACCGCACAGTGCGCCGCCGCCATTACCGAGCTCGGAGCTCGAGCTCCCGTGGTCGGCCTCGGACCGCCTCTCCCCAGCCACCGCGCGCCTTGTGCTCGCCTCGAGCTACTCCACCGAACCCAGTACCCTAGTCAATTGAAACCGCCTCCATCACCTCTCTCCGCGTGCGCGCTCACCGCGGCCGCCATTGTCGCCGCCCCTCACCGTGGGAGGCCACCCTCCCGCCCTTCCCTCGCCTTCATAACTCCACCTCCGGAACCGTCGCGCTGCCACGCAGCTCCCACGCCCGACGGCGACCCCAATCGTGCCCTACCCCAACCGGAATCGAGCTGAGCCGCCGCGCACTGCTGCGCCGTAGCCGTCTCGGTTCACCGCCTCCGCTCGCCTCTACTCTTCACCGCTGGCGACAAGACCTAGGGTGTCGAGTTCGCCGTCACGGGTGGCACCTCCCCGGCCCGTCCCGGCTCCAAGCCGCGGACCCTGCACGCCGACGCAAGCACCGCGATGCCGGCCGCCGCCGCGTGTTCGTCCCCCGGGCGGAAGGTAGAAGAAGAGTCGGTTTTTGCAGAAAAGACCTTCCGTTTATGGCTTATTTTATCACTGTTTGTTGTGTCTTGTATAAACTTTAAATATACCCCTAGATCTTTTAGAGTCTCGCATTTTAACCCGAGCCTTTGCATGTTTGAAGATCTAACCCCGGGCTTTAGGAGTGCACTGTACACTGAGTCTTACCGAACTTACCTGCTAGCCCCTAAAGTATATGGTTAATCTTGTTTAGGTCCATGATCTATGTGAATTCCGTTTAAAATGTATTTATTTTGAGCTGAAAATTTTGAAAAATCATAACAATTCATAGAAAAATCCAAAATGGACAAACTCAGTGGCTATGGATTCCTTGAGAGTAGATCTAGATGATAAGTATGATGTGGAAGTGTGACTTGACTGTTTTGCCCTTGTTTAAGTTGCATGCATGTGATGGTTAATAAATAGTAAAAATGGACTAAATGAACTCCAAAAATTGTAAAACTAGGACAATAGCTTTCTTGTGGTATTATAGCACTGTGTGAATTTTTGTAGCCCTAGCACTTGCTGTTTAAATTACCTTCTGCCATTATGCATGTAAATTGTGTAGTTACTTAACTTAAAAATGGGAGGCTACATAAAAGATCCGTAAAATGGTTCTCTGGGATTTTTCATATGTTGTGGACAGTATGAGTAGCACACTGATGAAATACGAAGTTGTGCATGTAAAGTTTGACTGATGATTTCAAAATAATAAAATATGGCTTGCTTAACTAAATAACATGAAAAAGTGGTTCTAGAATGCAAAATAAATTCTATGAAAAATGTGGTAGTGTGTTGGTTAGGTGTTGATTCCAGAAAGTACTTTTGTAGGACTTGTGGTCTCTGATTTATGGTTCATCTGAAATATGGTAAAGGAAATATATGAAAAATAGATGTCCTATCAAACTATGGATTTTGTGCTTGCTAATTTTTGTATATCATTTCATGCAATAAGATGCTTGCTGAAGAAATTTGAAGTCCAGAACCCATTCCTAAAAATTATGAAAAATCTGAGAAGCTATAGGGCTGGTAACTTGCTGGGATTGTAATAAATTAATTATAAATTGTTTATGGCTGAAATTTGGACTGTAGCCTATTGCACTATTGGTATTCATGTCATAAATATTTGAGATCAATTGGAGTTATCTAATAGCATGAACTTGACATGAACACTTCAATTCCATAAATAGATAAGCTTACTTAATGAACCTAAGTGAATTTCATGTAAGAGTAATATTGCATGCTGCTTGCTACGTCATACTTGCTGCAAGTTCTTTGTGATGTCCTGTATGATAGGTCGAACTAGCTTTTGGTGATGGTCTGTATGATTTCTTAGCGATGGGTTGTATGATTTCTTAGCAAAGTTGTTAAGTTTTCTTATTATGGGATGTGTTTGAACTAAGTATACTTGAGTCTTCTCATCACAAACTACTTGACATGCATTATGTTTCATTTGCACCTCATGCATACATTTGCATTCGTCGCACTCATGGTTGCACTATGTCATGCATACAACCTATACCATATGCATGTATTTGCATTCTCTTGCACTCACTTGCATATTGTACCATGCATATAGATCCCGCGAACGACGGGCAAACACAGGAGCAGCCGCTGATCAATCAGCCAGACGAAGAGCCCTTGCACCAGGAGTTGGTTTCTTCTCAACCTAAAGACGGAGGGTCGCTGATTATATCCGTCCCTGTTTCAAGGGGTTGCCTGGGGCAAAGACTCACAACCCAGCAAACTAACTTAGATTAGTTTGTTGGTTTTCATACGAACAATCAAAGTTAGGCAGGACCATACTACACCCAGCAGACATCTTATGTCTTAATGATTAGTCATATGCATTTGGAGTTGTTTGAAACCAACTGCATTAGACATCCTGGCCGCCCTGGCCCGAGCTCCTATAAATAGAGTTCGTAGGACGAGTATGCCTAGAAATGCTAGGTACGAGTAGACACGAGTGAGCACTATCACTCGTCGCGTAGGTGATTTTTCAAGTCTCAGAAATCTTACTATGATGGAACTTTATTATACTGTTGCTGATATTAAACGGAGACCAAGCGGAGCATAAGTTTACTTTTCGTGGTGTGCGCTATTGTTATTGGGCTCCGTCCGCGTCGCATAAGGCCCGTCCGCTGTTCGTCTGCTGATTGGCATAACATTGCTAGAGTGCTTATCCAGGACATGGGCCTGGTGAAAGTCTTACTTGTGCCATCCGAAGAACAAAGACAGACTCCTACTGTGACACCTTGGGGAGCTTGTAGTCGAGGGAGGGCTGACCCGGTGTGACCGAGGTATCGCTCCTAAGGCGGCACAACCTGGGAACAACAGAAGGATTGAATCGAACTTGGGATGGGACAAGTGGAGATGGGGGAAGCATATGTGGGAACGCCGGGGGGTTAGTAAGCATATGCCATCCTGGTACTTCTAGTTATTCCTAGGAATATAAAAATCGATTCGAATCGCTGATGCTCACTAGGTGTGAGAGTGCCAAATATCACTGTCGGGCAACGTAGTAACAATTTAAATACCTTATTCTTATATTCATGTTTTTCACTTCAACATGCTTGGATGTGTATGATATACTATTATGCAAGTTACTGATGGGTACTCATGCTTTACTTTCATGCAAGTATTTACTTTATGCTATAAATGATCCTCATGGTTAATGGATAGCAGCTGTCAAATCCTACTATCTTATGTCAACATGCCTCGTAAAAAAATCAATAGCTAAGAACCCACATGATTAGTAAGCAAGCTTCGCGTCAGCCGTAAGCCCCGTCCATTAAGTCCTACTGAGTAATTAGTACTCAGGGTTTGCCCCCACTTTTGAATTACAGGTACTGATGACATCTGGACAACTGTGTTGAAGGTGGTAGTACCGGTGGGCTCGGTGCTACACGCCTCGTTCGTCTCTACGTGAAGACTGCTTAAGTATCATGTTTCCGCTGTGAGATGTTTTGAAAACGCTTCCGCTATATATAGTTTTGCAAACGCTTCCGCTATATTTGAACATGTATTTGATTTCATATATTTGGTTTGTAAATTAAGTCTATTACTCTCTATTTCAACTGCCTGTGAGGATGTAATTGTTGTGGCTCTTTCGAGAGTTGGATGTGTTTGATGTCGGTTCCTCTGGGAATGGTGTTATCGAGAGCCCGAGGGACTCTCGACGGATTACTGAGTTTAGTCTGGCCTAAGTGCACTGCGAGCAAGAGGTGGCAGGTGTGCTTAGTTTGGATTAAGCAGGGTGGTTTCGCCACAGCTGGTATCAGAGCCGATCATACACAGACAACAATTATACCATCAAGTTTTGTTTTACAAACCTATACAAACCTATTTTCGAAAACCCATCTTCAAGTAATTCAAAAATGAGAGTATACGCTATGCCCGTATAAGGATGTTAGTGTTATCCAGGTGACATTGCTGACATTCTGACCTAGATAGAACTCATATGCATATTCGGTGCTTTGGGAAGCAACTCTTCGGCCATGGCTATCCCCAGTACTGGTGGAAGCTATCAGGATTTGCGAATGGTTGTACACCCTGCATTCATGCTGTATAAGTAAAAGGTCTTTAAGGGTGGTGGGCATGCTTTGGGCTTTCATGCCCACCACACTTATATTTGGTTTTGGGATCCACCTTTCTCTCGACAACCCCCAGTACTGGTGGAAAGTCAGGCTTTGAGGAAAAGGTGCAACGGCCCACTCTACGTTGTTCACGCAGCGGTCAAGCGTGGATGCCACATTAGGTGGTAATGTATGAGCATGCATTTTTCTGCACATACACTAACCACGTGCGAAACTAAGAGCGACTAGTTGCATTAAAGCGAGACGTGCATATATGTCATCGAATTATCGCTAGCTATATATAGTACATAGGATGTGTGATGTGAGGCCGAATAGGACGAATCATGCATCATGTATCTTTCGTTATCAGTGTGGGGGATATTACTAAAAGACAAATGGAATAAATCGTGATTTAAGCAAACTTTCTGCACGTTTCACTCTCACAATACAGTTAATTTCATGAAGAGGGGTTCCCAAACGACATACACGGATGAGCAGTGGAATTCGACCAATTCACAGAAGGAATTAGTCGGAACTCTATGTAACAAAGTTACAGAGCACGGCATATGGAACAACTTTGTTATAGATGACATCACAAGGAAAATGCACGGAAGGAGAACCGTTTAATTTTTGAAATATTGGTTGTCTTAGGTGGAGCTAAAAACCTGAGAGCAGTTAGTAAATCGACTTCACGACGTGTCCTAGCTAGGTTGATAGGAGTGTTGCCCGTATCCAAAACAACGCACAAGTTTTCCATTAGCATAAACGATTGTCCAAACCTACGAGAAGTTGGCTAACAATTTATGTGCAATCAAGATATTCTGATCACTTACATGCTTTCATGTATTCAGAATATATTTATGGTGCTATGATCTTTTTATCACCGCATGGATTGCATTAAAGTTGTTGGACTAATCACAATTAGCCTCATTCATGTAGATGGTTACTCCACCGGAGACATCTGCACAAGGGGCTGCTCATGGGGCACAGTTTCCTCATGAGTTGGCTGCTCTGGTCGCTCAGCAAGGTCAAATCATCGACATGCTCGTTCAACAGCAACAACGGCGCAATCCGCAAGAGATCAGTTACACTGATTTTGTGGCACTACAGCCGTCAATCTTCACCGCTGCCACGGATCCCTTGGATGCTGATGACTGACTTCGGATCATTGAGTCCAAGTTCAGTCTACTGCCCCGACTCACTAAGCAACAGAAGGCTCGCTTCGCGGCACAGTGTCACATGGTTCCTCAGGGGCCTGGTGTGCTTCTTTCCTAGCAATGCAGCCAGCCGGGCACCAGGTCACGTGGGATGAGTTCGAAGCACCTTTTCGGGCTCACTATCTCCCGCCTAGCCTCATCGAGCTCAAGCAACGGGAATTTCGTGCACTTCAACAAGGGAACATGTCGGTACTTGAATACGTACAGGCCTTCATCCGCCTGTCGCAGTACTCCCCTGAAAGACGTCGACACCGACCCGCGTAGGGCTGCCCGTCTGTTGGGTGGGTTCGATCCCACTCTGCTGACTCAGTTGGGACGGTGCTACGACAGCTTCACCCAGTTGGTTGATGCCGCCATCGACATGGAACATCGCCTCCGCAAAGCCCATGAGGACCAGCGCAGGAAAAGATTTGCAACCACTCTTCAGTCAGGTTCATCTCAGCGGCAACGGGTCGTGCATCGCCCACCGCCACGCATCTGTTACATTGACATGCCCCAGCAGCAAGAACAATACAGTGAGACGCAACACCATCCCTTCTCCTGCAATGCACCGCCTCATCCACCTGCTTCAGTGCCACCGACCAAACCAAGTGCCAAATACCCCTGCTACAAGTGCGGAAAGACTAGCCATTTCAGCAAGAATTATCTTGCCCTTCGACGAAGCCAGGCACCAGTGTCGGTTAGAGGCAACCAACGCCAGAATAAGAAGAAAGGACCAGAGAGAGATTCGGCCCCAAGGGAGAGTCGTGTGCACTATACCGACCAAGATTAGATTCCAGAAGGTGAACCAGTGTTAGCAAGCACATTTCTTGTCAACGAGCACCCTACCGTGGTTTTGTTTGACTCCGGAGCAACACACACTTTCATCAGCAGGTCATATGTGACCAAACATGGTTATCACATTGATAATATGAAGGCAAAATACCATATCACAGCCCTGGGATCACCAATTAACACAAATCAGATTATGAGGGACTTACGCCTGTGCATAGGCACGGAGGAATTCTATGTTGATCCTATGGTACTTCCTAATCAGGGGATTGACATCATCTTAGGGATGGATTGGATGAAAGAGCACAACGTCTTCTAGGATATTACTAGTAGGACAGTTCAAATGAAGTCTAGCAAGAGTGGGAAAGTTATGCACATTCATCTGCCAAGTCACAAGCACTCATCACACACAGTAAATGCCACAGAAGCTCAGCTGATCGAGAAGATACCGGTGGTTTCTGAGTTTTCAGATGTGTTTCCGGAAGAGCTTCCAGGACTCCCACCGGACAGAGATGTTGAGTTCGCCATCGAGCTTGTACCTGGCACCGCACCTGTCTCCCGGGGGCCATACAGGATGGCACCGGATGAGTTGAAAGAGCTGAAAGTGCAGCTGCAAGAACAGCTAGATAAAGGGTTCATCCGACCTAGCTCATCACCTTGGGTTGCCCCGCCCTCTTTGTTGAAAAGAAGGACCAAGGTGGTAAAAGGCTATGTGTTGATTACCGGCCTTTGAATATTGTCGCCATCAAGAACAAATACCCACTACCACACATTGACATCTTGTTTGATCAGTTAGCTGGAGCTAAGGTCTTTTCAAAAATCGATCTGAGGTCTGGCTACTATCAAATAAAGATCCGAGAAGAGGATATACTCAAGACAGTTTTCTCGACCAGATATGGCTTATATGAGTGTTTGGTCATGTCCTTTGGGTTAACCAATGCACCGGCTTTCTTCATGTACATGATGAATTCGGTGTTCATGAAGGAGCTTGACAAGTTTGTAGTGGTGTTCATTGACGACATATTAATCTACTCTAAAAGTGAGGAAGAGCACAAGGAGCACTTGAGGATAGTACTCACTCGGCTTAGAGAGCACAAGCTCTATGCCAAGTTCAGTAAGTGTGCATTCTGGCTGAAGGAAGTGAGTTTCAGTCACATTCTGTCTGAGAAGGGGGTAGCAGTTGATCCTAGCAAGGTAAAGGATGTTCTGAACTGGAAGCAACCCGACACAGTGACTGAGATTCGGAGTTTCCTTGGTTTAGCGGGCTACTACCGCCGCTTCATCAAGGACTTCTCCAAAACTCCGAAGCCAATGACCTCACTAACAAAGAAAAATGCGAAGTATGTATGGAGTTTGAATTGTGAGGAAGTCTTTCAAACCTGAAGAAATTGTTATCATCTGCACCGGTGCTAGCACAACCGGACGTCACTAAACCATTTGATGTGTATTGTGATGCCTTCGGCAATGGGCTGGGCTGTGTCCTAATGCAAGAGGGGAGAGTAATTGCCTACGCCTCGCGCCAACTGAGAAAGCATGAAGCCAACTACCCAACACATGATCTTGGGCTTGTGGCAGTTGTACACGCACTGAAGATATGGAGACACTATCTGCTAGGCAATACATGTCACATCTACACTGACCACAAGAGTTTCAAGTATATCCTCACACAACCCGAATTAAATATGAGGCAACGACGGTGGTTAGAGCTGATAAAAGATTATGATCTAAAGATTCACTACCATCCTGGCAAGGCCAATGTAGTAGCTGATGCATTAAGCCATAAGGCTCATTGCAATGTGATTGAAGCCTGCCCAACGGTGAGAGTTATATGTTGTGAGATGGATGAGATTGAAATGCCTACAGAGTAGCACGCTGAACTATATAGCCTCATCATTGAACCTACAATAAAGGATCAAATCATCGTTGCACAAAAGCAAGATAAGGGTATGGCACATATTCGCGAAGGATTAGATGAGAAGAAAAGAGCATGCTTCACACTTGATGACCAGGGAGTCTTATGGTTTAAGAATTGCTTAGTGGTACCTAAGGATATAGAGTTGAGAAAGAAGATACTTGACGAAGCCCACACTTCCATGTTCACCATGCACCCGGGCTGCAATAAAATGTACCAAGACTTGAAACAAAAATTTTTGTGGACCCATATGAAACGGGAGATCGCCAAGTATGTGTCCGAGTGTGATGTGTGTCAGAGAGTCAAGGCAGATCATCTAAAGCTTGCTGGTATGCTCCAGCCATTAGCAGTTCCAACCTAGAAATGGGAGGATGTACACATGGACTTCATAGTGGGTTTGCCTCGCACTCAGAAGGGGTATGACTCAATTTGGGTTATCATTGATCGTCTTACCAAATCAGCACACTTCCTACCTGTCAAAACCCATTATACCGCAGCCACTTATGCTGAGCTCTACATATCACGGATTGTATCCTTGCATGGTGTACCACAGACCATCACTTCCGATCGAGGCTCCTTGTTTGTGTCTCGCTTTTAGGAGCATTTGCAAGCTGCCCTTGGAACCAAATTGATTCGGAGTTCAGCATACCACCCTCAAACAAGTGGCCAAGTAGAAAGAGTGAATCAGATCTTAGAGGACATGTTGAGGGCTTGTGCTTTGACCTATTCCACCAAGTGGGATGAGTCCCTTAGCAGAGTTCGCTTACAACAACAGCTACCAAAAGAGTTTGGAAATGGCACCTTTCGAGGCTCTTTATGGTAGGAGATGTAGAACACCACTTAACTGGTCTGAACCAGGTGAACGTGTCACATTCAATCCTAACTTGGTAACAGAAGCTGAAGAACAAGTAAAATTCATACATAGCAACCTGAGAAAGGCACAGTCTAGGCAGAAAAGCTATTCAGATAAGAGAAGGAGGCCATTAGTCTTTGAAGAAGGCAATCATGTGTATCTTCAAGTATCACCAATGAAAGGAGTGCATCGGTTTGGAGTGAAGGGAAAGCTAGCACCAAGATACGTTGGTCCATTCAAGATCACAGAGAGATGTGGATCAGTAGCTTATCGGTTGGAATTGCCACCACACCTTGCTGCGGTTCATGATGTGTTTCATGTCTCGCAACTCAAGAAGTGTCTGAGAGTGCCGGAAGAAGTGGTTGATACCTCCCAAATTTAGGT
This sequence comes from Paspalum notatum, assembly GCA_022530915.1. NCBI lineage: Eukaryota > Viridiplantae > Streptophyta > Magnoliopsida > Poales > Poaceae > Paspalum > Paspalum notatum. The sequence goes on from CM039691.1 coordinate 16,840,071, forward strand.
TGAACCAGACCTCACCTATGAAGAACAGCCCATAAAGATCCTTGACCAAAAGCAAAGATCAACACGGCAAAGGACTATAAATTTTTACAAAGTTCAATGGAGTAATCACTCTGAAGAAGAGGCAACATGGGAACAAGAAGAATTTTTGCAAACAAAATATCCTAGTTTCCTTCCATCCACTTCAAATTAGTATGTCACAGCAGTTTAAATTTTCAAATTCGTGCTTAAACTGATACACAATGCACTCCCTCCCCATTTAACTTATCCACCCACATCACATCAAAAATCTCGGGATGAGATTTCTTTAAGGGGGTTGGGTTGTGATGCTCCAGCATCTCAAGTGCATAATCATTCATCTTATGTGCCTCATTCATCATGAAACATCATACATTGGCATGCATTTGAACCCTAGTTCAAACTTGGTTGAAATGCAACTTGTCGAAACCTGTTTTCTGCATATATGTCTCTGTGATTGTGCCCATAACTTTGATTCTATTTAGAATTGGGTGAAACTCATACTGACAAACTTGTAGATAATTTAATGATAAACAACTTTGGTAAGTGGTGCTTTGACATGCATGAAGGTTTGCATAGAGTTTTGGGGCTTTTTCTGTCAACATATGAATTCTGTCCAAACTTGACCTGTAAAGTAAATCCACATTTTCTTGATCTTAAACCCAAAATCTTGCAATGCTTTTATTGAGAACGTTTGTAAATATTGAAATTCTGAACAACATTAGTATAAAACTCTTTGAGTGAATGTGACCAGAAAAATGGACTTTTAGAATTTCTAAGCTTATGGGTTTTGTTGGTCAAACCTTGGTCAGCAGTTTAAATTCAAATTTAAACCATATTTTTGAATATAACATGGTAGGCAAGTTTATAAGACAAATGTAGAGGAACAAATTTAGGACATTTCATTCAATTGGGTCATTTTCAAATTTGGCCTCTAACCTGTTCAAAAACGTGAAATACAAATGGAGCTTCCTGCGGTCAAAGCTGGATTTTCCAATTTTTGGGATTTTCCTTTTTCATTGTCTCTATGACAAGTGGGCCCCACATGTCAGCCCACTTCGGATTCCCGCCCGCGTCAGACGAAAACCGGACTGGTGGGTCCCACCATCCACGCGCCTCCGTACACCCGGTCCGTGGACCTTTCTCTCTTCACCCTACCCCGGGCCCGCCTATCACTGACTCCCGGCCTATGGACTGCGTCCACGCCGCAGCCGCCGTCCCTCTCCCCCGCTTTGACGCGCCACGCGGCGGCCACCTTCTGCCGCGCTGCGCCGACGCCGGCCGAGGGCCGCGCTCTGCCCCCTCCCCGGCTCCCTTCAAAGCGAAGGAAGCGGCCTCACCTGGACGCACTTCCGGCCCCATTCGCGCTCGCCCCCTGCCTCTCTCTGCCTCTCCTCCAACCGCGCAGTGCGCCGCCGGCATTATCGAGCTCGGAGCTCGAGCTCCCGCGGTCGCCTCCACTGCTCCCTGCGCCTCCACACCGACGCCATTACACACGCCACTACCTCTCGCGTCCAACGCCCTAGATCTCGTTGGCCCTCCGCCTCTCCATCGCCGCACTGTGATGCTCCGGCATCTTAAGTGCATAATCATTCATCATACATGCAACATTCATCATAATGCATCATACAATGACATGCATTTGAGCCCTAATTCAAACTTGGTCGAAATGCCACTTGTCGAAACCTGTTTTCTGCTGATATGTCTCTGTGATTGTGCCTATAACTTTGAGTCTATTTGGATTTGGGTTAAACTCATATTGACAAACTTGTATACAATTTAATGATAAACAACTTTGGTAATTGGTGCTTTGACATGCATGAAGGTTTGCATAGAGTTTTGGGGCTTTTTCTGTCAGCATGTAAATTCTGTCCAAACATGGCCTGCTCAGTAATTTCAAATTTTCTTGATTTTAAAGCCTAAACCTTGCAATGCTGGTATTGAGAGAGTTGTAGATTATGAAATTCTGAACAATATTGGTATAAAACTCCTTTTGTGAAAGTGCGTAGAAAATAGACTTTTAGAATTTCTAAACTAGAAGGTTCTGTTGGTCAAACCTTGGTCAGCAGCTTAAATTCAAAGTTATACCAAAGTTTTGAGTATAATATGGTATACAAGTTTATAAGGGAAATGTAGAGGAACAAATTTAGAACATTTCATCTAATTGGGGTACTTTCAAATTCGGCCTTTAACTCATTCAAAAACGCGAAATACAAACAAGTGTATCTGCAGTCAAACTCCATTTTCCATTTTTCGGGATTTTCCTTTTCTTCTGTCTCTATGACAAGTGGGCCCCACTTGACAGACTGCGTCGTATTCCCGCCCGCGGGATTGGAAAATCCGGTCCGGTGGGTCCCACCCTCCACTCGCTGCGTGCACCCGGTTCATGTGCCGTCCTCTCTCCATCCTCGCCACCTCAGTGACACCGGGTCTATGGACCTCGTCCACCTCCCGCGCCACCGCCTCCTTCCCCTACCCGTCGCGCCCACGCGGCATTCACCGCCTGCCCGCGCCGCGCCGTCGCCGGCCGAGGCCGCGCCCGCACCTGGACGGCTTCCCGGCCAGGGCCTCCCTTCTCCCTCGGCCTTAAGCCAAAGCAGAGAGCCTCCTCCACTCGATGCCCCGCTCTCTCCCTGTTTTCCCTCTGCCCAGAGCCGCGCTGGAGCGCCGACCCGCCATTGCCGAGCGCAGAGCTCGAGCTTCCGCGGCCGCCTCCGCCGCTCCCCGAGCCTCTAGACCACCGCCATTGCACCCGCCTCCATCTCCCGCGTCCAACGCCCTAGCCCTCGTTGCCCCTCCGCCTCTCCATCGCCGCACCGAGTGCTTGTCCGCCATGAGAAGCCGCCATGGCCACGAGCTCTGAGCTCACAGCACTCGCCGCCTCACGCCGCCTCGAGCCCCGCTGAAGAGCGCCTCGGCTCCGCCTCACCATCCTCCATCTTTCCCCCAAAACCTCGTCCACCGCCGGTGCATCTAGCCCCCTTCTCCATGTGCGCGCTCACCCCGGCCACCATTGCCGCCGTCCCTCGCCGTGGACGACCTCCCTCGCGCCATCGCCTCGCCTCCCCGACCCCACCTCCGGACTCGTCGCTTCATCGCGCAGCTCTCGCGCTCAACGGTAGCTCCTACCGCGCCCTGCCTCGCCGGATCGAGTCCGCGCCGCCACGCACCGTCGCGCCGTGGCCCACGGGTTCACCGCCGCCGCACCGCCTCTTCTGTCCACCCTGCGCGCCCAGATCTTGGGGGAACAATCCCCGAGGCCGAGCCGACCTCCAGAGCCCCGTTCGGCTCCAAGTCTCGGGTCATGCACGCCGGTGCAAGCGCCGCGATGTCGGCCGCCGCCGCGCGTTCGTACCCCAGGCGGAAGGTAGAAGAAGAGTCAGTTTTTGCAGAAAAGACCTTCCGTTTATGGCATATTTTATCACTGTTGATTGAGTCTTGAATAACTTGTGAATACACCCCTAGATCTATTAGGGTTTCGCATTTTAACCCGAGCCATTGCATTTTGCAGATCTAACCCCAGGCTTAGGAGTATTCTCACACACTGTTCACTGAGTCTAAGCAATCTTCCTCGCAGGCCCCTGTAATCTATGGTTAATTACGTTCTAGCCCCCAAATCTAATGTTTTCCATTTAAATGCATTTAATTTGGCTATGAACTTTAGAAAATCATAACAATTCAAAGAAAAATCAAAAATGGACAAACTCAGTGGCTTTGGACTCCTTGTGAGTAGATCTACAGGATAGGTATGATGTGGATGTGTTAAAAGTCTGTTTTGCCCCTGGTTTAGTGCATGCATGGTGTAGGTAAATAAATGATAAAAGTGGACCAAATGAACTCCAAAAATTATGAAACTTGGACAGTAGCTTTGTTATGGCATCTAGGTACTGTGTGATTTTTGTTAGCCCTAGCATTGGTTGGTAAATTACTGTTTTGCCCTTAAGCATGTGTTTTGTGTATTTAATTAAATTGAAAAATGAAGGCTACATAAATTATGCTCAAATATGACCTCTGGTATTTTTCATGTACCTTATATAGTATGGATAGCTTACTAGTAAAATATGAGGTTGTGCATGTTTGTTTTAGCTGCTGTTTTGAAATTGGCAAAATGCTACTAGTTGAAAAAAATAGGAAAAAGTGTATTTAAACTGCTAGGAAAATTATGGAAAAAATCTAGTAGCCTACTAGTGATGCCTTGATTCCAAAAAGTAATTTTGTGCACTTTATTACTGCTGTTTTGATATATATGATTTTCATGGTGAGATAAATATATAGAAAATAGGTGTCCTACAAACCAATGGATTTTGTGCTTGCTGATTTTTGTATATGGTGTTCATGCCATGAAATGCTTGCTGTAGGAATTTCAAGTCCAGAAACCATTCCTATAAATATGAAAAATCTATAAAGCTATAGGGCTGATAACTTGTTGGAATTTTAATAAATTAATCATAGCTTGGTTGAAGCTTAAATTTTGGTAGTAGCATCATGAAGTATGTTTTTGCATGTGGTAAAAGTTTGAGATCAAATTGAGTTACCTAACTACATGAACTCATGAGTGCCTTATATTCATAAAAGTGGCATGTCCCTTAATCAGTGTGTATACGTTTAACTACAAGTGACAACATGTTGGTGCATATATAAAGTTACTTGCTGCAAGTTCCATGTGATATCATGAATGATAGGTCAAACTCGTTTAGTGATGGTTTGTACGATTTCTTAGTGATGGGTTGTATGATTTCTTAGGAAAGTTGTTAAGTTTTCTTCTTATGGGAGGTGTTTGAACTAAACACAATTGAATCTTTTTGTCGCAAATTACTTGATCATGCATTATGCTTTAATTGCACCTCATGCATACAATTGCATTCGCTGCACTCATGGTTACACTATGTCATACATATAACATGTAGCATATGCATGTATTTGCACTCTCTTGCATTCACTTGCATATTATATCATGCATATAGATTCCGCGAAAGGAGGATCGACACAGGAGCTGACATTGGTCGATAAGCCGAACAACGAATTGCACCAAGAGCAAGAAGACGACGTGTCGTTGATTTCATCCGTCCCTGTTTGAAGGGGTTGCCAGGGGCAAAGCCTCACAACCTGGCAAACTAACTTAGTTTAGTTTGTTGGTTTTCATAAGGACAATCAAAGGTAAGCAGGACCATGATTTCTCCCAGCAAATACAAATTGTTGTTTGATGATTACGCATACGCATTAGGAGTTGTTTGAAACCAACTGCATTAGACTTCCTGGCCGCCCTGGCCCTCGCACCTATATGTAGAGTTCGTAAGACGAGTGCCTAGAATTGCTAGGTGCGAGTAGACACGAGTGATTGTACTCGTCTCGTAGGTGCGACTTTACAATGTGACAAAAATCTCACTTATGGAAGTTAATATACATGCTTATGTTTTAAATGTAGACCGGGCGGAGATTTTATGAGTTATTTATTGGTTATGGTATTGTGCACTGGACTCCGTCCGAGTCGCATAAGGCCGGTCGTTGTTCGCCAATTGGTCGGCATAACATTGCTAGGGTGCTTATCCGGGATAATGGACCGGTGAAAGTCTTACTTGTGCCATCCAAAGAACAGAGACAGACTCCTACTGTGACACCTTGGGGAGCTTGTAGTCGAGGGAGGGCTGACCCGACGTAACCGTGGTATCGCTCCTAAGGCGGCACAACCTGGGAACAACGGAATGATTGAATCGAACTTGGGATGGGACAAGTAGAGATGGGGGCTATATGTGGGAACGCGATGGCTAGTAAGCATATACCCCTAGCATTTCTAGTTATTCCTGGGAATTAACAAATCGATTCGAATCGCTGATGCTCACCAGGTGTGAGAATGCCAATACCACTGACGGGCAAAGGAGTAATCCACTTGAATATGTTGTATTATTAATTCATGATTTTGTATATCAACCTGCTTGGATGTGTATGTTTCATCCCACTATTCATGGTGCTGCCCATCTACTGGTTGGAGGTCGATGGACTTGGGAGGTGCTTGGAAGTCGAGGAAGGGCTGACCCGACGTACCGTGGTATCGCTCCTGAGACGGCTACTCCCAAGGGTTCGATGGGGGCGCTGTGAATCTTGGGACGGGACATGTGTTCATGTTTTACTTTCCTGCAAGTTTTTACTTTATGATATAAATGATCTTCATATTTAATGGGTAGCAGCTGTCAAATCCTGCTACCTTATGTCAACATGACTTTGTTTAAGAATCAACAGCTAAGGATCCATATGATTAGTAAGCATGCTTTGCGTCAGCTGTAAGCCCTGTCCATTAAGTCCTACTGAGTAATTAGTACTCAGGGTTTGCCCCCACTTTTGGATTACAGGTTCTGGCGACATCTGGATAGCTGTGTTGGAGGTGGTAGTACCGGTGGGCTCGGTGCTATTCGCCTTGTTCATCTCTTCATGAAGACTACTTAAGAATATTGTTTCCGCTGCGAGATTTTGAAAATGCTTCCGCTATATATACTCTGAATTCGCTTCCGCTATTTTATGAAATGTATTTGACTTCATATATTTGGCTTGTAAATTCAGTCTATTATTCTCTATTTCAACTGCCTGTGATGATGTAATTGTTGTGGCTCCTTCGAGAGTCGGATGTGTTTGATGTCGGTTCCTTTGGGAATGGTGTTATCGAGAGCCGAAGGACTCTCGACGGACTACCGGGTTTAGTCTGGCCTAAGTGCACTGCGAGCCAGAGGTGGCAGGTGTGCTTAGTCTGGATTAAGCAGGGCGGCTTCGCCACACGCACCAAGTGCGTGTCCGCCATGAGAGCCGCCATGGCCGCGAGCTCTGAGCTCACGCGCCAACTGCCTCAGACCGCCTCTCCCCCAGCCACCGCGCGCCTTGCGCTCGCCTCAAGCTACTCCACCGAACCCAGTACCCTAGTCAACTGAAACCACCTACATCACCTCTCTCTGCGTGCGCGCTCACTTGCCGCCGCCCCTCACCGTGGGCGGCCACCCTCCGGCCCTTCCCTCGCCTTCACGACTCCACCTCCGGAACCGTCGCACCGCCGCGCAGCTCCCACGCCCGACGGCGACCCCAATCGTGCCCTACCCTGACCGGAATCGAGCCGAGCCGCCGCGCACCGCCGCACCGTCGCCGTCTCGGTTCACCGCCACCGCTCGCCTCTACTCTTCACCGCCAGCGACGAGACCTAGGGTGTCGAGTTCGCCGTCGCGGGAGGCACCTCCCCGGCCCGTCTCGGCTCCAAGTCGCGGACCCTGCACGCCGGCGCAAGCACCGCGACGCCGGCCGCCGCCGCGCGTTCGTCCCCCAGGCAGAAGGTAGAAGAAGAGTGGGTTTTTGCAGAAAAGACCTTCCGTTTATGGCTTATTTTATCACTGTTTGTTGTGTCTTGTATAAACTGTAAATACACCCCTGGATCTTTTAGAGTCTCGCATTTTAACCCGAGCCTTTGCATGTTTGCAGATCTAACCCCGGGCTTTAGGAGTATTCTCATGCACTGTACACTGAGTCTTACCGAACTTACATGCTAGTCCCTAAAGTATATGGTTAATCTTGTTTAGGTCCCTGATCTATGTGAATTCCATTTAAAATGCATTTATTTTGAGCTAAAAATTTTGAAAAATCATAACAATTCATAGAAAAATCCAAAATGGAGAAACTCAGTGGCTATGGATTCTTTGAGAGTAGATCTACATGATAAGTATGATGTGGAAGTGTGAATTGACTGTTTTGCCCTTGTTTAAGTTGCATGCATGTGAGGGTTAATAAATAGTAAAAATGGACTAAATGAACTCTAAAAATTGTAAAACTTGGATAGTAGCTTTCTTGTGGTATTATAGCACTGTGTGAACTTTTGTAGCCCTAGCACTTGCTGTTTAAATTACCTTTTGCCATTATGCATGTAAATTGTGTAGTTACTTAACTTAAAAATGGGAGGCTACATAAGAGATGCGTAAAATGGTTCTCTGGGATTTTTCATATGTTGTGGACAGTATGAGTAGCACACTGATGAAATATGAAGTTGTGCATGTAAAGTTTGACTAATGATTTCAAAATAACAAAATATGGCTTGCTTAACTAAATAATAGGAAAAAGTGGTTCTAGAATGCAAAATAAATTCTATGAAAAATGTGGTAGTGTGTTGGTTAGGTGTTGATTCCAGAAAGTACTTTTGTAGGACTTGTGGTCACTGATTTATGGTTCATCTGAAATAAGCTAAAGGAAATATATGGAAAATAGATGTCCTATCAAACTATGGATTTTGTGCTTGCTAATTTTTGTATATCATGTTCATGCAATAAGATGCTTGCTGAAGAAATTTGAAGTCCAGAACCCATTCCTAAAAATTATGAAAAATCTGAGAAGCTATAGGGCTGGTAACTTGCTGGGATTTTAATAAATTAATTATAAATTGTTTATGGCTGAAATTTGGACTGTAGCCTCGTGCTCTATTGGTATTCATGTCATAAATATTTGAGATCAATTGGAGTTATCTAATAGCATGAACTTGACATGAACACTTCAATTCCATAAATAGATAAGCTTACTTAATGAACCTAAGTGCATTTCATGTAAGAGTAATATTGCATGCTGCTTGCTACGTCATACTTGCTACAAGTTCTTTGTGATGTCCTATATGATAGGTCAAACTAGCTTTTGGTGATGGTCTGTACGATTTCTTAGTGATGGGTTGTATGATTTCTTAGCAAAGTTGTTAAGTTTTCTTATTATGGGATGTGTTTGAACTAAGTATACTTGAGTCTTCTCGTCACAAACTACTTGGCATGCATTATGTTTCATTTGCACCTCATGCATACATTTGCATTCGTCGCACTCATGGTTGCACTATGTCATGCATACAACCTGTACCATATGCATGCATTCTCTTGCACTCACTTGCATATTGTACCATGCATATAGATCCTGCGAACGAAGGGCAAACGCAGGAGCAGCCGCTGATCAATCAGCCAGACGAAGAGCCCCTGCACCAAGAGTTAGTTTCTCCTCAACCTGAAGACGGAGGGTCGCTGATTATATCCGTCCCTGTTTCAAAGGGTTTCATGGGGCAAAGCCTCTCAACTCGGCAAACTAACTTAGATTAGTTTGTTGGTTTTCATACGAACAATCAAAGGTAGACAGGACCATACTACACCCAGCAAACATCTTATGTCTTAATGATTAGTCATATGCATTAGGAGTTGTTTGAAACCAACTGCATTAGACATCCTGGCCGCCCTGGCCCAAGCTCCTATGAATAGAGTTCGTAGGACGAGTATGCCTAGAAATGCTAGGTGCGAGTAGACACGAGTGAGCACTGTCACTCATCGCGTAGGTGATTTTTCAAATCTCAGAAATCTTACTATGATGGAACTTTATTATACTGTTACTGATATTAAACGGAGATTCGGGCGGAGCATAAGTTTACTTTTCGTGGTATGCGCTATTGTTATTGGGGTCCGTCCGCGTCGCATAAGGCCCGTCCGCTGTTCGTCTGCTGATTGGCATAACATTGCTAGAGTGCTTATTCAGGACATGGGCCTGGCGAAAGTCTTACTTGTGCCATCCGAAGATCAGAGACGGACTCCTACTGTGACACCTTAGGGAGCTTGTAGTCGAGGGAGGGCTGACCCGGTGTGACCGAGGTATCGCTCCTAAGTCGGCACAATCTGGGAACAACGGAAGGATTGAATCGAACTTGGGATGGGACAAGTGGAGATGGGGGAAGTATTTGTGGGAACGCCGGGGGTTAGTAAGCATATGCCATCCTGGTACTTCTAGTTATTCCCGGAAATATAAAAATCGATTCGAATCGCTGATGCTCACAAGGTGTGAGAGTGCCAAATATCACTGTCGAGCAACGTAGTAACAATTTAAATACCTTATGCTTTTATTCATGTTTTTCACTACAACATGCTTGGATGTGTATGATATACTATTATGCAAGTTACTGATGGGTACTCATGCTTACTTTCATGCAAGTATTTACTTTATGCTATAAATGATCCTCATAGTTAATGGATAGCAGTTGTCAAATCCTGCTATCTTATGTCAACATGGCCTCGTAAAAAAAATCAATGGCTAAGGACCACATGATTAGTAAGCAAGCTTTGCGTCAGCCGTAAGCCCCGTCCATTAAGTCCTACTGAGTAATTAGTACTCAGGGTTTGCCTCCACTTTTGGATTACAGGTACTGATGACATCTGGACAACTGTGTTGAAGGTGGTAGTACCGGTGGGCTCGGTGCTACACGCCTCGTTCGTCTCTACGTGAAGACTGCTTAAGTATCATGTTTCTGCTGCGAGATGTTTTTAAAACTCTTCCATTATATATAGTTTTGCAAACTCTTCCGCAATATTTGAACATGTATTTGATTTCATATATTTGGTTTGTAAATTAAGTCTATTACTCTCTATTTCAACTGCCTATGATGATGTAATTGTTGTGGCTCTTTCGAGAGTCAAATGTGTTTGATGTCGGTTCCTCTGGGAATGGTGTTATCGAGAGCCCGAGGCACTCTCGACGGACTACCGGGTTTAGTCTGGCCTAAGTGCACTGCGAGCCAGAGGTGGCAGGAGTGTTTAGTCTAGATTAAGCAGGGCGGTTCCGCCACAGTACCCACGGTCCAAAAGATCTTGGACTTGTCGCTAAATTTCCTTAGTCTCCTCAGGGTTGGTCCTATAAGCAGCTCGTTTTGGCAAACTCGCTCCAGGTATCAAATCAATTTGGTGTTCAATCCCCCGAATATGTGGCAGCCCTGGAGGTATCTCAGTGGGAAAAACATCCGCATACTCCTGCAAAAGGTTAGTGACCGCAGGAGGCAAAGTATGGTGCATATCTTCCAAAGAAAACAAGGCACCTTTGCATATGAAAGAATGGCACATAGCAGCAGTATTAATTTCAGCAAGGTCATTTTTTGTAGCAAGTAAGACAGGGTTCTTCAATCTGATTTGATTTGCTACATGCTGAATTTCAGATTTATCATCATTGGTTTTCCTATCACTTGCAAGCCTCTCTTTATCAAACTTAATAATTTCAGCAGGTGTCAAAGGTAGTAGAGTAATTTTCTTTCCCTTATGCATGAAGGTATATTTATTACTTCTACCGCGGTGAAGTGCATCAGTGTCATATTCCCATGGATGACCCAATAAAAGATAGCAAGCTTGCATTGGCATCACATCACAATCAACAAAATCAGCATATGCACCAATGGAAAAATGGACCTGACGTGTTTGTGTTACCTTAGCTTTGCCGGAATCATTTAGCCACTGAATATGGTATGGGTGTGGGTGAGGCCGTGTGGTCAAGCCAAGCTTCTTGACCAAATCTGTACTCACCAAGTTGTTGCAGCTCCCGGAATCAATGATGACGCGTGCTCGTCGGTTGTTGATGATGAATAAAAATTTGAACAAGTTGTGGTGTTGCTGCTGTTCGGCTTTCTCCATCTGTGCACTGAGAACACGCTGCACAATGATGGCATGAGCAGCAGCAGAATCATCGGCCCCATAGGTGCCCTCATCATCAACATCGTCGTCGTCGTCTGCAACGGCATCTTCATCCTCAACGTCGGAGGCGCTGATGTAGCCCCCGCAATCAGTAGCAACGTATGCCCATTTGCTAGGGCATTCCCTCTGGACATGGCCAATCCCTTGGCACTTATGGCAGCGAATCTCTATTGATTTACGGCCTGTGGAAGCAATGGAGGAGGAGCTCCTGGCAGGCATAGGCTGCGGCAATACCTTGCTGCCCGTGGCACGTGCGGAAGGTGCTGTTATCGCTGGTCGTGAGGTTGTCGAAGGAGGTGGTGCAGCCGGTCGAAAGGTGGAGGTAGGTGCTGTCCTCGCTTGTCCTGTCGACGTCCAAGACGTGAAGGAATTGCCGGCGTTGCTCTTGGTCCTTGATTGGCGTCCCTGCAACTCCTTCTCTGCTGACATGGCAAGATGAAACAAACGATTGACAGTAGAAAATTCTTTATAGTCAACAATGTCCTGAATTTTCCGCCATAGCCCACCATAAAAATGACAAATTTTATCCTTAGTTTCTTCTTTAACCCCACAACGAATCATACCCTTTTGCAATTCAGCATAATATTCCTGAACGATCATGTCTCCCTGTTCTAAGCGTTGTAGTTTCTTACACAAATCTCATTTATAAGAGGAAGGAACGAACCATTCATGCATAGCCTCTTTTAATCTATCCCATGTATCAGGTTGTAAGCGAAGGCTACCTAATTCAGTCCACCAAATAATAGCAAAATATTTGAACTCACTAGTGGCTTGCCTAACCCGATGTTGTTCAGGAACCAGATGGGAATTAAATTTTTGCTCAACGGTCATTTTCCAATTCAAATAAGCCTCGGCATCATAAGCTCCAGAAAAAGAAGGGATGGTGAATTTTACCTTGGCGAAGGGATAATCATTGCTGCTATAGTTACCTCCCTTCTTACCTCCCATACCTTTCTTATTGCGGCGAAAACGGTTACATAGTCGACGTTGCAACTCAGTCTCATCTTCAAAATCTTCGTCTTCGTCTTCAAAATCTTGGTCCTTGTCGTCTTGGTCCTTGTCGTTGTCGTTGTTTTTGTTGTTATCATTGACAACGCTCTTGGTGGAGGAGTGTTTGTTGGCACTTTCTTCAAGACGCTGTTTTTCAATGGCATCCACCCTCTGCGTAAGGGAGGATACGGTTCGAGCCAAAGTGTCACGAGACTTGTTGGTTGCCTTATTTCCCTCTGTGATCGTTGCATTGATCTTGGCTAGCATGTCTACCAATTCAGAATGAAGAACACACTCTGAAAAGTCAATGTCATCATCCTTGTCGCCCTTATCGCCCTTCTTGCCACCTGCCCTGGTTAGCGTAGAAAAACAACAAGAAAGACAACCAGCACAAGTATTATGAACCCTATGACTACTAGGTAGGTGGGTCTCACGCTCTCAAGCAAACTTATCAAGTTCTTACCCGATTCTTACCAACACAGCAAAGGACGGTGCAACCGGTGGCTGGTTCGTGACACCGTGAGGGCGTGATGAAGCGATTGCAAGGGCCAACACCTGTGCTGATCAGGAGATAAAATCTGTGGAGCTGTAGGAAGGCTGTATGTATGTATTAGTGGGACACAATTCAGTAATAGATAGTAATGCTGAATAAATGTCCAAAAGACTGCCCTAGTTGCTAGTCTAAATGTGTCCTTGTTCTAGTTATGGTATGAAGTAATGGAAAACGTAGGACAAACAAGCACAACACCACGTCAAACACACCTTTGCTTCCTGTTTTGCACTCTTTTCCTTTTCTTTTTCACACTGTTCTTTTTTTGCTCCCTTTTTTCACTCTTTTTTTCACTATTTCTTTTAACTCACACACACACCAGGAAGTGTCACACAAAATTTCAGAACAAACGGACACAAGACGTGGTTTGTGGAACAGAATCTGTGACAGGAAGCACATTTTACACCAAGGTGCAGAAACTTCAGGGCTCGATATCTCGGTCTTCCCGGACGATTTTCACAAAAGTAATTTTGCCGAACCTGGCAAACCAGGGACAACGAGATCCGAAATTTTCTGCAGGTTTCCAAAATGTATATTTCTGCCCTGTTTTGAGTTCCGAGCGAAAAGTTACGGCCGTTTTACTGAAGGACACTGAAATAGGGTTTTCTAAGTGTGACACCTCTTCGAAAACAAGGATGTATGGCATGGTTATGGATGATAAGGGTCGATGGTGGACGTATGTGGCTAGTGGATGAGAGTAGGGAAGGCAGAGGGTGGCGAAATAGGGTTTGGATGAGGGAAACCCTAACACACAGCGGCGACGAGAACCCTAACTCGACTAGGACTTGAACGGCAATTTGGATCGGTGTAGGATATGAGATGCAGCGGAGATGGAACACAACTAAAACAAAAACACTATCTAAACCAGCAACACGACTCGACCTTGGACACAAACTCAGAATTACGGACTCTGAAACCGAAATTGTGCAAAGGCTAACGTCGTGGTTATAGGTATGGATTTTTTTGGCTTTTTCGTGGACTGTGGAACGAAACAAAACTAATCTATTAAGGATAACTGCAGGCAAATCTGACGGTAAACCTTACTCTGAATACCACTTGATGGGGACTAGGGGGTTCCCGATCTTCCGTCAGGTGGAGGGTAAGTCGATTTGGCGGCACGAGACACTCATGATCCGGCTCCCGATCGGCACGATCAAGACCCCTGCAATCGCAGCACCATGCGTCCTTTGGTTATCAACCGTGCGCTGCCCAGTTGACCTCGCCACGAAGGCTAATCCCTACCAGTGATTCGAGAACACAAGCAAGAACAAGAAAGATGCAACGAAAATTGCTGATGAATGATTAAGTTCACAAGTGGGGTCTCACAAAGAGCCAGAGTAATATCCAAACGGCGGCACTGTTCGATGACAGAAACAACTAAGCAAAACTCAAACCCTAACTTGGGCAGCGGCTAAGGTTTTTATAGACCTGAGGGTCGCCCAAGGACCCCTAGATGCAAACTAAGAAGACTCTCACACGATACATGGCCCAATGGCCCAAGTGGGGACGCGCAGCACCGTGGACAGATTATGTCCACCAACTTTCAACGTGATTTCCTGTCGACTCAAAACTCCAATAGGCCTGAAACCAGCGGCATTGGAAAGCTTATGTTTTTATCTTTCCAGGAATATGTGGATTGCTGAAAACAGAGCCCGTTTGTGGCCTGGGCGATGATTTTAGTGCAGGCTGCTCCTAGAGACCGAGGGGGCCTACTCCGAGATGTATTGGGCCTCCAACTTGACTTGGACACCCCCCTTGCTTTCCTCCGCAGATCCTATAAAACTTCCGGAAGGACAAAACCTCTTGTATCTTGTGATGTTTAAGATTCGTGCAGCGGGTATTAATGGCTGTGATCGTACAAGGAGTAGACACATAGCAAACCATGGAGGCACAGACTGCATGCGCGTGAGCCGTGAGCCTGTGACTTCCTGGAGGCGCAGATGGCTGTTGTTTAGTGGCAGTACATGTGCGCTACCAGATTGGAGGTAGGATGGCATACATCTACATCTTTAAACTGGACTTTTCTCTTAAACTATGTAGCCACTTGAAAATCTGTTTCAACCATGATATTCGTTACAATTAATGCAACAAAATGTCATCCAATAATATTTTATTTCAACATTTCAATATAGTTAGTTCAACATTTTTATTATGTTGTTTCAACATTTGCAACATAATATTTTAACATTTTTAAAAGATGTTGAGTTAGATTTTTCATAGTGTTAGATAGTTTTTTCAGAGTGTTGAATCGGTTGGATAAGAATGTTGAATATCATATCACAATAGTTAGACTTTAAAAACAAAACAATATAAAAATAATAAATGACCACTCTCCTGAAAGTTGCAGGTTTCTCATTGCGCAGGGCCAGACGTTGTTGTGTGCTGAATGGGCCGTTTGCTGCTGGGCTTTCATGGACCGCGCGGTTATTCTGCTTGCTGGATTAAAGACATGAGGGCTAATTATCTTCCACAAGATACATAGGAAGCCCCGCTTTCCTCCTCGCCCTTGCTGGTTCTCATGTCCTTCATGTTCCTCTTCTAAGTTCCTAAATAAAATATAATCAATAGTAACATTAGGTAGAATACTATCCTCACAAGTGTATAAACTAGAACTTAAGAACGAGCTCACCTGTTGATTTAATTGTCGTGCTCGGGCTCTTGTGAGAGGACCATGCATCACAACTGAAGGAGTGTCGTTCGTGAGCATAGGAGAGATGTCCTTATCACGGAACATAGCGCTTCTTTTTGCACATGGCATAGAGGCACTTAAGATCTTCATTCAGTGAACAGCGCACTTCATTACGCGGAAAGACAGCAAGAGCGACCCAACGGGCTAGAAGCCTTAGAGTGGGGTTATGGATTTTTGTGCTACTATGCTTGAGGACCGAAAGAGCGACCTAGAGGGGGGGTTTGAATAGGTCGACACCTAAAACCTATGACCCCCAAAACCCTATCTTCTCACCCGTGTAGGATCACGTAGCTAGGACAAGCTACCAACCCTAAGACACGTCGAGGAAAGCACTACGGAAGCACTACACAGCACCCACTCAAACGCCGAGAGAAAATGACGCAAAACGAGCCTAGAACCGCCCTGGCCAGAAGCCACCGGACAGTCCAGTGGAGCACCCACCGGGCGGTATAGTGAGCTGCCAGACGATAAAAACTGAGAGCCTGAAACTCCACCTGAGTACCCACCAGACGATATAGCCTAAGCCACCGGACGGTAAAGGCACCCACCGGACGATATGGGCTGAGAGCTTGACTTTCTAGCAGCACCGCCGGACAGTCCAGTGGCTCACCGCCGGACAGTCCGGTGGCTGCTAAAAGCCTTGGGAGGCCGAGCCTCATGAACTCTGCCCGGGCTAAACCCTAGGCCACCGGACAGTCCGGTGCCTCACCACCGGATAGTCCGGTGGTATTGAACGGGGCAGCCCGAGTGAAGAAAACAGCCCGAGAATCCTCAAAATCGATCCAAATCTTGATCAAATGGACTCCACACTTCACCAAACTTTGCAGAGACTTAGTCTAGGCCATGGAGGAACAAATCTCAAGAGATCAAGGCAAAATCCTTTGAATTCCTCCATGACTTTAACTATTCCCCGAAGTGAAGTCCACTTGCCAAGAACGAAAGAGGAGGGGCTGCTCATGGATTCAAATATTGGGCACCAAAACTACAATCGAAACCACATCCTTGCAGTCCAAAACACCGGCAATAGAAAGATCTTGCTCTTGCCCAAAACCAAACACTCCAAAAGGCAAGAAAACGAAGATCAAAAGCCAATAAAGAGAGGGGCAAAGAGGAGCACACAAGGGGCTGCACGAAATCCATCAATTGAGAGCCTCAAAGTGGTCTTAGATCTAGATTACAAGATGAATCACGTTCACCAAGCAGCCACCCTCATCCGACCCACTTTTTATGGAGGCTAGATCACTCAAACCTCACTAATCCATGATGCTCTTGCTTGGGAACCTAAAACCTAGGGTTTTCTAAGCCCTAAGCACAATTCAACCAGCCAAGAGGGTTGACCTAAGGCAGCCAACTCCTTATTTATACTACATGAATCAATTTATGCTGTTTTGCAAACAACCCCCTAGGATACAGACTCAATTACACTAAAACGCCTGTAGAGGCCAGAAAAGACGCTGGAAACTCAGATGAACGACCATGATGGAGTCCTTGATCTTGTTTGGCTCGAGGTAATCTCCCGATGTCCTCCACGTGGTTAGTAGCTCATCCCTTTGGATAACTACCGGTTTTGGGACACCGGCAACCAGCCCCTGGTTTTGACGATGGAACCAGGAAACGATCTTGGGCCTCAGTTTTGACGCTCGAACCGGAAAACGATTGTTGGGCCTCCACTTGAGTAATTTTACGGCTCACGACACCGTCCCGTACCCACGGTCACACTTGTGGGCCGAGCCTAACTTGGGCCTCCACCCAAGCTACCTGCCAGTCCACTCGGCAGGGCTTTTGTCACGCCAAGTCCACTCTAGCGCCGCCTCTCAGTCAACTCAAGAGGGCTTCTCCTCTAGGTAACACTTAGGAGGTGCTTGCTCGTCCATCAGCAAGTCTTCGGTGTTGGCAAGCACTTATCACAGCTAGAACGAAAGACCAGACTCGGTACACTTGAGTTCCTTAATGCTTCCCCTTTTTATACTCCCCACAGATTTCTATCCAAAAGTTCTCATGTTGTACCCGGTAGGTTCTTCTGCTAAGGAGTGGTTTGAGTGAAGAACTCTTGTCAAGACAAAGAGTCATCAGGAACTCCTATGTAAGAAGGGCGGATCCTTCCTCCGTGATGTTCGCGAACTCTGACCATCCCACGTAGTCGAACGCCTGCGTAAACGGGTCCAACATACCTATGGCGATGAGGAAGAAGGCGTCAAAGAACCTTGTCCACCCAAAAATTTGGTGGTGAGGTTCGCCAGCTTCTGCGCTTCTTCGTCTCTTTGTATGTGGATGTCTTGTAGGGTTAGAAGTTGGCGTTGTGGTTGAGCTTGTGCAGATGTAGCTTCATCCTGCTCCTGGTGGCTTCGGGCACCGCTGATCGACATCTTGTCGAACACCACGAGAGTCATAGAACTTCCGCTTCAAGAGCGAGAGCACTCATCCGATGAGGATGGGAACTTGAGGTGCAGCCCCTTCCCTGTGTTACTAAGGGCTCTCTTGGTTGTCCTAAAAAATGATGACATCCTGCAAAACACGGACAAGAGAATACCCGAGGGAGACAGAGCAGTTACAAAAATCAGCGTTAGCGGTTAGTCATCCAGAAGTCAGTCGTTCAGAAGTCAGTCTTCCAGAAGTTAGTCGTCCTTGTGGGGCAGAGCCTCCACGAACCGTTCAACGAAACGAGAGTGTAGCACTTATTTTATTTGACAGAACTTTGGCTAAGTGCTGGAATTAAAAAATAAGTGCTTAAAATAAGATTAAGAGGGTGATTAGAGGGAGAAAGGGAGTGCTCACGCTGCTGAGCGGTGCAAGGAGCAAGTGCATGCATGCACTCGTATTTATAGGCGCGCGAGGGAGCAAGCAGGCAGGCCGGGCGGCTCGAGTAGGGCGTCGGCCGGCCTAGTGCCTAGGCCTGTAGGGTGGTGGGTGCGCACAGAGGGAGATGGGACATGAACGGTGCCAGGAGGAGGCGGGCGACGTCGGCAGGGGCCGGGCGACTCAGTGCTCTTGGCACTTCGCGTCTTGGTGTGCGGAATAGAAGGAGCAGGGGGCACCAGGGGGCTGAGCGGCTCGTGGTGCTCACCTGGTTTGGCAGGGAGTGGAAGGTGGGGCCGGCTGGCCCTAGGTGGGGTCGGGCGGCCTCCAAAATATATATTTTTTCAAATTTTGAGAATAAGGATAAATAAACTTATGCAAAAACTTGAATTTAAACATGCAGTGGTGAAATTTCAAAGGTGTTCATATGGAAGAAAGTAAACACGCGAAGTTAAAGATGCAGCGGATGGTAATGCCAGTTTACCTCTGGCGAGGTTAAGTCATACCTTTGGGATGGAGTCAACATTTGATGGAGACTTAGCGGCCGTCTGTGCTGCAACTTTTGCTCGCCAAACCTTTTTGGTTGCCACGGCCTTTTGCTTCTTAGTTTTTTTCTGCTTTTCTTCTAGCTTGGCCTTTGGCGTTTGTTCTTCTTTCTTCTGCCATTCTTTGGATGTGCTCATTGTTGTGGCGGCAACCCTGGTAGCAGGAGTCTTGCCTTCTGCTTCCTTTGTCGGTGACTTGGCCATCGAGGCACATTTCTGTGACTCGGCTCTGCGATCGGCTTTGAGCTTGTGGGCGTCTCCATCGTACATGAGCTTTTCCATGGCTACGAGGAGAGAATCCATCTTCAACATGCTTGGCGAAAGCTCGACCTTTTCTCTGGGGGTCTCCCGAGATGCTTGACACTTGAATTTGAAAGTTTTTACCTGTCAGCACTGTTCCACCTTCAGCTTGAAGGCGAACGTCTCCCATCTGCCATTGATGTTGAAGTGAACTTGTCCAGCTCCAATGTCAATGTTGGCCTCAGCGGTGCTTAGAAACGGTCACGAAGGATGAGCAGCATTTTGCTATCTCTCTCCATATCCAGCCCAAAAAAATCCACCGGGATGACGAAGTTCCGGATTTTAACCGGGATATATTCGTTAATCCCGACGGGGTAGCGAATCGACTGATCCGCTAGCTGCAGGCACATAGCAGTAGGGGCAAGTGTAGCAAGCATGAGTTTGTCAAAGACTACCTTGGGCATGATGCTCACACTTGCTCCCAGATCACAGAGAGCTTGATCAAAGTTCTGGGTCCCGATTGAGCACGAGATGGTAGGGTTCCCAGGATCCTGTTTCTTTTTCGACAGCTGTTGAGTATAGCAGTGCTACACTCTTCTGTGAGGTACACAACTTCGGTGGATGGCAGCAGATTTTTGTTAATGAGGATGTCCTTCAGGTACTTGGCATACGTGGGTACCTGCATTGCATCTAGCAATGGAATATTGACATATAATTTCTTAATCACCTCAACAAATTTGCGGAACTGGTCGTCGACTGGTCTTCTTCTGCCTTTGAGGAAAAGGGAGCGCGTTAGTTTCATAGAACTCGTCCGGAGTTGACTTCGGTGCTACCTTCACCGGTCGTGGTTCACGGACCACTTCTTCTGCCTCCTTTAGTGCGGCCTGCTTTTCCTGTTCCTTCCCTGCAGTTCTAGGATGTGGGGCTCTTGTGTGGACCTTCCACCCCTAGTGGTTATAGCATTTATGTGCTCCTTTGGGGGTGGCTCGGGCTGTCTCGGAAGCTTCCCCGAAGTCGAACTAGGCAAAGCATTGGCAAGCTGGGCTATCTATGTTTCTAGCATTTTATTAAAGCTCAGCTGGTTCTTCATGGCACTATTAAGAGTTTCCAATTGCAGCGACAAAGATTCAAGAACCCTATCGTTTGCATGGAATTTTTTACTTATGCTATCGTTCCCAGCTTTTTGATTGAAAGGATTCTTGTTAAACTGCTGAGAACTACCAGAAGACGTACCTTGACCAGTGAAAGGTAAGTTGGGTCATGAATTCCAACCTAGTTGAGGACAAGCCCCGTTGTTGAAGCTATTATTGTTGATGTAGTTGACGTCCTCCGATCCATTTTCGGGGCAGCTGTTCCCCGTATGGCCGGTATTCCCGCAATGCTTGCAAGTCATGCAAGAATCCAGTGCCTGGACTGACACAGCTTCGGGAGTGCCCTCCACCTTCTTGAGCAGGAGGTTCATTTTGACGGCGAGCATGTCAGAGCCGTCAATATGGTGGACTCCACAGGGGTTATTATTTGCCCTCTCCTCTCTCCATCCTTGGTTGCTTGCCATCTTCTCAATGAGAGTGCAGGCAGTAGCAAAGCTCAGGGATAGGAAGGATCCTCCAGCGGCTGCGTTGAGATGTTCTTGTGCGGACCGATGTAGCCCGTGGAAGAAGTTTTGGATTATCAGCCACTGTTCCATACTGTGGTGGGGACAGGCGACGATGTACTCTTGAAGTCTCTCCCATGCCTCCGCCACTGACTCATCAGGGAGCTGCTTGAAGTTTGAGATTCGGTTCCTTAGTGAGCTTGTCTTCCCCAAGGGGAACTACTTTGCAAGGAAGGCATTGGAGCATGCCTCCCATGTCGCCAAGAATGTGCAGTTCAGATAGAAACCACTGTTTCGCCTTTCCCATTAGTGAAAATGGGAAAAAGCGCAATCGAGCAGCATCGGCAGTTGCACCCTTGAAGGTGAAACTGCTGCATATCTCCAGGAACTGCTGGAGATGGCTATTTGCATCCTCCAATGCCAATCCACAGAATGGATTAGCGTGGACCATATGGATGACACCTGGCTTGAGCTCAAATCCTTCTCCAACTTGTACATCGGGCCTAGTGGGGATGTTGTTGCTGGATGGGACGGATAACTCAAGGATGGTCTTCTCAGGCATAGCCATGGTTGACGTCGGTTGCTTTGTGCTTGTGGATCCAAATTCTAGTGTTAATGGCACTGGCCTCTAGCCGTGGATTGCCTTCTAACGGACTCTCCTTCTAAGCAGTGACTCTGGATTGTTGTGAAAGTTTGCCGATAGGTCGAAACCAGTCATACACCTCTTTGTCACCCAACAATAAAGTAGACAGAGGCAAATGAGCCCGCTAAGAAATAGTGGTATGTTATCAAGTTATAAAGTACCTAGGTTCGAACAAATCAAACTTTTATTGCCAATTGCTTCCCTGGCAACGACACCAGAAAAAGCTTGTTGCTGTCTCTTAGCGTAACAGATTTTACTCTGCAATCGCATGGAGATTCGCTGTAGCTTTTTCACCTAGAGTATTACAGGTATCATAAAAATCCACAGGGATGCAAGGGCTAATAGGTGGAATGATATGTCGAACTTCAAGCAGTAGCTTAGATAAACTCCCAACTATTCTTACAATGGGGGTAAGACAACCAAGATTAGTGTATGGTGGGAAGAGTAAACAGGGACCAAAGAAGTAAACAACTAGGTAGTTGCCTGGGAGGACAACGAGTGAGATTAAGATATCCAAACTCTATTTCTTAACCGCTTCAAAGGATTATTCGCGGTTGAACTAAGTTAACAAAACAATAACTAGGGTCTTGTGTCGAGCGAAATTCCAAACTACACCGGGGAGGCCAGGGGGTGGATAGGATGCCAACCGAACGGCAACTGGCTAACACCTATGGGCTTACTGAACGACAGGATTGGAATACTGAGACCTATAAAGCTGTCACCTAGAGAGGCTACCAACCATAGCTGTGTGGGTAAGATGGCACGCTAAACTAGAGTTCAAGTGAGAACTTGAACTCTAAAGTTCTTCCTTGATCAGAGGGCGAGAACTAGCTTAATCTTAGATCAAAGCCTAAGACAAGCTTATACCGGCAAGTCTAGCAAGATATAGATAACTTAAGAACAACACAAACCTAAGCCTTGGTCTAGTATGCAAGAAGGTACACCACACTAGGCAAGTGTAAGAAATAAAGTAAAGTATAACTCAAAGGATAGATCAATGATGTATATTATACTGGAGTAGTAAGAGTACAAAAGATAGAAAGATACAAGAGCTTTACCAAGACTCGAAGCTAACTCCAGAATCCCTAAGGCAAAGACTCAGACTCAACTCTAATTCCTAGGACTAACCTAGTGCTACTCTACTAACCAATGGTATGAACTACTCAACTTCCACACTTCACAAGTGAGGACTAGGGAGGTATTTATAGCTACTAAGGTCAGTGTGGCGGTTGGAGAGGCGGTTACAAGCCAGGTGGCTCCTAGTGGGGCCGGGTGGCTCCAGGTGGGGTCGAGCGGCTCCACCCTGGGCCAGGCAGCTCGGGTAGCCATTTGATCCACCGCCTCCTATCATCCAATGGTCCACATTGCCTCCCTAAGTCAGTTGTTGTAACATCCCGAAAATTAGGCCCCAAAAATTTTTCTCCTAACCTCCATCTGCTGATGCAACAACAGCAGTTGGAAAACGTAGCCGCTCCCCGCTTCCAGAAGCATGCCTAACCTACTCAAGTAGGGGTTTTCACCCTATTTAAGTGGGGTAGTCACCCTTCTGTTAGCACTGGTGTAGGATAATCCAGACCCCTGAGGTATGCAGAACCTTCGACTATGGACGGGTTACCCGGATTATACCACCATCTAGAGAGCAGAAAGTGCCTTGCCGAATTTCTGCCGCCCTCTAGAGAAACCCCACCTGAGGCTGCCAGGCGATGGTTCAACCTTCCAAGTTCATGAAGTGAAGGAGATAGAAATATCTCTTTTGTATGCGGAAGGCTTGTACAACGACTCCCCCTAGAGAAGAAATGAGAAATGAAAATGGGGATCTCGTAATTTGTTGAAGTTCCACGTGCCATTCCGTGTAGGAAATCAGGTCTCTATTGTAAAACTAACATAGCCGAAGTAAAGCTATCCCTGTAAACCTTGTAAGCCGAATCTCGAGGACGAGATTCATTTTAGGTGGGGTAGATCTATAACATCCGGAAAATTAGGCCCCAAAAATTTTTCTCCTAACCTCTCCCTAATTCAAAATCATTTTTCGAAAAACTTGCTTGCTTGTTTGTCGTGGGTGTTAATGTGAGTTCAACAAAAATCTCTACACATCCCACAAATAATCTCTCCAAATATCCTACAAGCGCCTACACCAAATTCTCCATAAAATCCTCTCCAAAATTTCCTACAAAAATCCCAAACCAAAATCAGAAATGGAAAGGGAGAAAACCCAACCCTCTCCTTGGGCCACCATCCCCACCATCCGGCCCACCTCCCTCTTGCCCGCCTCGACTGACCCCCCGAGCCACTCAGGCGTCGTTCGTCGTGAGCACCGGCAATTCTAGCACCCCCTCCCCGGTGCAGTGCAGCGTGCAGCCCCGCCAAGCCGTCCCGCTCTGCCTCGCCGCGCGCCTCACCGCTGCCAAATTCCCCCACCTTGCTTCACCAAAACCCAATCCGGGCAAGCGCGAGCCACACCTCACTACTCATCGCCATCCCCGCACCTCGCCGTCCCCCTCCCTCACCACTGAGCCGCCGCCGCGCGAGCGCCTCTCGCCGCTAACATGCACCGAAGCCACCCCACCGCGGATACCCTACCCCCGGCCCCTAATCCCCTTGCCCCACCGCGTCACCGAGTTCGGCACCCTGACCTGGTGCTCGTGGAGGTGCCCTCGTTGCCGGAACCATGCCCGACGACGAGAACCACCGACGAGGTCGCCTCAAACCGTCGCCGTTCGGTTCACCCCAACCCAGGCCGACCTCCGTCACCCTTTCCCCGACGCCGTTACCCGCCCCTGCCACTGCAAAGTGGGCCTGGAGCCCACGGCGTTACCCGCGCTGCTGCATGGGCGAGCCCATTAGGCCGCGCCGTGAGCGGGTCGAGCCAGGCCGAAAGCCAACCCTGGCCCAGGTTGATTTCCCTCGGGCCAGATTCATGAAATCCGCCAGAAAAAGTCTGTTCTCCACCCTTGAACTTTCCACAAAGTCTAATTCCACCCATTTGCCACTAAATGCTCCATATCTTCTCCGTTTGAACTCCGATTTAGGTGATTCTTGCGCCTAAATTCATCTAAAATCAAGCTCTACCCATCCACATACCCTAAATAGTCTTTTCCTCTGGCCAGAAGACGTCGCCATGCCACCATGACACGTCCTACGCCCAGTCAGTGCTTCACACTGGTCCCACATAAGTTTGTGTGCCTGGTGTGATGCCGTTGGCCTCCTACTCTCTAACAACTCAAAAGATCCTTGCTTTGATCCTTCCAATTCCAATTCAGATGATGATGATACCGAAAATCATCCGAATATTGATTCTATTTCACAAAAACCTTCCCCCACCCCAACATCATCACAGATCGCCTCCCCTTCGGCATTGCCGTCCTCGCATCATCGTTCTACCACCCCTACCATGGCGACTCCATAACTATTGTTACCGAGCCCGCCAGCTCGCCCGAAAGCTCGGTACACCCCAACCACTTGCAATGATACCGCTAGTAAGAACCCAGATAATCCTTGTCTTCTCCATCTAAACTCCAACTCGCCAAATACTCGTTGAGCTCATATTGTACCTCGATGTGTTGTGTGTTTTCTTGTTAGTGCACGTAGAAGAGTCCGATCGTCCCAGTTCTCGGAACATCCGACGCGGCAACCATAGAACTCATGATGCCCGAACATCAACCGCTTCATGTTCAAGTTGAAAGGCAAGCCCACTGGAATCCCCACTTGATGCATAAAATTCCTATGTCTCGCTTGCTAAGGTAACCCCACAAATATACAGCCACCTAAGCCTATATTAGATGTAGTGCGCATAGGTGGGAACGCTCATTAATTATATCTATCATAATCTTGATATTAAGTTGGGATTATGGTTGTGGAACTTGATGGGTTATGGGATGAGGATATGTGTGCGTGTGTGTTTTTGAAATAAAATGGGGAAGAACCCCGGCAAACGACCCACGGGTCGGGATACGCCATTTAAGGGCAGGGTATGAACGGTAACTTAGCAACCCGCGGTAACCCATGTCCCGGGAGTCATGGAGATGATCGGGTAGGTGGATGCTTGCGGTGTCCAGCAATGGAAAGTCGAAATGGTTCTAGCTAGGCTCTGTAAGGACCGCGTTGATTTTCATCTTGCCTAACTTTTTAGTACAACCACTCGCTCTGTATGCGGTATTGGCTAGGCCCGAGCCAGAGTGGATAGCCTAGTAGCTTCTGTGTTGGTGCACAAGGGGCAAGGGAATGGGTTGTGTGCCGACAGGGTGTCGAGGGACACTAGGGTGGGGCTCAGATGCCCGAACCCCTAAAGTACTGCTAGGTGATGAAACAAAGGCAACGACTTAGTTTGGAATTCAGATGCTTATTCAGCGGTAAGCAGTCGCTAAGTCCAACTTGCGGGAATTATTACAACTCTGGCCAGTAGTAAAACCTATTCGAATAGTCCGAGTCCACTGGAATGGATGAGTTACGGCTTGGTTCTTCAATTAGCACTTTTCATAAACTAAAAATGGTGGGAATTGGTTTGGTTTTGGGTTTGGAACAAAGTGGTTTTTGGGTAGATGCTAAGCTACAGGGGTAGAACCCTGTGGAAAGTGTGATGGGTGGAAAGTCATTGGCCATGTGAACCGGCAAGTCTAGTGGCAGCCCTTTTTGAGAAAAACCCTATTTTCTGAATGACTAAAACTTGTTAGACTTGCTCAAACCCTGCATACAAAATGCTTTTATGCAAAACTTTCTAAGCTCCAGATATGACTTGCACGTAGATATAGCTATACCCCTACTCACCTTTGCTTTGTTGATGTTTTTCCAGTGGAGATGATAAAGTTACCATATATGGAAGCGATTAGGTCTACGACCTACTTCCCAACCGTGATGTGTGGAAGTTTGGGCCTGTGTTTTATATTCCGCTCCTTGGATTCAGGGTTGCGCCCCTTTGTTGTCCGACTCGTTGGGTGGATCTGTATCATTCTGATGTAAGAATGTGATTACTAAACCTTGGGATGGTAATAAAGCACATTTTGGTCCCATTATGGAAACTGGGGTGCTTCAGTTGCATGGCAGGTATGGCGATTACAAGTATGTTTTCCCTTCAACTGTTGATCTTCACTTGTGTTTCTTCCTTAGCCACAGGATTGAAGTGCTCAGGATCGCTGACTTCACCAATCCAAGTGTTGGATCAATGACATGGCAAGCCTTCCGGTTGATTGCATGCGGCTTGTGTGGATTCCACCTCATAGTTGTGTTGACACGTCATTCTTGAGCATGCAAGTTGTAGGACCGAGACGTGCGACTAGAGGGGGGTGAACAGGAGCACTAAGAAACTCAAACTCACAACCCCTAGTGCAGACTGACACACTTCACACAACAAACACTAGACACTGTCCACTGAAAGGAAACGTGTCTAGCAAGCACTTGGTGTCGCCCACTGAACAGGAACACACCAAGCGAGCGGAAGGACAAGACTCAACGATCACGAGATCGCAAGTCAAGCGAAACAACGATTCACGCACTAGCGTCTTGCCCGCCACTCAATGCACCTAAATGCGCCTCAATGGTTCACAGCAAGTTGAGAGTATGGGCAGCAGCAAGGAACACTAAAAGCGAGGTTGAAGCAAAGAACCGATCAGCAAAACACTGTGATGCCCCCGGCGTCTCAAAAGCCTTAACCCACGGTTCGAGACAAGCTAGTGTTGAATTAGGACTTAATGATGCTTAGAGAGTAACGAAGACTAGATGGAGGAGTCACTAAGTCAAAAAAATTTCTAGGAAAATACAAAACTTTAAGTGGTTTGGTTGTTTAAGTCACCACCCACAAACTTTTATACAAAGCACCAAATACAAAAGTCTTAGTTTGGGACGTTACCTTCGACTTTGATATTATAACCATCTTTAAAATCATATGTTATGAGGGTTAAAAGTCGAGACCAAATCAAACCAGAAATTCTTTGAAAGGTGCCAATCGTGATCGTGACCAAATTTGGACCCTAATGAAACTTTTAGATTCATTAAGCAACTGAGCTTAGCTCCATTATCAAAGTTGTCGTACATACCGTGAACTACACTTTTGTTACACTGATCATAGTCCAAAAACTATCATCTACTTATTTCAAATTGAACCTAAATGTCTCTTGAAGTCAGCCCAAGTCAGTCTACGCTTAGAAATATTCTCAAGTCTGAATTTTCAGCTCGTCCCAAACTTGAATCTAAAATTACTTTTGATTTCACTATAGTACTTAAAAATCTTCCTTTCTATGAAATGAAATTGAACTTATCATCTTCCAAATGCATCAGACCTTGAAGAGATTAGGCTCCATTTGAGTATCCAAAAGTTTGAAACAAAAAAGACTCTACATAAATTGAAGCAGCAGCTTTACCAAACCTTCAGCAATGTTTGTGCTTTTAATTCAAAATATGTGCTGATCCAAGCAAAACTTTATATACCAAACTTGTATATAATTCTATTAGGAAAAACTTTGGTAATTGGAATGTTGACATGCACTGTGATTTGGATTGTGTTTTGGGTCTTCTTATGTAAACCAGTGAATTCTGTCAAAACCTGACCAATGTGGTAATTTCAAATTTGCTTTAGTCTACAGCCAAAATATTGCAAAACTCTATTTGAACAAGTTATAGATCTTGAAATTCTAAGCAACATTGTTAAAAGGCATCTTGGGTGAAAGTGCATAGAAAATAGACTTTTGGAACTTCTAAACAGAAGGGTTTCGTGGTCAACCTCAGGTCAGCGGGCTAAATTCAAATTTAAACCATATTTCTACATAAAACATGGTGCCAAGCCTTTTGACAAAATTGTGGAGTTTGAAGAGTAAAACAATTCTTCCAATTGAAGTTTTGTCAAATTCGGCTTCTAAATAGTTTAAATAGGCAATTTACAAACAGGGCTCCACCTGGTCAAACTCCAGTTTTCTATTTCGGGGTTTTATTTCGTCTTTTGTGTCAATGACAGGCGGGTCCCACCCGTAAGGACCATGGGATTCCCGCTCACGCGGTTGGAATGTGCCGGGCCAGTGGGTCCCACCTTCTATGGCTTCCATGAACTCGGTGTAGGACCGAGACGTGCGACTAGAGGGGGGTGAATAGGAGCACTTGAAAAACTCAAACTCCCAAAGTGTGCTCTCACGAAAACACACGCACACCCGATACCATCCATTGAACAGATACGTATCGGGTGGAAAGCGGAAGTACTTGAATTAACGCCCAACGAAACGGACGTAAGACGAGCAACCAAACTACACCTAAACGAACAAACACACTACAACTAGACGAACACACACAACACCTAAAACTACACCTTTCTAATGTGCAGAGTTGCGTAGCATAGACAAGCTACCAACCCTAGGACACATTGAGAACCCCTAAATGGAAACACACTAAAGCACGCAACAAAACAAGCGAACACAACAAAGCACAAACAAAACGAGACAAGCTACAAAGCTTGCAAGTGTCGCACACTAGCCACTCAACACACCGAAGCGTGCCTCACTTAAGATCAGTGAGTGAAGAGTATGGGCATGCAGTGGTTGACACAAAACAAGTTTGAAGCAAACAACAACACTTCAAAAGACCAAAGAAATCAAGAAAAACAAACCCCAAAGCAAGCGGAGCAAAGAACACGCAAAAACAGCCCCAAACACACTAGACCGGACAATACTCTCTCAACCAAAAGAACTGATCGGACAAACCTAAAGAAAAGGGCTGAAACGGCCCTAAAAACCTACAGACTGGACAATAGTAAGTCTATAGATCGGACAATCCTAAGTATAGGGTTCGGACAAACCTAAGGACAAACAATTAGTACTGTCAGTTCTCCAAAAAAACTGCGCGTAGAAAACAGCCCGACACCACAACGAAAAACGGCAAAAACGGGGTCAAATCTCAACGAAACTTCACGAAAATTTGCATGAACAATCCTAAGGACCTTCCCTAGTAAATCACAAAAGATCAGCTCCAAAAGATCAAGGGATGCACGGGAATTGCAAATCTCGTGAGGTAGGTGAGTTGACTCCGAAAAACCAAGAAATGGGAAGAACGGCACTTGCTCGTGGTTGGATGATTCTAGCACTTGGCTAGTGAGATGCACCACGTCCTAGCAAGGCAAAAAACTAGCAAAAGAAAGGTCTCATCCTTGGACAACGCAAAACGAGCCAAAATCCAAGAAACGGGACCAAAAATGAGACTAGAAAGGGGGCAAAGAGGGAGGAACGAGATTGCTGCTCAAGACATGGAATTTCTCAACAAGGAACCTTGAATTAATCACGAAATTCAGGTTACAAGAGTTCCCTAGAGCCTACATCACTTCATCCTCCCACTAATGACAAGATTAGACTAAACTAGGCACTCATCTCCTAGCTAATCACCTCTATTTCTTCTCTTTGGACCTTGGCTGCTAGGGTTAGGAAATCCTAGGGTTTGTGGCTGCCAAGATGAGCTCCAAGGGAGCCTCTCAAGTCTATTTATACCCTAGGCCCTAAACGACACAATTAAATTAAGACCCCTACTCTAAAAATGTCTGGAGGGGTTCAAACCGAAAAGATACAATCGGACGACTACGATGACGGCTTGATCTTCTTCTTCTCCACGCCTCGCTTGGATGTGCGCCACGTAACCAGTAGTCCGGAAACTTCCCCCGTTTTTGAAGTCAGAAACCGGAAAACTTTATTCTGCGGGCTTTCTGGGCCGGGTCTTAGCCCAATCTTCTATCTTGGCGAGTCAGAGCCCAACCCACCAAGTCATCTGAACTTGGGTGGCGGTTTTGAGCCGAAGCCGCCAAAGCCTCCCTCGCACGTCTTCGCGCCATGCACTCGGGTTGGAGCACCACGGTGGCACCCGGCTTCTCCAGTCCATCGGAGTCGCCTCGCGGTCCATCGGAGGACTTACACCACCGTTGCCGAACCGCCCCTCCGTGTACCGAGCTTCCATGGCCGACCGACGCCGAGAATTGCCTCCGGTCCATTGGAGGGCTTTTGCCTCAGTCCATCGAGGTCTTCATCATCTACTCTAGTCCATCGGAGGGCCTCTAGTCCATCGGAGGGCTTGAGCTCGTTGACAATCACTCATCACACCAGGAGAGCAATGAGGCCGGTCCATTGGCTCTCATTCGGTCCAACGAACCTCTTCTCATTTCCCCTACCAGGCCCACCTGTCATACGCTCACGGTCTACGGACCCAGTCCACGCGCTGCTCACCTTTCCTCTCTCCTCCTCCTGCTCGCGCACGCGGCGGACGAGCTCTGCTCGCGCCGCGCCATGACCGGCCGACCAAGGCCACCTCGACCCCGACCCAGACCCCGACCCCGGCTTCAAGAGGACGCCACCCCTCCGTCTCTGCCGCGCCCGCCCCTGCCTCTTCCTCTCCCTCTCCCAATCACTACGACCCGGGTGCCTCTCGTTCCCTGTGTTCCTCGGCCGCCGCCATTGACGCACGCTCAGAGCTTGAGCTCCTAGCATTCCTCTGCTCCCCGAGCCACTACACCGCACCGCCATGCCACTCCTCGCCGCCCTCCACTCCACCGGTTCATCTAGGCCTAGGCTTCTAGTTTCGCTTCACCACCCCGCATTCCACCGCCGAAGGTCGCTGTCCTCTCCTCACCGTCGCCGGGCCTCCTCCGCCTCTCCCTGTTGCTCTGGCAGTCCCAGCGCCTTCTCGTCCCCGCGCTGGCCTTCCCCGTCCACCTCTCCACCACTTGCCCTAAGTCTAGACCGACGACACCGCTCCACCCCGCCACCGACCGCCTCCGAACCTCGGCACCCCACCACGACCGTTGCCAGCCTCGTCCAAGCTCTCTCCGTCGACCAAGTTAGGAGGGCAAAGACCCTCGGCCCCTCCTCTCTCCCTTCGGCCGCCGTCACGGAGCCACCAAGGTCCGCAGGGCCGGTTCCCGCCAGCACCACCGCCGGACTCCCTCCCTAGCGGGAGGAAGAAGATGACTCAGGGGTTTTGCAATTTAGCCCCCGCGGTTTCGGCATTTTGGTGTGGTTATAATGTGCACTATTGAACGAGTCTTTCAGATCTTGCATTGAAGCCCCTGGATCTATCACTAATCACGTGTAGGTCCCTGGATCTATGATTTTCACCATTTAAATGTATTGTTTTCGGCTGAAACTTTGAAAAATCAAAACAAATCAAAGAAAAAAATCCTAAAAAGGCAAACTTAGATGCATTGTACTCCTATTTAGTAGATCTACAGAATGGCTTAGATGTGGGTCCATGAAATGACCTTTTTGACCCTGGTGTGTTGCATGCATGTTAAAACTAGATAAATGTTAAAAGTGGTATAAATGATCTCCAAAAATTATGAAACTTGATCAGTAGCTTTGTTAGGGTATATAGACACTATATAAATTTTGGTAGCCCCAGCACTGCTTGGTTGATTGCTGTTTTGTCCTCGTGCATGAGTTTTATGTATTTCATTAACATGGAAAATACTTGCCACATGAAGTATGCTCCAAATGGTAAACCAAAATTTCTGGGCACTCCTTATGATATATGTAAGTCACCGTTGAAGTTTGAGGCTATGCATGTTGAGTTTGTGTAGTGATTTGAAAATGACAAGTAATGACTTGATTAACAAAATAATAGGAAAAAGAGGTTCTAGAGTGCAAGAATAAATACATAAAAAATATGGTGGTATGCTGATGGTGTATAGGTTCCAGAAAATATTTCTGTGGAATTTGTGAGGACTGTTTTGGTGTGCAATTGAATTAGACCATATTAATTATATGGAAAATAGATGTCCTATCAAACTATGGATATTTCACTTGTTGATTTTTGTACATGTTGTTTATGTCCTGTGTTGTTTACTAAGTAAATTTCAAGACAAGAAACTTATCCTATAAATTATGAAAAATCCGAGAAGCTATAGGGCTGATAACTTGCTGGAATTTTCATAATTAATTTATAACTCCTATGTGGCTGGAATTTTGGCATTAGCATAGTGTACTACAATTCTACATGTCATAAAAATCTGAGCTCATTCGGGGTTGTCTAACTGCATTAACTTAGATGGGCACTTTTATTCATAAAATGAGCATGTATATCGATTTCATGTGTAGGTGTTTGTTTACAAATGGTATTATTGCGAATGTGGCCGATTCTTGCTGAATAATATCTACTATCCTCCAGATCACACTGGATTAAGAAGTTATTTACTTACTCACGTAAACTACCTTAAGTCAATATAGGGTTTAAATGCATTAAATAAAAGTATAGTGCATGATATATCTAGTGAATAATTCCTCTGAATGCATGAAGAATATGATTTTTACTTGTTAGCCGTTGAATGGAAATAAACACCACCCCAACTATCTCAGTGTTCTAAAATATAACGCTTGCTTTTATCGAATCACATCATTAACATGTTGTCAATATAATAAATAGCTCGTATATGGGTGATCTTATGATTGTGTATTGGTTCCTTGTCCTTTGGACTACTCTCCGTTTAAGTAGTTTATCAATCACCTTTCTGCATGTCCATGAAATGATTGATTATGTGTATAATTTATCTCCATGCACCTTCTGCATCGCATCAATGCACGCCGTTCATATAGAAACGCTTATTGCAGATACGTGATAAAAAAGTAAATGCGTGGAGCTACATCAAACAACGGTGTCCAGAAGATCAACTAAGCCCCAAGTACGACCTGGAGGGCCCATCAGTCGTGTTTGGAAGGAGGAGTTGTCCAAGGGATCAAGGGGTTGCCTGGGGCGAAACCTCACAACCCAGCAAACTAACATTAGCATAGTTTGTTGGCTCTCTTAAAGCAAATCAAAGGTAGGCAGGACCATGCTTTTCCTAGCAAACATATTATGGTTGATAATTACGCATCTGCATTAGGAGTTGTTTAAAACCAATTGCATTAGACTCATTGGCCGCCCTGGCCCTAGCACATACAATAGAGTATATAGGACAAGTATGCCTAGTAATACTAGGTACGAGTAGACACGAGTGCATGGAGTCACTCGTCGCGTAGGTGATCTTTCAAAGATTTCAAAAATCTCACCATTTTGGAAGTTACTATTATGGTTATGAACGAAATGGAGATCGGGCGGAGATATGTGTATACAAGAAAAATAAATGATGATGATGAGTATATGAATGGTTGGTGGACTCCGCCCGAGTCACATAAGGCCCGTTCGCTGTTCGCCTGCTGATCGGCATAACATTGCTAGAGTGCTTATCCGGGATAATGGACCGGTGAAAATCTTACTTGTGCCATCCGAAGAACAGAGACACGTCCCTACCCACTGGTTGAGAGGAAGGTGGCCCGAGGGAGCTTGGTACTCATGGTGGGGAGACCAAGATGTCGGCAGGCTCATCATGGGAGCACAACCCGGGGGTCAGGCGGGAGTGAATCGAACTTGGGATAGGATAAGTGGAGATGGGGGCTATATGTGGGAACGTGATGGCTAGTAAGCATATACCCCTGGCATGATAGTTATTCCCGGGAATATAAAAATTGATTCGAATCGCTGATGCTCACCAGGTGTGAGAATGTCAAATATCGCACAGGGGCAACGTAGTAACTACTTGAATACATATTGCTTATTATTCATGTTTTCAAATACCACGTGCTTGTATTACATATTTACATTCCTGCAAATTATTATGATTATGTTGATACATGCAAATGACGGAACGTGTACATTATGGTTAACTCATCACTGTTTAACAATCAATGGCTAAGGATCCACTTATTAGTAAGCAAGCTTTGCGTCAGCCGCAAGCCATTCCATTAAGTCCTACTGAGTAATTAGTACTCAGGGTTTGCGCCCACTTTTGGAGCGCAGGTACCGTTGACATCTAGATAAATGCTTGGAGGAGGGTAGTACCGGTGGGCTCGGTGCTGCTCATCTTGTTCATCAATACATGAAGACTACTACTTAAGTAATTTGTTTCTGCTGCGAGATGTTTTTGAAATCGCTTCCGCTATATTTTGAACATTGTATTTGACTACATATATTCGAATTATAAACTAACTCTATCTACCCTCTGTTTCAACTGCCTGTGATGATGTAATTGTTGTGGCTCCTTCGAGAGTCAGATGTGTGTGACGTCGGTTCCTCTGGATTTGGTGTTATCGAGGGTCGAAGGACTCCCGACGGACTACCGGGTTTAGTTCAGCCTAAGTGCACTGCGAGCCAAAGGTGGCAGGTGTGCTTAGCCTAGATTAAGCAGGGCGGTTCTGCCACAAACACCAACCAAAACCAAACAGCCAGCAACATGCCGGATAGTCCGGTGTACCTCACCGGACAGTCCGGTAAAAACCGGATAGTCCGGTGACCGGCACAGGATAGTCCGGTGAAGGCTGGACCGAGGGCTGGAGCCGGATTGTCCGGTGCACGCCGTCGGATTATCCGATGGAGGACTGGATAGTCCGGTGGTTGCATCGGATAGTCTGGTAAAACCCTGGAACTTGAGTTCCCAAACCTAAATCCTGACCAAGCCTTGTCCAATCCTCACGAAAATTGACGCAGGTTATCTGGGCACTATTCCAAAGCTATTCCCAAAAGATCCATGGAAAAAGATCAAGGGATTAGCAAAAATTTCAGAGGCAAGCCTTGGGCAAGAAAAGGGGAAATCTCAAATTCGACTTGATCGTGGCAAACCTACAGGTTTGAGATGATATAAATCATAATCTCCACGTCCTTGCAAGTCCAAAACACCAAAAGAAGAGGGGAAAACTCGTAGGCAAAGCAAAGCACCAAAAGCCTTTGAGAATTCACCCAAAAACCAAACTAGAGAGGGGGAAGGGAGAGGGCTGCACACAAGCACTCCAATTTCAGAGGAATATTGCTGGATTAATCACGAAATTGAGTTCATACAAATATTCCTACAGCCTACCACCCTTCATCCTCCCTCTTGATGTGAAGAGCCCTAGCTAGGGGACTCAAAACCTAGCCTCAAGCTCTCCTTTCTCTCTTTGGCACATGGCTGTATGGAAACTAAGCCTAAGGTTTTCTAATGGTGGAAGAGTCACCTAAATGACTAGCCACTTAGGTATATATAGCCTAGGCCTAACGACACCATTTAACACTAAGACCCCTACTCTAGAAAGCCAGGAAGGGGCTGAAATGAAAATGATACAATCGGACGACTACGATGACGACGCTTTGATCTTCTTCTCCACACCTCGCTTGGATGTACGCCACGTAGCCAGTAGTTCGGAAGCTTCCCTTGGTTTTGAATTCAGAAACCGAGAAACTTGATTCTACGGGCTTCCCAATCTTCTATCTTGGCGAGTCGGAGCCCAACCCACCAAGTCATTTGAACTTGGGTGGCGGTTTTGAGCCGAAGCCGCCAAAGCCTCCCTCGCATGTCTTCGCGCCATGCACTCGGGTTGGAGCACCACGGTGGCACCCGGATTCTCTAGTCCATCGGAGGGCTTACACCACCGTTGCCGAACCGCCCCTCCATGTACCGAGCTTCCATGGCCGACCGATGCCGAGCATTGCCTCCGGTCCATTGGAGGGCTTTTGCCTCAGTCCATCGAGGTCTTCATCATCTACCTCCGGTCCATCGGAGGGCTTGAGCTCATTGACAATCACTCATCACACCAGGAGAGCAATAAGGCCGGTCCATTGGCTCTCAATCTCCCACTTGATGAGTGCATTGTCGACACCTTCAACCTGTAACCTGAAATAGAACAAAGACAACAGAAAAGAGTAAAACTGAAAAAGAAAGAAAGAAAGAAGAAGGTTGCTCAAAATGCCCAAGAACCAAATACAAGCAAAGAAACAGGGCACAATGAGACAACAAAAGAAAACAAAGCATCAACTCCTCAAGACAGAGCCAAAAGGCTCAACGCACCGATGCAAAGAGCATGCTAAAAGCTCAAACTCCCCCTGAAATGCATCCTCACAAATGCAAAATAAATGCAAAGCTCCCCCTCAACTAAATCTCTCCCGAGTCCTCCCCCTATGTCCAAACTTCTCAATTCTCCCAAATTTCTCCCCCTTGTTGACAATGGACACATCAAGGGTTCATAGGACTCCCCTTGAACTAGACAACTCCCCCTCAAAATATGCCATGAGATGCAGAGAGTGTACCAGAAAGATCTCAGAAGGGATGGAAAGCTAGTATTCACAAGTTCTAGCATACAGGGCAAGTGAGCGCAAGGAAGCATGCAACAAGCTCAAATGAATCTATCTTACACATATCAAGGGCTAGCATGTTTTTCAGGATAGTTTAAAAGAAAGAATCACCAGCATGAATATCACCTAGCAAGATAGGCATGAACAACAAGATGCTAGCATTGCATACAAGGTGTGCTATTCTCAACCAAAGCATACATAACCAGCCATAAGCATTTTAGAGACTTGCATATTTCAGATTTAATCACTTGTATTACATGAGCAAGTTCCATATTGTGCCAGGGTTATTTACTTGTCTTTTGCCACTTCTTACCAACCAATGCCAAGCCTAGGTTCAAAGAACCATCAGAAGCTTAAGACAAGGTTTTGGTCATACACAGCCTAGTCCAAGTTCATGCCAAAGTGCAAAGGCAAGCTGTCTCGAACTAGATCAGTGTGACAAGCAAACCCACCTGGATCTTTCTCATTTTAGCACAAGAAACACCACTTGTAAACATTGTAAAGCATATTTCAATTTAAGCAAGGTGTCATAAAAGCTTAGGCATTAACTTAGCAAAGGCATACAACTAGCATATCCAGGTATGAAAAGATAGCATAGCATTCAACACTCCTACATATGCTAGGTAGCCAAGTCAAGTGGTGATCATGTTTTTGATTTTTAGGAAAGCAAAAGACTTAGCTCACAATTAGTATTCAACAGACTCAAGAGAACTTAGCCAACCATGATCAAGCAAGCATCTGTACAATCTAGCACAAGCAAGTACTAACTCATCATTCCAAAAGAGCTCTAGTGCTAGTGAAGTGAAAATGCATATGATACAATGCAATGCATGATACGGTACAATATGCAAAAGAAACAGAGGAATAAAAGCAAGATAAGAGCAGAATCTAAACTACAGAAGGAATAGCACACTATCCCTGACTAAAAGGGATACACACTCCAAGCTCACCTCTCAAGCGCACAAAAGCGTCAAACTCTAGGGGCTTGGTAAAGATATCGGCCAACTGGTTTTGGGTTACTACATGGACTAAGTCAATATCACCTTTCTCATAGTGATCTCTCAGAAAGTGAAACCTCACGTCTATGTGTTTGGTTCTAGAGTGCAAGACGGGGTTCTTAGCTACAGAGATAGCAGAAGTAGAGTCCACTAGAAGAGGGATCCACCCAAACCTAAGGCCAAAATCACTAAGGGTAGCTTTCATCCATAAGAGCTGGGAGCAGCAACTAGCAGCAGCTATATACTCTGCTTCTGTGGTAGATAGGGATACGCTAGCTTGCTTGCGGGAGGACCGAGAGACAAGAGAGGTTCCTAAGAGTTGGCATGTGCCAGATGTTGACTTGTGATCAATCCGGCAGCCAGCATGGTCAGCATCTGAGAACCCTCTAAGAGAAAGAGGAGAACCCAAGGAGTACCAAAGACCAAGCTTAGGAGTGAACTTGAGATACCTGAAGATGCGCTTCACCGCTTGACGGTGAGATGTCCTGGGAAAAGCCTGGTAATGCGCACAAAGGCAAACCGCGAACTGAATGTCCGGCCTGGTCGCCGTGAGGTACAGAAGTGAGCCGATCATCTCTCGAAATTCCTTCTGGTCCACCTCCTCCCCATCTTCATCCGCATCAAGCACCGTGTTTGTACTCATAGGAATTGTCATGGGTTTAGAGTCACCCATGTTAAACTTCTTGAGTATGTCCCTTGTGTACTTGGCTTGATGGACGAAGGTACCCTCAAGGCCTTGCTTGATCTGCAGCCCAAGGAAGAACTGGAGCTCACCCATGAGACTAATCTCAAATTTCCTGCTCATCTGTTCAGCAAAACTAGACACCAAAGATTATGTCATCAACATATATCTGAACTATCAGGGTGTCACCGCCACGACTCAACAAAAACAAGGTCTTGTCTACTGAACCCATCACAAACCCAGACTTGAGCAGGAAACTCTTCAATCTAGCATACCAAGCTCTTGGAGCTTGCGTCAGACCATAAAGGGCTTTCCTCAACTTATACACCCGGTCTGGAAACTTAGCACTCTCAAAGCTAGGAGATTGTCTCACATAAACCTCCTCCTCTATAAACCCATTTAGGAAGGCTGACTTGGCATCCATCTGCTGCAGTTTGAAGGCTTTGGAGGCAGCAAAAGCAAGCAGAATCCTAACGGCTTCCAAACGAGCTATAGAGGCAAATGCCTCCTCATAATCAATCCCCTCCTTCTGATAGAAACCCTGGGCTGCCAATCTCGCTTTGTTCCTCACAACCATCCCATTCTCACCCTGTTTGTTTTTGAAAACCCACTTGGTACCTATAGGGCGACAGTTTGGTGGAGGTTCAACTAAATCGCAGACATTGTTTCTCTCAAAATTCTCCAACTCCTCATGCATGGCGTTCACCCAGTTAGGATTAGATAATGCATGTGACACATCCCGGGGCTCAAAAGAAGCAACATATGCAGAGTGGGAGGAAAAGTCTAGAGAGTTAACCAAAGAGCGTGTGACACGCTGGTGAAGATCTCCAATGATCCTGTGTGGAGGGTGATCCCGCTGGACCTGCCGAGATGGAACAATCTCGGATGTCACCTCCCCTGCATCCTAAGAGGGGCCAGCCTCTGCTTGAGCTGGCTGTCGGGGGAGTGAGGAGGAGCCCGTAGGCAAAGGTCCTCCTTCATCATCAGAGCTTGTAGTAGAGGGGGCAGGAGCTGCAGCCGATGTAGTGGCTCCTGCATCATCAACATCGTCTGCACCTTCCTCATCTTCGAAGATGGGGGTGCCTGTGGCGGAACCGCCCCGCTTGATCCAGTCTAAGCACACCTGCCACCTCTGGCTCGCAGTGCACTTAGGCTGGACCAAACTCGGTAGTCCGTCGAGAGTCCTTCGGCTCTCGATAACACTATTCCAGAGGAACCGACATCATACACATCCGACTCTCGAAGGAGCCACAACAGATACAACATCACAGGCAGTTGAGTACGGTAATAAGAGTTTAGGATTACAAACCAGTTCGCATTTAAATTACAAGTCTCAACATAAAGTCACACGATAGAATGAGTTTTTGAAAGTATCTCGCAGCAGAAATCAAAGTTCATGATAAGCAAAAGACTGGAAACTTCGAAACAACATCGAGACCACCGATGCTGCCTCGCAGCCACATAAGTGCCTCAGCCCTGGTGGGAGTAGACACCCCCGTCTACGCAGGCACAAACGATGAACTCCATACCTGTAATCCAAAAGTGGGGGCAAACCCTGAGTACTAATTACTCAGTAGGAATTAATGGATGAGGCTTACGGCTGATGCGATGCTTGCTTACTAGTCAAGTAAGTCCTTAGCCATTGATTTTAAACAATGTCATGAGTACACAAGAAAGCAGGATTTGACAGCTGCTCTCTCTCATAATGATTAGTTCATAGTGCCAATAATAGAACTTTGCATGAAAGTAAAACATCAAGATATATATAATCAAGCATGTGGTATTTGAAAACATGAATATAATATAAGATATTCAAATAGTTACTACGTTGCCCATCAATGACATGTGGCATTCTCACACCTGGTGAGCATCAGCGATTCGAATCGATTTTTATATTCCCAGGAATAACTATCATGCTAGGGGTATATGCTTACTAGCCATCGCATTCCCAAATATAGCCCCCTTCTCCACTTGTCCCATTCCAAGTTCGATTCACTCCCGCCTAACCCCCGGGTTGTGCCCTCATGACGAGCTTGCCGACATCTCTGTCTCCCCATCATGAGTACAAAGCTCTGCCGAGCCACCTTTCTCTCAACCAGTAGATAGGAACGTGTCTCTGTTCTCTTTATGGCACAAGTAAGGTTTCACCGGACCCATTTCTCAGATAAGCACTTTAGCAATATTATGCCGATCAGCAGGCGGACAGCGAACGGGCCTTATACGACTTGGGCGGAGTCCATTGTGCAACATCATTAAAAGTAAACACTGAATAAAATCTCCGCCCGGTCTCCACTTAAAACTTGAGCAACAATAACTTCCACGGTAGTGAGATTTTCTGAGGTTTTGAAATCACCTATGCGACGAGTGACTCCTCTCACTCGTGTCTACTCGTACCTAGCATTACTAGACATACTCGTCCTATGAACTCTATGTATAGGTGCTAGGGCTAGGGCGGCCGGGAAGTCTAATGCAAAGGGGTTTCAAGCAACTCCTAATGCATATGCGTAACTTAATCATATGGTATTAGCTGGGTTTAAGTATGGTCCTGCCTACCTTCTTCGTCGGGGTTAGTTTCTGCGGTGACGGGGTCGGTGGTCGGCTGCGGGTCCTCCTGCTCATCGTCGGGCTCTGTACTGGGGCAGGTGAATAAAAGACTGTACATATTGCATCACAGTCTTGTTGCCTTGGCGGAGCTCCCTGAACTCGCGTTGCTTTTGTTCCATTAGACTTGC
The DNA here is from genome assembly GCA_022530915.1 of Paspalum notatum. Classification (NCBI taxonomy): domain Eukaryota; kingdom Viridiplantae; phylum Streptophyta; class Magnoliopsida; order Poales; family Poaceae; genus Paspalum; species Paspalum notatum. The sequence continues at coordinate 16,881,127 of CM039691.1, forward strand.
GGGTATGTAGTGTGCCTAGAAAGCCTGACGGAATTCTTGCGAGGTGGGGATGTGGTCTCTCTCTTGTCTGGCAAGGAACGTGGCGTGCCATGCCCCTGCTGGCCCCTGCAGAAGCTGAGCCGCATACCGAGCCTTTTCCGTCTCAGTCAGCTCCGACAGGAGTGTGAACTTTGACTCGATGGTGCTGAGCCAATCATCTGCCGCAAGCGGTTCTGGGCAGGTCGTGAAGATAGGAGGACGCAGTCCCTCGAAGTCTTGGTAGGAGACACCGCGGGGTCGGTGCTCCCATGGTTGTTGTTGACCCTGACCCTGCTGTTCTTCCGCGAGCAGGCGAATCAACTCTGCCTGCTGCACGACCAGGGTAGCTAGCTCTGGCGGTGGCGGGGCCCCCTGCGCTTGTGGTCCCAATCCAGAGCTTTGGCCAGTGCGGGTGTTCACCATCTGCAAGAAGGAGGCTAGTTGTGTTTAGTCGAATAGCTTTTGTGTAACATATACGAATATAAAAGAACCATAGCATCTACGATACATTCTGAATACATGAGAACATGTAAATGGTCAGAATAATTCAATTGCACCCAAGGCGTTAGCTCTCCCCTTGCGGTGTGGAAAATCACGCATACTAACGATACCTGTGCAGTTTCTAAATGCATCATGGCACTTTCTCTATTCGCAACCTTTCCCTGTATCGCCTTCATATAGCTGGTTTGGATAGTGGTGTATAAGTTGATTTGCTAGCCACATTTTAGCTTCCAGCTTTTAAATAGGGATAGTGTCAGTCTTAAGCTTTGAACTGCTTCGATTCAGTGTATCATTAGCGGTTAACCCTTTTAGCAAAGTTGTTCTCTGTTTCGTGCTCTACGACTTTTTTATAGGAATTTTTTAGCAATTTAGCTTGTAAGTTGGTCGAATTTCAGCTTTTTGTCAGGGTATATCACTTTTGTCCAGATTTCTGGTCCGGTACATCTCCTGCTATAACTTTTAAACTGAGCATTTCTAGGAGAAAGTTTATATAGAAAAGTTGTCATACACATCATCCTCTACAACTTTGGTATATATAACTCCCAGCTCAAATCTTCCTCTAAAAGGGTGCAAGGTGTATTTTTCTTTCGGGTGCTGCTGTAGTTCAGAGTACATGCCTAGGAAAAATTCGACCATATCTCCTGATCTGAGCACATTTGGAGAAAGCGCCAATTGACAAACTTGTGTGTCAGAAAGTACTCCACAACTTTGTTATACAACTTAGGAACCAAAACCTCCCAGATTTTGGGATATAATCCAATTTAGCAGCAGTTGTGCGAAATTCCAGATTGCGAGCGGCAACCCAAAACGAGGTGCAAATCCACACTCATACATGCGACACATCTCCAATATCTCAAGGACATCGAACTACTTCAAGAGCCACATAAAGGTTCGAATAACCCTAAAGAGTCTTACTATTACATCATAGGGTGATGGTCGCATCGACCAACCATCAAATATCACATGATAAGGTGTCCATCAACTACTAAAATGGCGTACACAAATGAGCTCTCACATCCTCACCAATGTTTAGTACAGCCATAAATTAAAGTACGGAGCGGAATAATACAAAACATCGCTTTCAACGTGCTACTACTACGAACGTAAGTCGTCATCATCATCCAACTCTCCTCCCTACACTAGACGGCAGAGCGGGCGTCAGACACCGAGGCCTCTCCCTCAACCTCCTCCGGCTCTATAGTCATCGCAGGAGGGTCCTGCTCCATAGGAGCTGGCTGCTCGTGCCCTGCAAGGCGCTACTGAAGCTCACCCACTTGAGCCTCCAACTCCTCCACTCGTGCATGTGTCTCTATGAACCTGTCAAAGAAGAAACGGATCCGGTTCTCTGCACGGAGGTACATCCCGCGTGCCTCGTGGGCATACTCCATGCACGCCGCATAGGGCCGGGCGTCGGGACAGTCCTCGAGCTGCTCGTGGCGACGGTGCCCCTCGTCATGGGTCTCGTCAGTGGGGAGGTAGCGCAAGATCGAATGGCCTGCCTCCTCGTCAGAGCTCAGTGAGGTGAGCGCGATTAACACCGCCTTTTTGTAGGCTTCCTCCTCATTGGCCCCATAGACCGTGATCCTAACCTGGCCCGTGAAAGAGTCTCGTGGAAGGACGACCTGAGCCCAGCAATCCCCTAACAAGAATAAAACATAAAATATGATGCATGATTCGTACTAACCGGTCTCACATCACACACCTTAGGTACATATAGTATAGCTAGCATTATTTCGGTGACATATATGCACGGTACTCCCTAATGCAACTAGTCGTTCTCTATTCGTCTTAAGTTCGCACGTAGTTAGGGTACCTGCAGAAGAATGCATGCTCATACATTACCACCTAGTGTGGCATCCACACGTGACCGCTGCGTGGACAACGTAAAGTAGGCCTTTGCACCTTCTCTCAAAGCCTGACTTTCCACCAGTACTAGGGATTGTCGAGAGAAAGGTGGATCCCCAAACCGAATGTAAGTGTGGTGCGCACGAAAGCATCCAAAGCATGCCCACCACCCTTAAAGAGCTTTTACTACGGGGCATGAATGCAGAGCTTACAACCATTCGCAAATCCCGATAGCATTCCTCCAGTACTGGGGTCTGCTATGGCCAAAAAGCTGCTTCCCAAAGCTCCGAATATGCATATGAGTTATATCTAGTTCAGAATGTTAGCGATGTCACCTAGATACACTAACATCCTTATAGGAGCATGACGTATACTCTCATTTTTGAATTACTTAAAAAGGGGTTTTCGAAAATAGTTTTGTAAACCAAAACTTGATGATATAAGTATTGTCTGTATATGATCGGCTCTGATACCAGCTGTGGCGGAACCGCCCCGCTTAATCCAGTCTAAGTACACTTGCCACCTCTGGCTCGCAGTGTACTTAGGCTGGACCAAACTTGGTAGTCCGTCGAGAGTCCTTCGGCTCTCGATAACACCATTCCAGAGGAACCGACATCATACACATCCGACTTTCGAAGGAGCCACAACAGATACAACATCACAGGCAGATGAATAGAGTAATAAGAGTTTAGGATTACAAACCAGTTCGAATTTAAATTACAAGTCTCAACATAAAGTTACATGATAGAATGAGCTTTTGAAAGTATCTTGATGGGGAATAGGGGTTCCCGATCTTCCGAGAGGTATGGATAATTCGATTTGGGTGGAGACTCGACGTTGACGATCCGGCTTCTAATTAATATGATTCGAACCCTGTAATCACTACACCACCGCTCCGTTGGTTATCAACCACGTGACACGCGCGATTGACCTCGCCAAGAAGGCTTATCCCTGCAAGTGCAATCAAGAACACAAACAAGAACACGAAGAACGCAATCTCAATATTGCATAAGGTGGGGTTTCACAAATCGATACACGAACGGCGAAACTGTTCACGATAGACTAATCTAAGCAAAACCCCTCTAATACAATGACGGCTACTGAATATATACAAAGGAGAGGTGTAGGGGGTGGCCAAGGAGGTGGCCGAGCAACCCTAGGGCGTACAAGGCCTTCGGGCCCAAAAACCGGTCCAGCAGCACCCGGGTAGACTCTGGACGTCATATTGTTTCGACGAATCCCGTCGGCTCGGATCGTATTTTTGTGGGACCACCTAGCTTGGAAAGCTTATCTCCTTAGCTTTCCGTCGATATGTAGAACGTCCAAAAAGGAGTCCGTATGTGGCATGGGCGTCCGTTTTACCGAGGCCTACTCCTGCAGTCCAAACCGGTGACGAGAATAAATTGGGCTTTAACTCGGATTGCGTATGGGACTCCATCTTGGCTTGGCCCTTGGTCATATGAATATTGTACATGTTCTCATCATATCTCGTAGCGGAAATCTAAGTTCATGGTTCATGATAAGCAAAAGACTACAAACTTCGAAACAACATCGAGCCCACTAATGCTGCCTCGCAGCCACATAAATGCCTCAGCCCTAGTAAGAGCAGACACCCCCGCCTACGCAGGCACAAACGATGAACTCCATACCTGTAATCCAAAAGTGAGGGCAAACCCTGAGTACTAATTACTCAGTAGGACTTAATGGATGAGGCTTACGGCTGACGCGATGCTTACTTACTAGTCAAGTAAGTCCTTAGCCATTGATCAAACAATGTCATGAGTACACAAGAAAGCAGGATTTGACAGCTGCTCTCTCTCATAATGATAGTTCATAGGGCCAATAATAGAACTTTGCATGAAAGTAAAACATCAACATATATATAATCAAGCATGTGGTATTTGAAAACATGAATATAATATAAGATATTCAAATAGTTACTACGTTGCCCGTCAATGATATGTGGCATTCTCACACCTGGTGAGCATCAGCGATTCGAATCGATTTTTATATTCCCGAGAATAACTATCATGCCAGGGGTATATGCTTACTAGCCATCGCGTTCCCAAATATAGCCCCTTCTCCACTTGTCCCATACCAAGTTCCATTCACTCCCGCCTGACCCCCGGGTTGTGCCCCCATGACGAGCCTGCCGACATCTCGGTCTCCCCGTCATGAGTACAAAGCTCCACCGGGCCACCTTCTTCTCAACCAGTGGGTAGGAACGTGTCTCTGTTTTGATGATGGCACAAGTAAGGTTTCACCGGGCCCATTTCCCGGATAAGCACTTTAGCAATATTATACCGATCAGCAGGCAGACAGCGAATGGGCCTTATACGACTCGGGCGGAGTCCATTGTGCGACATCATGAAAAGTAAACACTGAATAAAATCTCCGCCCGGTCTCCACTTAAAACTTGAGCAACAGTAACTTCCACGGTAGTGAGATTTTCTGAGGTTTTGAAATCACCTATGTGACGAGTGACTCCTCTCACTCGTGTCTACTCGTACCTAGCATTACTAGGCATACTCGTCCTACGAACTCTATGTATAGGTGCTAGGGCCAGGCCGGCCGGGAAATCTAATGCAAAGGGGTTTCAAGCAACTCCTAATGCATATGCGTAACTTAATCATAAGGTATTAGCTGGGTTGAAGTATGGTTCTGTCTACCTTCTTCATCGGGGTTAGTTTCCGCGGTGACGGGATCAGTGGTCGGCTGCAGGTCCTCCTGTTCGTCCTCGGGCTCTTCGATCAGTGGTTGCTCCTGCCCAACTTGCTCCTCGTCCGTAGAATCTATATGCGATGACATAGTGCATATGAGTGCAAAGGTATGAGATGCAGACACATGGTGAAAGAGAAATAAATATGGTGCACAATCGTTTGATGCAAGACTCAAGTAACCACATTTTCAACTCATTTTATACCCAGGAGATGTGTAAGCCTTACTTTAAGAAATTGCATAACACTTCTTAAGAAATCGTACAACCCATCACCTACACCTAGTTAAATTCATCCTACATAATATCACAGGAAGTTCTTGACAAGCATCGAGGTGGAGCTAATAGTGTGCTACACCCACAAGTCCATATAATGGCCTAGTGTACAAGTTTTACATTTTATTATGACAAAATTCTCAGTTCTGATTCATACTGCTACACTGCCCCAAATGAGCTCAATTATTTATGACATGCAGGTCAATGTTGTGATAAGCTACTGCTAAAATTTCAGCCATAGCCGAGTTATATTTATTTTTCTAAAATTCTTGGAATTTATCAGCCTTTAACTTTCCAGATTTTTCATAATTTGTACGAGTGGAATTTTGTCATGAAATTTATTCAGTGAGCATTACTAAACATAAACAGCAGGTACAAAAATTGGCAAGTGAAATATCATTAGTATTTAACATGCAAGTCAAAACAGTAGTAATAAATTCTACAAAAATACTTTCTGGAACTCCTGCAGCAACCACAAGCTGTCATAATTTCCATAGAATTTTTCTAGCAGTTTAAATGCACTTTTTCCTATTTTTATCTTTTAGCTAGTAGCACTTTGTCATTTTCAAATCAGTGATCAAATCAAACATGCCCAGCCTCAAAATTTACCAGTGAGCTACTCATGCTACGGAGAATACAGGAAAAATACTATGGAGTCCAATATAGCATACTTTTCATGGCAAGCAAGTCACATGCTTCAAAATACTAGAAAACATGGTGAAAATTATAAAACAGCAAGTAGATGCACAAAGCTAGAGCTAACAAAATTCATACAGTGTCTAGATGTGCATGCATGTCTACTGTCCAAATTTCATCTCAAGTGTAGCTCATCTAGTTCCTTTTTCCCATTTTAGTTGATTAAACATGCTCTCCCAAGACCATGGGCAAAACTATACATGCACATATCCACATCATACCTACTGTGTAGAGCATTTTATATGGAGTTCATAGCCACTAAGTTTGTCCATTTTAGATTTTTATTTGATTTTATATGATTTTCCAAAGTTCCAGCCGAAAATAGGAAAAATAAACCAAAAATCTATAGATCCTGGGGCTGGATTGCGATTAATTCAAATCTACGGGGGCTAGCATGCAAGATCTACAAGACTCAGTGAATAGCGCGTGGATTAAACCGTAAATACACCAAAGCCAAGGGGTAGATCTAAAAATCTCCCCCTCGTCTTCCTCCTCGCGCCGGCCCGCGGCCGCGCGGCGCGGTGGATGCGCGCGAGGGCGGCGCTCACCCTGGGTGGGTCGGCGGCGACGGAGAGGGCCCGGGCGAGGCGGCGGAGAGGGTGAACTGGCGGTGAGGACAGCGTGGCGTGACGTCGAGGCGGTGGCGGATCTCGGCACCGGGTGAGGGAACGACGACGAGACTAGGTGGAGGAGGTGCGCGATGGAGTGGCGAGTGTGGTGGTGGTGATCTCGTGGCTCGGGAGGCAGCGGAGTGGGCGGCGCGAGCTCGAGCTTTGAGCTCGGCCGGCAATGGCGGCCCAGGCTTTGAGAGCGAAAGGCGAGGCCGAGAGAGGGTAGAGGGCGAAGGGAAAGGAAGGGGAGAGAGCAGGGGAGCTCCTCCACTTAACGCCGCAGCCGGGGGACCGATCCGCGTTGTCGCGGCGTGACCGTATGCCGGCGGCCATGCGGCGCGCGACGCCCTGGACTGGGTGTCGCCCCTGACACGCGGGCCCCACCTGTCATAGACCCTAACCAAAACCAGCTGCAAATGTGTTTTCTCCCTCTCTGAAATTCGCATTTTTAACCTATTTAGAGCCCGATTTTGAAAAAGTGCCAATTGGATGAAATGTTGTACTCTTTGAGCTCTACAGGTTTGTCAAAAGGTTCGACACCCAACCTAGATCTAAATGGAAATATGATTTGAATTTGAATTTAACTAGCATCCCCCTAATTGAGCAGTGGACCTTTAACGCTTGAGGAATTCAAAAGTCCTATTTCTAAGCAGTTTCCCCCAAAATGCCTTTTGACAATGTTGTTTATAATTGCAAGATCTATATGTCATTCTATTTGAGCTTTGCATAAAAATGGCTGTAGGGTAGAGAAAATTTGAGATTTCAAATCAGGTCAGGTTTGGGTTGGTTTTCTGTGTTGGTGATAAATGACCCTAAACACCTTGTAGACCTCCATATTTGATCAAGCCCTAATTATCAAAGTTGTTCCCCACATTCTTATCTACAACTTTGGTAATATAAGCTTCACTCAGATCTTAATGGAATCAAAGTTAAGACTACAAACATAGAGACAAACAAACATAAACAGGGTTCATCAATTTGCATTCTACCCAAGTATGATCATGCAGTCCATGTATATGCTACGGTATGATGCTTCATGATGCTTCATGATGAAAAATGCATGTATTAATAATAGTTATGCACTTGAGATACCTGGGGCATCACACACGGCGGACTGTCCAACCCTGTATCATGGACAGTCCTCCATTAGGGATAAACCCTGCCTCACCTGCCCTATTTGATCTGTCTGTTATTTATTCCTTGTATATTCTCATGGGGACAGGGGGGTTCCCGATCTTCCATCAGGTGGAGATAACTATCGATTTGACGGAGACACGACACACACGATCTGGCTTCCAATCAACACGATTAAGCCCTGCAATCGCAGCACCACGTCTCCTCTGGTTATCAACCGTGCACACACGATTGACCTCGCCACGAAACACAAGCAAGAACACAGTAGATGCAAACTAAAATTGCGAATCGAAAGATTAAGCTCAGAAGTTGGGGTTTTACAAACCGGAGTATTCTCACACGGCGAAACTGTTCATAATGACAGAATAATCTAAGCAAAACCCATCTACTCTAATGATGGCTACAGAATATATACAAGAGAGAAGGTCAGGGGGCGGCCAAGGGGGTGGCCGAGCAACCCTAGGGAGTACAAGGCCTTCAGGCCCAAAAACAGGTGTTGGACAGATTCTGGTCGTCAACTTGTTTCGACGATTCCCGACGACTCAGGGCGTATTTAGGCATAGGACCACCTGGTTTGGAAAGCTTATCTCCTTAGCTTTCCGTCAATATGTAGAACGTCCAAAACGGAGCTCGTGTGTGGCCTGGGCGTCCGTTTTCGTAAGGCCTGCTCCAGCGGTCCAAACCGGACTCGCGAATAAATAGGATTTCAATGTGGATTGGGTTTTGAACTCTATCTTCGCTTGGGCTTTGGTCGTATGCATATTGGTCATATCCTCATCATATTCTATGAATTGTAACGGAGGCGGTGGAAGTTCCCTAAAGAAACTTGCAGCCAAGTTCAAGAAAAGTGCAACCAAGAGGCCAAGGAGAGATGATGGTGATCAAGACTATGACCCAGATGCTGATTCAGAAGCTCAGTCATCAGAAGAAGGTGATGAAGTATCAATGGAAGCAGAGAATCTTGGGGCAAGGGATGAAGCAATTGATATCACGGGTTGGGCCTTTCCAGAAAATAGGTGGTCAGCTGAGAAATACTCTGCAGTAAGAAACCCCTATCAATATGCTTTGCCTCGTGATACAAATAACCTCTATTTTCACACTCAAGTTCAATTTAATGCCTTTTGGAGTCATGTGAGGAAAACCAGTATTCACGTTCATAAAACCATTGATTGGAACTACATGCTTACTGAACCTGTGATGAGTGATCTGGTTGAAAGGTTTAATCAATGTGGCTTGTATGACTTCCTTGAGAACAGGGTTGATTACAATGAGATGATCATTCGCCAGTTCGATACCACTGCTGAGGTGAATATGGATGCAAGAATCATTGAGTGGATGACTGGAAAAAGAAAGTAAGGCTATTTTTGAGGAATTTGCTATTGCCAACAAACTAAACTATGGGGTCATTTCCAATGGGGATGATTTGCTACATGAAGATGCAATTGAAAATGTTGCACAATACTATGAGCCTCAACGACTGGGGATTCCTACTCTAATTGCCACTACCACTGAGTTACGCCATCATCCTGCTGTTATGAACAAGATAGCTCGTGTGACTATCTTGCCTAAAGGTGGTGGCAGAAACAAAGTTCATGATAAGTTCTGGAATATCATTTCTCATGTAATGAATGGAGAAGTCATGGATGTCACCACCTTCATGATGGATCATGTAATGATCTCGAGGTGGAAAATCAGTGAACCTTGCTTATGCTCCATATATTATGGCATTAATCCTCTAGAAAATAAGGTTCAGAGGTGAACGTAGGTGATTCTGTTGACATCGGAATTTGGCCGACCCTGATAATGGGACAAAATCGGCTTTGGGCTGAGAAGAAGTTTCCAAGGAAGTGACTGTGCGTATCGTAGTGAATAGGCTAGCGGGCCTTGTATCGTAGCATAATGTTTAGTTAAGGAGACCAAGTCGAGTCGGTTAGGGTTTTAGCTTGATTAAGGAAAGGGGCAAGCTTGTCGCCCAAGTCTACGGACTATAAATATGTACCCATACTATTGGAATAAGATTGACGACACATGTTCATCAAGCAGCGGTTGTCTCCACATCCCTTTGGCGCATCGTCGCCCCTAAGCAATTAGGGTTTTCCAAGGTATATCGTCATGCCGCTCTATCATCTCTCTAATAGATGTTGATAGGGCATCGTGGCGTTTTGCCGATAGTTGTTCTTGTACTGAAGCGTTTTTTATGGCAAGATCTACTGGTTATCCCATGCATTGGGTAGATGTGCTTGCATATCGGCTCGTGCACAACTTGCTTTGTGCTAACAATCGTTGTGATGCATGTCTCTGCATTGCACGGTGTTCTTTGTAAGTTTAGCATGATGAAAGCTTTACATCTAGGTTTGATTTGTCCTTAGAGGATATATCTATAGATCATTTCCTGCTAGAAAAGATCCGATGTTCTCTATGCCTAGTTTTATCTTTGCCGATCTCGATAAAGATTTGTCTTGTCATGTTGTATATTTGTCTATTTGTTGGCATAAGTTTTATCTTAAAGCATAATGAGTATTTGGATAGATCTTGATTGTCTAGAGTAGATCTAGATAAGTTTTATTTTCCCTTTACTGCACACTTGTATATTCTATTCTTGGATGTATCATCGGCAAGATAGCAGGGTCATGCGGATGTTGAAGATCCGACGTGGGAAGAGCCGATCCGAGCGATTCGGCTAGTATTTAAGGTTTGCTTTATTTTGTTTGTCTTTGCAGGGGAAACAGGAGATAACCACCACCACCATCACCATCACAACCTTCCTGGCTAAGTCATCAGCCAGGTGGCACGCCCGACCACCACTATCAGACGATCGGTTAACCGCTTAGCCGCTAGTGAGCCGTAGCAAGAAGGAGCGACCCTTGAGAGCCAATGGACCGGCCTCATTGCTCTCCTGGTGTGATGAGTGATTGTCAACGAGCTCAAGCCCTCCGATGGACTGGAGGTAGATGATGAAGACCTCAATGGAATGAGGCAAAAGCCCTCCAATGGACCGGAGGCAATGCTCGGCGTCGGTCGGCCATGGGAGCTCGGTACACGAAGGGGTGGTTCGGCAACGGTGGTGTAAGCCCTCCGATGGATTGCGAGGCGACTCCGATGGACTGGAGAAGCCAGGTGCCACCGTGGTGCTCCAACCCGAGTTCATGGCGCGAAGGCGTGCGATGGAGGTTTTGGCGGCTTCAGCTCAAAACCACCACCCAAGCTGCCCAAGGCTTGGTGAGTTGGGCCACGACTCGCCAAGATAGAGAAGATGGGCCAAGTCCGGCCCAAACGGAGACTTCCTAAAGATTCCCGGTTTCTAACTTCAAAACCAAGGGTGCAAAGGCGGATTAGACTACTGGCCACGTGGAGGACATCCGAAGATTGCGTGGAAGCTAAGAAGATGAAGTCTTCATCGTGGTCGTCCATCCCCGATATTTCGGGTTCTTTTCTGTTTTAGCCCCTCTGGGCGTTTCTACTGTTAGGGGTCTATATGTAAAAATGCCAAAACTGAACCAGTGTATAAATAGCCTAAGAGCTGGTCATTAGAGTGCGACTTGGCTGCTAGGTTTTCATTTCCTTAGGTTAAATTTCGTCCTCAAGCTTTGAGCTCCAAGTTTAGGAGGGTTAGGGTGAGATCTAGCCTCCAAATCAAGAGGGAAGGTGAGGGTGGTTGCTTGGGATGAGATCCTTGGGTGTAATCTGTATCTTGAGACCCTTTTGGGCCATCTAATCCAAGTGAATTCGTGCAGCAATCTTGTGTGCTTCTCCTTTCCCCTTTAGTTTGGTTTTTTGCTTCAATTCTTGGCTTTTAAGGTGTTTGGTTTGGCCAAGGTTGAATCCTTTCTTTCGCTGGTGTTTTGGATTTGCCAGGATGTGGAGATTATGCCCTAGTGCATCTCAAACCTGCAGGTTTGCCACGAGCAAGTCGAACTTGAGTTTTCCCCTCTCTTGTCTAAATATTGCCATCTTCACGAGATTTGAAATTCCTGCTAATCCCATAATCATTTTCGGTTGATTTTCTGGGAAAAGCTTTGGAATAGTATCAGGATAGCGTGTGTAAAATCTCATGAAGTTTGGACAAGATTTAGTCAGGTTTAGGGTTTGAGAGGCTCAAGTTCCAGCCTTTACCGGACAGTTCGGCTCCGTCACCGGACTATCCGGCTCCACCAGACAGCCTGGCAGGCGTCCCTGTCTCGATCCCTACCGGACAGTCCCGCGTGTTCCACCGGACTGTCCGACAGAGCCTGGGAGGTGGCTGTGTAGCTGTTCTCGTTGGAGTTCTTGCCGTTCGGTTTTTGCTTTGTCCTTGCCCGAGTTATTCTCACCACTGGCCCATACTCTTTGCTCTCTATTCTTCAATGAGACGCATTTAGGTGCGGAGTGGCTACATGGGATTCTCTTTTGCAAGAGACGTTGTTTCACTTGACTAGCGATCTTGTGGTCGTTTAGTCTTGTGCTTCCGCTCGCTTGGTGTGTTCCCGTTCACTGGGCGACACCAAATGCTTGCTAGACATGTTTCCTTTCAGTGGACGGTGTCTAGCGTTTGTTGTGTGAAGTGTGTTAGTTTGCACCAGGGGGTTGTGAGTTTGAGTTTTTAAGTGCTCCTATTCACCACCCCCCTCTAGTCGTACGTCTTGGTCCTACAAGTGGTATCAGAGCCGGTTAGATTTCCCATACCTTAACCGGTGAAGAAACCGTAGTGACTATGACTTACTCTGGGAAGATTCCCGTCCTTGGCTCCGATGGCTATCCCTACTAGAAGGGTAAGATGGAGGCGTTCCTTGTTAGCCAAAGTTAGGACATATGGGATGCTACTCAGAGTATGACTTTTGTGGTGCATCCAGTTGCTGAGCGTACTACGCCTGAGATCGTGGCTCAGCATGAGGCCAATGCCAAGGTTGTTAACCTTCTCTTTTTCGGGCTTGGTCCCATGGATTATGAGAGAGTGAGTCACCTCAAGACGGCGCGTGAGATATGATCCCTGCTTAGTGCACACCATGAGGGTACCGCGACCATTAAGGCTAGGCTTGTGGAGACTTACCGGTGCGAATATGAGAATTTCGTCCCGAAGTCGGGAGAGTCAGTAGACGACTTGTTTGGTCGCTTTCAATCGATCATTAACAAGTTGCGTGTCAACTCTGCCCACGCTGAGCTCCCATACATCGATCATCAGCAGGCTGTCAAATTGTTGTATGCTTTGGATAGAAAAGTATGGGAGATCAAGGTGAACTCAATCATTGAGTCGGCAGGGTATGATACGATAGGAGTAGAGGCGCTCTATAGTAAGCTCAAGGCCACAGAAGTAGATTACAAGATGAGGGATTCCCTCGTTTGTACAGGTTCCAAGAGTCTGGCCTTGGCTACCCCCTCTAATGAGTCTGCTACTAACCCCCTGTTACACAACTTCTCGTTTTCTGCTTTGATGTCTGTTACAGAGGAGCAGTTGGCGATGCTTGGGGATGATGAGCTTTGTCTGGTGTCTAGTCACTTTCAGCGCGCCTATGACAACCGGATGAGCAAGAAGAGGGGCGAGAGGCCCAAGTGCTTTGAGTGCGGAGAGGTCAGCCACTTCATCGCCGAGTGCCCCAACAAGAACGCCTACTACAAGAAGGGCAAGAGCTACTCCCGTGACTCCGACAAATACCACTCCGACAAGCCAAGCTTTGACAAGCATCGCTCCGTCAAGCACAGCTTCAGCAAGCGCCCCTTTGGCAAGAAGAACTTTCGGAAGGCCTTCAAGAGCTACCAGAAGGACAACTAGAAGCGGGACAAGGTGTTCTTCGCCGAGATCGGGTTCTGCAGTAGTGGATCTTTTTCCTCTTCATCCTCATCGAGCTCAAGTGATGAGGAGATCACACACAAGAAGGACAAGAGGAACTATCAAAGAGGTCTAGCTGGCTTGAGCTTTGTCTCCACCAAGTCCAAGCGCAAGCACAAGTTCAGGAGGAGCTCGGTTTGCTCCATGGCGCTTGAGGACAAGGAGAACAAGGATGACGGCAGCAACTCCTCTTCTGATGATGAGGTAACTCCTGAGCAAGCTGAAATCCTTGAGATGCTAGAGCAGAACAGCCGAGAGTTGAAAGCCTAGGATAAGATGCTAGAGAAGGCAGCTAAGAAGCTGCAGAAGTTGAAAGTCCAACTTGCTGAGGCTTTAGAGGAGAATGAGAGGTTGAGGAGTGTGAGACCCCAACCCAGTGAGTTTGAGTGCCCTACCTGGGAGTCTTTCATGACGGAGCTTGGTGACCAGAGAGATAGGTATGCCAGGCGGGTAGAGGAGATAGATGGGCTGAAAGTTGAGTTAGGCAAACTCTAGTCCAAGTTAGATGAGCCTACATTGAGTGGAGAGCTTGAGTGTGAGTGTTGCCCTTGTTTAGCTAGAGAGCTAGCTGTGCCGAAGGATAAGTTTGAGGGGTAGCTCAAGGAGCTTGAGGAGCTTAGGGCTAGACCTGCGCTTTTGGGTGCGTGTATGGTCTGGCCTACATTGAGAGGCGAGTTGGAGCAGTTGAGAGCTGACTTTGAGGTGCTTTCAGCACTTTCTGATACTTGTGAGAACTGCCTAACCCTTAGGATGCAGCTAGTGGATAGGGATGCCACCATTAAGAAATTGGAGAAAGCTGCTCCTGTGTTTTCCTCTTTAGATTGTGATACCTGTGCTGCCTAGACAGTAGTTCTAGAAGATCTGAGGTTGCAAGTGTTGTCTTTGCAAGATGACAACTGCAGGTTGAGAGAGGTGCTGAGTTGGGTGTATGCAAGGCAACCCCAACTAGAGATGATTATAGAGAGCACCAAGAGAGCCGAGGGTGACATGAGTAGTTTTGGGTTTGGGGAGTGCAGTACTTCGGGTGTGAAGAGTGCTCCAATTAAGATCAAAACTACTTCTACCTAGCCAGGTGAGACTGTTGATGGGGTTTACCATGAGCCACCCAAGGCTGCCCCAAAGAAGCAGTACTGGACACCCAAGGCTTCTAAGGCTAAGCTGGACAAGATAATAGAGGAAGAGCTTAAGTCCAAGGGCAAGAAGCCAGTCCAGTAGCCTGAGCCACCCAAGGCCACACCACCAAAGCCCAAGTCCCAGCCTAACCCTGTTTCTAGGAGGCCTGTCTACCACTGTGAGTTTTGCCAGCGGAATGGCCACCTAGAGGAGTTTTGCTTCAGGTGGAAGCGGGTTGAGAGACAGGAGAGAGCTTGGGGGAACTGGGATCAGTTCTACCAGGGTGGTAGGCAAGATCCTCCCCACCGCGGTGAGTTGAGAGACCGCTTTGCTGATGGTGAGCGTGGAGGCGCCTTTCAAGCCCGTGCTTCTGGTGGTGAGAGACGCTTTGTCGGTCGAGCTCCTAGCTATTTTCAGCGCGGCAATGGACCTCGTGACCGAGGCTTTGAGAGAGCTTTTGAGGGTTCACGCTTTGAGGGTCGTGGTTACTCCAGTCGTGGTGATTTTTTTGACTGTGCTTACCCCACTTTTGAGTAGATGGCTCGGCATTGGCACAGCAGATTTGGTACTAACCCCAGTGCCGGACCGTTTGCTCACCATCGCTATACTTGACTTTGCAGGATCGAGGCATGGAGGACGTGTGGATCATGGACTCCGATTGCTCTAGGCACATGACAGGGCACCGCAAGTGGTTCTCCAGCCTCAACCCCATAAGCACCAAGGAGTACATCACTTTCGGGGACAATGGTCAAGGTAAAGTGTTGGGTGTTGGTTCTGTTTCGCTCTCTGCTAAGCTTTCCCTGAGGGAAGTTGCTTTTGGCCTGAATCTAGAGTTCAATTTGGTCTCTGTTTTGCAACTTCTCGATGAAGGATTTGAGGTTCATTTTAAGAAGGGTGCGTGCCGCGTTCTTGATGCTGAGGAGACCCTTGTTTGCTCTTTGCTGCCTTTTGGTCAGGTTTTCAGGGTCGACCTCACATATGTTTCTCGCTCTGCGCGTTGTTTGGTTGCTAATCCTTCTGCTGATATATGGAAGTGGCATAGAAGACTTGATCACTTGAGCTTTGATCTGCTAGTTAGGTTGAGTTCAATGGGCCTAATCCGAGGATTGCCCAAATTGAAAGTTGAGAAGGACTTAGTGTGCCACCCCTGTCGTCATGGCAAGATGGTTGCAACTTCTCACACTCCTGTGTCTCAGGTTATCACCTCCTATCCGGGTGAGCTACTCCGTATGGATACAGTAGGTCTTGCTCGGGTAGCATCGGTCAATGGAAAGTGGTATGTGCTTGTTGTTGTGTATGACTTTTTCGCGGTTCTCGTGGGTATTTTGCATGGAGTTTAAGGATGAGGCGTTTGGTTTTGTTTGGGATCTAGTACTGAGGTTGAGAAACGAGAGTCATAAGGCCATGAGGGCTATCCGCAGTGACAATGGCAGTGAATTCAGAAACTCTCGGTTCGAAAACTTCTGTTGTGACCTAGGTCTTGAGCACCAGTTTTCTTCTCTCCACCGCAGAACGGTGTTGTGGAACGCAAGAACCGCACACTCGTTGAGATGGCACAGACAACGATGAGCACAGGACTCTGAGGCGCTTTTGGGCTGAGGTAGTGAATACGGCCTGTTACATTACAAACCAGATCTTCTTGCGAGCTTTCCGTGGGAAGACCTCGTATGAACTTCGTGGTAGGCAGCCCAGCGTCAAGCATTTGCAATCATTTGGCTACAGGTGCTTTGTGCTTAAGAAGGCAGGGCATTTGGACAAGTTTGAGTCTCGCTGTTTGGATGGGATTTTTTTGGGGTATGCTTCTAGTTCTAGGGCTTTTCGTGTGTAGATTTTGGAGGTCAAGCAAGTTGTTGAGACTTGTGAGCTTTCTTTTGATGAGACTATGCCCTGCACAGCCCCTGTTTTTGAGCTTTCAGGTGATGATGAAGAAGGCACCCCCATCTTTGAAGATGAGAAAGGTGCAGATGATGTTGGTGATGCAGGAGCCACTGCACCGGCTGCAGCTCCTGCCCCCTCTGCTACGAGCTCTGATGATGAAGGAGGACCTTTGCCTACGGCCACCTCCTCACTCTCCCGACAGCAAGCTCAAGCAGAGGCTGGCCCCGCTGAGGACGCAGGGGAGGTGACCTCCGACATTGTTCCGTCTCGACATGTCCAGCAGGATCACTCTCCACACAGGATTATTGGAGATCTTCACCAGCGTGTCACACGCTCTTCGGTTAACTCTCTAGCTTTTTTCTCCTACTCTGCATTTGTTGCTTCTTTTGAGCCCTGTGATGTGTCACATGCATTATCTGATCCTAACTGGGTGAACGCCATGCATGAGGAGTTGGAGAACTTTGAGAGAAACCATGTCTGGGACTTAGTTGAACCTCCACCAAACTGCCGTCCTATAGGAACCAAGTGAGTCTTTGTTGGCGTCTCTTAGCCTTAAAAGTTTTTACTCCGCAAGCGCACGGAGACCGCTGTACCTTTTCACCCTGAGTATTCCGAGTATCGTATTTTTATCCACAGGGAAGCGGCAGGCGAGAGAGTATAATTGAATAAACTCAAATCGAATGGACCGTACTTAAATAAATATACCAGCTAATCACTAGATAGGGGTAAATCTGGTAAACAGATAGGTGTATGGTGGAAAGAAGTAAATTAAACTATCTAAGATACACGTAGAAAGGTATAGTTGCCTAGGAGGACAACGAGTGAGATAAAGTTCCCAAACTCTATTCTATTCGGCTGCAAAGACTATGTCGTGGTTAACTAAGAAACTCAAGTAGCAAGTCAGGGTCTCGCGTCGAGCGAACTTCCGGCGCCTCGAGGGGTTAGGGGATAGATAGTAGACCACCGAAGGAGACCCGGCTAACGTCTACGGGCCTACTGAACGAACGGGCTTGGACTACACAAGCACACCACACGCTGTCACCAAGTGGGGCCTTGAGTAACAATAGATCGTCCTTGATCAGAGGAGAGGACCTAACGAGAGCCTGGCGTACAAGTTGGATTATAGCACCGGCAAGAATAACAGGACTTGACCAACTAGGATAACCACAAGTCTAAGCCTAGCAAGTATGCAAGAATAAAGGGTACACCACACTTGCAAGAGATAGAAGTAAAGTAAAATATAACTGAATTATATTGAAGATAAGAGTACAAAAGATACAAGAGCTTTTACCATGGACTCAGAAGAATCTTCGAGAACTCCGAGACAAAGCTCGACTCACTCTAACTCCCAGGACTATCCTAACTACTAAGATGTGCAAAATGACACTTTCTAAGGTAGAATATAGCTCTCAACTTCTCCACCACTTTACAAATGAGCTCTACAAGTCTATTTATAGTCCCCATATGTGAGGGGGGTACTTGTAGGAGGCTTAGGTCGGTGGGAGGCCGAAGTCGGTGGTCGACCGACCTAGGGGGAGGTCGGCCGACCTAGCCCGAGGTCGGGCGACCACCCAATCCACCACCTTTGCATTCCAACGGCTTGATCTTGCGTTCCCATGGCAGTTGGCGGTTAGGACGGTTGTTGCACGTGTAAAATGCCTCCGAGGGTAGGTCGGCCGACCTTGTAGGAGCTCGGGCGACCACGTGTCAGCCTTGCATTGGCCACATTGCTCTTCCCTCGGATTGTTGACGTTATGGATCCGTGACTTGGTGCATTTTCGGCCTTTGGATACATTGGATGCTTGGTCTTGCAGATGGATTTGAGTGCACTTGTGTTTCTTCGTGATGTGGATCGATGAGGTAGCCTTTGGTTCACTTGGGTGGCTAGGCGGTCTGAGCCAGGGTCGGCCAACCCTGCTGGTGGGTCGGGCGAGCAGGCCCCAGGTCGGCCGACCTGGCTAAGTCAGGGTCGGCCTAGCCTTGGTCGGCCGACCTAGGCTTGGGTCGGCCGACCTGGCCACTTTGATCAGTGAGCCCATCTTCGATCCTTGACATGTTTTCAGCTGTTTTATGTGCATTTTGGTACCTGCATCCAAATATTCATACAAAACTAGTGGAACTCATTAGTAGAATTGTTAGTCCATATTTATTCACTTGCATTGCTCCATTTGGTTGGTAATTGACGGTAGATATCGTGAGATTACGACCGTGAATAGTCTTCAAGAACAAACAGGGTGACAATGAGATGGTTGTGAGGAACAAAGCGAGATTGGTAGCCTAGGGTTTCTGTCAGAAGGAGAGGATAGATTATGAGGAGGCCTTTGCCCCTATAGCTTGTTTGGAAGCCATTAGTATTATGCTTGCTTTTGCTGCCTCCAAAGGCTTCAAACTGCAGCAGATGGATGTCAAGTTAGCCTTCCTAAATGGGTTCATAGAGGAGGAAGTTTATGTGAGACAACCTCCTAACTTTGAGAGTGCTAAGTTTCTACACCGGGTGTTTAAGTTGAGGAAAGCCTTTTATGGTTTGAAGCAAGCTCCAGAGCTTGGTATGCTAGGTTGAAGAGTTTCCTGCTCAAGTCTGGGTTTGTGATGGGTTCAGTAGACAAGACCTTGTTTTTGTTGAGTCGTGGCGGTGGCACCCTAATAGTTCAGATATAAGTTGATAACATAATCTTTGGTGGTTCATCTCACGCTTTGGTGTCTAGTTTTGCTGAACAGATGAGCAGGGAATTTGAGATGAGTCTCATGGGTGAGCTCCAGTTCTTCCTCGGGCTGCAGATCAAGCAAGGCCCTGAGGGCACCTTCGTCCATCAAGCCAAGTACACAAGAGACATCCTCAAGAAGTTTGACATGGGTGACTCAAAACCCATGACAACTCCAATGAGTACAAACACAGCGCTTGATGCTGATGAAGATGGGGAGGCAGTGGACCAGAAGGAATTTCGAGGAATGATCGGCT
Organism: Paspalum notatum; assembly: GCA_022530915.1. Taxonomy (NCBI): domain Eukaryota; kingdom Viridiplantae; phylum Streptophyta; class Magnoliopsida; order Poales; family Poaceae; genus Paspalum; species Paspalum notatum. The sequence goes on from CM039691.1 coordinate 16,900,677, forward strand.
CACTTCTGTACCTAACGGCGACCAGACCGGACATTCAGTTCGCGGTTTGCCTTTGTGCGCGTTACCAGGCTTCTCCCAGGACATCTCACCGTCAAGCGGTGAAGCGCATTTTCAGGTATCTAAAGTTCACTCCTGAGCTTGGTCTTTGGTACTCCTCGGGTTCTTCTCTTTCTCTTAGAGAGTTCTCAGATGCTGACCATGCTGGCTGCCAGATTGATCGCAAGTCAACCTCCAGCACATGCCAACTCTTAGGAACCTCTGTTGTCTCTTGGTCCCCTTGCAAGCAAGCTAATGTATCCCTGTCTACCACAGAAGCAGAGTATATAGCTGCTACTAGCTGCTGCTCCCACCTCTTATGGATGAAAGCCACCCTTAGTGATTTTGGCCTTAGGTTTGCGAGGCTCCCTCTTCTAGTGGACTCTACTTCTACTATATCTATAGCTAAGAACCCCGTCTTGCACTCTAGAACCAAACACATAGACGTGAGGTTTCACTTTCTGAGAGATCACTATGAGAAGGGTGATATTGATTTAGTCCATGTTGTAACCCAAAACCAGTGGGCCGATATCATTACCAAGCCCCTAGAGTTCAGCGCTTTTGTGCGCTTGAGAGGTGAGCTTGGAGTGTGTTATCCCTTTTAGTCAGGGATAACCTTAGTAGTTTAGGTTTTGTCTTTGTTTGCTTTTGTTTTTGTTTCTTTTTTATTTCTTTTGCATTCTGTATCATATGATGCATTGCATTGTATCATATGCATTTTCACTTCACTAGCACTAGAGCTCTTTTGGAATGATGAGTTAGTATTTGCTTGTGCTAGATTGTACAGATGCTTGCTTGATCATGTTTGGCTAACCTCTCTTGAGTCTGTTGAATACTTATTGTGAGCTAAGTCTTTTGCTTTACTGAAAATCAAAAACATGATCACCACTTGACTTGGCTACCTAGCATGTGTAGGAGTGTTAAATGCTATGTTATCTTTTCATACTTGGATATGCTAGTTGTATGCATTTGCTAAGTTAATGCCTAAGCTTTTATGACACCTTGCTTAAAGAGAAATCTGAATTACAATGTTTACGAGTGGTGTTTCTTGTGCTGAAATGAGAAAGATCTAGGTGGGTTTGCTTGTCACACTGATCTAGTTCGAGACAGTTTGCTTTTGCACTTTGGCATGAACTTGAACTTGGCTGTGTATGACCAAAATCTTGTCTTAAGCTTCTGATGGTTCATTGAACCTAGGCTTGGCATTGGCTGGTAAAAAGTGGCAAAAGACAAGTAAATAACCCCTGGCATAATATGGAACTTGCTCCTGTAATACAAGTGCTTAAATTTGAAATATGCAAGTCTCTGAAATGCTTATGGCTTGTTGCATATGCCTTGGTTGAGAGTAGCACACCTTGTATGCATTGCTAGCATCTTGCTGTTCATGCATATCTTGCTAGATGCTATTCATGTTGGTGACGCTTTAAAACTACCCTGAAAAACATGCTAGCTCTTGATATATGTAAGATAGATTCATTTGAGCTTGTTGCATGCTTCCTTGCCCTCACTTGCTTTGTATTCTAGGACTTGTGAATACTAGGTTTCCATCCCTTCTGAGCTCTTTCTTGTACACTCCTTGCACTTCATGGCATATTTTGAGGGGGAGTTGTCTAGTTTAGGTGGAGTCCTGTGAACCCTTGATGTGTCCATTGTCAACAAGGGGGAAAAGTATTGGACATAGGGGGAGGACTCAGGAGAGACTTAGTTAAGAGGGAGCTTTGCATTCATTTTACATTTGTGAGCATGCATTTCAGGGGGAGCTGAGCTTTTAGCATGCTCTTTGCATCAGTGCGTTGAGCCTTTTGCCTCTGTCTTGAGGAGTTGATGCTTTGTTTTCATTTGTTATCTCATTGTGCCCTGTTTCTTTGCTTGTATTTGGTTCTTGGGCATTTTCAGCAACATTCTTCTTTCTTTCTTTCTTTCTTTTTTGGTTTTACACTTTTCTCTTGTCTTTGTTCTATTTCAGGTTACAGGTTGAAGGTGTTGACAATGCACTCATCAAGGGGGAGATTGAGAGCCAATGGACCGGCCTCATTGCTCTCTTGGTGTGATGAGTGATTGTTAATGAGCTCAAGCCCTCCGATGGACTGGAGGCCCTCCGGTGGACTGGAGGTAGATGATGAAGACCTCGATGGACTAAGGCAAAAGCTCTCCAATGGACCGGAGGCAATGCTCGGTGTCGGTCGGCCAAGGGAGCTCGGTACACGAAGAGGCGGCTCGGCAATGGTGGTGTAAGCCCTCCGATGGACCGCGAGGCGACTCCAATGGACTGGAGAAGCCGGGTGCCACCATGGTGCTCCAACCCGAGTGCATGGCACGAAGGCGTGCGAGGGTGGCTTTCGCGGCTTCGGCTCAAAACTGCCACCCAATCTACCCAAGGCTTGGTGAGTTGGGCCATGACTCACCAAGATAGAGAAGATGGGCCAGGTCTGGCCCAGATGGAGACTTCCTAAAGTTTCCCGGTTTCTGACTTCAAAACCGAGGGTGCAAAGGTGGATTGGACTACTGGCCACGTGGAGGACATCCAAAGATTGCGTGGAAGCTAAGAAGATAAAGTCTTCATCGTGGTCGTCCGTCCCAGATATTACGGGTTCTTTTCTGTTTTAGTCTCTCTAGGCGTTTCTAGTGTTAGGGGTCTATATGTAAAAATGCCAAAACTGAACCAGTGTATAAATAGCCTAAGAGCTTGTCATTAGAGTGCGACTTGGCTGCTAGGTTTTCATTTCCTTAGGGTAATTTTCGTCCTCAAGCTTTGAGCTCCATGTTTAGGAGGGTTAGAGTGCGATCTAGCCTCCAAATCAAGAGGGAAGGTGAGGGTGGTTGCTTGGGACGAGATCCTTTGGTGTAACATGTATCTTGAGACCCTTTTGGGCCATCTAATCCAAGTGAATTCGTGCAGCAATCTTGTGTGCTTCTCCTTTCCCCTCTAGTTTGGTTTTTGGCTTCAATTCTTGACTTTTGAGGTGTTTGGTTTGGCCAAGGTTGAATCCTTTCTTTTACTGGTGTTTTGGACTTGCCAGGATGCGGAGATTATGCCCTAGTGCATCTCAAACCTGCAGGTTTGCCACGAGCATGTCGAACTTGAGTTTTCCCCTCTCTTGTCCAAATATTGCCATCTTCACGAGATTTGCAATTGCCGCTAACCCCATGATCATTTTCAGTTGATTTTCTGGGAAAAGCTATGGAATAGTGTCAGGATAGCCTGTGTAAAATCTCATGAAGTGTGGACAAGATTTGGTCAGGTTTAAAGTTTGAGAGGCTCAAGTTCTAGCCTCTACCGGACAGTCCGGCTCTGTCACCGGACTATCCTGCTCCACCGGACAATCCGGCGCTGGCCACTGGACAGTCCAGCAGGCGTCCCTGCCTCGGTCCCTACCGGACAGTATGGCAGGCGTCCCTGCCTCGGTCCCTACCGGACAGTCCGGCGTGTTCCACCGGACTGTCCAGCAAAGCCTGGGAGGTGGCTGTGTAGCTGTTCTTGTTAGAGTTCTTGCCGTTCGGTTTTTGCTTAGTCCTTGCCCGAGTGATTCTCACCACTGGCCCATACTCTTTGCTCTCTGTTCTTCTGTGAGATGCATTTAGGTGCGGACTGGCTACGTGGGATCCTCTTTTGCAAGAGACGTTGTTTCACTTAACTGGTGATCTTGTGGTCGTTTAGTCTTGTGCTTCCACTCGCTTGGTGTGTTCCCGTTCAGTGGGCGACACCAAGTGCTTGCTAGACATGTTTCCTTTCAGTCAACGGTGTCTAGCGTTTTTTGTGTGAAGTATGTTTGTTTGGACGAAGGGGTTGTGACTTTGAGTTTTTAAGTGCTCCTATTCACCCTCCCCCCTCTAGTCGCATGTGTCGGTCCTACAACCCTTACGTCCACATACACCTCTCGGCTCTCATTGTGTTGGCTCACCAAGCATACTACCCGTCGGTTTCTTGGTGCAACACATTTTTGGCACGCCCGATGGGACACGAAGCGAGATCACCAGTCGATCGCCATGGCCGGTAAAAACACGAAGAAGACTAGCGATGACCAAGAGGTCACACCTATCGAGAAGGTCGAGGACCTGTCGGAGAATCACCAGAGGCACTATGCTACGATCGTGGAAGATCTGAAGAAGAAGCTGCTCGCCATGTACGGGCGATCTCACCATGGCCATGTCAAGATCCACGGAGTTCCAAACATGCTTCTTGATAAGGTTGACCTCATGACTCCCTCGCGTGAGCGTACTGAAGCTCTCCGCGAAGAAATCCAGAGGTTCACGGCACACGCCCTCTTCCGGCAGTCGGAGGCGACCATCAACCGTATGGACAACATCGTGGTCAAGACTGTCTGAGCAGCGTTGGCCGGTGAGCCCCTACACATCACCGGCCCCGAATTAAACGGCCATGTTAGAGAGGCCATGTTCTACTCCAGGCCGATCACCCCCATCCACATCGAGGTTCAGGGTGACAACATTGCAGAGTTCGTCATGCATCCTCCTTGTGACGGCATCCCCTTATAGCCCCAAGCGTACTCTACTCCACCGTTGGTTATACCGGATGGATACTTCTGTCAGTTGAGGTACCGACAGCTGGAAGAAGGAGAAGCACGCCTAGCTCCGTACCCCAATCCTGTCCTTATCAACCCGCGACGAGGCCCACAGCAGGACCAGCCGAAAGGTCGACCCCCGCAGGGGGCAGGTAAAACTGCAGACCAAGAAATGCTCGACTGGCAGCACACGTACGGGTCTGGGCCGATCCAAAACGATCAGGCCATGCATCATGCAGGAGCTGATTCCGATGTGATGCGGGATCATATTTCTGAAATCTTGAGGAGCCAATTTGGGATTACGCCTAAGCAGAGGGTTACCTACTCTAAACCTTACCCGGAGGTATACGATCACCTGGAGGCACTTCCCAAGTTCAAGATCCCAGATTTCTCGAAGTTTAGTGGCAATGACGGTGCCATTGCCGTCGAAAATGTTAGCCGATACTTGGCACAACTGGGACCTGCTTCTCGTGCTGAGCATATGAAGATTCGGCTTTTCTCTCTATCACTGATCGGGCCAGCCTTTGGGTGGTACACCACGTTGGCCCCTGGGTCGATCACTACCTGGAAACAGTTGGAAGAAAAGTTCCACGCACACTTTTTCTCGGGGTCCGATGAAGCGACACTCACAGATCTCACAAGCATCTATCAATACCCTAGAGAACCGGTGCAAAAGTACATCCACTGTTTCAGTGAGTTGAGGAACAGATGCTACTCCCACCACCTAGAAGAGAGGCCCTTGGCAGAATTGGCGTACAAGCTGCTAAAGCAGTATATGGGCCGACTGACTTTGAATCTGTAGGCCACTTGGTGTCCAGGGTCTCTGCCTACGCACGGAGCCACCCAGAGGTGTTCCAAGAAAAGCAAAGGAGGAACATCGGCCTCATCCAAGTTGAAGAAGACGATCTGCTTGATGATGCCGATGCATACCTTGTCCAGTGGGTGAGAACAAACCAGCCGTTTCAGTGCCAATGGGTCAACCAGCCTGAGTCTACTCCTGGTTTTGACTTCGACATCTCCAAGACCGAAGCTATCTTTGACTTGTTGCTCAAGGAAAAGCATTTGGTGCCAATAGCCGGGCATCCGACGCCCACGGCCGAAGAGATACGTGGCCGTAAGTACTGCAAATGGCATAACAAACTCGATGGACACAATACAGGTAACTGCAGGATCCTGCGGTCTGAGATTCAGAGAGCTATCGAGCAGGGGAGACTGGTCTTCGGCCGGAGCAATTGAAAGAAATCGACGATTCCGTCCTAATTCCGGGGCGTTGATCGGCATGTATGCGCATCTTCATAGGCGCAATGAGGAGCGTCGTCGCATGGATGAGGAGGAAGACTACCACCGCGAGCGGCATCGCAATCACGAAGAGCGTCGTCATCAATATTCTCGTCCACTCAGGCACAAGGAGAGGCACTGGGAGGATCGCCAATGGTACGAGCAACAACGCGACGCCGTCAATCGTGAGAAACATTAGCGCTACCCCTACTTCCACTTCTGCTGGAGCCAAGGTATGGACAGGCTCCCAACCATTGACGATTGCCCGGAATGTTCCAACCGCAGGGCTCAGCATAGCAAAGCGACCGTGTTCGAGTGTTTGCGGCGCACGCCGTCGCCACGCCGTCATCGTGTGCCCTTACCGCGTCGGACGTGATCCTACTCCCCACCACGACGACCTGTGTCTCCATTGCTGAGGCATCGACCTACGTCTCTACCGCCGAGGCGTCGGCCTACATCTTCACCACCAAGGCGCTCGCCTCCCCCTGTCGAATAGCATGAGCTTGAGGACAATCGGCGACGCGCGAAGTGCCATCTGCAAAGATGGTGCCCTGAGGGTTTGACCAAATCCCAGAAGTGCAGAGTTCAATGCCTACGTAGTCTAGTACAGGCCAAAGAAGAGTACCTTCGGCTACTCAAGAAGGTTGGCGGTGCTATGGAGATCCCAAGTCTGCGAACGGAGCGCAAGCCGCAGCCCGATGTGGCTGAAACGTCAACAAAGCCAACATCGATTGAGCCACACAAAGAGGAAGCGAAAGAAGGGTCTTCACGAATGGACAGTGATGACCTGTCTAGCGATGGAGAGGACATGGAGGAAGAAGTTACTGTGGTGATTAAAAAAACTACAACAGGTATCAACATGGTTTTCTACCTCCCAGAAGACTTTCGTCCTCCCAGCAGTGAACAGATGGCCGAGTCCATGGCACAACTCAGTCTCGGCCCAGCTGCTGCAATTTTTGAGAAGCCAGTCGACAAGAAGTATTGGCACCTAAAGCCCCTCTATGTAAATGGTTCATCAACGGCAAACCGGTTGGCGGGATGCTCGTCGACGCAGGCGCTACGGTGAACATCATGCCATATTCCTTGTGCCATAAGATCGGCAGATCTGTTGATGATCTTGTGAAGACCAACGTTACTCTCAACGATCAAGGGAAATTCTTCACAGGTGAAAGGGGTCCTCAATGTTGAACTGACCGTTGGCCACAAGATGCTGAACACTTCCATCTTTGTGGTTGATGATCATGGACCTTACTCGGCTCTCCTTGGCCGAGATTGGATTCATGCCAACTACTGTGTGCCCTCTTCAATGCATCAGTGTCTAATCCAATGGGATGGTGATAGCATCGAGGTGGTCCCGGCAGATGATTCTCACAGCATCGCACAGTCGTCTACATCTGATGAAGCGGAGTGTCTCTCAAGAAGACAGGAATTGGACTGGAGCTTTGTCGACGAGGCAAAAAATGGGATCACGGCGGTTCTGGCAATCGGCATTCCTTTCTATATAATGAGGTAGCGCCACCCAGAGTGTCGGCCAATTCACATCGGCTTTTGGATGATGGTAGTTTGTCTATGGATGTACAGTCCATAGTGGCCGATCTGTGTGATCGGCCCCAAAAAATTTGTAATCATATTTCATGTGAAACTTCTTTTCTAACCAATCGGCATGATCGGTCTCAAAACATTAGTGTAATTTATGTTACTTCTAACAAAGATGTTTGTCATGCGATGATCAATTGCTTGATGATGACGGGAGACCTGAGATGGTGCCTCCTCACCCATCCTCGTCATCGTCGGAATCTACTCAAGACTTTGCCGAGGAGAGCAAGCTCGGCTTTGGTTTTACACCTTCAGATGAACTTGAAGCAGTCGACATCGGTCCAGGCGATCACCCTAGTGTGATACTCCGTATCTTAAACCCCGATTAAGTGCATTAAACATGTCATCATATGCATAATCTCTTCCAATTTTTGGAAATTTTGTTCAAATTCTTTTGAACTTTGTTTATTTCAAACTCCCTTGTGAATATTATTTTACCCAAGGACAAAAGTGCAAGGTTATAGTATAAATTACACCCTTCCATTTTTTGTAATTGGACCCCTGTGTAATTTTGCTTGTACATGGGGTTAAAAATAGAAAGTTTACTTTCAAAATAAAATAAAATAAAAGAAAAGAGGAACCGGGGGAAACCGGGCCCAAAGCCTCGGCGGCCAGCTCCTCGTTTTTCTCCGCTCGGCCCGCAGCACCGGGCTGACAAGCGGGGCCCACCCCGCCTTCTTCCTCATCTCGCCGCGGGAGAGGAGAAGCGAGGTTTCGCCTCGCTCTGCCCCGCCGCTGCTTTCACCGCCACGCGCCGCGCAAGCCGCCCTCGGCCGAAGCCATGGGCCAGCGCTGGCGCCGCCTAGCCGCGCCGCCTGTCCCCAGCCCACCGGAACCGCCAGCCGTCCCTCGTCTTCCTCCTTCCGTGGGCGAACGGATCGACCCCCGCCGCCGCCTGCCGAGCTCATCCCGCCGCCCCCTTCCACCGCCTCTCGGGCCTATAAAAGCCCCGCCCGAGCACTTCCTTCCCTACCTCAACCCAAGCCACCCCCAAGCTTCACCCCTCCCGCTTCCACTCGTCCCCGCACAGCGCCGCCCCTCCACCGCCGTGCACCTCACCGTCGACAACCGCCTACGCCGCCTCCCCTAGCCAACTGAAGGTAGGAACCTCTCCGCCTCGCTCTCCTCTTTCTCCTAGGCCTATCTTCGTCGAGGATTGAGGCCGGCACGAGCTCAATCGAGCTCAGCCCCTCCTTGGCGCCGGCGGCAATGGCCGCCACCGCGCCTCCTTTCCCCACACGCACAAGCCCTAATCGGGCTCCTCTTCTTGTGCTTCCGATGCGGCAGCCCCGCGCACACCCGACGCGGGTATCCTCCGCTGCCGAGCCGCTTTCACGCCGCCGGAAACGGCGCTCGCCGCCGCGTTCTCTTCACATGCCCGCTGCATCCATCATGGCACCATGGACAAGAGAGAAGAGAGGAGAAAGGGAAGGAGAGGAGAGGAGGAGAAGAGCCCACCGCCGCGTGGCTTGGTCGCCGCCGGCGAGGGCCTCGGCCTCCGCCTCGTCGGATGGCCGCCGGCGTCGCGCGCGCCCAGGGCGCTGGCCGGGCAGAGGCCCTGGCTGGGCCGAAAGGCCGGCCAGGCCAGGCCTGAGCCAGGCCGATTGGGCCGAAAGAGAAAGGAAAGAGGGAGTAGGCCGGCCTGCCTGTTGGCTGGGCTGGGCCATTTTCAAAGGGTAGGTTTAGACTTTAGGAATAAGTTTAAGAATGGAAATAGAACTTGCACAGTAAACTATTTTGGACCTTTTGGGCTTAATCTTTATTCTGAAATTATTTTCCTTTCCTATTTCCTTATTTGTTTTAACCTTTTAATTAACTATTTTTATAAAGGTTATTTCTTTTAGTTTAAAATTTAAGAATTCATTTTCAAATCTTTAAAAATCTTTATTATATTTATTTATTCTTTTCCAACTCTTTTAATGTTTAACAAATTATTAGAAACCTTGGAAAATTATTCTAAATCTCAGAAAATTTATTTAAAGGCTTGAAAAAATATTCTATGCCCCACCTTTTCTTTTTAGAAAGTTTTGTCCTTAGTTTTACAACAGGTTGATCATCCTTATCCTTAAAACTCATGCATGTCATTCATTTATTTAGGTGTGGTAACTCCTTCACCTCTTGTCGGAGAATCTTCTAATTTTATGAATCCAGAAGCCCCTTGAGCCGGAATTCAGGAATCTTTTCTTGTCCCCGAAGAGGAATCTTTTGAATTGGTTTTTGATCCTAACTCTGTCAATCCAGGCAAGCCCTGGTGCATCTCCTTTTGTTTTGAGTCTTAATCAATGGGTCTCTTTGTGCATTAGAGTTAGGATTTAATTGAAACCCTAGTGCATATTTATCTCCTGAATCCAGCATTTAATCCTATACGTAATAGATTAGAATTGCTTAGCCAAGCTTAATTTAGAGTACGCTCTCTTTTAAAAGAAATGAATCTGGCAATAAAGTTTTCCTGAGATATGAACTGGAGACATCTGGCAGGATCAGTTATGTTTTTAGTATTAATACTTTGGAAACCTTATTGGAATGAACATGTTGAGATCCTGACCCTGCCTATGTCATATAAGGTCGTCTGATGTCTTGGCCATGTTTTCGGCTTTCGAACGCGCCTCTTTCACTTGTCGTCCTTAACGGGCTCCGATAAGCCTTTCATACCTTGAACCTAGTTTTGAACTGTGGTGAGACCAACTGCGGGTATCGTCGAATCGTATACCCGGGCTCGTTGAGAACGGTTCAAACTACGTGCCAAGTTATGCAAGGATTGTCATATGCGGTGTCGGTGTACACGCATATGATTGGTGACTGAGTATTCCTCTCGAGAGTTAAAATCGATTTGAATCGCTAGGCTTACCAGGTGTAAGAGCTGAAACATCACCAACATTGTAGTTATTAAGAATAATACTTTTGTTAATGAATGTTTTTGCAAAGTGTTTGCTCTTGTTTGCTCATAGATTAGGTACAACTTAGTCCATAGGAAAACAACTAAAAGAAGTTGACACCCTAAAAGCTAAGTATTCACTTTTAGGCCTGCTACAATGTGAGTTGACCTAACCAAGTCAACTTCAGGTTAGAAGTCGGGTTTAGACCCAGTAGTCGGGTAAGTCTTGCAGAGTAATTAGTACTCAGGCTTCTTCTCTTATGTTTTTCTTCAGGTGTTGAATATCTCCTCTTCAAGCTTGATCCTGCTTCGTCCGCTCCTCAGTAAATCTTTCATCATTGGGCACGATGCAAGGTTCTTTTGAAGAACTCTCTTGTTAAATACTAGAGTAGAACAGCCTTTTTTCTAGTTTCAAAAAGTTCTACTCCTTTTATGTATAATTATTTGAGAACAAGGCTTGTAATAACTTTAAGTTTCCTTTGAATAAAGTTGTACAACTTTGTAACATAATGTAATCTGTGGACTCCTTCGAGAGTCGCCCCATAAGCTCGATCCAGATGGGAAGGCTTATCAGAATTTTAAATCCTGAGGAACTACCAAAGTTAACATAAGATTAGTATGTTTATACTAATTCTAGGTTAACTAGGCGGTTCTGCCACACCTAGGCTCACATGGGTTAGTAAAAAGCTCGACCCTGAAGTCAAAGCTGAGTTGGTAGAATTGCTTAGGGAGTTCCCTGATTGCTTTGCCTAGGAGTATCATGAGATGACTGGTCTTGATCGATCCATTGTCGAACATCGGTTGCCGACCAAGCCTGGGTTTTGTCCGTTCGCACAACACCCAGGAAAATCGATGTGAAGATCGTGGATACGGTCAAAGAAGAGATAGAGAAGATGATTCGTGCCGGATTTATTCATCCTTGCCGATATGCCACATGGATATCGAGCATCGTCCCTGTGTGGAAGAAAAATGGGAAGCTTAGAATACGCATCGACTTCAGGGACTTAAACAGAGCCACGCCAAAAGATGAATATCCGATGCCTATTGCTGAATCGCTTGTTGATGCTGCGGCCGGTCATAAAATGATGAGCTTTGTTGATGGTAAAGCCAGATATAATCAGATCTTCATGGGCGAAGAGGATGTCTGTAAAACAACCTTTCGTTGCCCACAAGGCTTGTTCAAGTTTGTCATTATGACCTTCGGACTGCGTAATGCTGGAGCTACCTACCAATGGGCCATGAATTACATCTTCCATGACTTGATCAGCCGGCTTGTCGAGGTATACATTGATGAGTAGTAGTGAAATCGGTTTTGCAGGAGAATCATTTAGCCGATCTTTGTCAAGTTTTGGAGCGTACTCAAAAGCACAGCATTCGTATGAACCCTGATAAATGCGCGTTCAGGGTTACGGCTGGCCAATTCATGGGCTTTATGATACACGAGAGGGGAATAGAAATTGACTCGAAGAGTAAGCACGCTATCGAGACAATGTTGCCTCCAACGACCAAGAAGGAACTTCAAGAGTTGATCGGCAAGATCAATTACATCAGAAGGTTTATCCCAAATCTATCGGCCAAGCTTGAAACGTTTATGCCATTGATCAGGATGCAGAAGAACGACGAATATATATGGGGGCCTGATCAGCAATTGGCATTTGATAATCTGAAGAAATATCTGACAGCACCGCCGATGATGGCTCCGCCTCGTCTCGACATCCCATTCATCGTCTATTTATCAGCCGATGAGACATCCATCAGCTCGGTTCTGATCCAGGAGATCGATGGCAAGGAACGCGTTGTCTACTACCTCAGCCGACGACTGCTCGACGCAGAGACCAGGTATTCCGAGATGGAGCATTTATGCTTATGTTTGTACTTTACATGCACAAAATTACGTTATCTGCTCAACGCCGAAACATGGGTGGTGTGTAAAGCCGACATTATTAAGTATATGCTGTCAGCCCCAATCCTTAAAGGGAGGCTCGGCAAATGGATGTTTGCTCTTTCAGAATTCGATATCAGGTATAAGCCGGCCAGGGCTGTCAAGGGCCAAGCATTAGCCGATCTTATCACTTAACGATCGGCTCCACAATACTGTTTCATCGGCATATCATCTTGGGCTTTATTTTTTGATGGGTCTACGTGTGATGCTGGTTGTGGCATTAGACTTCTTATTGTTTCCCCTCGGGGGCACGGTTTGAATTTGCTTTTCGCCACAGGGAGCGGCGCACTAACAACCAGACAGAATATGAACCTTTGTCGACTCCAGGGTTGCCATTAACCAGTCAACGGAGGATTTCAACTGTGCGAGTGATTTGTTATATCCTTACCTTATACATTGTCAAGAGTTGATGGCAAGGTTCAGATACGTCTAGTTAAAATGGATACCAAGAGACGACAATGAAGAGGCTAATAAACTAGATGATTACAGTTGATTGGAGAGCCGATCTCCTCAATTACTTGAGGGATCCGGCTCGGGGGGGAGGGGGGCAGATAAGAAGACAAGGCATCATGCTATGAAACACGTGCTTATTGGCGATGAACTTTACTTTCGGACCATAGAAGGACTGTTGCTAAGGTGCCGGGGACTGCCAGAAGCGCTTGGTGTTATGCACGATGTTCATGAAGGGGTATGCGGAACCCATCAATCTGCCCATAAAATGAAGTGGCTGATCAGAAGGTCGGGGTACTACTGGCCAACCATGTTAGAGGATTGCTTCAAGTATTACAAAGGGTGTCAAGAATGCCAAAAATTTGGAGCTATCCAGATGGCCCCAGCTGGGCCATTGAATCCTATCGTCAAACCATGGCCATTTAGAGGCTGGGGTATGGACATGATTGGATAGGTAAATCCTCTGACCAGTAAAGGCCATAAGTGGATTTTCGTCGCCACTGATTACTTCACCAAATGGGTAGAAGCCTGCCGATGAGAAACGTCACGGCTAAGGACGTGGTACATTTTGTTAAGGAACACATTATCTATCGGTCTGGTATACCACAGACTATTACTACAGATATACAGTCTTCACCGTACTATGCCCAAGCCAATGGACAAGCTGAGGCGTCAAACAAGAGTCTTATTAAATTAATCAAGTGGAAAATAGATGAGTACCCTAAACAATGGCACGATCGGCTAGCTGAGGCGCTATGGGCATACATGATGTCATGTCACGGAGCTACTAAATGTACTCCATATCAGCTGGTATGGCCAGGAGGCCGTCATGCCATGGGAAGTTAACATCAGCTCACTGAGGGTACAGTTTCGGAACGACTTATTAGCCGATGAATACGCATCTTTGATGAACATCAACACAGATGACTTAACAAAGCTTCGGCTTTGGGCTTTTGAAAAGATCAAGGATAATAAAGCTAGAGTAGCAAAAGCTCACAATAAGAAGGTAAAGCTGAAGAATTTCCAAGTGGGTGATCTGGTATGGGAGCTGGTCTTGCCAGTTGGCACAAAAGATCCGGCATTTGGAAAGTGGTCGCCTAATTGGCATGGACCTTATCTTATAGTAGATACCGCTCCAGGGAATTCATATAGGATGGAAACATTGGAAGGAGTCCGGTTCAGTAGGAACATCAACGGCAAATACTTAAAGAAGTATTACCTTAGCCTGTGGGTCAGATCATGATTTACACAAAGACTGATGCTTTGCCATCTGGTCATGATTAGAGCTGATGTACTAAGCATCGCCTTAAGAAGAAAATTAGACCGATGTGTTGCCATCTAGTCTTGATAGAGCCGATCCTTAAGAACATCGCCTTGAGAAAAAAAAGAGAAGTTTGAAAAAAGCAAAACAAATGAACGACGAATTTTAGGGCCGATGTGCGCCACCAGCCTTAATTATAGCTGATGCAAATTGGGCATCGCCTTTAGTACAAACATGCAAAAATTTCAATGTTCTTTGCCGAGCTACACGCTCGGGGGCCACATTCAAGGGAATGAGTTCAACACTTGAGAGACAAGGTTATGTAGAAGCTGACAACTTCTGAAGATGTTGGCGCGCTACAGTAAGGGCTTTCAATCGTACCTGGTCGGCAGAACTGAGGACTTGATGATCTGGCTCATCAGAATCGATGACCAGTCCTTTGTTCAGTTCACAAATGTGGGCTATGCTGATCTTGAGCGACATCGATAGTTCCCGCTTTTCATCGGCAACTTTGGTTACACCCGTGTCGTTGACTAGAATCGCGGCATCAAGTTTGTTCAGTCAGCTCTTGTTGGAGGCACTTGATTTCTTCATTGATTTTCGTCTTCCTTGTGTCGAGTTTCTGCCTAGTTGCTTTCAGCTGAGTTTCCTCACTTCGATCGTCTAAGGCCGCCTTGAGCTGGTTCGCTACGGTGCATTCCTTGGCAATGTATTTATTCAAAGCCGGCTGGTTGTTCTGGGAGGCGATGCGCTACGTGGCTGCCAACACGTCCTCATGGAAGAATTCAAGGTGACCTGAAGGCCGAAACACCTGCTTCAGGCTTGGGGGCAGCACATCAGCTATTGACTCAAGGGCCCTGCGAATTCCATCACAGTCAACAACCAGCTGCTCGATTGGGGCTTCTAGCTGTTTGGCTACATCGGCTGTAGTTGTGGGTGACGTAGGAGGACTCTCGGTCGCCAGAGATTCGCCGATGGAAGAAGGATCAAAGTCCAACAATGCTGCAATGTCAAAGGACTGATAGCAAGATAATCGGGTTGGAAAGTATCAGACGAAGAGGATTATGCAAGCAGAAACGAACGTGAGGAGGGTTAACTTTTCTGTTGTGTCCTTCGTTTTTATGACCAGATGTGCCTTAGGGAGAAGGACTAGATTGGTCAGGGGAGCTTTCTTCTTCAACAACTTCCTACTCCTGGCTATGAGAGCTATTATCCTGCACCACAAATGAAACATGTTTAGTGCAAGCTTATTGATGAAAGTTGTCAAGATGATGGAAAGGAATTTACCGGAGATTCAAAGGGAGGAGGTTGAGCCGAGGCAGTGGACGTGGGTTTAATAGCAGTTTTCTTGAACCTCGGCTGTTGGAGTCCTTTCCCCTCTGGCTTGCGTTACATTCCACGAGCAGCGAAGATGGCCTTGTCAAACGAAGGCATCTTAGCTTGATACATGGGCAGTGGGGCCATTTGTAAGTATTTAAATGGCTAGCCTGATTCATCGGTTGGAACAGTGCCTTCCTGCAGCTATGATAACAAAGTTCAGTTAAAAGACAAAACAAAATGAAGGAAGATTTGAACCAAGCGTAGAGTTACCTCTTCTGGTGTAGCTTGATACTCCGGGTCGATGGCAACAAGAACCAATGCTACTACGCGCTGAAAAAGGTGAGGCTTCCAAAATTCCCACCAAGAGTTGAAACCATCGGCTGTGTGTACGAACTCCATTTCATCGGGTATGTGTAGCTTCAGATCAGAGAAGTTAGAGTAGGTTTTGGTAGCTACAAGCGAGTCAGTCAGATCAGCCCGGCTCTGAATTTTCTTGTGGATAATCAAGCGAGGGGAGGTCTGGTTAAAGCCGAGTTGATGAGCAGCTAAGACAGGTTGGTAAGATTCATATCCTGGTTTGTTGATCCTGTTGTTAGTACTCATACTGACTGGAAGAAGGCAAGGAGTGGCAATAATGCTGAATATGGTGCGTGTCTCCTTATCAAGCCCAAAAACGTCTGGTCTGAAGAAGGATGGGTTCTCAAAGTACTCAGATTCAATGTATGCATCGGATACAAGGGTGGTTTGAGAGCTGTAAAAGCACCGGTACCATTTGGCTATTTTAGCCGCATCAGTCTAGGTTATGGGCAACTGATGCAAGGCTTGGCCAAATGAGGTACATCGGATGGATTTGCCCGAAAGGTCTAGAAAAGACTGGGACTCAAGCTGTGGAAAGTCTGAAATTTCATTACGAAAGTACAGCTGACCCCAGAGTTGAACAAACCACCAAAGTCCTCCTGTCTTGATTGTGATGCCCCAGGCATCTCAAGTGCATTACATTTGAATCATTGACATATTTGCATCATCGCATGAACATTTCATGTTGAGTGCATACGTAGACCAAGTCATTTGAATCAATTAAATCCAGTTTTTCCTGAATTGGCCTCTACTTTTATCACTATAACTTTGAATCTGTAGTGAATTTGAAGAAACTTGATATACCAAACATGTAGACAATTTCATGCTTGACAACTTTGGTATTTTGTGAGTTAACATTCATAATGGTTTGGGTATGGTTTAGGGCCATGTTATGTCAATTTATGAAATCTGTCCAAACCTGACCTGTAAGTAAATTCAAATTTTCTTGATATTAAAGCCAAAATCTTGTCTTGCTTTTATCGAGAAAGTTGTAGATCTTGAAATTTTGAACAATACTGGTATAAAACTCCTTGTGTGGAAGTGGGCAGAAGATGGACTTTTAGAATTTCTGAACTTATTGGTCCTGCTGGTCAAACTGGGGTCAGCAGTTTAAATTCAAATTTAAACCATATTTTTTAATATAACATGGTGTGCAAGTTTAAATAATAAATGTAGAGAAACAAATTTAAAACATTTCATCCAATTATGATTTCAAATTCAGCTTCTAACCTATTCAAAAATGGAGTTTGCTAACACGTGTTTCAGCAGTCAAAGGGGGGTTTTTCTATTTCTTCAATTTTCGTTCAAAAATCCCACGGGCTTGTGTCACTGACAAGCGGGCCCCACGCACCCATTTCCCGCCCAGGCCGGATGAATGACATCCATCAGTGGGACCCACAGCCTCGCGCCTCCATACACCCGGTCCCTGGACTTCTCCCTCCTCATCCTCGCCCGATCCTACTCGTTAGTGGCTCATGATCCGTGGACTCGGTCCACGCACCGCGCCACCTCTTTCCTTCCCTCTCCTGCACGCCCACACGGCGGGCACCGTCTGCGCCATGGCCACCGAGGCCGTGCTCGGCCCTCGTCCCGCTCCCTTCAAGGTGAAGCGAGACGCTTCCCCCCTGCTCTCTCTTGCTCGCTCTCCGGGCTCCCACTCGCCCCCAAGCGCCTCGCTCTCTGCCTCTCCCCCAAAGCGCAGTGCGCCACCCGCCATTGCCGCCGCGGCAGAGCTCACGCACCGGCTGCCTCGGGCCGCCTCGTCCCAGTCTGACGCATGAACCGCATTCGCCTCACCGTCCTCCGCCATCCCCGCACAGCCTCGCCCTCGCCCTCGCCTCTTTCACCCTTCCCCGCACGCGCACCCACACGGCCGCCATTGCCGCCGGCCCCTCGCCGTGGGAGGCCACCTCCCGGCCCTCCCCATGCCTCCAGGACACCACCACCGCCTTCGCCTCGTCCTCGTGCATCTTCTGTGCTAGCCCTCGCCGCCGTTGCCGTACCCATTCACCGGATCTGCGCCCGCGCCGCCGTCGGCGTTCACCGTCGCTGCCTCAGTTCACTGCCTCCGCGTTGCTCTTCCTCGCCACCCCAACCGACGAGACCAAAGGGGAAAGTTTCCCCGTCGCCGGCAACACCGACCGCCGCCGTCTCGGCTTCAAGTGCTGGCCCCCACGTGCCGGCGTAGCCCGGCCAAAATCGGCTGCCGCGCGTGCATCGGGCCGAGCCGGAGGTAGACGATGGTGATTTTGCATCCTGGCCCCGCGCTTTATTCATTTTCCATTCAAATCTAAAGTGCTATGCACTGAGTCTTGTAGATCTCACGTTCTAGCCCCTGGAAGTTATAGTTAATTACGTCTAGGTCCAAGATCTAGGGTTAATGTGTTATTTTGGGTTGTAAACTTTGGAAAATCATAGAAAATCATAGAAAAATCCAAACTGGACAAACTCAGTGGCTATGAACTCCTCTTTAGTAGATCTATAGGATGGGTATGGTGTGGATCCATGAAAAGACTGTTTTGCCCTCGGTCTAGTGCATGCATGTGGATGGTAAATAAAGGGTAAAAGTGGACTAAATGAACTCCTAAAATGTTAAAACTTGGACAGTGGCTTTAGTGTGATATTTAGACACTGTGTGAATTTTTGTTGCAGTAGCACTTGCTGTTAAGTGACTAATCTATCCCTAGGCTTAAGTTTTTGCAATAAAAATGCATGGGATGTACTTACCATATGAAACTTGCTCCAAAGGTTGTACTAGATTTTTGGGACACACCTTATGCTATGTATAGCTTGCTGGTAAAGTTTGAGGCTTTGCATGTTGAGTTTGAATAATGATTTGAAAATGACAAAGTGTCACATGCTTAACTAAATAAAATGAGAAAGTGACTTTAGAATGCAAAGATAATTCTATGAAAAATCTGGTATGCTACTAGTATGATAGGGAGTCCAGAAAGTATTTTTGGAGAATTTATTAACACTGTTTATAAGTACATCTTAGTTTGCATGAGATAAATATATGGAAAATAGATGTCCTATCAAACTATGGATTTTGTGCTTGCTGATTTTTGTAGATGATGTTCATGCAATGAAATGCTTGCTGTAAAAATGTTAGGCCCAGAAACCATTCCTATAAATTATGAAAAATCTGAGAAGCTATAGGGCTGATAACTTGCTGGAATTTTAATAAATTCATTATAACTCCATTGTGGCTGGAATTCTGGCAGTAGTGTTGTGTAGTATGTTTCTGCATGTCATAACAACTCGAGGTCAATTGGAGTTGTCTAACTACAAGAACTCATGGGGGGCATTTTTATTCATAAAGGAAGCATGTGCATTGATTTTGTGTTTATATGTTTACCCACAAGCGACCTCTTTGTTGTGCGTTTGTAAAGATTCTTTCTGCACACCATCATATGCCTATAACCTGTACCATATGCATGTATTTGAATTCTTTTGCACTCACTTGCATAATTATACCATGCATATATATCCCGCGAACGAAAGACAAACGCAGGAGCAGCCGCTGATCGAACAGCCAGACGAAGAGCCCCTGCACAGGAGTTGGTTCTTCCTCAACCTGAAGACGGAGGGTCACTGATTATATCCGTCCCTATTTCAAGGGGTTACCTGGGGCAAAGCCCCACAACCCGGCAAACTAACTTAGATTAGTTTGTTGGTTTTCATAAGAATAATCAAAGGTAGGCAGGACCATACTTATCCTAGCAAATATGATATGTCTGATGATTACGCATATGCATTAGGAGTTGCTTGAAACTAAGTGCATTAGACTTCCTGGCCGTCCTGGTCCTAGCACCTATAAATAGAGTTCATAGGACAAGTGCCTAGTAATGCTAGGTACGAGTAGACACGAGTCAGCAATGTCACTCGTCACGTAGGTGATTTTCAAAAAACCATAGAAATCTTACTATGATGGAAGTTAATTATTATGCGTATGAATTTAAATCAAGACCGGGCGGAGCATAAGTTTACTTTTCGTGGTGTGCGATGTTGTTATCCGGCTCCACCCAAGTCGTATAAGGCCCGTCCGCTGTTCGTCTGCTGATTGGCATAACATTGCTAAGAGTGCTTATCCAGGCCATGGGACTGGTGAAAGTCTTACTTGTGCCATCCGAAGAACAGAGACAGGCTCCTACTGTTACACCTTGGGGAGCT
The DNA here is from genome assembly GCA_022530915.1 of Paspalum notatum. Taxonomy (NCBI): domain Eukaryota; kingdom Viridiplantae; phylum Streptophyta; class Magnoliopsida; order Poales; family Poaceae; genus Paspalum; species Paspalum notatum. Next base: position 16,920,485 of record CM039691.1, read on the forward strand.
TGTAGTCGAGGGAGGGCTAACCCGGTACGCCGAGGTATCGCTCCTAAGGCGGCACAACCTGGGAACTACGGAGGGATTGAATTGAACTTCGGATGGGACAAGTGGAAATGGGGGATATATGTGTGGAACGCAATGGCTAGTAAGCATATATCTCCTGGCATTTTAGTTATTCCCGGGAATTAGAAATCGATTCGAATCGCTGATGCTCACCAGGTGTGAGAGTGCCAAATATCACTGTCGGGCAACGTCGTAGCAACTTAAACACTTTATGCTTTTATTCATGTTTTTCAGTACAATATGCTTGGATGTGTATGATATACTATTATGCAAGTTATTGATGGATACTCATGCTTTACTTTCATGAAAGTATTTACTTTATGATATAAATGATCTTCATGGTTAAGGGAGAGCAGCTGTCAAATCTTGCTACCCTATGACAAAATCTTATTGTATAAAATCTACGGCTATGGATCCACTTGATTAGTAAGCAAGCTTTGCATCAGCCGTAAGCCATTTCATTAAGTCCTACTGAGTAATTAGTACTCAGGGTTTGCCCCCACTTTTGGATTATAGGTATGGAGTTCTTCATGTGCGCTTGTGTTGGAGGGGGTAGTACCGGTGGGCTCGGTGCTACACGCCTCATTCGTCTCTACGTGAAGACTACTACTTAAGTACTTTGTTCCCGCTGCGAGATGTTTTGAAAACACTTCCGCTATATATATATGTATATATATATATTGCAATCGCTTCCGCTATATTTGAACATGTATTTTATTACACATATTTGGTTTTTGTAAATTAAGTCTATTACTCTCCATTTCAACTGCCTGTGATGATGTAACTGTTGTGGCTTCATCGAGAGTTGGATGTGTTTGATGTCGGTTCCTCTGGGAATGGTGTTATCGAGAGCCGAAGGACTCTCGACGGACTACCGAGTTTAGTCTGGCATAAGTGCACTGCGAGTCAGAGGTGGCAGGTGTGCTTAGTCTGGATTAAGCGGGGCGGTTCCGCCACAGCTGGTACCAGAGCCGATCATACACAGACAACAGTCATATCATCGAGTTTGGTTTTACAAACCTAATTTCGAAAGCCCTTTTCAAGTAATTCGAAAACGAGAGTATACGGTATGCCTATATTAAGGATGTTAGTGGATATCAGGTGACATCACTAACATTCTAACATAGATAGAACTCATGTGCATACTCGGCGCTTTGGGAAGCAACTTTTCGGCCATAGCAGACCCCAGTACTGGAGGAATGCTATCGGGATTTGCGAATGGTTGTAAGCCCTGCATTCATGCTGTGTAGGAAATGCTTTTAAGGGTGGTGGGCATGCTTTGGAGCTTTCATGCCCACCACACTTATATTTGGTTTTGGGATCCATCTTTTTCTCGACAATCCCCAGTACTGGTGGAAAGTTAGGCTTTGAAAGAAGGTGCAAAGGCCCAAATCAACGTTGTCCACGCAGCGATCACGCGTGGATGCCACACTAGGTGGTAATGTATGAGCATGCATTCTTCTGCAGGTACACTAACCACATGCGAAATTAAGAACGGCTAGAGAACGACTAGTTGCATTAAAGAGAGACGTGCATATATGTCACCGAATTATCGCTAGCTATATATAAAATACATAGGATATGTAATGTGAGACCGAATAGGACGAATCATGCATCATGTATCTTTTGTTATCATTTTTGGGGATATTACTAAAAGACAAATGGAATAAATCGTGACTTAAGCATACCTTCTGCACGTTTCACTAAGTAATCTGTCAATTGTATGCAACTAATACAATTCGCTAATTAAAAGCCTCTCGTATGGAAACAGATGGCCAAGAACAACCCAAACATGCATGGTCAGAAGCAGCCCCTATCCCCGAGCCGGTTCACTTACCCACGGTTCAAGAGAATGGGTGGCGTCATATGAGTTGTCAGGACACTAACATTGAGTGACGTTAGAACCTTTTAGATATGCACCTGAAGATGTATTTCATAAATTAGGTGCAATCCGAAAATGAATGACAGGGGCCACAAGTTTGAAACTACACTCCAAGTTTGACCTCAACTTGCAGTCTGAAATTTTTATAGAGCTGCAGCAAAAACTGAAGATAACTTGAAATCTAGAAGAAACTGGGGCAAGAGTTGTATACTAAACTTGTAGAATACTTCCAGGTGCACAACTTTGTCAATTGGAGATTTTTCTGATTGTGCTTGTATTCAGAGTTATACTCAGATTTCTTTAAATTTGAGTTCTGAATTTCAGCAGCACCTGAAGGGAAATTGCACCTTTCACACAATTAGTTAGAGATTTGATCTGAGAGTTACATACCAAAGTTGTAGAGGATGATCTGTGTGACAACTTTGATATATGAAGTTTCTCCTGAAAGTGTTTAGTTTGGGAGTTATAGCCGACAACGTACGGGTTTAGAAATCTGGACGGGATTGATATATACTAACAAACACTAAAATTGGACCAAGTTACAAATTGAATCAACCTAAACTTTGTATAATAAAGTTACAGAACATAAACCAAGGAACAACTCTTCTAAGGATGTCTCAGCATAAAGATGCACGGATTTGAAGCAGTTTTAAATTTAAATAGTGGCTGTCCCATGTTGGGCTGAAGACCTGAGTTCAGTTAGTGAAATCCACCTTTGCGCCGTTGTCCCAGTCACCTTGGTAGAAGTGACCTATAAGAAAGATGTAGAGGACTAATCGTTGAACAACTTCCTTATTTGGACTTCCACCCAAATCGATCGTTTTGACGCCCATATCAACAAGATCCAGAAGTGCTATCCCACATCTAAGCTGCCCACGAGTTTTCCATTTAGCATATGCGATTGTCCAAACCTACAAAATGATGGCTAACACTTTATGTGCAATCAAGTTATTCTATTCACTTACATGCTTTCATATATTCAGAATGTATTTATGGTGCTATGATCTTTTTTTATCATCGCATTGATTGCACTAAAGTTGTTGGACTAATCACTTTTGGCCTCATTCATGTAGATGGTTACTCCACCGGAGACGTCTGCACAAGGGGCTGCCCATGGGGCACAATTTCCTCTTGAATTGGCTGCTCTAGTCGCTCAGCAAGGTCAAATCATCAACATGCTCGCTCTAGAGCAACAACGACACAATCCGCAAGAGATCAGTTACACTAACTTTGCGGCGCTACAACCGCCAATATTCACCACTGCCACAGATCCCTTGGATGCTGATGACTGGCTTCGGATCATAGAGTCCAAGTTCAGTCTACTGCCTCGCCTCAGTGAGCAACAGAAGGCTCGCTTTGCAGCACAGTGTCTACATGGTCCCTCTGGAGCTTGGTGTGCTTTTTTTCTGGCAATGCAACCAGCCGGGCACCAGGTCACATGGGATGAATTCCAAGCGGCTTTTCGGGCTCACTATCTTCCGCCTAGCCTCATCGAGCTCAAGCAACGGGAATTTCGTGCACTTCAGCAGGGAAGCATGTCGGTACTCGAATACATGCAGGCCTTCATCCGCCTGTCCCAGTACTCCCCTAAAGACGTCGACACTGACTTGCGTAGGGCCGCCCGTCTGTTGGGTGGGTTTGATCCCACTCTGCTGACTCACTTGGGGCACCGCTACGATAGCTTCACCGAGTTGGTGGATGCCGCCATCGACATGGAACACCGCCTCTGTGGAGCCCATGAGGACCAACGGAGGAAGAGGATTGCGGGCACACCTTCATCGGGTTCATCTTAGCCGCAACGGGTTGTGCATCACCCACCGCCGCACATATGTTACATTGACATGCCCCAGCAACAAGAACAACACTGTGGGACACAACACCATCCCTCCTCCTGCAGTGTACCGCCTCATCCACCTGCTTCAGTGCCACCGGCCAAGCCAAGTGCCAAATACCCTTGCTACAACTGCGGGAAGACCGGCCATTTCAGCAAGAATTGTCTTGCCCTTCGGCGAAGTCAGGCACCGGTGCTGGTTGGAGACAATCAACGCCAGAATAAGAAGAAAGGACCAAAGCGGGATCCAGCTCCAACAGAAGGTCATGTGCACTATACCCATGTAGATCAAATTCCTGAAGGTGAACCAGTGTTAGCAAGCACATTTCATGTCAACGAGCACTCCACAGTGGTTTTGTTTGACTCTGGAGCATCACACACTTTCATTAGTAGGTCATATGTAACAAAACATGGGTATCACATTGATAATATGAAGACAAAGTACCACATCACAGCTCCGGGGTCACCAATTGACACGAATCAGATTGTGAGGCACTTACGCTTGTGCATAGGCACCGAGGATTTCTATGTTGATCCTGTAGTACTTCCTAACCAGGGGATTGACATTATCTTGGGGACGGATTGGATAAAAGAGCACAACGTCTTGTTGGATATTACCAGCAGGACAGTTCAAATGAAGTCTAGAAGGAGTGGACAAACCATGCACATTCATCTGCCAATTCACAAACAGTTGTCACACACAGTAAATACCACAGAAGCTCAGCAGATTGAAAAGATACCAGTGGTTTCTGACTATCCAGATGTGTTTCCGAAAGAGCTTCCCGGACTCCCACCGGATAGAGATGTCGAGTTTGCCATCGAGCTCGTGCCTAGTACCACTCCTGTCTCTCGAAGACCATACAGAATGGCACCAGATGAGTTGAAAGAGCTGAAAGTGCAGCTGCAAGAACAGCTAGATAAAGGGTTCATCACCTTGGGATTGCCCGGCCCTCTTTGTTGAGAAGAAGGACCAAGGTGGTAAAAGGCTATGTGTTGATTACTGGCCTTTGAATGCTGTCACTATCAAGAACAAATACCCATTACCACATATTGACATCTTGTTTGATCAGTTAGCTGGAGCTAAGGTCTTTTCAAAAATCGATCTGAGGTCTGGCTACTATCAAATAAAGATTCGAGAAGAAGATATACCCAAGACAGCTTTCTCGACCAGATATGGCTTGTACGAGTATTTGGTCATGTCGTTTGGGTTAACCAATGCACCGACTTTCTTCATGTACATGATGAATTCGGTGTTCATGAATGAACTTGATAAGTTTGTAGTAGTGTTCATTGATGACATATTAATCTACTCTAAAAGTGAGGAAGAACACAAAGAGCACTTGAAGGAAGTGAGTTTCTTAGGTCACATTCTGTCTGAGAAGGGTGTAGCAGTTGATCCTAGCAAGGTAGAAGATGTTCTGCATTGGAAGCAACCCGAGACAATGACTGAGATTCAGAGTTTCCTTGGTTTAGCGGGCTACTGCCGCCGCTTCATTAAGGACTTCTCCAACACTGCGAAGCTAATGACCTCATTAACAAAGAAGAATGCAAAATATCTATGGGGTCCAAACTGCGAGGAAGCCTTTCAAACATTGAAGAAATTGTTAATATCTGCACCAGTCCTAGCACAACCGGACGTCACTAAGCCATTTGATGTGTATTGTGATGCCTCCGGCAATGGGCTTGGCTGTGTCTTAATGCAAGAAGGGAGGGTAATTGCTTACGCTTCCCGTCAACTAAGAAAACATGAAGCCAACTACCCGACACATGATCTTGAGCTAGCAGCAGTGGTGCACGCATTGAAGATATGGAGACACTATCTGCTAGGCAACACTTGTCACATCTACACTAATCACAAGAGTCTTAAATACATCTTCACCCAACCTGAATTAAATATGAGACAAGGATGGTGGTTAGAGCTGATAAAAGATTATGACCTGAAGGTTCATTACCATCCTGGTAAGGCTAATATAGTAGCTGATGCATTAAGCCGTAAGGCTCATTGCAATGTGATTGAGGCCCGCCCTACGGCGAGAGTGATATATTGTGAGATGGATGAAATGGAGATGCCTACAGAGCAGCACGCTGAACTGTATAGCCTCATCATTGAACCTACAATAAAAGATCAAATCATTGCAGCACAAAAGCAAGATAAGGGCATGGAACATATTTGTGAGGCTATTGATGAAAAGAAGAAGGCATGCTTCACACTTGATGACCATGGCGTTCTATGGTTTAAAAATCGCTTACTGGTACCTAAGGACATGGAGTTGAGAAAGAAGATACTTGTTGATGAAGCCCACACTTCCATGTTCACCATACACCCGGGCAGCAATAAAATGTACCAAGACCTGAAACAAAAATTTTGGTGGACCCGTATGAAACGGGAGATCGCCAAGTATGTGTGCGAGTGTGATGTGTGTCAGAGGGTAAAAGCTGATCACCTAAATGTGATGCTCCGCCATCTCAAGTGCATTTTCATCTCACACACATGCAACATTCATCATGATGCATCATACGATGACATGCATTTGAACCCCATGGTCAAACTTGATTGATGTGCAACTTGCTAAACCCTGTTTTCTACGTGTATGTCTCTGTGATTGTGCCCATAACTTTGATTCTATTTAGATTTGGGTAAAACTCATATTGACAAACTTGTAGACAGTTTGATGATAAACAACTTTGGTAATTGGTGCTTTGACATGCAGTGAGGTTTGCATAGGGTTTTGGGGTTTTTTCTGTCAGCATGTGTTTTCTATCCAAATTTGGTCTGCTTAGTAATTCTATATTTTCTCTAAATTTAAGCCAAAATATTGCAATGCTTATATTGAAAAAGTTGTAGATCTTGAAATTTTGAAAAGTATTGGTATAAAACTCTTTGAGTGAATGTGACTAGAAAATAGACTTTTAGAATTTCTAAACTTATGGGTTCTGTTGGTCAAACCTTGTTCAGCAGCTTAAATTCAAATTTACATTAGATTTTTGAATATAACATGGTATACCAGTTTATAAGGGAAATGGATAGGAACAAATTTAGGACATTTTATCCAATTGGGGTATTTTCAAATTTGGCCTCTATAGTGTTCAAAAACTGGAAATACAAACGAAGGTCCCTGCAGTCAAAGTGGGTTTTACAATTTCCGGATTTTCTTTTTTCGCCTTGTCTCTATGACATGCGGGGCCCACTCCTCAGATTCCCGCCCGCGGAAAAGGAAACCCTGACAGGTGGGTCCCACTCCCACACATCGCCCATGCATTCGGTCCATTGGACCCTCTCTCCCTCCCACTGCCTCGGCCCCACCTGTCATTGGCCACCGGTCCATAGACCACGTTCACCCACGCACTGCGCGTCCTCTTTCCCCTACCCAGCGCCTCCACGCGGCAGGCGCCGTCTGCTGGCGACCGGCCGAAGCCAACGCCCAGGCACGCCCCCTGCCCTGCCTCCGCCCGGCTTCAAGAGGAAGCCGAGCCCTGCTCCCTGGCCTCACTCGCCTCTTGCCTCCTCAGCTCGCCATTCCGGACGCCTCTCTCGCTCCCTCACTGTCTCTCTACACGAGCTCACGCCGCCATTGCCGCGAAGCTCGGGCGGAGCTCACGCCGCCGTTCCACAGCTCCCCGTGCCTCCTCATTGCTACGCCGCTTTTTCCCATCCTCTACTCCACCGATTCCCCTAGGCCTAGGCCTTCAAGACCCCTCCACTACCCCGCATTTCATCGCCGAACCTCTCCGACCGTCCCTCACTCTAGAGTTCCATCGCCGGCCTCCTCTGGCCATCCCCGAGCCACCACGACACTGCGCTGGGCTTCACCAACCATTCCGCCGCCGCATGGCCTAGATTTAGGTGGCCAATTCCTCTCCACCGCTGCACACCGCACCGCCGAAGGCCGCCGCCTCATCCCCACCATCGCCGGTCTCCTCTGGTCCTTCTCCGTCGAATCAGGTAGCTGGGTGAGCATCCCCGTGCTCCACTCCCTCTCCTTGACCGCCGCCGGCGAGCTCGCCGGGCCCCGCGTGGCCGGCGCGCCGCCGCCTCCACCTTCCCCAGCGGGAGGTTGAAGAAAGCCCCGCGGTGTGCACTTTAGCCCTCAGCTTTTGATGTATTGCGTTTAGATCCAGAGCGCTGTGCAATGAGTCTAGTAGATCTCACGTTCTAGCCCCTGAACTATATGGTTAATTACGTATAGATCCCGGATCAGGGTTAATGTGCATATTTCGGTTTTGAACTTTGAAAAATCATAACAATTCAAAGAAAAATCCAAAATGGACAAACTCAGTGGCTATGAACTCCTTGTGAGCAGATCTACATGATAGGTATGATGTGGATGTGTGAAAGTCTGTTTTGCCCCTAGTCTAGTGCATGCATGTCAATTCATAATAAATGGTAAAAGTGGACCAAATGAACTACAAAAATTATGAAACTTGGATAGTAGCTTTCTTATGGCATTATGACACAGTGTGATTTTTGGTAGCCCTAGCATTGGCTGTTTAATTACTGTTTTGCCCTTATGCATGTGTTTTGTGTATTTAATTAACTTGGAAAATGAAGGCTATATAAAATATGCTCAAATGTGACCTCTGGTATTTTTCGTGTACTCTATATAGTATGGGTAGCTTACTAGTAAAGTATGAGGTTGTGCATGTAGGTTTAGGCTGCTGATTTGAAAATGACAAAATGTCACATGCTTAGCTAAATAAAATGAGAAAGTGGTTCTAGGATGCATAGTTAATTCTATGAAAAATCTGGTATTCCACTAGTATGATAGGGAGCCCAGAAAGTATTTTTGGAGAATTTATTTACACTGTGTTTAAGTACATATTAATTTGTATAAATTAATTATATGGAAAATAGATATCCTATCAAACTATGGATTTTTGTGCTTGCTGATTTTTGTATATGATGTTTATGCAATGAAATGCTTGCAGTAGAAATTTCAAGTCCAGAACTCACTCCTGTAAATTATGAAAAATCTGAGAAGCTATAGGGCTGATAACTTGTTGGAATTTTAATAAATTAATTATAACTTGTTTGTAGCTGAAATTTTGGCAGTAACATTATGTAGTATGTTTCTGCATGTGATAAAAGTTCGGGATCAATTTGAGTTGTCTAACTACATGAACTTATGAGTGCATTTTATTCATAAAGGTAGCGTGTCCATTAATTTGCGTTTATATGTTTAACTGCAAGTGATAACATTTTTGTGCATATTTAAAGTTACTTGCTGCACACCATCAAATGCATCTTGTGATTCCAAGTGTATTAAATGGAGGTGTTTTTGAGAGACACCTTCATTTCATTTGATAGGGACTGTGTACACATATAAGACAGTAATTTATGGTAACTTCAGATATAAAAATGTGGTGATGGGTTGCATGATTTCTTGGTGATGGCTTGTACGATTTCTTAAACCATGGGTTGTATGATTTGTTAGAAAAGTTGTTAAGTTTCTTATTATGGGATGTGTTTGAACGGGTATGCTGGAGTCATTTCGTCACAAGCTACTCGACCTGCATTATGTTTCATTTGTACCTCATGACTACAATTGCAATTCGTTGCACTATGTCATACATATAACCTATACCATATGCATGTATTTGCATTCTCTTGCACTCACTTGCATATTATATCATGCATATAGATTCCGCGAAAGAATGGACAACACAAGTGCTGCTATTGATCGATAAGCCGAACAACGAATTGCACCAAGAGCAAGAAAACGACGTGTCACTAATTTCATCCATCCATGTTTCAAGGGGTTGCCTGGGGCAAAGCCCCACAACCCAGCAAACTAACTTAGATTAGTTTGTTGGCTTTCATAAGGATACTCAAAGGTAGGCAGGACCATGATTTCTCCCAGATAATACAATCTTGTTTGATGATTACGCATATGCATTAGGAGTTGCTTGAAACCAATTGCATTAGACTTCCTGGACGCCCTGGCTCTAGCACCTATACTTAGAGTTCGCAGGATGAGTGCCCAGTAATTGCAAGGTACGAGTAGACACGGGTGAATGGAGTCACTTGTCGCGTAGGTGGTTTCAAAATTTACAGAAATCTCACTAAGGTAAGTTATTATATATGCTTCTGATTTAAATGGAGACCGGGCGGAGATTTTACGAGTCATTTACTGTTTACTATATTGTGCATTGGACTCCGCCCGAGTCGCATAAGGCCGGTCGTTGTTCGCCTATTGGTCGGCATAACATTGCTAGAGGTGCTTATCCGGGACAATGGACCGGTGAAAGTCTTACTTGTACCATCCGAAGAACAGAGACTTAGTCCTACCATCGGGTCCAGGGGCGCTTGGGTGTTGACTCGTGGAGGGCTGGACCCGGTGCGCCGTGGTAATGCTCCATGGGGGCAAAACTTGGGGAATGGCGGGTTGGAATCGAACTTGGGATAGGACAAGTGGAGATGGGGACTATATGTGGGAACGCGATGGCTAGTAAGCATATACCCCTGGCATTTTTAGTTGTTCCCGGGAATTAACAAATCAATTTGAATCGCTGATGCTCACTAGGTGTGAGAATGCCAATGCCACTGACGTCCAATGTAGTAATCAACAGAAATATTACTATGCTTGTAAATCATGATTTTGTATATCTACATGCTTGGATATGGATGTCTTATATCTTGCAAGTTATCATGTTATGATGATCTTATTTATGCAAGCTATATATATATTTATGATCATGTCACTGTTAAAAGAGAGCTAGCAGCTGTTAAATTAGATGTGTCAATGGGGACCCGATACCCGGTTACCCATGGGGAATTCCTCTATTAGGGTTAGGGTATGGGGAGAATTTGTTCCCCATGGGTATAAATATGGGAGGAATTCTTCCCCCATTGGGTACGCGGGTATGGGTTTGGGGAGGTAACATCAGAACCCGATTACCCATGGGGAATGTACCCTAGTTAAATTTGATGTGCGACATGTTTAAGTCTAATATACAGCCTATCAAACAAGTTAAAGCCTAACCGAGACCCAACTAATAAACCTTAAAACCCTTTGTCTATTTAACCTAACCCTTTCGCTCTATTCACCTAATCATCCACCTAGGCTATTTACATCTTAAATTCAGCAATAATGTACTACTCTTACATATTTCTTGACAATTTTTTTATATGCTCACATATTTTTTTATTGGAGATGGGGCTCCAATGGGGACCCGATACCCGAATGGGGATGGGTATGGGATGAGTTTTATACCCATGATGGGTATGGGTATGGGAATGGGGATAGCTATAGCCTGATGGGGATGGGTCTGGGGTGCTGAAACCCGGTGGGGAATTCCCCATTGACATCTCTATGTTAAATCCTGCTATCTCATATCAATATGGTTTTGTTAAAATTAATGGCTAAGGACCCACATGATTAGTAATCAAGCTTTGCGTCAGCCGTAAGCCCTTTCCATTAAGTCCTACTGAATAATTAGTACTCAGGGTTTGCCTTCACTTTTGGATTACAGGTACTGATGACTTCTGGACAACTGCTTGAAGGAGGGTAGAACTAGTGGGCTCGGTGCTACTCGCCTTATTTATCTCTGCATGAAGACTATTTGAGTTTGTTTCCGCTGTGAGAGGTTTTGAAAATGTTTCCGCTATATATTTATATTTTGCAAATGCTTTCGCTACATTTTTAAATGTATTCAACTTCATATACTTGGTTTGTAAACTAAGTCTATGTATCTTATATTTCAACTGCCTGTGATGATTGTAACTGTTGTGGCTCCTTCGGGAGTCGGATGTGTTTGATGTCGGTTCCTTTGGGAATGGTGTTATCGAGAGCCGAAGTACTCTCGACGGACTACCGGGTTTAGTCTGGCCTAAGTGCACTGCGAGCCGGAGGTGGTAGGTGTGCTTAGTCCGGATTAAGCAGGGCGGTTCCGCCACACTAAAGCCTGCGAGTATGCTTCAACCGTTAGCAGTTCCAGCCTAGAAATGGGAGGACATACATATGGACTTCATTGTGGGTTTGCCTCGCACACAAAAGGGGTACGATTCCATTTGGGTGATTATCGACCGATTCACAAAATCAGCTCACTTCATTCCTGTGAAATCAATTTACCATGCCTTACCTATGTCGAACTTTATATAGCCAGGATTATCTCCTTGCACGGTGTTTCTCAAACCATCACTTTAGACAGAGGCTCACTGTTCGTGTCCTATTTCGGGAAGCATTTGCAAACAGCCCTTGGGACCAATTTGATTCACAGTTCAGCGTACCACCCCCAAGCTAGTGGCCAAGTTGAAAGGGTAAACCAGATTTTAGAAAACATGTTGAGAGCATGTGCTTTGACCTATTCCACCAAGTGGGATGAATGTCTCCCATTGGCGGAGTTCGCCTGCAACAACAGCTACCAGAAGAGCTTAGAAATGGCTCCTTTCGAGGCTCTTTATGGTAGGCGGTGTAGAACGCCACTCAACTGGTCCGAACTAGGTGAGCGTGTCACATTCGGTCCTGACTTGGTAACACAAGCAGAAGAGCAAGTTAAATTCATACACAGCAATCTGAAAAGAGCACAGTCTAGGCAGAGGAGCTACTCAGATAAGAGGAGGAGACCCCTAGTCTTTGAGAAGGGTGATCATGTGTATCTCCGAGTGTCACCTATGAAAGGGGTGCATCGGTTCAGAGTAAAAGGCAAGTTAGCACCACGGTACGTTAGTCCGTTCAAAATCACAGAGCAAAGTGGGCCAGTGGCTTACCGGTTAGAGTTACACCACACTTAGTTGCGGTTCATGACGTGTTTCATGTCTCGCAACTCAAGAAGTGTTTATGAGTGCTAGAGGAAGTGATTGATACATCTCAGATCCGGATTGAACCTGACCTCTTATGAAGAGAAGCCCATAAAAATCCTTGACCAAAAGCAAAGATCAACACGACGAAGAACCATTAACTTCTACAAAGTGCAATGGAGTAATCACTCCGAAGAAGAGCCAACTTGGGAACAAGAAGAATTTTTGCAAACTAAATATCCTGGTTTTCTTCCATCCACCTCAAACGAGCATGTCACAGCAGTCTTAAAATATTCAGATTCGCATTTGAATGCATTACACAAAGCACTCTCTTCTCATTAAACTATCCACCCACATCACATCAAAAATCTCGGGACGAGATTTGTTTAAGGGGGGTGGGTTGTGATGCCCCAGGCATCTCAAGTGCATTACATTTGCATCATTGACATATTTGCATCATCGCATGAACATTTCATGTTGAGTGCATATGTCGACCAAGTCATTTGAATCAATTAAATCCAGTTTTTCCTGAATTGGCCTCTACTTTTGTCACTATAACTTTGAATATGTAGTGAATTTGAAGAAAATTGATATGCCAAATTGTAGACAATTTCATGCTTGACAACTTTGGTATTTTGTGTGTTAACATGCATAATGGTTTGGGTATGGTTTAGGGCCATTTTATGTCAATTTATGAAATCTGTCCAAACCTGACCTGTAAGTAAATTCAAATTTTCTTGATCTTAAATCCAAAATCTTGCAATACTTTTATTCAGAAAGTTGTAGATCTTGAAATTCGGAACAACATTGGTATAAAACTCCTTGTGTGAAAGTAAACAGAAGATGGACTTTTAGAATTTCTAAACTTATTGGTCCTGCTGGTCAACCTGGGGTCAGCAGTGTAAATTCAAATTTAAACCATATTTTTGAATTTAACATGGTGTGCAAATGACAAATGTAGAGAAACAAATTTAGAACATTTCATCCAATTACGGCATTTTCAAATTCGGCCTCTAACCTATTCAAAAATGGAGTTTTCTAACAGGTGTTTCAGCAGTCAAAGGGGGGTTTTTCTATTTCTTCAATTTTCGTTCAAAAATCCCACCGGCTTGTGTCACTGACTAGCGGGCCCCACGTGCCCATTTCCCGCCCGGGCCGGATGACGACATCCGTCAGTGGGACCCATAGCCTCTCGCCTCCATACACCAGGTCCGTGGACTTCTCCCTTCCCATCCTCGCCCGGTCCCACTCGTCAGTGGCTCATGATCCGTGGACTCGGTCCACGCACTGCGCCACCTCTTTCCTTCCCTCTCATGCACGCCCAAGCAGCGGGCGCCGTCTGCACCATGGCCGTGCCTGGCCCCATGGTTTAAAATAGCGCGCTATGGCAAATAGCGGCATCGTTTTTCCAGACGCTACGGCGCTATAGCGACGCTATAGCGGCGCTATACCCAATAGCGTTTTTAACAAAAAAAAAAAAGAAAAATCAGCAATAAACATAAGCAAAATTAAATGGAACAGATGACAACTTAAGTTCCATCACAAGTTGACAATACCACAAGCACAAAATATAGAACATAAGTGCATCACATTGAATACTAAATGCCTAAGTGGTAAGTCCATAAAAGAAATATATATCATTGTAATACTGCAACACAAAAGCTGAAGGCTGCAAGATCAATCTACTCTTCAGACATAGAGTGATCTGAATCAGAAGAATGGTCACGTAGGGTCTCATCCATGTCAACATCGTGATCATCATCTTCTGTTGCGTCGAGGTCGAGGGACACACTGGGAGATGTGGCACAGTGCCACTAGATCGATGCATAAGGAAGCATCCTAGGGTTTTTAGTAGGCTACGTGGGCTGAATGGCTCAGATTTTGGCCCATCGAGAAAAATGGAAATAGCGCCGCTATTTGCACAGCTATGCTAAGCCATTTAGCGCCGCTAAAGCGCGCTAAACGGACTGTAGCGCAAATAGCGGTAAAAATGACGATAGCGTAGCGTGATGTCCCTCAAAACGCTATAGCGGCGCTATAGCGGCACTATAGCGCGCTATTTAAATCCATGCCTGGCCCTCGCCCTACTCCCTTCAAGGTGAAGCAAGACGCTCCCCCTCTTGCTCTCTCTCACTCGCTCTCCGCGCTCCCACTCGCCCCAAGCGCCTCGCTGCCATTGCTGCCACGGCAGAGCTCACGCGCCGGACGCCTCGGGCCGCCTCCTCCCGGTCTGATGCATGAACCGCGTTCTCCGCACCGTCCTCCACCATCCCCGCACAGCCTCGCCCCTCGCCCTCGCCTCTTTCACCCTTCCCCGCGCGCGCCCACACGGCCGCCATTGCCGCCGGCCCCTCGCCATGGGAGGCCATCTCCCGGCCCTACCCACGCCTCCAGGACACCACCACCGCCTTCTCCTCGTCCTCACGCATCTTCTGCGCTAGCCCTCGCCGCCGTTGCCCTACCCATTCACCGGATCCGCGCCCGCGCCGCCGTCGGCGTTCACCGTCGCCGCCTTAGTTCACCGCCTCCGCGTTGCTCTTCCTTGCCACCCCGACCGACAAGACCAAAGGGGAAAGTTTCCCCGTCGTCGGCGACACCGACCGCCGCCGTCTCGGCTTCAAGTGCTGGCCCCCACGCGCCGGCGCAGCCCGGCCAAAACCGGCCGCCGCGCGTGCATCGAGCCGAGCCGGAGGTAGACGATGGTGATTTTGTATCTTGGCCCCGCGCTTTATTCATTTTTAGTTCAAATCCGAAGCGCTATGCACTGAGTCTTGTAGATCTCACATTCTAGCCCCTAGAAGTTATAGTTAATTACGTCTAGGTCCTAGATATAGGGTTAATGTGTTATTTTGGGCTATAAACTTTGGAAAATCCTAGAAAAATCCAAAATGGACAAACTCAGTGGCTATGAACTCCTCTTTAGTAGATCTACAGGATGGGTATGGTGTGGATCCATGAAAAGACTGTTTTGCCCTTGGTCTAGTGCATGCATGTGGAGGGTAAATAAAGGGTAAAAGTGGACTAAATGAACTCCTAAAATGTTGAAACTTGGACAGTGGCTTTAGTGTGATATTTAGGCACTGTGTGAATTTTTGTTGCAGTAGCACTCGCTGTTAAGTGACTAATCTACCCCTAGGCTTAAGTTTTTGTAATAAAAATGCATGGGAAGTACTTGCCATATGAAATTTGCTCCAAAGATTGTACTAGATTTTAGGGACACACCTTATGCTATGTATAGCTTGCTGGTAAAGTTTGAGGCTTTGCATGTTGAGTTTGAATAGTGACTTGAAAATGACAAAGTGTCACATGCATAACTAAATAAAATGAGAAAGTGACTTTAGGATGCAAAGATAATTCTATGAAAAATCTGGTATGCTACTTGTATGATAGGAAGTCTAGAAAGTATTTTTGGAGAATTTATTAACACTGTTTATAAGTACATCTTAGTTTGCATGAGATAAATATATGGAGAATAGATGTGCTATCAAACTATGGATTTTGTGCTTGCTGATTTTTGTAGATGATGTTCATGCAATGAAATGCTTGCTGTAAAAATATTAGGCCCAGAAACCATTCCTATAAATTATGAAAAATCTGAGAAACTATAGGGCTGATAACTTGCTGGAATTTTAATAAATTCATTATAACTCCATTGTGGCCGGAATTCTGGCAGTAGTGTTGTGTAGTATGTTTCTGCATGTCATAAAAATTCAAGGTCAATTGGAGTTGTCTAACTATAAGAACTCATAGGGGGGCATTTTTATTCGTAAAGGAAGCATGTGCATTGATTTGGTGTTTATATGTTTATCCACAAGCAACCTCTTTGTTGTGCGTTTGTAAAGATTCTTTCTGCATACCATCATATGCCTATAACCTGTACCATATGCATGTATTTGCATTCTTTTGCACTCACTTGCATAATTATACCATGCATATAGATCCCACGAACGAAGGACAAACGCAGCAGCAGCCGCTGATCGAACAGCCCGACGAACAGCCCCTGCACCAGGAGTTGATTCTTCCTCAACCTAAAGACGGAGGGTCACTGATTATATCCGTCCCTGTTTTAAGGGGTTGCCTGGGGCAAAGCCCCACAACCCGGCAAACTAACTTAGATTAATTTGTTGGTTTTCTTAAAAATAATCAAAGGTAGGCAGGACCATACTTATCCCAGCAAATATGATATATCTAATGATTACTCATATGCATTAGGAGTTGCTTGAAACCAAGTGCATTAGACTTCCTAGCCGCCCTGGCCCTAGCACCTATAAATAGAGTTCGTAGGACGAGTGCCCAGTAATGCTAGGTATGAGTAGACACGAGTGAGCAATGTCACTCGTCATGTAGGTGATTTTCAGAAAACCACAGAAATCTTACTATGATGGAAGTTAATTATTATGCGTATGAATTTAAATCGAGACCGGGCGGAGCATAAGTTTACTTTTCGTGGTGTGCATTTTTGTTATCCGGCTCCACCCGAGTCGTATAAGGCCCGTCCGCTGTTCGTCTGCTGATTGGCATAACATTGCTAAGAGTGCTTATCTAGGCCATGGGACTGGTGAAAGTCTTACTTGTGCCATCCGAAGAACAGAGACAGGCTCCTACTGTTATACCTTGGGGAGCTTGTAGTCGAGGGAGGGCTGACCCGGTACGCCGAGATATCGCTCCTAAGGCGGCACAACCTGAGAACTACGGAGGGATTGAATCGAACTTCGGATGGGACAAGTGGAGATGGGGGATATATGTGTGGAACGCAGTGGCTAGTAAGCATATATCTCCTAGCATTTTTAGTTATTCTCGGCAATTAGAAATCGATTTGAATCGCTGATGCTCACCAGGTGTGAGAGTGCCAAATATCACTGTCGGGCAACGTCGTAACAACTTAAACATTTTATGCTTTTATTCATGTTTTTCAGTACAACATGTTTGGATATGTATGATATACTATTATGCAAGTTATTGATGGATACTCATGCTTTACTTTCATGCAAGTATTTAGCAGCTATCAAATCCTGCTATCCTATGACAAAATCTTATTGTATAAAATCTACGGCTAAGGATCCACTTGATTAGTAAGCAAGCTTTGCATCAGCCGTAAGCCATTCCATTAAGTCATACTGAGTTCTTCATGTGCGCTTGTGTTGGAGGGGGTAGTACCGGTGGGCTCGGAGCTACACACCTCGTTCGTCTCTACGTGAAGACTACTACTTAAGTACTTTGTTCCCACTGCGAGATGTTTTGAAAACACTTCTGCATATATATATATATATATATATATATATTGCAATCGCTTCCGTTATATTTGAACATGTATTTGATTACACATATTTGGTTTGTAAATTACGTCTATTACTCTCCATTTCAACTGCCTGTGATGATGTAACTGTTGTGGCTCCATCAAGAGTCGGTTGTGTTTGATGTCGGTTCCTCTGGGAATGGTGTTATCGAGAGCCGAAGGACTCTCGACGGACTACCGAGTTTAGTCTAGCCTAAGTGCACTGTGAGCCAGAGGTGGCAGGTGTTCTTAGTCTGGATTAAGCGGGGCGGTTCCACCACATTGATATAGTGCCCGGCCAGGATACGCTGGGTGTTCAGAGAAAGGTGACGATACAACACGCCTAGGAAGAACTTTCCTAGGGCAAGGGTCTGGCCTTTGGCTAAAGCAGTGGCCAAGTTGAGGTAATTATTTGTTGGGGCTAGAGAAGGACCATTGAAGAGAAAATGGTCAAGCCAGGCGATATGCTCTTTCTCTGTGACTGGACTAGTTTGTTTGTTGTGTTGGCTAATATACTAGCTCTAGTTCCGGGTACTACTCTTCTCTACTATTTTCTTATGGGAGTATTCAGCCAAGAAGAAGGGAGAAGGGCAGGTGGACTGTACATCCAGACCAAAGATCATAACGACGTCCATCAGAGTAGGCGTCATGGGTCCAAAGCTGAACAGGAAACAGTTCAGGCTATCTGACCAGAAAGAGCCGATGGATCTAAGAAGGTTGTCATTGTTGGCGTCTCTTAGCCTTATAAGATTTTACTCCGCAAGCGCACGGAGACCGCTGTAGCTTTTCACTCAGAGTATTCCGAGTATCGTATTTTTATCCACAGGGAAGCAGCAGGCGAGAGAGTATAGTTGAATAAACTCAAATCGAATGAACCGTACTTAAATAAATATACTTTCTAGTCACTAGACAGGGTAAGTCTGGTAAACGGATAGGTGTATGGTGGAAAGAAGTAAATGAAACTACATAAGATATACGTATAAAGGTATAGTTGCCTGGGAGGACAACGAGTGAGATAAAGTTCCCAAACTCTATTCTATTCGGCTGCAAAGATTCTATCGTGGTTAACTAAGAAACTCAAGTAGCAAGTCAGGGTCTTGCGTCGAGCGAAATTTCGGCGCCTCGAGGAGTCAGGGGGTAGATAGTATACAACAGAAGGAGACCCGGCTAACGCCTACGGGCCTACCGAATGAACGGGCCTGGACTACACAGGCACACCACACGCTGTCACCGAGTGGGGCTACCAAGCAAATCTGCGTGGATAGGCTGGCACGCTATAAACATACTCAACGAAGCTTGAGTAACAATAGATTGTCCTTGATCAGAGGAGAGGACCTAACCAGAGCCTGGCGTACAGGTTGGATTATAGCACCGGTAAGAATAACGGGACTTGACTAGCTAAGATAACCACAAGTCTAAGCCTAGCAAGTATGCAAAATAAAGGGTACACCACACTTGCAAGAGATAGAAATAAAGTAAAATATAACTGAATTATATTGAAGATTGAGTACAAAAGATACAAGAGCTGTTACCACAGACTCAGAAGAATCTCCAAGAACTCCGAGGCAAAGCTCGACTCACTCTAACTCCCAGGACTATCCTAACTACTAAGATGTGGAAAATCACACTCTCTAAGGTAGGATATGGCTCTCAACTTCTCCACACCTTTACAAATGAGCTCTGCATGCCTATTTATAGTCCCATATGAGAGGGGGGGTATTTGTAGGAGGCTCAGGTCGGTGGGAGGCCGAGGTCGGTGGTCGGCCGACCTACTCCGAGGTCGGGCGACCACCCGATCCACCGCCTTTGCACTCCAACGGCTTGATCTTGTGTCCCCATGGCGGTTGGCGGTTAGGACGATTGTTGCACATGGAAAATGCCTCCGAGGGTAGGTCGGCCGACCTTGTAGGAGGTCGGGCTACCATGTCAAGCCTGCATTGGCCATTTTGCTTCTCTCTCAGATTGATGACGTTGTGGATCTGTGACTTGGTGCATTTTTGGCCTTTGGATACATTGGATGCTTGGTCTTGCGGTAGGATTTGAGTGCACTTGTGTTTTCTTCATGACCTGGTGATGTGGTCGGCCGACTTGACCACTTTAGCCAGTGTGCCTCATATTTGATTCTTGGCATGGTTTTCATCTATTTTATGTGCATTTTGGTACCTGCATCCAAATATTGATACAAAACTTGTGGAACTCATTAGTAGAAGGGTTAGTCCATAATTATTCACTTGCATAGCTCCATTTGGTTGGTAATTGATGGTAGATATCGTGAGATTACGACCGTCAACACCCCCCAAGCTTAAACTTTTGCTCATCCTCGAGCAAAGCTAAGACTGAGAGTAGATCAGGAGTTGCTGCAATGTCGCAGATGATGAGAAATTCTTATATGTGACTCAATACTCATGCTTTTATTTTGAGAAGTGAAATAATTGAAGCTCACCTTGTGTACTACCTGTGGTGCATCTGTTTGCTTACCTTGCCTTGGACGGTTGAAAGATGGAACGACCATTGTACAGGAGTTCTTCTGACCTACTCTTTTCGGATGTCTTTCTTAGGAGTTTTCAAGATTTTTTTCAAAACAAAAGTAACTTCCCCAAGGTGCTCTCAGGCGCTCAAATGTGTTTCCTTACCAAGGGCCAGGATTCGGCCAACACTTTCCCACACTAAGGCCTTTGTGGAGCTTTGGGTAGGGAGAATGTGGCACACTTAGGATATTTATTTTGCTAAGCCAAAGATTGGACCAAAGAGTGTACTCTATCACTTCTTCTATTGATCACTGGAGTATGAGTGGTGGTACTTTATGCCTCCTTCTCTTGTTATTCATCCCTTGTAGCCTTTTGTATATTTGGAGTGGATATGGAGCTTTTATTTATTTTTGCCATGCTTGAACTTGCATGCTTTTCATTTTGCCGTGCTTTTGCACGCTTTTTTTTTGCCATGCTTTTGCATGCTTTTCTTTTTGGCTCCATACCCTTACTCCTTGAGATTTGAAGGCTAGGGACTATGAGAAGTATTTGGAGACATTTTGGTGGATGCAAAGTACGGAATGGATCACTTGCATTTTTACTTTTGTACTCCAGCTATCAACGGAAGGTGATATTTCTACTCAAAGAGACTCAAAATTTGACAAAGCTCAAAATATCACTAAGCAACTCTTTATAGCAGTTTCAACTAATTGAAGCATTTTTTGCTATGAGAGAATTATCCCATATTCAAGTCATATCATTCATCTCACAATAACTTAGTCTTGTTATCACAAATGACATCCACAAGATAGAACCTTGGTTTACTTCTTTTATTCACAAACTCAAAATTAAGCTAAGCATAAGTCACATGCAAGAATTAAATCATTCACTTGATAGAGCAACTATTCATCATTTTCAAAATGAAGCTAGCATGTAAACTTATCATTAAAGCATGGGAGTTTTTTTTATATCCTGAAATAAACTAAACTAAATTAAACAAACTAGATTGAGCAAACAAACTAATAAACTCTCAAAGCAAAGATACAAGAGTGGTGCAGAAATCGGGGGACTGTCATACATACCTAGCTGTCGATTCGGGTTCCTCCCCAAGCTTCAACGAAGCTACTCGGGGTAGTACCTATAGTACTGGAAAAATCACTAGGACTCATCAAAGGTGCGCTGAGCCATCGCTTCTATTTCGAGGAGGCGGTTGTACTATTCGTCCTGGGTCTGCTGGATGACCTGAGTGCGCTCATCTACTTGGTTAAGCTGCTGGGCCATCCCAGCTGTGCACTGGTCCTAAATGGTCAGGGACCCAAAGATGGCACTCAACGGGTCTCCTGCAAAGCGTGCAGAGGCAGATGGTCCTGCCTCATATGGTGCTGACCCAAATCCATAGAAGGTTCCTCCTCCTTGCTGCTGTGAGAATGCAACGCTCGGCTCGTGTCCCCATTGTGTTCCAGATCCTCCGTGGGGCTGCCACGTCGGGTCTGGTCCCTAGGTGTGCTAGGACGTGCCCGCCGCGGTATGGAACTAGGTACGTCCCGTCCTAGCGGTCTGCGCATCCTAGGCTTGCTTCTGTAAGCGCTCTTGGGCTGCCCTCCTTTGTGCCCTGGTCATGACTCCTGCTACACTATGCCTGGGCTCCTCTAAAGGTTCTTCCTCTGGGACGCTCTCTAATGGCATAGAGAGTGTGTCCACATGGTAGATCTTGAACTGAGGCGCTGGTAGAGGCACTTCAAAGTTGTACCCCTTATAGATCATGACATACGTGTCCGTACTGGGGTTCTTGCACAGGAAGTGTGCCCGGATGAAATGGCTCTCGGTGATTAGATTGGGTGTGTCAGGGGGTAAGAATGCCCCTTATAGAGCAACGGGGTGAGAACCCGAGAGCATTGCTGAACTGACGGAGTGTTAGTTCATGCTGAAAGTTAAAGAGTCTGAAGTGAACCATTGTGCCGGACTCCAGTGTGAGGAGGACTATGCCTCCCTCGCTAACATGTGCAAAATTCTCCCAGCCTATCATACTGAAAATTTCATCGAATTCGTCATCCATACCTGTGCTTGTCATGAGGACTTCATCGAAGCACTTGGTGAGGGTGATAGGCTTGGTGTGGAGTCGCCTCAGCAAGTCGGCCTCGTCTTGATTGTGCATTGGATTTGAGAATCCAGCAGCAGTACGGGCCCGGTGACGGAGGACGAAGCTTCTTCTCCTCCTGGTCCAGCACTTGATGAGCCTCTGTCGGACACCGTCCTCGAGTTTTGTGAGCTAGAGGACGTCGGGAACCGTATGTGCTGCCCCGCCTTGCTGATGGCACTTCTCACCCTCTTGAATGCGCGCT
Organism: Paspalum notatum; assembly: GCA_022530915.1. NCBI lineage: Eukaryota > Viridiplantae > Streptophyta > Magnoliopsida > Poales > Poaceae > Paspalum > Paspalum notatum. Next base: position 16,943,077 of record CM039691.1, read on the forward strand.
TCATCCTGCACAAAAAAAGTGACCACAAAAACTACGAGACGACAAAATGAAATTTGCGTTAGCGGTTAGTCGTCCTTGCGGGGCGTGACACCACCACAACTCATTCGTGGTCTTGCTGAAGAGAGGGGCTAGTAGCTAGATTATTTTTGCTCAACTAGATTTTTATTCGGGTATTATTTTGGCTAAGCAAGAGCTAAACTACTACTAAGCAAAGAGATTAAGAGAGGGAGAGAAGGGAGTTGCTTGCTGCTGGTTGGTGCATTGGAGAAGGAGGTGAGGGCTGCTATTTATAGAGGAATAGAGGGAGCTTGGGAGGTCGGGCGACCGGCGTTGGAGGTCGGCCGACCTTGGCTTCGGGTCGGTCGGCCCTGGAGAGGTGGTCGGGTGACCTTGCGTGAGTGTGCAGCAAAGGGAGGAGGCAAGCTGGTTGGCCGGCCATGGCGTTGGGTCGGCCGGGCCCCTGCTGGTGGCCATGTGAGCTCGTCTTGGTTGGAAACAAAGGGTAATGGAGGAAGACAAAGGAGAAAGAAGGGAGGTAGGGAATGAGGTGGTCGGCCGGCCATGAGTGCTGGTCGGGCGGCCTCAGAGTGCTCCATTTGAACTTGGTTTGCTTCGGGAGTGAGCAAAGTGGAAAGTGCAAAGGAGAAAATGAAAGGGGAAAGTGGTCGGGCGACCAAGGGAGGCGTCGGCCGGCCTCATCATCCGGTCGGCCGGCCTTGGGTGTCAGTCGAGCGGCCAGTAGATGCTGCCCCTCTCCACCTACCTTGCTTAGGAATGAGGCAAAGAGCAAGTAAAAAGAAAAAGAAGAGAGAAAAGAAGAGAGTAAAGAGAAAGGAGGGAGACGGAGTGAAGAGGAAAGGAGAGGGGAGGCAGGCTCGGTCGGCCGGCCTGACCTTGTGGTCGGCCGCCTTGACCAGCCCCCTTGCTTACCCTTTTGCATGGGGGTGGTCGACCGGCCCTGGTCTAGGGTCGGCCAGCCCCTAATATTTTTTTTTTCGAAAATGAGAGGTATAAACTAAATGCAATGACAGATAAAAAATATGCATTGCCAAAATTAAATATGCAACGGAGAATGAGAATTTAAACTAGCGGGAAATAAATATGCCATCGAAAGATAATGCCAGGTTTACCTCTTGGCGGGAGCGAACCATTTACCGTCCTTCGGAATGTCGTGTGAGCGTACGTACGGGGAGGTAAGCGGTACCTTTCCGAGCCACATGGAATTTGTCGTGGATGGGTCTTGGGCACGCTCGTTGTCAATATGCCCCATAGTATTTATCCTAGGGCCTCCATGGGTATGTTGATTTTTATTGCACCCTCGGTTGGTGGGTCTTGTAAAATCATGGATGTCGACCTTCTTAACAAGAGCTTTGCCTCCTGTTTCCTGGTTCTTGCGGTTAGCCTTCATGGCTCTCGCCTTCTTCCATTCGTCTTCCTCTCGTTGTCGGATGGCAGCCTCGGTGGCTAACTTCCGTTTCATGAATGCTACAAGACTGTCCATCTCTTTCCTGAAAGCATCGTAGATTGGCGGCCTCGGCACATACTTTTGGCACTTGAAGATCTTCACTTGGCTACACTGCTCCACTTTTGGTTTGAAGGAGAACGTCTCCCTCATCCCGTTTATGTTGAGGTGGACTTCTCCGGCCCCAACATAGCTTGCTTCCGCGGTGCTCAGAAACGGCCGCCCAAGAATGAGCGGTGTCTTTGCATCAATCTCCATATCCAATACCACAAAATCCATGGGAATGAGGAAATTTATTAACATTGTTTATAAGTACATCTTAGTTTGCATGAGATAAATATATGGAGAATAGATGTGCTATCAAACTATGGATTTTGTGCTTGCTGATTTTTGTAGATGATGTTCATGCAATGAAATGCTTGCTGTAAAAATATTAGGCCCAGAAACCATTCCTATAAATTATGAAAAATCTGAGAAACTATAGGGCTGATAACTTGCTGGAATTTTAATAAATTCATTATAATTCCATTGTGGCTGGAATTCTGGCAGTAGTGTTGTGTAGTATGTTTCTGCATGTCATAAAAATTCAAGGTCAATTGGAGTTGTCTAACTATAAGAACTCATAGGGGGGCATTTTTATTCGTAAAGGAAGCATGTGCATTGATTTGGTGTTTATATGTTTATCCACAAGCAACCTCTTTGTTGTGCGTTTGTAAAGATTCTTTCTCCATACCATCATATGCCTATAACCTGTACCATATGCATGTATTTGCATTCTTTTGCACTCACTTGCATAATTATACCATGCATATAGATCCCACGAACGAAGGACAAACGCAGGAGCAGCCGCTGATCGAACAGCCCGACGAACAGCCCCTGCACCAGGAGTTGATTCTTCCTCAACCTAAAGACGGAGGGTCACTGATTATATCCGTCCCTGTTTTAAGGGGTTGCCTGGGGCAAAGCCCCACAACCCGGCAAACTAACTTAGATTAGTTTGTTGGTTTTCTTAAAAATAATCAAAGGTAGGCAGGACCATACTTATCCCAGCAAATATGATATATCTAATGATTACTCATATGCATTAGGAGTTGCTTGAAACCAAGTGCATTAGACTTCCTAGCCGCCCTGGCCCTAGCACCTATAAATAGAGTTCGTAGGACGAGTGCCCAGTAATGCTAGGTATGAGTAGACACGAGTAAGCAATGTCACTCGTCATGTAGGTGATTTTCAGAAAACCACAGAAATCTTACTATGATGGAAGTTAATTATTATGCGTATGAATTTAAATCGAGACCGGGCGGAGCATAAGTTTACTTTTCGTGGTGTGCATTTTTGTTATCCGGCTCCACCCGAGTCGTATAAGGCCCGTCCGCTATTCGTCTGCTGATTGGCATAACATTGCTAAGAGTGCTTATCTAGGCCATGGGACTGGTGAAAGTCTTACTTGTGCCATCCGAAGAACAGAGACAGGCTCCTACTGTTATACCTTGGGGAGCTTGTAGTCGAGGGAGGGCTGACCCGGTACGCCGAGGTATCGCTCCTAAGGCGGCACAACCTGAGAACTACGGAGGGATTGAATCGAACTTCGGATGGGACAAGTGGAGATGGGGGATATATGTGTGGAACGCAATGGCTAGTAAGCATATATCTCCTAGCATTTTTAGTTATTCTCGGGAATTAGAAATCGATTTGAATCGCTGATGCTCACCAGGTGTGAGAGTGCCAAATATCACTGTCGGGCAACGTCGTAACAACTTAAACATTTTATGCTTTTATTCATGTTTTTCAGTACAACATGTTTGGATATGTATGATATACTATTATGCAAGTTATTGATGGATACTCATGCTTTACTTTCATGCAAGTATTTAGCAGCTATCAAATCCTGCTATCCTATGACAAAATCTTATTGTATAAAATCTACGGCTAAGGATCCACTTGATTAGTAAGCAAGCTTTGCATCAGCCGTAAGCCATTCCATTAAGTCATACTGAGTTCTTCATGTGCGCTTGTGTTGGAGGGGGTAGTACCGGTGGGCTCGGAGCTACACACCTCGTTCGTCTCTACGTGAAGACTACTACTTAAGTACTTTGTTCCCACTGCGAGATGTTTTGAAAACACTTCTGCATATATATATATATATATTGCAATCGCTTCCGTTATATTTGAACATGTATTTGATTACACATATTTGGTTTGTAAATTACGTCTATTACTCTCCATTTCAACTGCCTGTGATGATGTAACTGTTGTGGCTCCATCAAGAGTCGGATGTGTTTGATGTCGGTTCCTCTGGGAATGGTGTTATCGAGAGCCGAAGGACTCTCGACGGACTACCGAGTTTAGTCTAGCCTAAGTGCACTGTGAGCCAGAGGTGGCAGGTGTTCTTAGTCTGGATTAAGCGGGGCGGTTCCGCCACATTGATATAGTGCCCGGCCAGGATACGCTGGGTGTTCAGAGAAAGGTGACGATACAACACGCCTAGGAAGAACTTTCCTAGGGCAAGGGTCTGGCCTTTGGCTAAAGCAGTGGCCAAGTTGAGGTAATTATTTGTTGGGGCTAGAGAAGGACCATTGAAGAGAAAATGGTCAAGCCAGGCGATATGCTCTTTCTCTGTGACTGGACTAGTTTGTTTGTTGTGTTGGCTAATATACTAGCTCTAGTTCCGGGTACTACTCTTCTCTACTATTTTCTTATGGGAGTATTCAGCCAAGAAGAAGGGAGAAGGGCAGGTGGACTGTACATCCAGACCAAAGATCATAACGACGTCCATCAGAGTAGGCGTCATGGGTCCAAAGCTGAACAGGAAACAGTTCAGGCTATCTGACCAGAAAGAGCCGATGGATCTAAGAAGGTTGTCATTGTTGGCGTCTCTTAGCCTTATAAGATTTTACTCCGCAAGCGCACGGAGACCGCTGTAGCTTTTCACTCAGAGTATTCCGAGTATCGTATTTTTATCCACAGGGAAGCAGCAGGCGAGAGAGTATAGTTGAATAAACTCAAATCGAATGAACCGTACTTAAATAAATATACCAGCTAGTCACTAGACAGGGTAAGTCTGGTAAACGGATAGGTGTATGGTGGAAAGAAGTAAATGAAACTACATAAGATATACGTATAAAGGTATAGTTGCCTGGGAGGACAACGAGTGAGATAAAGTTCCCAAACTCTATTCTATTCGGCTGCAAAGATTCTATCGTGGTTAACTAAGAAACTCAAGTAGCAAGTCAGGGTCTTGCGTCGAGCGAAATTTCGGCGCCTCGAGGAGTCAGGGGGTAGATAGTATACAACAGAAGGAGACCCGGCTAACGCCTACGGGCCTACCGAATGAACGGGCCTGGACTACACAGGCACACCACACGCTGTCACCGAGTGGGGCTACCAAGCAAATCTGCGTGGATAGGCTGGCACGCTATAAACATACTCAACGAAGCTTGAGTAACAATAGATTGTCCTTGATCAGAGGAGAGGACCTAACCAGAGCCTGGCGTACAGGTTGGATTATAGCACCGGTAAGAATAACGGGACTTGACTAGCTAAGATAACCACAAGTCTAAGCCTAGCAAGTATGCAAAATAAAGGGTACACCACACTTGCAAGAGATAGAAATAAAGTAAAATATAACTGAATTATATTGAAGATTGAGTACAAAAGATACAAGAGCTGTTACCGCAGACTCAGAAGAATCTCCGAGAACTCCGAGGCAAAGCTCGACTCACTCTAACTCCCAGGACTATCCTAACTACTAAGATGTGGAAAATCACACTCTCTAAGGTAGGATATGGCTCTCAACTTCTCCACACCTTTACAAATGAGCTCTGCAGGCCTATTTATAGTCCCATATGAGAGGGGGGGTATTTGTAGGAGGCTCAGGTCGGTGGGAGGCCGAGGTCGGTGGTCGGCCGACCTAGGGGGGAGGTCGGCCGACCTACTCCGAGGTCGGGCGACCACCCGATCCACCGCCTTTGCACTCCAACGGCTTGATCTTGTGTCCCCATGGCGGTTGGCGGTTAGGACGATTGTTGCACATGGAAAATGCCTCCGAGGGTAGGTCGGCCGACCTTGTAGGAGGTCGGGCGACCACGTGTCCGGCCTGCATTGGCCATTTTGCTTCTCTCTCAGATTGATGACGTTGTGGATCTGTGACTTGGTGCATTTTTGGCCTTTGGATACATTGGATGCTTGGTCTTGCGGTAGGATTTGAGTGCACTTGTGTTTTCTTCATGACCTGGTGATGTGGTCGGCCGACTTGACCACTTTAGCCAGTGTGCCTCATATTTGATTCTTGGCATGGTTTTCATCTATTTTATGTGCATTTTGGTACCTGCATCCAAATATTGATACAAAACTTGTGGAACTCATTAGTAGAAGGGTTAGTCCATAATTATTCACTTGCATAGCTCCATTTGGTTGGTAATTGATGGTAGATATCGTGAGATTACGACCGTCAACACCCCCAAGCTTAAACTTTTGCTCATCCTCGAGCAAAGCTAAGACTGAGAGTGGATCAGGAGTTGCTGCAATGTCGCAGATGATGAGAAATTCTTATATGTGACTCAATACTCATGCTTTTATTTTGAGAAGTGAAATAATTGAAGCTCACCTTGTGTACTACCTGTGGTGCATCTGTTTGCTTACCTTGCCTTGGACGGTTGAGAGATGGAACGACCATTGTACAGGAGTTCTTCTGACCTACTCTTTTTGGATGCCTTTCTTAGGAGTTTTCAAGATTTTTTTCAAAACAAAAGTAACTTCCCCAAGGTGCTCTCAGGCGCTCAAATGTGTTTCCTTACCAAGGGCCAGGATTCGGCCAACACTTTCCTACACTAAGGCCTTTGTGGAGCTTTGGGTAGGGAGAATGTGGCACACTTAGGATATTTATTTTGCTAAGCCAAAGATTGGACCAAAGAGTGTACTCTATCACTTCTTCTATTGATCACTGGAGTATGAGTGGTGGTACTTTATGCCTCCTTCTCTTGTTATTCATCCCTTGTAGCCTTTTGTATATTTGGAGTCGATATGGAGCTTTTATTTATTTTTGCCATGCTTGAACTTGCATGCTTTTCATTTTGCCGTGCTTTTGCACGCTTTTTTTTTTGCCATGCTTTTGCATGCTTTTCTTTTTGGCTCCATACCCTTACTCCTTGAGATTTGAAGGCTAGGGACTATGAGAAGTATTTGGAGACATTTTGGTGGATGCAAAGTACGGAATGGATCACTTGCATTTTTACTTTTGTACTCCAGCTATCAACGGAAGGTGATATTTCTACTCAAAGAGACTCAAAATTTGACAAAGCTCAAAATATCACTAAGCAACTCTTTATAGCAGTTTCAACTAATTGAAACATTTTTTGCTATGAGAGAATTATCCCATATTCAAGTCATATCATTCATCTCACAATAACTTAGTCTTGTTATCACAAATGACATCCACAAGATAGAACCTTGGTTTACTTCTTTTATTCACAAACTCAAAATTAAGCTAAGCATAAGTCACATGCAAGAATTAAATCATTCACTTGATAGAGCAACTATTCATCATTTCCAAAATGAAGCTAGCATGTAAACTTATCATTAAAGCATGGGAGTTTTTTTTATATCCTGAAATAAACTAAACTAAATTAAACAAACTAGATTGAGCAAACAAACTAATAAACTCTCAAAGCAAAGATACAAGAGTGGTGCAGAAATCGGGGGACTGTCATACATACCTAGCTGTCGATTCGGGTTCCTCCCCAAGCTTCAACGAAGCTACTCGGGGTAGTACCTATAGTACTGGAAAAATCACTAGGACTCATCAAAGGTGCGCTGAGCCATCGCTTCTATTTCGAGGAGGCGGTTGTACTATTCGTCCTGGGTCTGCTGGATGACCTGAGTGCGCTCATCTACTTGGTTAAGCTGCTGGGCCATCCCAGCTGTGCATGGTCCTAAATGGTCAGGGACCCAAAGATGGCACTCAACGGGTCTCCTGCAAAGCGTGCAGAGGCAGATGGTCCTGCCTCATATGGTGCTGACCCAAATCCATAGAAGGTTCCTCCTCCTTGCTGCTGTGAGAATGCAACGCTCGGCTCGTGTCCCCATTGTGTTCCAGATCCTCCGTGGGGCTGCCACGTCGGGTCTGGTCCCTAGGTGTGCTAGGACGTGCCCGCCGCGGTATGGAACCAGGTACGTCCCGTCCTAGCGGTCTGCGCATCCTAGGCTTGCTTCTGTAAGCGCTCTTGGGCTGCCCTCCTTTGTGCCCTGGTCATGACTCCTGCTACACTATGCCTGGGCTCCTCTAAAGGTTCTTCCTCTGGGACGCTCTCTAATGGCATAGAGAGTGTGTCCACATGGTAGATCTTGAACTGAGGCGCTGGTAGAGGCACTTCAAAGTTGTACCCCTTATAGATCATGACATACGTGTCCGTACTGGGGTTCTTGCACAGGAAGTGTGCCCGGATGAAATGTCTCTCGGTGATTAGGTTGGGTGTGTCAGGGGGTAAGAATGCCCCTTATAGAGCAACGGGGTGAGAACCCGAGAGCATTGCTGAACTGACGGAGTGTCAGTTCATGCTGAAAGTTAAAGAGTCTGAAGTGAACCATTGTGCCGGACTCCAGTGTGAGGAGGACTATGCCTCCCTCGCTAACATGTGCAAAATTCTCCCAGCCTATCATACTGAAAATTTCATCGAATTCGTCATCCATACCTGTGCTTGTCATGAGGACTTCATCGAAGCACTTGGTGAGGGTGATAGGCTTGGTGTGGAGTCACCTCAGCAAGTCGGCCTCGTCTTGATTGTGCATTGGATTTGAGAATCCAGCAGCAGTACGGGCCCGGTGACGGAGGACGAAGCTTCTTCTCCTCCTGGTCCAGCACTTGATGAGCCTCTGTCGGACACCGTCCTCGAGTTTTGTGAGCTAGAGGACGTCGGGAACCGTATGTGCTGCCCCGCCTTACTGATGGCACTTCTCACCCTCTTGAATGCGCGCTTCATCCTGCACAAAAAAAGTGACCACAAAAACTACGAGACGACAAAATGAAATTTGCGTTAGCGGTTAGTCGTCCTTGCGGGGCGTGACACCACCACAACTCATTCGTGGTCTTGCTGAAGAGAGGGGCTAGTAGCTAGATTATTTTTGCTCAACTAGATTTTTATTCGGGTATTATTTTGGCTAAGCAAGAGCTAAACTACTACTAAGCAAAGAGATTAACAGAGGGAGAGAAGGGAGTTGCTTGCTGCTGGTTGGTGCATTGGAGAAGGAGGTGAGGGCTGCTATTTATAGAGGAATAGAGGGAGCTTGGGAGGTCGGCCGACCTTGGCTTCGGGTCGGTCGGCCCTGGAGAGGTGGTCGGGTGACCTTGCGTGACTGTGCAGCAAAGGGAGGAGGCAAGCTGGTTGGCCGGCCATTGCGTTGGGTCGGCCGGGCCCCTGCTGGTGGCCATGTGAGCTCGTCTTGGTTGGAAACAAAGGGTAATGGAGGAAGACAAAGGAGAAAGAAGGGAGGTAGGGAATGAGGTGGTCGGCCGGCCATGAGTGCTGGTCGGGCGGCCTCAGAGTGCTCCATTTGAACTTGGTTTGCTTCGGGAGTGAGCAAAGTGGAAAGTGCAAAGGAGAAAATGAAAGGGGAAAGTGGTCGGGCGACCAAGGGAAGCGTCGGCCGGCCTCATCATCCGGTCGGCCGGCCTTGGGTGTCAGTCGAGCGGCCAGTAGATGCTGCCCCTCTCCACCTACCTTGCTTAGGAATGAGGCAAAGAGCAAGTAAAAAGAAAAAGAAGAGAGAAAAGAAGAGAGTAAAGAGAAAGGAGGGAGACGGAGTGAAGAGGAAAGGAGAGGGGAGGCAGGCTCGGTCGGCCGGCCTGACCTTGTGGTCGGCCGCCTTGACCAGCCCCCTTGCTTACCCTTTTGCATGGGGGTGGTCGACCGGCCCTGGTCTAGGGTCGGCCAGCCCCTAATATTTTTTTTTCGAAAATGAGAGGTATAAACTAAATGCAATGACAGATAAAAAATATGCATTGCCAAAATTAAATATGCAACGGAGAATGAGAATTTAAACTAGCGGGAAATAAATATGCCGTCGAAAGATAATGCCAGGTTTACCTCTTGGCGGGAGCGAACCATTTACCGTCCTTCGGAATGTCGTGTGAGCGTACGTACGGGGAGGTAAGCGGTACCTTTCCGAGCCACTTGGAATTTGTCGTGGATGGGTCTTGGGCACGCTCGTTGTCAATATGCCCCATAGTATTTATCCTAGGGCCTCCATGGGTATGTTGATTTTTATTGCACCCTCGGTTGGTGGGTCTTGTAAAATCATGGATGCCGACCTTCTTAACAAGAGCTTTGCCTCCTGTTTCCTGGTTCTTGCGGTTAGCCTTCATGGCTCTCGCCTTCTTCCATTCGTCTTCCTCTCGTTGTCGGATGGCAGCCTCGGTGGCTAACTTCCGTTTCATGAATGCTACAAGACTGTCCATCTCTTTCCTGAAAGCATCGTAGATTGGCGGCCTCGGCACATACTTTTGGCACTTGAAGATCTTCACTTGGCTACACTGCTCCACTTTTGGTTTGAAGGAGAACGTCTCCCTCATCCCGTTTATGTTGAGGTGGACTTCTCCGGCCCCAACATAGCTTGCTTCCGCGGTGCTCAGAAACGGCCGCCCAAGAATGAGCGGTGTCTTTGCATCAATCTCCATATCCAATACCACAAAATCCATGGGAATGAGGAAGTTTTGGATCTTCACCACGACATCCTCGGCGATTCCCGCGGGGTGTCGGATAGATTGGTCCGCAAGTTGCAGGCACATACTTATGGGCACGAGTGCCGCGTGATTGAGTTTGTCGAAGACAATTTTAGGCATAACACTAACACTTGCTTCGAGATCACATAAGGCTTGATTGAAGACTTGGTTCCCAATTGAGCATGGAATGGTAGGACTACCAGGGTCCTTCTTCTGTGGAGGTTGGTTGAGTATAGCTGCGCTACACTCCTCGGTCATATGCACAATTTCCGCTGATGGTAGTGGTTTCTTATTGTTGAGTATATCTTTCAAGTACTTTGCATATGTCGGTACCTGCATTGCATCTAGCAGAGGTATATTGACATATAATTTCTTAATGACCTCAACAAACTTACTATATTGTTCATCGGCGGCAGCCTTTTTGTTGTGTTGAGGGAATGGCAACACCGTTGAGTCATAAAACTCGTGTGGGAGAGTTTTCGGCGGTGCCTTCTCCTTCGCGGCACCAGTGCTGGTCTCGGGATCATCATTCTCCTCTGTTTCGGTGGTCTTCTCCTGTTCCTTACCTGTATGGTTAGTGCGTGACGCACCACTAGGATGTGGAGGGTCCTGAGTGGACTTACCACCCCTAGTCGTGACGGCATTGATATGCTCTTTGGGGAGAGGTTCCGGTTGTCCCGGAAGCTTTCCCGCATTAGCATTAAGCAAAGAGGCAGCCAACTGAGCTATTTGTGTTTCTAACATTTTATTGAAACTCAGTTGATTTTTCATAGCACTGTTAAAAGTTTCCATTTGCAAGGAAATAGATTCAAAAAGTATATCATTTGCATGAAACTTTTTACTAATGCTATCATACACAGCTTTAGGATCAAAAGAACTAGGCTTATTGAACTGCTGTGAATTACCAGAGGAGTTACCTTGTCCGAAGAATGGCATATATGGGCGCGTGTTCCAGCCTGGTTGGGGACGATTCCCGTTGTTGAAGTTGCTAGAATTACCGATGAAGTTGGCGTATTCCGGCCGCGTTTCAGGGCAGCTGCTCCTTGAATGCCCCGTGTTCCCACAGACTTCACAAGTCATGCGAGTGTCGAGGGCCTGGACTGGTGCGGTCTCAGGATTGTCTTCTAGCTTCTTTAAAAGCAAGTCCATCTTGGCGGCCAGCATGTCCGTGCTGTCGATGTGATGGACTCCACAGGATCGTGGGTGTGACCTATCTTCCTTCCATCCCTGATTAGTGGCGATCTTCTCAATCAGATTTTTGGTCGCTCTCAAACTTTGGGATAGGAAAGATCCTCCAGCGGCTGCATCTAGGTGCTCTTGAGCAGTACGGTTTAAACCATGAAAGAAACTCTGAATGGTCAGCCATTCTTCCATGCCATGGTGGGGGCAGGCTGCTATGTATTCCTGTAATCTTTCCCAGGCCTCCGCCACCGTTTCATCTCCGAGCTGTTGAAAGCTCGAGATCATGTTTCTCAACGCGTTGGTCTTTCCCAGAGGGAAGTACTTGGCGATGAATGTGTTTGAGCACGCATCCCAAGTTGTCAGTGTTGCACGGTTGAGGTAGAACCATTGCTTCACCTTTCCGACAAGTGAAAATGGGAAGAGATGTAACTTGACAGCATCAGCGGACGCACCTTTCATGGTAAATGTACTGCAGATTTCCAGGAATTGCTGCAGGTGGTTGTTGGCGTCCTCTGTTGCTAAACCGCAGAAAGGAATGGCTTGAACCATGTGAATGACTCCCGGCTTGAGTTCGAAGTTCTCCCCTGCGTTGACGGCCGGTCCCGTAGGGACATTGCTACTGGATGGGATGGAGAACTCATGGATGGTTTTCTCGGAAGGTACGGCCATGTTGTCGGTGTTCGAAGAACTACTGGACATGGCCGTTTCAAGGTTCAATTCCCTTGGAACGGGTATCTGCCCGTGAACGGTCTTGGAACAGACCCTCCTAACAAAAACCTTTGGGTTATTATGGAAATTTTCCAGCAGGTCGAAACCAGTCATACACTTCTCTGTTGCAACCACAACATAAACAACAGAGACAAGTGTGCTTGCTAACGACTATTTGGTATTTTTATTAGAGACATGGGGTTCGAAAAGAGATTATCAACTATATCTCTGCCTATTGCTTCCCCGGCAACGGCGCCAGAAAAGCTTCTTGGCGTCTCTTAGCCTTATAAGATTTTACTCCGCAAGCGCACGGAAACCGCTGTAGCTTTTCACTCAGAATATTCCGAGTATCGTATTTTTATCCACAGGGAAGCCGCAGGCGAGAGAGTATAGTTGAATAAACTCAAATCGAATGAACCGTACTTAAATAAATATACCAGCTAGTCACTAGACAGGGGTAAGTCTGGTAAACGGATCGGTGTATGGCGGAAAAAAGTAAATGAAACTACCTAAGATACACGTAGAAAGGTATAGTTGCCTGGGAGGACAACGAGTGAGATAAAGTTTCCAAACTCTATTCTATTCGGCTGCAAAGACTCTATCGTGGTTAACTAAGAAACTCAAGTAGCAAGTCAGGGTCTTGCGTCAAGCGAAATTCCGACGCCTCGAGGAGTCAGGGGGTAGATAGTAGACAACCGAAGGAGACCCGGCTAACGCCTACGGGCCTACCGAACGAACGGGCCTGGACTACACAGGCACACCACACGCTGTCACCGAGTGGGGCTACCAAACAAATCTGCGTGGATAGGCTGGCACGCTATAAATGTACTCAAGCGAAGATTGAGTAACAATAGATCGTCCTTGATCAGAGGAGAGCACCTAACCAGAGTCTGGCGTACAGGTTGGATTATAGCACCGGCAAGAATAATGGGACTTGACTAACTAAGATAACCACAAGTCTAAGCCTAGCAAGTATGCAAAATAAAGGGTACACCACATTTGCAAGAGATAGAAATAAAGTAAAATATAACTGAATTATATTGAAGATTGAGTACAAAAGATACAAGAGCTATTACCGCAGTCTCAGAAGAACCTCCGAGAACTCCGAGGCAAAGCTCGACTCACTCTAACTCCCAGGACTATCCTAACTACTAAGATGTGGAAAATGACACTCTCTAAGGTAGGATATGGCTCTCAACTTCTCCACACCTTTACAAATGAGCTCTACAGGCCTATTTATAGTCCCATATGAGAGGGGGGTATTTGTAGGAGGCTTAGGTCAGGGGGAGGTTGGCCGACCTACTCCGAGGTCGGGCGACCACCCGATCCACCGCCTTTGCACTCCAACGGCTTGATCTTGTGTCCCCATGGCGGTTGGCGGTTAGGACGGTTGTTGCACGTGGAAAATGCCTCCGAGGGTAGGTCGGCCGACCATGTAGGAGGTCGGGCGACCACGTGTCAGGCCTGCATTGGCCATTTTGCTTCTCCCTCAGATTGATGACGTTGTGGATCTGTGACTTGGTGCATTTTCGGCCTTTGGATACATTGGATGCTTGGTCTTGCGGTAGGATTTGAGTGCACTTATGTTTTCTTCATGATGTGGATCAATGAGGTGGCACATGGCTGACTTGGGAGGTCGGGCGGCCTGACCAGGGGTCGGCGGACCCTGTCAGTGGGTCGGGCGGCCAGCCACCTGGTCGGCCGACTTGGTTGCACCAGGCAGGCCTGACCCTTGGTCGGCCGACTTGGTGATGTGATCGGCCGACCTGGCCACTTTGGCCAGTGTGCCTCATATTTGATCCTTGGCATGTTTTCATCTATTTTATGTGTATTTTGGTACCTGCATCCAAATATTGAAACAAAACTTGTGGAACTTATTAGTGGAAGGGTTAGTCCATAATTATTCACTTGCATAGCTCCATTTGGTTGGTAATTGACGGTAGATATCGTGAGATTACGACCGTCAATAGTCATCTTTCTCCATGGGAGAAAGGGATAAGGTTAAGGCATCGGCTATGCGAGTGGTTTGCTAAATGGAACTGTGTACATGCTCAACGCGTTTGTACCATTCAACCCATCCATCCATGGGATATGGCCAGGCGCGGAGCTGGTCTGTCCACACATCTAGGTCTGGGTCGGCATGAACGAAAGGCAAGCGTTTGGTCTCTGTTCTAGCTAGTTAATATGGGTGCCCATAGGATTTGGGTCCTAGGCTGAAAGATTTGCAGTTGGCCGACGTTGGGATTAACATCTCATCGGCCTGAATAATTGAAAAACGAATTCAAGGTAAAGAAGACAGTCAATCCAAAGACGCGCTCACAAAGGGTCAATTCTTCTATCGTGCGGCTGGACACCGCCATTTCGCAAGTTGCTTGGAGCAGGGTTATGGTGGAAAGATGATTTTAGTGGGAAAAGACTGGAGAAGTGCTTTAGGTTTGGCACATGTGCTTTTATAGGGCACTGGCCCGCGCGGGATTGGAAATTTTTGGCCAGAGGAAGTGCGCTTTTGGCCGGATCGGCTGACTGCATTAATTTGGCGACTAAGTCAATGTTTGGCCAGAGCCGATCTAAAATCCACTGACGAGTCGATTCCATGGAGGATCGGCTAAGCGGATCGGCTAAGCTGATCCTGAGAGTTCTCGAGTTAGTTCGTTGCCACTGAGCCGATGTTTGCTATGATAAAAGCACTAAGGTAGATGAAAATCGGCATGAGGAAACAGAGGTTTTGAAGGGAAATTTCATTAATTTACATAGCAAAATATATTTACATCCCTTGAGCCGAACTACGGCTATTGACCTCCAAAATTTGGGGATTTTTCCTTCCAAGGAGCCCACGCAACGGCTAATACTAATACCTAAACTAATCCTACTACTACTAAGATAGGATGCTCTAAGCATCACTATCATCAGCCGACTCCTCGTCGTCTTCTTCATCGCCTCTGGCGGCTTCATCACCGGCGTCCTCATCTCCAGAAGAGCCAAGGTCGGACGGGCCCTCTTTGTACTGTGCAAGGAGGTCCGCGTCCTCATCTGGCTCTTTCGGCACGGCATCGTCGTCCGATTCCACCGGCTCGTCGTCACCGTCCTCTTCGTTGCCGTCCGCCTCCTCGTCGTCCTCGTCATCGTCAGCTGGCGGCGCCTTCACTCGCCTCCTCTTGGTGGGGGCGCACCGGTGACGGTGGCCGCTGCGGCGGAGGAAGGTTCCACGGAGGAGACGCCACCGCGTCCTCCGGGTCTTCGGCACAGCCGAGGATCACCCACACCCCGGAAGGAGGGTCCAGGATGTCCTGACCAAAGACCTTCAGCCAGGCCTTGGTGGTCCGGTTCGGCGGACCTTCCTCGTCGTCCGCCGGTGCAGCCGGAGGAGCTTGATCGGCTCCCGGCGCTGGCAAGGGAGCCGAGCCCAGCAGCACAGCAGGACAAGGCGGCGGTGGGGCTTGCACATTGGCGGCTGCCGGAGCCGCCGTGCTCTCAACAGAGGCGAAGGAGGGCGAGGCTGGTGGGAAAGGCCCCTGGGGTCCCATCACAGAGGAATGGGAAGAGGGCTCCGAGGGGATGTTGCTGCCGATGGAAGACATGGCTAGAAGGGGGTTTTTGCTCGGCTCTTTTCTGGCACAAGAAAGAAGAAGAGCAGATGCCGATGATGAGAAGCAAGGGAGCCTTGCCTTTTATTAAGCGTGAGGCGATGGAAGGCGAAGGGGCGTCGTACGGGGAAACTGAAGGGTCGCACGGGCCATCATTGCAGTTGCCATGGAAAACGGTGTGACGGTTCAGGTTGATGGGACGTGCTTGGCCAGGTTTGACACCTATGTGGTTTTGAAATAAAAATCTTTATTTGCCAAAACCAGGGGGGCATGTGTTGACATCGGAATTTGGCCGACCCTGATAATGGGCCAAAATCGGCTTTGGGCTGAGAAGAAGCTGTCCAAGGAAGCGACGGCATGTATTGTAGTGAATAGGCCAGCGGGCCTTGTATCGTAGCTTAATGTTTAGTTAAGGAGTCCAAGTCGAGTCGGTTAAGGTTTTAGCTTGATTAAGGAAAGGGGCAGGCTTGTCGCCCAAGTCTACGGACTATAAATATGTACCCATACTATTGGAATAAGATTGACGACACACGTTCATCAAGTAGCGGTTGTCTCCACATCCCTTTGGCGCATTGCCGTCCCTAAGCTATTAGAGTTTTCCAAGGTATATCATCATGCTGCTCTGTCAATCTCTCTAGTAGATGTTGATAGGGCATCGCGACATTCTGCCGATAGTAGTTCTTGTACTGAAGTGTTTTTGATGGCAAGATCTACTAGTTATCCCGTGCATTGGGTTGATGTGCTTGCATATCGGCTCGTGCACAACTTGCTTTATGCTAACAATCGTTGTGATGCATGTCTCTGCGCTGCACGGTGTTCTTTGTAAGTTTAGCATGATGCAAGCTTTACATCTAGGTTTGATCTGTCCTTAGAGGATATATCTACAGATCGTTTCCTGCTAGAAAAGATCTGATGTTCTCTATGCCTAGTTTTATCTTTGCCGATCTCGATAAAGATCCGTCTTGTCATGTTGTATCTTTGTCTATTTGTTGGCATAAGTTTTATCTTAAAGCATAATAAGTATTCCGATAGATCTTGATTGTCTAGAGTAGATCTAGATAACTTTTATTTTCCCTTTACTGCACACTCGTATATTCTTGGATGTATCATCGGCAAGATAGTAGGGTCATGCCGATATTGAAGATCCGAAGCGGGAAGAGCCGACCCGAGCGATCCGGCTAGTATTTAACGTTTGCTTTGTTTTATCTGTCTTTGCAGGGAAAACAGGAGCTAACCACCACCACCATCACCATCACAACCTTCCTAGCTAGGTCATCAGCCAGGTGGTACGCCCGATCACCACGGTCAGACGATCGGTTAACCGCTTAGCCGCTCATGAACCGCAGCAAGGAGGAGCGACCCTTACGTCCACATACACCTCCCGGCTCTCATTGTGTTGGCTCACCAAAGATACTACCCATCGGTTTCCTAATGCAACAAATTCATACTACATTCAAGCCATTTAGGAATGAGCCCCCATTTCTTCAGAGGCCTCTCACTCTTTTCCCTGCTGATGAAGAAGATGCTCAAGATGATGAGGATGAAAAAAATGAGGGTGCATAGAACATTCCTCCACCACCACCACTACCACCACCACCACCACCACCTCCAGCGCAGTAGCAGCCACAGTTCTGGCAGCCACCTCCAGGGTACTTTGATCCCTATTTCACAGCCATGCAGCAGAACCTAGGGCATCACATCGACACTACATACTATAGGCCCATCATGAACAGGCTGGATTCTATGCAGACATCCTTGACTGCAAGCATGACGGCTCTGAATGATCAGTTTACCAATTTGTCCACTCAGCAGCAGAATCTCCAGAATAGCTTTGATACGCTCAACACATCTTTCACAAACTTCTCAGGGCATTTCTACTCAGTGTATCCTGCACCACTTCCACCTCCACAGTTTCACCCACATATGCCATTCTATCCTCCACCTCCTCCTGAAGATGGTAATGATGCTCAGTGATTGTGCCTTTTTGGCTAACTTGATGCCAAAGGAGGAGAAGTGAAGAAGTTGAAGATCAAGCATGGGATATTTGATTTAGGGGGAGCTCATGTTCTGTGGACCATTGCATGTTTACTTTATGTATGAACTTATTTGTGAACTTGTGTGGCTTGTGAACCTTGGTTTGTAATAACTCGCTAGAACTTGGTGTGTGCTATCTATCTATCTATTATTGTGATTTGTTCTAGCAGGTGTGGTTGATCAGGGTGTTTTTTCCGTGAAAAAGGATTATCTATTATTTGTCTTGTCATATTACTATCCCACGGTCGCCACTTTGTAGGGGAAACTCCGCCAGACTCTTTCCTTGAAAATGTGCATATATATCAAAATCTTTCAAATGATGCACATATTTAGGGGGAGCTACCTCTACACCCTCGAGTTTTGCTATGGCTTATTCATATTTCATAATGGACTTCACTCCTATGGATAAGTTGTTCAAAACTCAAACTCAAATCCTTCTTATGCCTATGGTATATGAATGATTTGATTCTTCATATTCAACTTCTTAAGATAGGTTGTCATCAATTACCAAAAAGGGGGATA
This sequence comes from Paspalum notatum, assembly GCA_022530915.1. NCBI lineage: Eukaryota > Viridiplantae > Streptophyta > Magnoliopsida > Poales > Poaceae > Paspalum > Paspalum notatum. The sequence goes on from CM039691.1 coordinate 16,961,285, forward strand.
TTATAAGCATCTAGGCCCCTAGTTAGTGTTTTGGTAATTAATGACAACACGTGTGGACTAACAATTTCATTGAGGAAATTGAGAATGTAGGTTGGTCCATACAAAGAAAGAGATGCACGGAATAAATGGAAAGAAGACACTATTCTTGGTGATGGAAAGCTCAAGGCAAAGGTATATTATAGGCTTTTATTTCGATCGGTCATGAGGTGCTTAGAGAAGAGAATTGACCGAATTAATAGGCTAGATAGCCGTACTATCAAGAGGGGTCAATGATGTTTACTCGACTGTCGTGTAGTGCCTCATTGCTCATTTGGTAGATGCACTTGGATGAGGGCTAACAACTCTTCGAATCGTGAAAAAAAAAACCTCCTATTCAAAAGCTGTTTTGAAAGAGCTGAATTTCAAGTGGCGGACTGTCCGGCCCTGAGTGGCGGACTGTCCGCAGCACAGAGGAAAAGTCCACTAGAGTCGGTTTGGTTGCTGATGAATTTTTGAGCCCTAACGGCGGACAGTCCGGCCTTGGAGGGCGGATTGTCCGCAGTACTAACTGGAACCTAGATTAGGGAGTTGTGTTTTCTACCAGGGGTTGTCAACTTGAACTGCGAACTGTCTGGGCCCCTAGGGTGGACTGTCCGCCGGTCTCTTGAACCGGCAAAACCAGAGCAGTAGTGTCCCTGTTTTCAAAACGGTTGAACGACGGTATGTCCGAGCCTTGTGAGGCAGACTGTCCGCCACACTAATTTTGGGTGGCTTTGATTAGCATTAATTGCAAAACTAGCCGTTGGTTTTCAAGTGCGGACTGTCAGAGCTTTGTACTGCAGACTGTCCGCGAACTGCTAGTTTTCATGAGTTTTACACATAACGGCTAGTAAAGAAAGGGGGAGGTATATATAGTGGGAGGCCGATGCTTGGCTACCTCCCTTGGCCATTTTGGAACACCTATTGAGCACTCTTGAGCTTTCTCCCACCTCTCTCACACACATATTGCTTGAGATTGCATTCTAGTGAGATTGAGAGGATCCTAGTGCTTGGGATTGTGTGTGTGAGGTTTGAGGCACTAGGAGACCACCAAGCAAGCGTCATCGACTTGTTACTCTTGGAGATTGCCGCCTCCTAGATGGCTTGGTGGTGATTCCCCATCGAGCACTTCAAGAAGATTGTGAAGAAGCCGTGGTGGTGATTGTGAGGGGCTTGGTGCTTGCCTCACTGGAGTGGTGAAAAGAAACCTTAGTGGAATCAAGGTTTGAGAGGTTCATTGACCAATCCGGCTCAAAGATCAAGTGGAGTCTTGATAGAGGAGCGGTTGGATGCTTTGAATCCACCTCAACGTGGATTAGGGGTGACCGGCAAGTCATCGATACCACGGGAAAAATTCTGTCTCTTATGTGGTGATCTGTTTGCTCATATTACTTTCTTGCATTTACGTTGAGCTTTTACTTTACTAGAGATTGAATTGCTATCTTGTCACCCTAGGTTGCAAACCCACTTAGCTCAACATAGGCTAGAAGATTTAATCCTCTTGTGGTTCTAATTAAATTTGCCTAGTGTCTTTGATTTTAGTTAAAACCGTCTATTCACCCCCCTCTAGCCGATAATCTCGATCCTACACCCGCTAAGAAATAGCGGTATGTTATCAAGTTATAAATACCTAGGTTCAAACAAATCAAACTTCTATTGCCAATTGCTTCCCCGGCAACGGCGCCAGAAAAAGCTTGTTGTCTCTTAGCGTAACAGATTTTACTCCGCAAGCGCACGGATATTCGCTGTAGCTTTTCCACTCAGAGTATTCCGACTATCATAAAAATCCACAGGGAAGCAAAGGCGAATAGGTGGAATGAAATGTTGAACTTTCAAACGGTACTATAACTTAGATAAAACACCACCTAATCTTACAACGGGGGTAAGATAACAAGGTAGTGTATGGTGGGAAGAGTAAAACAGGGACTAAAGAAGCCAACACCTAGGTAGCTATCTGGGAGGACAACGAGTGAGATTTAGATTTCCAAACTCTATTCCTTAACCGCTGCAGAGGAGTATTCGCGGTTGAGCTAAGTTAATTGGATACAGACTAGGATCTTGCATCGAGTGAAATTCCAGACTTCACCGAGGAGGCCTGGGGGTAGATAGTAGGCCAACCGAATGGCAACTGGCTAACGCCTACGGCTTACCGAACGACGGGGTGCAATACTGAGACCTCTAGAGCTATCACCTAGAGAGGCTACTAACTAGATCTGTGTGGGTAAGATGGCACGCCATACTAGTGTTCAAGTTCTCACTTGAACACTAAAGCTCTTCCTTGATTAGAGGGTGAGAACTAACTTAATCTTAGATCAAAAGTTTAAGACAAGCTTATAGCACCGGCAAGTCTTGCAAGATTCAGATAACTTAAGAACAACACAAACCTAAGCCTTGGTATACTGTGCAATAAAGGTACACCACACTAGGCAAGTGTTAAGAAGTAAAGTAAAGTATAGCAAAAGTTAGAGCAATGATGTATATTATACTGGAGTAACAAGAGTACAAAGATAGAAAGATACAAGTGAGGGACTCAAGTGTACCGAGTCTGGTCTTTCGTACTGGCTATGATGAGAGCTTGTCAAACCCGAAGACTTGCTGATGGACGAGCAAGCACCTCCTAAGTGTGACCTGGGGGAGAAGCCCTATCGAGTGGACTGAGAGGCGGCGCCAGAGTGGACTTGGCGTGACAAAATCCCTGCCGAGTGGACTGGCAGGTGGCTTGGGTTTAGGCCCAAGTTAGGCTCAGCCCACAAGTGTGACCGTGGGTGCGGGACGGTGTCGTGAGCCGTAAAATCACTCAAGTGGAGGCCCAACAATCGTTTTCCGGTTCGAGCGTCAAAACCGGGGACCAAGTTCGTTTCCTAGTTCCACCGTCAAAACCCGGGGCTGGTTTCCGATATCCCAAAACCGGTAGTTATACAAAGGGATGAGCTACTAACCACGTTGAGGACATCGGGAGATTACTTCGAGCCGAAGAAGATCAAGGACTCCATCGTGGGCGTTCATCTGAGTTTCCAGCGTCTTTTCTGGCCTCTACAGGCGTTTTAGTGTAATTGAGTGTGTATCCCAAGGGGCTATTTGCAAAATAGCATAGATTGAGTCATGTAGTTTAAATAAGGAGTTGGCTGCCTTAGGCCAACTCTCTTGGCTGGTTGAATTGTGCTTAGGGCTTAGAAAACCCTAGGTTTTAGGTTCCCAAGCAAGAGCATCAAGGATTAGAGAGGTTTGAGTGATTTAGTCTCCACAAAAAGTGTGTAGGATGAGGGTGGCTGCTTGGTGAACGTGATTCATCTTGTAATCTGGATCTAAGACCTCTTTGAGGCTGTCAATTGATGGATTTCGTGCAGCCCTTTGTGTGCTCCTCTTTGTCCCTCTCTTGATTGGCCTTTGATCTTCGTTCTCTTGCCTTTTGGTGCGTTTGGTTTTGGGCAAGAGCAAGATCTTTCTATTGCTGATGTTTTGGACTGCTAGGATGTGGTTTTGATTGGGGTTGTGTTGCCCAATCTTTGAATCCACGAGCAGCCCCTCCTCTTTCGTTCTTGCCACTTGGACTTCACTTCGGGGATGAGTCAAATCCGTGGAGCAAATCTTAAGCCTAGGGCTTGATCTGTTGGGAAGTGCTTCTCCATGGCCTAGATAAAGTCCTTGAAAAGTTTGGTGAAGTTTGGAGTCCATTTGGTCAAGCTTTGGATCAATTTTGAGGATTCTCGGGCTATTTTCTCTCCTCGGGCTGCCCTGTTTCATACCACCGGACTGTCCGGTGGGTAGGCACCGGACTGTCCGGTGGCCTAGGGTTCGCCCAGGCAAAGACAACGAGGCTCGGCCTCTCCCCTGCGCTCAGCACGCGTCAGACTGTCTGACGGGTGAAGACTTGAGGGTCAAGCCCTCAGTCTTTACCGTCCGGTGGGTGGCACCGGACTGTCCGACGGCTCTGTGTCGGACTGTCCAGTGGCCCCATTGGACTGTTCGGTAGTTTTGTACCGGACTGTATGGTGGCTTTTGCTCTCGGTGGTTCTAGGCTCGTTTTGCTTTGTTTTCTCTCGGTGTTTGAGCGAGTGCAGTGTAGTGCTTCCGTAGTGCGCTCCTCGATGTGTCCTAGGGTCAGTTGCACTTGTTGCTACGTGATCTTGCACAGGTGACAAGAGAGGGTTTTTGGGGTAGTAGGTTTTTAGGTGTCAACCTATTCACCCCCCTCTAGGTCGCTCTTTCGGTCCTCAATTGGTATCAGAGCCAAGTTAGGGTCTTCTATACCTTAACCGGTTCTAGATCCATCAAGGGCAACCATGGATCAATACGTTGCCAAGATTCCAGGGTTCGATGGCTCCGATTACTCATTTTGGAAGATCCGCATGTCAGTATTCCTCCAGAGCCAACATTCATCGATCTGGGATATTTGTCAGTGTGCTGATTTTGAGGTGCTTGAGGAGCGTGTTACCCAGCTGCAGCAGTGGGAACACGAAGCGAAACAACAAGGCTAGGAATTTCCTCTTGACAGCCCTGAGCCGCTCTGAGTTCAATAGAGTGAGTCATCTTAAGACGGCTCATGAGATCTGGACCACCCTCGCAAACTTCCATGAGGGGACAAGTCAAGTCAAGGCTAGGTTGTACGAGACGTATAAGTGAGAGTACGAGAACTTCTCCTAGCAACCTGGCGAGAGCATTGATGACTTATTCAGTCGGTTTCAATCGATTGCCAACAAGATTCGTGCTAATGCAAGAAATGGGGCTTTGCCGTACGACGATCATGAGAAGGCTTGCAAGCTACTCTTTGCCTTGGATCGTAGTATTTGGCAAATGAAGAAGGAGTCTATAGTCGAGTCAAGTGGCTATGAGACTCTCACCACAAACGAGCTGTATAGCAAGTTGAAGGCTTCGGAGGTTGACGCTTAGGCGCAGTCCAGAATGAGCGGACCAACTCCTAAGTCCCTAGCTCTTATGTCTGGCCCTAGTAGCGGCGGTGCTGCTAACGCTAACTCTTCTGTTGGCTATGCTTTGTCTTTGATTTCAGCTAAGGAGGAGGAACTGGAGGCTCTTGATGATGATCAGCTGTGTTTACTCTCCAACAAGTTCCAGTGCCTCTACTCCAACAGGATGAGCCGCTGAAGAGGTGACAAGCTCCACTGCTATGAGTGTGGGAAGATAGACCACTTCATCAACAACTGCCCCTAGGGGAGAGCCTAGGAGAAGTACTTCGCCGGCAAGGGCGATCACAAGTACAAGGGCGAGTACACCTCCGACAAGAAGAAGGGCAAGTACAAGGGAGACAAGAAGAAGCGGTCGTACTTCAGCATGAGGAAGTTCGTGAAGCAGTACCAGAAGCACGCCCAAGAGTGAGATTGTTCTTTCCTCGCCAGCTTGAGTGACTGCGATGACAGCTCCAGCGACTCCGGCTCCGACATCGATGATGATGGTGAGAAGAAGATCGTCGGGCACGCTGGACTCTGCTTCTTTGGTGACGAGATCGGCTATTGTACCATGGCAATCAAGGGTGATTAAGCCGGCTCCACTGACTCTGGCATCTGCAACAGTTCCTCCACCGAGCCCAAGGTGAGCAATGATGAGAATGAGGAAGATGCTATGTTTGTTGCTTTGAAGAACCAGGATCGCTTGCTTAGAGTAGCTGCTAAGGATCTTAGGGCTGCAAATGCTATGGTTGCTACACTAGAAGCTGAGCTTGAAATGTTGAAGTCTAAATTTGATTGTGCCTTGAATGATCTTGCTACTACTAAGGAAGCTTGTGCCCTTTGCTTGCCAAGTGTGATGCTTTCCCTACACTTAGAAAGGAGTTGGAAGAAACTAGGGCTACTTTGAGGAAGTCTGAGAAGACTGCTAGCCCTACTAGTGTTGCTTGTTCTAAGTGTTAGGATCTTGAAGATTTGCTTGATGCGATAGCCATTGAGAAGGTTCAGTTGGAGGATGAGAATACCTATGTTAGAACCATTCTCTGTTGGGTTTCTGCTAGGGAACCACAGCTTGGCATGATGGTTTTCTCTTTCAAGTTGAGTGACAAGTTGGGGGTTGGCTATCACTACACCCAGGCTGATTTTGATCAGTTGTATGGGAAGATTGGTGACTTGAGTGGGGTACCTATGAGTGAGAAGTTTCCCATGACCCACAACGAGCCCAATTTCCAGCCCAACAACCCTAAGGATGGTGTGTGGACTAACAAGCCTAGGAAGCCACCAAAGAAATAGGTGTGGACTCCCAAGCCCAACTTTGTGAGGAACCCACTTTACACTCTACCTGTGAGAGATAAACCTCCTGAGAGTTCCAAGCAAGGTGCTAAAAGGAATGTTCCTCCTAAGCCCACTCCAGAGCTAAAAAGCCAGCCCAAGAACCAAAACCAACCTAAGGTTGCTTCACTTAAGAGGTATGTATGTGACTACTGCCATAGGGAGGGTCACGTTGTGGAGTTTTGCTACCGCAGGTTGAGGGCTGAGAGACCGAGAGTTTAGATGAGGGATGAGGACAGGTACTACCAGGGTGGTAGACCTACTGTTGAGACTCGGCGTGGGGATAGGCGAGACCACTGGCCACGTCATGTAGGTAGAGGTAGAGGAGACCACTTTCCTTGTGGTGCTCCAGGTGGTGGTGGAATGCTTTGCTGACAGGGCACCAGGTCGTGAGCAGTACGGCTACGGTTCAGCTGACCGAGGTTTTGAGATACCACGTTTTGATAGACGTGATGATAGGCAGACACAGTTTCCGCGGGGTTGGGGACAAGGGATGTTTGATTGTGATTTTGCTAACCCTTCTTTTGAGCAGATGGCTCGGCACTGGTTTTCTTCTTTTTAGATTAACCCTAGTGTCGGACCATATGCTCACCCCATGAACCGCTATTGATGCAGGACAGAGGCCTGGAGAACATATGGCTCATAGATTCCGGTTGTTCGCACCACATGACCAGTAATCACAGATGGTTCTCCAGTCTCACCCTAGTGAGTTCCAATGAGCATATCATTTTTTGGGATAAAGGCACAGGTAAGGTAAAGGGTGTTGGTGCTGTTCCAGTTTCTGAGAGTTTTATCCGGAGGGATGTTCCTTTGGTAACCTTGGTTACAACCTTCTGTCTGTTTCGCAACTTCTCGAGGAAGGATATGAGGTGTGCTTTAAGAAAGGCTTTTCTCGTGTTTTGGATGCTCAAGAGTCTTTGGTTTGTCCTGTTGTTCCTTTTGGAAAGGTTTTTCGTGTTGACTTCTTGAGCTCTTCTAGTCCTTCTGGTTGTTTGATGGCCGGTCCCTCCTCTGATTTATGGAAGTGGCATAGGAGGCTAGGTCACTCGAGCTTTGATTTGCTTGCAAAGCTAAGCTCACTTGATCTAATCCGAGGATTGCCCAAGTTGAAGAGTGAGCGTGATCTTGTGTGCCATCCTTGTCGTCACGGGAAGATGATTGCTGCTTCTCATACACCTGTCAATCAGGTGATGACATCTTGACCTAGAGAGTTGCTCCACATGGATACTATGGGACCTTCTCGAGTGTGGTCTGTTAGTGGTAAGTGATACGTTCTTGTGATCGTGGACGACTTTTCACGTTGATCTTGGGTGCATTTTATGGAGAGTAAGGATGAGGCCTTTGAGTTTGTTCATGACTTGGTTTTGAGGTTGAGAAACAAATCAGGACATGCCATGAAAGCTTTACGCAGTGACAATGGCTCGGAATTCAAGAATGACCGTTTCAAAGCCTTTTGCCATAGCCAAGTTCTTGAACACCAGTTTTCGTCTCCATATGTTCCCCAGCAGAACGGGGTGGTTGAGCGCAAGAATCGGACCCTAGTTGAAATGGCCAGGACGATGCTCGATGAGCATAGGACTCCTAGGAAGTTTTGGGCCGAGGCAATCAATACCGCGTGCTACGTGTAAAATCGTATTTTCCTACGAGCTATCCTTAACAAGACATCGTATGAGCTACGATTTGGGCGGCAGCCCAAAGTGAGCCACCTGTAGGTGTTCGGCTGCAGGTGCTTTGTGCTCAAGTAGGGGAACTTGGACAAATTCGAAACTCGCAGTTCTGACGGAGTTTTTCTTGGTTATGCCACGCACTCGCGTGCATACCGCGTTTGGCTCATGTGAAGTTACTTTTGATGAAACTAGGCCTTGCATAACCCCTGGCTTTGAGCTTGCAGGTGATGATGAGATAGGTACTACCATCTTTGAGAATGATGAGGAAGATGTTGGTGTTTCTAGTGATACTGCGCCGGCTGTAGCTCCAGAACCTGCTGCTAAACTTTCAGAGGACGATAAGGGAGCTCTAGTATCTTCTCCTTCGACCACATGGGAGCAACCTCCACTGGATCCATCTGTACATGCAGCAGGGCACGCATAGGACGTAGGGGAGGTGACCACCGAGCCACGGCCGTCTCGGATTGTCCAGTAGGATCACCCTTCAAGGAACATCATTGGTGGCCTAAATGAGAGAGTTATGAGATCCAGGTCTACTTCTATTGCTCACGTTGCACATTCTGCATTTGTTGTTTCTTTTGAGCCCCATGATGTTGGACACGCTTTGTTTGATCCAAACTGGGTCAATTCCATGCATGAGGAGTTAGAAAATTTTGAGATGAACCAAGTTTGGGTTTTAGTTGAGCCTCCACCACACTGCAATCCTATAGGAACCAAATGGGTTTTCAAAAACAAACAGGGAGAGGATGGAGTTGTGGTGAGAAACAAGGCAAGACTTGTTACTCAAGGTTTTTGCCAAAAAGCGGGGACAGACTATAAAGAGACCTTTGCCCCTGTGGCCAGATTAGAAGCCATTCGCATTCTTTTAGCCTTTGCAGCTTCGAAAGGGTTCAAGCTGTTTCAGATGGATGTGAAGAGTGCATTCCTAAATGGGTTTATAGAGGAGGAGGTCTATGTGAGGCAACCCCCAGGCTTTGAGCATCCCAAATTCCCTAAACGAGTGTTTAAGTTGCAGAAGGCTTTGTATGGCCTGAAGCAAGCTCCCCGGGCTTGGTATGAGAGACTTCAGGAAATTCCTAATTGACCAGGGTTTCCAGATGGGGAGTGTGGACAAAACTCTTTTTCTCCTTAAGCATGTAAAGACTTTTTGATTGTTCAGATTTACGTGGATGATATCATCTTTGGTGGCTCTTCTCGTGCTTTGTGTAGCAAGTTTTCTGAAAAGATGAGCAGGGAGTTCGAGATGAGCATGATAGGAGAACTTTAGTTCTTCCTTGGGCTCCAGATCAGGCAGACCCCACAAGGTACTTTCATTCACCAGAGCAAGTACACGAGGGATCTACTCCAGAAGTTCGAGATAGCAGATGCTTCGCCTCAGATGACTTCGATAAGTATGTCTACTACTTTGAACGCTGATGAAGATGGCAAAGAGGTTGATCAGAAGGTGTACCGGGGGATGATCGGGTCGCTGCTGTACTTGATTACTACGAGGCCGGATATACAGTTCGCTGTAGGTCTATGTGCTCGTTTTCAGGCTTCTCCGAGGGAGTCACACCGCACCGTTGTCAAGCGGATCTTGAGGTACATCAAGTTCACCCCAGAGTTTGATCTTTGGTAATCTGCGGATTCTTCTCTTTCCCTTCTTGGCTTTTTGGATTCTGATAACGCTGGGTGTCGGATAGACCGCAAGTCTACTTCTGGTACTTGTCAGTTTTTGGGTACCTCTCTAGTCACCTGGTCTTCTCGTAAGCAGTCTATTGTAGCCACATCCACTTGTGAGGCAGAGTACATTGCCGTTGCTAGCTGCTGCTCCCAGATCCTTTGGGTGATTGCTACTTTGAGAGATTATGGCCTTACCTACAGAAGGGTTCCCAACTTGTGTGATAATTCTAGTGCTATTAGTGTTCCCAAGAACCTAGTGCTTCATTCTAGGACTAAGCATATAGATGTGAGATATCACTTCTTGAGAGGTAAATATGAAAAGGGCATCATAGATGTAGTGAAAGTGGCGAGTGAGAACCAAGTAGCTGAAATCCTAACCAAACCCCTAGATTTAGAGACCTTTAACCGGTTGAGAGGGGAGTTAGGAGTTTGCTTTCCCTTTTAGTTAGAGAGAGTTTTGTTAGTTTTTAGGTTTGTTTTGGTTTTCCTTATTTTGTTTTCCTTTTGTTTCTTTATGCATTTTTGTATCATATTCATGCATTGCATCATGTATATTTGTAGTATACACTAGCACTTGAGCTCTTTTGGTATGAATTGGTAGTATTTGCTTGTGCTAGTTTGTACAGCTGCTTGCTTGATCATGGATGGCTTAAGCTCTTTTGGATCTATTGTATACTATTTTGAGAGCTAAGTTGTTTTGTTTTCCTAAAAATCCCAAACATGATCACCACCTGACTTGGCCACCTAGCATGTGTAGGAGTGTGAATGCTTATGCTATCTTTCCATGCTTGGTTATGCTAGTTATCTACCTTTGCTAAGTTGATGCCTAAGCATTTTTGATACCTTGCTTAGATCTGAAATTTGAATGAAAATGTCAAATGAGTTGGTATCTTTTGAGCTAAAATGAAAAGATCCAGGTGGGTTTGCAATGTCACACTGACTTGGCACGAGACTGCTCACTTTTGCACTTTGGTGAGAACTTGGCCCAGGCTGTGAATGGCTAAAACTTTGTCTTAAACTTCTGATGGTCTTTGTTGGCCTAGGCTTGGCATTGGTTGGTAAGAAGTGGTTAGACATGCAAATAACCCCTGGCACTTATGTGAAGCTTGCTTGAATTGAAAAATTGCTTAAATCTGAAATCGCAAGTCTCAAATTGCTTATGGCTTGGTGTATATGCTTTGGCTAGGATTAGCACACCTTGTATGCATTGTTAGTATTTTGTTGTTCATGCCTACCTTGCTAGATACTATTCATGTTGGTGATGTTTTCTTTTAACCAAAATCCGAAATCATGCTGTGCTGCTGAACTGTGTAAGATAGGTTCATTCGAGCTTGTTGCATGCCCCGTAGCCCTCACATGCTCTGTATGCTAGAACTTGTGATTACTAGTTTTTCATCCCTGATGAGCTCATTTTGTTCACTTGTGGCATTTGCACTTCATGTTTTGAGTGAGAGATACCTTGATGTGTGCATTGTCAACAAGGGGGAGAGATTTCACCAACCTTGGACAAGGGGGGTCAGAGGTTTAGGGGGAGAGATGCATTGTTCCAGGGGGAGCACAACCCTAGGGGGAGAGATGCATTATGAGATGGGCTGTAATGCATGGGGAGTTAGAGTTTTAGCATGCTCTTTTGGCCAGCTGTGTCGAGCTGTTGCCTCTTTCTGGAGGAGCTGGTCCTTTGCTTCTAGCATGACTGTGTTGAGCCCTGCCTCTTTCTTGAGGGGTCAAGCTTTGTTGATCGGCTGCGTTGAGCAGTTAGCCTTGTCTTAGGGGGCCGATCTTTTGACTTTGCTTTTGTTCACTTCTTGTACTCCCGGTTCTACCTTTCTTTGGCTTTTAGGCACTTGAGTGGATTTTCTTGGTTTTTTATTTCTTTTGTTGTTCTTTGTTACGCTTTTCTTTTCTTTCTATGATTTCAGGTGGTTGGTAAGGGTGTTGACAAGGCACTCATCAAGGGGGAGATTGAGGGACTCAAGTGTACCGAGTCTGGTTAACACCGAAGACTTCCTGATGGACGAGCAAGCACCTCCTAAGTGTGACCTGGGGGAGAAGCCCTCTCGACTGGACTGAGAGGCGGTGCTAGAGTGGACTTGGCATGATAAAATCCCTGCCGAGTGGACTGGCAGGTGGCTTGGGTTGAGGCCCAAGTTAGGCTCAGCCCACAAGTGTGACCGTGGGTACGGGACGATGTCGTGAGCTGTAAAATCACTCAAGTGGAGGCCCAATAATTGTTTCTCGGTTTGTGCATCAAAACCGTGGTCCAAGATCGTTTCCTGGTTCCACCATCAAAGCCAGGGGCTGGTTGCCGGTATCCCAAAACCAGTAGTTATCCAAAGGGATGAGCTACTGACCACGTGGAGGACATCGGGAGATTACTTCGAGCTGAAGAAGATCAATGACTCCATCGTGGCCATTCATCTGAGTTTCCAGCGTCTTTTCTGGCCTCTACAGGCGTTTTAGTGTAATTGAGTCTGTATCCCAGGGGGCTGTTTACAAAATAGCATAGATTGAGTCATGTAGTATAAATAAGGAGTTGGCTCCCTTAGGCCAACTCTCTTGGCTGGTTGAATTGTGCTTAGGGCTTAGAAAACCCTAGGTTTTAGGTTCCCAAGCAAGAGCATCAAGGATTAGAGAGATTTGAGTGATCTAGCCTCCACAAAAAGTGGGTAGGATGAGGGTGGCTGCTTGGTGAACGTGATTCATCTTGTAATCTAGATCTAAGACCTCTTTGAGGCTATCAATTGATAGATTTCGTGTAGCCCTTTGTGTGCTCCTCTTTGCCCCTCTCTTGATTAGCTTTTGATCTTCGTTCTCTTGCCTTTTGGTGTGTTTGGTTTTGGGCAAGAGCAAGATCTTTCTATTGCCGGTGTTTTGGACTGCCAGGATATGGTTTGATTCTGATTGTGTTGCCCAATCTTTGAATCCACGAGCAACCCTTCCTCTTTCGTTCTTGCCACTTGGACTTCACTTCGGGGATGAGTCAAATCCATGGAGCAAATCTCAAGCCTAGGGCTTGATCTGTTGGGAAGAGCTTCTCCATGGCCTAGATAAAGTCCTTGCAAAGTTTGGTGAAGTGTGGAGTCCATTTGGTCAAGTTTTGGATCAATTTTGAGGATTCTCGGGCTATTTTCTCTCCTTGGGCTGCCCTGTTTCATACCACCGAACTGTCCGGTGGGTAGGCACTGGACTATCCGGTGGCATAAGGTTCGCTCGGGCAAAGACAACAAGGCTCGGCCTCTCCCCGGCGCTCAGCACGCGTCGGACAGTCTGACGCGTGAAGACTTGAGGGTCAAGCCCTCAGTCTTTACCGTCCGGTGGGTGGCAACGCACTGTCCGATGGCTCTGTGTCGGACTGTCCGATGGTTTTCTACCGGACTGTCCGGTGGCTCCTGCTCCTGGTGGTTCTAGGCTCGTTTTGCGTCATTTTCTCTCGGCGTTTGAGTGAGTGCAGTGTAGTGCTTCCGTAGTGCGTTACTCGACGTGTCCTAGGGTCAGTAGCACTTGTTGCTACGTGATCTTGCGCGGGTGAGAAGAGAGGGGTTTTGGGGTAGTAGGTTTTTAGGTGTCGACCTATTCAACCCCCCTAGGTTGCTCTTTCGGTCCTCAACAAGAGCTTTATCAAGACTCAAAGATAACTTCGGAATCCCTGAGGCAAAGACTCAGACTCAACTCTAACTCTCAAGACTATCCTAGTGCTACTAGACTAAGCAATAGTATGAGCTACTCAACTTCCACACTTCACAAGTGAGGCCTAGGGACCTATTTATACCCACTCGAGTGAGAGGGGTATTTATACATGGTGTAGGTTGGTTGTAGGTCAGTATGACGGTTAAGGGGGCATGTGGCAGGTCGGGCGGCCGGGTAGGAGGTCGGGCCGCCCCACCTCAGGCCGGGCGGCTTGGTGCACCCTTGGATCCACCGCCTCTTGTCATCCAACGCTCCATATTGCCTCCCAACGTCGGTTAGAAGTCGGTTGACAGTTAAACTTGTGCTTTTCCTTGAGCCATCGGATCCTCACTTGTGTTTCTTTCTTAGACGCAGGATTGAAGTCCCTTGGATTGCTGACTTCACCAATCCAAGTGCTGGATCGGTGAGGTGGCAAGACTTTCAGTACTTGATGTGTTGGTTTTGGCATTTGGACTTCACAATTGTGTTGACACGTCATTGTTGTGCATGCGGGTCGAAGATGAAGTGAATTGGCCACATTGTCAGGCTGGGCGGCTCGGGGTGGAGCTGGGCGGCCTGGCCCACTTGCCAATGTCCTGTGACTTAGCCAAATTTGGCCTGGTTTCTGCTGATCTTGTGCCTGCAATCAAATATTCAACACAACTTGTAGAACTATGTTAGTAGCATAGGTTATTCCATACTTTGATGTATTTTCCTTCATGTTCATGGATAGTTGATGGTCGTAGGTAGTGCAATAACGACCATCAACAGTGCTTAGTTCCCATATGTGGTTTTGGTGGTTGAATTGACAACACGTGCTATGTGACTAATATTTGTGTACAAGTGTTTTTGTCTAAAGTCCCAGCGTGCAAATGGTGGACTTGGAGTACAAACACCTCAAAGGAGGACCTAAAAGGCATAAGAGAAGATCCAAGCTGCCATCAAGTTTGCAGCTTGATTTTTTGGCTCAAAGATAGAAGAAAATGCATGCACCGGACAGTCCGGTGGTGCAGCACCGGACAGTCCGGTGCCTACAAGGAGCCGAGCCAAGAGCTGAAGAACTGGTGCAAAATTCCATGCACCGGACAGTCCGGTGGCTCACCACCGGACGAATAGGCGGAGCAGGAAGAGGCAAAGTCCGGCGCAAAATCCACCGTCGGACAGTCCGGTGGTGAGAACAGTCCGGTGGTGGCTCACCACCGGACAGTCCGGTGGTGCCACCGGACGTTATAGACCGAGAGCTATACAAGTCAAAGACCCACCGGACAGTCCGGTGGCTCCAACAGTCACTTTGTCAGAGGCAATGGTCGACTCGAGGCAAGGCAAATAACACGCACCGGACAGTCCGGACTGTCCGATAGGTACGCAGAAAAATAGAAAGATGTCTCTAACGGCTAGTTTTGGAGGTGAGACCTATATATACCCCTTGGCCAGCCTCCACTTTGTGGTTGGAGTATCCTAAGCTAGCACAAGTGTTCATACACATTCTCCATGCCCATTTGAAGTGTAGCAACACCTTTTAAGAGCCCAACCACCACAAGAGCAAAACTAGACACATCCGGTATAGCTAGTGCTTAGTGCATCCTTGCTTAGGCCACCTTGCCTATTCTTCGTGCTTGCGTACACGACCTTGGTGTATCGGTGTGGCTATAAGTCTTGCGAGACCCTCCAGAGTGTGGAGTGGCCGCCACCATCTTGTGAGAGGGAGGAAGGCCCTCGGCGATTTGGCCCAAAGCTTCCCTTAGTGGAGACGGCGAGGTAGCTCCGCGAGAAGGACTCAGAAGACCCCAACGGCCGTATCCATCCTCTACCCTTGCGTGGGTGAGGCCGTAGTCCGTGGAGGACTACGCGAGAGATAGGCTCAGGTGGATGTGTACCGAGGATATTCGGAGACCCAACCGTGGTTGCTTGACTTCCTCGGAAGTCACTTTGCCATCCTCCACCCTTGCAAAGGGAGGCCGTATTCCTTTGAGGACTACGCGAGAGCAAAGCCCTTAGTGGAGCACCAACGAGGAGTAGGGGGTAGCGACCGTGAGTCTCCCCGAACCTCGGAAAAAAATCTCCGTCTTCACCGTGTGCTATCACCATCATCATCGGGAGTTTGCATTCTCTATCCTATCTCCTTTAGCTTCCGCATCTACTTTTTTGCAATTGTGTGCTTACATTACTAGACTAGCATGATAGGTTAGTTTCTAGGTGTGCAAGACTTGGCCATGGTAGAAGTAGTAACACTTAGCAAAACCTTAATGCACATAGCTAGTTTACTTTGCATAGGTTTTGCTTAGTAGTTGTAGTTTTTAGAGAGACTTTTTTTTAGAAATCCTAATTCACCCCCCCTTAGGCGTCGGTCCAACCTTCAGGCTGCAGGGTGCATACCACTGAATTTTTTTGAAGACTTTGACAAGCAAAATTCGGTTAGACCTTTGAGTCAATTGCTGCTCAAGTGAACTCGAAGCTCAGGGCTACTCCACATGGAGTGCATCTTGTGATGCACCCATAGTCGTTGCAGGTTGAAGACTAGTTGTTCAAATAATTTGTCATTGCATATTGATTCAAACCATCAATTTAATTGCTCCTCAAGTCAATATGAGGCTTGGGGCTACTCTATATGGAGTCCATCTGGCGATATCCTCCATACTGCAATTTGAAGATTCCTTGAAGGGAGCGGATTTCAAAAGACCTTCAAGATGATTTTTGGGCAAAATCCTCATGAAGCTCGGGGGCATGTAGGTGTCATATATCCACAGGTACCTCACGTAGATGATTTGTAACCACTCTGCCAGGTGGGCTGAGTGGTCTACCTTGGAGCCCACAGTGCAAGGCGACGTGGGCTGCTAATTGTAATCCAACTCGGACTCTTACTTGTACCCCAAGCTCCTCGGCCTAAATAAGGGAGTTAAGAACCCTAGTTCGGCATCTCTATCTAGGTCTAGGCCACAATGGTCTGACTTCATCGCAATACAATCCACACACACCCTATACAGGATGTAAGGTTCAACGATTTCCCGCAGTGGAAAATTGTGGAGACTAAAATTGTGGAGACTACTACCTAGTGAGGCTATGTTCACCAGTGAACCCATTCAACTCCACCATCCACTATTTCAACTACCTTCCTCTCTCTCTCTCAGAGTGTGGCGACAGCAGCGCCGAATAGCTAATAGGTGTAGGAAGTGTAAAAAAAACCCTGTACGTACACCTTGACTGGAAATCGATGGCCAAATAGTGAAACAGGTGATTTCCTCGCGCGTTGCTGCGGACATTAAAGAGTGATTTCAATATTTCTTTTGAAGAAAGGAATAGTATTGATTCAAATGTTCATTTAAAAGAGAAAATAGAACAATAGAATTGTCATGGGCCTGTCAGTACTCAGCCTGTAACAATAATTCTAATAAACACCTATGCAATTAAAACAACTAAAAAGATTTGTGGATTGGATATTTCATTATGGCATAAGCGACACATCTCTAACAACTTATTACCTTTGGGTACGCTTCCTAACAATACATGAATCAAAGAGCTACACTGTAACACCCTAATTTTCATTTTTAGAAATTTAAAACTGTTAAAATGTTTTTTCAATTTATTAAGGATTTTTTGTGTTTAGAATGATCATTTAAATGATTTTATAAGTTTAAAGCGAATAAAATGAACTTAGGCCAACATGTTTTTTTTTTGCATTCATGCTGGAGCATTATATTCTTTCTTGAATTAAGGACCCAAATTCAAATTTTATTTGAATTCATAGTGTGTTTTAACCTTAAATAAAATAGTTTGAAAAGTTTTGAAAGCAAGAGGCCAGAAATCTTTTTCTCTCTTCACCTACGCTTTTGGCCCGGCTCTTTCCCTCCTCTCTTTCGGTCTAGCAGCCAACCGAAGTCAGAATCTCCCACCTTTTCTCATCCTCCTCTGCCGTAGCCCTTTCTCTTTTCCCTCGCCATTGTCCTAAGGTCCATCTAATCCCACCGTGCCAAGTGGCATGTTTTGAGTGTCAAAACCCCTCCAAATATCTTTGTTCATCGTCGAGTTGTTTCTGGAAATTTTCTGGATTTATCCGGAGCCTTTTTCCATTTTCTCAGAGCAAATTCCATTTATTGGAGGCCCTTCTGAATCTTTTCATGAGCTCCAAATATTTTATCTGAGTTCATTGAGTGCTAAAGCAAATCTGAAAATTTTTCTAGAATTTTTGGAGCCATCAGAATATTTTTTCGGGGCACGAACATTAATTTTAGATATTCTGAAATTATTTTAATACCCGAAATTCAATATTTCGAAAATTAGTCCAAATCCAACTCGGCCTAAACCCGTGCATATATATATTCATCGAAATCCTCTCGTCGTCCTCTTTTTACAACCGGTCTCCGTTTTTCAATCCCGTAACCCTAACTTTGTAGATCTGAAAAAATAATTTCAAAGTGGGTTTGACTCCGACTAAGGTTCGGCGTGGATTTTCTCCACGTCCGCTCATCTCTGGCAAAATCCAAGGATACCACGACGTTTGTCTCGTCGAGACCTTCCTCGTGGTCATCTCCGTTTCGCGAGGACATCATCGGTTCTCCGTGGATCTGAGTTTCTTCTTCAACTCCGGTGAAAGCCCCAACACCGGTGAGCTATTTTCTCTCTCCCCGCCATACCACGTTTCTCGTGCACACGTTTGTACCGTATCGTCGTTTCCCGCCTGCTCCCGGCATTGACCAAGCCACCTGCACCCAGCCACCTCCACCGCGGGCCCCACGCCGGACCCACCGCCCGTACGGCCTCCGCCTGCTTAGGCCCCGCCCCGAAGTCCCTAGCGTTTCCATGCGAGACAGAGCAGAGAGCGAGAGCCTTTGCGCCCAATGCCCTGCTGCCTCCACTTCGCGTGTCGGCGCCCAAGTGGTTCCCTCCGCTGTCCTGCGTTTGGCCAACCGTATGGGATTCAGATCCAGCCACTTCGGATCCGGCAGATTCTCTGCGGCTGCAACCCTGTAGTCTACCTTGTGTCATCCGACCCAACCGATCATAAAGTGCCACGACGCCCCTGCCCCTGCCTTTTTTCTGAAAACAACCCTGAGTTGTACGAGATTTAACCCGCAGTCCGACACAGTAGAGGCAGACCCCTGTTTTAATGTTTCAGTCCCTGATTTTTTCAAAGTAATTCCATTTAGCCCCTGCAACCTTGAAAACCTCATATCTTCTCCGTTTTAAATCCGTTTTTAGTGGTTCTCGCGCTCACGTGTTCGTGGTGATGCGTAGAATATTTTTATAAACCTTTTATTTTATGTTTTTTATGTATGATGTATTGTTTCTTAGATTTTATATGTGTTGCTTGCATGTATTGTTGCGTAAGTTTGACGTGAAGATCCCAAAATCGGTCCAAGCTGTCGACAATAGTTGGTGATCAAGTTTTTCAAGTGCAAGCTGTTGATTTGAGCATATCCATATTGGTTTTCTCTGAGAAAATTATATTTATATTCGGGAATTACATTCAAGCGTTCTTTAACATTATTGTTTCACTATTTTTAATTGTGTATGCGATTTAATTTGAACATTTAGCGACCACCCAGTACTACAGTGCAACCATGGGGTTAGAATGGAATGACCTTGGCTAGTTAATTAGGTGATACTTATGGGGACATTAAATTCATGGTTGTTGGGACGGATAATGCTTCTATGCTCATCTGCCTTGGTTAAGAAACGGGTACAGAAGTGTTTCCAGGGCGAGTCTTGCCAATTTGTAGATGGTTGGGATAAGAGGATTTATCAGGCATACGACTGTGTATCTAATACGCATAGGAGGAACCTTTGTAAAGGCCTCGTAGTTGAGACCCTGCTGACTCACAATGTGCAGTGTTTTGGCCTAAAGGGAATCACGATCTATGGTGAAAGTGTGTAACCTCTCGAGTGTGTAAAACTGTTATAACAGCCGAGCGTACCGTCATAGCGGCCTGGACCCTTTATGTGATAATTAAAGTCGTGTATATGTTTAATTGTTGGCATTCAATTTATGTTTCTGAATATCTTGCTGAGTACGTAAGTGCTCACCCTCTTGCAATTCCCCCACATATAGACTTGCTCGAGAGATGATATGGTGTATCCAGATGGCGTCCAGCAGCTGAGGTGTGTGTGCCCCTAGTCAGTTTCCCTATGGACGGCTTGAAGATTTAGTTACGTTTCCGCTATTCTGTGTATGTCTTATGTAAATGTTGTTTCACGTTATATAATAAAGCATGTTTTGTGATATCACTGTATATTGTCTCTAGATGTGTGGAGATTAGATCCTAGCACACATATAGTTTTGCTGTGGTTTGTGTTTTTAAAACCAGGGTGTGACATACACAGAGGACTTTATCTACCTGTCCTTTTATCTCCTGTTCTCCTGCATAAGGGGATATACGTGAATCAAAGAGTTACACAGAGCACCCCATTT
The DNA here is from genome assembly GCA_022530915.1 of Paspalum notatum. NCBI lineage: Eukaryota > Viridiplantae > Streptophyta > Magnoliopsida > Poales > Poaceae > Paspalum > Paspalum notatum. The sequence continues at coordinate 16,980,937 of CM039691.1, forward strand.
ACCTATCCTTTTATCTCCTGTTATCCCACATAGGTGAATATTATATAATTGGGTAAAAAAAGCATGTGCCTTCGTATAATTCGAAGTGTTACATTTAGAAAGTATAGCGACATTAATACACGAATGAATGTGAGATGTAGGGAGTAACTTCAACTTGTTACTAAATGAATTGCAATGACTAAAGCATGATGGGTTCACCTGTGTATATATGTGTGTTTGAGAAAAAAGATATATAGTTGTATAGTAAACCCAAGAGGAGAGTGACATGATGGTTTTCAAAATGACATGATTTCTAAATTAGTGGGCTCAAAGTTGATGTGAACTTTGAAAGTAGAAATATACTAATGTATATTGTATGACAACATTTTTTTCACACATTATACTTGATAACTTATTTATCATAGTTTAAAGAGATTGACTTTTAAATGATTTATGATAATATTTTTTAAACACATTATTTTTTACTAGTAATTGGCTCATGCGTTGCTACGAGCATGGTATTCACCACTCCATGTTATGAAATACAATCTATTTTTTGTGATGCCCCCTACATCTCAAAAGCCTTAACACGCAGTTAAAGACAAACTAATAATGAATTGAGATGTAATTATGCTTAGAGAGTAACGAAGACTAGATGGATAAGTCACCGAGTCAAAATTTTTCTAGGAGAATACAAAACTCTATGTGGTTTGGTTGTTTAAGTCACCACCCACAAGCTTTTATGCAAAACACCCAATACAAAAGTCTTAGTTCAGGATGTTACCTTCAACTTTGATATTATGACCATCTTTAGAATCATATGTTATGAGGTTTAAAAGTCGAAACCAAATCAAACCAGAAATTCTTTCAAGGGTGCAACTGTGATCGTGACCAAATTTGGGCCCTAATAAAACTTTCAAATTCATAAAACACCTGGGCTCACTCCATTATCAAAGTTGTTGTACATGCTATGAATTGCACTTTTGTTACACTGAACCTGGTTCAAGAACTGCATTTAGCTATTTTAAATTTAGCCCAAACATCTCTTAAAAATCAGCTCAAGCTGATTCACACTTAGAACATCTCCAAGTCTAAATTTTCAACTTATTCCCAAGTTTCATTCTAAAATTACTTTCAATTTTACTATACTACTTAAAAATCTTCCTTTCTATGAAATAAAATTTGACATGTCACCTTTCCAATGCTTCAGCCCTATGAGTGATTGGAATTCATTTGACACTTCAAAAGTTAAAAACAAGAAAGGCTCTACATAAAGTAAACTTGCTGTTTTACTAAACCTTTGGTCTTGTTTGTGTTTGAATTTCAAAATCTGTGGTGATCCAAGCAAAACTTTATATACCAAACTTGTAGGTGATGCTATTAGGAACAACTTTGATAATTGGAGTGTTGACATGCGCTGTGATTTGGATGGTGTTTTGGGTCTTTTTCTGTAAACCTAAGAATTCTGTCCAAACCTGGCTTTTTAAATAAATTCAAATTTACTTAAATTACAGCCTTAATCTTGCACTACTTTATATAAGAAAGTTGTAGCTCATGAGATTCTTAACAACTTTGATATAAAACTCTTTTTAAGTAAATGACCAGAAAATAGACATTTAAAGTTTCTAAAATGATGGGTTCAGTTGGTCAAACCTTGATCAGTTCATTAAATTCAAATTTAAACCATAAACTACTATACAACAAGGTATAAAAGTTATAACAAAGTGGTAGAGGAGAAAATTTGGAACACTCCTTGTATTTTGAGTTTGATCTAATTCGGACATCAGGTCGTTCAAAACGTGAAATACAAATAAGGGTCCAGCAGTCAAACTGGCGTTTCCCTTTTTCTCTCCAATTTCGGAATTTTGGTGTCACTTACATGCGGGACCCACCCGTCAGGACCTCGGATACGGACGGGGACGACGTCATCTGTGGGCCCCACTTGGTGTTTCTCTTCGTGCACCTAGTCCGTGGACCAATCTCTCTACATCCTCACCCGGTCCCACCTGGCGGCCCCCTCTCGGTCCATAGACCGCGTCCACGCACCGCCGCCTTGCCTTCTCTCCCTCTCCTTGGCGTGCACGCGGCGCCCTGCGCCTGCCCGCGCAGTGCCATGGCTGTTGGCTCGGCCATAAGGGAGCGAGGCCGAGACCGCACCGTACCTGGACAGGATCCCGGCCCCTGCGCTCACCCCCTCACTCTTCCACTTGCACCTATGAATTCTGTCCAAATCTAGCCTTTTAAATAAATTCAAATTTACTTAAACTACAGCCTTAATCTTGCACTACTTTATATAAGAAAGTTGTAGCTCATGATATTCTTAATAACTTTAATATAAAACTCTTTTTATGTAAATGACCAGAAAATGGACATTTAAAATTTCTGAAATGATGGGTTCAGTTGGTCAAACCTTGATCAGTTCATTAAATTCAAATTTAAACCATAAACTACTATACAACATGGTATAAAAGTTATAACAAAGTGGTAGAGGAGAAAATTTGGGACACTCCTTGTATTTTGAGTTTGATCTAATTCGGACATCAGGTCGTTCAAAACGTGAAATACAAATAAGGGTCCTAGCAGTCAAACTCGCTCACCTCCCTCACTCGTCCTCCCTGCCTCTGTCCCCAAAGCGCAGCAGAGCAGCAGCCCGCCATGGCCCAAGCTCCATGAGCTCGTGAGCCTCGCCTCCTCGTGCGTCCTCTCTCCTAGCTCGCACGAGCACCACAACCGCCACGTCCTCCTCCACAGATTCCGCCGGGTATTGGAGCCTCCCGCTGCCTCTCCGCGCGCGGCCGCCGCACGCCACCACGTGCCGGCTCAACCTCGCAGTGGGAGGCCACCTCCGGCGCCTCCCCACGCCTCCAGACCTTCCCCGCCACCCCCGCCGTGAACTCGCGCATGCAGCGCGCGAGACATCGCCGCCGTCCCGCCGCTCTACATGCCGGATTGAGCCGCCGCCGGTATGCGCCATCGCCACTCCAGTTCACCACCCTCTTCCCGCCTCTGCAGTCCACCAAACACGACGAGACCTAAGGGAGCATGATCCCCGTCGGTGGGAACACCTTGCCAGGGCTCGTCGGCTCTAACCGCGCGCCTCCACGCGACAGCACGGGCTCTGAAACGCTTGTCGCGCCGCGCGGTTCACCCCCGGCCGGAGGTTGAAGGAAGGGTGGAAATTTTAGATCCAGCCCTTCTGTTTCTGTGTTTCTACATTTATGTCCTTAGCGCTATTCATTGTGTCTTGCAGGACGTACAAGCTAGCCCCTAGGAGTTAGGTTTATTTACGTTTAAGTCCCAGATCTAAGGTTTTTCGATTTAAACTCTTTTATTTCGGAAGTGAAATTTGAAAAATTATATAAAATCGTAGAAAAATCCTAAAATGGCAAACTCAGTTGCATTGGACTCCTCTTGAATAGATCTAGAGATTGGATATGAAGTGGATATGTGAAGTGACTGTTTTGCCCATGGTTGCTTGCATGCATGTTAAAAGAAGATAAATGACAAAAGTGGTGTAAATAAACTTCAAATGCTATGAAACTTCGACAGTAGCTTTGTTAAGGTATTTAAACACTATGTGATTTTTGGTAGCCCTAGCATTGGCGGTATAATCACTGTTTACCATTATGTATGTGTTTTATGTATTTTATCAACATGGAAATGGTGGCTACATAAAATAGGCTCAAAATGACTCTCTGGTATTTTTTTATGAACTCTCTGTAGCCTAAGTAGCTCACTGATAAAAGATGAAGGTGTGCACATGTAGAATTGTTGATGATTTGAAAATAACAAATTTTCACTTGCTTAAATGGATAATTGGAAAAAGTGACCCTAGAATGCAGGAAAAGTTCCATAGAAAATTTAGTGGCATATTGGGGCTACGTAGGTTCTAGAAAATAATTTTTTAGACTTTATGAGCACCGTTGTATTTTGCATCTATATTAAGTTAAGGAAAATATATGGAAAACAGATGTCCTGTCAAACTAGGGATATATCACTTGCTAATTTTTAGACATGTTATTTATGCTAAATAATGTTCACTGAGTAAATTCCATGACCAGAAACCTTTTCTATAAATTATGAGACATCTGAGAATATGTAGGGCTGCTAAATTGCTGGATTTTTAGTAAATTAACTGTAACTCTTTTAGGGCTGAAATTTTGACAGTAGCATTATGTGGCATGTTCCTGTATGTCATAAACGTTTAAACTCATTTGGAAATATTTAACTGTCTAAACTGGGAGTCGCCTTTTAATTCTTAAAGTGAGCATTGTTGCATTGCATGCATATGTATAAAATTGTTAGCATGGTGTTGAATCATTTGTAAATAAGTGTTAGAGATACTTGCTATGTATTGTGAACTGTTACACCAGCACCCTAAGCATGCATTTGCAATCGTTGCACTCACTCACGTTATATCACGCATGTTTCAACTGGACATTTGGTGCATTCTATTTACGATTCCTCATATCACACTTGTTAAGGAATTAATTTACTTACTCTTGTAAAACACCTGAAGTAAGTATAGGGTTGTAATTCGTTAAATAACCATGGTGCTTGATGTAGTTATAGAGTGTTTCCTACGAATGCGTGAAATATATGTTTTTCAACTCATTACTAAATGGAAATAAACATCACAACAATTATCTCAATGGTCTGGGTAACCATTGCTTGCTTTCGTCGAGTCACATCATTAACGTGGTTGTTGTATGATTAGTAACTTGCATAAGTGTATATGTGTGTTTGTTATTCATGCACTCATTTACTGCATTATACGCATCATTAATATAGAGACGCTCATTGCAGATACGTGATCAAGAAGTAAGTGTGTGGAGCTACTCCAACCAACGGTGATCCAAAGGACCAACTAAGACCCACTCACGACTTGGAGGGCCCATCAGTCGTGTTTGGAAGGAGGAGTTGTCCAAGTGATCAAGGGGTTGTCTGGAGCAAAGCCTCACAACCCAGCAAACTAACTTTAGATTAGTTTGTTCAAGTTTTCAACAACAAAGGTAGGCTCCTTAGGTATCTACACCTATTTAGGGAGTTCCACCATCCTATATTTGTTTGTGCATTATGTTTAGGAGTTGTATGAAACCCTACATGCATAAATCCCTGCTATCCTATGTAGTATGAATAGATCGAAGTCTATACTTAGCCATGCTTAGACGGTAGATGTCGAGTGAAGATATTCACTCGCGAGATGATAGGGCTAAAAAAATGTTTTACAAAAGTTTAATTCGAAAGTAATAGGATATGATATGATGTGATAGAAAAATTGAGACCGGGTGGAAATATGGATATATTACGTTGAAAAATGATGTGGATGGTTTGGTGGATTCCGCCCGAGTCGTTTAAGACCACGTCCGCTGTTCGCCTGCTGATCGGCATAACATTGCTAGAGTACTTATCCAGGCCATGGGACTGGTGAAATCTTACTTGTGCCATCCAAAGAATAGAGACACATTTCAAACCACTGGTTGAGAGGAAGGTGGCCCGGGGGAGCTTGGTACTCATGGTAGGGAGACTGAGATGTCGGCAGGCTCACCATCGGAGCACAACCTGGGGGTCAGGCGGGAGTGAATAGAACTTGGGATGGGACAAGTGCAGATGTGGGTTATATGTGAGAACGCGATGGCCAGTAAGCATATACCCCTGGAATGATAGTTATTCTCGGGAATTAAAAATCGATTCGAATCGCTGATACTCACCAGGTGTGAGAATGCCAGTATCGCACACGAGCAACGTAGTAATAACTTTAACATGTTATTTATTTAATCATGCTTTTAATATTACATGCTTGTATTTGTATGTTTACATTTCTGCGAGTTACTTTATGCGGCTATATATGTTGAAATGATGAGATATATGAAGTATGGATCATGGTATTAATATGAATAAATTGAGGCTTATGGTTTAACATTGAATGAAACGTGAAAGTAAGGACTCACTTTTAGTAAGTTTATGCGGGTTAGAAGTCAAGTCCACAAAAAGCCTTGCATACTCTCAAATGTGTTGGGTTGATACCGCCCTCGGGTAAGTCCTACGAGTACTCCACGTACTCATCGTTTGTTGTTGATATTTTTCTTTAGGTACATGTCAGTTTGTGATCAAGAATGACAACGGTGGGCTTGATGTTATGTCCTGATGTTTTACTTCCGTTGCCCATCGGCATCTGTAAAATGTTATGCATTCCGCTGCGAGATATTTATGAAGCTTTATTTCAAATATGATTGTACATCATTTTGAGCAAATCTTTTGTAATAAACAGCTACGTTTGTATGAAATGCTGGGTTGCTGTAATTGTTGTGGCTCTTTCGAGGGCTTAACGTGTATGATATCGGTATCTCTGGGTGATGGTTACATCAAGTGCCCTTTTGGGTAGCTCGACGGACGACCGGGTTTAGTTCGGTCTAAGTGCACCGCAAGTCAGAGGTGGCAGGTGTGCTTAGCTCCAATTAAATCGGCGATTCAGCCACATTTTTTGGTTTGTATTAAGTAAACTATTTAAAATTTGGTATGTGTGCCTTTTTATTTCCTAAGTTAGAATTGTTCTTCAAATTTTTCATCGTGGGTATATAATATAAACTTGTTTCCAGTTCCATTGTTTGTGGAAGCTAAACTGGTTAAAGGCCAAACATCTTTGTGGAAGCTAAATTGGTTAAAGACCAAACATGTTTTTAGTTTCATTGTTTGTGGAAGCTAAACTGATTAAAGGCCATGCATTCAAAAGCAAATTTCAATTTCGATGTACCTATACAAAGAGGCCTACATTAGAATTATGGCAGATAATGCAAGACAAACTCTAGATACTTCTAATACAAGTACATACCATATTTTCCATCATCACCACCCAGCCCAGGAACTTACAACTACCTTTCCATGTACTTTTGTTTGGGAGCCAGTTGCCCAGGTGTAGATATGCTGGCAGAGTGTTTTTTTTGATAAGTTTTTTTTATAAGTGCTGGGAGAGTGTTAGCAGTTGGTTTGCTTGCTGCCGGAATATAGGAATAAAACACGACTCATAATGTCTCCTCTCATCAGCCTCTCCATAGAAAGTCTAGGGCTATTTTTCAACATATCAAACTCATGGTACAACAACTTTCTATCTTAAAGCCAAGCACCATCACATTGTTGTCCAACAACAACTTCACATATTTTTGTGACAATCAGCTCTTGGTCATGTCTGCTTCTATTCCACCATATCACCCTAACTAACTCTCGCGAGACTCAAGCCGATGCTCATGTTCCTGTATTTCGGATATCTACAGCAGCAAATTTATCAATAGCTAACTCTGTCCGATCAAAAGGCCAATTTTTACCTAAGCCCGTAACACTAAAGTTCGTGGCCTGCTAACTTTGAAGTAGCAACGATGCAGACATGATTGGATTGGGTTAATTGATTGGTTTCTATGTCTGCAACAGTGAGCCAATGTTTGAGAAAATTCATAAATAGCGAGAAAGAATAATAGGTTTGACTTCATAATGAGAAAACTGAAAATATCTGACTCAACTATATACCAACCTAAAAATCAAGAGTTAATATGAAACTTGTAGTAGAGAAATTTCAATAATTTATCTGTACGTTGGACAAAACTGAAATACACTATTATGGCTTGAAATGTAGTTTATGATTGTAACTTCTACTCGCTTATTTACCAAATGATTGTTTCTTCCTAAACATATATTATCCATTTAAATTCTTGTCGGCCGCAATCCAAATTCATCAAACAACCGCAGCCAAGGCAAATCCAAAGGCAGCAGGTAATCAAAGGCGTGATACATCAATCAGAACCGCAAGAAGGAACTGAGAGGCGGGGCGGTGGCGGTCACAGCGGATGCAGGGACGTCCGGGGGCAGCGGCCGGGGCGCATCGGAGGCGGGGCGCCGCGCGCGGGGCGTCAGCGTCGGGCGCAGCGGAGGCGGCGACGTCCGGGGCGGCGGTCCAGGCGCAGCAGAGTAGGGGCGCTGCGCGTGGGGCGGCGGCATCGGTCGCAGCGGAGGCGGCAGCCGGGGTCCGGCGGAGGAAGGGCGCCGCGTGGAGGGCAGCTGTGGCGGGTCGAGTAGCAGCGGTGGCGGCCGGGGTGTGGCAGAGGCAGGGCGCCGCGTGCGGGGCAACGGTGGAGGGTCGAGCGACGGCGACTCCGAGGTTCGACAGGGGTGGAGCGCTGCGCGGCGGCCGGTGTCGCGACGGAGAAAGAGCGCTAGCGCCAGCGGTTGAGCGAGCGCAGCGGAGACGGCTGTAGTGTGCTAGCGGCCAGTGAGATTGGGAGTTTGTGTGAGGCGATTGCGGGACGCGAAGACGAACGCAGCAGGTCGGTTGGAGACAGACGAAAGATGGCGTGAACTCACTCCATACTTTTAAGTAGTAGAGGTTGTACTATTTTTTAAACATATTATACTTGATAACTTATTTATTTTAGTTGAGAGAGATAATTTATTATCTGTGATACATTATTTTTGAATGTATTTTTTTTAAACACGTTATACTTGATAATTTAATTCATCTTTGAGAGAGATTAACTTTTAAATGATTGATCATTTGAGACACATTATTTTTAACGTACTATTATTTAAACACATTCTACTTGATAACTTATTCATCTTAGTCGAAAAAAATTTAATTTTAAATGATTGATCATCATTTCTGTGTTTATGTTTGCGGGAATTTTATAGTGAAGTGATCGAAAGAATAAATAGTTGTATGCATGGATGTTTTTAGTCACAGAAGATCGGCGAAAGACATTAAAAGCGTCTAAATGGATGATGACATGACTTCTCAGTGAATGATGATGTGAATAGTTTGTATATTGAGATATTAAGTCAGTGACCTTGGTCTGTATGTATAGATATACAGGATGATCCGTTTTTTTCGCCCAGCCAATCCCTGATCCAATCCGCTGTCCCTTCCCTATCCCACAACGAGGGCTCAATCCTTACCCTCCATTGGACCGACCTCGTAATTTCTCGAGGCTCGCCGCCTGTCGTCTGCATCATCACACCATGAAACCATCACTGCGCCGCACCCTTCTCATCCTCCTCCCCCGCCGCCATCTCTCATCCGCCGGCGCCGCTGACGCCGCGGAGCTCGCCGACGCGCTCTCTGCGGCGCCCTCCCCCGACGCAAAGCGGGACCTTTCCACCCTGCTCCGCCGCCTCGGCGGCGGCGGTCTCGCCTCCGCCCTCTCGTCCCTCCCGTCCCCGCTCCCCGCTGCCTTTGCCCTTCGGCTCCTCCAGCATGTCTTGTCCAACGGGCCCGCGTCCGCCTCCCGCCACAGGAAGGACCTGCTCTCCCCTCGCGTCTCAGCGCTCCTCCTCCAGTCGCTTATCGCCGATCGCGCCTCGCTCCCCTCAGCGCGCCGCCTCCTCTCGCGCCTTCTCCGCTTCCACCCTATCGCCGTCGTCGCGGCGGCTGTGGCGGACTCCACATGCACTGCCACGTCGGACCTCCTCATCCACGCCTGCCTCAAGTCCCCTGCCCCCGGATCCCTGTCTCGCGCTACCGACGCCTTCTTGGCACTCTCCACGCATGGCGCCTCGCCATGCATCAAGACCTGCACTATCCTTGTCGAAGCCCTGGGTCGTGCTGGCCAACTCGATGCTGCCCGCAAGGTGTTCAACGAAATGCGGGATGGCAAGACTGCCGCCCCTGAGGAGCACATGTACACAGCGATGATTAAGGCACTCTGCAGGGCTGGAGAGGTTGATGCTGCTTTTGTGATGCTCGCGGAGCTGCAGCAAGCTGGAATACAGCCGACTGTGATCACTTACAATGTGCTAATGGATGCACTGTGTAAGAGCGGGAGGGTGGAGGAGGCCTTTAGGTTGAAGGGGAGAATGGTTGAAGGCAGGATGAGGCCAAGCATTATCACTTTTGGCATCCTGATCAATGGTCTTGCAATGGGTGATTGTTTTAGGGAGATTGCTGCCTTGTTACAGGAGATGCAGGGTTTTGGGATCACCCCGAATGAGTTTATTTACAATGAACTGATTGGTTGGCATTGTAGGAACAATCAATTCTCAGAGGCATTTAGGCTGTTTGATGAAATGGTGTCAAAGGGGATGAAGCCGACATCTGTGACTTACAACTTGATTGCAAAGGCTCTATGCAAGGAAGGGGCGATGGAACATGCTGAGCAGATCTTAGACGAGATGTTGTTAGCTGGGATGGCAGTTCATTATGCCTTGTTTAATAATGTTGTTGCATGGCATCTTCATGTAACTGGAAGACTGGACTCCTTACTAAGGCTTATTAGAGAAATGGTTGCCAGGTATATGAAACCAAATGATGCTCTGATGACATCTTGTACCCAGCAACTTTGCAAAAGAGGGAAACATCAAGAAGCAGCTGACATTTTGTTCCAAATGTCTTGGAAAGGTTTAGGTGTCAATACTGCAACATCCAATGCACTGATTCATGGGTTTTGTGAAGGAAACAACATGAAAGGAGCTACTAAGGTTCTAAGGGCTATGGTGAACAACGGGGCTGAATTGGATACCATCACATATAACATAATGATACAAGGTTGCTGCAAAACAAGTAAAATGGAGGAAGCAATACAACTTCGTGATGACATGATCAAAAGAGGGTTTAAGCCTGACCTTTTCACATTTAATGCTTTCCTATGTGCATATTGTGATTTGGGTAAAATGGAAGAGGTCATTCACCTCTTGGATCAGATGAGAAGTGAGGGCCTTAAGCCAGATATTGTGACATATGGCATCATAATAGATGGTTATTGCAAAGCAAAGAATATTCAAATGGCAAATGAATATTTGATTGAATTGACAAAAAATGGGCTAAAACCAAATGCAGTCATCTATAATGCTCTTATTGGTGGATATGGTAGGAGCAGCAACATTTCAGATGCAATTGGTGTTCTTGACACTATGAAGTCTAATGGCATACAACCAACAACTGTAACTTACTGCAATCTTATGCATTGGATGTGTCATGCTGGTCTTGTTGAAGAGGCCAAGGCCATTTTTGCACAATGTATAGTGAAGAACATTGAGATTGGAATAATTGGGTACACAATTTTGATTCAAGGTTTTTGCAAAATAGGAAAAATTGATGAGGCTATGATGTACTTTAAGGAAATGTGTTCTAGGGATATACCTCCAAATAAGATGACTTACACCATTCTGATGTTTGCGTACTGCAAATCTGGTAACAATGAAGAAGCATCCAAGCTTTTTGATGAGATGGTGAGCTCCGGCATTGTTCCTGATAGTGTTTCCTACAATACACTAATTTCAGGATGTTGTGAAGTGGATTCATTGAATCAGGTGATAGAAATTCCTTCTAAGACGTCCTCAATAGTTTTGAAACATGATGCCTGTTCATATAATGCATTTGTTAATGGAATAGCTATGCCATTGTGCCAGAAAGAGGCTGGTTCCAGTGCTGAATGACGTGCAACCAAGGTACTATGGGGCTGGCTGCTTTTTGTAACAGGTATTGTCGAAGCATGAATAGGAGGAAATTGGGAAAATGCAGTATCCCACCTTGCTTTTGGTGGTTGCATGGCTTCACTTATTCATCTAGAAGACATGACCGTCATGTCATGTCATGGTATGAACCTTTAACATGAAGCACAGTCCAACAGCAGTAGAAGGCTGTGCCCAATGTTTATAAGTGGTAAAGTAGAGATGGTCATCGACCTTAACAGATATCCATCTCCAAGGGTAGCCACAGAAAGCAAGGTTTGCAAGTGGTAAAGTAGACATGGACATCAACCTTAATGGAGAGCCATCCAAGGGCAACCACAGAAAGCACTCGAGGTTTATAACTAGTAAGGTTTTACTTTTTTATCTTTTAAAGTGGTGATTTGTTTATATTTTCTAGTCTAAAAGACCCCCAAATTTATGGATTTTGGTTTCAAGAAATACTAAAACTAACTTTTTTCATTTACTAATTTCATATTTGCTGTTACGGTAATGAGTAATTGAAACATGTTAAATCTTTCTCTAGGTATGTACTCCCTCTGTTCCAAAATATTAGGGGGGGGGGGGGGGTTGCACCTCATTTTTGTTCGTCCATGTTCATATGGATATTGATGTCTCTAGATTCTAAAGCTAGAACCCCTTATAATTTAGAATGGAGTAGTTTTTTCATAGGCGTAACACACTATTCTAGCTTGAGAAGATATGTGAACAGTCTTTTTTGGCCGCTAGAAATCTTTTTGTGCTTGATATGGGTAGGAAAAAAACAAGCATCCAGTCTTAACTATCTTTTTTTTTTTGTTCTTATTGGCACCCATTTATGCAGGTTAACACTTTGGTGAACGAAAATGGTTTCAGAGTCTAGTGTACAGTTGATGGTTGCAGAGATGACAATTAAATAAAAACACAAAATGCTGGTGGTCCAAAGGTAATGGGAGTATTTCTTTGAATCTTTCCATGTAATGTTAAGACTACTATTAATGGATTAACTGGATTCCATATTCATATAAGTTACACTACATTTTGCACTTTTGTTTGCTACACTTGTATGACAGCCCCTCCCTTTCACTTGATTGGTGCCAAGTTTGTACTGTTATTTTGTTTATAAAGTTTGAGAGGTATTGCTTCCTAGATTCATTCTTAATTGGTCATTGCCATGCTCAATTTGAAGACACTGGAACCCGAGTTGACCACATTGTTTCATGAGAACAAGAGCTTACATATTAATTAAACATCAGTCTTACAATCATGTTGGATGCATGGCATAATACATTCAGGCATTTCATGCATCCAAGTGCATATGGAAAATGATAAATAAGCAATCATAGCAAGACTGTGAGCAAACATAGCAAACATGGATCTTGCAAAACTCGCACACCAGCCACTCAACACACCGAGATGTGCCTTACTGATATTTAGCAAGTAAAGAGTATGGGCATTCAATGATTGACCCAAAGCGATACAAAAGTGAACCACCGAGAGCAAAACACTAAGAAAAAAGGCTGCCCTGGCCACACCAGACTGTCTGATAGGAGCCGCCGGACTGTTTGGTGCCTCGCCGAATAGTCTGGTAGAGGATGCCGGATTGTTTGGTAGCAAAGTCCAGTGTCATAGGACTATCCGGTGTGAAAGTCCGGTGGGAGCTGGGACAGAGGCCGACACTGAAATGTCCGGTGCACGCCGTCAGACTGTTCGATGGAGGTACTAAATAGTCCGATGGTTGTACCGGATAGTCCGGTGAAACTTTAGAACTTGAGTTCCCAAACCCAAAAGTTGACCAAACCTTCCCCAATCTTCACGAGATGTGACACAGGCTATGCTATCTCCATTCCAAAGCTATTCTTAAAAGATCTATTGAAAAAGATCATCGGATTAGTGAGAATTTCAGATCTCGTGAAGAAAGAACCTTTGGGCAGAAAACGGAAAAACTCAAGAATGACTTGCTCGTGGCAGTCTTGCGGGATTGGGATGATTTAGCCTTTGCAAATCGAAAACACCAAAAGAATAGGGGAAATCTCGTAGGCGAAACAAAACAGGCTTTGAGAATCACCCAAAATCCAAAGAGGGGAAGGAAGGGGGCTGCACACAAGCACTCAATTTGAGGATGAATCTTGCTGGATATATTGCACAAATTGAGTTCTTATAAAGCTTCCTACAGCCTACCACCCATCATCCACCCTCTAAGGTGAAGAGCACTAGCTAGGAGACTCAAATTCTAGCCTAAAACTCTCCAATCTCTCTTAAGCTATTGGCTGTTTGGAAGTGCTAAGCCTAAGGTTTTCAAGCTCCAAGAGATGGCCTAAATGACCACCCAAGTCACTATTTATATCCTAGGCCTAACGACACTAATTTACACTAAGAGCCCTACTTCTAAAACGCCCGGAGGCGGCTAAACCGAAAAGATACAATTGGAGAACCACGATGAAGTTTTGATCTTCTCCTGCAAGCCTCACGGTCACCATGATCACGCCCGACTTCTTCTATCCATCGGAGCTGCTTCACGGTCCATCAGAGGACTTACACGTCGTTGCTATCCCGCCCCTCCATGTACCAAACTTCCTTGGCCGACCGACGCCGAGACTTGCATCCAGTCCATCGGAGGGCTTTTGCCCGAGTCCATCCGAGACTTTCCCCTTCAACCTCCGGTCCATCGGAGGGCCTCCACTCCATCGGAGAGCTTTGAGCTCGTTGACAATCACTCATCACACTAGGCGAGCAATGAGGCCGGCCCATTGGCTCTCAGCTATGTTTTCCTATCTCTTGACATAAACTAGCGCAAAAAACATACATCTTCCTTAAAGCTCTTGAATTTTATTTAAAACAGACAGAATAGTTGACAAGTTCTCAGCTCTAGTTCTCCATAATAGCCTTTGGCAAATTCAAATTGTTCAACAAAACATCACGAGCGACACAGGCTTCAGCGGTGAGAATACTTTTGATAGAAGTATACCATTTATATTTAGCCGCTATAACCTGGCCATTTTCATCTCAAATAGAATAACCACACCAGTAGCACCTTGTTGCTTTTCTAAATGGAAAGCAGCATACATATTGATCTTCACAACACCTGTTGGAGGCGTTTACTAGTTCAGGACATGTGGACCATCCTTTCCAGGAATAGATTCATCAGAAGCAATTAAATCAAAAGCAATTTCTCTTGCCCACCTGCAAACCTGCAGCATGTTTGATTTTATTTCCCTGTGGCGTCTTTCATTGTGTGCTGTCCAAACTGCCCACATTCCACATAAAATGGGGCCACAATTTGCAGCACGAGAAACTGAATTATTTAGTAAATTATACGTGACAATTTGATATTGTATAATTCCTTAAAAGATTGCCAAAACATAGAAGCAAAAGTACATTTAATTAAGGCATAGTAAACAGTCTCATCAGCAACACCACAATCGGGTCATGCACCTTGTGTTTCCATGTGTCTTTGCATCATGTTTGTTTTTACAGATATGTAATCATGCATTACAAGCTACTAGGAAACTTTCACTTTGGGAGGAATTTTTAGATGCCAAATCTTCTTCCAAAAACGATTCTCCTTACTGAGAACTTGCACTGTTCAATTTATTTTGTCCTATAATACGAGTTGAGAGAGACATTAGGCGATACGCAGATTTGACAGAATAAATACCATTCTTTTCTGCACTCTAAGCCTACATGTCGCATGTTAATCTTCCAAGTGGGATTTTACAGATTGCTTTTGCATCAGCCTCTAGAGAAATTTTCATACAGTGCCTGCTCATTCCTACCCACACCATCTGAATTTAGGACTTCTTGGACTTTCTCAACTGTAGCTTCTTGTTTTCTGTATAAGGGTTTAAAGCCAGGTATGCTTGGGATCCATTTGTCTGTCCACAGTTGTGTACATGTGCTGTCTCCAATTAATCTAATTAGCCTTTCTCCAAAACTTGCCTGCCCTTAAGAATTGCTTGCGATATATGTGAACTATTATGTTTCCTTTTAGCAGACATGAAAGATGTATCATGGTAATATTTGCCTCTGATAACATGGGCACACAGAGATTCAGGTTTTGTTAAAAGCCTCCAGCCTTGTTTCTGTAACGCGGGCAAATTGAAAAGACCCAGATCTCTGAATCCCATGCCACCTCCTAGTTTTGTATGGGCAATTTCTGACCACTTCCTCCAATGCATCTTCTTTCTATCCCCATCTCCTCCTCACCAAAACCGAGCTATTGTTGATGTGAGTCTTTTACAAGTAGTTTTAGATAGTTGGAAGCAGCTCATTGATAAGAATTCTCTTCCTGCAGAGCTTAATTTTTTCTCGCTCCATCCATTCACCAGGTTTTGGATTCTAGAGCTGATCTTCTCAAAGGCCTCTATTGTCGATCGATCTACTACTGTAGGTAAACCCAAATTTGTTTCCTCCAAAGCCTCCTTTGAATATTTAGACATTGGGTAGCCTTGCTTCTAATGACTTCACAATTCTTACTAGGAAAAAATTGCTGATTTCATTCTGTTGACTAATTGACCTGATCCCCTATTGTACTTAAAGGATGATCATGGGGCGGTTTCATGTACATGGGATCTGCTCGGTCAACATCTCGGGGCGGTTGGGCTATCACCGCATACAAGGGATGTGATATATACGAGTTATGAGTTTTGAGCGTCACGGGATGGTTTAGCTGTTACTTATATGGGACGCACTCGATAACTTTTGTTTTCTCGGCTTGGTTATCGACGGAATATAGCTGGAGGCGCTTTCGTCCGAGAGTACCACTCGACGTGGAGGAAACAATAAGGGCACAATGAAGTGCATGATGTGTTGAAGAAATTCCGAGTGGTCAATATTAATCCAAGTGGTATATAAGCATCCCGGATGATCTAGAAATAATCCGGGTGATCCATAATACAACTTTGTTTTAAGTATTGACACTATGTTGACCAGGGTATGACTTGCACGTCAAAAATCTAAAAAGGCCATTTTAAGCATTTTCATGTAAAGTGCAAAATACCAATTTTGTTTGAAATTTTTTGATCTACAAATTTGGTATATAAAGTTTGTCATTTTAATGACTTTTGTTTCACCAAATTTTGAATTTACTACAAAAGTATGCTTTGATCCATTTTTGCAGTTGAAGTTTATCTGGTTCAAAAACATATCCAAATCTTTATGCATGCCGCTACTCTAGTACCTCCTTAACACAAGGTAGTTGCAAAGCGCTATCTAGTAAGGCTAGGGCGGTCTTTCTAAGGTACTTGACAAGTCATGCCATATATGAGAGCAAATGAACAAACCATGGAGAGGCTCAACCAATGAAAAGGAATTACTTCCTGACTTTGACACCAAGATTAGAAACATGACAAATATCTGATTTATTAGAACAATAGAAGCAAAGTGTACATAGTCAAAAATTGAACCAAGCAAAATCTTGTGATTCAAAGGAATGTCAATGGATGTGTTTTTGAGAGACATTTATTTTGTTTGATAGGATCTGCGTACACATATAAGATAACAACTAAAAATATCTTCAAAGAGGAAGGTGTGGTGAACCACAACAAACTTTGCTCATATAGACAAGGCGACAAATGGTATGATTACTTAGCATTGGTTAGGACTGACCAGGAAACATGTAGATAGATGATTTGTGCTTACTAATGACACTTTGATAATGTTAGTAAGCCCACGTTTGAGGATAATTCCAAAGGAAAAGAAAACAACTCATGAAAGGATGGCATGAAGATGAACTCCTCTTGGGGAAATGTTGGTGCTAAGAATGATTCTGAAGTTCACCTACACAAGATAAGGTTCAACAAGGACAATGTAGTAGTGGGAACAGAGTTGACCATTCCCACAAATCAATGAAGTCAAGATTAAACAAAGTAATGAAACTATGGGAGGAGTGGACAAATAATCGATCATGTCCATGAATTAAGAGAGACAAGGTTAAACAAGGTCATGAAGGGAAATGAACAAACTGTGGGATCGAGGTGGATCATTCCCATAGATAAAGAGAGGCAAGGTGAAACAAAGCAATGAAATAATGGAATGAGGCAGCGTAAATGGAGTAGACCATTTCCACGGATCAAGAGTAGCAAGGTCAATAAAGTTATGAAAAGTGGATATGAACCTTCCACAATTGAAGTGATGTCATGCCTTTACATGTCTTGATGCCAGCGCGAGCCTAGTTGTTTAATCGGTGCTGGCCCTACACACGGGACTCCAGGTTCCGTCGAGGCCCCCAAGGCTGCCCAAGGAGACATCACCACAAGAGTGGTTCAACCATAGCATTTACGGAATCCTGAACAATACAAGGTCATGCCAAGGAATGAACAAGGAAGTTTGGTGTAATATATAAGCTTAGAGCACATGAATCTCAATGTATGAATGATATGAATCAAAGAGGTGAGAACGCATCGATTCCAAAGGTTTAGAGCATTGGAATCGTGAGAACTGGGAACATAGGATCATCAAGCGTTTGAGTGCATTGATTAAAAGAATTAAAAGCACGTTAATGACATAAGTTCGAAGCATCAAGGTTACAAAAGCCTGAAATACCCAGAGCGCAAGAGCTTCAAACGCCCAGAACATTGGAGCTTGGACACAAAAGTTGCAATGTTTGGAAATACAAGCATCACTAGAGTTGGTTCTAAGGAGTTACGAGCATGAGGGAACAATGAACTATACAAATCAAAAGTTCACAGGATAAAGGTCCAAGCTGAATGTTATTACTCCCTCCATCCAGAATTCTTAGGCGCATAAGCAATCCTCACCAAGATCAAGGAACACTTAATAGACACTGCGCATGCACCGTCATTTATTCACCGAGCCTGCATGTCGCTCTGTTTTATTGGCTGGGCTGCGTATTCGCATGCATGATCATTTCAGCTTGGCCAGCCAAAATGCAACACATTAAATGCCATGCAGATTAACGAGGCTGGAGGAGCCGAGCTCAGAGAAAAAAAACTGCATGCATGCATTGGGAACCTTGTACGCCAAACAATATTGGATACTTTTCCAATCTTTATACGCCTAAGAATTCTGGATGGAGGGAGTAATATGCTACCCGATACCCATTCTGTCTTGGCCTAATCTTAGGATTTAAATGTCTAGGACATAGGTTACTTTCTCCTTTCAACCAAGTTGATGCAGCGTTGAGCTTCACGTGGGAGACACCGTGGTGCCGCAGTCTTGATGGATCGCCGAATTTGAGAACATTGCTGAAGTCAAGGTTAATCCGAGATGCTTCTTTGTTATCTCACACATCATCAAATAGGAATTATACAATGTCACCTAGGAATATGTAAATGACCGCAACTTGTTGTCAAGATGGTATCTAAATTTATCCTTATCTCTATGGAGCGTCCAACTTATGGTGTCGGTGTAGAAGTTGGCGCTGCGTATGTCAGGGTTGACTAGAGAAAAAATCCTTCTGTTTTCTTGAACGCTTCTGGTATTGCAGAGGCTCGTGCGTCAATCTTGTACTTAGTTCTACATGATCCTACTGAGCCGGCAACAAATTGTTGGCATGTATAAACTATCTTGACTTGATCTTTGGGCTTGACGAATTCCTTCAGCAAAATAATCTCATGTTGCAGATGTTGAATTGAGATCATGTCTTTGGAGTACTCTTCAGCTCTATCTTCCTTCCAACTCTCTTATTGTGATAGCTTGGTTGAGGACCATGAGGCTTAGGTCAGCGGTGATTTGTCTCTTAAAACATGTTAATGATTTAGGTTCATGTTATATCCACGAGCTCAAGGAACGTGTCAAAAGGGTGAGACTATCGAATACTAGGGCTCAATTTCCATCCTGCTTTTCTAATGCGTACAAGTTGCAGCCGGAATTGCAAAGTGAACTAAGGGAATTTGAAGAAACTTACAATATGGAAGTTGTATCACATTGCGCTGTACAGAAGTGGTATAACAAGTTTTTGTTAGTTTTGTTCGGAAAAGGTTCGAATATTCAAATTTGTGAGTTAGGAAAAATCTGTCCAGATTTAAACGTCTGTACCAAATCTGTGATAGTTCAAGATAGAAACTGTTTTATGCCGAGAACTTAATACCAAAGGCATTTATTTTGAAGTTGTTTCCTACAATAGAACGTTTCTACCAGTTGTGAGTTAAAAATACGTGAAACTTCAGATTACTAAGATAAGGTCTAATCTATACAGATTTGAGTCATGGTTTAGATTCAGGGGAACATAGTCAAAATAGAGAACTTGCTGCAGACTTCATGTACTACATCTTTCTTATGGATGCCTATAACTAGTTTTGTATGTAAAAGACACAAAAACCTGGATTATGTCACACTATGATGTTTGGGTGCCATGTATTACCGCTGTCACAGGCTGATTCTATGCATGCTCAGAATTTGATTTATTTATGCACATCATTGTAATATTTATGCCAATCTCTTAACTATTTGTGCGCACAATTTCAATGTTTATGCCTTCTTAGAGCATCTCCAACGGTGCCCAAAATTTTAACTCCCAATACCTAAGGATTGGGACCTTCCCAAAAGATCTTAGGCCTAAAAAACACTACTAGCTCCAACAGCACCCTTCTTTTTCCCCAAAATAATTCTAAAATATGTCTACATCATTCAAGTCCGGCCCACATCTTTCTCATAACGTGGCTCTGCACTAGCAGATGCATCATCGATTCATCGGCGCCAGCAGAGACGCCGGGCAGTATCGCAAGTAGCCGCGACTAGGTGCAAGTACTCCAAATAGCATATATCTTGAGTATAGGAAAATCTTCTTCCTGCTAGTAATCTGCTTCATCGGTAGAAGTAGAACCTGCAGACCCATCTTCCCGGGACACGGCGAGCATCACGCGTCACGGAGGAGCATGCAGCACGCGTCACAGCCGAGGACGAACTACGAACAGCGAAGGGACTCCTGCGGAGGCTCCGCGCAGGGAAAGGGATGGAGACGTGTCTCCGGCGACCCAGGCGCGTGCGACGACGGACTCCCGCAGTGGCGACGCGAGCGGCTGCACCAGTGCTGTACCAGAAATCCCAACGACACATGCAGGCTGTAGAGCCCTGCCAGGTCGGCCCACCTTATCGATTGGGAGCGCTGTTCCGCGGCGGAAATCTGAGTTGCGGTGGATTTTTTGGGCGAGCGGAAAGATTGGGAGAAGGTATTGGGTACTGTTGGAGTAGGAATTTTATTTATCTCACACTAAAACAAGGTTTGGGAGAAGATTTTGAGAGCCGTTGGAGATACTCTTATGCCACTAGTTATACCCAGCAGGCCAATATTTATGCTTTTGACTTGTATACAGTCTCACCACCATTTGTACATACATATGCTCACACGCTGATGTTCTCCTAATTTGCAATATTATGATGGTTTTACTTACGTTGTCTATGTTTAGCATGCCCTTTTATGCTTCTCCTTGTTTGTATATGCATATAAATGTCTGGTTGTGTTCTATGGCTATCAGAAATGTTTTTTGAATTTTCATTGTCAACTATGCCTGACTGTCACTTGCTCGTTATGGTTTGATTTAGGAAGTTGCTGGACGTGTTTTCTTCTGGTTGATGGTATCAGCATGGTGCTATGGTGTGTGTTGCTGGTGTGGGTCATCAGCGGCAGCACACCCTTGGACCACACGGCAACCTCACGGCAGCAATTGGTCTTGTCGTGCTCCTCTAGGCATGTTGGCTGTAATGCTCTTCCAAGCTCTTGCCGCAGCGGTGAAGGTGAATATTTATTTTCTCTGCCCTCAGTACAAGATCATGTGATGTTATCTAGCTAGTGCTAGGAATGCAATTTGGTAACTTGAATGTGTGTGTGATTTGTTTGATGGAATTGTATAATCTCTTCATATGATATTCCTCCCAATGTTAGTTTTTGTATTTGTGCTACTTACCTGTATGATTGACGAGTGGTGGTATCCTTTTATTGTTAGTGCTAATTGGATTGATACATCCCAAACCCTAGAGGGTGGGGTAAATAGTCTAGAGTACATGGGCCTCCATGGGCTGTATACACACATACTCCAACAACCCCCCGCAGTCTGAACTTCCGGCGCAGCGGAGTTTTAGAATGGCCAAGGAAGAAAGGACACGCACAGGGCAACACCCCCTCCCCCCGCAGACTTAACTCTAGCCACGAGTGATGTTGAGGCTGGAACGGAACTCGGAGAAGACCGCAGAGGGTAGACCCTTGGTGAAGATGTCGGCAGACTGGGAGGTGGTCGGGACGTGTAGAACTCGAACATCGCCGATGGCGACCTTGTCGTGGACGAAGTGCAGGTCGATCTCCACGTGCTTGGTCCGCTGGTGCTGGACCGGGTTGGTGGAGAGGTACACCGCGCTGACATTGTCGCAGTAGACGAGCGTGCTCTTGGCGAGCGGGCTGTGAAGCTCAGCCAAGAGCTGTCGGAGCCAGGAAGCCTCTGCCACGCCATTGGCGATAGCCCGGTACTCGGCCTCAGCACTGGAGCGAGAGACGACCGGCTGCCGCTTGGACGACCAAGAGAGAAGGTTGCCGCCCAGGAAGACAGCGTAGCCGGACGTGGACAACGAGCTCGGCGGAGGAAGACCGGTGAAGAAGAAGGCCGTAGTCCACTGTGCCCAATGGTAGCGGAGGAGACGCTTTAGGGCAGTGAGGTGCGGCTCCCGGGGATCATGCATATGAAGACAGACCTGCTAAACTGCATATGTGATGTCCGGCCTGGTGAAGGTGAGATACTGCAAAGCACCAGCAAGGCTACGGTAGGCAGTAGGATCAGCAATTGGAGGGCCCGCATCCTTTGAGAGCTTGGCCTACGTGTCAACTGGGGTGGAACAGGGATCACAGTCAGCCATCCCTGCGCGCTCCAGAATGTCAAGAGTGTACTGCCACTGGTGGGGGAGAAGGCCAGAAGGATGGGGCTCGACTGTAACACCCAAGAAGTGGTGGAGCACGCCAAGGTCCTTCATAGCAAACTCCTGCTGCAGGGAGGTGATGATCCGCTGAAGTAAGGGCTGACTGGAGGCTGTGAGAACGATGTCATCAACATAGAGCAGCAGATAGGCCATCTCATCTCCATGCCGATAGACAAATAGGGAGGTGTCTGACTTGGCCTCAGTGAACCCCAAGGTGACCAAGAACGTGGCAAACCGAGAGTACCAAGCCCGAGGAGCCTGCTTCAAGCCATAGAGAGACTTGTTGAGCCGGCAGACCATATCTGGGCGAGTGGGATCCACAAAACCCGCCGGCTGACTGCAGTAGACGGTCTCAGTCAAGGTGCCATGAAGGAAGGCATTCTTGACGTCCAGCTGATGCACAGGCAACGAGCGAGACAGAGCCAGCGAGAGGACCGTGCGCACTGTAGCTGGCTTCACCACTGGGCTGAAGGTCTCATCGTAGTCCACACCAGGGCGCTGGGTGAAGCCCCGGAGAACCCAACGAGCCTTGTAGCGATCCAGAGTGCCATCAGCACGCCTCTTGTGCGTCCAGATCCACTTGCCAGTGACCACATTGCCACCAGGCGGGGGTAGCACCAGATCCCACGTCTGGTTGGCAAGGAGAGCTGTGTATTCCTCTTCCATCGCACGGCGCCAGTGAGGGTCCGCCAGGGCGTCGCGGACAGAGAAGGGTACAGGAGAGATCCTCGGCTCCGCAACAGCAGTCGAGAGGGCCGTGGGCCGAAGAACACCAGCCGCCCGCCGTGTCACCATGGGATGTAGGTGATGAGGATCCCGCTCAAGGACAGGCGGGTGGTACACCGTCGACTCGACACGGGCGGCAAGGCGAGGGTGACGAGGCGGCTCCGGCGGCCCCGCAGGCGGTGACGTAGACGGGGCCGGCACAGGGGACACCGGCAGCGACGGTCTCAGAGCAGGAGAGACCACCGTGCGCCGCTGGTATACACGCATGGGCTGCGCATAGCGTAGGGGAGGCACGGGGGCCGCACGCGGCCCAGCGGGGGACAACGAGGCCTCCGGGGCCGCGCGTGGCGCGGCAGGGGACTTCGGGGCCGCGCGTGGCGCGACAGGGGACTCCGGGGCCGTGCGTGGCGTGGCAGGGGACTCGGCAGGGGACTCCGGGGCCGCGCATGGCGCAACTAGGAAAACCGGAAACGGGGCCAGCACATCAGGAAGGCACACCGGCGGAGGACCTGCAGAACGTTGAGACAAGGATGGCTGGACCACTGGGTCAGTGGGAAAGAGGGACTCCAACTCAAGGTCGGAGGCTAGGGTGGTGGTGGAGGAGAAAGGAAAAACTGACTCATCGAACACGACGTGCCGGGGATCAGGACCCGTCGAGACATGAGGTCAAAGCAGCGGTACCCCTTGTGGTCAGGGGAGTAACCGAGAAACACACACCGAGTCGAACGAGGCGCCAGCTTGTGAGGAGCAGTGGCGGAGGTGTTAGGGTAACACGCACACCCGAAGACACGGAGGTGATCGTAGCGGGAAGGGGTACCGAAGAGAGCGTGGTACGAGGTGGGAGCTGGGGAGGTAGTGGAGGGAAGACAGTTGATCAAGTATGTGGCTGTGTGAAGACTCTCCGCCCAGAAGCGAGCGGGAAGAGAAGCTTGGAACAGAAGGGTGCGCATGACATCGTTAGTAGTATGAATCATGTGCTTAGCCTTGCCGTTCTGAGCGGAGGTGTAGGGGCAGGACATGCGCAACTGGACACCGCGAGTGAGGAAGAAAGAGCGGTAGGCGTTGTTGTCAAACTCACGGCCATTGTCGCACTGGACGGCCTTAATGGTGAGGCCGAACTGAGTGGAAACCCAGGCAAAGAAGTGGGATAACGTGGAGAACGTCTCAGATTTGAAGCGCAAAGGAAAAGTCCAAGAATAATGGGAGAAATCATCAACCACCACCAAATAGTACTTATAACCAGAAACACTGAGTACAGGAGAAGTCCACATATCACAGTGTACAAGATCAAACAAGCAATCTGCATGGGAAGATGAGGCAGAAAAAGGAAGTCTAACATTACGCCCTAACTGGCACGCATGACAAAGATGCTTATCAGGAGCTCGAGTACAAGGCAGATCTGCACTACGGCTGAGCTGAGCCAAAACGTCGCGGCCTGGGTGACCAAGGCGGCGGTGCCAGGTAGTGGAAGAGGTGGTGGCGACGAAAGCAGCTGACGAAGAAGAAGCTGAAGGCGAGGCAGCGGAAGGTGGAAGCCGGAGGGTGTAAAGGGGCCCCTGGCTGTCACATCGGAGAAGTGGACGCCGGGAAGCCGAATCCTTCACAGTAAGACTAGAAGAGTCAAATTCGATAGTACAAGAATTGTCAGCTGTAAATTGATGAATGGAAAGAAGGTTATGGACCATATGAGGAGCAACAAGAACATTGGGAAGACGAAAAGAGCCTTGAGAGCCCGCATCCCCCACGGAGGTGACAGGAAGACAAGACCCATTTCCGACCATGATGGAAGAAGGGCAAGAAGAATGGGGAGGCCGGACAGAAGAGAGTATACTAGCGGTCGGAGTGGTGTGGTAGGAGGCACCCGAGTCAGCAATCCACTCGGTGACCACTGGCGGTGTCAGCCCCACGGAGCTGAAAGAGCGAGCCAACGCAGCCTGGTCTCATCCAGTAGACCAGGCCGGAGGAGTAGACTGAGCAGGTGGGAGCCAGGCTGCCGGCGGAGGAGGAGCAATGCCAGCGAACATAGCCGATGGCTGGTGCTGAGCGCGAGGACCCCCCTGGGGCCTGGAACGGCCACATCAAGATGCGCCCTGACCATGGGTTGGAGAAGGATGGCCAGGGTGCACCCGCAGCAGCAGCAGGAGGAGCAGGCGTCGGTGTACTCCCGCGAGCGGCACCACCGCGCCCACTCCGTCAACGACGTCCACCACGGCCCCTCCACCACCGCTCGGCCCTGGGGGAGGAGCGCCGAGGAGGGAGTGTGCAGGAGGAGTGGCAGGAGCCGGAGGAGTAGTAGGTGGCGCCGGAGAGCTCGCAGGGCAGCCGAAGGAGTGGCGACGAGGACGGTGGAGGAGGACCCCTTGGAGATCCAGGTCTTCAGGTCACTGTAGGTGTCGTTGAGGTCATGTACAATGTTGAGAACCATTGGTCATCCACCAGCAAGCCAAGGTCACAGAGGGCATCCGCCATGCCCTTCATCCGTCGGCAGTACTCGCCAACTGAGAGGTCCCCCTGCTCAAAGGTGCGAAAGGCCGCATCGACCTAAAGAGCACGAGCCTCGGCATTGCCAAGGATCTGGCCCTCGAGAGCCTGCCAGGTCTGGCGCGCGGTGCCCCCAGGAGCGCGGACAATGTCCTGGAGATCTAGGGAGAGGGTTCCAAAGATCCAAGACAGGACGACACTGTCGAGGCGCTGCCACGCCGGGTCCCGATCTGCATCGGAAGTGTCGAGGAGCACGTGATCGTCGAGGGCGTATCGGCGGAGGGTGAGGAGGACCAAGTCCCGCCAGTGGCTGAAGGAGCTAGATCCCGGGTCGAGGACGATAGGAACTAGGGCCCGGATGTTCTGGACCCCCGCCGCCTGGAGGTGAAGCTGGGCAACCACCGGGTCGGCAGGGTCGAGCCGGGTGCACCGCGGAGGGGGCCGAGCCTGGTGGGAAGAGCTGGCCCCGCCCTCAGTACGGTCCTGGTGAAGCAGTAAGTCGGGGGCGCCGTAGAGGAAGCGCTCCGCCTCGGCGATACGACGGGCGAGGGCATCCGCCTCGGCATGCTCACGCTCCCAAGTAAGAGGGGCCACACGTGCCCGCTCCTGAGCCGCCGCAGCCTCAGTCTTGGCGGCACGGAGGGCGGCAGTCAGGGCAGCACCGGCGGAGGGCTCGTGGAAGACCGAACCCCCACCCCCAGCAGAGGTAGCAGTGGCTGGTATAGGGGCGGTCGATGCCAAAACGGAGACGTGGTCATCGTTCAGCAGCAGATCGGTGGCCGGAGGGTCCCCGATGGCGACGAAGGACGGAGACGAGGACGGCACGGCGGTGTACACGGAGCCGAAGGGACCCCAGTCCGCGCCCAGGCCTAAGGAACCCCAACCCGGCCCGGCCACACACTAGGCAGGCTCAGGGGAGCAGAGCTCCACCCTGTGCTGGCGGGGGGCGGAGGCAGAGGCGGCCGGGGGCCGGCCTGGGCAGCCGCGGCGGCCTGGAGGGCCGCCGCGCACTCCCACGCAGCTGCCTGGGCGGCGGCGGCGGCCATGGAGGGGGCCGTCCGCGACGTAGGGGCGGCCGGCGGCGCGGAGAATGGCGGCGGCGGCGCGGGGGGCCGGCGGCGGCGTGGAGGAGCGGACGGCCGCGGAGTAGGAGAGGAGAGGGAAGGAGGTGGAGGGAGGCGGCGGCGGCGGCTGGCCGCTGGCCATGGCTTGGCGGCGGCCGGTGGCGGCGGCGGCGGGCTGCCTGCCCGTGGCGGCTGGGGAGGAGAGAGGAAGGAGGAGAGAAACCCTAGTCTGATACCATGCTAATTGGATTGATACATCCCAAACCCTAGAGGGCGAGGTAAATAGTCTAAAGTACATGGGCCTCCATGGGCTGTATACACACATACTCCAACAGTTAGATATATCTCTGTATTTCCTATGTTTTGTAGGGTTCTATGTGTATATATCTTTTCATGTATTGGTGTATATATATCGGCCTACGTGTTTCGTAATGAAACAAGTACAGAGTCAACATGGTATACAGAGCCAAAATTAGGTTAGGATTTCTCTCCTCTGAACAAAGATTCTAGTGTTGCACTTGCACCTCCATCGTTTCTTTTGGATCGATCTACTGTGTGCTTCGTTCCTGCACTGTCGATCGCCCTCTCACTGCCGGCTCGTCTGCCACCATCTTCGATCCGCGCCGGCTACTAGTCACTCGTTCGCCCACACGTCGTTCGTTTGTCAGCTCTACCAGCCGCCGGCTTCGCGTGGCTGTCCGCCGCCTCCCCATGGACGCTTGCCCTCCGCCGGATCTTCACGGACGCCCCTCCCCCCCACCGACGCCGGCAGGCCGCCTGCAGGTGCACCTTCGCCTCGGTGGTGTGACCCGTCGTCTGCCGGCGCTTCTTCAACCCGATGGCTGTGTTCCGTCTCGTTGTCTGCTCGGCCTCTGTTTTTGGCCGTGTAGCTTTTAGGGAAAAAAGAATGAAAAAAGAAAAATATGAGTGAGAGAGCTGCTTGCTGTGTTTGCTTCGATGGCGCCTTCGACTCCTTCCAACGGTGGTGTCCTAGTTCTTCGTTGTTCGCTGCTATTTGATGGGACCAACTACCGTGTCTGGGTTTCTCACATGCGTTGGCACATGCGTGGTCTGCGTCTCTGGGAGTTTCTTATTGGTGAGCTTCTATGCCCACCTTGTCCTATGGCTCCAACGCGTCTTGTGATTCCAAAGAAGGCAACTGATGAAGCTAAGGAGGAGCTGCTTGAAGAGTTTAATGATCTTCTGAAATCATATGAGTCTCAATTCTGTGCTTACAGGTGTTGGTTGGATGAGGATGCTCGTGCTGGGTCTATTCTTACTGCTAGTATGGAGGATCAATTTGCTGCAAAGATTGTTAACTTTGATCGGTCTCATCAATGTGCTCTTTTCTTCGTGATCGCTATGAGCCCACTGGTCACTTTGCTTATTTTGCTGCCATTCATGGTGACCTTATTGTTGATGAGCTCTACACTTAGTTATCTGCTATCTGGCGTCAGATTGATTCACTGCATCCTTCACTGTTACCGAGTACTTGTGAGTTCTGCCAGGGCCACCAGTCAGATATTGAGCTTTAGCGCACATATGCATTTTGACCCGTCTCCGTGATGAGTACGAGCCTCTTCATGTGCAGCTTCTTGCTCACCATCCATTTGTTTCTTTGATGGATGCTCTCGCTGATGTTCGTAATGAGAAGACTCGACTTCGTAGTGCTGGATTGTTACCATCTGCGACTGCTTTGGCTGCTCGTTCTTCGCCCTCAGGGCCGGCTGTTCCTCCATCATCAGCCCCTGCACCCCGTTCTTCTGCACGTGGAGGGGGTGGTGGTGGTCTTCATTGTGATTATTGTGGGAAGGACGACCATGTCGAGGCCTTTTGTTATATGAAGAAGAAGGCGCAGTGCTCTCAGACTCGTTAGGCTTCATAGACTCCATAGGTTTCATAGACTTCTGGTAGTGCTAGTGTTGGAATGCCTCAGAGGAGTTCTACAGATCCAGTTACCCAGGAGATGCTGATGCTTGTCGCCTTTGCTTTTTCACGGTCTGGGATTGCTAGTGCCGTGACTCTACCTTCTGGCTCACCAGGCTCTGCTTCTTTTCACCAAATTCTCAGTCTTCCACTCAGGGACCACCAGATTATGCATGGATTCTTTATTCCGATGCCTCTTTTCATATGACTCCTCATCGCACGTTTCTTTCTTCTATATATTCTCTATCTCGTTCTCTTACTGTTCATACTGCTGATGGGACCTCTCTTTCTGTTGGTGGAAAGGGCATTCTCTTGTCTTCCTCTTTTCATGTTCCTGATGTATCTTATGTTCCTGATTTAACCATGCAGCTTATGTCCGCTGGTCAGCTTACTGATCATGGTTGTCGTGTTATCCTTGATTTTGACTTTTGCTATGTTCAAGATCGTCACACGGGTCACCTGGTTGGTACTGGCCCTCGTCGTCATGATTCTCAGTGTCTTTGGGAGCTTGACTAGCTTCGTCTTCCTTTCGCCGCGTTTGCCAGTTCTGACGGCTTCGCTTTGACTGCTTTGTCCACTTTGTCTTTTGCTCAATGGCATCATCGGTTGGGTCACCTTTGTGGCTCCCGTCTGTCTACTCTGATTCGTCGTGGTCTCTTGTGTCAGGGTTGTTGTGTGGGCAAGGAGATTCAGCTTCCCTATAATTCTAGCGAGTCAGTGTTTAAGCGTCCTTTTGATCTTGTCCACTCAGATGTATGGGGTCCTGCTCCTTTTGTTTCAAAAAGGGGTCACAGATATTATATAATTTTTATAGATGATTTTTCTCGCCACACATGGATTTACTTTATGAAAAATCGTAGTGAGGCTTTATCCATCTATAAGAATTTCTCTGCTATGGTTCGCACTCATTTCGACACTTTTATTCGTGTTTTTCGTGCTGACTCTGCAGGTGAATACCTTTCTTCTGCTCTTCGTCAGGTCCTTTATGTGCAAGGTACTTTTGCTTAGTTTTTTTTGCCTTGGCGCTCATGCTTAGAATGGTGTTGCTGAACGCAAGCGCCATCATCTCCTTGAGATGGCTTGTGCTCTTATAAGCTTCATCTGGGTTGTGTTAGCACGCCTGGATCGACATGAACACTTGATCGGCTCCGTAGCAAAAAGCCGATCGGAGCCGCAAACCTGGAAGACGAGTGCAGCAGCAACGCAATCCCCGGCTCCCATGTGCGTTGTGCCCAGGACCTTGCAGTCCACCGGTATACGGGTGCAACACACTTTTGGCACGCCCGGTGAGATCCACTCTCGTCGATCTTCATCAACAAACCATGGCGGGAACATCCAAGATTTCAGCCCGTCATGATCCTAGTACATGGCCGGACGACAAGACCGCACCACCCAAGCTGGAAGATCTACTGTTGAATCACAAGGAGGTGTATGATAGAGTGCAACAAGAATTTGCCGAAGAACTATTGAATCACTATACCTAGACTCGGACCGGTGGTGTTGGGCGCATCAACCAGCCGGATAATCTACTCGATGGTATTGATCTTTCTACGCCGTCAGAGGAGCGGCTCAGAGCTCTTCGTGCTGAGATGAATGAGATGATTGGCAAGTCTACATTGCACGAGTCTGAAGCTTTGTTGAATTCCATGGATAGCATGGTTGCACACATAGTCATGAGATCATGGCTAGGCAGTACCACAAAAACTAGTCCACAGAACCGAGTTCTACTCTCGACCAGTATACATACCTCCAATCAAGACTCAAGATAACAACAAAGCTGAGTTCATCATGTATATGCCAAACAACCTAGATGATCAACCTACGAGCTATGATTAGCCACCAGCATTCATACCAGAAGGTTTTGTGTGCCAACTCAGGTAGGGGTGCAAGTGGTGTGGATAATTATCCGATCCGAATCCTAATTATGCGGATATGGATGAGGAGTTTTTATATCCATGCGGATTTGGATAATCCGAATCCGATTTACATGTGGATGCGGATTAGGATATGGTATCACCAAAATCCGACGGATATGGAGTATCCGATATTTAAATGCGGATTATCCGATGTTTATAATAGGATAATCCGATTAGTTTGACCAGTACATAAGAGTCAACGATGATTGATTCGTGCCAAAAATATCGTGGCTATTATTTTTTTGTTACTGCTATTTAAACTATGATGTGAACAATTATACTTTTGTTTATAACTTGTTGATCATCATAAAAAAAAGCTATATGTAACATGTATTATCTGATATTATTTTAAATCCGCTTCCGCTCCGACACCGATCCGATTCCGCTCCATTTCCGATATCCTAAAAAATCCGTTACCGAATAATATCCGCTCCGCTCCGAATCCGACAAAAGAAATAGGATTAGGATATGGAAAAAGCATTATCCGCTCCGATCCGATCCGTTTGCATCCCTAAACTCAGGTATAGACCATTGCGTGATGAAGAACCACCATGCAAACCTCCTCCAAGCAAGCAACCACATCCTACAGGCCACTTGGTTGGTGGCGAAGAGAAAGCTAATGATAATGAGGTTGCTAGTTGGTTATCACAGTTCGGAACAGGGCCGGTTTATAACAATCAAGCCAGTTTTTATAAAGGTGGATCGATTGCTCAAGCCGATCTGGATGAAATCATATAGAAGGTTCAATCTCTTATGCCATGCCGTATCCGGAGATGTATGATCAATTGCCTCCACTGCCCAAGTTTAAAGTGCCAGAGTTTGCTAAGTTCAGTGACAGTGACAATACCAACACTGTGGAGCACATCAGCCGATATTTAGCTCAGCTGGGTATTGCAGCATCGGCCGAATACATGAGGATTCAGCTCTTTTCATTATCTTTGAAAGTACTAGCTTTTGGTATACCTGTCTGGCACTTGGATCTATCATGACTTGGAAACAATTGGAGGAATTGTTCCATTCTCAGTTCTTTTCAATTAGAGGAAGTTACCTTCACAGATCAAATATCGATCCGTCAACACCCTGGTGAGTCTATTAATCAGTACATTCAGCGATTCAGGGATATCAGGAACAGGTGTTATTGTCCGAGAAATACTTGGTTGAATTGGCATACAATGGTCTATATCGGCCATTTACATGGGCCGAATGATTTCGCTTCCATCGGCCATTTATTATCAATGGTGTCTGGCTTTGAGCGAACTCACAAAGACCAATACCAAGAGAGGCCACGAAGGAATGTCAACTTCCTTTAGGAAGAATAATCTGATGAGGACATGATCAATATGCATACAACCAAGGCCCAAGTAAAGATGGAGTTACAAGCCCAATTGGTGTTAGAGTCCAATTCAATCTCGAGGCTAGTTCGGACTACTGGTGATTCCATTAGGATCTTGTTCAAAATTCAGTGTACGTCAGTATATATCAGTTTAGTTCAGATTTCTGAGACTGCGTGATTTTAGCTATAACTTCCAAATGAAACGTTTTTCAGAGAAACTTTGTATAACAAAATTGTTCTACATGTCCAGTTCTACAACTTTGACAATACGCCCCCAGTCCAATTCCTGCACCAGGAGTGCGCAAAATGGGGTTTTCCTACTGGTGCTGCTTTAGTCCAGATTACAGGCGCATGAAAGATTCGACCATAGCTCCAGACCTGAGCACAATTAGAGGAAACTCCAATTGACAAAATTGTTCACCAGACAGCTCTCTACAACTTTACTATTCAACTTTTGGTCCAAATCCTTACACATTCCAAGATATTATCAGTTTTAGCTGCAGCCATGCGAAATTCCAGATTACAAGATGCAATCCAAAACGAAGTGCAACCCACAAATCCATTCACACAACCACCTCAAATGCCACCACGACGTAGAACTAACATTAGTGCCACTTAGAAAGGTTCGATTACCACTAAAGAGTCTTAAGATTACATCATGGGATGGTGGCTACATCAACCAACCATCAAATAGTGCATAATAAAACAATCCATCACAACATCAAATGGCGTACCGAATGAGCTCTCACAACTCACCAATGTTTTAGTACAGCTATGAATCTAAAACACGGAGCGGAATATTACAAAACATCGCTTTCAACGCGTCACTAACTTAAAGCTTAACTTCCTTCATCCATCCATCAGACACCCTACACCCTGGAGTTCGCGTTAGACGGAACGTTCTCCTCCTCCTCCTCCATCTCCATGGGCTCCGAGGACTCTTCCTCCAAAGGGGTGGGTGCAGGCTGCTGCGGCGGCTCGTACTATGCCAGACGCTGCTGCAGCTGCGCCACCTGGGCCTCCAACTCCTCCACACGGGTACGGGTCTCCGTATACCTGTCAAAGTAGAAGCGGCTCCAGTCCTCCGCGCGGTGTTACATCCCGCGCGCCTCACGTGCATAGTCCATGCACGCTACCATGGGTCGGGAGCCGTTCCTATCCCGGGGCTGCTCGCGGCGGTCTAGCCAAGCGTGGTCGAGGTCGTTGGTGGGAAGGTAGCGCAGGACCGTGTGGCCTGCCTCCCATCCGGAGCTCAGCGAAGTGAGGGCTGCCATTACCGCCTTACGGTAAGCCTCCTCCTCGTTGGCCCCGTAAAGGGTGATGGTCTCCTGGCCCGCGAACGTCCCTCGTGGAAGGATAACTTGGGCCATGCAGTCTCCCTCCTCGTGCACCATCTGCACCGAAATGAAAGGACAGGGACGACACCCCATCTCCCTTAGGGCCCTGCACAGCAACTGAGACAAAGGACACTCCTCTCTACAACGGGTGTGGAGTAACCCATCCTCCACCACAGGGGGAGTGTGAGTCATGTCAGGGAAAACAGTGATCCTCGCTCCGGTGGCCTTGCGTGTTGTCTGCTTAGTTCTGGCCATCTGTTTAGATAAGCAAGGTTGTGCATTAGTGATTGACATATTTTTCACGTGAGGGATTATGACAAGGGTACAACAATGCATTGTATGGAAGGTAAATTTAAAACCACGATTTATTTCATTGCATTTTAATAATACCCCACCATAAATAAAAGCAGTAAATATGATGCATGATTCGTATCTAAACGGTCTCACATCACACATCTAAAAGAAAAGTACATATAGCTATCGATATTTCGGTGACACATATGCACGGCACACTCTAATGCAACTAGTCGTTTCCTGACTGTTCTTAATTTCGCACGTAGTTAGTGTACCTGCAGAAGAATGCATGCTCATACATTACCACCTAATGTGGCATCCACGCGTGACCGCTGCGTGGACAACGTAGGTGGGCCGCTGCACATTTTCCTCAAAGCCTGACTTTCCACCAGTACTGGGGATTGTCGAGAAGAAGGTGGATCCCAAAACCGAATGTAAGTGTGGTGGGTATGAAAGGCTCAAACATGCCCACCACCCTTAAAGAGCTTTTACTTATACAGCATGAATGCAGAGTTTACAACCGTTCACAAAACCCAATAGCTTCCACCAGTACTGGGGACAGCTACGGCCGAAAAGTTGCTTCTCAAAGCGCCGAATATGCATATGAATTCTATCTAGGTCAGAATGTCAGTGATGTCACCTGGATAACACTAACATCCTTAATATGGGCATATCGCATACTCTCATTTTTGAATTACTTGAAAAGGGATTTCGAAAATAGTTTTGTAAACCAAAACTTGATGATATAACTGTTGTCTGTGTATGATCGGCTCCGATACCAGCGATGGCGGAACCGCCCTGCTTAACGCAGATTAAGCACACCTGCCTCCTTTGGCTCGCAGTGCGCTTAAGCTGGACTAAACCCGGCAGTCCGTCGAGTGGCCTTCGGTCCTCGATAACACCAATTTCTAGAGAAACCGACATCACACACATTGACCCTCGATGGAGCCACAACAATTACATCATCACAGACAGTTGAATATAGATAGATAATAGATTTACAGACCAGTTCAAATTAAAGTTCCAAATCCAACATAGTCATAAAATAACATAAGTTCTCAATTGTCTCGCAGCGGAAATAGAAGTAGATCAGAGTTCAAGATAATGCAGCGGAATTGCAAAAGAGAATCAACATCAAGCCCACTAATGTTGTCCTTGTGCCACAAGCGTCATCCTCTAGTCATGTTGCACACATGTGCCCCCTCTAACGCAAGGACACATGAGAGACTCCATACCTGTGAGCCAAAAATAGGGGCAAACCCTGAGTACTAATTACTCAATAGGACTTAATGGACAAGACTTACGGCTGACGCAAAGCGTAGCTTACTAATCAATGTATGTCCTTAGCCATTGATTTTAACCATCAAAGAGTTAAGAGAAGATAGCAGGATTTGACAGCTGCTATCTTAATCTTATTAAGAACAGATCATGACAGTAGTAATAAAACCCTTGCAGAAAAGTAAACCATAACAACTTGCATGAGAGTAATCTATCATAACTTGCATATAAGTATACCATCATATACGCCAAACATGTTGTATTTGAAAACATGAACATAAGCATAGTATTGAGGTTGTTACTACGTTGCTCGGCAGTGATACTTGGCACTCTTACACCTGGTGAGCATCAGCGATTCGAATCGATTTCTAATTTTCGGGAATAACTAAAAATGCCAAGGGATATATGCTTACTAGCCATCGCGTTCCTCACATATACCCCTCATCTCCACCTGTCCCATCCCAAGATTCACAACGCCCCCACCAAACCCTTGGGAGTAGCCGTCTCAGGAGCGATACCACGGTACGTCGGGTCAGCCCTCCCTCGACCTCAAAACACCTCCCAAGTCCATCGGCCCCCTATCAGTGGATGGGCAGCACCAGAATGGTGGGACGGGGGCCGGTAAGACTTTCACCGGTCCCATGTCCCGGATAAGCACCTCTAGCAATGTTGTGCCGATTCCAAGCGAACAGCGAATGGGGTCTTAAACGACTCGGGCAGAGCCAGAGAACAATGCACACCACGAAAGTAAACTTACGCTTCGTCCGGTCTCGATTTAACATCAACATAAATAATCATAAATTGCATCATAGTAAGATTTTTGAGATTTTGAAATATCACCTACGCGACGAGTGACATTGCTCACTCGTGTCTACTCGTACCTAGCATTTCTAGGCATATTCGTCCTACGAACTCTATTCATAGGATCTAAGGCCAGGGCGCCCAAGGATTCTAATGCAGTTGGTTTTAATCGACTCCTAATGCATATGCGTAATCAAATAGCATTATTATATTAGCTGAGTAGTATGGTCCTGCTTACCTTCTTCCCTCGGGTTAGAGTGTGCTTTCTCGGTGATGTGATCAGTGGTCGCCCGCGGGTCCTCCTACTCGTCCTCGTGCTCCTCGATCAGCGGTTGCTCTTGTGGCAGCTCCTCGTTCACGGGATCTATATGCATGACATCATATGCGAATGAGTGCACAAGAATGCATATGGTTGCACTGAATGTAGGTGAAATGCAAATGTTGGAATGCAGCAGGTATGTCATGGATAAATAACATGGTACAGTAGTTTAACACATTGCAAATGCTTATACATAGGGTGATTTATTCGCATTTGTGAATTAATTTACACACCTAAGATGTAGCAGTAAAACATAACCAAACGAGCCCCAAACTTTTATGACATATAGATTCTACGTACCAAAGGCTACTGTCAAAATTTCAACTCAATTTGAGCTATAATTATTTTATTAAAATTCCAGCAAGTTCTCAGCCCTACACATTGTCAGAATTTTCATAAATTATAGAAATGGTTTCTGAAGGTAAAATTTTACCAGTGAGCTATACTTAGCATGAACTGCATGTATAAAAATTTACAAGCTAAAACTCCTAACTTTGGCAGGACATCTATTTTCCATATACTAATCTTGTGCGAATTAAGATGCACATATGAACAGTGTAAATAGCCTTCTTCAATATACTTTTTGGACTCTATGCATCAATACTAAGCTACCAAATTTTTCAGAGAATTTTTCTAGCAAGCCATGACCACTTTTTCTATGTATCATTTCCCACTTGTAGCATTTTATCATTTTCAAATCACTATTAAAACTTAACATGCAGGGGCTCATATTTTACCAGTGAGGTTCACAAACTATATAGGACATAAAAAAAATACCAGTGACCCATGTTTATCATACTTTGCATGGGCCTCATTTTTAAGTTACTAAATATTGCATAAAGTACATGTAAAATGATAAAACAGTAAATGAACAGCAATATATTGAGTCACCAAAATCCTCACAGTGTCCAAACATCCTAAGAAAGCTCCTAACCAAGTTTCATCATTTTAGGATTTTATCTAGACCATGTTTTTTATTTTTCCTTGATTAACCATGCACACACAATAACAAGGGCAAAATCGTACATGTACATCTCCACATCATACCCATTGTGTAGATCTATTAACAAGGAGTACAATGCAACTGAGTTTACCTTTTTACGATTTTTATTTGATTTATTACGATTTTCCAAAGTTTTAGCCGAAAACCACAAAATAAAATGGAAAAACACCGGATCCAGGGATCTATACGTAATTAAACTAAAGTTACAGGGGCTAGCACGGAAGATCGGCGAGACTCAGTGAATAGGTGCGTGGACTAAACTGCAAATATAGAAAAACCCGGGGGATAGATCCGAAGATTTACCCTCCCGTCGTCTTCCTCCCGCCGCGCGCGACGGCGAGCCTGGGCTCGCCGGAGCCGCGACGCGGGGCGCGAGTGGTGCCCCTGGGTGAGGGCCACTACCTCCAGTAGGTGTCATCGGCGGTGGAGGCGCGGATGAGGCGGCAACGGCGATGAACTGGGGATAAACCCAGGGCACGTCGGCGCCGAGACGAGCTCGTCCCGGCGAGAGAGGCGACGAACAGCGACGAGATCTAGCGCGTCGAGTGTGTGGGAGCGAGGCGAGTGCGATGAGGGTGGTCTAGTGGTGCGGGGTGGACGGACGGCGGCGGCGCGAGCTCGAAACCAAGTGTTGACGCGTGTTATGTACTAAATTTATGCTTTATTTTTACATGATTTTATTCCTTTTCAGAAGATAATCTTATGATTTAGTATTATTTTGCTAACAAATAACCCCGTTTTCGAGAATGCTCTTTGTTTTTGGACATTATTAAATATTGCAGGAAAATAGCAAATAATTGGAGATAATTGCAATAATTGAGAAGGTTACTCGTTGATGGATCAAAGCTACAAATCCGGAGAGGTGCGATGATTAATAAAAGAAGGACAATTGAAACCCAAAAGAAGGCCCAAGCCCATTATGGAGAAGGTTCCAAAGGCTAAGGCTTGCTTGAGTAAGAAGATTACGAAGACAAGGAAGGTTTGTCAAGAGTCCAATCCAAGTCCCAATTAAATCTCGAGATATTCTCGGATTCCAAAACAGCAGCACCTTGCGGGCCCAATTCGGCGACCTTAACGATGTCAAATGAAGAAAGTTTGAATACCAAAGTTGTAGATCTATTTGAGCTCTACAATTTAAAGTCCAAGTTTGTATTATTTGGACTTCGGATGAGGGAGTTATGGTCGAAATACTAAAGGCTGCAGAATATAGAAAGCTGATTTTAGGAAGGATTAGGACAAGGACTTCTTCTCCAACCAAGGAAGCTTCATGGACGACCAGGACTCTTCAAGATACATGTATATACATAGCAATAGGTGTTTTAGATGTCTTAGGACTCTTAGAACCGACCTATTAGATTCCATGTATAGGGGACTTTCCGGAGTATAAATATATGGCCTCCCTAGAGGGAGAGACATCCAATTCCATCGAATTCATTGTAAACCAGAGCTCCAAAGTTAGGGTTTAGGGCCGACGATCAAGTAACTCGGCGAGTAGGAGATCTCGGCGAAAGGAGGCGGCGAGAGGAGGCGGGACCAGAGGGGGTCGGCCGACCTACCCCCCTAGGGTCGGCCGACCTCACCTGTTCCCGTGGAGTCTCGAGTTCATCTTCGAATATGTTCTTCGTTGAGTCCGTCTCGACGACTATGCGCTTCTAGTTCATGATGTATCTCGAGTAACTCTCTGTCTTCTTATTTTTCTATGATAAACCTTGAGTTCGATCAATAAAATAGTCTATTTGCTATTAGTTCTTTGTTTATACATGATATATGATCCATATCTTTGCAATGCTTCATCTCTACATGTGATTTAGCTAGAGTTGATATATCCACATGTCTTTTAGTAGATCTTTTTACTTTAATTAGTTGATTGAATCCACTCATGCTTAGAGATGGTTTGGGTTTGCTAGTTCATCGATTACCTAGTTACTAGTGACAGTAGAGCCCGGGGAAAGGTTCGAGCAAGTCTATGACATTCATGATCATGTTTATTCTATGTTTCACGTTAGATCCATGCTCAAGGTAGTTCATTGTTTATAAGAAGTTTGTCTCATATCTCTTGCTAATTCCTTAGCCGTAGTAGCTTCTTCATCGATCTTGCTTTTGATCTATTAATCTCTTGTTCTTGATCTAGTTTATGCTATAGTTAGTTTTATATCTAGTTTGTGATTAGAATATCGTTTATCATCCTTAGTTTAGTTTAGATATAGATTATTCAGTAATTAGACTCTCTTTTATACCTAGTTTAGATCTCTTTTAGACCGTAGTTAGACCTGTATTAGAGTATAGATTAGAGTGTAATTAGAGTAGTTTTAATCCTCTTTTAAGCTTGTTTAGATTTATTAGAGCTAGTTAGTAATTGATTAATCCTTGATTAATAGTAGTTTAAACCTAGTTTTCTATG
The DNA here is from genome assembly GCA_022530915.1 of Paspalum notatum. Taxonomy (NCBI): domain Eukaryota; kingdom Viridiplantae; phylum Streptophyta; class Magnoliopsida; order Poales; family Poaceae; genus Paspalum; species Paspalum notatum. Next base: position 17,020,088 of record CM039691.1, read on the forward strand.
GATTGACAAAACCTTAGATACTCTACACCGATACTGTCGCTTGCAGTATAAGGTTTGGCGTGCTAAGTGCCGTCAACAAGCTTTTCTGTTGCCGTTGCCGGGAAAACTATCGTTTAATATATTATTAATCTTGTATTAGTCTTTTACCAGTAGTTCTGATAGTTAGTTCATGATTGCTAATTGTGTGTTTATCTAGTTCTAATTCTGTGCTAGTTTAGTTTTAATCGTGTGATAGTCTTGTTCTAATTGTTTGCTAATAGTTTTCTAATTGTGTTCTAAATTAGTTAGCGTGTTCTAATTTGCTAGTTTGTGTTTAATCTTAGTTTCTAATTGTTTAGTGTTTTCTAATTTTAGTTCTAATTACTTTAGAGTTATCTAATTACATTCTTGTTTTCTAATTTAGTTTTTGTGTTCTTCATTCGTTATCATGTTCGTTCTTAATTCAAACTAACCCAGCAACTTTGCTGTCATAGATCTTTCGTTTTGTGTTTTGTTTTGTGTTTGTGTCAGGTATGATTTCAATGCGCGAAGATCTGCCACTTGGAGAGTACTTAACTCTGAAACCTGCGAATTTGAAGTTTCAAAGATCAAACAAGAAGCCGAAATCAGGATCCTATGAGCTGAAGCCAGGAATCATCCGAATTGCTGCTGAAAATCAGTTCAGTGGAAAAGATGATGAAAATCCATACAAGCATCTGGAGAAGCTCAAGCAAGTGTGCCGCACCTTCTACCAAGACGGAGTCCCAGTGGAGTGGGTGTTGTGGAACCTCTTTCCATTTACCCTTGTGGATAAAGCCAACAAGTGGTACCAAGCTACCTCAGTAGAAGCTGAAGGAGACTGGGAGACTCTCGAGCAGAAGTTTCTCACAAGGTTCTTTTCTCCACTTAGAGTACATAAGTTGAGAAAGGAAATTTGGAACTTTGGACAGAGAGAGGATGAAGATATCGATGAAGCTTGGGATAGACTTGAGGAAATGAGGACACAAGGACCGCCACTCGGATTTACACCAAACATGTTCATGTCAATTTTCTACTATAGTCTGAAGACTAAGGACTTTGAGCGACTAAACACTTGCGTAGGAGGATCACTCATGAGCAGGAAGTGGAGTGAAGCTATCAAGATTCTGACAGATGTCTGCTTAAACTCCAAGACTGAAAGAGATAGGAAAGACAGTGCAGTGAAGAAGCCGAAGAAGGAGCTCATGGCGCCTACCCCTTCCATATTTGAAGACCAGCCACCGGTCAAAAAGACTCCAGTGCCTTATGCATTTGAGGAGGAGTACGAGAGTTTTGCGCTTCAAGAGGAGAACAAGAGTACAGATTATAGAAATCTTACCAGTGCAAAGCCTTAGACAAAGTTTATGAGCTGGATGCCAGTGGAGTTTAAAGATACACTCAAGTGTGTAGGACCACTTTCACCAGAAAACTTAGTGGACGAAGAGGAGCTGTTTCCACCAGGAATTCCACTAAGGAAAATTAGTGAAGACCAAAGTACAGGGGAGATGCTGCAGAATTTTGAAGTCAATGAGCAGAGCTATCCTCACTCGGTGACAACCAACACAACTGAAAAATGTTCTATGGCATGTCATTTGAGAGACAAACAATGGGATTTAATGTAGATTGGAGTGATGATGAGTGGGAGACAGGTTATCAATCAGATTGGAGTCACTCAACTTGTAGTAGCTCACTCCAGGAAGACTCCAGATACTCAGCTACTTCCTCAGTTATTAATACTGTTGCTTCTCAAGATTTCACTCCACAGAATCAGTATGTGACAAAGCTTGAAGATGAAGAGACTGATTCAACATCAACCATGCTCAAGACTGAATATTTAGAAGGACAACTCAGTGGTGAAATTGAAGATCATCAAAGCAATAAGGAATCATTTCAAGACGTTGAGGTTCAAATTTCAATTGAGACGCCGGCGGGTGAGCTATTCGAAAATTCGAACCCAAGGTACACAAATGTTTTTCAAAATTCTATTTGTTTTGATGAATCTTTCAATTTGAATAAGTCAAATCTTGTTCTTAAGCCTTATTATGATAATAATTATGTTTATAAGCTAGATTTTCTTGAAAATAAAAATGAGGCTATAAGTTTTAACTTTGATTATTTTATGCCTAATAAACCTGAGTTAGAGAAAAAAATTTAATGCTAAATATATTATCCATACTCTAGGTAACCATAATTTGTTTTGCTTCTGTAATTTAATCATAATTGTGGTTATGGATGCTTATGTTTATCACAAGTTTTGTAAATCCCGTTTATATTCTTAAACTTATGATATTATTTAGTCTAGCTCTAGACTTTAAATTAAGCGCTTTTCGGGAAACAACCCGTTTTTAGTTAGTTTTAATTTTAATTTTATGTGATAATTAGAAAGTTTAAACACCTTACTTTGATAACTAATTTGTGGCTAATTACCTAGAAAATTTTGGTTTAGATTGCATTTATATCATATCTTATGTTTCATTTAAATTGCATTTTGCATTTATCACCTTGTTGCATTTTAGATTAAAGTTGCATGTTTGCATTTTAATTAGCTTGGTTGTTTATTTAACTTCATGATATGTGCTTTCATGTTTTTGTTAAATGCTTGATCAGTATTTTTCCTTAGCAATTTTGTGTAAGCATGGTTCTTAGACTAGATTGTTGATCATCACGATGAAGTTCATTAAACCTTGCTAGTTATCCATATTTATATTTTGTTGATTAGTTTATAAGCTTTGCAATGCGTTTGGTTTTTCTTGTACTGTTATTAGTTAATAATCATGATAAAGCGAGAGACTTAGCAATCATGTTGTAGACGTAGTGTTTAGAACTTGATTTAATCATTGTCTATGTTTATATGCTTATCCAATGCATGCATTTACATTTGCACATTCGTATATTCATATAGGTTTTTCCTAATCCTTGTTTTAACTAGAATAATTAAGCCACAAATTAGGAATTATTGGATGTGTTAGATGAAGGTAGATTCTATCTACTTCCCGATTATCAACACGGGAGTAGATTTGCGCTCAATTTGTTTTGCAGGTATAGAGAGAATTTATAAAAGATTGGAAGAACCTTTTTGTGATGAAGATTAAGTAGAACATTGAGAGGAAGTGTTTCAAGAATCAACACATATGCCACCATGGTGCCCAAGGATTGAAGGATTAAGAATTGTCAATATCTCTGAAGCTCAAATCTGAAACCTAAAGATGTCATCAAGAGAAGTAATATGGAGAAGGCATCAAGTCAGCTACATCAACACTATCTATATTTGGTGAAGTCACAAATGGGAAGATTGAAGATTGATGGATGATGAACAAGTGAAGAGTGTGAAGATGAGATTGCTTGTACATTAGTAAGCAACCAATAAGAAGCCTAGAAGACCATCTAATTTTCATCCATCCATAAGAGAGATTCGACTACACTTCATCCAAAGGACGGTAACATTTTCTTAAATCCTCTTCTCTGCATTCATACTTTACCTACTATTATGCTTTCATTTATATATTTGATGATTATATCTTATGCTTTGAGTGAATAACAATGAATATTGCAATGTTTAAGTGTGGGAGGTGTATCATCAAGTGTGTTTTTGCTTTATTTATAAAATAAATTTTGTTTTTATGTGAATCTTAGTTTATATTAAAAATAAAATTTCTCATTTAATTTAAGTTTGTTCTTCATGATTACTTTAAGAATTAATCTTGTTTAGAATCATAATATGTTTATTGTGGTGCTTAAAGGATTGATTAGTAGTGCATAACCCATGATTTGATTAGAGAGATAATGATTTGTAGCTTTGCTAAGCTTCTTTAGGAAGAGATTTGACGGATGATTTATTTATTTATTTAAAAAAAACTCTTATGATCAAGTGTTCCATCCCTTTGTCAAGAGAGAGAGGATAAATCCTATTAGAGCCTAGTTGAAAATACAATTTATATGCTAGTTATCTCAAATGAGTTTGGTTAAGGTTGATTTCTTTAGAAAATTTGATCTCTTAAAAAATTTGGTCATCTATCTTTATCTCTTGATTGCTGGCCTCCACATATATATTCAGTGCTAGCTGTTCTACACTGTAGCACTAGCATTTGCTGAATTTCAAATCCTTAAACTCTTTGATCTTTCGACACTCATTGCCTGTATAGTGAAGTTTTTACTCATTTGCTAATCATAAGGGAAAGTTCTATAGTTATCTTGATCTAGCAAATCAGTAGAGTAAAAAGGAATAGAATTCAAAAAAAAAGAGTGAGACAAAAGGGGCGGAAAAAAAAAGAAAAAAAAGAGAGGTGGCGCCCAAGTAAAAAAAAAGAGGGAGAAAAAAATGGACCAGGTGGTCGAATTAAATAAAGAAAAGAGAGATAAGTAGAATTAGGAAAATTTTGGAAAAGAGAAAGAGAGGCTTAGTGTTTACTAGTGTAATGAGCAAAACCTTTCACTTTTCCAACCATGTGCAATTTTTAGGAATTATCCCACTTCATTTATTCAATATTGCACATGTCCACTATATCTTCTTTTTCCTTCTCTCTATTTATGCATATATTTATTTTCTTATTTCCGATGACCAAGTTAATTCAAGGGGATTAGATGATCTTTAAGAAGATATCTTAGCTGAATAATAAATTGATTTAACTTTGCTAGCCTTTACCAAGCTCCTCTTAAACTCTTGTGAGATGTGACAAAGGAGTGATTTTTATATAGGATAGCCACAAAATATGAGTGACTCCATGTGAGCTTGACAAAAAAGAACCGATGTAATTTCTTGATCTATAGAGATTGTTTTTTATAAAAAACCCCTCCATTTTAAATCTAAAGGAAGTTTTGGTTTTGCTATGATTCATTTGATTTCGAAAATTTCTGTGGGGATCTCTATGCATGAAAGTTGATTAAAAAGCCCATGTTGAGATTGAATTAAATTCTGAACTTGTTTAATTTAAGAAGTGATTATTTAAAACTAGCTTAAATTTGGTTGAGTTTATACTAGCTTAAATTTAGTTGAGTTTATATTTAATTAAGTTTCTTGTTTAAAATTTAGTTGAGTTTTTGATCGATCTCTTTGCTCGAGGACTAGCAAGATCTAAGTGTGGGGATATTGTTGACGCGTGTTATGTACTAAATTTATGCTCTATTTTTACATGATTTTATTCCTTTTCAGAAGATAATCTTATGATTTAGTATTATTTTGCTAACAAATAACCCCGTTTTCGAGAATACTCTTTGTTTTTGGACATTATTAAATATTGCAGGAAAATAGCAAATAATTGGAGATAATTGCAATAATTGAGAAGGTTACTCGTTGATGGATCAAAGCTACAAGTCCAGGGAGGTGCGATGATTAATAAAAAAAGGACAATTGAAACCCAAAAGAAGGCCCAAGCCCATTATGGAGAAGGTTCCGGAGGCTAAGGCTTGCTTGAGGAAGAAGATTACGAAGACAAGGAAGGTTTGTCAAGAGTCCAATCCAAACCCCAATTAAATCTCGAGATATTCTCGGATTTCAAGACAGCAGCACTTTGCGGCCCCAATTCGGTGACCTTAACGACGTCAAATGAAGAAAGTTTGATTACCAAAGTTTTAGAACTCTTCGAGCTCTACAATTTAGAGTCCAAGTTTGCATTATTTGGACTTCGGATGAGGGAGTTATGGTCGAAATATTAAAGGCTGCAGAATATGGAAAGCTGTTTCAGGAAGGATTAGGACAAAGACTTCTTCTCCAACCAAGGAAGCTTCATGGACGGCCAAGACTCTTCAAGATACATGTATATACATAGCAATAGGTGTTTTAGATGTCTTAGGACTCTTAGAACCGACCTATTAGATTCCATGTATAGGGGACTCTCCGGAGTATAAATATATGGCCTCCCTAGAGGGAGAGACATCCAATTCCATCGAATTCATTGTAAACCAAAGCTCCAAAGTTAGGGTTTACGGCCGACGATCAAGTAACTCGGCGAGTAGGAGATCTCAGCGAAAGGAGGCGGCGAGAGGAGGCAGGACCAGAGGGGGTCGGCCGACCTACCCCCCTAGGGTCGGCCGACCTCACCTGTTCCCGTGGAGTCTCGAGTTCATCTTCGAATATGTTCTTCGTTGAGTCTGTCTCGACGACTATGCGCTTCTAGTTCATGATGTATCTCGAGTAACTCTCTGTTCTTATTTTTCTATGATAAACCTTGAGTTCGATCAATGAAATAGTCTATTGGCTATTAGTTCTTTGTTTATACATGATATATGATCCATATCTTTGCAATGCTTCATCTCTACATGTGATCTAGCTAGAGTTGATATATCCACATGTCTTTTAGTAGATCTTTTTACTTTAATTAGTTGATTGAATCTACTCATGCTTAGAGATAGTTTAGTTTTGCTAGTTCGTCGATTACCTGGTTACTAGTGACAGTAGAGCTCGGGGAAAGGTTCGAGCAAGTCTATGACATTCATGATCATGTTTATTCTATGTTTCACGTTAGATCCATACTCAAGGTAGTTCATAGTTTATAAGAAGTTTGTCTCATATCTCTTGCTAATTCCTTAGCCGTAGTAGCTTCTTCATCGATCTTGCTTTTGATCTATTAATCTCTTGTTCTTGATCTAGTTTATGCTATAGTTAGTTTTATATCTAGTTTGTGATTAGAATATCGTTTATCATCCTTAGTTTAGTTTAGATATAGATTAGTCAGTAATTAGACTCTCTTTTATACCTAGTTTAGATCTCTTTTAGGCCGTAATTAGACCTGTATTAGAGTATAGATTAGAGTGTAATTAGAGTAGTTTTAATCCTCTTTTAAGCTTGTTTAGATCTATTAGAGCTAGTTAGTAATTGATTAATCCTTGATTAATAGTAGTTTAAACCTAGTTTTCTATGGATTGACAAAACCTTAGGTACTCATCCTAAGGGAAAGGCTACACCGATACTGTCGCTTGCAGTATAAGGTTTGGCGTGCTAAGTGCCGTCAACACCAAGCTTGGCCGAAAATGGCGGGCCGCGTCGGGTCGCTTCCCGATCTAGCGAACGGGAGCGGGAGAGGCGACGAGGGTTGGCGCGTTGGGTGCGCACGGGCGAGGCGGACTCGGTGGTGGTGGTTGGAGGCTCGGGGATGGACGGAGATGGCCGGCGCGGTGAGCTCAAGCCGTTGGCTATGGCGGGCTCGGGCGCGCGCTTCGGACGAGAGAGCGAGGCGAGTGAGGGCGAGAGACTGAGGGAGAATGAACGCGGTCGGGAAGGCGTCCAAGTGAAGAGCGCGGGGTGCGGCCGGGGCGATCCGTGGCGTCGCGGCGTTGCCCGTACGCTGGCGGCGACGCGGCGGCCGTCGGCCCGAACAGGGTGCCGCTCCGAGCCGGCGGGCCCACCTGTCAGTGACCGCGAGAAATAGAGAAAAAGAGAAAATGGAAAATTGTGTTTTCTCCCCTTCTGTAAATTGCCATTTTGACCCACTCAGAGTCCGAATTTGGAAAAGTGGTAATTGAATGAAATGTTGTACTCTTCAAACTCTACAACTTTGTCAAAAGGTTTAACCCCCAAATCAGTTTGCAAATACATTTTAAACTTGAATTAATGTAGCAGCCATAATTGGGGACAGGGGACCTCTGATACTTGGGAAATTCAAAACTCCTATTTTTGGGCATTATCTCCCAAAGTTCTTTTTGACAAGTTTGTTTAGAATTTCAAAACCGACAACTTCTCCAATTTGAGCTTTGCATAAAAGTGGCCGTAGGTTAGAGTAAATTTGAGATTTCAAATCAGCACTGATTTGAACTGGTTTTCTGTACTAACATTGAATGACCCTAATCACTTGTATACCTCATTATATGACAAGACCCCAATTAGCAAAGTTGTTTATCTCATGTAGATCTACAGTTTTGTCAATATGAACTTCACCCAGATCTCAACAGAATCAAAGATATGACTATAAACATAGCATCACACATGAAATAACAAGGTTTTGCACTTTGTAGTTTAAACCAAATTTGTTTCCAATGCAAACACATGTTATGCCATGATGCTCAAGGATGAATGCTTCATGTATGATGAGTGATTATGCACTTGAGATGCCGGAGCATCACATCCAACAGCAGTCCACCAGCAATACCCATGCTACCCGAGAGTGATTAATAAATAATTATGTTTAATTATTTGTATCGTTTGTTTTATTTTATCTTTATCAAAAAAAAGTGTCAATAAAATCAACTCCCAGCTTTGACATATTTCCTTCATTTGGAAATGATGAATAGTTTTCATTTGGAAATGATGAATAATTTCTCTATCATGTCTTACTTAGTTGTCTATGCAGAAAATATGCTTAGCTTAATTTCGAGCTTGCGTGTAACATGAAGACCTGATCTTTTACTTAGTAGATGCCATTTGCATAAAGCTTGTCTAAGTTGCTGTGAGAAATGATATGACTTAGTACTAGGCCAGCTCTACATTTTCTTAGTAAGATGAACTGCTCAAGTTTATTCTTTTGAAAAAATGAAAATGAAGTTTCCCCATTGGTTTGAAACACCTACCAGAGCCAAATACATTGAAAATATTTGAGCCTAGCTTTTGAACCTATTTAGTGTTGTTTTGAGCTTTGTCAAATTTTGAGTCTCATTGAATGGAATCATCTCTATCTTGTGAATTATTGGAGCAAAATACTACCCCACATATACATTTACCTACACTGGGTATGCATCCATATATCTCCAAATCAACACCTTTGACCGTAATCCTTCCAAGTCAAAATGAGGGATGAAAAATAAAAGTATGATAATCAAGCCATGGCAAAAATATGAAAAAGAAAAACATGCTAGTCAAGCATGGTAAAAAGAAAAGAAAGAAAAATACAAAAGTGCTCCATACTCATACCTATCAATCAAAAGGAGAAGGAAAGGAAACAAGGAGATCCATCCATCCAGCCACTAAATAAGCTCTAATGATGAACAAGACTAGTTGACGTAGTACATTTTTTGGTCCAATTTTTAGCTTTGCAAAGCAAACAACCTAAGTAAGCTAAGTTCTTCCAGTACCTTGAGCTCCATATAAGCATTAGAATAGGAGGTTCTTGGCCGAGCTCTTGACCTTAATGGTGAGGATACACTTTTGAGTGATCAAGAGTATCTTTAGGGAAACTTGCTTTTGTTTTGAAAATCTTTAAAAACACCTATGATAGAAATCCCAAAAGACTGCTATGTCTGATGGAGTCTTTTAATGTTTATGCTATAGTCTAGCCTAGTATGGAAAAAACACTTTTCCTCATACATCTTCTTCAAGCAGTCAACACGCCGAAGATCATAGTCTGCCACCAAGTACCCCTTAAGTACTCGACCCACTTACCTACTTGATCCAGTCAAAAGAGTGACCGAGAGGATTAGACATTATAAGTAAGTAATAAGAGTACTGAGCACCTAGAACCTTTCTACTTTCCTCTGTAGCAAAAGCTTTCTCAGGTTGATATTTTATTCGGCTCCTTCGCTCGCTCCTTATGCTAAAAATAGAGGGCTTTCTCAGCTCCAGCATCTATTAGAAGCCAGTGAACCTGTCTTGTTCTTACACCGGCAATTTGTCCTGAGCTGGAGACTGCAACTAAGTCGTTCTTCCTCTTAACACCCCAAGAGATGGTAAGCCAAAAAGATGCACCACAAGTATGAAAAATGGTGACCAATACTTACACTGTGGTTCGAGACCAAAGCATGAGTGTTGTTTATGTATAGCTTCTACTCTTGGACATTGATATTTGCAGCAGCTCCTGATCCATAACCCATCTTGGCTTTACTTGAGGACGAACAAAGGTCGAAGGTTGGGGCGATGTTGACGGTCATTATTGCACTACCTACGACCATCACTATCCATGAATATGAAGAAAAATACATCAAAATGGAGATTAACCCTTGCTACTAACATAGTTCTACGAGTTGTGTTGAATATTTGATTGCAGGTGCAAGATCAACTGAAATCAGGCCAAATTTGGCTAAGTCAAAAGGTCACTGACCAAGAGGGTCATGCCGCTCGACCTTCCCCAAGGCCGTCCGACCTGACTTTGGTGCCAAAACACACCATCTTCGACCTGCATGCACAAAAGAGACGTGTCAACACAATTCCAAGGTCCAAGCCGAGAAACCAACACGTTAAGTACCGAAAGGCTTGCCACCACATCAATCCAGCACTTGGATTGGTGAAGTCAGCAATCCGAGGAATTTCAATCCTACGGCTAAGGAAGACACACAAGTGGGATCCAATGACTCGGGAGAAAGCACACGTTTTTACCGCCAACTGCCATGCAATCGACTTGGGGAGTGAAGATGGACCATCAGATGCAAAGAGGCAGTGGATCTGACGGTTCCCCAGGCCGGGTGGCCTGGGGTGACGTCGCCTAGCTCCCTACCAGGTCACCCGGCCTAGTAACCGCCTTCCCAACCGCCATACCGACCCTATAAGACCCTTCACTCCCTTAGCCTAGCACTCACTTGTAAAATGTGGAAGTTGAGTGGTACACACCATTCCTTGGGGTTAGAGTTGAGTCTGAGTCTTTGCCTCAGGGATTCCGGAGTTAGAGCTTTTGAGTCTTGGTAAAGCTCTTGTATCTTTCTCTCTTTTGTACTCTTGCTACTCCAGTATAATATACATCGTTGATCTATCTTTTGAGCTATACTTTACTTTATTTCTTACACTTGCTAGTGTGGTGTACCTTCTTTTTCACACTAGACCAAGGCTTAGGTTTGTGTTGTCTTTAAGTTATCTGAATCTTGCTAGACTTGTGTTGACGGTCGTTATTGAACTACATATGACCATCAACTATCCACAAACATGAGGGAAAATACATCAAAGTATGGATTAACATTTGCTACTAACATAGTTCCACAAGTTGTGTTGAATATTTGATTGCAGGTACAAGATAAACTGAAAACATGTGAAATATGGCTAAGTCAGGAGACACTGGCAAGTAGGCCAGGTCGCTCGGCTCCATACCAAGCCGCCTGGCTCCACCCAAGCCGCCCGGCCTGACAAAGTGGCCAATCAGGCCCATGTTCAACCTGCACATACAAGAATGGCGTGTCAACGCAGCTATGAGGTGGAATCCATACAAGCCACATGCAATCAACTGGAAGGCTCGCCATGTCATCGATCCAACACTTGGATTGGTGAAGTCAGCAATCCTAGACACTTCAATCCTGCGGCTAAGGTAGAAACACAAGTGAAGATCAACAGTTGAAGGGAAAACACACTTGCAACCGCCATAACTCCCATGCAACTGACCTAAGGAGGCATTGAGGACCAATGGAAGAGGCAGTGGATCCAAGGGAAGGCCAGGACGCTTGACCTGGGGTGGGGCCGCCCGGCCTCCTACCAGGTCGCCCAGCCTACGACTTGTCCCCTTTACCGCCTCACCGACCTATACCATGTATAAATACCCCTCTCACTCGAATGGGTAGTTCATGTGAAGTGTGGAAGTTGAGTAGTTCATGTAGGATAGAGACGTGCGACTAGAGGGGGGTGAATAGGAACACTTAAAAACTCAAACTCACAACCCCCTGGTGCAAACTGACACACTTCACACAACAAACGCTAGACACCGTCCATTGAAAGGAAACATATCTAGCAAGTACTTGGTGTCGCCCACTAAATGGGAACACACCAAGTAAGCGGAAACACAAGACTCAATGAACACAAGATCGCAAGTCAAGCGAAACATCTCTGGCAAATGAGCATCCCACGTAGCCACTCCGCACCTAAATGTGTCTCACTGAAGAACAGAGAGCGAAGAGTATGGGCCAGTGGTGAGAATCACTCGGGCAAGGACGTAGCAAAACCCGATCGGCAAAAACTCCAACGAAAACCAGCAGGTAGACCTGAGCTGGATAGTCCGGTGAACCTTACCGGACAGTCCGGTAGGAACCGGATAGTTCGGTGTGCTGCACCGGATAGTCCGAAACAGGCTGGGACGAGGGCCAGAGCCGGATAATCCGGTGCACGCCGTCGGACTGTCCGGTACAGGACCGGATAGTCTGGTAAAACCCTGAAACTTGAGTTCCCAAACCTAAAACTTGACCAAACTTTGTCCAATCTTTACAAAAATTGACACAGGCTATCTGAGCACTATTCCAAAGATATTCCAAAAAGATCCATAGAAAAAGATCAAGGGAATAACGGAAATTTCAGATCTTGTGAAGAGGCAAGCTTTGGGCAAGAAAAGGGGAAAACTCAAGTTTGGCTTGCTCGTGGCAAACCTGCAGGTTTGAGATGCACCAGGGCATAATCCCCACGTCCTTGCAAGTCCAAAACTCCAGCAAAAGAAGGGATTCAACTTTAGCCAAACCAAACACCTCAAAAGCCAAGAATTGAAGCCAAAAGGCAAACTATAGAGAGGAGGAGAAGCACACAAGCTTGCAGCACAAATTCACATGGATTAGATGTCCCAAAAGAGTCTCAAGATTCAGATTACACCCAAGGATCTCGTCCCAAGCAACCACCCTCACCTTCCCTCTTGATTTGGAGGCTAGATCTCACCCTAACCTTCCTAAACTTAGAGCTCAAAACTTAGGGACGAAAATCACTTACTTAGACTCTAACCCTAGCAACCAAGAGAGGTTCTAATGACCAGCTCTTAGACTATTTATACACCGGTTCAGTTTTGGCATTTTTACACAGACCCTTAACACTAGAAACGCCCGGAGGGGCTAAAACAGAAAAAAAACCCGAAATATCGGGGACGGACGACCACGATGAAGACTTCATCTTCTTATCTTCCACGCAATCTTCGGATGTCCTCCACGTGGCTAGTAGTCCAATCCGCCTTTGCACCCCTGGTTTTGAAGTCAGAAATCGAAAAACTTTAGAAAATCTCTGTTTGGGCCGACTTGGCCCATCTTCTCTATCTTGGCGAGTCGTGGCCCAACTCACCAAGACTTGGGTAGCTTGGGTGGCGGTTTTGAGCCGAAGCCGACAAAGTCTCCCTCGCACGCCTTCGCGCCATGCACTCGGATTGGAGGACCACGGTGGCACCCGACTTCTCCAGTCCATCGGAGTTGCCTCGCAGTCCATCGGAGGGCTTACCCCACCGTTGCCAATCCGCCCCTCCGTGTATTGAGCTTCCATGGCCGACCGACGCCGAGCATTGCCTCTGGTCCATTGGAGGGCTTTTGCCTCATTCCATAAAGGTCTTCATCATCTACCTCCGGTCCATCGGAGAGCCTCCAGTCCATCGGAGGGTTTAAGCTCGTTGACAATCACTCATCACACCAAGAGAGCAATGAGACCTGTCCATTGGCTCTCAGTTCATACCATCGTTTAGTATAGTAGTACTAGGTTAGTCCTAGGAGTGTTGAGTCTGAGTCTTTGCCTCAGGGATTTCGGAGTTAGCTTCGAGTCTTGGTAAATCTCTTGTATCTTTTCTATCTTTTGTACTCTTACTACCCCAGTATAATATATATATCATTGATCTATTCTTTGAGTTGTACTTTATTTCTTACACTTGCCTAGTATGGTGTACCTTCTTGCATATTAGACCAAGGCTTAGGTTTGTGTTGTCCTTAAGTTATCTAAATCTTGCTAGACTTGTCGGTACTATAATCTTGTCTTAGGCTTTGATCTAATATTAAAGTTAGTTCTCACCCTCTAATCAAGGAAGAACTTTAAAGTTCAAGTTCTCACTTAAACTCTAGTTTAGCATGCCATCTTACCCACGCAGCTCTGGTTGGTAGCCTCTCTAGGTGACAGTTTTAGAGGTCTCAGTATTCTTATCCCGTCGTTAGGTAAGCCCGTAGGTGTTAGCCAGTTGCCGTTCGGTTGGCCTCCTATCTACCCCCTAGCCTCTTCGTTGTAGTCTGGAATTTTGCTCGACGCAAGATCCTAGTTTGTGTTTGGTTAACTTATTTTAACCGTGAATACTCCTTTGAAGTAGTTAAACCAATAGAGTTTTGATATCTTAGTCTCACACGTTGTCCTCCCAGGCAACTACCTATCTGTTTACTGCTTTGGTCCCTGTTTACTCTTCCCACCATACACTATCTTTGTTATCTTACCCCCGATGTAAAAATAGCAGGAATTTATCTAAGTTATATTGTACTGCTTGAAAGTTCAACATATCATTCCACCTATTCGCCCTTGCTTCCCTGTGGATTTTTACGATACCTAGAATAGTCTGGGTGAAAAAGCTATAGCGAATCTTCGTGAGCTTGTGGAGTAAAATCTGTTACGCTAAGAGACGTCAACAATTTGCCGGTGCTATAAACTTGTGTTAGGCTCTGATCTAAGATTAAGTTAGTTCTCATCCTGTGATCAACGAAGAACTTTAGTGTTCAAGTTCTCACTTGAACACTTGTTTAGCATGCCATCTTGTCCACACAGCTTTGGTTGGTAGCCTCTCTAGGTGACAGCTTTATAGGTCTCAGTATTCCAATCACATCGTTCCGTAAGCCCATAGGCGTTAACCAGTTGTCGTTCGGTTGGCCTCCTATCTACCCCCAGCCTCCTCGGTGTAGTCTGGAATTTCACTCGACGCAAGACCCTAATTTGTGTTTGGTTAATTTAGTTCAACCGCGAATACTCCTTTGCAGCAGTTAAGAAATAGAGTTTGGATATCTTAATCTCACTCGTTATCCTTCTAGGCTACTACCTATAGTTTTTACTGCTTTGGTCCCTGTTTACCCTTCCCACCATACACTATATTGTTTATCTTACCCCGGTGTAAGAATAGCGGGAGTTTATCTAAGATATATAGTACGTACTGTTGAAAGTTCGACATATCGCTAAGAGACGTCAACAATCATCAACCTAGGTGGTGCCTTGATGGACTTTCACATTCACAAAAACGCAGAGACAGCATCTGCGTAGCCTGGAAGAAGCCAAAGAATGCTACCTTCGGCTGTTAAGGCAGGTAAATTCAAGTCCTGTTGCCATACCATCATATGGACGTTGGTCTGAACCAAAATCGCAAAGGCGACCAGCAGTATGGAGGAGAAAGCAGCAGGAACCGGAGCAACAAAAGGACCCGATGGAAGATGATGCAGAAGACGGCCTGCTGGATGAGCCAACAGTCGATGAATTAGTTGATGTCAATATGGTATTCTTCTTACCTAATGAATTTCATAATCCTTGTGAAATTCAAGTCTCTATGGCTCAGCTTAGTTCGGGCCGGAGGCTATCATATTTGAGAAGCCGACTGATAAAAAATATCATCACTTGAAGCCGCTCTCAAAGGCTATATCAATGGTTGATACTGGTGCGACATTTAATTTGATGCCCTATGTGGTGTCCAAAAAGTTTGACAAAGATGACAATGATCTTATCAAGACACATATTGTTCTTAATAATTTCAAAGGCGAAGCAACAGAAGCTAAAGGTGTTTTCAATGTCGAATTGACTGATGGGCGAAAGACAGTTAATACTTCTTTCTTTGTAGTGGATACTAAAGGACCTTATTTGGTCCTGCTCGGCCGAGATTGAATTCATGCCAATTGTTGTGTGCCATCGACTATGCACCAATGCCTTATACAATGAGACCGCGATGAAGTTGAAGTTGTGCCAGCCGATGATTCAATTGATATTACTGTTGCAGCTTCCTCATTGTCGAGAGGCAAAAGGAGTGGAGTGCCTCACTGGAAGGGAACAGTTGGGTTGGGATTTTGTTGAAGCATTAGATAATGGTTTAACACCAATTCTAGCGTCTGGGGTCAACATCTAGTGTTGTACTCATGAAAGGGCTGATCTGGGAGATCGGCCGACTTGTAAAGAGATTTGGTATTAATATAAATTTTTATGGAGCCAATCCAAGTGATTGACCAGAAAAAATAAATGCCTTTTGATTGCTTGCTAGATGCCTTTTTTAAGATGATATGTTCGATTGGGGAAAGGTTGGCTTGGGGGGCATATGTAATAGATTTTGTAAGATGATGGCCAATGTCTCACCATGGGCCTAAAAATACCAAGCCGATGCATTGCCATCGACCTTAGGTACCCCTGCAGATTTTTGAGAAGATGGTTGTTTATTTTCAAGGCATAACCTGAAGCCGTTCACACATGTTTTGAGGAAATAAGCAAGGGGAACCAATGTAGATATTGATGCCGATGCATTGCCTGCAAGCTAAAGATTGTTCTACAATAAGGCTTCTAGAGGACTACACGACGAGACAGTACAAAAAGACATGAAGCTATGGTTGTTGATAGTATGGCCTGAACAATAAAGGACAGAAGAAGAGTCGAAAATTAATATCAAGTAGAGTTTGGGATCGATCACGAGATACTCATGTGAGCTGTTGTAGGACCAAGACCTGCCACTGGAGGGGAGAGCGTGAATAGGAGCATTTAAAATTTCAAACTCAAACCCCCAAGGTGTGCTCTCACGAAAAACACACACACCCGATACCGTCCACTGAACAAATACTTATCGGATGGCAAGTGAAAGCACTCAAATAAACGCCCAAAGAAACAGACGCAAAACGAGCAAACACGGTGAAAAACCTACTACAGCAAAATACTATTTTTTTCGTGAGCCAAAAACCCACGAAAATAGCCTAAAACCCACGAAGATAGGTTTTTTTTTCGTCGTCTTGCCGACGAAATTCTTTGACGAAATAAAGTCGGACGGAATTACATAACTAATTTCATGGGTGTCCACGAATTTACATTAATTCGGCCGACGAAATTACAACCATGGTGGCAGATAATTTTATTGGCCACGTGGGTACATGAAATTAGTTCACCTAAAATTCATCGACCCTTGTAGGCCCACGAAATTACACCATTTTCAACTAAAAAAATAATAACATACTCAGAAAATTTCAACAAATCACAGAAAATTCAGAAAAAATTCTAGAAGAATTATATAGCATAGTATCTCACAGTCCAAATGTTTTGTAACCGATAACATTCATGCAAAAAACAATTAACATAGTTTAACACTTAAGAAAAACAGGAAGAAATCATTTTGGATAAATAATGAATCACATTAGCAGGAGGACACCCTTCTAGATCCCGTTTACTATCAGAGCAGGTCCATTTCGAGGGCAACATGGCATCTGCTGGCAGTTTCCTCCATTTGGAACAGTCCTGTACATTGTACATTGTACAATGCATACTGTACATTGTACAAAACTACATGTGCAGCTCATGCTAGTACTTACCAAAAGATCCTGTGCTTTCTCAAGAAATTCATTTATTCTTGAATAATCAAAATTCATGACACCAGGTACTACATATGTAACCTGCTGGGGCTTTATCGTAGACAAGAGACCATTATGTACAAAAGTAAAATAGTCATGTCACTAGAGAATCCATAATTCCTCTCTATTTGAAGAAAAACAACAGCAGATCTAAGTTCAGGTATATAATAACTAAACTGGATAGTATAATGAATAAATTATAGCTATCCATTCAGGAAGGACCTGATCATGACATCCAGTTTTTCTTTCCATCAGGCCTTTCAACAACAGCAAGTAAAGCTCTCTCAGTATCTTTCTAAAATTCAAGCAGCAACCCTTTCTGTAAAGTTCTCTTGTCTATCTTGTTATCAGACAATTCCTTTGTGCCTTGCAATCCAATGCTGAAGTAGAATAAGGAATTCCAACAGTATGTTTCAGTCTGTTTCTTATTGTTAAGGAATTGATTAATGGTGGTAACAAATTTGAATACCCATATGCATCATCTCAGAAATGGGCAGCAGTGTGGCACATTACCTACATGCCACATAAACTGGCAGTGATATTGGATTAGCTAGCTGAACACCTGGACCTCTAAAACTATAAAGATTTCACACAATCCAGTACGAATCATGCTAAATATGTCTATCTTGAACACATGATGCAAAACCCATTCATGGAAGATAAATCTGTATTTACTGCAGCTACCATTCAATTGAACTAACATAGATTATTGCAAAACCATGAAAAAAACTCACTAAGGAATAATGTAGCATTAGTCTAATGTAGCATCAATCAATACCAGTTCAGTCAACGAAACTGGAAAGATACTGTGAATGTAAAGGCCTAAAATCACAGGAGAGTTAAGCTGAGCACAAGTAAAGCTGTTTGGACTGGCCACCATAAATTAAAATCACAGGAGAGTTAAGCTGAGAACATGTAAATATGCCTTAATCAGTTTTATAACACGAGAGTTCCCATCACCATCTATACACAAGGGTCAATCATATACACGAGTGTGAGGGCAAGGGCATAACAATTTATGTTTTATCGATGTCTTTGGTTCATAACAATTGAGATGCAATTGAGACCACTGAAATTCTGTTTTTCTTGTTTATGCCATCCAATCAGGTGTAACACAAGGGGGGAAGAATTAATGCCACCATGGCTGCATATGATTTGGGTTCTTAGCAAATTCAGTTGTGAAAAAACAATGCAAATAGTACTCAGGTCAGGTCAGACCTACAGGAAGCATAAGACTCTTGATTTATAGGAAATCATGAGTAGCATGCAGCGCCATAATTATAGTTGTTTAGTCTGATAGACCATGCCATAGCAGTCATAACGAAAACTATTCGTTGAGATGTTGTTCAATGCACAATGATATTTGTGTGTAGACTGTACAAGATCAAAGGCAGTGGACAAAAAACAATCATACTCTTATAGAACCAGACATAAAAATCAATGAAGGTTACCTATCATGGGAAGATGTTATTTGATAGCCATAGACATATGGTATTTCAAGGATCTCAAAATAAAATAACTGAACTTTAGGCCTTAAAGTTATACAACTGCACATGGACAGAACTGCACATGAACCAGGTAGTAATTTGTGAACAAGTTTTTCGAGAGGTGGCTGGTTGTTCCCAAGAATTGTGCTGCCTATATATTTCTCATTTCCTAAGGTTGTTCCTATAAGTTGCCCATAAGCATATTATTTTTGACACCACTTGCTAGTGCTAGAGCTATCTGAACTTTTCTTATATCACATCTAGCAGTGTACACAGTGCATAAGCATAAATCCATGACTGTGTAGTGTACCTCTAAATGAATCAAGCTGCTGTAATGTGTCACTGATTTTAAAAGTCTGGTGCTTCTCAGATCAGATATAAGTAAAAGTACAGAAATAGAAAAAAGTACTGAAATGATACAGCAACAGCATATCAGAAATTGACATGAACACATTATGATTAAACGTTTGTTTCAGGCCTTCATTTTAATGCGAGAATAAGTGCATGACATACTACGTTAAACAGAGCATTTGAAGTATAGGTTTGACTCACCCACCATCAATTTGCTCCACAGCAGCCTTAGCCTCGTCACTGCTGTTGAAGCTCAAAAAACCAAATCCTCTTGATTTTCCAGACTCGCACAGAAAGCGGATCGAGCTTGTTAACTGAACACTAAACCTAAAGTCCTGAACATAAGGGAGGATAACAACAAGTCAGTGGGACAGACACAGGCTTAACTCTTAACATCTGTTAACCGGAACACTTGCACAAGACGTTGTAACAAAGCATGGGGCAAAACTGATATCGCAAAATGTTGACAAGAAACATACCTAATAGCATACACAACCTGGTGAAAAACATCTATGATTGCCACTACTGCAAATAGGTGACCCCTCACTCTAAAAAAAATTCAGTTCCAAGCAAATCTAGATAACTAGCAACCAATCAAATTTGCATTAGGCAATATTGACAACCAAACATCACCTTAGGTGTTGGATCAGAGTGGTTAGGATTTCAGTGGTGAAGGAGCACATACCATCGGCGCAAGGGCTTGGGGTCACGGGTGCTCTGGGTCTGTGGCCGGCTGGTTGGGGCTTGCGTGGGGCTAGCGGGGCACACCGGCCGGCCGGGCAGCGGCAGCGGGTGGGGCGCAACGGTCGGCCAGGCAGCGGCACCGGGCGGGGTGAGCGAGCCGCAGCGATCCACCCGCCGCCAGCCTGCTCTCCTTGTGGATCTGCCCACCGACGACCTCCTCCTCGTAGATTCGGCTGTTGTTGTCATTCTCCTCGACCTCATCATAACGTCGTCCTTCTCCTCGACAGGGGCCGGGGAGATGGCACGGCGGCGCCGACGCGGGGCTGGGGAGCGGCTGCCGACACGGGCCCTGGGAGGCAGCGGGTGGCGCGGGGCCGAGGAGGAGGTGGTGCGCCGTGGACCGGGGCCGGGGAGTCATCGGGCGGCGCGGGCCGGGGAGGAGGACGACGACGCAGATCGGGGCCGGGAAGGAGGCCGGCGACACAGATCGGGGCCGGGGTGACCGGCGATGTCAGATCGGGTCCGGGGAGGTGGCTTGGCGGCGGGGTGTGCGTGCGTGTGCGCAGAGGGATTGTGTGTGCGTGTGGGAGACGGAGATGGGCAGAGGGTTCACAGGCCGCGGGTTAGGGTAGCGAATGGGCCATACATTTCGACGGTGTTGGGATCCTGTCTCTACATGCGCATGGATGCACGAAACAGGGCAACATCATTAAATAAAGAAGATCTTGAAGGGGATCTTCTTCGGATCGAAGCTAAAAAAAAAACAAGCCTCCGAAGAGCAAACAAAATGTAAACTTAAACAACTTCGAATCATGACACTAAAAGTCTTACACGATAACAATAGTAAAGGTACAGTGATGAGACACACTTCGTAAGGATTGATTAAGCAAGAACGTAATGTCAAATTGCGGGATAGAAGATGGTAAACTTGTGAAAACAGGAAAGACAAGTAGAAACAAGAAACATATTAATAAAGGGTTTAGATAAACCTTCAGCTTTAATAACAGAGACTGATATCTTTTACAGAACAGAAGTTCATTCATCTCCAGAACATCCAAAACCGTCCTCTGTCGGTCTGTCTCCCCACTATTTATAGGGGTCAACTGATCACCTATTTTACATTGACTTTACAGAAATGACCTCAGTCGTTCCCAACTCTCTTTGGATACATTCGCAACCGACTTTGGCTATTTGGTACTTTTAACTCCGAAGTCAACTTGATCACGGAATCTCCGGAGTGCCATGTCCGGTTTGACCTCTTCTGGGCTTCAGCATCCTGGCATCGCCCTCGCATCTTCGACGATTCCTTCCGGTCTTTAGCTTTTCAGTCCTCCTGACATTTTCCTGCTTCGGGCTCCAGAACTTCGGGCTTCGGACTAGCACCCAATTCAACCCGTCCTCCGAAGGTGTTCACCCGTTCTCCGAAGGTGTTCCTAAAACAGACATCAAATACATTCGAAGCGCAAATATTTGTTGTTGACCTTCGGTCGTAGCCCCTCGCGGGATTAGTTCATTTTTCCAAGATGAGCTCAAACCGCGAAAAATCCGAGGATCCGAAGGTCTTCCAAGCGCTTCGGATGCCCGAGACATTCCACCCCGTTTTGAGGTTATCTTCGGAAAAAGTTTTTAGTTTTTTTTAACGTTCAAG
This sequence comes from Paspalum notatum, assembly GCA_022530915.1. NCBI lineage: Eukaryota > Viridiplantae > Streptophyta > Magnoliopsida > Poales > Poaceae > Paspalum > Paspalum notatum. The sequence continues at coordinate 17,041,385 of CM039691.1, forward strand.
TAAAGGACACGCGTCAGTATTTTATTGGACGTTTCGTTTTTACCGTGCGTCTTTTCGGTTTCCGCGCCCGGGTCAGTATATATAGGGGGGTAATTTTTTCCCTGACCCCGGGCCCTCTCGCTGGAAACACCCTGCTGCTGCTGATTTCTCCGAGCCAAAGCTCTGTTTTCACGGTGAACTTGCGCTTTGTGCTGTTGACAGCCCTTCGGGCTATACTCAAGTCGAGTACATAGCGTGCTGGCATTCTTACTTAATAATAGGTTTCACTATATCATTTTGTCTTATAATTGTTTTTGTAGACTTTTCTTTCTTACAGCAAGGGTCCGCACTGTTGCCGCCCTATTTTTGGGTCCGAAGCTGAATCCGAGGGTGAAAATCGAAACTTATCCGAAGAAGAGGCAGTTGATGTGCCTCAACCTCACATGGATGCCGAGGCCGATGCCTCCAAGGAATCCGAAGATGATCAACCCGTCGATGAGGATCGAGCTGTTGATGAGGAAGAGATGGATCAAGAAGACGATGAGGAGGATGGGAATGACACAATCTGCCCAAAGAAACCTAGCCACCTGGTGTTTGAGAGCTCTAATATCAGAAAGGATAATTTTAAGTATTACAAGGACATGAACTTCATAAAGAATGTTAGCTGCTGCCGCCTTCCAGGCGACGAAGTGACTCCAGCCCCAGCGCCCGACGAGATAGTTCTGTTTGAAAACTTCTTTACTGCTGGGCTTCGGATTCCAATGCATGCTATGATCCCCCGGGTGCTGGAAAAATATGGGATTTTCTTTCATCAGCTCACTCCCAACGCTTTTGTACGATTAAGCGTATATGTTTGGATGATGGCTAGCCAAGGAGTGGATCCAAAAGTGGATCATTTCTATCGATGCAATGAACTGCACTACCAGACGAAGACAGATAAAGTCACCAAGCTTCACCCCAACTTTGGGTGCTACAGCTTTCGGACTCGACAAGACTCAATTGGGCCCGTCCCCGCTTACCATAGCAAATGGTCTAGCAGGTGGACAAAGAAGTGGTTCTACTATAAAGTTGGTGAGGATTCTAGCTTTGCTACTTGCCTTATGAGCCTGCTGAAGTTGTCCTTCGGTTTTAAGCGTCCTTTCTCCGCTCAGTCAGAGAAGATGCGCATTGTGAGCCAGGCTTATAACGTTGTGTGCTCGCAGATACACACACGCTGTTTAGCTCACGAGTTTGCTGCCTTCGGAGTTCTTCCTCTTCGTAGCAAATTTTCTATGCCGAAGCCTGAGGGGCCGATTGATCCTTCGAAGCTTGTGCAGCTACCTTATAAGTTTAAGCCAATTGGCAAGTATGAATCCCCTAATGAGGGTTGGAGGGTTAACGTCAAAAAGACTGTTGATCTGATGCTTGGAAATTACACCAAGTTCAAGTACAAACGTCTAAGGCAAGCTTTCGGGAACCGTCCAAAACTCCGTAAGAACCGGGTGTTTGATGCTTTCGGAGTTGATTATCCCGACTACAAGCATTTTAAGCTGGAAGTGAAGATTCCTTCTAAGAAAACCGTGAAATGGAAAGCTTTAGATGTTCCAGGGGTTGGCGCTTCGAAGCTTGAGGCTACCAAGAAAAGGGTTAAGGTTGGTGCTAAGAGGAAGAAACTTGAAGATGCGATGGATTTTGACGAGCGACCTTCGTCTTAGTTGCCGCAGAAGGTTCTGACACCTCCGGCTGACATGTCAGAGAAGAAAAGTTTTGGAGAAGAAAAAGAAGGGGGTAGGAAACGGGAGAGAAAAAAAAGGAGAGGTAGCCCCTGCACCACTTGCGTCTCGGGGGGTAACTTCGGAGGTTGACAAAATTATGAGGTCCATGGTTGGAAGTGTTGGCCCTCGCCCTGCCTTAAACCCTCTTGATTCTACTGTAATGAGGTTGGCTCGTGGATCTTCGTCTCCTACCTGCTCTGAACGCATTCCCCGAATTGCATCCCCCTATGCCTCAGCATTCGATGAAGAGTCGACCGGGGCATCCCCCCAATACGAAGGTGCTCATGAGGATAGGAAGATGGCACATATGGAAACTTCCTACCAACGGATCCTGATCGGTGACCTTGACGGCAAGCAATCCGAAACAAGGGACATAGAGGTGAACATTGAGAAGGAGGAAAATGGCAAAGATAAGGATGAAGAAAAGGATATTAAAAGCGCATCTTATGACATAGCACAGGTGCGAACTAATCTTAAAGGGAAAAGAGAGGAGAATTCCAGGCTTCGTACCATTGCCTCTGTTGACGGTCGTAATCTCACGATATCTACCGTCAATTACCAACCAAATGGAGCAAAGCAAGTGAATAAATATGGACTAACCCATCTACTAATGAGTTCCACAAGATGTACATGAATGTTTGGTTGTAGGTACACATTTACATGTAAAAATGGATGACACAAGGCAAAAGAAAGAAAAAGGAACAAACAGGCCAAATGCTGGTGGCCGCTCGACCCACAGCCAGGTCGGCCAACCACCTGGCAGGTCGGTCGACCCACTGCCAGGTCGGCCGACCACCTGGCTGGTCAGCCGACCACCAGGCTGGCCGCCCAGCCACCTCACCGAGCCGGTTTTGCCCACTTCCACTCCTGCATGCAAAGAAACACATGTGCAAGTCAATCCAATCGTTGTATCAAGCATCCAAAGTATCCAAAGGCCAGAAGTCCACAAAATCACGGATCCATGACGTCAACAATCCAAGGGAAGAGCAATGTGGCCAATGCAAGGCTGACACATGGTCGCCCGACCTCCTCCAAGGTCGGCCGACCTACCCTCGGATGCATTTTACACGTGCAACAACTGTCCTAACCGTCAACCGCCATGGGGACACAAGATCAAGCCGTTGAAGAGCAAAGGCGGTGGATCGGATGGTCACCCGACCTCAGGCTAGGTCGGCCGACCTTCCCCCTAGGTCAGCCAACCACCGACCTTTGCCTCCTACAAGTACCCTCCTCACATATTGGACTATAAATAGGCATGTAGAGCTCATTTGTAAAGGTGTGGAGAAGTTGAGAGCCATATTCTACCTTAGAGAGTGTCATTTTCCACATCTTAGTAGTTAGGATAGTCCTAGGAGTTAGAGTGAGTCGATCTTTGCCTCGGAGTTCTCATAGATTCTTCTGAGTCTGCAGTAAAAGCTCTTGTATCTTTTGGACTCTTATCTTCAATATAACTCAGTTATATTTTACTTTATTTCTATCTCTTGCAAGTGTGGTGTACCCTTTATTTTGCATACTTGCTAGGCTTAGGCTGTGGTTATCTTAGTTGGTCAAGTCCCATTATTCTTGCCTGTGCTATAATCCAACCTGTACGCCAAGCTCTGGTTAGGTCCTCTCCTATGATCAAGGACGATCTATTGTTGCTCAAACTTTGCTTGAGTACGTTTATAGCGTGCCAGCCTATCTACGCAGATTTGCTTGGTAGCCCCACTCGGTGACAGCATGTGGTGTGCCTGTGTATCCCTGACCCGTTTATTCGGTAGGCACGTAGGCGTTAGCCGGGTCTCCTTCGGTGGTCTACTATCTACCCCCTGACCCCTTGAGGCGCCATAATTTCGCTCGACGCGAGACCCTGACTTGCTACTTGAGTTTCTTAGTTAACCACGACATAGTCTCTACAGCCGAATAGAATGGAGTTTGAGGACTTTATCTCACTCGTTGTCCTCCCATGCAACTATACCTTTCTACGTGTATTTTAGGTAGTTTAATTTACTTCTTTCCACCATACACCCATACGTTTACCAGACTTACCCCTGTCTAGTGACTAGCTGGTATATTTATCTAAAATTCGATTTGAGTTTATTCAATTATACTCTCTCGCCTGCCGCTTCCCTATGGATAAAAAGACGATACTCGGAATACTCTGGGTGAAAAACTACATCGGTCTCCGTGCGCTTGCGGAGTAAAATCTTTTAAGGCTAAGAGACGCCAACAAGCTTTTTTGGTGCCGTTGCCGGGGAAGCAATAGGCAGAGATATAGTGGATAATCTCTTTTCGAACCCCATGTTTTTCATAAAAATACCAACTAGTCTTTAGCAGGCTCACTTGTCTCTGTTGTTTATGTTGTGGTTGCAACACAGAGGTGTATGACCGGTTTCGACCTGCTCGAAAACTTCCACAATAATCCAAAGGCACTGCCTAGGAGGGTCCATCCCAAGACCATCCACGGGCAGATACCTGTTCCAAGGGAACTGAACCTTGAAACGGCCACGTCAAGTAGTTCCTCGAACACCGACAACATGGCCGCAGCTCATGAGAAGACCATCCGTGAGTTCTCCATCCCATCCAGCAACAATGTCCCTACGGGACTAGCAGTCAACACAGGGGAGAACTTTGAACTCAAGCCAGGAGTCATCCACATGGTTCAAGCCATTCCCTTTTGCGGATTAGCAACGGAGGATGCCAACAATCACCTGCAGCAATTTCTGGAAATCTGCAGTACTTTTACCATGAAAAGTGCATCTGCCGATGCTGTCAAGTTACGCCTCTTCCCATTTTTACTTGTCGGAAAGACGAAGCAATGGTTCTACCTCAACTGTGCAACACTGACAACATGGGATGCATGCTCAAATGCATTCCTCACCAAGTACTTCCCTCTAGGAAAGACCAACACGTTGAGGAACAAGATCTCGAGCTTTCAACAGATCACAGATGAAATAGTGGCGGAGGCCTGGGAAAGATTACAGAAATGTATAGCAGCCTGCCCCCACCATGGAATGGAAGAATGGCTGATCATTCAGAGTTTCTTTCACGGGTTAAACAGTACTGCTCAAGAGCACTGGATGCAGTCGCTGGAGGATCTTTTCTATCCCAAAGTATGAGAGCGGCCAAAAATCTGATTGAGAAGACCGCCACTAACTAGGGATGGAAAGAAGAAAGGTCACACACACGATCCCGTGGAGTCTATCACATCGACAGCACGGACATGCTAGCCGCCAAAATGGACTTACTCCTAAAGAAACTAGAAGACAATCCTGAGACCGCACCAGTTGTGGCGGAACCGCCGATTTAATACGGGCTAAGTACACCTGCCACCACTGGCCCACAGTGCACTTAGACCGAACTAAACTCGGTAGTCCGTCGAGCTACCCAGAAGGGCACTCGATGAAACCATCTCCCAGGGATGCCGACATCACACACGTTAAGCTCTCGGAAGAGCCACAACAATTACAACAACCCACCATTTCATACAAACATAATTTGATTGATTACAAATACTTTTGCTCAAAAGGAGTACAAGGTAGTGAAAAAGAACTTCAAAATAAACCTCGCAGCGGAATACATATCGTCACAAAGATGTAACGTGCAGCGGAAAGTAAACATCAAGTATGACCTCGAGCCCACCGTAGTCATCCTTGATCATAATCTGATATGCACCTAAAAGAAAAATATCAACAACAAACGGTGAGTTCGTGGGGAACTCGTAGGACTTACCCGTGGGCGGTTTCAGCCCGACACATTTGAGATTATGCAAGGCTTTTTGATGGACTGACTTCTAACCCGCATAAGCTTACTAGAAGTGGGTCCTTAGCCATTGATTGTTTATTTAAAACATGTTATCGTAAGATAGCAGGATTTGACAGCTGCTACCCCTTAGTTATGATTATCAACAATATCATAGGGGGAAAACTTGCAGAGAAAATAAAACATGAACGCATGCCCCGTCCCAAGATTCATAGAGCCCCCATCGAACTCTTGGGAGTAGCCGTCTCAGGAGCGATGCCCCTATACGTCGGGTCATCTCTCCCTCGACCTCGAAGCATCTCCCAAATCCATCAACCTCCTCTCAGTGGATGGGCAGCACTATGAATAGTCGGACGGATCATACTTATCCAAGCATGTTGTATAGAAAACATGAATATAAGCATAGAGTATTTAAGTTGTTACTACGTTGCCCGGCAGTGATATTTGGCATTCTCACACCTGGTGAGCATCAGCGATTCGAATCGATTTTTAATTCCCGGGAATAACTAAAATGCCAGGGGCCCATATGCTTACTAACACGACGGCTTTCCCACATATAGTCCCCCTTCTCCACTTGTCCCATCCCAAGTTCGATTCACTCCCGCCTGACTCCCGGGTTGTGCCCCCATGACGAGCCTGCCGACATCTCGGTCTCCCCGTCATGAGCACCAAGCTCCCCCGGGCCACCTTCCTCTCAACCAGTGGGTAGGAACGTGTTTCTGTTCTTCGGATGGCACAAGTAAGGTTTCACTGGCCCCATATACCGGATAAGCACTCTAGCAATGTTATGCCAATCAGCAGGCGAACAGCGGACGGGCCTTAATCGACTCGGGCGGAGTCCACCAACACATTATCACAATCTCATCATATCGGACCATATCTCCGCCCGGTCTCAACTTATCATCAAGTCATACCAGATTGCCTTTCGATCCAAGGTTTTGTAAAAACATTTGTAGGCCCTATCATCTCGCGAGTGAATACCTTCACTCGTCTTCTACCGTCTAAGCATGGCTAAGCATAGACTTCGTTTTATCCTTTCTACTTTGGGCATCAAGGATTTATGCATGTGGGGTTTCATAAAATCCCTAAACGTAATGCACAAACAAGTATAGGGTGGTGAGACTCCCTAGATAGGTGAAAATGCCTAAGGGGCCTACCTTCGTTGTTGACAACTTGAACAAACTAAGCTACTGTTAGTTTGTCGGGTTGTGAGGCTTTGCCCCAGGCAACCCCTTGAAACAGGGACGGTTTTATCAGCGACACGCCGTCTTCTGGCACCGGGTGCACGGGCTCGTCTTCCGGCCACTGGGTTCGTGACTGCTTCTGCGTTGGTCCTTCGTTCGCGGAATCTATATGCATGACATAGTGTAACATAAGCGTAACGAATGCAAAAGCGTGCATGATATGCGTAAAAGATATATTCATGGGAATTATTATCTAGGCAATTTACTTAAGTATTCCTTACGTAAAACTTGCTCCACACGAAAGGGACTCAGATTATTACTAGGAATCTATACGAACCATCTTCGAGATGCACTACAACTATCGCATATAAAAGGACATATGAACATGTATTGATTCTAAGGCCTAAACCATCTTATAGACCCTAATCATCCTCACACATGCGCATTTGTGAGTTAAAATATGCACTTGAGTTCTCGTAGTTACACAGCTCCATTATCATGAGGGACATGCACAAATATACTTTTTGGGTCCTATGTATCATGTACAAGCTACCAAAGTTCTCCTGAAATTTTCCTAACCATTTAACCCCACTTCTTCCTATTTTCTTTCCTAGCTAGTGGCACTTTGTCCATTTCAAAACACCACTCAAACTTGACATGCACAATCTCATATTTCACCAGTGAGCTACTCATACTATAGAAGGTACATGAAAAATACTAAAGGTCCTATTTGAGCATATTTTATGTAGCTTTCATTTGCCAAGTTGATTAAATACACAAAACACATGCATAAGGGCAAACTAGTAATTAAACAGTCAATGCTAGGGCTACCAAAAATCACATAGCGCCTACACGATATAATAAACCTACTGTCCAAGTTTCATCATATTTGGAGTTCATTTGACCTACTTTTGGCTTTTATTTGGTTTTAGCATGCATGGAAGTAAATAAGGGTAAAACGGTCAATTCATGGATCCACATCATATCTATTCTATAGATCTATTCACAAGGAGTCCATAGCCACTAAGTTTGCATTTTTGTGATTTTTATTTGATTTGTTATGATTTTTCAAAGTTTCAGCCGAAATAAATAAAAATAAATGCAAAATCATTAGATCTAGGACTTATCCGTGATTATCCATAACTTCCAGGGGTTACCACGCAAAATCTTTAAGACTCAGAGAACAGTTCATAAAACAGAGGAAAAAAATATGAAGAAACCCAGGGGGTTTTGGGAAAAACCCCCCTGTCTTCTTCTACCTCCGGCCAGTGGCGAACGCGCGGCGCGGGGGAGGAACGGCGGGGCTGCGCCGGCGGCGGGGAAGCCGGACTTGGAGCCGAGGCGGCACCGGACGGTGGCCTCGACCTCGGGGGTTTGTCCCCCCTAGGTCTAGTCGTGCGGTGAGGAGCGTACGGGCGGCGCGGGCGGTGAACTGAAGGCGGTCACGGCGCGGCGGTGCGCGGCGGAGCGGCCTCGATCCCGCGGCCCAGTCGGAGGCGGAGGCCTCGGAGGTGCGTCCCAGATGCGCGAGGGGATGGCGAGCCCGGCGGTGGCGGTCTGGAGGCACGGGGACGGCCCGGAGAGGGCTCTCCACGGCGATGCGGGGCGGCGCACTCGGCGAGCGGCGGCACTCGCGGAGCGGGCAAGGGAGGCGGTGGGGAGGCTCCGAGGCTTGGCGGGGAAGGTGGAGGGAGGTGCGGGTCGCGCGAGGTGCGCGTCGAACGGGACAGAGACAGCCCGAGGCGATGGCGGCGCGAAGCTCGTCGCGAACTCGGCGTTGCAGTGGTCGGGACAAGCGGGAACTCGGCGGTGGGGAGGTGGAACGGCGTCGCCGTCTCGTGCTTCGGGTGCGTGGGGTCGAGGCGGAGGCGGTCGTGGAGGTCTAATGGCGTGGAGGGGGCGGAGAAGGACACGCGAGCTTGAGCTCCGAGCTCAGGCGGCCATGGCGGTTCGGGCAGGGAGAGGCAGTGGGAGCGGGTTCCAGTGGAGGGGAAGGCGGGTGGAGGAGAGGAAATGAAGCCGGCTTTTCGTCCAGGTGAGGATGGCGCGTCGTGGGGGCGTCGATCCGCGGCGCGGCGCGCTGCCCGCTCGCCGGCGCCCACGCGGCGGCCATGTTCTGAGCGCGGCAGCGGCGCTGGCCGGTGGGACCCGCCCATCAGTGATACAGAGACCAAGGAAAAGGAGATGTGTTTTCTCCCCATCCGTAAATGGCCGTTTTGACCTAGTTAGAGTCCGATTTTGGAAAATTGTCAATTTAATGAAACGTTCTACTCTTTGAGCTCTATAAGTTTGTCAAAAGGTTCAACACCAAATTCCAAGTGAAAATATGAATTCCTTTTGAATTTAGCTCTCAAGTTTCAATTTGACCTACAGACCAGATTATATTAGGAGTTCCAAATGACCCCCATGCAGTCACTTTCGCACAAGGAGCTTATTGACAATATTGTGGGTAATTCTAGGATCTACAATTTCTCTAATTAAGGATTTACCAAATTATGGGTGTATGCTAGCGAAAACTTGGAATTTCCGAGCAGACCAGTTTTGGCTGGTTTTCTTGGTTGGCAGAAAATGGTCCTAAACTCCATTTAAAAATCAATGTGTGATCAAACTCTAGTTACCAAAGTTGTTCTCCAGTACTTTATCTACAAGTTTGGTAATATGACCTTGGCCTGAAACCCAACAGATTTTGAATTATAGACACCATTATGTTCCAAGGTTTATTAAAACAGAAATTTCGCTTTGTGTAGAGACTTTCTTGTTTCCAACTTTTGAAGTGTCAAATGAGGGCCAATCACTCCCACAATAGGTGCATTTGAAAGGTGATAAGTTTAATTCCACTTCATAGAAAGGAAGATTTTAAAGTTGTATAGTGAATTCAAAAGTAATTTCAGAATCAACTTTGGGGATGAGCTAAAATTTCAGATTTGAGAAATTTTGACTTAGTGGTTTATCTACCAATCCCTCCACTCTCTTAAGCATGATTTAGTCTTAATTCATCATTAGTTTACGTATAATTGTGTGTACGGCTTCTGAGATGCCAGGGGCATCACAACCCACCCCCCTTAAAGAAATCTCGTCCCGAGATTTGGAGGAAGCGGGGTTCTACGGCTTATCGCGAAGTGTAAATGGTTTTGGCGTCGTGATTTGTGTGCTTCTGTCACACATGGTGACACTTAATCCTTCACCAACTTGCTTTGTTAACAGGCTCGTGAATGGTTAGTGCCTCCTTAACACAAGGTAGTTACAAAGCATCATTTGGTTGACTAGGATGGTTCCTTTAAAGTATTCGATAATTCACGTCTCATATGAGGGGGAATGAACAAACCACGAAGAGAACGTGGTGGCAGCGAGCGAATGACATGATTGGTTCAAGCACGACGAGAGGGTTACTTCCTGTCTTTGACACCGAGTTTAGGAGCGTAATAAACATCTGATTTATTTGAACAATGAGAAGCAAAGCATACGCAGTAGGGGGTTTGAATGAAACAAAAATCTCGCGAGTTATGGAAAACAACAATGGATGTGTTGTTGGGAGGCACATTCATTCCATTTTGATGGGGACTGCGTACACATATAAGATATCAAATCCAAATATTTTCAAAGAGTAAGGTGTGGCGATGCATAGCACACACTACTCATTGCCTTAAGAAAGATAACACGGGAAGAAGTAGGACATATTCACCTAGACAAAGTGATGGTTTGTACGATTCCATAAGATTTGTCAAATCTGACCAAGAGAAGTATAGGCATATGATGTGCGCTTACTAACGAAACAATAGTCAGTGTTAGTAAGCTTATCCGAGGATGATTTTCAAAGAAGAACGAAGCAACTTCTTGAAAAGGACGATATGACAAAAACACTAGCTGAGAACAAAAGCTTAGCGCGGCGGATGGTGCTGAAGTTCCCCTTCAGGAGATAAGGTTCAATATATTTCAGGAAGGAACGTAGGAGAAAGCAGTGGAAACAGAGTTTGGCTGTCTCCACCATTCAGAGAGGGGCAAGTTGGAAAAAGAAATGGAATGACGTAGTAAGACAGTGGGAATGAGATCAAGCATTTCCACACATACAAGATGTTAACGAAGATCAGGGTGAGCGCAGAGAAATCCGAGATTTGGACCAATGGTTGTGAAGGTATCGTGGAGAATAGAATTGCTCATCCCCGTGAAGCATGGCCAGCAAGGATAAACAAAGTCAACGAAAAGATGTGGACGAGTGGAGCCATAGATTTGGCTCGTCTCACGGATCGAGAAGAGCATGGTTCAACAAGGCAAGAGAAAGGTGTGAACGATAGTGGGGTTAGGGTGGATCTTTCCCCCACAGACCACGAAGGGCAAGGTGAAACAAAGCAATGAAATGATACTTGGTGGCAGTTGAATTTGAGTACTTATTTCCACGAATTAGATGTATAGAGGTCAACGAGGTGTTAGAAGTTGGATGGGGATATTCCACCATTTCAGCGGTGTCATGCCTTGCAGGTCTTGATACCAGCGCGCCCCTAGTGGAACCGAGTGACGGCCGTGCACACAGGACCCTAGGTTCCGTCGCGGCACCATAGACTGCTAGGGTAAACACCTCGTCAAGAGCGGTATTTCCATCCAATCTCCGAGGATATGCTAATAACACAAGGTTATAGAAAGACATAAACAAGAAGTTTTACACGCCATAGCATAATGTTTTCGGAGGTATAACTCATCAGACTTATTTCAATCAGGAACGAGGTAACCACAACAAAAGTGTCATGGATTACAGGGACTGAAGTGCCTGAATGACAAAAGCGTGAAACGTGAGAACTACAAGAGTTTAGAATGCTCCATTGAAAATAGAGTTACATTAGTCATGAGGGTGGGACATATGCCGACTGCAAAGAGCTGGATACATGGGAAACTCAAGGGTTATGAGAGTCAACCTCCTCTTATTACAACAGTTTGCGATGACTGCTAGCACACCAACTAGTATCTAGCTAATACTGCCTAAACGTAAGATTTATACGCCCAGGACGAATGCCCGTTTCTTCTTTCAACCAACTTGGTGCAGTGTTGGTCTTCACGTGGGATACGCCATGAAATAACAGTCTTGACTCTCCACCGAGTATGAGAACGTCACCAGATTCGAGGTTGATCTTGGTCGCTTGGTCCTTGTCTCTCGTGTCACCGAACAAGAACTCAGCGGTGTCTCCTATGGAGATGGATATGAAAGGTAAACCTTTGCTAAGGCTACTCTCTGACTCGTCCCTGTCTTGGTGAAGTCCGAGCTTCTCGGAGTTGGTGTAGTAGTTGACGATGCATATGTCCGGGTTAATCTGAGGAAACTCGACTGCAGTGGAGTTCGCAGTTTGAGCAATCATCTTGAAAGCGTCTGGTATTGTTGGGGCTTGTGCTCCATCGAATGGACGTGTGGGTCCATACGAGCGTGCCGTCGGATCCCAGTTCTTTCCCAGAGACATCATCCACAAATTCAGCTTGGCACCATTCTTGAGGCTTGGCCTATAAAATCCTCCTGGGCCTTTACCCAGTTGTCGACACATACTAACCATCCCGATTTGATCTTCAGGCTTGACAAATCCTTTTAATAGAACCATCCCGGGTCGCAGGTGTTGAATTGAGGCTGCCTCAGTGGAAGATTTTCCCGTTTTTCTCTTCTTAGGGTCTCGAGGTAGTGTCGTTTTAGCTTTCGTGGATTCTTGGTGGTTAGGGCATAAGTCGAAGGGCTGTGACATCTGTAGCAGAAAGAATAAGGCATGTGTTAATTCAAGTATCTAAAAAGCTTGGTATGGTCATAGTGCGATCGTATTTTCTTGTTCGAGAAAGTGTACCGAAAACGATCCCATCACCACGTGTGACACAGCTCTTTATCATTCCCTTTCTAATGTGAACAGGTTGAGGTTAGCTTTTGAAAGGAAACCAAAAAGGGGATCTCGAGCATTCGTATTCAGAGTTTTTACCAAATCCCTTTTGGCCAATTCTCTATCCAAAAGTCTCAAACTTCAAGTTACCAGTTAATGCGGTTGTTCTAATGCAGAAGGTACGACTTCGGCAAGGGTCACAATTTCACGTTTTATAAGCACCTTATACAACGTTTCAGCTAGTTCGTCTCAGATTTCTACTCACGTACCCACAATAGCATCATGCACGAAATTTTCATGTTAACTTGTTATTACTAACAACCATGCGTACGATGACATATGTATCTAGTCATTTTCAATCCCACACATAGCAATGCACATGAGATGAGATGAATGGTGCATGATTCGTCCTATCCGGTTTCACTTCCCTCATCCTATGTATTTCATATATAGCTAGCGATATTTCGGTGACATAATGCACGTCTCTCCTTAATGCAACTAGTCGTTCTCTCGTCGTTCTTAGTTTCGCACGTGGTTAGTGTACCTGCAGAAGAATGCATGCTCATACATTACCACATAATGTGGCATCCACGCGTGACCGCTGCGTGGACAACGTTGGTGGGCCGCTGCACCTTTTCCTCAAAGCCCGACTTTCCACCAGTACTGGGGATTGTCGAGAAAAAGGTGGATCCCAAAACCGAATGTAAGTGTGGTGGGTATGAAAGCCTCAAACATGCCCACCACCCTTAAAGAGCTTTTACTTATACAGCATGAATGCAGAGATTACAACTATTCGCAAAACCCAATAGCTTCCACCAGTACTGGGGATAGCTATGGCCGAATAGTTGCTTCTCAAAGCGCCCAAAATGCATATGAATTCTATCTAGGTCAGAATGTTAGTGATGTCACCTGATATCTCCTAACATCCTTATAATGGGCATATACGCGATATCTCTCATTTTCGCAAATACTCTGAAAAGATTTGGAAAATAGGCTTTTGAAATCAAAACGAAGTTGTTATAATTGTTGCTCGTGCATGATCGGCTCTGATACCAGCTGTGGCGGAACCGCCGATTTAATACGGGCTAAGTACACCTGCCACCACTGGCCCACAGTGCACTTAGACCGAACTAAACTCGGTAGTCCGTCGAGCTACCCAGAAGGGCACTCGATGAAACCATCTCCCAGGGATGCCGACATCACACACGTTAAGCTCTCGGAAGAGCCACAACAATTACAACAACCCACCATTTCATACAAACATAATTTGATTGATTACAAATACTTTTGCTCAAAAGGAGTACAAGGTAGTGAAAAAGAACTTCAAAATAAACCTCGCAGCGGAATACATATCGTCACAAAGATGTAACGTGCAGCGGAAAGTAAACATCAAGTATGACCTCGAGCCCACCGTAGTCATCCTTGATCATAATCTGATATGCACCTAAAAGAAAAATATCAACAACAAACGGTGAGTTCGTGGGGAACTCGTAGGACTTACCCGTGGGCGGTTTCAGCCCGACACATTTGAGATTATGCAAGGCTTTTTGATGGACTGACTTCTAACCCGCATAAGCTTACTAGAAGTGGGTCCTTAGCCATTGATTGTTTATTTAAAACATGTTATCGTAAGATAGCAGGATTTGACAGCTGCTACCCCTTAGTTATGATTATCAACAATATCATAGGGGGAAAACTTGCAGAGAAAATAAAACATGAACGCATGCCCCGTCCCAAGATTCATAGAGCCCCCATCGAACTCTTGGGAGTAGCCGTCTCAGGAGCGATGCCCCTATACGTCGGGTCATCTCTCCCTCGACCTCGAAGCATCTCCCAAATCCATCAACCTCCTCTCAGTGGATGGGCAGCACTATGAATAGTCGGACGGATCATACTTATCCAAGCATGTTGTATAGAAAACATGAATATAAGCATAGAGTATTTAAGTTGTTACTACGTTGCCCGGCAGTGATATTTGGCATTCTCACACCTGGTGAGCATCAGCGATTCGAATCGATTTTTAATTCCCGGGAATAACTAAAATGCCAGGGGCCCATATGCTTACTAACACGACGGCTTTCCCACATATAGTCCCCCTTCTCCACTTGTCCCATCCCAAGTTCGATTCACTCCCGCCTGACTCCCGGGTTGTGCCCCCATGACGAGCCTGCCGACATCTCGGTCTCCCCGTCATGAGCACCAAGCTCCCCCGGGCCACCTTCCTCTCAACCAGTGGGTAGGAACGTGTTTCTGTTCTTCGGATGGCACAAGTAAGGTTTCACTGGCCCCATATACCGGATAAGCACTCTAGCAATGTTATGCCAATCAGCAGGCGAACAGCGGACGGGCCTTAATCGACTCGGGCGGAGTCCACCAACACATTATCACAATCTCATCATATCAGACCATATCTCCGCCCGGTCTCAACTTATCATCAAGTCATACCAGATTGCCTTTCGATCCAAGGTTTTGTAAAAACATTTGTAGGCCCTATCATCTCGCGAGTGAATACCTTCACTCGTCTTCTACCGTCTAAGCATGGCTAAGCATAGACTTCGTTTTATCCTTTCTACTTTGGGCATCAAGGATTTATGCATGTGGGGTTTCATAAAATCCCTAAACGTAATGCACAAACAAGTATAGGGTGGTGACAGTGGCGGACCCACAGCTGGGCATGCCCGGGCACCTGCCCGGGCTCCTCTGCGGTCAACACCACGGCTTGGAGCACCAGGCCGTTGGTACTCGGCAGCAAGGCATAGTCCAACTCACAATCACAAGGTTTAACGATGATGACCCCCAGACGGCAAGCGAGGCCGCTGCAGCGTTGGGCACCCAGTGTGCGAGTGAGGTGCACGTTTGATGCCGCCGGTCCTTTGCTGTTGAGCGCTGACCGCCGGCATCGACGGTTTGTGATTTTGCGAAGTTGAGTTACAGTAAATGTCTGTGAGACCGCAACGCTTGCACACTGAATATGTGATGAGAATCTTGCACCACGAAACAATTATGGTCATATCTCTTTTTTCTTAGGTTAATGGACAATCAATTTTTTTAAAGTTAAGTCCGCCCAGGCTCTTAAAAAAATCTAGGTCCGCCACTGGGTGGTGAGACTCCCTAGATAGGTGAAAATGCCTAAGGGGCCTACCTTCGTTGTTGACAACTTGAACAAACTAAGCTACTGTTAGTTTGTCGGGTTGTGAGGCTTTGCCCCAGGCAACCCCTTGAAACAGGGACGGTTTTATCAGCGACACGCCGTCTTCTGGCACCGGGTGCACGGGCTCGTCTTCCGGCCACTGGGTTCGTGACTGCTTCTGCGTTGGTCCTTCGTTCGCGGAATCTATATGCATGACATAGTGCAACATAAGCGTAACGAATGCAAAAGCGTGCATGATATGCGTAAAAGATATATTCATGGGAATTATTATCTAGGCAATTTACTTAAGTATTCCTTACGTAAAACTTGCTCCACACGAAAGGGACTCAGATTATTACTAGGAATCTATACGAACCATCTTCGAGATGCACTACAACTATCGCATATAAAAGGACATATGAACATGTATTGATTCTAAGGCCTAAACCATCTTATAGACCCTAATCATCCTCACACATGCGCATTTGTGAGTTAAAATATGCACTTGAGTTCTCGTAGTTACACAGCTCCATTATCATGAGGGACATGCACAAATATACTTTTTGGGTCCTATGTATCATGTACAAGCTACCAAAGTTCTCCTGAAATTTTCCTAACCATTTAACCCCACTTCTTCCTATTTTCTTTCCTAGCTAGTGGCACTTTGTCCATTTCAAAACACCACTCAAACTTGACATGCACAATCTCATATTTCACCAGTGAGCTACTCATACTATAGAAGGTACATGAAAAATACTAAAGGTCCTATTTGAGCATATTTTATGTAGCTTTCATTTGCCAAGTTGATTAAATACACAAAACACATGCATAAGGGCAAACCAGTAATTAAACAGTCAATGCTAGGACTACCAAAAATCACATAGCGCCTACACGATATAATAAACCTACTGTCCAAGTTTCATCATATTTGGAGTTCATTTGACCTACTTTTGGCTTTTATTTGGTTTTAGCATGCATGGAAGTAAATAAGGGTAAAACGGTCAATTCATGGATCCACATCATATCTATTCTATAGATCTATTCACAAGGAGTCCATAGCCACTAAGTTTGCATTTTTGTGATTTTTATTTGATTTGTTATGATTTTTCAAAGTTTCAGCCGAAATAAATAAAAATAAATGCAAAATCATTAGATCTAGGACTTATCCGTGATTATCCATAACTTCCAGGGGTTACCACGCAAAATCTTTAAGACTCAGAGAACAGTTCATAAAACAGAGGAAAAAAATATGAAGAAACCCAGGGGGTTTTGGGAAAAACCCCCCTGTCTTCTTCTACCTCCGGCCAGTGGCGAACGCGCGGCGCGGGGGAGGAACGGCGGGGCTGCGCCGGCGGCGGGGAAGCCGGACTTGGAGCCGAGGCGGCACCGGACGGTGGCCTCGACCTCGGGGGTTTGTCCCCCCTAGGTCTAGTCGTGCGGTGAGGAGCGTACGGGCGGCGCGGGCGGTGAACTGAAGGCGGTCACGGCGCGGCGGTGCGCGGCGGAGCGGCCTCGATCCCGCGGCCCAGTCGGAGGCGGAGGCCTTGGAGGTGCGTCCCAGATGCGCGAGGGGATGGCGAGCCCGGCGGTGGCGGTCTGGAGGCACGGGGACGGCCCGGAGAGGGCTCTCCACGGCGATGCGGGGCGGCGCACTCGGCGAGCGGCGGCACTCGCGGAGCGGGCAAGGGAGGCGGTGGGGAGGCTCCGAGGCTTGGCGGGGAAGGTGGAGGGAGGTGCGGGTCGCGCGAGGTGCGCGTCGGACGGGACAGAGACAGCCCGAGGCGATGGCGGCGCGAAGCTCGTCGCGAACTCGGCGTTGCAGTGGTCGGGACAAGCGGGAACTCGGCGGTGGGGAGGTGGAACGGCGTCGCCGTCTCGTGCTTCGGGTGCGTGGGGTCGAGGCGGAGGCGGTCGTGGAGGTCTAGTGGCGTGGAGGGGGCGGAGAAGGCCACGCGAGCTTGAGCTCCGAGCTCAGGCGGCCATGGCGGTTCGGGCAGGGAGAGGCAGTGGGAGCGGGTTCCAGTGGAGGGGAAGGCGGGTGGAGGAGAGGAAATGAAGCCGGCTTTTCGTCCAGGTGAGGATGGCGCGTCGTGGGGGCATCGATCCGCGGCGCGGCGCGCTGCCCGCTCGCCGGCGCCCACGCGGCGGCCATGTTCTGAGCGCGGCAGCGGCGCTGGCCGGTGGGACCCGCCCATCAGTGATACAGAGACCAAGGAAAAGGAGATGTGTTTTCTCCCCATCCATAAACGGCCGTTTTGACCTAGTTAGAGTCCGATTTTGGAAAATTGTCAATTGAATGAAACGTTCTACTCTTTGAGCTCTATAAGTTTGTCAAAAGGTTCAACACCAAATTCCAAGTGAAAATATGAATTCCTTTTGAATTTAGCTCTCAAGTTTCAATTTGACCTACAGACCAGATTATATTAGGAGTTCCAAATGACCCCCATGCAGTCACTTTCGCACAAGGAGCTTATTGACAATATTGTGGGTAATTCTAGGATCTACAATTTCTCTAATTAAGGATTTACCAAATTATGGGTGTATGCTAGGGAAAACTTGGAATTTCAGAGCAGACCAGTTTTGGCTGGTTTTCTTGGTTGGCAGAAAATGGTCCTAAACTCCATTTAAAAATCAATGTGTGATCAAACTCTAGTTACCAAAGTTGTTCTCCAGTACTTTATCTACAAGTTTGGTAATATGACCTTGGCCTGAAACCCAACAGATTTTGAATTATAGACACCATTATGTTCCAAGGTTTATTAAAACAGAAATTTCGCTTTGTGTAGAGACTTTCTTGTTTCCAACTTTTGAAGTGTCAAATGAGGGCCAATCACTCCCACAATAGGTGCATTTGAAAGGTGATAAGTTTAATTCCACTTCATAGAAAGGAAGATTTTAAAGTTGTATAGTGAATTCAAAAGTAATTTCAGAATCAATTTTGGGGATGAGCTAAAATTTCAGATTTGAGAAATTTTGACTTAGTGGTTTATCTACCAATCCCTCCACTCTCTTAAGCATGATTTAGTCTTAATTCATCATTAGTTTACGTATAATTGTGTGTACGGCTTCTGAGATGCCAGGGGCATCACACCAGTCTAGGCCCTCGACACTCGCATGACTTGTGAAGTCCGCAGGAACACGGGGCATTCAGGGAGCAGCTGCCCTGAAACGCGACCGGAAGACGCCAACTTCATCGGTAATTCTAGCAACTTCAACAACGGGAATCGTCCCCAACCAGGCTGGAATTTGCGACCATATATTCCATTCTCTGGACAAGGTAACTCATCTAGCAATTCACAGCAATTCAATAAGCCTAGCTCGTTTGATCCAAAAGTTGTGTATGATAGCATCAGTAAAAAGTTTCGTGCAAATGATAGACTCTTTGAATCTATTTCATTACAAATGGAAACTTTTAACAGTGTTATGAAAAAACAACTGTGTTTCAATAAAATGTTAGAAACACAGATAGCTCAGTTGGCTGCCTCTTTGCCTAATGCTAATGCGGAAAAGCTTCCGGGACAACTGGAACCTCCTCCCAAAGAGCACATTAATGCCATCACTACTAGGGGTGGTTAGTCCACTCAGGACCCTCCACATCCTAGTAGTGCACCACGCACTAACTATACATGCAAGGAATAGGAGAAGACCACAGAAACAGAAGAGAATGACGATCCAGAAACCAACACTAATGCTGCGAAGGAGAAGGCACCATCGAAAACTCTTCCACACAAGTTTTATGACACAATGATGTTGCCCTTCCCTCAGCGCAACAAGAAGGTTGCCGCTGATGAACAATATAGTAAGTTTGTTGAGGTCATTAAGAAGTTATATATCAACATACATGCAAAGTACTTAAAAGATATACTCAACAATAAGAAGCCACTGCCATCAGCGGAAATTGTGCACATGACCGAGGAGTGTAGTGTAACTATACTCAACCAACCTCCACAGAAGAAGAAGGACCCTAGCAGTCCTACCATTCCATGCTCAATTGGGAACCAAGTCTTCAATCAAGCCTTATGTGATCTCGCAGCAAGCGTCAGTGTCATGCCTAAAATTGTCTTCGACAAACTCAATTATGCTGCACTCGTCCCCACAAGTATGTGCTTGCAACTTGCGAACCAGTCCATCCGACACCCTGCGGGAATCGCCGAAGATGTCCCGGTGAAGATCCGAAACTTCCTTATTCCCGTGGACTTTGTAGTACTGGAACATGGAAATTGATGCCAAGACACCGCCCATTCTTGGGCAGCCATTTCTGAGCACCGCGGAAGCAAGCATTGATGTTGGAGCCGGAGAAGTCCACCTCAACATCAACAGAATGAGGGAGACATTCTCCTTCAAACCAAAAGTGGAGCAGTGTAACCAAGTGAAGTTTTTCAAGTGCCAAAAGTATGTGCCGAAGCCACCAGTCTACGACGCTTCCGGGAAAGAGATGGACAATCTCGTAGCATTCATGAAACAGAAGTTAGCCACCGAGGTTGCCATCCAACAACGGGAAGAAGACGAATGGAAGAAGGCGAAAGCCATGAAGGCTAGCCGCAAGAACCAGGAAACAGGAGGCAAAGCTCCTATTAAGAAGGTCAGCACCCATGAGCCCACCTCGTCAGCCTCTTCCGGCTTCACGCCAAGCTTCGACACGTCGGCGCGAGGCGCCGGCCCCTCGCCAGAATCCACCTCCACATTGTGCTGAGTCAGATCGGGCTCCACGTGGTCATCATGACTCGGGAGCGCGAACCGACCGCAGGGTCTCCTTCAGGGTTGGATTTACATCGACCACGCCAGCCCGAGCAGTACCAGCGACGACCACCGCTTTGGCCCCGACCCGTCGCATGGCGCTCTCAACTTCCTCGACTCAAGTCTGGACTCGGATTAGTCAGGGACCGAGATCAGGTTCCTCAGGAAACCTTTCTCAAGATCCACGGCGGGCCCACGCCTCAGGCGGTGCTCCACAGGGTCCGAGGCGAGTTCCTGTTGATACTCATTCCTGGGTCCCACGTCCGCTACGGGTCCCACCACCTCCGCCCGCACTGAAGCGAGCCCGGCCAGCCTCGCTTGTCCAGGCCGAAAGAAGACCCATGTGGAACCCGTCATTCCCTCCATCCCGTTTGGTCTCTGCAACTCCGCTACCACGTACCAGGGGTTTCTCTCCCATGTCTCGGCTCCCCTCAACAACGACGAGGGTGCGCGGGAGGCGCCCGACTCAAGACGGTCCGTACCTCTTCCAGACGATCACATCTACAGTGGGCCTGACGTGCCGCTGATGGGCCGTCGCCTGCGACTCGCCATCGATTCCACCCCGGCGGGAAGATCCGTTCACTGGAGCACCTCGCCGACCAGCGAGGCTCGCCGTCTCCGGTGAACACTGAGAGGGCTCGCGATGCGGGGCACCCTCATATGATCTACAGCATCGATACTCCTACGGTCTCTGAACACGGTGCGATCACTGCAACGACCACGACGTCCACGGTCCTAGCGTCGAGCACTAGCATGGGGGTGGCGGCCACGACCACCAGCGGATCCGAGGGTTCGTTTCCAAGCTCTACCCTCTGTTTCTCTAAGCTCCTCGTGATCAGCGGTGCACCAAACGAGGTCGACGAAGTGGTCTCGGACGATGAGCAACCTGTCCTCGCCGAAACATCCGGCGTCGCGATATCCTAGGTAACAAGGATCCCACGCTACCTGTCTCGATAGACGAGGTAACTCGGGAAAGTGAAAACTAGCAGGAAGTGCAGAGCCACCGGCGCAGGAACCAGACGCGGCAGTGACATCGCAATTGGCAGACTACTCAGGCTAGACGACAGCGGGTGGCAGCACTCCCCAGACGCAATCTTCTGAAGGAGTTTGAAGGGGTGATGGAGATCCCAAGTCAAGCCGACGGGGCGCTAGTCAGGCTCTGCGGGCTCCTCCCTGACAACGAGGATGGGGAGGCCATCAAGATCGTTCTCTCTCGGGCAGCAGACCACCTTGTTCCCAGACATTAATACGCTGCCGACGCACGATAGGTCATCAACGACAACCGCGACGCACGCCACAGCATCGAGCAGTCTCGTGCTCAGCGGCACCAGCTTGAGATAGATCGGCGGGCGAACTACGACCGGGACTATGGCCCCCCTCAGCATGCCCCAGCTACCAGGGGTCACTCAGGAGTCGTCTCCGTGAACAGCTCCGCCCCCCGAGTCAGATCTAAGCGGGACCATCACCCTCAGTCTCCGCTGCGCCGGCCCGACGAAGACCGCGGTAACCCGGCTGGCGTCGCTAAAGCTGCCATTGCGGCCTTCGGATGGAGGATTCAAGACGTCGAGTGGCCGCCCAATTTCAAAATCTCAAACATTGAAAAATTCGAGACAAAGATGGACCCACAGAACTGGTTGGCCGCGTACACTACCGCGGTCCGGGCGGCCAATGCTTCAGAAGATCTCATGACGGCCTACATTCCAATCAAGTTGGGATAGGACGCGCTTCAATGGCTCTGCCACCTCAGGCGAGGCAGTATCGAAGACTAGGGCGACTTCGAGTCAGAAAGCCAACTTCCAGTCACTCTCCGACAAGCCGACGCAGCGATGGGACCTCAAAACCATCAGGCGCAAGGAGTTAGAAAGCCTGCGATCGTACCTCAAGCGGTTCCAGGCTCTTAGGAATGGTATACTTGACGTATCTGAGGATACGGTGATTGACGACTTCCTCCAAAGCTCCAACGACCAGGTCTTCGTCAAGCACATACTGGAAAGAGCGCCCACTACCTCGGAGCGTCTCTTCCAAGAAGCAGACCGCTACATTACGGCGGACGAACGAGCTCGCGATCTTGTCTGCCCCCGACAGAACGATCGGGGCAAAGGCGCAGGAGAGGCACGAAGAACACTCACGGCAAGATCGTTGCTGGGACAAGAGGCCTCGGGAGGAGGTCCGAGTCATGGCTCCAGCTCTAGTACGACCACGTGACCCGCCTCCTGCCCCAGCTCGGACCCTCGATCAACTCCTCGACGAGCCGCGCCCTGCGCATAAGGATATGCGCCATACTCTCAGGAACTGCCGCGACTTCAAAGCCATGCTGACACGCGGCCAGTTCCCGATGTGCAGCCTACTCCGCCGCCTCCTCCACCGCGGAACCAGCCTCCGCAACGGCCAGCTGGAGGCAATAATCAATGCTTCCCCGACGTCAACAAAGAGGTTAACTTCATCCTAGGGGGGCACAGAGCGTATGCGAGCAAACGCCAGTAGAAGCTGGAGGATTGGCGGATCAACGCGGCCACCTCGGAGCCGCCGCAACCATACGATTGGTCCCACGAGCCGATCTCCTTCACTCGGGCGGATCAGTGGCTCAACTTTGACGAGCCAGGCAAGTATCCATTGCTCGTAACTCCAATAGTCGGGGATACCCGACTTAAGAAGGTGCTGATCGACGGCGGAGCGAGCATCAACATGGAGTTCCCTAGAGTCCTGCAAGATATGGGGATCCCGCTTAGCGAACTCAAGAAGTCGGATACCCCGTTCTTTGGAATTGTTCCGAACGCAGGCGAATACCCGCTCGGACATATCTATCTGCCGGTCGCTTTTGGCACGGCAGAAAACTTCCGCATCGAGACGCTGCGCTTTGAAGTCCCGACCTTCAACTGTGTCTACAATGCCATCATCGGGCGTCCCGGGCTAGCCAAGTTCATGGCTATCCCACATTACCCGTACCTCGTCCTCAAGATGCTAGCTCCTAGTGGTTGTGGCGGAACCGCCCTGCTTAATCCAGACTAAGCACACCTGCCACCTCTGGCTCGCAGTGCACTTAGGCCAGACTAAACCCGGTAGTCCGTCGAGAGTCCTTCAGGCTCTCAGTAACACCATTTCCCGTGGAACCGACATCAAACACATCCGACTCTCGAAGGAGCCAGAACAATTACATCATCACAAGCAGTTGAAATAGAAAATGATAGACTTTAGTTTACAGACCAAATGTATGGAATCAAATACATGTTCAAATATAGCGGAAGCGAAATCAGAGTATATATATATATATTTCGGAAGTGTTTTCAAAACATCTCGTAGCGGAAACAAACTCAAGTAGTTCTTCATGAAGAGATGAACAAGGCGAATAGCACCTAGCCCACCGGTACTACCACATCCAACATAGCTATCCAGATGTCGCCAATACCTGTAATCCAAAAGTGGGGGCAAACCCTGAGTACTAATTACTCAGTAGGACTTAATGGACAGGGCTTACGGCTGACGCAAAGCATAGCTTACTAATCATGTGGATCCTTAGCTGTTGATTTTAAACAAGTCATGTTGACATAAGATAGCAGGATTTGACAACTGCTATCCATTAACCATGAAGATTCTTTTACATCATACAGTAAATACTTGCATGAATGTAAAACATGAGATCCATCAGTAACTTGCATAATAGTATATCATGCGCATGTCCCATCCCAAGATTCACAGCGCCCCCATCTAACCCTTGGAAGTAGCCGTCTCAGGAGCGATACCACGGTACGTCGGGTCAGCCCTCCATCGACCTCAAAGCACCTCCCAAGTCCATCGTCCCCCTATCAGTGGATGGGCAGCACCATGAATAGTGGAACGGGTCATACACATTCAAGCATATTGTACTGAAAAGCGTGATTAAATAAACAACATTTTAATAGTAAATGTTATTACTACATTGCCCGAGAATAACTAAAAATGCCAGGGGTATATGCTTACTAGCCATCGTGTTCCCACATATAGCCCCCATCTCCACTTGTCCCATCCCAAGTTCGATTCCAACCCGCCAATTCCTTGGATTTAGCCCCCATGGAGCGTTACCACGGTACGTCGGGTCAGCCCTTCCATGAGTCAAGCGCCCCCAGGTCCATGGTAGGAACAAGTCTCTATTCTTCGGATGGCACAAGTAAGACTTTCACCGGTCCATTATCCCGGATAAGCACTCTAGCAATGTTATGCCGATCAGTAGGCGAATGGCGGACGGGCCTTATGCGACTCGGGCGGAGTCCACCATACCTTGCCACATCATTTTTCACAATATTCCCATAACTTCGCCTGGTCTATATTTCAACTATAGCATATAATAAACTTCCATGAGATTTTTGTTTTGAAAACACCTACGCGACGAGTGACTCCATTCACTCGTGTTTACTTGCACCTAGCAATTCTAGGTAACTCGTCCTACGAACTCTAATATATAGGTGCTAGGGCCAGGGCGGCCAAGGAGTCTAATCCAATTGGTTCCAAACAACTCCTAATGCAGATGCGTAAGTATTCATCAAATACACTTGCTGGGTAAAGCATGGTCCTGCCTACCTTTGTTTTACTCTAAGAAAACCAAAGCTAATGTTAGTTTGCCGGGTTGTGAGGCTTTGCCCCAGGCAACCCCTTGATCCCTTGGACAACTCCTCCGTCCAAACACGACTGATGGGCACTCCAGGTCGTGCTTGGGGCTTAGTTGGTCTTCTGGACCACCGTTGCTTGAAGTAGCTCCACGCACCTGATTCTTGACCACGTATCTGCAGTAGGCATCACTATATGAATGACATGCATGATGCAATGTAAGATATGCATGAAGGTTGAGCACATACATAAGCAAGCACTTCACGAGCAGGTTGGAGGGTGATTGATAAGCTATTTAAATAGAGAGTATTCTTATGGACACAAAGCAAGTGCACAATCATTCAATCACATATAAACAAGTTACTGATCATACTCATACTGATAACATGTTAATGCTACGACTCGATAACAACATGCAATAGCAATTTGGATCATTAAGATACAAGCATGGAGTATGGTGATGTTTAATCCCTCTCAACAAATCAAACATATCACATAGAGTACATGAGAGAAATACATGATAGATCTCTAATTCCAACATGCTCTTATCATACCAAATGTACACATGCATATAAGTGAGCAAGTTATATGATTTGACTTATTTTGAGTTATCGTTATCTATATTTCAGTAATGCAATACTTTTATGGTTATTAATGATTTGCAACCTAGTTATATGGAAACGACACATGCATGTGGAGTATACAGAGCCATCCATCTTCCAAGATTCCATTCTGACATAGCAAAATTAATTATACTAAGTGGAGTTTACATGAGAAATCACGAGCACATATGAGTACATTAACATTCCATTCTTATTTACTTCACCTTCAATCTCATTTAAATGATCACCTATAATCCCTTCGTGAAACAACAACCATAATACATGAACAATTCACATAAGCATACTTGTAGGGTGACATAGCTACGGAATTTTGGTGGAATTTTCGAGCATAGTAAACATCACTTTTCCATTTTATGGATTGAATCACTATAGCTACTGTCATTTTCATATCACACATCAAACAGCAAGCAAAGCACATGAAACTTTATTTCTAAGCTATACTGGACCAAATAAGGGTAGCATAATTTCCATGGATTTTTCCTTGCATTCTAAAGTCACCTTTTCCATTTATTTAGATAAGTAAGCCATATCTTGTTAATTTCAAATCACCATTCAAACTTTACATGAACAACTTCATATTTCACCAGTGGGCTACTTATACTACCCAAAGTATATGAAAAATGCCAGAGAGTTAATTCAAGTATATTTTATATGGCAAGTATTTTCCATGGTGCAGAAATGCAAGAAATAAATAGATAAATGCAAAACAGCAAGTAACAAAACAGCAATTAAATGAGCAATACTAGGGTTACAAAAATTCACATAGAGCCTAAATGTCATGTAAAAGCTACTGTCCAAGTTTCATAGCATTTGAAGTTCATTTGACCCACTTTTGACATTTATGTTGTTTTAACATGCATGCAACTAAACAAGGGTAAAACAGTCATTTCACACATCCACATCATACCCATTCAATAGATCTATTTAAGAGGAGTCCAATGCAACTGAGTTTATATTTTTAGGATTTTTATTCTATTTACTATGAATTTCCAAAGTTCACAGTTTAAAGGAAGGCATTTAAATAGAAAATCGCCTGACGAGGACCTAATCACAATTAACCGTAGACTTCAGGGACCTGCACAGAAGTTATCAATCACTCAGTGAATAGTACACAAAACAGAGAGCGCAAAAATGAGAAAGAGCAGGGGGTTTTGTGTAAGACGTCGGGGTCTTCTTCTTCCTCCGGTAGAGACGAACGCGCGCGCGGCTCGGCGTTCCAGCGCGCGGCGCGGTGCGTAGGGGCGGCGGCTTGGAGCCGAGCTACGCCGGGGATGTGTCTCCCACGATGGCGAACTCAAAACCCTAGACCTCGTCGAGTGAGGTGGCGTGTACGGGGGGTGAGGCGGTGGTGAACTGGGCGGTCGAGGCGCGGCGGTGCGCGGCGGCTCCGGCTCGATCCGGCGGCACCGGGGGTGGAGGAAGCCGAGGTGGGGTCCCAGAGCTGCGCGAGGATGAGGCGAAGTCGGCGGAGGTGGAGTGGAGGCGCGGAGATGGCCCATGGGTGGCTCCCGACGGCGAGGGGTTGGTGGCAATGGTACCGGGGTGGTGCGCGCGTGGGAAGGGGTGAAGGAGGCAATGGCGGAGGCCAAGGATTTAGGGGTTCGGTGGAGTAGAGCTAGGCGAGTGCGGGACGCGCGCGGGACGGGGCGGAGAGGGCCCAAGGCGGTGGTGGTGCGAGCTTCACCGTGAGCGCACGCCATGGCCTCGGCTCCCGGGGCAATGCCCGGCTCTGGGATCCTGGGGACCGATGGAGGATGGTGTGGCGGGTGCGGTGTGCGCGATGAATGGGGCCGAGACAGCTTAAGCCGGCCAGCACGCGAGCTCGCCGCGAGCAGCAATGGTGGCCTGACGTTCCTGCTTGCGAGCGAGAGAGGCAAGGAGAGGAGCGCGGATGAAAGAGGACGAGTGAGGCGAGTGAGAACGAAACCGGGGTTCCATCCAGGTTCAAGCAGGGGGCGCTGGCGCAAATGGGCAGGGGCGCGGTCTCGGCCGGCCATGGCGCAGGGCGCGAGCGCGGCGTGGGCGCGGGGGAGAGGAGGAGGAGGACGGCGAGCGCGGCGTGGGCGCGGTCTAGTGGACTGGAAGCACTGACGGGTGGGCCCGGCAGAGGGAGGGGAGGTAGCGGTCCAATGGACCGGGTGCGCGAAGCGAACGAGACGGTGGGGCCTGTAGCCGCTGCTGTTCGGCGCGGACCCGAGGGACCCGACAGGTGGGGCCCGCTGGTCATAGGCACAAGAAGAAGGAGAAAATCCCGAAAATGGAAAAGGCTGTTTGACCAACAAAACACGTTTCTGAATTTAGCCTATTTGAGGTCCTATTTGGCCGATTTTGGAAAAACTCCAATCGGAAGAATTGTTCTAAACTTGTTTACCATGTTATATTCAAAAATATGGTTTAAATATGAATTTAAACTGCTGACCAATGTTTGACCAACAGAACCTTCCAGTTTAGAAACTCTAAAAGTCCCCCTTATGGTCGCTTTCATACAAGGAGTTTTATACCAATGTTGTTCAGAATTTCATGAACTACAACTCTCTCAATACACTCCTTGCAAAATTATGGCTGTAGATCAAGGAAATTTGAATTTATTAAACAGGCCAGGTTTGGGTAGAAATTATGTATTAGCAGAAAAGATCACAAAACACTATCCAAATCACTGTGCATGTCAACACTCCAATTACCAAAGTTGTTTCTAATACAATTTTCTACAAGTTTGGTATATAAAGTTTGGCTTGGATCACTACAGATTTTGAATTACAAGCACAAACATTGTCGAGGGTTTGGTAAAACTGCAGCTTTAGTTTAAGTAGAGTCTTTCTTGTTTCAAACTTTTGAATACTCAAATGAAGTCTAAACACCTCCACTCTAGGTGCATTTGAAAGGTGATAAGTTTAATTTCACTTCATAGAAAGGAAGATTTTGAAGTTGTATGGTGAAAACAAAAGTAATTCCATATTCAAATTTGGAGTGAGCTGAAATTCAGATTTGGGAATTTTCTAAGTGGACTGACTTGGGGCTGATTTCAGGAGGTACTTGGGGTCAAAATTTAAAATAGTTAGAGGCAGTTTTAAACCATGCTCAGGGTAACAAAAGTGAAGTTCACAGTATGTATAACAACTTTTATAATGGAGCTAAGCTCAATTGCTTAATGAATCTAAAAGTTTTATTAGGGTCCAAATTTGGTCGCAATCACACTCGCTACCCTCGGAAGAAACGTTAGTTGGATGTGCTTTGATCTTTTAGACCTTTTAACATATGATTTTAAAGATGGTCGTAATATCAAGTTGAAGATAACATCCTGAGCTAAGACTCTTGTATTTGGTGTTTTGCATAAAAGCTTGAGGGTGGTGACTTAAACAACCAAACCACGTAGGGTTTCGTATTCTCCTAGAAAATTTTTGGCTTAGTGATTCCTCCATCTAGTCCTTGTTACTCTCTAAGCGTCATCAAGTCCTAATTCATTATTAACTTGTCTCTAGCTGCGTGTTAAGCTCTCGAGATGCCGGGGGCATCACAGTGGTGCTCTCTCCATACGTGCCAACTTCAAGGGAGCCTCAGAGTTTGTGCAAGAGGCTATGCAGATGGCCCTCGAGCAGAATCATATGGCGGCACAGAAGAAGCTCAAGGCGGACGAAGCCAACATGTCACAGGAAGACCTCCAGATCTCGATTCAAGAAGCGGCCTCAAGCGCGGCAATCCAACCAGCTGTCCCGACGAAAGAGATAAGTCTTGACCCCTCGGACGCAACCAAGACGACCGCCATCAATGCTCTTCTTCCTCCCAAATAGGAAGACGCGCTCGTCCAGTTCCTAAGGGCCAACCGCGACATGTTTACATGGAAGCCGGCAGATATGCCTGGGGTCCCGTGAGAATTGGCCGAGCACCAACTCAAAGTGTTCCCCAATGCCAAACCCATCAAGCAGAGGCTGCGGCGATTCACTCCAGAAAAGCGAGAGGCCATTAGGGAAGAGTTAACCCCGCTGAAGGCTGCCGGTTTTATTAGAGAGATCATGCATCCTGAGTGGCTTGCAAATCCTGTACTCGTTCTCAAGAAGAATAAAAAGGACTAGCGAATGTGTGTTGATTATACCGATCTCAATAAGCACTGCCCTAAGGACCCGTTCGGGTTGCCTCGCATCGACCAGGTTGTTGACTCTATGGCCGGCTGCGCCTTACTCTCCTTCCTCGATTGTTACTCAGGCTACCATCAGATCAGCTTGGCAATCGAAGATCAAGAGAAAACAGCGTTTATCACGCCTTTCGGGGCTTACTGCTATACCTCAATGTCTTTCGGGTTGAAGAACGCTGGAGCAACGTACCAAAGGGCAATTCAAACTTGCCTTGCCGACCACTGGGGCAAACGTGTCGAGGCCTACGCTGACGACATCATAATCAAAACCAAGAATGAAGAGGACTTCATTGACGATCTGCGCCAGGTGTTCGACAGCTTAAGAAAATTCCGGTGGAAGCTCAACCCCACCAAGTGCGTTTTCAGCCTCCCTGCAGGTCAGTTACTCAGTTTTGTCATCAGCAATAGAGGAATTGAAGCCAACCCTGAGAAGATCAAGGCTATTCTACACATGCACCCTCCCAGATCACAGAAAGATGCTCAGAGGTTGACTGGGTGCATGGCAGCCTTGAGCCGATTCATCTCGCGACTCGGTGAACGTGGTATACCCTTCTACAAACTTCTCAAGAAGGTCGACAGGTTTCAGTGGACTACAGAGGCTCAGGAAGCGTTGGACGCTCTGAAGAAGTTTTTAACCTCGCCTCCTGTACTCAAGTCTCCCAATCGAGCCACCGCCGACTCGCCGGCTGAAGATTTGCTCCTCTACATCTCCTGTACGACTCATGTGATCAGCACCGCGTTGGTGGTCGAGCGACCGGACGGACAGCACACGGTACCTAGGCAACATTCGGTCTACTTCATCAGCGAGGTCCTCAGTCCCTCCAAAATCAGGTACCCTCAAGTACAGAAGTTATTATATGCAGTTCTCATTACCGCACGTAAACTGCGTCATTACTTTGAGGAATATAAAATCAGAGTGGTCACTGAGTTTCCAATCAGAGGGGTCTTACGCAGTCGGGAGGCCACAGGGCGTATCGCCAAGTGGGCTTGTGAACTGGGGGCTCATGACATCGAGTTCCGTCCTCGTACTGCCATCAAAACTCAAGCACTAGTCGATTTCATCTCTGCGTGGACTGAGCACCAAGTGCTTGAGAAGCCAGAAGTCATGGAAGTCTGAAAGATGTACTTTGATGGCTCGTTGAAGCTAGAGAGAGCAGGTGTTGGTGTTGTTTTCACCTCACCAGCAGGGGAAAAACTCAAATATGTGCTGCAGATCCTCTTCCCGGTGTCTAACAATGCAGCTGAATACGAGGCTCTTCTTCACGGTCTTCGCATAACCATATCACTCGGGATCCAGCGTTTAATAGCCTATGGAGATTCTTTGGTGGTCATCAATCAGGTCAACAAGGAGTGGAATCGCTCCACAGAAAGTATGGACAAATATTGTGAAGCAGTCCGCAAGCTGGAAGGTAGGTTTCAAGGCATTGAGTATATTCATGTGGATCGGGATCGCAACGTGGACGCTGATATCCTGTCCTGTCCAAGCTGGGCTCATCGCGAGCCAAATTACCCCCTGGCATCTTCATTAAAGAGCTTCATCATCCTTCTGTTCAGCTAGACGAGCTGAACGTACCTCCCGACCGGCACATCTTAACTCTGGATATGCCGACTGACTGGAGGGCCCCCATCATCAAGTACATTCTAAGCAAAGAAACTACAGAGGATAAAGCAGAGGCCGAGCGAATAGCAAGACGGTCTTCCAGCTATACTCTGATTAATAACGAGCTATACAAGTGTGCCGCCTCAGGAGTTTTGTTGAAATGCCTAGGCACCTCATCAGGGCAGAGCTTGCTCAAGGAGATACACGCCGGAATCTGTGGAATTCATGCTGCCTCACGCACATTGGTCGGGAAGGCATTCAGGGCCGGTTTCTATTGGCCTACGGCGAAGAAGGATGCCGCTGAGTTAGTGTAGCATTGCGAGGCCTATCAGTTCCTTGCCAAGCAGCACTATCTTCCAGCACAGCAGTTGCAGAATATACCTGTCTCATGGCCTTTTGCCTGCTGGGGGCTGGATATGATTGGGCCTTTCAAGAAAGCTCAAGGTGGATATACTCACGTGCTGGTTGCCATCGACAAGTTCACTAAGTAGATCGAGTTCAAGCCCATCGCATCGTTAATGTCTGCTAAAGCAGTGGAGTTTATTCAAGACATCATCTTTCGCTTTGGGATCATGAATTCCATTATCACAGATCTGGGGTCCAACTTCACGGGCTCAAAATTCTTTGATTTCTGTGAGCAAAGGTCTATCCGCATCAAGTATGTCTCGGTGGCCCACCTAGAGCTAATGGGCAGGTTGAGCGGGCCAACAGCATGATCCTAGATGCACTCAAGAAAAAGATCTTTGACAAGAACGAGAAGCTGGCCGGCAAGTGGATACGTGAACTGCCATACGTGGTCTGGAGTCTTCGAACGCAACCCAGTAAAGCCCTTGTAGGGAACACACCCTTCTTCATGGTATATGGATCAGAGGCAGTCTTGCCTGCAGACCTGCAGTTTGGGGCCCCACGACTGGCTTTCAGTAGCATCGCCGAGGCTGAAGCAACACGCCTTGAGGAGATCGACTTACTTGAGGAGGAGCGACTCAACTCTGTTATTCAGTCGGCTCGGTATTAGCAGACTCTACGTCGTTACCATGATCGATACACGAGGCCTCGTTCTTTCTCAATAGGGGACTTGATATTACGCAGAGTGCTCAAGACTGCAGGACAGCACAAGTAATCTCCTCCTTGGGAAGGTCCATACATCGTCACAGAGGTCACTCGACCAGGATCATATCGTCTGTCTCAAATGGACGGCACTCCAATCGGCAACTCTTGGAACATAGAGCATCTGCGTAGATTCTACGCATAGTGTTTCTTCTGTGATTGTTCGAGTTAGCAGACAGTGTTATTCTATGTACTCTGCCCTCATTCATACTCTATAAATAAATGCGCTCTTGAGATAAAGTACTCTGTGTTCTCTTTCTTATTTTTACTCGTGTTACTCATTCATTGTATACAGGCAATCGACCTAGGTTAGACGACCGACAGTACGGTGCTACATGCCCACTCTTACTCTTGATGGGGATAACTCCGGCCCCACCACGAGAGCAATCGGCCTAGGTCAATCGACCGACAGCACGGTGTTACATGCTCTCGTTCATACTCATATTCAGGGAGCACTCAAGGCCCCAACAAAACAAAGGCAATCGGCCTAGGTCGGTCGATCGACAGCACGGTGCTACATGTCTTTGCAGGACCTCATAATCGGGGAGCATTCGAGGCCCCAGCCGAACAAAGACAGCGGGCTTAGGCTTGATGACCTATAGCTCGATACTGCATGTCTTTGCTTCATCATGATACTCTTTCTTGTAGTACCCGTGCTCATCACTATTATATCTTACTTTTCTTATAATCAAGTTTAAACTCAGGTCGTGTTATCGACTTAACGTTGTCTCTTTTCTCTACACAGGCATGACTCTCATGTACGCATAGAATATTTTGATTCATTCTTAAAACTAACTTTGTTTTGTAGAATAAATAGTCAAGTTGTCGGCATGAGATGCCAAACAGCATTCAGGTCATCATATTACATGGGGAATCATTGTTTTACTCATTGTCGCCTACAAGGAGTTTAGCAATCGAGCTGGCTTCATCTTCATGTTCAGCGCTCGGGCTCTCGTTTATTATCCTCGCTGGTAAACTAGCCAAGTCGATCTCAAGCTGAGAGTTTTTGATGACCACAAGAACGCGAGTAAGGACGGTTTGCACTCACTCAGAAACCTTGGACTTCATGTCGTTCATGAAAGTTGCTATTCGATCACCCAGAGGACAAGGTGCAGTTTTCTCTAGTGCACAGATGTCCAGAATCTTGATCAAGGTAGCATTGGCAGTCAAGGCAGCTTCTTTTGCCTTCTCAAAGGCTTCTTTCAGTTTGTTGCAGTTCTTCTTGCTGGTCTCATAGTTCTTTTTGAATACCTCTGACACCTGAGCCTGATGAGCAGCTTCATCTCGAGATTCTTTGAGTGCAGACCTTGTAGAGGCTAGCACCTTCTTCATTTTCTCATGGGCATTATGGGATTCAGCCAGTTCAATCTCTTTGTCCCTGAGTGCTTGGCGTGTTAAGGAGTGACTAATCTTCAGAGAGTCTAATGCACTGGCAGTCTCACGGAACGACTTCTCAAAGCCATCTCGAGACTCTTGTAGCTACTGGTACTCATCATTTCTTTGCCGCATCTTCTCCTGCGGAACGATACAGTTCATATGCTTCTGTGAGCAAAGAGTATGCTAGT
Organism: Paspalum notatum; assembly: GCA_022530915.1. Classification (NCBI taxonomy): domain Eukaryota; kingdom Viridiplantae; phylum Streptophyta; class Magnoliopsida; order Poales; family Poaceae; genus Paspalum; species Paspalum notatum. The sequence continues at coordinate 17,075,358 of CM039691.1, forward strand.
TGGGATTCTTGGCAGGTTACCTCATGGTTTTTCTTCTCAATATCTAGCTGCCTGTGAAGGTCTGCTGCTGTGTTCCTAGCTTGGTCTCTATCAGTAATGGCGCTACGATGCTCTATTTCTCGAGTCATAGCCACTTGCTTTAGGCGAGCAATTTCAGCAGTAGCAGCTGGCAGCAAGTTCATGGTTCAGTTTGAGACCTCAAATATTGGTATATGGAAAGGTTGCATGCATACCTGTTGCCTCAGCTTTGCGTGCGGCCTCAGAGTTAGCTAGTTGTTGCCTCAGGGTGGTAACCTCGAGGTTGGAGAGTGTAGTAATCTTCTCATGGATCATGCTGGCCTGGTGAACTCCCACCTGTAATGTTATAGCCTGCAGGGAGTAATTCGAGTTGTTTAGGCAACAGCAAAGTCAATACAGGATATGTAAGGGTGCAAAGTTGGCATACCTCGAAAGATGTCAGCAGCCCTGAGTTTGGGGCTGCTGGTACTAATGGACAGCTGTTATCAACTCCTTCATTCAGAGGGGGTGGGCGCTGTCTGGTTCAGTTGTAGCCAGGGAGTCTGGTTGTTCTCCTTCGACTTGATCAGGATGCATCGGTTCTTCAGCTTTTTTCTCTTGAGTCGACTCATGGACCTTGGATGAGGGCTGAAGAGTATCTCTCGCATCAAACTCAGTTAGGCACTCTTGGGAGACAGCGGCTTCAGGTAATGGCTCAGTTGCAGGCTCTTGCTACTTCTCTTCTAGAGCTCCCCCGGTTAGTGCCTATTGCCAATTTTCGGATGGCATTTGTGCCTCATGCACAGTTTCAGTGGCTTTATTCATATGAGCATCAGTCTCATCCTTAGGAATATCTACTGGCATTGGGTCTGTGGGATTTTTAGGTTCTAAGTTCTTCGATGTTAGCTCTGTCATCGCTCGGGGGCTTGTGGTCTCAGGTTGTTTCTCCCTGGAGCATGTTGACAGTGGTTCTATATCTTCATCAGAGCATATAGTGAAGGGAAGCTTGCAAGTGTCTCTGATAATTCGGTCTAAGTCCATGTCTTCTGCTATTAGATCAATCTCATCTTCATCAGGTGGCAAAGCGGATGCAGAAGGGGTTGTTGTAGTGTCATCGTGATGCTTCTTGGATCGCCTCTCACGATGACACAGCTGAGCTTGTTCTTCTTCCTCTTCGTCCTCATCAACTAAGCTTGTCCAGTTTACCTTAGACAATGAGTCATCAGTTTTAGCTGCGGCATGGGAGGGATACCTGGATTTCTTGCTAGCTTTGTCATTTGACTCGGGAGAGCTTGTCAAGTCCTTGATAGTCCTCTTGTTCGTCCTCTGTCTCCGTGTTATCACGGTACGAGTGGCCTTCGCTTTGGTGCGCCCCTGGCCAGCTGCAGCTCGTGTTCTCATGCCACTTGGAGCAGCTGTAACCTCAGGGGCTGCTTTGGTGATGTCGCTCACGCTGATCTCATGAGCGACCAGGGTTGTACGTGGTATCACAATGAAGGTATGCTCTTCATTGTTCCCTGCACCATGAGCAGCAGCAATAACAACTTCCATCTCTTCAATGTATAACTTGGATTGTCGTTTGGATAGCTTATCAGCCTCGGAGGTTATGGGGTCTGACAGAAACCTGGATATATTGCTCTGCAGTAATCCTATGAGTCAGAAAATGATCGCAAACAGAGTTACTTATAGAAATTATAGTAAGAACACTTACATTGGGAGTTGGATTCCACGCAGAGTATGGTTTGGGAGTGCCCTCGTTATGAGCTTCACCTCTAAGTATCAACTCCACTCGGGCTTTGACATCGTCTTCAGTCATGGATCGGGTTGTTTCTCTAGTTGGATCACTAGCTTCGACATACAGATAAGCAGGGTAGATCCTATCCTTCAGTGGCTGAATACAGCGATACACAAAATCTATCACCACGGCATGGGCAGTGAGGCCTTTCTCCTTTAGATTGGCTATCTCTTCTAGCAGTGCATCAACCTTAGCTTGCTCCTCGACAGTTGGGCCTTCTTTCCAGCTTGCTAGTTTATTGTCAGGTTGCCTCCCAGATCTCGAGGGAAGGGAGTTTCCATGGTTTTCAATGTAGAACCACTCGGAGTGCCATCCTCTGTTGTTATCTGGAAGAGGGATATCTAAATAAACAGCTTTGCGATTCTTCCGTAGTTCAAAGCTGGCTCCTCCAGTCACTTGCAACACTCCGTCTCTCAGACCGGCTTTGCAATGATATAGATACTTCTATAAGCCAAAGTGCGGGACAATTCTAGGAAAAGCCTCGCAGAGGTGGATGAAAATTGAAAGTTGGAGAATCGAATTGGGGTTCAGGTGAGTCAGATTGATGGCATAGAACTGCAGAAGGCCTCACACAAACGAGCAAACGGGAAGACCTAACCCGCGGATGAAGAATGGCATGAACACCATTGCCTCGTAGGTGTCCTCAGTTGGAGCAGCATCGTCCTCCTTCTTGCACACCCTCCAGTTTGCAACTCCTTTTGGTGGCAGGACGCCCATATCCACTAGTGATTGTAGCATGGGCTCGGTGACAGTGGAGGGGCAATATGCTAGATATGGTGAAGGTAGTTGTCGGTTCTCGTTGTGCGGCAGGCCCTCACTGGTATTTCTGTGCTCGCTCAAGGTTTTCTTCTTGGGAGCCATGGATGTGGTTCTCTCAGTTGGATTGGATTTGAGATGTGGCGGATGCAGTAGCGCTCTGAGTTCAAACAATAGGGGCGGCGGTCTCAATGGGGAAGATGGCGAATGTTCGTTCAGGGTATAGATCTCAAAAAACCCTGGAGCCGTTAGAAACAGTCCACAAGAGCTAACGGAATTTGCGATTGCCGTTAGATTTTGACTCGGGCCTCATGATCCATTGGTTCAGTCAGATTTCTTTGGGATTAAATTGGTGATTTCAGTCGGGGTGATTTTTTAGTCGGTACTTGTCAGTGTAAATTCATGCTCTTTTACTCGGAGAATGGGGTTTCTAGTTTAACCTAGTGAGTTAGGTCTTGCCTGAACTCTGGGCACAAGTAAAGTACGATTTCTTTTGTTTTAAGAGCAATTTTGTCTCTGCTTCAAAAAGTCTCAAGATGCAGTTGACTCGGATGCAAGGATTTCAAGATGCAAACACACGGAAGAACTCAATGGCAGGGAATAGTACGATGGATTTCAATATATAATATAGTTCATCAAGATGGATTACATATATAGGGGAAGATTATCCTAATCTACTACTAACTACCACCACTACTACTATGGTGGCGGTGGCGGTGGTGGCCTACACACCAGAGGACGGACCAATCGTGGACCCGGCACCGCGGTGGTGCTTGGAGGCCGGAGTGTCGACCTCATCACCGCCGTCGTCGCCGTGGCTGCCGTCGCCGCCATTGTGGCTGCCCGGGCCATCTTGGTCGCCGGGGGCGTTGTTGTCGTCGTCGTCGTCGTCAGAGTCCTCCTCGCTCTCCTCCTCCTCCTCGTCGTCGTCGGACTCCTGGAGGGCGGTACGGCGGAGGCCATGGAGCTTGGCGATCACCTTGCGGTTGTAGCCCTAGGAGTCGTCAGAGTTGGGCTCTGAGTCGTCCTGCCGGGGCGGAGCATCCTCGGAGGCTTCTTCCTCCTCGCTGGAGGAGAAGTCCTCCGAGGATTCCTCGTCATCGTAAGTGCCACCGAAGAATGCGTCGTCGGAGTCCTCATACTCCGACGACAGTGGCGAGCGCGCGCGCTTCTTCCCCTTCCCTCCGGCCATGGCTGCGAGTGAGGAGATGGGGAGTTTTCTTAGGGTTTTTCTTGAAAGTGGTAAGTGCTCATTGGAGGCGTGATGGATGGCCGGGCAATAGCTATGCTCTTATAGTACGGCCACCCCGCTTTGATTACCGTGAGCGCGATTCAATTGGCTGCGTCGTTTCGACTTCTGCCACGAGTCAGTCATCGCGTGGACGATTAATGGCTGTTGCGTGTTCAAAAGATTCCTGTTTTCTTAGGGTTTTTTGGGTAACTCCTCGGTACCTTCCGCTCGTCCATTTTGGGTTAACCCCATAGGGTGCGGGATTTATGGGAAAATTATTCTTTTTCCTAAAATCCGAGAAAACAGGAAGCTTGAGTCGGTTTTCTATGACTCGAAAAACTGGGAATAGATGGTAACTCGGATAAGAGGGTTTGCTATTCCTCAAGTTGACTCGGCGCTTGAGGATTGCACTTTGTGAAGACTAATCGGAGAGTTTAGATCTTCAAGCTGATTGATACTCAAGTCAACTTGAAGCTCGGGGGCTACCCCACGGGGTGCACCTGGCGGTGCACCAAAAAAGAAACAGTATGGATTCAGGTGAGGAACTCATATGCGATATGTTATTTTCTTTGGAGTCTCGAGTCAATTAATCTCTAAATTAACTCGAGCCTCGGGGGCTTGTGGGGGATAGATATCCCCTGGGCCCTCACGGCGCGGATTCAGTACATGGGCCGTTGGAGGGCCCAATGGAGATAGCAGGCCCTTTGCGGGGTGCCGGCTAATCTCGTGGGTCCGAGAACGGAGGGCAAGCTTGAAGACCAAGTCAACGGCGTCATAATTCAGGAAAGGCGCAAAGGAGTTGATTCGGGCTCTGTGTTTAGAAGTAACGGGATTCAAGGAAGGAAACATGTACTAGTAGATTCTGTGTATTCTCTTTTATGCCTCCGAATAGAGTAGGACTCGTAGATGGAACCGACTTGTAACCCAAGCCTTGCCGGATTATATAAGGTGGGTGAGGGACCCCTACGTAGAGAATCAATCATCTCATCGCATACCAGCTACCAAGCATCCAAGCCCTCGTTGTAACCTCGAGAACTCAGATCAATACAACTCACAGCAAACAGGACGTAGGGTATTACGCATATTGCGGCCCGAACCTGTATAAACCATTGTGTTTTGTCCCATCTCTACGCGAACCATCGAGCTACTCCGATCTTGCCACCCCAAAAGCATCACGTGACACACCCCGTGGTGCATTGCCGGTATCAAACACTGACAACCTTTCTACGTGTATTTTAGGTAGTTTAATTTACTTCTTTCCACCATACACCCATACGTTTACCAAACTTACCCCTGTCTAGTGACTAGCTGGTATATTTATCTAAGTACGGATCATTCGATTTGAGTTTATTCAATTATACTCTCTCGCCTACCGCTTCCCTGTGGATAAAAATACGATACTTGGAATACTCTGGGTGAAAAGCTATAGCGGTCTCCGTGCGCTTGCAGAGTAAAATCTTTTAAGGCTAAGAGACGCCAACAACCTCTCGGCTTGGTAACAGAAAAGATTGTACTTTGTTTGGAGGAAAATTGGTACTAGATTTTCAGTGCCTAGCACCGGAGACCGATCTGCATGTTGCCGGCGTTCTTGGAAACTCGATTTGTTTTCCTGATGCCGAGGAAAGGGTGTTGAATGAAGACAGTGCTATCCTGGCTGGCCAGCTTGCTGCTATTTGCGCTAAGGTGAACATTCTTAACCAGACTACTTTTGAGAAGTTTTCAACATGTCATGTTTTTGGGTCCTTGTCTATTGTTGTGACGTCCTTCTTCCGAATGCTTTCAGGTTTGATTCTTGCTATGAGCTTGCCTAAACGGATGCTTCTAGAGGGATCAGCTGTGGATGCCAAGATAACTTCTCTTGAGAAAAAGGTCAAGGATTATGGTCAAAATCTTCAAGAGGTTTCGAAGGAGATGACATTTCAGCGTCAAAAGATGAAGTTGTTGGAAGATGCTAACATAGTGCTCAGAGATGAGCTTTCGCAACAAGCAAACGTTGCCTCGGAGGCAAACAGGCTTTTGACCAGGGAGAAGGAAGGTCGGCGGGTAGCCGTGGATATGGTCGAGGTTCTCCAAAAGTCTCTTTCCCAACAAGAGATTGAGGTGACAGGCCTTCGTAAAGCTGTTGCAAGCAAGGATGAAGAGATGAATTTGCTCCGAGTGAAAATAGAAGCACTGTCCCGCGAGAAAGAAGATCATGATAAGACTTTGTACGAGAAAGTTCATTCTTGTGCTTCGGCCGTGAGCTCGACTATATCTCAACTTGGTGCTCGTAGCCGAACCCAAAGGTTTGAAACAGGCAATAGCTTAGGCGCGTTGGACTGGATTGCCAATGATATATCTGATGTTCCCGGCTTTATGGGCTCCTACGGGGGTTATTGTGCTACGGCCGGTGCTAAGGCCGTAGCTGCTTCTCTTCAAACCATTAACTGTGAACATGTTCGCAAGCTTGGAGCCCCTAACTTTTCGTTATGCTCGGTCAACAGTATTTTCCAGTGCGACCGCGAGTGCGAGAACGTTGGACGAAGGGTTTACAACTTACTATGGAAGAAGGGGCTAATGGCCAAGGTTGCGGAGAAAATTATCGAACGCCGAAGGGAGATAGGAGGCTGTTAACTTTGGGATATTTGGTTTGCACCTTATTTGCATGTTGATAGATTATGTTTGTTTTTTTAGGCGGAAGACAAAGTCCGCAAGCGCTTTGATGGACAGGCTAAAACCAAAACCCCGGAAGAGCAAGATCAAGGCACTCGCCCGATAGAGGCTTCTCAGCCAAGTGCAGATCATGTGGGAGAGCCCCCGAAGCTGGATGATCCTCTGAAGCTGGATGGCCAAGAAGATAGGACAGAAACCTAAACATTGCTTTAGTGCCTTTGACGATCTTCGGAAGTGAATCATATTTTGTGTAATTAAGATGATAAGCTTTTTATGTAACAAACTATGCTTTTCATTGTGCTGGGCGACACAGTGTGCTTTATGTAAATGCTGGGATTGTAGGTCAACTCTTTTTATTGCTATCGTTTTTATATATCCTGTTTTAATCTTGCTACATCATTTCTTTTGGGGTCACAAACTTCGGCATAATGCTGAACTCTTTATTGGATTGAAGTGAGCTCAAAATATGATACAACAGACACAAAGTATAGAATTGGAACATGGACGCTGGTGATATAGTTACTAACACCTATCAGCCTCTCATCCGAAGCCCAACACCATGTGCAGCAGCTAGAGAGCTGCGCATCCGAGGCTTAGGACCATATGCAACAGCTGTGGAGCCCCGTCTTGGAACTCCAGCGGATCCATGCTCGAGTTATATTGTCGCCCTCTGCTCTCCCAACTCTCTCCAAGATGCATTGAGGCTAGGAAGCAGGTACGGTGACAATATCACCTAAACAGACAATTACGCCCCTTATTAGGAGCCTCTCATGGCCTGATGAAAGGTCAAAATTGACCTGACATGGTAGAAGCTTAGGAGAATCTCATGGATTTAATTGGTTACCGAGGAATGCTTGTAGGCTATTCGGAGTTTCTCTTTTGCTCATTTCATTACTGGAGAGCGGAGGCTGTGTTTGCGGGAATGGCTGAGTGAAGATTGAGAACTGCGGTGCTGTCTATTTATAGTAGCACGAAGACTTGTACGTTGGTATTCTTTATTGATACTCTTTCGTAGACCCGGGACAAGTTTTGGCGTTTTGCCTTAAAGGCCTGACACGAAAGCTGCTTTGGATAGGTATCCAATGTTCGAACAGTTTGAAACAAGGGATACTATGTTTGTATAGTTCTTCGTCAGGAATCCAATGCTTCAACAGTTTACGGAATGGTATCCGATGTCTCTTTTTATGTTTTTGGCGCACGTGATTATGCCTGTTTTGTGGGCGATATTCTTCGAAGTTGGATACTTCAAAGTTTCGCCGTTTTTACTTGTAATCCGCTTTTTGGGGGGAAACTGTACTTCATTGATTCGAAGTTTAATTACGTGCATCTGCCCCGTTAAAAAACCTTGCACCCCTGAGATCTTCGAGGTCCCCTAGCAAGGAAAAAGGGTGCAGTGCTTTTGTAGGAAAAAATTCTACTTCTACGGGTAATAGCGCCGAAGGTCATTTATATTCCATGACCTTGGCACTTCTCTACCTAACATATCTTCTAATCTATAAGAACCTAGCTTGTTTGATGCTTTTACCACAAAAGGGCCATCCCACTTGCTTTGAAGCTTTCCTACTGTATCTGCGTTAGCTATCCTTTGGAGTACGAAGTTTCCTGGTTCTATACTCTTTTGTTTCACCTTTCTATGCCTCCATTTTTTGGTTTCTTCTTGATACTTGCGAATATTGTCGACTGCTTCAAGTTTGGTTGACTTGACTATTTCTTTGTTGAGCAGCTTGTCTTGTTCTTCGGCTTCGGATTTTATCACCCTCAACAATCTGTGCCTAATTTCTTCTGGCGTCATTGCCTCTTCACCGTACAGCAGTTTGAATGGGGTGAAACCCCTAGCTCTTGAAACTGAGGTGTTGTGGCTCCACACTACGTTTGTCAACTCATCGACCCATTTTCCTTTTGGAAGACCCACTAGCTTTTTTGATATCCTGTCAAGTATGATGCCGTTGGCTCTTTCTACAGCACCGTTTGATTATGGATGTCTGACCGAAGCAAAACTAAGGGCTGTACCGATTTGACTACAGAATTTCCTAAAAGAATCGGCATCAAACTATGTCCCATTGTCGACTGTTAATGTTCTGGGCACTCCAAAGCGACAAACGATGTTTTGCTACAGAAACCTCTAGACTGTTGCCGAAGTTATGGTTGTAAGATGTCTTTCTTCGATCCATTTTGTGAAGTATTCAACGGCCACCACAACATTCTTCAAATTTCCTTGAGCATTCGGCACGGGTACTATCAGATCCATTCCCCATCTTTGCAATGGCCAAGTTGGCTCAATTTGCTGAATGTAATGAGCGGGTTAATTTTGATGTTTGGACATTCTTTGGCAGTTATCGCATGTTTTGCATATATCTTCGGCATCTGCCGCTGCCTTCGGCCAATAGAATCCTACTCTGTAAACTTTTCCCAATAGCTTTCTTAGGCCTACATGTGATCCGCATGTTCCCGCATGCACTTCTCGCATCGGATTTTTACCTTCTTCTCTTGCTAAACATTTGAGGAGTGGGGCACATACTCCCTCTTTATATAGCTCTCCGTCTATCAGCTTGTACTGTCTTGCTCGCTGGCCCATCCTGGTTAACCAAGCTTCGTCATCGCACTAGTGAGTGTTGTTCAAGTAAGCTATGATTTCTAACCTCCAATCTTCGCTTACTACTAGGGAAACTGACAGGATTGCTCTTTCTTGCAACTCGATTGATGGTGCTTTTAAGATTTCGAAGAATACTTCGGGTGGTAAAGGAATTCCCTGAGATGCTGCCCATGCTAGTGCATCGGCCTCTTCATTGTCCCTTCTGAAGATCTTCTTTACTGTGAATCCTTCGAAATGTGTCTCCATCCTTCGAATTGTGCGAAAATACTTTCTTAATCTCTCATCTTTGGCTTCGGCCGTTTTTTCGATGTATTCTGATATAACTTGAGAGTCAAACATGAGCACAGCTCTTTTCACCCCTAATGCTTTTAACTTTCTGAGCCCCAGCATAACTGCTTCGTATTTTGCAACATTGTTTGTGCTCGGAAACTCTAATCGGACTGCATATGCTGTTTTGATTCCCGAAGGTGACCGAAGAATTGCCACAGCCCCAGCTCCGTTTGCTGTGTAAGAACCGTCACAATGTACCTGCCAAATTTCATCTTCGGATGGCAATTCTACATCCTTTTATGATGGCGTCCATTCAGCCACGAAATCTGCTAATGCTTGCGACTGTATAGAAGTTCGATGGACGAAATCTATCACATATTCATTCAGCTCTGCTGCCCATTTTCCAATTCTTCCGCTAGCCTCTCTGTTGCGTAGCACATCTTTGAGTGGCATTGACGAAGGTACAACAATGTTATGTGCCTGAAAATAATGCCGAAGCTTTCTTGACGCCATGACTACGGCGTAAATTACTCTTTCAATTTCTGAATAATTTACCTTCGAGGGAGATAAAGCTTCGGATACATAGTACACTGGCCTCTGCTTCTTCTACCCATGCACTTCCTTCTCTTGCACCAAAGCTGCACTGACTACTATCAGAGCTGCTACAACATACAACAGCAACGAAATCCCATGCTCTGGTGACGATAAAGTCATCAAGTGTACAAGGTATTGCTTGAGCTCTTCGAACGCCTTCTGTTGTTTTTCCCTCCCAAGCAAATGGGTTGGTTCCTTTGAGTACTTCGAAGAACGGTAAGCTCCGCTCAACTGATTTAGCAATGATTTTGTTTAAAGATGCCAATCATCCAGTCAATGTATAGATTTCTTTGACCTAGGAGGCTCCATCCGAAGTATGGCATCGATTTTTGTGGGGTTTGCTTCAATTCCCTTTGATGAAACCAAACACCCCAATAATTTTCCTTTTGATATTCCAAAGATACTCTTGTCGGGATTCAATTTCAAGCCTGCTCTTCCGAAGTTAACATAGGTTTCTCTGAGGTCAGAGATGTGATCCCCTCTTTTTATGCTTCGGATAATGATATCATCGACATATGTTAGAACGTTTCTTCCAAGTTGATCGCCGACTACTTTTGCTGTTATTCTGCTTAAACTGCCGGTGCATTCTTGAGACCTTCAGGCATTCTAATATAGCAATAGGTTCCCGAAGGTGTAATAAAACTTGTCTTTGGTTCATCTTCCTTTCGAAGCCAAATCTGGTGATATCCAGAATACCCATCCAGCAAACTCATCATTTCTGAATTAGCAGCTGCATCCACCAGGGTATCAATACGCGCAAGGGGAACTCATCCTTCGGGCATGCCTTGTTGAGATCAGTGAAATCGATACACATGCGCCATTTTTCGCTTGGTTTCTTTACCATGACCACATTTGCTAACCACTCCGGGTATTCAACAGGCCTGATTACCCCCCGCTTCAAGTAATCTGTTGACTTCGGACCTTGCCCCCTCGGCCCTATCGTCTGACATTTTTCTTAGCCTTTGTTTCTTCGGCTTTACCAAAGGATCAACATTCAAAGCATGTTCAATGATGCTTCGGTCAATACCACATAAATCTTTTGCAGACCAAGTGAACACATCCTTGTTTGACTGAAGAAACTTTTTCAATTCTAATTCTTCCTCTTCTATGAGATGAGACCCTACCAACACTTTTTGTTCTGGCCTGTTCTCATCAAGGACCACTTGCTTTGGTTGTTCGACTGATTCTGCTTTCTCCTTCAGCATTGGTTCCTTGTTTACTTCAACCTTTTCTTCTTCTATGCTATGAACTTTCTTATCGCCTGGGCACCAGTTTCCTTCGGCCCTTCGGGCATCCTCCTGGCTTCCATGAACGGATATCACTCCTTTGTAACCTGGTATTTTCATCACCAAATAAGCTGAGTGTAACACTGCTTCAAAGTTGTTCAAAGTTCCTCTTCCAAGAATTGCATTGTAAGGGTAATTGACATCGACTACATGAAATGTGATGAGTTCTGTTCTGGGATTTGAGACTTCTCCAAAAGACACTTGCAATGATATCTTTCCTAAGGCTTCGACTCTTCTACCTCTGAAGCAGCACAATGGACTTGTGGCCGGTTCCAAAAATACATCACCGAAGTTCATTTGCCTGAACGCCTTTGCCATTAAAATGTCAGCCGAGCTGCCGTTGTGCACCTGGACATCACGGACAACATAACCTCTGATATTGCAGTTTATAACCATCGCATCATTGTGAGGGTAATCTTTTAGCTGAAGATCACTTTGATCAAACGTGATGGGAACATGCGACCACTTTGTTCTGACGAAAGGGCCTTGCACACCAATGTGATGACCTCCGTTGCTGTTCCTTCCTTTGCTTCTTAGACAGGGGCTCGTAACTTGACCCTCCCATTATGAGGAATATATGTTTCGAAGCAGGAACTATTGTGTTTACTGTTTGTGTTTCAACTATGTCTTCCTCCTTCAGTTTTTCCTGGAACGACCGCTGTTGCACTATCGTGTTTTGAAAATTGCCTAATGGTGATTGCACCCGGAATTGACCCGAAGAACCAATAGACCATTGTTGCTGCATTGGTGGTGGTCCAGGTGGAGGAGGCGGTAGCGCTTGCTGCTTTGGATAGGTTATGGCCGGGTATTGTGGCAAAGGTTGTGGCAGTGCTGCTTATTGACGTCCGAAAGACTATATTGACACTGAGTTCGAAGGAGGTGGTGGCAATTGTTGAGGTTGGGAATACGTCAATGCGTGGATGTTCGGTATTGTATAGTTAACTGGGCAATATTGTTGAGATAAGTCAATCTCCTTCGGCTTGTTTTTTAACTTTCTTTTCTCTAGCTTCTTCTGCTTCTCCATTGTTTATTCGCAGTATTTTGAGGTATTCCCTTTATCTTCTCCATAGAAAATGCAATACCACTTCTTTTGTGATCGACCCCCAGGGCCCCTGCCTCCGAAGGTTCTACCTCCTCTGCCTCCTTTGAAATTGTTTCCCACTCGAACTGAGTTCGATTCTTGCTTGGGGTCTTGCTTTTCCTCTTCAATATTGTAGACATTAGGACCTTGATATTGATTCGAAGGTCCAAAATTCTGTCTATTGTTCCTGTTTTGACGTTGATTAGAGTCCTTTGGTCTTTACTGTTCTTGCTGCCGGAGACAAAGATCATTGTCTGCCCTGCAGAATTCATCCATTTTTGCACACAACTCAATCATAGATTTCGGCTTCTTGCGTGCAAAGTATTGCGCACAGTTTTCGATTCGAAGTCCTTTGATGGCTGCGTCAATTGCAACTTCGTCAGGTATTGTTGTTGCCTGAGCTTTTATGTTCAAGAACCTTCGAAAGTAACTTTGTAAGGCTTCGCCTGGTTCTTGCTTGCAAGCAAATAACGTTTGAGTTGTGACTGCTTGAGAGTGGAACCCTTGAAAACTTGACAACAAAGCTTCTCTTAGTTGTTCCCAAGAACTGATTGACCCTAGCTTTAACGAAGTATACCAAGTCTGAGCGACCCCTTGAAGGGCCATTACCAAAGATTTTGCTAGTACTGCTATGTTTCCTCCGAATGATGCTACCGTAGCTTCATAGCTTAATAGAAATTGCTTTGGACTAGATTGAACATCATAGCTTAGGAGCATGGTTGGCCTATAAGCTGCTGGCTAAGGTGCCGCTTGTAGCTCTGCTGACAATGGCGACAAAGCATCAAATATGTATCCTGGTTGTTGTAGAACTTGTTCTTCTTGCCTGTTCAAATGTTGATCTTTCTGATGCTGGCCTTCTCTTTGCATGAACTTGATGTTCTCCGAAGCTTCATTAATCTGGCTTTTCAATTGACTTAACTTTGCCAATCTCTGCTTCTTTTCTTGCAATGCCTGATTCAACCTCTCTAACTCTTCCAAATCTTCCTCTTCAATATCAGGTATCGAATGTAACTCTTCCAGTACTCTCTTCTTTTGCTGCACGATCTGCAGATGTAAATTTTCTTCCCCTTGGTGAGCTTCGGCTTCGAATTCACCGTCTTCATGTTCCTCTTATAATGTGACTCTAGCACTCCTGGGAGGATTATCGACTTCGTTCGAAGCTCCCCTCCGGGGCACTCGTTGTGCTCTCAACGATTGCTTCGTCATGTCAAGGTGTTCGTACACTGCGGGTGGGCGCCAAATGTTGGGATCTTGTCTCTACATGCACATAAAGATGCAGGAAACAGGGCAACATCATTAAACAAAGAAGTTCCTGAAGGGGGATCTTCGGATCAAAGCTACAATACAAAAACAAGGCTCCGAAGAGCAACCAAAATGTAAACTTAAACAACTTCGAATCATGACACTAAAGGTCTTGCATGATAACAATAGTAAAGGTACAATAATGAGACATACTTCATAAGGATTGATTAAGCAAGAATGTAATGTCAAATTGTGGGATAGAAGATGGTAAACTTGTGAAAACAGGAAAGGCAAGTAGAAACAAGAAACATATTAATAAAGGGTTTAGATAAACCTTCAGCTTTAATAATAGAGACTAATATCTTTTACAGAACAGAAGTTCATTCATCTCCAAAACATCCAAAACCGTCCTCTGCCGGTCTGTCTCCCCACTATTTACAGGGGTCAGCGGATCACTTACTTTACATTGATTTTACAGAAATGACCTCAGTCGTTCCCAACTCCCGTTAGATACATTCGCAACCGACTTTGGCTATTTGGTACTTTTAACTCTAAAGTCAACTTGATCACGGAACCTCCAGAGAGCCGTGTTCGATTTGACCTCTTCTGGGTTTCAGCATCCTGGCATCGCCCTCGCATCTTTGGCGATTCTTTCCTTCGGTCTTTAGCTTTTTGGTCCTCTTGACATTTTCCTGCTTTGGGCTCCAAAACTTCGGGCTTCGAACCAGCACCCAGTGTGATCAGCACCCAGTTCAACCCATCCTCCGAAGGTGTTCACCTGTTCTCCGAAGGTGTTCCTGAAACAGACATCAAATACATTTGAAGTGCAAATATTTGTTGTTGATCTTCGGTCCCCAACAGACGGCCAAGCCTAGGGCCCATGAAAACAAGACTAATTTCGTGGGCCAAGCCTAGGGCCTACGAATTTAGTCTCATTTTCATCGGTTTAGCAAGAGACGAAGATATGCCACATAATTTCGCGGGCAAACCCACGAAATTAGTTTGGCCCATGGCAAAATACATTTTTCTTGTAGTACCCACCGGACGAAATAGGTACCCACCGGACGGTATAGGTAATAGCCATTGGATGATATAGGTACCCACTGGATGATATAGACCGAGAGAGGAAGGCCTACAACAGGCTATATCGTCCTGTGGTGCCACCGAACGATATAGGTACCCACTGGATGGTATAGGCAATAGCCACTAGAAGATATAGGTACCCACTGGACTGTCCAGTGGTGAGCCATCGGACGGACTTGTGGTGAACCACCAGAAGATATAGCTCAGACAAAACAACCACCCTAAACTTGAGCTTTCGAAGTCAAAACTTGACCAAACCTTCACCAAACTTCACAAAATTTTGCACACACTAACCTAGCTCCATTCCAAATCTATTCTCAAAAGACCTATGGAAAAAAAATCAGATTACAACCAAGGAATTCGTTCCAAGCAACCACTCTCTCCTTTCCTCTTGATTTGGTGGTGGCTAGATCTCACCCTAACCCTCCTAAACTTTGTGCTCAAGGCTTGATGACGAAAATTACCCTAAGGAAATGAAAACCTAGAAGCCAAAAGAGTTTCTAATGACCCCCCTCTTAGGCTATCTATACCTAGACTCAGTTTTGGCAGTTTTACACTTAGACCCCTAACACTAGAAATGCCCTGAGGGACTAATACGAAGAGGTACAAGATATTTCATGATGGATGACCACGATGAAGTCTTGATCTTCGTAAGTTCCACGCAATCCTCGGATGTTCTCCACATGGCCAGTAGTTCAATGCGCGATCCGTCCCCGGTTTTGAAGTCAGAAACCGGGAAACTTTGGGAAGTCTCCATCTAGGCTGGCTTGGCCTATCTTCTCTGTCTTGGCGAGTCGTGGTCCAATTCACCAAGAATTGGGTAGCTTGGGTGGCAGTTTAGAGCTGAAGCTGCCAAAGGCTCCCTCGCACTTCTTCGTGCCATGCACTCGGGTTGGAGCACCACAGTCACGCCCGGCTTCTACAGTCCATCGGAGCTGCCTCACCATCCGTCGGAGGTCTTACATAGCCATTGTCGAGCCGCCCCTCCATGTACCGAGCTTCCATGGCCGACCGATGCCGAGACTTGCCTCCGGTCCATTGGAGGACTTTTGCCTTTTAGTCCATCGAGGTCTTCATCATCTACCTCCAATCCATCGGAGGGCCTCAAGTCCATCGGAGGACTTGTACCTTTGACAATCACTCATCACACCAGGAGAGCAATGAGGCCGGTCTATTGGCTCTCAATGTCCCCCTTAATGAGTGCATTGTCAACACCTTCTACCTGTAACCTGAAATAGAACAAAGACAAGAGAAAAGATTAAAACCAAAAAAAAAGAAAGAAAAAAAAGAAGAAGATTGCTCGAAATGCCCAAAAGCCATACACAAGCAAAGAAACAGGGCACATTGAGACAACAAAAGAAAACAAAGCATCGGCTCCTCAAGACATAGGCAAAAGGCTCAACGCACCGATGCAAGAGCATGCTAAAAGCTCAACTCCCCCCTAAAATGCATCCTCACAAATGCAATATGAATGCAAAGCTCTCAACTAACTAGACGCCCTAAAATGCATCCTCGCAAATGCCCTAGAGATTGAGGGTACCCTAGAAAGACACCATCCAGGCAGCGAGACTCAAACTTATCCATATGACCTGCCTTCTTAAGCACAAAGCACCTGCACCCAAACGGTCTCAAGTGCTTTACGCTAGGCTGCCTACCAAACCGAAGTTCATATGAGGTCTTCCCAAGGAAAGCTCGCAAGAAGATTCGGTGCGCAATGTAATAGGCTGTATTCACTGCCTCAGCCCAAAAGTGCCTAAGAGTCATTTGCTCATTGAGCATCGTTCGTGCCATCTCAACCAGTGTGCGGTTCTTGTGTTCCACAACACCATTCTGAGGAGGGGTATATGGACAAGAAAACTGGTGCTCAAGACCTAAGTCACGACAAAAGTTTTTGAATCGAGAGTTTCTGAATTCTCCGCCATTGTCACTGCGGATAGCCCTCATGGCCTTATGACTCTTGTTTCTCAACCTCAGTACCAGATCCCGAACAAATCTGAAAACCTCATCCTTAAACTCCATGAAAAATACCAACGAGAAATGAGAAAAGTCGTCCACAATAAGCACGTACCACTTCCCACTAACCGACGCTACCCAAGCGGGACCTACTTTATCCATATGGAGTAGCTCACCCAGATAGGAGGTCATAACCTGAGACACAGAAGTGTGGGAAGCAGCAATCATCTTGCCATGACGACAGGGGTGGCACACTAAGTCCTTCTTAGCTTTCAATTTGGGCAATCCTCGGATTAGGCCCATTGAACTCAACCCGACTAGTAGATCAAAGCTCAAGTGACCAAGCCTCCTATGCCAAGCGTGCACAAAGGCAAATCGCGAACTGAATGTCCAGTCTAGTCGCCGTCAGGTATAGAAGTGAGCCAATCATTCCTCGAAATTCCCTCTAGTCCACCGCCTCCCGTTCTTCATCCTCGTCAAGTGTTGTCTTTATATCCATCGGAGTAGCCCTGGGCTTTGAATTATCCATGGCAACCTTCATTAGGATGTCTCTTGTGTACTTGGCTTGATGGACGAAGGTACCCTTAGGGCCATACCTGATCTGCAGCCCGAGGAAGAACTGGAGCTCACCCACATGAGACTCATCTCAAACTCCCTGCTCATCTGTTCAGCAAAACTAGACACCAAGGCATAGATGAACCACCAAAGATTGTGTCATCAACATATATCTAAACTATCGGGGTGTCACCGCCACGACTCAATAGAAACAAGGTCTTGTCTACTGAACCCATCACAAACCCACACTTGAGCAGGAAAATCTTCAATCTAGCATACCAAGCCCTTGGAGCTTGCTTCAGACCATATAGGGTTTTTCTCAACTTATACACCCGATCTGGAAACTTGGCACTCTCAAAGCAAGGAGGTTGTATCATATATACCTCCTCCTCTATGTAACCGTTTAGGAAAGCTCACCCGGATAGAAGGTCATAACCTAAGACACAGGAGTGTGGGAAGCAGCAACCATCTTGCCATGATGACAAGGGTGGCACACTAAGTCCTTCTCAGCTTTCAATTTGGGCAATCCTTGGATTAGGCCCATTGAACTCAACCTGACTAGCAGATCAAAGCTCAAGTGACCAAGCCTCCTATGCCACTTCCATATATCAGCAGAGGGACTAGCAACCAAACAACGCGCAGGGCCAAAAACAGATGTGAGATCGACCCTAAAAACCTGACCAAAAGGCAGTAAAGAGCAAACCAGTGTCTCCTGAGCATCAAGAACGCGGCTTGCACCCTTCTTAAAATGAACCTCGAATCCTTCATCGAGAAGTTGCAAAACAGAGACCAAATTGAACCCCAGATTCTAGACAAAAGCAACTTCTCTCTGGGAAAGCTTAGCAGAGAGCAAAATAGAACCAACACCCAACACTTTACCTTGACCATTATCCCCGAATGTGGTGTACTCCATGGTGCACATGGGCTTGAGGCTGGAGAACCACTTGCGGTGCCCTGTCATGTGCCTAGAGCAACCGGAGTCCATGATCCACATGTCCTCCATGCTTTGATCCTGCAAAGTCAAGTAAAGCGACGGTCAGCAAACGGTCCGGCACTGGGGTTAGTACCAAAACAGTTGTACTAGTGCTGAGCCATCTGCACAAAAGTGAGGTAAGCACAATCAAAGAAATCATCATGATGATCAAGGTAACCACAACCTCCAAAGCGTGAACCCTCGAAAGCTCTCTCAAAGCTTCGGTCACGAGGTCCATAGCCACGCTAAAAACCACTAAGAGCTCGGCCGGTAAAGCGTCTCTCACCAGCAAAGTGGTCTCTCACCTCACCGCGATGGGGAGAATCTTGCCTACCACCCTGGTAGAACTAATCCTTATTCCCCCAATCTCTCTCCTGCCTCTCAACCCGCTTCCTCCTGAAGCAAAACTCCTCTAGGTGGCCATTCCACTAACAGAACTCACAATGGTAGATAGACCTCC
This sequence comes from Paspalum notatum, assembly GCA_022530915.1. Taxonomy (NCBI): domain Eukaryota; kingdom Viridiplantae; phylum Streptophyta; class Magnoliopsida; order Poales; family Poaceae; genus Paspalum; species Paspalum notatum. The sequence goes on from CM039691.1 coordinate 17,093,879, forward strand.
TAGGAATAGGGTTAGGCTGGGACTTGGGCTTTTAGGTGGTGTGGCCTTGGGTGGCTCAGGCTGCTGGACTGGCTTCTTGCCCTTGGGCTTAAGCTCTTCCTCTATTATCTTCTCCAGCTTAGCCTGTGATGGCTTAGGTTCCAGTACTACTTCTTTGGTCCAGGCTCGGGTGGCTCATGGTAAACCCCATCAACATTCTGACTTGGCTAGGTAGGCGCAGATTTGATCTTAATCGGGGCACTCTTCTCACCCAAAATACTACACTCCCCAAACCCAAAACCAATCGTGTCACCCTTGGCTCTCATGGTGCCTTCTATGATCATCTTTAGTTGAGGTTGCCTCGCATACATCCAACTTAGCACCTCAAGCAACCTGCAGTTGTCATCTTGCAAAGACAACACTTGCAGTCTCAGATCCTCCATAACTACTGTATGGGTAGCACAGGTATCACAATCTAAAGAGTGAATCACAGGAGCAGCTTTCTCCAACTTCTTAATGGTGGCATCATATTCCACCAGCTGCATCCTAAGGGTTAGGCAGTTCTCACAAGTGTCAGTAGGTGCTGAAAACACCTCAAAGTCAGCTCTCAACTGCTCTAACTCACTCTTCAAAGTAGGATAGACCATACATGCACATAAAAGCAAAGGTCTAGCCCTAAGCTCCTCAAGCTCCTTGTGCTGTCCCTTAATCTTCACCTTCAACTCTGCTATATCAACAAGCAGGTGGGGACAATCCTCACACACAAAAGCATCACTCACAATAGGCTCATCCAGTTTGGACTAGAGTTTGCCTAACTCAGCTCTCAACTCCTCTACCCGCTTGGCATACATATCTCTCTAGTCACCAAGCTCTATCATGAATGACTCGCAAGTATGGCACTCAAACTTACTAGACTGGGCTCTAACACTCCTCAACTTCTCATTCTCCTCTAAGGCCTCAGCAAGTTTAGCTTTAAGCTTTTTCAGCTTCTTGCCAGCGTTCTCCAGAATCTTATGCTGGGAGCAGCAGCTAGCAGTAGCTATATACTCTGATTCTGTGTAGACAGGGATACACTAGCTTGCTTGCGAGAGGACCAAGAGACAAGAGAGGTTCCTAAGAGTTGGCATGTGCCAGAGGTTGACTTGCGATCAATCCGGCAGCCAGCATGGTCAGCATCTGAGAACCCTCTAAGAGAAAGAGAAGAACCCGAGGAGTACCAAAGACCAAGCTCAGAAGTGAACTTTAGATACCTTAAAATGCGCTTCACCGCTTGCGGTGAGATGTTCTAGGAGAAGCCTGGTAACGCGCACAAAGGCAGACCGCGAACTGAATGTCCGGTCTGGTTACCGTCAGGTACAAAAGTGAGCTGATCATCCCTCAAAATTCCTTCTGGTCCACCGCCTCCCCATCTTCATCCGCATCAAGCGTCGTGTTTGTACTCATAGGAGTTGTCATGGGTTTAGAGTCACCCATGTCAAACTTGTTGAGTATGTCCTTCGTGTACTTGGCTTGATGGACGAAGGTTCCTTCGAGACTTTGCTTGATCTACAGCTCGAGGAAGAACTGAAGCTCACCCATGAGACTAATCTCAAATTCCCTGCTCATCTGTTTAGCAAAACTAGACACCAAAGCGTGAGATGAACCACTAAAGGTTATGTCATCAACACGTATCTAAACTATCAGGGTGTCGCCGCCACGACTCAACAAAATCAAGGTCTTGTCTACTGAACCCATCACAAACCCAGACTTGAGCAGGAAACTCTTCAATCTAGCATACCAAGATCTTGGAGCTTGCTTCAAACCATACAGGGCTTTCCTCAATTTATACACCCGGTCTGGAAACTTAGCACTCTCAAAGCTAGGAGGTTGTCTCACATATACCTCTTCCTCTATGTAACCATTTAGGAAAGCTGACTTGACATCCATCTGCTGCATATTTTGGATCCTTTTCTGTTTTAGCCCCTCCGGGCGTTTCTAGTGTTAGGGGTCTCTGTCTATGTGTAAAAATGTCAAAACTGAACTGGTGTATAAATAGCCTAAGAGCTGGTCATTAGGACTACTCTTGGCTGCTAGGTTTTCATTTGCTTAGTGTAATTTTCGTCCTCAAGCCTTGAGCACAAAGTTTAGGAGAGTTAGGGTGAGATCTAGCCTCCAATTCAAGAGGGAGGGTGAAGGTGGTTGCTTGGGACAAAATCCTTCGTTGTAATCTGATCTAAGACCTCTCTTGAGGCATTTAATCGAAGTGATTTCGGCTGCAAGTTTGTGTGCCTTGTTCCTCCCTTTTCTCTTTGGTTCTTGGCTTCAATTCTTGGCTTTTCGGGTGTTTGCTTTGGCCAAGGTTGAATCCCTTCTTTTGTTGATGTTTTGGGCTTGCAAGGACGTGGAGATTATGTCTTAGAACATCTCAATCCCGCAGGATTGCCACGAGCAAGTTGTCCTTGTGTTTTCCCCTTTTCTTGCCCAAAGGTTCCCTCTTCATGAGATCTGGAATTCCCGCTTATCCCATGATCTTTTTCATAGATCTTTTGGGAATAGCTTTGGAATGGAGCTAGGATAGCTTGTGTGAAATCTCATGAAGGTTGGAGAACGTTTGGTCAAGTTTTGGATCATTGTTGTGTGAAGTTTTCTGCTGTCCAGTTTTCCTGCAGTTTTTGTCCCTCTTCTAGTCTTGGTCGGTTCAGAGGTCAAACCTTCGAATTGTGAGCTGAAATTTCGTGGAGCTCTTGTCCTATGAATCATAAAGCTCCCATAAAAATTTTAGATTTTTTGGAGGTGTTTTGACCGAGGTTTGGTATTTTTCTTTTGGATTAGGTCTGCATGTTTTTGACCATCGGACGGTCCGATGCTTGTTGGATTTTTGTTTCTTCTCCAATTGAGCTGAAATTTTGTGAAGTTGTTTCTTGGCCCCTTCTAAACCTTCAGTAAAAGTTTCATAATTTGTGGAGCTGTTTTGATTGGGTTTGTTATTTTATCTTCTCAGTGTGTTCGTCTGTGAATATCAGACGGTCCGATGCTCTAAACATCGAATGGCCCGATGCTCGAAACCTTCTCTTTTTGATCTAAATTTTTCAAGAGTGGTTCTTAGTTGTCTTGTGAAGGTGTGGTAATTTTGGGGGATTTTTTGGAGCTTCTCTTGGGGGTTTTGACAATTTTCTTTGCAGCCCTGTTTCGCTGAAATTTGCTGTCTTTTCGAGGTCGGCTCATTGTGTGCTTCCGTTTTGTGTTTGGTACGTATCTGTTCAGTGAACGGTAGCAAGCATTTGTTGTGAGTTAGATACGTATCCTCTCAGTGGACGGTATCTAGCTTTGTTGTGAGTGTTCCTTCATTTTGCACTGCGGTGGGGGTTTGAGCTTGAGTTTGAGTTTTCAAGTGCTCCTATTCACCCCCTAGTCGCACATCTCGGTCCTATATGCAGCCTTTTGTATTTTTCTCTCTTTTTGCCATGCTTCACTAGCATTCTTTTCTTTTTCTCATATTTTTGCCATGCTCCGTACTCTCCCTTTTTTTGACTTAGGAAGGAGTAAGGTCAAAGGTATCCATTTGGAGATATTTGTATGCATACCCAGTGTAGGTAAATGCATATGTGGTGATGGTTTTGCTCCAATAATTCACAAGATAGAGATGATTCCATTCAATGAGACTCAGGCTGCGTTCATTTTTCCGATACGGTACGTCGTGATACGATACTAGAGAAGACTGATTAGTTTAGATATCGTATCGTAAAAGTAGCTATCGCGTGAAACGAATGGTCCCTCAAAATTTGACAAAGGCTCAAAACAACAGTAAGCAGATTAAACAAACTAGGCTCAGATATTTCAATGTATATTTAGCTCTTGTAGGTGTCAAACCAACGGGGGAACTTTATTTTATTTTTCAAAAGAATAAACCTAAGATGTTCACCTTACTAAGAAAATGTAGAGCTGGCCTGGTACTTACTCATATTATTTCTCACAACAACTTAGAGAAGATTATGCAAATGGCATCCACTAAGTAAAAGATCAGGTTCTCATGTTATACACACAAGCTCAAAATTAAGCTAAGCATGGTTTCTGCATAGACTGCTAACCAGGATATGATAGAGCAACTATTCATCATTTCCATATGAAGGGAATATATCAAAGTTGGGAGTTGGTTTTATTGACATTTTTTAGAGCAATGAACTTAAGCAAATAAGTAAAGGAAGCAAACATTATTATACTCACTCTCGGGTTCGGACGGGTGGTGCTGCTGCTTGACGGGGTACTGTTGCTGGTAGACGGGGTACTGCTGCTGGTGCTGCACAGGACAAGAGAGACAGGAATGAAAATGCGGGGGCGCCGTGCTCTGAGGTGTGGGCACGAGGAGGCATGCTCATAACAGCCTACCAACCCCCCAAGCTTCAATGAAGCTAGGGGTTTTGGTAGTAATGGCCATAGGCGCTGTAAAATTTCTGAGCACTGAGGAAACCAGCTCCAATTTGCTCATTCAGATTTAGGAGCATTTCAGTGTTGGTCTGGAGCCTATGGTCCATTGCTTCTGTGCGTTGGTGGATGTCTCCGACCTGCTAGTACAGCCTCTGATCATACTGGCCCAAGTTTATCCCCCCCCATTGCGGAGTTGATGTCGGCCATGTAATCTGGGTGGTACCGTGCTGAAGCAGAGGGACCTTGTTCCCGGCTGAACGCACGTGACGCGCTACCGCCTCCATAGTATTGTGTACTATGGGAAGGCTGGTAGGAACTCTAGTCACCGGTACTAGAGAAATACTAGGATGGCTCAGATGGCGTGGAAGCATGGATAGGTTCCTCATCATCATCCTCTCCTCGGGCTCGACGGTGTAGCTCCTCTGGTCGTTGTCGCTGGGCTCTAGTCATGACGCCGCCGATGCTTTGGCGTGGTGCCTCTAGATCTAGCTGCATGGTGAGGTGCCTAACAGTGTACAAGTCGAACTTTGTTGCTGGAAGCTGCAGTTCGAGGTTGTGTCCAAACCATGTCATAACTAGGTTCCCACTCTCGTTTCTTTTCATGAAGTGTGACTGGATGAAGTGCTGCTCCCGTATGATGTGTGAGGAGTAATTAGGAATGTAGTCAAGCTGGGCATTCTCTAGGAGGCCCAGATTGGTTGCAATCCTGGTGACTAGGGATGTAATGTTTATCGGGGTGTTGGTGTTCAACATTCCCGACCAATGTTGGACAATGTCGAACACCAGAGCATAGCGCTTCTTTTTCACCATGGCAAAGAGGCATTTGAGATCTTCATTGGGTGCACAATGAACATCACTCCTCGGGAAAACTACGAGTGAGACCCAGCAGGCTAAAAGCCTTAGAGTCGGGTTGTGGATTTTGGTCTTGCTGTGCTTACCCGCATACTCCCCACAAATTTCCGTCCAAAAGGTTTTCATGTTATATCCCGCAGGCTCTTCCGCCAACGAGCAGTTGAGGTGAAAGCCTAAGAGGTCAGCAAACCTCTGCGGGTGAACAGAATATTCGGTATTGAACAGGCGGAAATTTATGGTCGTACCTGATGAGCGTCTGTAAAGTCGGAGGGTCATCAAGAACTCTTGAGTAAGAAGGACGGATCCTTCTTTTGTAATGTGAGAGAAATCTGACCACCCCACATAATCAAAAGCTTGTGTGAACGGATCCAACATACCTATCTCAACGAGGTAGAAGGTGTCGAAGAACCGGGTCCTTCCAAAGGACTTGGTGGTGAGGACCTGTAGCATCTGAGCCTCTGTTGGCGTCTCTTAGCCTTAAAAGATTTTACTCCGCAAGCGCTCGGATACTGCTGTAGCTTTTCACCCAGAGTATTCCGAGTATCGTATTTTTATCCACAGGGAAGCGGCAGACGAGATAGTACAATTGAATAAACTCAATTCGAAAGATCCGTACTTAAATAAATATATCAGCTAGTCACTACCTAAGAAGTAAGTCTAGTAAACGGATAGGTGTATGGTGGAAAGAAGTAAATAAAACTGCCTAAGATACACGTAGAAAGGTATAGTTGCCTGAGAGGACAACGAGTGAGATAAAGTTCCCAAACTCTATTCTATTCATCTGCAAAGACTATGTCGTGGTTAACTAAGAAACTCAAGTAACAAGTCTGGGTCTCGCGTCGAGCGAAATTCCGGCACCTCAAGGTGTCAGGGGGTAGATAGTAGACCACCGAAGGAGACCCGGCTAACGTCTAAGGGCCTATCGAACGAACGGGCCTAGGATACATAGGCACACCACACGCTATCACCGAGTGGGGCTACCAAGCAAATCTGCGTGGATAGGCTGGCACGCTATAATTGTACTCAAGCAAAGCTTGAGTAACAATAGATCGTCCTTGATCAGAGGAGATGACCTAACCAGAGCCTGGCATACAGGTTCGATTATAGCACAGGCAAGATTAACGGGACTTGACCAACTAAGATAACCACAGCCTAAGCCTAGCAAGTATGCAAAATAAAGGGTATACCACACTTGCAAGAGATAGAAGTAAAGTAAAATATAACTGAATTATATTGAAGATATGAGTACGAAAGATACAGGAGCTTTTACCGCAAACTCAGAAGAATCTCCGAGAACTCCGAGGCAAAGCTCGACTGACTCTAACTCCGAGGACTATCCTAACTACTAAGATGTGAAGATATGACTCTCTAAGGTAGAATATGACTCTCAACTTCTCCACACTTTTACAAATGAGCTCTACAGGCCTATTTATAGTCCAATATGTAAGGGGGGTACTTGTAGGTGGCAAAGGTCGGTGGGAGGCCGAGGTCGGGTCGGCTGACCTAGGAGGAGGTCGGCCGACCTAGCCCGAGGTTGGGCGACCCTCCGATCCACCGCCTTTGCCCTCCAACGGCTTGATCTTGTGTCCCCATGGCGGTTGACGGTTAGGACGGTTGTTGCACGTGTAAAATGACTCCAAGGGTAGGTCGGCCGACCTTGGTGGAGGTCGGGCGACCACGTGTCATCCTTGGATTGGCCGCATTGCTCTTCCCTTGGATTGTTGACATCATGGATCCGTGACTTGGTGGACTTTCGGCCTTTGGATACATTGGATGCTTGATACAACGGTTGGATTGACTTGCACATGTGTTTCTTTGCATGCAGGAGTGGAAGTGGGCAAACCGGCTCAGTGAGATGGCTAGGCGGCCAGCCAGGTGGTCGGCCGACCTAGCACTGGGTCGGGCGGCCACCAGCTTTTGGCTTGTTTATCCCATCTTCACTCTTTGGCCTTGTGTCATCCATTTTTATATGTAAATGTGTACTTGCAACCAAATATTCATGCACACCTTGTGGAACTCATTAGTAGAAGGGTTAGTCCATTTTTTATTCACTTGCATTGCTCCATTTGGTTGGTAATTGACAGTAGATATCATAAGATTACAATCGTCAACACCCCCCAAGCTTAAACTTTTGCTCGTCCTTGAGCAAAGCTAAGGCTGAAAGTGGATGAGGAGTTGCTGTAATATCGAAGATGAAGAGAAATTCTTATACATGACTCAATACTCAAGTTTTTGTTTCAAGTAGTGAAATAATTGAAGCTCACCTTGTGTACTACATGTGGTGCATCTTTTTGCTTACCTTGCCGTGGGCGGTTGAGAGATGGAACGACCATCGTACATGAGTTCTTCTAACTTGCTCTTTTTAGATGTCTTTCTCAGGTGTTTTCAAGATTTTCAAAACAAAAGTAGCTTCCCCAAGATGCTCTCAGGTACTCAAATGTGTTTCCTCACCAAGGGCCAAGATTTGGCCAACACTTTCCTACACTAAGGCCTTTGTGGAGCTTTAGGTAGGATGAATGTGTCACACTTAGGATATTTATTTTGCTAAGCCAAAGATTGGACCAAAGAGTGTACTCTATCACTTCTTCTATTGATCACTGGAGTTTGAGTGGTGGTACTGTATGCCTCATTCTCGTGGTTTTCATCCCATGTAGCCTTTTGTAGATTTGGAGTGGGTATGGAGCTTTTATTCATTTTTGCCATGCTTGAACTTGCATGCTTTTCATTTTGCCGTGCTTTTGCATGCCTTTTTCTTTCTTTTGCGATGCTTTTCCATGCTTTTCTTTTTGGCTCCATACCCTTACTCCTTGAGACTTGAAGGCTAGGAGATTATGAGAAGTATTTGGTGTCGGTGTTTGATACCGGCAATGCACCACAGGGTGTGTTACATAGTGCTTTTGGGGTGGCGAAATCGGCGTAGCTCGATGGTTCGCGTAGAGGTGCGACAAAACACAAGAGTTTATACAAGTTCGGACCGCGAGATGCGTAATACGGTAATACCCTAAGTCCTGTTTGCTGCGAGTTGTATTGTCTTTGCTTCTCGAGGTTACAATGAAAGCTAGGGCGTCTGGTGGCTGGTATGCGATGAGAAGATCGATGTTCTCCGTAGGGGTCCCTCACCCGCCTTATATAATCCTGGCAAGGCTTGGGTTACAAGTCGGTTTCCATCTATGAGTCCTACCCGGCTTGGAATCCTAAAAGAGTACACAGAATACATGATTTTCTTGAGTCTTGCTGCTTCTGGAACACAGAGTCCGAACCAACTCCTTCACGCCTTTCCTGAATTATAGCACTTTGACTTGGTCTTCTAGCACATCATCCGTTCTGGGGCCCACGAGACCAGTCGGCACCCCGCTTAGGGGCCTGCTGTCTCTATTGGGCCCTCCAACGACCCATATACTGAATCCACGCCGTGAGGGCCCAGGGGATATCTATCCCCCACAAGCCCCCGAGGCTCGAGTTAATTTAGAAATTAATTGACTCGAGACTCTAAAAACAATAACATACTGTTCATGAGTTCCATGTCCGAGTTAACATTATTTCTCATGGTGCACCCCATGGGGGTAGCCCCCGAGCTTCAAGTTGACTTGAGTATCAATCAGCTTGAAGATCTAAACCCTTCAATTTGTCTCATCAAATGCATCCTCCAAATGTCGAGTTAATTTGAGAAATAACAGATTCCCTCATCCGAGTTACCATTTCTCTCCCAGCTTTCTGAGTCATAGAAAGCCAACCCAAACTTCCTGCTTTTTTTATTTTTAAGAAAAATAATACTTTTTCCACAAATCCCGCACCCCATGGGGTTAACCCACAGGGTAATAAGCAGAGGGTACCGAGTAATTACCCACAAACTTCCCAGAAAATAGGAATCTTCTAAACATGCAACAGCCTTTGTTGCCCAAGAGAATAACTAACGCGTGGAGGAAGTCGAAACGACGCAGCCTCTTGAATGGCATGCACAGAAAATGAAGTGGAGTGATTGTACTATAAGAGCAGAGCGATGACCTGGCCATCCATTATGCCTCCACTGAGTACTCATTCATCCAAGAAAAACCCCAAGCACTCTCCACTTCTTCCTCACTATGGCCGGAGGCAAAGGCAAGAAGCACGTGCGCCAGCGAGGAGGAGTACGAAGACTCCGATGACGTGTTCTTCAGCGGCGCGTACGACGGGGACTCCTCCGACGACCACTCCTCCAGCAAGGAGGAGCTGGTCCCCGAGGAAGCGCCGCCACGGGAGGACGAGTCGGAGCCCAACACCGACGACTCCTAGGGCTACAACGCCGAGGAGCGTGCCAAGCTCCGTGGGCTCCGCCGCGCTGGCCTCCAGGACTCCGATGACGAGGAGGAGGACAGTGAGGAGGAGGAGGACGAGGACTCCAACGACGACGATGATGACGGCCATGACGGAAGAGACGAGGCCTACGCTCCGGCCTCCAAGTGCCGCCACGTCACCGGGCCCTCGGCCGGCCCATCTACCGGCCATTAGGCCACCACCACCACCACCACCATAGCAGTAGCAGTAGTATTAGAGTAGGATAATCCCCCTAGCAGTAGATTAGGATAATCCCTCTATATATGTAATCCATTGTAATGAACTATGTTTATATAATGAAATCCATCGCATTATCCTTCGCTATTGAGATCTTTTGTGTGTACTTATCTTGAAAAACATGCATCCGAGTCAAATCTCAACTTCCGAGTTCATAAAGTAAAGATGAAACCATAAAACAACTGAAGAACTCATACTCCTTCATGCCCAGAGTACAGGCAATACCCAATTTATTGTGTCGAATTAACATCCGTTACAGAGACCTCATTCTCCGAGTGATAGAGAACATGAACTTGTGCCAAGAAAACCGACTGAATACCCGACTGAACCATTAATGGCATGAGATCCGAGTTAGGATAACGATAGTCACAGTTTCCATCAGCTCTCGAGGACTGTTACTGACGGCGTTAGGGTTATTTGAGATCTATACCTTGAACCGATTTCATCCATCTAAGAATCGTGCTGCCATTCTTCCTCACTGAGCCCGCCACCACCATTACTGAAACTTAGAGCACCACTGCTTTCTTCACTGCTTGAATCCGCAAATCGATAGGAACACCCGCGCCCATGGCTCCCAAGAAGAAGACCTTGAGTGAGAGCGGAAACACCAGTGAAGGTCTGCCACATAGTGAAAACCGGCAGCTGCCCTCACCGTACTTAGCATACAGTCCCTCCACCGTTACCGAGACCATGCTACAATCACTAGTAGCTATGGGCGTCCTGCCACTGAAGGAGGTGGCAAACTGGAGGGTATGCGAGAAGAAAGATGATACTGCTCCAACTGAGGATACTTACGAGGCAATGGTGTTCATGTCGTTCTTCATTCGCGGGTTAGGCCTTCCAGTTTGCTCATTCGTTTGAGGCCTATTGCAGTTCTATTCAATCAACCTGACCCATCTGAATCCCAACTCTATACTTCAACTGTCTATCTTCGTCCATCTATGCGAAGCGTTCCTCGGGATTGTCCCGCATTTTGGCCTGTGGAAACATTTATACCACTGCAAAGCCGATCTAAGGGATGGGTGTTACAAGTTACTGGAGGGGCTAGCTTTGAATTGCGAAAGAATCGCAAATTTGTCTACTTGGACATTCCCCTTCTAGATAACAACAGAGGATGGCACTCCGAGTGGTTTTATATAGAGAACCATGGAAACCCGCTCTCCTCGAGGTCTGGCAGGCAGCCTGACAGTAAGCTAGGAAGCTGGGAGGAAGGTCCAACTGCTGAAGAACAAGCTGAGGTCAACGTGCTGTTAGAAGAAATAGCCAGGTTGAAAGAAAATGGCTTAACTGCCCATGCTATGGTCATAGACTTCGTGTATCACTGCATTCAACCATTGAAAGAAAGGATATATCCCGCCTATCTATATGTCGGAGCCAGTGATCCCACTAGAGAGATGACCTGAGCTATGACCGAAGAAGATGTCAAGGCCCGAGTGGAATTGATACTCAGAGGTGAAGCTCACAACGAGGGTACTCCTAAGCCCTACTCTGCTTGGAATCCAACTCCAAGCGTAAGTGATCTGTCTCTTATTTCTGTATTCAGTCTTACCTGCAATCACCCCCTGACATGAAGAATTTAATGCAGAGCAATATATCCAAGTTCATATCAGACCCCTCGCTTTCTGGTGCTGATAGGCTATCAAAACAACAATCCTAGTTATCCACTGAGGAAATGGAAGCTATTGTTGCCGCTGCTCATGGTGCGGGAAATGACGAGGAGCACACCTTCATAGTAATACAGCGTGCAGCTCAGACTTCCCAAGAAACAGGTGTGAGCAACATCATCAAGGCAGCCCCCAAGCATACAGCCGCCCCAAGTGGTGTTAAGACTCGAGCTGCAGCTGGTCAAGGGCGTACCAAGCCAAGGGCCACTGGTGCCACAGTGCCACGTAAACAGAGGACAAGCAAGAGGACGATCAAGGATGTCACCAGCTCCCCCGAGTCAACAGGAAAAACTAGCAAGAAATCCAGGTACTCCTCTCACACTATAGCCAAAACTGATGATTCATTAGTCGGAGTAGACTGGAGTAACTTGATTGATGAAGACGAGGAAGAAGAGGAGGAAATTCAACTCCATCACCGTGAAAGACGATCAAAGAAACACCATGATGATGCCATAGTAACCCCTTCTGCATCCGCACTGCCGCCCAATGAAGATGAGATAGATCTGACAGCAGAAGATCTGGATTTAGATCGGATTATCAGGGATGCCTGCAGATTCCCATACACATTGCGTACTGATGATGATATTGATCCACTATCAGCGTGTCCCAAGGATCATCAGCCTGAGAAACTAAGCCCCCGGGCCTCAACAGAGCTGGCACCTAGGGACTTGGTGACCGAGGGCCATGCAGACACAGTGCCAACACATATTCCTGAGGTCGAGACTGATACCCAAATGGATGAGGCCATTGAAGCTGTGAATGAAGGTCAAGCACCAACTAAGAATTGGCAAGAAGTGCTAACTGGCACAGCCTCAAAAGAGACTCAACAAGCAACTGTGCCCGATCCCTTACTAGAGGCTGACATCATTCAGGAGCAACCAGTTGAAGTCAATATGGAAGATGCTCCTCAGCCAACTTCTGAGTCTCATGACTCACCTCAAGAAAAGAGTATTGAAGAACCAGAGCATGCTGATTTGAGTACAGGACTACAACATGTTGAGGGAGGACAATCTGACACTCTGGCCGTAGCTGAGCCAAATAATGCTCAACCCCCTCTGATTGAAGCAGATGGGATTGGCCGCCAATTGGTGCTAGCAGCCCCAAGTGCAGGGTTACTATCTGCTATTGAGGTATGTCAACCTTCAACACTTCACATCTTGCTTTGCCCTTGTCAACATCTGAATAGCTCAAAATTGCTTCCCACAGAATATGCTAAAGATGCTTCAAGATGGAATACAACAGGCCCGAGTGATTCGAGAGAAGGCTGCTGCCTTACCCAGTCATGAGGTCAGCTCTTTGAGGCAGCAGCTGGCTGATTCTGAAGCTGCTCGCAAGGCTGAGACAACAGGTATGTATCCATTCTTCTTGTTTGAGTCAATAACTGAGTGTCCGAGCTAATAAATGTTCCTTGGCAGCGGCTGCTACTGAGATTGCACGCCTAAAACAAGCTGCCATCGCCCGAGACACAGAATACCGTAATGCTGTTGCTGATAGAGACCAAGCTCGGGATACAACAGCTGACCTTTGCAGGCAGCTAGATATCGAGAAGGAAAATCATGAGGTAACTCGCCAAGAATCTCAACTAGCATATTCTCTGCTCACAGAAGCATATGAACTGTATCGTTCCACAGGAGAAGATGCGACAAAAGACCAATGAATGCCAGCAGCTGCGAGCAGAAATCCAAACTGTTCAAGAATCCCATGATAGTTTTGAGAAATCATTCCATGACACTATCAGTTCTTTGGAGGCCCTGAAGAGCAGCCACTCCTTGACTCGTCAGGCCCTTGAGAGCAAAGAGGCCGAGTTATCAGAAGTCCAGAATTCTTATGACAACATCAAGAAGGTGCTCTCCTCCACGAGGTCTGCACTTAAAGAATCCTGCGATGAGGCTGCTCAGCAAGCTCAAGTGCTGGAATCCTTCAAGAAGAACTACGAGACTAGCAAGAAGAACTGCAGCAAATTGAAGGATGCCTATGAGAAGGCAAAGGATGCTGCTCTAGCCGCCAACACAACCCTGACCAAGATTCTAGACATATGTGCGCTAGAAAAAGCTGCACCTCGTCTACTAGGTGAACGAATAGCAACTTTTATGGATGACATGAAGTCTAAGATCTCTGAGCGAGTACAAACCATCCTTGTGTCCTCATAGTAATCAAGAAATCACAGCCTAACATTGACTTAGCCAGTTTGCCAGCGAGGATAATAAACGAGACCCAGAATACCGAGCATGAGGATGAAGCCCGAATGATTGCTGAACTCCTTGTGGGTGATAATGAATAGACCATGATTCCATATGTAACACCATGAACAGAATGCTGTATATATTGTGTTCTTAGGTCGGTACCTTTAACCATTGTCCTGCAAAACAGAGTTAATATGTTTATAAATGAGACAAATAGTCTGTGCTTACCTGGATGCCATGCCTGTTAGAGAAAAGACAATGTTAAGTCGGCAACGCGACTTGGGTCACTACTTGAGACATATCCGTGGAAACAGAAGTAAAATATGACAATAAAAAGAGCGAGTATTGTAGGAGAGAGTAATATGATGAGGCAAAGACATGTAGTGTCGAGTTGTAGGATGTCGAACCCAAGCTCATTGTCTTTGTTCGACTGGGGCCTTGAATGCTCCCCAATGTGAGATCTTGCAAAGGCATGTAGCACCGTGCTGTCGGTTGACTAACCTAGGCCGATTGCCTTTGTTTTGTTGGGGCCCTGAGTGCTCCCCTAGTATGAGTACGAACGAGAGCATGTAGCACCGTGCTGTCGGTCGACTGACCTAGGCCGATTGCTCTCATGGTGGGGCCAGAGTTATCCACGTCAAGAGTAAGAGTGGGCATGTAACACCGTATTGTCGGTAACTGACCTAGGTCGATTGCCCTTCCATAACGAGTGAGTAATGTAAACGAAAACAGGAAGAAACATAGAATACTCATCCCAAGAGTGCTTTATTCACAGAGTATAAAGAGTACAATGAAGGCAGAGTACGGAAAACGACACTAACTGCTAATTCTAGAGATCACAAGAAAGCTTCACGCGTAGAATTTGCCTAGATGCTCTATATTCCAGGAGTTCCCGACTAGTGTCCCGTCCATTTGAGATAGACGATATGATCCTGGACGAGTGACTTCTGTGATAATGTATGGGCCTTCCCAGGGAGGAGACAACTTATGTTGTCCAGTGGTCTTGAGCACCCTGCGTAGCACTAATTCCCCTATTGAGAAGGAACGAGGCCTCGTGTACTGATCATGATACCGGCGCAGAGCCTGTTGATAATGAGCCGACTGAATAACAGAGTTTAAGCGCTCCTCCTTGAGTAAGTCGATCTCTTCGATGCGTGTTGCCAGTCGTGGGGCTCTAATCTGTAGATCGGCAGGCAATACTGCCTCCGACCCATATACCATGAAGAAGGGTGTGTTCCCTGCGAGAGCTTTGCTAGGTTGAGTTCGAAGGCTCCAGATCACGTATGGGAGCTCACGTATCCACTTGCCGGCAAACTTCTCATTCTTGTCAAAGATCATCTTCTTGAGTGCATCCAGAATCATGCCATTGGCTCGTTCAACCTGCCCATTGGCTCTAGGATGAGCCACCGAGACATACTTGATACGAATAGACCTTTGCTCACAGAAAGCAAAGAATTCTGAGCCCGTAAAGTTAGACCCCAAATCTGTGATAATAGAGTTCATGATCCCAAAGCGAAAGATGATGTCTTGAATGAATTCAACAGCTTTGGCAGATGTCAATGAGGCAATAGGCTTGTACTCGATCCACTTAGTGAATTTATCGATAGCGACCAATACATGAGTATATCCACCCTGAGCTTTCTTAAAAGGCCCAATCATATCCAGCCCCCAGCAGGCAAAAGGCCATGAGACTAGCATATTCTGCAACTGCTGTGCTGGATGATGGTGCTGCTTGGCAAGGTATTGGCAAGCCTCACAACGCTGCACTACCTCGGCAGCATCCTTCTTTGCTGTGGGCCAATAGAAGCCGGCCCTGAACGCCTTCCCAACTAACGTCCTTGAGGCAGCATGAATTCCAAATACTCTGGCGTGTATCTCTTTCAGCAAACTCTGCCTTGATGACGTATCTAGGCATTTTAACAAAACTCCTGAGGCACCACGCTTGTATAACTCGTTGTTGATCAGAGTATAGCTAGACGACCGTCTTGCTATTCGCTCGGCCTCTGCTTTGTCATCTGGAGTCTCTTCATTCAGGATGTACCTTATGATAGGAGCCTTCCAGTCAGTCGGAACATCCTCCAGAGTTAGGATGTGTTGGTCGGGTGATATATTCAGCTCATCCAACTGAATAGAGGGATGATGAAGCTTTTGAACGAAGATACCAGGAGGCACTTTGGCTCGTGATGAGCCCAATTTGGACAGAATATCAGCGTTCACGTTGCGGTCCCGATCCACATGAATATACTCCAGGCCTTGAAATCTGTCTTCTAGCTTACAAACTGCTTCACAGTACTTATCCATATTTTCTGTGGAACAATCCCACACCTTGTTGACCTGATTAATGACCACCAAAGAGTCTCCGTAGGCCATCAAGCGCTGGATGCCGAGTGATATGGCTATGCGCAGACCATGAAGTAGAGCCTTGTACTCGGCTGCATTATTCGAGACCAGGAAGAGGATCTGCAGTATGTACTTGAGTTTTTCTCCCACTGATGAGGTGAAGACAACACCAGCACCAGCTCCTTCCAGTTTCAACGAGCCATCAAAATACATCTTCCACACCTCCATGATTTCTGCCTTCTCAGGGACTTGATGCTCAGTCCACTCAGAGACAAAATCGACCAAAGCCTGGGTCTTGATAGCAGTACGAGGATGAAACTCGATGTCATGAGCCCCCAGCTCACAAGCCCACTTAGCGATACACCCTGTGGCCTCGCGATTGCGTAAGACTTCTCCAATTGGAAACTCAGTGATGACTATAATCTTATGCTCCTCAAAATAATGACACAGCTTACGTGCGGTAATGACAACTGCATATAATAACTTTTGGACTTGAGGATACCTGACTTTGGAGGGGCTGAGGACCTCGCTGATGAAGTAGACCGGGTGTTACCTGGGTACCGTGTGCTGTCCGTCTGGCCGCTCGACCACCAATGCGGTACTGATCACATGAGTTGTACAGGAGATGTAGTGGAGCAAATCTTCAGCTGGTGAGTCGGCTGTGGCACGATTAGGAGATTTGAGTACAGGAGGCGTGGTCAAGAACTTTTTCGGAGCGTCCAAAGCTTCCTAAGCCTCCGTGGTCCACTGGAACCGATCTACCTTCTTGAGGAGTTTGTTTCGGCATGCCACGTTCGCCGAGTCGCGAGATAAACTGGCTCAAGGCCGCCATGCACCCAGTCAACCTCTGAGCGTCCTTTTGCGATCTGGGAGGGTGCATGCAGAGTATGGCCTTGACTTTCTTTGGGTTAGCTTCGATTCCCCTGTTGCTGACGACAAAGCCGAGTAACTGGCCTGCATGGACGCCGAAGACGCACTTGGTGGGATTAAGCTTTCACCGGAATTTCCTCAGGCTGTCAAACACCTGTTGTAGGTCGTCGATGAAATCCTCCGCGTTCTTGGTCTTGATCACGACGTCGTCAACGTAGGCTTCGACGCGCTTGCCCAGTGGTCGGCGAGGCACGTCTGGATCTCTCGTTGATATGTGGTGCCAGCGTTCTTTAACCCGAACGACATAGAAGTGTAGCAGTACGCACCGAAAGGCGTGATGAACACGGTTTTCTCCTGGTCCTCGATTGCTAGGCTGATTTGGTGATAGCCCGAGTAACAGTCGAGGAAAGAGAGTAAAGCGCAGCCCGCCGTAGAGTCAACGACTTGGTCTACACGAGGCAACCCGAACGGGTCTTTAGGGCAGTGCTTATTGAGATCGGTATAATCAACACACATCCGCCAGTACTTTTTATTCTTTTTGAGAATGAGTACAGGATTTGCAAGCCACTCGGGATGCATGACCTCTCTAATGAAACCGGTAGCCTTCAGCCAGGTTAACTCTGCCCTAATGGCCTCTCGCTTTTCAGGAGTGAATCGTTGCAGCCTCTACTTGATGAGTTTTGCGTTGGGGAACACATTGAGTTGGTGCTCGGCCAGTTCCCTTGAGACCCCAAGCATATCTGCAGGCTTCCATGCAAACATGTCGCGATTGGCCCTTAGGAACTGGATGAGCGCGTCTTCCTATTTGGGAGGAAGAAGAGTGTTGATAGCAGTCGTCTTGGTCGCGTCCGAAGGATCGAGACTTATTTCCTTCGTTGGGACTGCCGACTGAATTGCCGCGCTTGACGCCGATTCTTGAGTCGGGATCTGAAGCTCTTCCTGCGACATGTGGGCTTCGTCTGTCTTGAGCTTCTTCTGTGCCACCATGTGATTCTACTCGAGGGCCATCTGTATTGCTTCCTGTACACACTCTGAAGCTCCCTTGAAGTCAGCGCGTATGGAGAGAACGCCACCTGGAGCTGGCATCTTGAGGACAAGGTACGAGTAATGTGGGATAGCCATGAACTTAGCTAGCCCGGGACACCCGATGATGGCGTTATAGACGCAGTTGAAGGTCGGGACCTCGAAACGCAGCGTCTCAATGCGGAAATTTTCCGCGGTGCCAAAGACGACCGACAGGTAGATGTGCCCGAGTGGATATTCACTCGCACCCGGCACAATTCCAAAGAACGGGGTATCCGACTTTTTGAGCTCGCTGAGTGGGATCCCCATGTCTTGCAGAGCTCTAGGGAACACAACGTTGATGCTTGCCCCACCGTCGATCAGTACCTTCTTGAGTCGGGTGTCCCCGACTATGCGATTTACCAGCAATGGGTACTTGCCTGGCTCGTCGAAGTTGAGCCACTAATCCGCCCGACTGAAGGAGATTAGCTCGTGGGACCAATCGTATGGTTGCGGCGGCTCTGAGGTGGCAGCGTTGATCCGCCGGTCCTCTAGCTTCTGTTGCTGCTTGCTTGCTAGAGCCTCGTGTCCTCCTAGGATGAAGTTGACCTCCCTATTGACGTCCGGGAAGCGTTGATTGTTGCCTCCATTCGGATGTTGCGGAGGCTGGATCCGCGGCCGGGGCCGCGGGGGTGCTGCAGGCTGCGCCATGGGGAGCTGGCCGCGCCCTAGCATGGCTTTGAAGTCGCGGCAGTTTCAGAGGGTGTGACGCATGTCTTTGTGCGTCGCGCACGGCTCGTCGAGTAGTTGATTGAGGGTCCAAGCTAGAGCAGGGGGCGGGCCACGTGGATGCGCTAAAGGTGGCGCCACGACTCGGACCTCCTCTCGAGGCCTCTTGTCCCAGCAATGATCCAGCCGCGAGGGTTCCTCCTGCCTCTCTTGCTTGCCCTTGCCCTGATCGTCCTGTCGGGGGCGAACAAGGTCATGAGTGCGTTCATCCGCTGTGATGTAGCGATCGGCTTCTTGGAAAAGGTGCTCCGAGGTAGTGGGCGCTCATTCCAGTATGTGCTTGACAAACACCTGGTCGTTCGACCCCTGAAGGAAGTCATTAATCACCGTATCCTCAGATACATCGGGGATATGGTTTCTGAGAGCCTGGAACCGCTTGAGGTGCGATCGCAAGCTCTCTGAGTCCGTACGCCTAATGGTTTGGAGGTCCCATCACTGTGCCGTCTTGTCGGAGAGTGATTGGAAGTTAGTAATGAATAGGCGATAGAAATCGCCCTAGTCTTCATTGCAGCCCCGCCTGAGGTGGCGAAGCCATTGAAGTGCATCCTGTCCCAACTTGATCGGGATGTATGCCGTCATGAGATCTTCCGATGCATTGGCCGCTTGGGCTGCTGTAGTGTACATAGACAGCCAATTCCGCGGGTCTATCTTCGTCTCGAATTTTTCAATATTCGAGTTCTTGAAGTTGGGCGGCTAGTCGACGTCTTGAATCCTCCGCCCGAAGGCCGCCACGGCTGCTTCAGTGTTGCCAGCTGGGTTGCCACGGTTCTAAGTCGGATGACGTTGCGGGGACTGAGGGTGGGGTCACGCTCAGACCTGACTCGAGGTGCAGAGCTATTTACAGAGACAACTCCCGAGTGACCCCTAACAGCTAGAGCACGCTGAGGGGGGCCATAGTCCCGATCGTAGTTTGCTCGCCGATCCAACTCAATCTGGTGTCGCTGAGTGCGAGACTGCTCGATGCTGTGACGCGTGTCACGGTTGTCGTTGATGATCTGCCACGCATCAGCTGCCCCAGGATGCCTGGGCACGAGGTGATCTGCTGCTCGAGTGATGACATTTTTGATAGCCTCGCCGTCCTCGTTATTGGGGAGGAGCTCGCAGAGCCTGACCAACGCACCTCCAGCTTGACTTGGAGTTTCCATGACTGCTTCGAACTCTTTTAGAAGATTACGCCCAGGAATCGGGGCTGACCTCTGCCGCCCAACCTGCCAATCACGGCGCCACTGCCGGGCTTGGTTCCTACGGCGATGGCTCTGGACTTCTTGCTCGTTCTCGCTATCCCGCGTCACCTCGTCCATCGAGACAGGCAGCGTGGGGTCTCTATTGCCCAGGAGGTGACGACGCCGGATGTTGCGGATGCAGTTTGCCCTCTCCCTCCTGTGGCGATCCTGTGAGGTCTCAGCGAGGACAGGCTGCTCGTCGTCTGAAACTTCCTCGATCTCATTCCCTGCGCCGTTGATCATGAGGAGCTCAGGAAAAGAAAGGGTTGAGCTCGGAAGCGAACCTTTAGAGTCATCGGCGAGCATGATCTCCATCCCCACACTGGTGTTGGAGGCTCGAGCCATGGTCATTGTGGTGGTTGTGCCATGGTCAGAAGCCGTAGGAGTCTCGATGTTGCAGATCATGTGGTGATGCTCTACATCGTGATCCTCCCGAGTGACCGCCGAGTGATGAGAGGCCTCGCCGGTCTGTGAGCTGCGCCAGCGAACTGTTATCCCCGTCGGGGTAGAGTCGATGACGAGCCGCAGACGTCGATCGGTCGACGGCACGTCAGGCTCGCTGTAGATGCTATCGTCCGGAAGAGGAATGGACTGAGTTAGGGTCAGGCGTCCCCCGGACACCCTCGTTGTTGTTGAGGGAAGCCGAGGCACGGGAGAGAAGCCCCTAGTACGTGGTAGTAGAGTTGCGGAGACTGAACAGGGCGAAGGGAACGAAAGGCTCCACCCGAGTCCTTTTGCGACCTTGGTCAGCTGAAGCTGGCCGGGTTCGCTTTGGGGCAAGTGGCGGAGGTAGGACCCGCAGGGGTCGAGGGACCTAGGAGCAGGTATCGACAGGGACCGATCGCGGGCTCCGCAGAGGGCTACCTGAGGTGTGGTCCTACCGCGGATCTCGAGGAGGGCTTCCTGATGAGCATCCCCTCGTCCCCCGACTAATCCGAGTCCAGACTTGAGTCGGAGAGGTCGAGAGCGCCATGCGGCGAGTTGGTGCAGAAGCGGTGGTCGTTGTTGGAGCCGCTCGAGTCAGCGCTGTCGATGTAGATCCGGCCCTGAGGAAGACCCTCCCGTCAAGTCGTGCTCCCGAGTCATATTGGCTCTGGGGAGCACGATCCGACGCAGCACGCCATGGTGGCGGGTTCTGGTGACGAGCCGGCGCCTCGCGCTGACGTATTGAAGCCTGACGCTGAGTCGGTGGAGGCTGACGAGGCGCTGGTCCTTGGCGGCGATCTGGCGGTGCAGATCGTCCATCAGGTCCTGGAGTGGTCGATAGTCGCACGACGACACGTGGCTGCGCCGGTGCGTTGTGAAGCTGATGGAGGTCACCGCGCCGATCAGCGATGAAGGTGATCGACCCAAAGCGGATCATGTCACCCGGAGCGAAGCCGTTGATGAGGTGGTCGGCCATGGAGCTAGCTGATGTCGATCTCGCCGCCCCCTACCTGGCGCTCCAACTGTCGGTGTTTGATACTGGCAATGCACCATGGGGTGTGTTACGTAGTGCTTTTGGGGTGGCGAAATCGGCGTAGCTCGATGGTTCATGTAGAGGTGCGACAAAACACAAGAGTTTATACAGGTTCGGGCCGTGAGATGCGTAATACCCTACGTCCTATTTGCTGCGAGTTGTATTGTCTTTGCTTCTCGAGGTTACAATGAAAGCTAGGGCGTCTGGTGGCTAGTATGCGATGAGAAGATCGATGTTCTCCGTAGGGGTCCCTCACCCGCCTTATATAATCCTGGCAAGGCTTGGGTTACAAGTCGGTTTCCATCTATGAGTCCTACCCGGCTTGGAATCCTAAAAGAGTATATAGAATACACGATTTTCTTGAGTCTTGCTGCTTCTAGAACACAGAGTCTGAACCAACTCCTTCACGCCTTTCCTGAATTACAGCGCTTTGACTTGGTCTTCAAGCACATCATCCGTTCTCGGGCCCACCAGACCAGTCGGCACCCCGCTTAGGGGTCTGCTGTCTCTATTGGGCCCTCCAACGGCCCATATACTGAATCCACGCCGTGAGGGCCCAGGGGATATCTATCCCTCACAAGCCCCCGAGGCTCGAGTTAATTTAGAAATTAATTGACCCAAGACTTAAAAACAATAACATACTGTTCGTGAGTTCCATGTCCGAGTTAACATTATTTCTCATGGTGCACCCCATGGGGGTAGCCCCCGAGCTTCAAGTTGACTTGAGTATCAATCAGCTTGAAGATCTAAACCCTTCAATTTGTCTCATCAAATGCATCTTCCAAATGTCGAGTTAATTTGAGAAATAACAGATTCCCTCATCTGAGTTACTATTTCTCTCCCAGCTTTCTAAGTCATAGAAAGCCGACCCAAACTTCCTGCTTTTTTGATTTTTAAGAAAAAGAGTACTTTTTCCATAAATTCCGCACCCCATGGGGTTAACCCACAGGGTAATAAGCAGAGGGCACCGAGTAATTACCCATAAACTTCCCAGAAAATAGGAATCTTCCAAACACGCAACAACCTTTGTTGCCCAAGAGAATAACTAGCGCGTGGAGGAAGTCGAAACGACGCGGCCTCTTTTGGAGACATTTTGGTGGATGCAAAGTCTGGAATGGATCACTTGAATTTTTGCTTTTGTACTCCAGCTATCAACAGAAGGTGATATTTCTACTCAAAGAGACTCAAAATTTGACAAAGTTCAAAATATCACTAAGCAGCTCTTTGTAGCAGTTTCAACTATTGATGCATTTTTGGCTCTAATAGGTATTTTGACTAAGGGGAGCTATAATTTATTATTTTCGAAATAAAAACCTGAGATGTTCATCTTACTAAAAGCATGAAAGAGTTATCCCATATTCAAGTCATATCATTCATCTCATAACAACTTAGGCTTGTTATCACAAATGGCATCCACAAGATAGAACCTTGGTTTACTTCTTTTATTCACAAACTCAAAACTAAGCTAAGCATAAGTCACATGCAAGAATTAATTCATTCACTTGATAGAGCAACTATTCATCATTTCCAAAATGAAGCTAGCATGTGAACTTATCATTAAAGCATGGGAGGTTTTTTTAAAAGTAAAATAACGAAGCAAATTAAACTAACTGAATTAAACAACTAAATTAAGCATACTAGCAAACTCTCAAAGCATGATACATGGGTGGTGCAGAAATCGGGGGACTGCCATACGTACCCAGCTGTCGATTTGGGTTTTCCCCCAAGCTTCAACGAAGCTACTTGGAGTAGTATCCATAGTACTGGTAGAATCGCTGGGACTCATCAAAGGTGCGTTTAACCGTCACTTCTATTTCTAGGAGGCGGTTATATTGCTCGTCCTAGCTCTGCTGGATGACCTGAGTGCGCTCATCGACCTGATTGAGCTGCTGGGCCATCCCAGCTATGCGCTGGTCTTGGATGGTCAGGGACCCAAAGATGGCGCTCAAAGGGTGTCCTGCAAAGCATGCAGAGGCAGATGGTCCTGCCTCGTACGGTGTTGACCCATACCCATAGTAGGTTCCTCCTCCTTGCTGCTGAGAAAATGGAGCGCTCGGCTCGTGTCCCCACGGTGTGTCTATAGATCCTCCGTGGGGCTACCACGTCGGGTCTATTTCCTGGGTTTGCCAGGATGTGCCAGTCGCGGTTGTGGCGGAACCGCCCTGCTTAATCCAGACTAAGCACACCTGCCACCACTGGCTCGCAATGCACTTAGACCAGACTAAACCCGGTAGTCCGTCGAGAGTACTTCGGCTCTCGATAACACCAAATCCCAGAGGAACCGACATCAAACACATCCGACTCTCGGTGGAGCCACAACAATTACATCATCACGAGCAGATGAAATAGAGAATAATAGACATAATTTACAAACCAAATATATGAAATCAAATACATGTTCAAATATAGCGGAAGCGAATTCAGAGTATAAATATATATCGGAAGCGTTTTCAAAATATCTCGTAGTGGAATCATGATACTTAAGCAGTCTTCACGTAGAGACGAACGAGGCGTGTAGCGCCGAGCCCACCGGTACTACCACCTTCAACACAGTTGTCCAGATGTCATCCGTACCTGTAATCCAAAAGTGGGGGCAAACCCTGAGTACTAATTACTCAGTAGGACTTAATGGACAGGGCTTACGGCTGACGCAAAGCATAGCTTACTAGTCAGGTAGATCCTTAGCCATTGATTTTATACAAGGTCATGTTGACATAAGATAGCAGGATTTGACAGCTGCTATCCAATAACCATGAAGGTCATTGATATCATAAAGTAAATACTTGCATGAAAGTAAGACATGAGAACCCATCAGTAACTTGCATAATAGTATATTATACACATCCAAGGTATACCCCTCATCCCACCTGTCCCGTCCCAAGATTCACAGCGCCTCCACCTAACCCTTGGGAGTAGCCGTCTCAGGCGTGATACCACAGTACATCGGGTCAGCCCTCCCTCGACCTCAAAGCACCTCCCAAGTCCATCAGCCCCCTATCAGTGGATGCGCAGCACCATGAATAGTGGGACGGATCATACACATCCAAGCATATTGTATTGAAAAACATGAACATAAGCATAAAGTATTTCAGTTATTACTACGTTGCCCGTGTGCGATATCTGGCATTCTCACACCTAGTGAGTATCAGCGATTCGAATCGACTTTTATATTCCCGGGAATAACTAGAAATGCCAGGGTATATGCTTACTAGCCATCGCGTTCCCACATATAGTTCCCATCTCCACTTGTCCCATCCCAAGTTCGATTCAATCCTTCTGTTGTTCCCAGGTTGTGCCGCCTTAGGAGCGATACCACGGTACGTCGGGTCAGCCCTCCCTCGACTACAAGCTCCCCAAGGTGTCACAGTAGGAGTCTGTCTCTGTTCTTCGGATGGCACAAGTAAGACTTTCACCGGTCCATTATCCCAGATAAACACTCTAGCAATGTTATGCCGATCAGTAGGCGAACAGCGAACGGGCCTTATACGACTCGGGCGGAGCCGGATAATAACA
Source organism: Paspalum notatum (assembly GCA_022530915.1). Classification (NCBI taxonomy): domain Eukaryota; kingdom Viridiplantae; phylum Streptophyta; class Magnoliopsida; order Poales; family Poaceae; genus Paspalum; species Paspalum notatum. The sequence goes on from CM039691.1 coordinate 17,118,708, forward strand.
ACGCACACCCCAAAAGTAAACTTACGCTCTGCCCGGTCTCCATTTAACATCAGCAATAATAATCATAAATTGCATCATAGTAAGATTTCTGAGATTTGTAAAATCACCTACGCGACGAGTGACAGTGCTCACTCGTGTCTACTCGTACCTAGCATTTCTAGGCATACTCGTCCTACGAACTCTATTCATAGGAGCTAGGGGCCAGGGCGGCCAGGATGTCTAATACAGTTGGTTCCAAACAACTCCTGATGCATATGCCTAATCATAAAGATATAAAATGTTTGCTGGGTATAGTATGGTCCTGCCTACCTTTATTTTCATTTAAGAATACCAACAAACTAAGCTAATGTTAGTTTGTCGGGTTGTGAGGCTTTGCCCCAGGCAACCCCTTGATCCCTTGGACAACTCCTCCTTCCAAACACGACTGATGGGCCCTCCAGGTCGTGAGTGGGTCTTAGTTGGTCTTCTGGATCACCGTTGGTTGAGGTAGTTCCACGCGCTCGTTTTTCGATCACGTATCTGCAATGAGCGCCACTATATGATTGACATGCGTGATGATGCAAGGAATGAGATGCCTGAATATGAAGCACACGCATGAACAATCGTTTCATGAAAAAACAGAAAGATGGTTACTAATGTACGTACACAAGGAGTAATTATTATGGACAACGACCCAACACGCAATCATAGGATCACACATACACAAGCTACTGATTATAACAACAAGTCACTTATGGGATTCGATAAATGCAAGCAGTAGCTGTTTAGGTTACTAAAATAGGTGTGATGGTGTTCACTTCCATTCAACGGGTAACAAGTTGAAATCATTTACTTCAGGCATTTATAGGAAACATTCACTAATTATATCATGTAGTATGTTTATTTAATGGACTCAAACGCTATATTGACTTCAGGTACTTTACATGAGTAATTAAATTAATTTCTCAATCAAGTGTGATATAGAGAATAGTAGATAGTCTGCAGCTAGAAATCAATCCACATTCATAATGAGAGCAATTGCAAACAAACACCTACTCTTATAATTAAATAACACATGCCCACTTTATGAATAAAAGCATTATTTGTGTTCATGCAAGTAGACAACTCTAAATGAGTTCAGATTTTTATGAAAAGGAGATTTATACTACATTATGCTACTGTCAAAATTTCAGCCACAAAGGAGTTATAATTCATTTATGAAAATTCCAACAATTTACCAGCCCTATAGCTTCTCAGATTTTTCATAATTTGTAGGAATGGTTTATGGATTTGAAATTTCTACAGCAAGCATTTCATTGCATGAATATCATGTACAAAAATCAGCAAGCACAAAGTCCATAGTTTCACAGGACACCTATTTTCCATATAATTATCTAGGTCTATTTTAAACGCACATCAAGATAGTACTTACAAGCTACACAAAGATACTTTTTGGAACCTATGCATCATTAGCAAGCTACCAAATTTTCCATGGAATTTATTAGACATCCTAAGACCACTTTTTGCTTTTATTTAGTTAGGCATGTGATGCTTTGTCATTTTCAAATCACCACTTGAACTTAATATGCAAGGCCTCAAACTTTACCAGCAAGCTATATGTAGCATAAGGTGTGTCCTAAAAATCTAGTCCAACCTTTGGAGCAAGTTTCATATGGTGAGTACTTTCCATGCATTTTAATTGCAAAAACCTAAGCCTAGGGGTAGATCAGTCATTTAACAGTGAATGCTACTGCAAGAAAAATTCACACAGTACCTAGATGCCATAACAAAACTACTATCCAAGTTTCATAATTTTTGGAGGTCATTTAGTCCACTTTTATCATTTATTTATCCTCAACATGCATGCACTAGACTAGGGGTAAAACAGACTTTTCACACATCCACATCATACCTATACTGTAGATCTACTCACAAGGAGTCCATAGTCACTGAGTTTGTCCATTTTGGATTTTTATTTGAATTTATATGATTTTCCAAAGTTTCAGCCAATTATAACCAAAATAAAAGGGAAATCCTAGATCTGAGGACTTCTATGCAATAACCCGAAGATCCAGGGGCCTGCAAGAATTATTTTCAAGACTCAGTGCATAGTGACCGAAATAGTGCAATGAATAGAGGAAACGATGGGGGGGTTTCTGCTAGATCACCATCTCCTTTCTTCTTCCTCTCGACAGAGGCACGGGCGCGCGGCCGGGATGGAAGGCGGCGCTTTACCGGCGGCGTGGGGGCGGAACTTGGAGCCGAGGCGGTCTGTGAGGGTGTTCCCGTGCATGGGGCTTCGTCTCCCCTTGATCTCGTCGCCGGTGGTGGCGCGTACGAATGGCGCGGCGGCGGTGAACTGGTGCGGTGATGGCGCACGGGACCCAGTGGCCGCGGGCTCGATCTCGCAGCTCCAGCGATGGGGGAGGATGAGGATGGGTGTGAGAGCTCCACGAGGAGATGACGCACGCCGCACGCGGCGGAGGTGAAGTGGAGGCGCGGGAGTGGCCCGAAGGGGGTCCTCCACGGCGAGCATGGTGGCGGCCGGTGCGTCACGCGACGGTGTACGTGGGGCGGGGAAATGGAGGTGCTAGCGGGGCCGAGGAGTAGCGAGGATGGTGGAGGAGGGCCACGCGGGCGTGGTGACGGGGAAGGCATGGAGGGAGAGGGCCGGAGGTGGCCTGGAGGCGAGCTTGCGCTCGGGCTCGTCATGACGGTGGCCATGGCATGTACGCGCGCATAGGGCTCTCGGGGCAATGCCCGGCTCAGGGACCTTGGGGAAACGATGGAGGGGCTCGAGGAGCTTGCGGTGCGCGTGTTGGGAGAATGGGAGGAGGCCCAGAGCGGCGGTGGGGTGAGCTCGAGCGGAGCTCGGCCATGGCCGAGCGCTCGGGCGCGAGAGGTAGGGAGGCGCAGAGAGAGGGCAGGGCAGGGAGAGTGAGAGAGTGAGCGTGAATGTGTCCGCGATGGCGTCCAGGTGAAGACGCGGGCGAGGGCCGAGACGGGCAGGCGCGCCGCGGCGTCGGCCGTACGCCGGCGGCCACGTGTCGCATGGGCTCTGGGTGCTGCGTCGTATGAAGGGGATCCAAGGCCGGCTGACCGGTGGGGCCCACAGGTCATAGGCACAAGAGAGGATTGGAAATTCCGAAAATGGAGGGAAAAAGGAAAACACCAGTTTGACTGCTAGGACCCTTATTTGTATTTCACGTTTTTGAACATTCTAAGGGCCGAATTTGACCAAACTCAAAATACAAGAAGTGTTCTAAATTTGTTGATCTACAACTTGGTATAACCTTTAGTACTAAGTTCTGTTGAAGTTTTTGGTTTAAATTTGAATTGAACTGACTGACCCAGGTTTGACCATCTAAACTCATCCGGATAAAAATTCTTAAAGTCCACCTTAGGGCCACTTTCATAAAAAGAGTTTTATACCAATATTGTTTATAATTTCATGATCTACAACTTATTATATTGGAGGTTTGTAAGATTATGGCTGTAGACCAATTTAAATTTGAAATTACTAAACAAATCAAGTTTGGACAGAAATCACATGCTGACAGAAAAGGTCCCAAAACACTATCCAAATCACTGTACATGTCAACACTTCAATTACCAAACTTTTTCCTAATATAATTTTCTACAAGTTTGGTATATAAAGTTTGGCTTGGATCATCACAGATTTTGAATTACAAGCACAAACATTGTTGAGGGTTTGGTAAAACTGCAGCTTTAGTTTAAGTAGTCTTTCTTGTTTCAAACTTTTGAATACTCAAATGAATTCTAAACACCTCCACTCTAGGTGCATTTGAAAGGTGATAAGTCTAAACACCTCCACTTCATAGAAAGGAAGATTTTGAAGTTGTATGGTGAAAACAAAAGTAATTTCAGATTCAAATTTGGAGTGAGCTGAAATTCAGACTTGGGAATTTTTCTAAGTGGACTAACTTGGGGCTGATTTCATGAGGTACTTGGGGTCAAAATTTAAAGTAGTTAGAGGCAGTTTTAAACCATGCTCAGGGTAACAAAAGTGAAGTTCATGGTATGTATGACAACTTTGATAATGGGGCTAAGCTCAGTTGCTTAATGAATCTAAAAGTTTTATTAGGGTCCAAATTTGGTCATGATCACAATTGGCATCTTTCCAGGAATTTTTGGTTTGACTTGGTCTTGACCTTTAAACCTCATAACATATGATTTTTAAGATGGTCATATTATCAAAGTTAGAGATAACATCCCAAACTAAGACTTTTGTATTTGGTGTTTTGCATAAAGCTTGTGGGTAGTGACTTGATCAACCAAACCACGTAGAGTTTTGTATCTTCCTAGAAAATTTTTGACTTAGTGACTTCTCCATCTAGTCTTCGTTACTCTCTAAGCATCATCAAGTCTTAATTCATTATTATTTTGTTTCTAATGTTGTGTTAAGGCTTTTGAGATGCCGGGGGCATCACAACCCACCCCCCTTAAAAAAATCTCATCCCGAGATTTGGAGGAAGCGGGGTTCTACGGCTTACTGCAAAATGCAAATGGTTTTAGCATCGTTGTTCCTAGGCTTTTGGAAACGCGTGGTAGCATCCAATTCTTCATGGGTTTGCTTTGTCAACTATCTTGTGAATGGTTAGTGCCTCCTTAACACAAGGTAGTTACAAAGCTTCTCGAATAGGTCTAGGGTGGTCTTTCTAAGTTACTTGCCGAGTCGTGTCTTATATGAGAGCGAATGAATAAACCACAAAGAAGGTGTGGCCACAGTGCAAAAGCAACCGCGATTGATTGGAACAATAAAACAGGGTTACTCCCTGACTTTGACACCGAGGTTTAGAAACGTGATAAATATATATAGGTCTTAGAACAATAGAAGCATAGTGTAAACAATCGGAAAAATTGAACCATGAAGGATCTTGTGATTCAAAGGGTTATCAACAGATGTGCTTTTGAGAGACACATTCATTTCATTGGATAGGGACTGTGTACACATATAAGATAGTAATTTAAGGTAACTTCAAAGAAAAGATGTGGTGCTATACAACACATCCTGCCTTTGGCAACAAGAATATACACAAGGGCTAGGATAGACTTGACAAGGTGATGGTTTGTACGATTTCTTAGCTTGGTCAAGACTGACCAAGAAAGTCGATGTGTGCTTACTAACGAAACAATCGGCATGGTTAGTAAGCCCAACTTTGAGGATAATCTCAAAGCGGAAGAAAACAACTTATGGAAAGGATGGTATGACAAGGGCATTAGCCGAGAACAAAAGCTTAATGCAGCGGATGATGCTGAAGTTCACCTCTAGGAGATAGGGTTCAATATATACGAAGAAATAAAACATACGAGAAAGCAGTGGAAACAGAATTGATTGTTCCCACAAATCAAGAGAGGCAATTTGGAAGAAGGCAATGGAATGATGTGACAAGACAGTGGGAATAAAATCAAGCATTCCCACAGATGCGAGACGTTGAAGATACTGAAGGTAAGCATAGAGAAGTCCGAGATTCGGACCAATGGATGTAAAGGTACCATGGAGACGGATTTGATCATCCCCATGAACCCGGAAAGAAAAAAGTTAAACCAGGATTGAAAAGATGAAATCAAGTTGTGGGATTGAGATGAATCTTTCCCACGAATCAAGAAAGGCAAGGTGAAACAAAGCGAGGAAGGATACGGTGTGGTAGTGGAAATAGAGTAAATCATTTCCACGTGTTAGATGTATAGAGGTCAACAAGGCGATAGAAGATGGATATGAATGTTCCACAATTGAAGCGGTGTCATGCCTTTGTATGTCTTGATACCAACGTGAGCCTAGGGATTTACCCGGTGTCGGCCATACACATGGGACCCTAGGTTCCGTCGCGGCACCATAGACTACTCGGGTAAACACCACATCAAGAGCGGCACAACTATCCAACCTCAGGGTATGCGAAATAACACAAGGTTATAGAAAGACATGAACAAGGAGTTTGGAGCGCATGAATCTCAATGTATGGGTGATATGAATCAAAGAGGTGAAAATACATGGATTTCAAAGGTTGGAAACACAGGAATCATGAGGATGAGAAACATATGGACCACCAACTTTTGAGTTGGGGGGTTGCCTAGATTTGGAAGTACATGAATTGGCAAGAGCTCAAAACATGTGGACTACAAGAGTCTGAAATGCGTGGAGCGCACAAGCTTGGAATACACGGAATAGTGGAGTTTGGAACTCAAGACTTGCAATTGTTGGGAAAGACATGATACACTAGAGTTGATTCCAAGGAGTTTGGATCAAGTGGCACAATGAACCATACTTACTCAGTGTCCAGCCAATACAAGTCCAAGCTAAACGTTGTAAACACGCTAATCGATACCCGTTCCGGTTTGCCTAATCGTATGTTCAAAACAATTGGGTCAAAAGCGAGCTTCTCCTTTCATTCATGTTGATGCGGCGTTGAGCTTCAATGTGGGAGACACCATGGTGTTAAATCTTGATTAAATGCCAAATCTGAGGACGTTGCCGAAGTCGAGGTTGATCTAGGATGCTTTCTCTCTATCACTCATGTTGTCAGATAGAAACTCTATATCGTTGCCTAGGGACATGTGAGCGACGGTCAACCCTCGATCGAGGCTTCTTCTAGACTCGTTTTTGTCTTGGTGGAGCTTCAACTTGTTGCGTCGACGTAGATGTTGATGCGGCGTAGGTCGAGTCGGTTGGAGAAAAGTCTTCGATGATGAAAGCTCGGGCATTCTTCTCAAAGACTTCTCGGAGGCTTGCTTATTGTTCTAGTAGCTAGGCCTATAGAATCCTATAGACTCAGTACGTAAAAGTAAATATGTACGAACTATCCTGACTTCATCTTCAGGCTTGGCAGGGCCCTTTAGTTGAATAATCGCGTGTTGTCGATGTAGGAGTCGATATTTTGTTTGTTGGGTCGACTGGAGAAACTCATCCCGCTCCGGCGATGTGTCTTGGGAAATCTTCTTTGTATGCTTCGGTACATCAGGGGCTTGTGCGTCATCCTTGTGGTTGTAGACATGCCTACCGAGTCATAGCAAACTAGGACCTAAATGATAACACGTCCGATTGTCTTGACTTGATCTTTGGGCTTGTAGAATCTCATTAACTGAAGCATCCTAGGCCATATATGTTGAATCGAAGTAGTGTTTGTGGAGTATTCTTCAGTTTCGCCTATTCTTCACCCTTCTGGTGATATCTTTGACGAGGTCAATAAAGCTTTAGTCAGTGGCGATATGGCTTTCGAAAATCTTTTGTATGATACAAGTGTGTTACATTTACGAGCTCAAGAAAATATGCCAAAAAGGGGAGACTACTACCAATTCTGGGGCCTGATTACTACCTTTTCTTCTAACGTGTACAGCTTGCAGCCAACTACCAGATGTGAATTAAGATAGTCTGCAAAAGATCAGGATGCCATAGTCATACCTAAGTTTGTTCTCCACGATTTTGGTATAGAAAGTTTTCCTTAAATGTCTTTAAAGTATCACCAGATTTGAAATTTCAAACTGTAGGTCGCATAAGTGCAGATTTTTGGTTTTTAACAAGTTTTAAGTTGGGCTTTGAAACCCAAGCATTTTTGGAGAAAACATTGTATAACAAAGTGATTATGAATTTTACGTTCTACAATCACCTCATATAAAATTTGTACCAATTCTATTTGCATCTTGAACTTCACATCAGAACAGTAGCCACAGACAAAACTCATGTGCAACTTGTTACTACCAAACAAACATATTTATAGGTGCAGTAAGAATCTAGTTGTTTTCAATCAAACACATAGCAAGGCATATGAGATGAGATGGAATGATGCATGATTCGTCCTATTCGGTCTCACATCACACATCCTTTGTATATTATATATATCTAACGATATTTCGGTGACATATATGCACATCTCTCCATAATGCAACTAGCCGTCCTCTAGTCGTTCTTAATTTCGCACGTTGTTAGTGTACCTGCAGAAGAATGCATGCTCATACATTACCACCTAGTGTGGCATCCACACGTGACCGCTGCGTGGACAACGTTAAGTGGGCCGTTGCATCTTTTCCTCAAAACCTGACTTTCCACCAGTACTGGGGATTGTCGAGAAGAAGGTGGATCCCAAAACTAAATGTAAGTGTGGTGGGTATGAAAGCCCGAAGCATGCCCACCACCCTTAAAGAGATTTTACTATACAGCATGAATGCAGGGCTTACAACCATTCGTAAATCCCGATAGCTTCCACCAGTACTGGGGATAGCTATGGCCGAAGAGTTGCTTCCCAAAGCACCGAATATGCATATGAGTGCTATCTAGTTTAGAAGATTAGTGATATCATCTGGATAACACTAACATCCTTATACGGGTATAGCGTATACTCTCATTTTTGAATTACTTGAAGATGGGTTTTCGAAAATAGGTTTGTAAATCAAAACTTGATGATATAACTGTTGTCTGTGTATGATCGGCTCTGATACCAGCTGTGGCGGAACCGCCCTGCTTAATCCAGACTAAGCACACCTGCCACCACTGGCTCGCAGTGCACTTAGACCAGACTAAACCCGGTAGTCCGTCGAGAGTACTTCGGTTCTCGATAACACCAAATACTAGAGAAACCGACATCAAACACATACGACTCTCGATGGAGCCACAACAATTACATCATCAAAGGCAGTTGAAATAGAGAATAATAGACCTAATTTACAAACCAAATATATGAAATACATGTTCAAATATAGTGGAAGTGAATTTAGAGTATAGATATACATCGGAAGCGTTTTCAAAACATCTCGCAGCGGAATCATGATACTTAAGCAGTCTTCACGTAGAGACGAACAAGGCGTGTAGCACCGAGCCCACCGGTACTACCACCTTCAACACAGTTGTCCAGATGTCATCTGTACCTGTAATCCAAAAGTGGGGGCAAACCCTGAGTACTAATTACTCAGTAGGACTTAATGGACAGGGCTTACGGCTGACGCAAAGCATAGCTTACTAGTCAGGTAGATCCTTAGCCATTGATTTTATACAAGGTCATGTTGACATAAGATAGCATGATTTGACAGCTGCTATCCATTAACAATGAAGGTCATTGATATGATAAAGTAAATACTTGCATGAAAGTAAAACATGAGAACCCATCAGTAACTTGCATAATAGTATATTATACACATCCAAGATATACCCCTCATCCCACCTGTCCCATCCCAAGATTCACAGCGCCCCCACCTAACCCTTGGGAGTAGCCGTCTCAGGAGCGATACCACGGTACATCGGGTCAGCCCTCCCTCGATCTCAAAGCACCTCCCAAGTCCATCAGCCCCCCTATCAGTGGATGGGCAGCACCATGAATAGTGGGACGGATCATACACATCCAAGCATGTTGTATTGAAAAACATGAATATAAGCATAAAGTATTTAAGTTATTACAACGTTGCCCATGTGCGATATCTGGCATTCTCACACCTGGTGAGCATCAGCGATTCGAATCGATTTTTATATTCCCGGAAATAACTAGAAATGCCAGGGGTATATGCCATCGCGTTCCCACATATAGTCCCCATCTCCACTTGTTCCATCCTAAGTTCGATTCAATCCTTCCGTTGTTCCCAGGTTGTGCCGCCTTAGGAGCGATACCACGGTACGTCGGGTCAGGCCTCCCTCAACTACAAGCTCCCCATGGTGTCACAGTAGGAGTCTGTCTCTGTTCTTCGGATGGCACAAGTAAGACTTTCACCGGTCCATTATCCTAGATAAACACTCTAGCAATGTTATGCCGATCAGCAGGCGAACAGCGAACGGGCCTTATGCGACTCGGGCGGAGCCGGATAACAACGACGCACACCCCAAAAGTAAACTTACGCTCCGCCCGGTCTCCATTTAACATCAGCAATAATAATCATAAATTGCATCATAGTAAGATTTCTGAGATTTGTAAAATCACCTACGCGACGAGTGACAGTGCTCACTCGTGTCTACTCGTACCTAGCATTTCTAGGCATACTCGTCGTACGAACTCTATTCATAGGAGCTAGGGGCCAGGGTGGCCAGGATGTCTAATGCAGTTGGTTCCAAACAACTCCTGATGCATATGTCTAATCATAAAGATATAAAATGTTTGCTCGGTATAGTATGGTCCTGCCTACCTTTATTTTCATTTAAGAATACCAACAAACTAAGCTAATGTTAGTTTGCCGGGTTGTGAGGCTTTGCCCCAGGCAACCCCTTGATCCCTTGGACAACTCCTCCTTCCAAACACGACTGATGGGCCCTCCAGGTCGTGAGTGGGTCTTAGTTGGTCTTCTGGATCACCGTTGGTGAGGTAGTTCCACGCGCTCGTTTTTGGATCACGTATCTGCAATGAGCGCCACTATATGATTGACATGCGTGATGATGCAAGGAATAAGATGCATGAATATAAAGCACACGCATGAACAATCGTTTCATGGAAAAACAGACAGGTGGTTACTAATCTATGTACACAAGGAGTAATTCTTATGGACAACGACCCAACACGCAGTCATAGGATCACACATACACAAGCTACTGATTATAACAACAAGTCACTTATGGGATTCGATAAATGCAAGCAGTAGTTTAGGTTACTAAAATAGGTGTGATGGTGTTCACTTCCATTCAACGGGTAACAAGTTGAAATCATTTACTTCAGGCATTTATAGGAAACATTCACTAATTATATCATGTAGTATGTTTATTTAATGAACTCAAACGCTATATTAACTTCAGGTACTTTACATGAGTAATTGAATTAATTTCTCAATCAAGTGTGATATAGAGAATAGTAGATAGTGTGCAGCTAGAAATCAACCCACACGCATAATGACAGCAATTGCAAACAAACACCTAATCTTATAATTAAATAACACATGCACTTTATAAATAAAAGCATTATTTGTGTTCATGTAGTTAGACAACTCCAAATGAGTTCAGATTTTTATGACATGTAGATTTATACTACATTATGCTACTGTCAAAATTTCAGCCACAAAGAAGTTATAATTAATTTATGAAAATTCCAGTAATTTACCAGCCCTATAGCTTCTTAGATTTTTCATAATTTCTAGGAATGGTTTATGGACTTGAAATTTCTACAGCAAGCATTTCATTGCATGAACATTATGTACAAAAATCAGCAAGCATAAAATCTATAGTTTCAAAGGACATCTATTTTCTATATAATTATCTAGGTCTATTTTAAACGCACATCAAGACAGTACTTACAAGCTTCACAAAGATACTTTTTGGATCCTATGCATCATTAGCAAGCTACCAAATTTTCCATGGAATTTATTAGACATCCTAAGGCCACTTTTTCCTTTTATTTAGTTAGGCATGTGATGCTTTGTCATTTTCAAATCACCACTCGAACTTAACATGTAAGGTCTCAAACTTTACCAGTAAGCTATATGTAGCATAAGGTTTGTCCTAAAAATCTAGTCCAACCTTTGGAGCAAGTTTCATATGGTGAGTACTTTCCATGCATTTTTATTGCAAAAACCTAAGCCTAGGTGTAGATCAGTCATTTAACAGTGAGTGCTACTGCAAGAAAAATTGGAGAAAGTTGGAGAAAGCTACTGACACTTGTGAGAACTGCCTAACCCTTAGGATGCAGCTGGTGGATAGGGATGCCACCATTAGAAAATTGGAGAAAGCTGCTGTGGTTCCCTCCCTAGACTGTGACACTTGCGCTGCCCAGACTGTGGTTCTGGAGGATCTGAGAGAGGAAGTGTTGTCTTTGCAAAATGACAACAGCAGGTTGAGGGAGGTGCTCAGTTGGGTATATGCAAGGCAGCCCCAACTAGAGATGATCATAGAGAGCAGCAAGAGAGCTGAGGGTGACACGAGTGGTTTTGGGTTTGGAGAGTGCAGCACCACATGTGAGAAGAGTGCCCCAGTTAGGATCAAGACTGCACCTACCCAGCCAGGTGAGGTTGTTGATGGGGTGTACCATGAGCCACCCAAGGCTGCCCCAAAGAAGCAGTACTGGACACCCAAGCCTTCCAAGGGTAAGCTGGACGAGATTGTTGAGGAAGAGCTTAAGCCCAAGGGCAAGAAGCCAGTCCAGCAGCCTGAGCCACCCAAGGCCACACCACCTAAGCCCAAGTCACAGCCTAACCCAGTTCCTAGGAGGCCTGTCTACCACTGTGAGTTCTGCCAGCGGAATGGCCAACTAGAGGAGTTTTGCTTCAGGAAGAAGCGGGTTGAGAGGCAGAAGAGAGCTTGGGGGAACCAAGATCAGTTCTACTAGGGTGGTAGGCAAGATCCTCCCCACCGCGGTGAGATGAGAGACCGCTTTGCTGGTGGTGAGAGAGGAGGCGGCCTTCAGGCCCGTGCTCCAGGTGGTGAGAGACGCTTTGTCGGTCAAGCTCCTAGTCGTTTTCAGCGCGGCTATGGACCTCGTGACCGAGGCTTTGAGAGAGCTTTCGAGGGTTCACGCTTTGGAGGTCGTGGTTACCCTGATCGACGTGATGGTTTTGTTGATTGTGCTTACCCCACTTTTGAGCAGATGGCTCGGCACTGGTACAATAGTTTTGGTACTAACCCCAGTGCTGGACCGTTTGCTCACCGTCGCTTTACTTGACTTTGCAGGATCGAGGCATGGAGGACGTGTGGATTATGGACTTCGGTTGCTCTAGGCACATGACAGGGCACCGCAAGTGGTTCTCCAGCCTCAACCCCATGAGCACCAAGGAGTACATCACATTCGGGGACAATGGTCAAGGTAAAGTGATGGGTGTTGGTTCTGTTTCGCTTTCTGCTAAGCTTTCCCTAAGAGAAGTTGCTCTTGTTCGGAATCTGGGGTTCAATTTGGTTTCTGTTTTGCAACTTCTCGATGAAGGATTTGAGGTTCGTTTTAAGAAGGGTGCATGCTGCGTTCTTAATGCTGAGGAGACCCTTGTTTGCTCTTTGCTGCCTTTTGGTCAGGTTTTTAGGGTCGACCTCACATCTGTTTCTGCCCCTGCTCGCTGTTTGGTTGCTAGTTCTTCTGCTGATATTTGGAAGTAGCATAGGAGGCTTGGTCACTTGAGCTTTGATCTGCTAGTCAGATTGAGTTCAATGGGCCTAATCCGAGGATTGCCCAAGTTGAGAGCTGAGAAGGACTTAGTATGTCACCCCTATCGTCATGGCAAGATGGTTGCCGCTTCACACATTCCTGTGTCTCAGGTTATGACCACCTATCCGGGTGAGCTACTCCATATGGATACAGTAGGTCCCATTCGGGTAGCGTCGGTCAGTGGGAAGTGGTACGTGCTTGTCGTTGTAGACGATTTTTCGCGGTTCTCATGGGTATTTTTCATGGAGTTTAAGGATGAGGCGTTTGGTTTTGTTCGGGATCTGGTACTGAGGTTGAGAAACGAGAGTCACAAGGCCATGAGGGCTATCCGCAGCGACAATGGCGGAGAATTCAGAAACTCTCGTTTCGAAAACTTCTGTCGTGACCTAGGTCTTGAGCACCAGTTTTCTTCTCCATATACCCCACCGTAGAATGGTGTTGTGGAACCGCACACTTGTTGAGATGGCACGGACGATGCTCGATGAGCACAGGACTCCGAGGCGCTTTTGGGCTGAGGCAGTGATTACGGCCTGTGACATTGCGAACCGGATCTTCTTGCGAGCTTTCCTTGGGAAGACCTCGTATGAACTTCGGTTTGGTAGGCAGCCCAGCGTCAAGCATTTGCGAGCGTTTGGCTACAGGTGCTTTGTGCTTAAGAAGGCGGGGCATTTGGACAAGTTTGAGTCTCGTTGTTTGGATGGGATTTTTCTGGGGTATGCTTCTAGTTCTAGGGCTTTTCGTGTGTGGATCTTAGAGGCCAAGCAAGTTGTTGAGACTTGTGAGGTTTCCTTTGATGAAACTATGCCTTGCACAACCCCTGCCTTTGAGCTTTCAGGTGATGATGAAGAAGGCACCCCCATCTTTGAAGATGAGGAAGGTGCAGATAATGTTGGTGATGCAGGAGCCACTGCGCCGGCTGCAGCTCCTGCTCCCTCTGCTACGAGCTCAGATGATGAAGGAGGACCCTTGCCCACGGCTTCTTCCTCACTCCCCCGACAGCAAGCTCATGCAGAGGCTGGCCCCGCTGAGGACGCAGGGGAGGTGACCTCCGAGATTGTTCCATCTCGGCAGGTCCAGCGGGATCACCCTCCACACAGGATGATTGGAGACATTCACCAGCGTGTCACACGCTCTTCGGTTAACTCTCTAGCCTTTTTCTCCCACTCTGCATATGTTACTACTTTTGAACCCCGGGATGTGTCACATGCATTATCTGATCATAACTGGGTGAACGCCATGCATGAGGAGTTAGAGAACTTTGAGAGAAACCATGTCTGGGATTTAGTTGAACCTCCACCAAACTGTCGTCCTATAGGTACCAAGTGGGTTTTCAAGAACAAACAGGGTGAGGATGGGATGGTTGTGAGGAACAAAGCGAGATTGGTAGCCCAGGGTTTCTGTCAGAAGGAGGGGATAGATTATGAGGAGACCTTTGCCCCTGTAGCTCGTTTGGAAGCCATTAGGATTTTGCTTGCCTTTGCGGCCTCTAAAGGCTTCAAACTGCAGCAAATGGATGTCATGTCTGCTTTCCTAAATGGGTTCATAGAGGAGGAGGTATACGTGAGACAACCTCCTGGCTTTGAGAGTGCCAAGTTTCCAGACCGGGTGTATAAGTTGAGGAAAGCCCTTTATGGTCTGAAGCAAGCTCCTAGAGCTTGGTATGCTAGGTTGAAGAGTTTCCTGCTCAAGTCTGGGTTTGTGATGGGTTCAGTAGACAAGACCTTGTTTTTGTTGAGTCGTGGTGGTGACACCCTGATAGTTCAGATATATGTTGATGACATAATCTTTGGTGGTTCATCTCACGCTTTGGTGTCTAGTTTTGCTGAACAGATGAGCAGGGAATTTGAGATGAGTCTTATGGGTGAGCTCCAGTTCTTCCTTGGGCTGCAGATCAAGCAAGGCCCTGAAGGAACCTTTGTCCATCAAGCAAAGTACACAAGGGACATACTCAAGAAGTTTGACATGGAGGATTCTAAACCCATGACGACTCCTATGAGTACAAACACGGCGCTTGATGCTGATGAGGATGGGGAGGCGGTGGACCAGAAGGAATTTCGAGGGATGATCAGCTCACTTCTGTACCTGACGGCGACTAGGCCGGACATTCAGTTCGCGGTCTGCCTTTGTGCGCGTTACCAGGCCTCTCCTAGGACTTCTCACCGTTAAGCGGTGAAGCGCATTTTCAGGTATCTGAAATTCACTCCTGAGCTTGGTCTTTGGTATTCCTCGGGTTCTTCTCTTTCTCTTAGAGGATTCTCAGATGCTGACCATGCTGGCTGCCGGATTGATCGCAAGTCAACCTCCAGCACATGCCAACTCTTAGGAACCTCTCTTGTCTCTTGGTCCTCCGCAAGCAAGCTATTGTAGCTCTTTCCACCACTAAAGCAGAATATGTTGCTGCTGCTAGTTGCTGCTCCCAGCTTTTATGGATGAAAGCCACCCTTAGTGATTTCGACCTTAGGTTTGGTAGGATCCCTCTCCTAGTTGACTCTACTTCTGTGATTTCTGTAGCTAAGAACCCCGTCTTGCACTCTAGCTAGAACCAAACACATAGACGTGAGGTTTCACTTTCTGAGAGATCACTATGAGAAGGGGGACATAGACTTAGTCCATGTAGTATCTGCAAACCAGTTGGCCGATATCTTTACCAAGCCCCTAGAGTTTGACGCTTTTACGCGTCGAGAGGTGAGCTTGGAGTGTGCTATCCCTTTTAGTAAGGAATAGCTTTTGTAGTTTAGTTTTTGCTTTTGTCTTGTTTTTATTTCTCTTTGTTTCTTTTGCATATTGTATCATATCATGCATTGTATCATATGCATTTTCACTTCATTAGCACTAGAGCTCTTTTGGAATGTTAAGTTGGTACTTGCTTGTGCTAGTTTGTATAGATGCATGCTTGATCATGGTTGGCTAAGCTCTCTTGAGTGTGTTGAATACTAGTCGTGAGCTAAGTCATTTTATTCTTTGTAAATCAAAAACCATGATCACCACTTGATTTGGCTACCTAGCATTTGTAGGATTGTTGAATGCTATGCTATCTTTTCATGCCTGGATATGCTAGTTGTATGCCTTTACTATGTTAATGCCTAAGCTTTTGTGACACCTTGCTTAAATTGAAATCTGAATTAAATTGCTTATAAGTGATGTCTTATGTGTTGAATTGAGAAAGATCCAGGTGGATTTGCTTGTCACACTGATCTAGTTTGAGACTGCTTGTCATTGCACTTTGACATGAACTTGGACTAGGCTGTGTATGATCAAAACCTTGTCTTAAGCTTCTGATGGTTCTTTGAGCCTAGGCTTGGCATCCGTTGGTACAAAGTGGCAATAGACAAGTAAATAACCTCTGGCACAAAAAGAACTTGCTCATGAATTTACATGTTCAAATCTGAAATTGCAAGTCTCTAAAATGCTTATGGCTAGTTTTATATGCTTTCGTTGAGAGTAGCACACCTTGTATGCATTGCTAGCATCTTGTTGTTCATGCCTATCTTGCTAAGGGCTATTCATGTTGGTGATGCTTTCTATTTGAAAACTACCCTAAAAAACAAGCTTTATGTGTAAGATAGATTCATTTGAGCTTCTTATATGCTTCTTTGCCCTCACTTGCTCTGTATGCTAGAACTTGTAATTACTATCTTTCCATCCCTTCTGAGCTCTTTCAGTTCCACTCCTTGCATTTCATGGCATATTTTGAGGGGGAGTTGTCTAGTTCAGGGGGAGTTGAGTTCGACGAACCCTTGAGGTGTTCATTGTCAAAAAGGGGGAGAAATTAGTGTACCTCCTCCAAGGGGAAGATATTTAAAAATATGGACAAAGGGGAGAACTCAGGAGAGATTTAGTTGAGGAGGAGCTTTGCATTCATTCTGCATTTGTGAGGATGCATTTCAGGGAGAGTTGAGCTTTTAGCATGCTCTTTGCATCGGTGCGTTGAGCCTTTTTGCCTCTGTCTTGACGAGCCGATACTTTGTTTTCTTTTGTTGTCTCATTGTGCCCTGTTTCTTTGTTTGTATATGGTTCTTGGGCATTTTGAGCAACTTTCTTCTTTCTTTCTTTCTTTTTCGGTTTTACGCTTTTCTATTGTCTTTGTTCTATTTCAGGTTATAGGTTGACAATGGACTCATCAAGGGGGAGATTGAGAGCCAATCGACCGGGCTCATTGCTCTCCTGGTGTGATGAGTGATTGTCAACGAGCTCAAGCCCTCCGATAGACTGGAGGTAGATAATGAAGACCTCGATGGACTGAGGCAAAAGCCCTTCAATGGACCGGAGGCAATGCTCGGCGTCGGTCGGCCATGGAAGCTCGGTACACGGAGGGGCGGTTCGGCAACGGTGGTGTAAGTCCTCCGATGGACCGCGAGGCGACTCCAATGGACTGGAGAAGCCGGGTGCCACTATGGTGCTCCAACCCGAGTGCATGGCGCAAAGACGTGCGAGGGAGGCTTTGGCGGCTTCGGCTCAAAACCGCCACCTAAGTTCAGATGACTTGGTGGGTTGGGCTCCGACTCGCCAAGATAGAAGATTGGGCCAAGACCCGGCCCAGAAAGCCCGCAGAATAAAGTTTTCCGGTTTCTAACTTCAAAACCAGGGAAAGCTTCCGGACTACTGGCTATGTGGCGCACATCCGAGCGAAGCGTGGAGAAGAAGAAGATCAAGTCGTCATCGTAGTCGTCCGATTGTATCTTTTCGGTTTGGCCCCCTCTGGGCATTTTTATACTAGGGGTCTTAGTGTAATTGTGTCGTTTAGGGCCTAGAGTATAAATAGACTTGAGAGGCTCCCTTGGAGCTTATCTTAGCAGCCACAAACCCTAGGATTTCCTAACCCTAGCAGCCAAGGTCCAAAGAGAAGAAATAGAGGTGATTAGCTAGGAGATGAGTGCCTAGTTTTCTCTAATCTTGTCATTAGTGGGAGGATGAAGGGAGGTAGGCTCTAGGGAACTCTTGTAACATGAATTTCGTGATTAATTCAAGGTTCCTTGTTGAGAAATTCCATGTCTTGAGCAGCAATATCGTTCCTCCCTCTTTGCCCCTTTCTAGTCTCATTTTTGGTCCCGTTTCTTGGATTTTGGCTCGTTTTGTGTTGTCCAAGGATGAGACCTTTCTTTTGCCAGTATTTTGCCTTGCTAGGACGTGGTGCATCTCACTAGCCAAGTGCTAGAATCATCCAACCACGAGCAAGGGCCGTTCTTCCCATTTCTCGGTTTTTCGGAGTCAACTCACGTATCTCACGAGATTTGCAATTTCCATGCATCCCTTGATCTTTTGGAGCTGATCTTTTGGAATTTGCTAGGGAAGGTCCTTAGGATTGTCCATGCAAATTTTCGTGAAGTTTCGTTGAGATTTGACCCCGTTTCGGTCGTTTTTCGTTGTAGTGTCGGGCTGTTTTCTGCACGCAGTTTTTTTGGAGAACTGACAGTACTAATTGTTTGTCCTTAGGTTTGTCCGAACCCTATACTTAGGATTGTCCGATCTTTAGACTTAGTATTGTCCAGTCTGTAGGTTTTTAGGGCTGTTTCAGCCCCATTCTTTAGGTTTGTCCGGTCAGTTCTTTTGGTTGAGTGAGTATTGTCCGGTCTAGTGTGTTTGGGCTGTTTTTGCGTGTTCTTTGCTCCGCTAGCTTTGGGGTTTGTTTTTCTTGGTTTCTTTGGTCTTTTGAAGTGTTGTTGTTTGCTTCAAACTTGTTTTGTGTCAACCACTGCACGCCCATACTCTTCACTCACTGATCTTAAGTGAGGCACGCTTCGGTGTGTTGAGTGGCTAGTGTGCGACACTTGCAAGCTTTGTAGCTTGTCTCGTTTTGTTTGTGCTTTGTTGTGTTCGCTTGTTTTGTTGTGTGCTTTAGTGTGTTTCCATTTAGGGGTTCTCAATGTGTCCTAGGGTTGGTAGGTTGTCTATGCTACGCAACTCTGCACATTAGAAAGGTGTAGTTTTAGGTGTTGTGTGTGTTCGTCTAGGTGTAGTGTGTTTGTTCGTTTAGGTGTAGTTTGGTTGCTCGTCTTACGTCCGTTTCGTTGGGCGCTAATTCAATTGTTTCCGCTTTCCACCCGATACGTATCTGTTCAGTGGACGGTATCGGGTGTGCGTGTGTTTTTGTGAGAGCACACTTTGAGGGTTTGAGTTTGAGTTTTTCAAGTGCTCCTATTCACCCCCCCTCTAGTCGCACGTCTCGGTCCTACATTGTGGTGCCTTGTCATGTGTCTAGAGCAATCTGAACCCATGATCCACATGTTCTCCGTGCCTCGATCCTGCAAAGTCAAGTAAAGCGACGGTGAGCAAATGGTCTGGCACTGAGGTTAGTATCAAAATTGATATACTAGCGCCGAGTCATTTGCTCAAAAGTGGGGTAAGCATAGTCAAAGAAATTACCACGACTAGAGTAACCACGACCCTCAAAGCATGGCCTCTCAAACTCTCCCACAAAGCCTCGGTCACGAAGTCCATAGCCACGCTAAAAACGACTAGGAGATCGGCCGGTAAAGCTCCTCTCACCACCAGGAGAATGGGCTTGAAAGCCACCTCAACCCTCACCACCAGCAACGGTCTCTCATCTCACCGCGGTGGGAAGGATCTTGCCTACCACCCTGGTAGAACTGATCTTAGTTCCCCCCAGGCTCTCTCCTACCTCTCAACCCTCATCCTCGTAAAGCAACACTCCTCCAAGCGGCCATTCCGCTGGCAGAACTCACAGTGGTAGACAAGCCTCTTGGGTAAAGGGTTGGACGGGGCTTTAGGCTTAGGTGGTGTGGCCTTGGTGGAGCAGGCTACTGGACTCACTTCTTGCCAGAAGGCTTAAGCACTTCCTCCACTATCTTATCGAGCTTAGCCTGTGAAGGCTTGTGTGATGCTCCAGCATCTCAAGTGCATAATCATTCTTTATATGTGCAGCATTCATCATGAAGCACCATACATTGACATGCATTTAAACCCTAGTTCAAATTTGGTTAAAATGCAACTTGTTGAAACCTGTTTTCTACATATATGTCTCTGTGATTGTGCCCGTAACTTTGATTCTATTTAGATTTGGGTGAAACTCATATTGACAAACTTGTAGATCATTTAATGATAAACAACTTTGGTAATTGGTGCTTTGACATGCATAAAGGTTTGCATAGAGTTTTGGGGCTTTTTCTGTCAGTATGTGAATTCTGACCAAACTTGACTTGTTTAGCAATTTCAAATTTTGTTGGGTCTACAGCCATAATCTTGCAGAACTCTAATTGAATAAATTGTAGATCATGAAATTCTGAACAACATTGGTGTAAAACTCCTTGAGTGAATGTGATCAGAAAATGGAATTTTAGAATTTCGAAACTTATCGGTTTTGTTGGTCAAACATTGGTCAGCAGTTTAAATTCAAATTTAACCGATATTTTTTAATACAACATGGTATGCAAGTTTATAAGACAAATGTAGAGGAACAAATTTGGAACATTTTATCCAATTGGAGTTTTCTCAAATTTAGCCCCTATGTTGGTCAAATAAGCGAAGTTTAGAAACCTGTTCCCTGGTCAAACTGGGCTTTTTCCATTTTCGGGATTTTTGGAATTCCTCTTGTCTCACTGACCGGCGGGCCCTACACGCCAGAACCGCGTCGGATCCCGCCCTCGCGAGACGAAATCTGCAGCCATGGGCCCCACCATTTCTCCTCTTCACAGACCGAGTCCATGGACCACCCGTTCTCCATCCTAGCCCGGTCCCACATGTCAGTGTCTCATGGTCCATAGACCAATTCTGCGCACCGGCCTCTTCCTCCTTCCCCTCCCCCTCGCGTGCACGCGGCAGGCGCGCTCTGCCTGCGCCGCGCCATGTCCGCCGGCCAGCCTTGCTGCTCCCGGGGTCAAAAGACGAGGCTGCGCTGCACCTGGACGGGATCCCAGCCCGGCTCCACTCGCTCCCATTCTTACTCGTCGTTCTGCCCATCTCGCCTCGCTCCCTCTCGGCCTCTCCTCCGAAGCGCAGTGCGCCGCGGGCCATTGCCGCCGCGGTGAGCTCACGACGCCGGCCGCCTCGGGCTCCCTCCTTCATATCCGACGCGCGCAACACGTCCGCCTCGCCGTCCTCCACCACCCGGGGTGAATCTCGTTCACCCTCGGCGCCTCCAACCACCCTCCCCGCGCACTGTAGCCATTGCTCACGATCTGAGTTCGATCTCGCCGTCGACAACCCTGCTCCGGCCTTCCCCTCGCCCCCACAACTCCATCCCCGTGACCGTCACACCGCCGCGCAGCTCACAAGCCCAGCGGTGGCCCCTGCCGCACCCTACCCCGACGGAATCAAGCCGCGCCGCCGCGCACCGCCGCGCCGTCGCCGCTCCGGTTCACCCCCGTCGTCCCGCCTCTCCTCTTCACCGCCGGCGACGAGACACAGGGTGTCGAGTTCGCCGTCGCGGGAGGCACCTTCCCAGCCCCTCTCGGCTCCAAGAGCCCGCCTCTACGTTCTAGCCCCTGAAGTATACCGTTAATTGCGTGTAAGACCTTGATCTATGGGTTTTCCCATTTATTTCAATTATTTTGGGCTGAGAACTTTAGAAAATCACTATAAATCATAGAAAAATCCAAAATGGACAAACTCAGTGGCTATGAGTTCCTTAGGAGTAGACCTACATGATAGGTAAGATGTGGAAGTGTGAATTCATTGTTTTGCCCTTGTTTAAGTTGCATGCATGTGAGGGTAGATAAATAGCAAAAGTGGGCTAAATGAACTCCAAAAACTATGAAACTTGGATAGTAGCTTCCTTATGGCATTATGGCACTATGTGATTTTTGGTAGCCCTAGCATTGGCTGTTTAATTACTGTTTTGCCCTTATGCATGTGTTTTGTGTACTTAATTAACTTGGGAAATGAAGGCTACATAAAATATGCTCCAATATGACCTCTGGTATTTTTTTCTGTACTCTATATAGAATGAGTAGCTCACTGGTGAAGTAGGAAATTGTGCATGTATGTTTAAGCTACTGTTTTGAAATTGACAAAATGATACTTGCTAGACTTGATAATTGGAAAAAGTGACTTTAGGATGCAAAGATAATTCTATGAAAAATCTGGTATGCTACTAGTACTATAGGGAGTCCAGAAAGTATTTTTGAAGAGTTTATTAACACCGTTTATAAGTACATCTTAAATTGCATAAGTTTAATATATGGAAAATAGATGTTCTGTTAAACTAAGGATATTTCTTTTGCAAATTTTTGTATATGCTACTGGTGTCAACTAGTGCTCACCGCATAAATTGCACGTCTAAATTCTATTCCTATAAATTATGAAAAATTTGAGAAGCTATAGGGACTGTGTACACATATAAAACAATAATTCCTAATAACTTCAAAGATAAAATGTGGTGATGGTTTGTACGATTTCTTCATGATGGGTTGTATGATTTCTTAGCAAAGTTATTAAGTTTTCTAGTATGGGGTGTAATTGGACTAAGTATGCTTGAGTCATCTCGTCACTAGCTACTTGACATGCATTGTGTTTCAACTGCACCTCAAGCATACAATTGCATTCGTTGCACTCATGGTTGCCCAATGTCATGCATATAACCTGTACCATATGCATGTATTTGCATTCTCTTGAACTCTCTTGCATATTGTACCATGCATATAGATTCCGCTAAAGAAGGGTCAACACAAGAGCCACTATTGATCGAGAAGCCGTACAACGGATTGCACCAGGAGTTGGTTCTTCCACAACCTGAAGACGAAGGGTCACTGATTACATCCGTACCTGTTTCAAGGGGTTGCCTGGGGCAAAGCCTCACAATCCGGCAAACTAACTTAGATTAGTTTGTTGGTTTTCATAAGAATACTCAAAGGTAGGCAGGACCATGCTTTACCCAGCAAATATATTTGATGAATGCTTACGCATCTGCATTAGGAGTTGTTTGGAACCAATTGCATTAGACTCCTTGGCCGCCCTGGCCCTAGCACCTACATAATAGAGTTCGTAGGACGAGTTCCCTAGAATTGCTAGGTACGAGTAGACACGAGTGAATGGAGTCACTCGTCGCGTAGATGTTTTCAAAACAGAAATCTTATGGAAGATTATTATATGCTATGTTTGAAATAGAGACCGGACGGAGTTATGGGAATATTATGAAAAATGATGTGGCAAGGTATGGTGGACTCCGCCCGAGTCGTTTAAGGCCCGTCCGTTGTTTGCCTATTGGTCGGCATAACATTGCTAAGGTGCTTATCCGGGATAATGGACCGGTGAACGTCTTACTTGTGCCATCCGAAGAACAGAGACTTGTTCCTACCATGGAACTGGGGGCGCTTATCTCATGGGAGGGCTGACCCGGGAGGCCGTGGTAATGCTCCATGGGGGCTAAACCCGGGGAAGTGGCGGGTTGGAATCGAACTTGGGATGGGACAAGTGGAGATGGGGACTATATGTGGGAACGCGATGGCTAGTAAGCATATACCCCTGGCATTTTTAGTTATTCTCGGGAATTAACAAATCGATTCGAATCGCTGATGCTCACCAGGTGTGAGAATGCCAATGCCTTTGACGTCCAAACGTAGTAACTACTTGAATACTTACTGATTGTTAATACATGCTTTCAAATTCCAAAATGCTTGCATTGTATGCTTTACATTTCTGCAAGATATATCATGGATGCTATGATGAAAAGATATGAGATGATGGTTTTTGATACATGATGGAGTATGCAGCTATTAAATCCTGCTACACATGGTTAATGTAATGTTTATTAAAATCAACGGCTAAGGATCCACATGTTAGTAAGCTAGCTTTGCGTCAGCCGTATGCCAATTCCATTAAGTCCTACTGAGTAATTAGTACTCAGGATTTGCCCCCACTTTTGGCTTACAGGTACTGAAGACTTTTGGACAATCGCTTGAAGGAGGGTAGAACCGGTGGGCTCGGTGCTACTCACCTTGTTTATCTCTAAAGGAAGACTGATTGAGTTTGTTTTCGCTGCGAGATGATTTGAAAATGCTTCCGCTATATATGTATATTTTGCAATCGCTTCCGCTATAATTGAACATGTATTTGACTATCTATCTTCAGTTTGTAAACTAAGTTTACCTATTCTCTACTTCAACTGCCTGTGATGATGTAACTGTTGTGGCTCTCTCGAGGGCTGAATGTGTGTGATGTCGGTATCCTCGGGCGATGGTTACATCGAGTGCCCCTTTTGGGTAGCTCGACGGACTACCGTGTTTAGTCTATCCTAGGTGCACTAGGAGCCAAAGGTGGCAGGTGTCCTTAGTCTGGATTAAGCAGGGCGGTTCCGCCACAGCTGGTATCAGAGCCGATCATACACAGACAACAGTTATATCATCAAGTTTTGATTTACAAATCTATTTTTGAAACCCTTTCAAGTAATTCAAAAATGAGAGTATGCGATATGCCCATATTAAGGATGTTAGTGTTATCCAGGTGACACCACTGACATTCTGACCTAGATAGAACTCATATGCATATTCGGCGCTTTGGGAAGCGACTTTTCGGCCATAGCTATCCCCAGTACTGGTGGAAGCTATTGGGATTTGCGAACGGTTGTACGCCCTGCATTCATGCTGTATAAGTAAAAGCTCTTTAAGGGTGGTGGGCATGCTTTGGAGCTTTCATACCCACCACACTTATATTTGGTTTTGGGATCCATCTTTTTCTCGACAATCCCCAGTACTGGTGGAAAGTCAGGCTTTGAGAAGAAGGTGCAACGGCCCACTCAACGTTGTCCACGCAACGGTCACGCGTCGATGCCACACTAGGTGGTAATGTATGAGCATGCATTCTTCTGCAGGTACACTAACCACGTGCGAAACTAAGAACGACTAGTTGCATTAAAGAGAGACGTGCATATATGACACCGAATTATCGCTAGTTATATATATAATACATAGGATGTGTGATGTGAGACCGAATAGGACGAATCATGCATCATGTATCTTTTGTTATCAGTGTGGGGGATATTACTAAAAGACAAATGGAATAAATCGTGATTTAAGCAAGTTTTCTGCACGTTTCACTCTCACAATACAGTTAATTTTATGAAGAAGGGTCCCAAACGGCATACACGAACAAAAGGAGTGGAATTCGACCGAGTTGCAAAAGGAGTTAGTTGGAACTCTAGGTAACAAAGTTATAGAGCACAACATGTGGAACAACCTTGTTATAGATGGTACTACAAGAAATGCACAGAAGGAGAACAGTTTAAGTTTTTAGACAAGTGGATGTCCCAGGGTGGGTTAAAAACCTGAGTGCAGCTAGTAAAACGACCTTGCACCATTGTCCCAGTCAGAAGGATAGGAGTGTTGTCCTATATCCAAAACAACGCACAAGTTTTCCATTAGCAATGATGATTGTCCAAACCTACAAGAGGATGGCTAACACTTTATGTGCAATCAAGTTGTTCTGGTTCACTTACTTGCTTTCATGTTTTCAGAATATAATTATGGTGCTATGATCTTTTTATCACCACATGGATTGCATTAAAGTTGTTGGACTAATCACAATTAGCCTCATTCATGTAGATAGTTACTCCACCGAAGACGTCTACACAAGGGGCTGCCCATGGGGCACAATTTCCTCCTGAGTTGGCTGCTCTGGTCGCTCAGCAAGGTCAAATCATCGACATGCTCGTTCAAGAGCAACAACGGCGCAATCCGCAAGAGATCAGTTACACTGAATTTGCGGCACTCCAACCGCCAATCTTCACCACTGCCACGGATCCCTTAGATGCTGATGAATGGCTTCGGATCATTGAGTCCAAGTTCAGTCTACTGCCCCAACTCACTGAGCAACAGAAGGCTCGCTTCGCGGCACAGTGTCTACATGGTCCCTCGGGGTTTGGTGTGCTTCATTCCTGGCAATGCAACCAGCCGGGCACCAGGTCTCGTGGGATGAGTTTCGTGCAGCTTTTCGGGCTCACTATCTCCCGCCTAGCCTCATCGAGCTCAAGCAATAGGAATTTCGTGCACTTCAACAAGGGGACATGTCAGTACTCGAGTATGTGCAGACTTTCATCCGCTTGTCCCAGTACTCCCCTGAAGACGTCGACACCGACCCGCATAGGGCTGCCCGTCTGTTGGGTGGGTACGACCCCACTCTGCTGACTCACTTGGGGCGCCGCTACGACAGCTTCACCGAGTTGGTAGACGTCGCCATTGACATGGAGCAACGCCTCCATTAGGCCCTTGAGGACCAGCAGAGGAAAAGACTTGCAAGTACACCTCCATCGGGTTCATCTCGCGGCCGTGGGTCGTACATCGCCCACCGCCGCACATATATTGTATTGACATGCCCTAGCAGCAAGAGCAACCCAGTGGGACTCAACAACACCCGTCACCCTGTGGTGTACCACCGCATCCACCTACTTGCGGCCACCTGCAACTCGAGGCATCGGCCACCCATGCACCAAGTGTGGGAAATCCGGGCATACCAGTCGAACTTGCTGCACACCACAAAAGACTCAGGGAGCAGTACCTCTGAGGAAAGGGAAGAAACCAGCCCCAAAGGTGGGCCAATCGCAGTACAGTCAGCTGGAGCAAGTTCCAGAGAGTGAGCCTGTCCTGGCAGGCACCTTTCTGGTCAACACTAACCATACGATTGTATTGTTTGATTCGGAAGCATCCTTCACTTTTATCAGCAAAGCATATGCACTGAAACAGGGGTATGATATTATTGAGTTGAAGCAAGATTACCACATCACAACTGCAGGATCAGCTATAATCACCAATCACATGGTGAGAGACTTATGTTTACAAGTAGGAAGGGAGAGGTTGTTCATCAATTCTTTGGTACTCCCACAGCTAGGGATCGATATTATTCTTGGGATGAATTGGCTGAAGCAACACAATGCGAGGATAGATGTGGGAAGTAGAACAGTTCAGTTATGCTCAAGCAGCGGCACAGACGTAGTCATTCACGTGCCACTTCATAAAAATATGCATCACACGGTGAATGTCGCAGATGCTCAAGGGAACGCACAAGCACTTGCAAAGATCCCAGTAGTCTGCGACTATCCGGATGTGTTTCCGAAAGAACTTTCGAGACTTCCCCCAGATAGGGATATTGAGTTCAAGATAGACCTAGTTCCAGGCACAGCACCTGTATCTAGGAGACCACACAGAATGGCGCCTGATGAATTAAGAGAATTGAAAGTACAACTGCAAGAACAGTTGGACAAAGGGTTTATTCGCCTGAGCTCTTCACCTTGTGGTTGCCCAGCCCTCTTTGTTGAAAAGAAGGACCAAGGTGGTAAAAGGCTATGTGTTGATTACCGGCCTTCGAATGCTGTCACCATCAAGAACAAATACCCACTACCACATATTGACATCTTGTTTGATCAGTTGGCTGGAGCTAAAGTCTTTTCAAAAATTGATCTAAGGTCTGGCTACTATCAAATAAAGATCAGAGAAGAAGGCATACCTAAGACAGCTTTCTCGACCCGATATGGCTTGTACGAATATTTGGTCATGTCTTTTGGGTTAACCAATGCACCGGCTTTCTTCATGTACATGATGAATTCTGTGTTCATGAATGAACTTGACAAGTTTGTGGTAGTATTCATTAATGACATACTGATTTATTCCAAGAGTGAAGGAGAACACGAAGAGCACTTGAAGATTATACTCACGCGGCTTAGAGAGCACAAGCTCTATGCCAAATTCAGCAAGTGTGCTTTTTGGCTGAAGGAAGTGAGTTTCTTAGGTCACATTCTGTCTGAGAAGGGGGTAGCGGTTGATCCTAGTAAGGTAAAGGATGTTCTAAATTGGAAGCAACCCGAGACAGTGACTGAGATTCGGAGTTTCCTTGGTTTAGCAGGCTACTACCGCCGCTTCATTAAGGACTTCTCCAAAACTGCAAAGCCAATGACCTCACTAACGAAGAAAAATGCCAAATACCTATGGAGCTCGAATTGTGAAGAAGCTTTTCAAACTTTGAAGAAGTTGTTAACATCGGCACTCGTGCTAGCACAACCGGACGTCACTAAGCCATTTGATGTGTATTGTGATGCCTCCGGCAGTGGGTTGGGCTGTGTTTTGATGCAAGAAGGGAGAGTAATTGCCTACGCCTCACGCCAATTGAGGAAACATGAAGCCAACTACCCAACATATGATCTTGAGTTAGCAGCAGTTGTGCACGCATTGAAGATCTGGAGACACTATCTGCTAGGCAACACCTGTCACATCTACACGGACCACAAGAGCCTCAAATACATCCTCACACAACCTGAATTGAATATGAGGCAACGACGGT
Organism: Paspalum notatum; assembly: GCA_022530915.1. Classification (NCBI taxonomy): domain Eukaryota; kingdom Viridiplantae; phylum Streptophyta; class Magnoliopsida; order Poales; family Poaceae; genus Paspalum; species Paspalum notatum. Next base: position 17,146,961 of record CM039691.1, read on the forward strand.
GGTTGGAGTTGATAAAGGACTACGACTTAGAGATTTATTACCATCCTGGCAAAGCAAATGTGGTAGCAGACGCGTTAAGCCGCAAGGCTCATTGCAACTTCATCGAGGCTCGTCCAACAGTGAGAGTGCTATGTTGTGAGATGGGTGAAGTCGGGATACCTGCAGAGCAGCCTGCTAAGCTATATAGCCTCATTATTGAACCAGCAATAAAAGATCTAGTCATTGCGGCACAAAAGCAAGATAAGAGTATGGCACATATCCGTGAAGGCATAAGTGATAAGCAGAAAGTCTGTTTCACGCTTGATGAGCAGGGTGTCCTTTGGTTTAAGAATCGCTTAGTTGTACCTAAGGACATGGAATTAAGAAAGAAGATACTCGATGAAGCCCACACATCCCTGTTCACTATGCACCCAGGCAGTAATAAGATGTACCAAGACCTGAAACAGAAATTTTGGTCGACCCGCATGAAGCGGGAGATCGCCAAATATGTGTCCAAGTGCGACGTACGTCAGAGAGTTAAAGCTGATCACCTAAAGCCTGCTGGTATGCTTCAACCATTAGCAGTTCCAGCCTGGAAATGGGAGGACATACATATGGATATCATTGTAGGTCTACCTCGCACACAGAAGGGGTATGATTCCATATGGGTGATTATTGACAGGTTCACAAAGTCAGCTCACTTCATTCCGATAAAAACAATTTATCATGCCAAGACCTATGCTGAACTTTACATAGCAAGAATTGTCTCCTTACACGGTGTTCCACTGACTATCACATCGGACAGAGGCTCGCTGTTTGTGTCTCGTTTCTAGGAGCTACTGCAACTTGCTCTTGGAACCAAATTAATTCGTAGTTCGGCATACCACCCTCAAACCAGTGGCCAAGTAGAAAGGGTAAATCAGTGTAACACCCTAATTTTATTTTCAGTATTTTACAAATTAATTTAATATGCTTTACTTAATTTTCTAAGGTTTATATGCATAGCCTTGCATTTGCATGATTTATTTATTGCACAAGTAATTAAAATAAATCATAGGCCAACTTTGTTGTGCATTCATGCCGGAGCATCGTTTTTATGGTTTGAGTGAATCAAAGTTTTGGTTTCTGAAATTTCGAATTTATTTGAGTCTATAGTTTTGGGTTTGATTTTGATTTCAAAAGAAAAATAGAAAAAAAAAGAGAGGAGGCCAGCCACCGGGCCAACAGCCCAGCAGCCGGCCCACCTCCTTCGGTTTCCCCCTCGGCCCAGCTCCTCCTCGCGGCCTAACCAGGCCATCCCAGCCGCGCGCCCCCTCTCCCTTCTTCTCTCTCTGACCCGCGGCCCCCACCGCCCTGTGCCGCTTCCATCCGGGCCCCGCTTGGCAGGGCCGTCCCCCACCTCCAGCTCGCCTGCCCATCGCTGCCAATGGCCCGAGGTACCGAGCCCCGGCCGTACTCCTCTCTGCGCTGTGGCCCGCACCCCGCATCCCCTCTGGCCGCGCTTTGACCCTGCCTCCTTTCCCTCTGCTCGAGCCCCAGACCCAAGTCCGATTCGCGCCGCGCCACCGAGCCCCGACCTTGAGTCGGATTCCACCGCCGCCCTAGCTCTACCTCCTCTATAAAAGGGGTCCCTGAACCCGCCGCCGCGCTCTTTTCCCCTCTGGACGCACTGCCCTAGTCGTAGCCCTCCGCGCCGCCTCTAATTTTGCCATCGTAGCCGCCCGGTGAGTTCGCCGCCGCCGCCAAATTCGCCACCGCGGAGGCCTTTCCGGTCAAATTGACCACCCTTGCACCTTTGCAGAACCTCCAAGAAGCCTCACCGCTGTTTCTTGGACACCGGAGCCGCTCCCCGACGCCTCCCCACGTGCACCCGCCGTACGGTGAGCTCCGCCTCCGCCTCCACCTCAATTTTCCGCCACGGTGGCCCTCCTCGCCCTTTTGACCGCAGTACCGCCGTCACAGGAGCCAAGTGAAGACGTTCCGCGTGTCTTTGGTATCCGCGATCGCCTCTCCAACGCTTTTCCGTGGAGCCCGACGCCGCCGTCCGCTCCCTCCCGCCGTCCGGCCTCCTCCGTCGCGCCTACGCCTTCCCTAAACCCTAGGTGAGTTCACCGCGCTCTCCCCTCTCTCTCCGGCCCGCTTCCGTCCCGCGCAGCGCCCGGTAGCGCCGCCGCGCGTGCCCTCCGGCGAGCCCCGCTGCGGCGGAGCAACTCGCCGCCATGGCCTCTGGTCACCCCGGCCAAGCCCCTCTCCGTTTAACCCGAGCCGCACGATCTCGATCCGACGGTCCAGGACCACCGGAGACCGGTCAAACGCCGGTCAATACCGGTCAACCGCCGTCAGCCATGGCAGTTTTGCTAAAGAACCCTCCAGCTTTGCAGAAATCAACCCGCAGTCCACCATAGTTCAAAAATAATTAGATCTAGGCCCAGTTCTTTACGGTTTAGCCCTTGTGCTTTAGTAAAATTGAACCCGCCGTCCTAGGGCTGCTAGTTTCGCATGTTAGCCCTCGGCGGTTAAGTTTAATCACGTTTGGGCCCTTGGTTTTCCAAAGTTAGCCCCTGTTATTAGTTTTTCTTCGCAGCTATGCCCCTGGAACCCTGTTTTGGGCATAACTTCACCGTTTTAAATCCGTTTTCGGCGATTCTCGCGCCCACGTGATCGTATAAATGTGTAGAATAATTTTAAATATGTTTTACCTTCTGTTTTTATGTAATGATGTACTGTTTCTTATCTTTTGCATTTATTTGCTTGCATGTGTGGCTATGTGATGCGATGTTATGCGATCATGTAGACGTTCATCAATCCGGAGAATTTGAAGAACAACCTCGAGAAGCCTCTGAGCAGTAGCAAGGAATAAATTTTGAGGAAGGCAAGTATAACATAAACAACACCTAACAATCTTTTTATTTTACTACATGTGCATTTTAATTTGTATGCCTGTAAGGTTTTACCTAGCTACCTTTTGTCCTTATATTTACCTTCTGGGATGCATATGGTTGAGTTGTGCTAGGTGCTGCGCAAACTCATATCCTTTTGTTAATTTAATTTTGATTAATGATCCTATACAATTAATTGTTGGGCTTGACCCTGATCGGTTCATGTCCATTTTAATATGGCTTTTTAGCAACATGGTTTAGGGAGCTTGAGCAATGTGCTCATGTGCTTTTGCTGGTTCTCTCCCTAAGGACCGAATCACAAAGCGACCACCTAGGACAACAGTGCTACCACAAGGCTGGAATGGGACAGACTTAGCTGATTAATTATGTTGTTTTGGTTTGGGAGTAACTTACCTGCGGGGCAAGAGGGGAGGTGAGCTTCTATGGCACTCGCGCTGCTTGGGATGAGTGTGCTTTACGTTATATGTATGTGCTTCTCCCCTTGAGGCTTGCCCCACGGTTGCGGAACCTGAAACCTTAGCGGTTACACCTTACCAACGTGATCTTTGTAAAGGCTTCGTAGTACGCTTGCTAGTCATCTCATCTCCGGTAATGTGATGAACTCCTAGCGTAGCTCACGACTTGTGGGTAAAGATGTACAACCTCTCGAGAGTGTAAAACTAACATGTTAGCCGTGCTCACGGTTATAAGCGGCCCAGACCCTTTCCAGTGATTAGAAGGATCCTTGGCTGAGGTTCCTTGGTTTTGGTTATGGTTATGATAATGTTTATATCTGTTTAATCTTATTTAATTTTTTATGCAATATCTTTTGGGCCAATGGTTTTGTTACTAATTTATAGTAATTAGACCTTAATAAATGTTTTAAAATTAAAAGCTAATGCAGATTGTCAGCTAACCATAGATTCTCATGGTTTATGTTATATTTGTTGGGTATTCTGTACTCACGCTTGTTTCTTTATATTTATTCCTTATTGGAGGAAAAAATCCAACCGCTACTCAGATGATGGAGGTAGTGAAGACTATGTGCAAGACTACGATGAGTATTACTACGATGAGTATTAGGCGTTTCGTTCACCAGTTGACGTCCCAGTGGCGCCCGTTATATTTATATTTTATGCTTCCGCTATACTACGTTATACTCTGAGTTAAACACTTGTGTCACAGTGTAATAATGATATATTTAATGTTATGCACGTTTTTATCTTTGGCATGTGTTGTGGTATTCTGTAATTTGTCATGTATATGCGAGACGTTTCCTGGCGCATATATATGTTGTACGGTTTTTGTTCGTTGAAACCGGGCGTGACAATCAGGTACTAGAGGATATGCTGAGAGCTTGCGCTTTGACCTATTCCACCAAGTGGGATGAGTGCCTTCCCCTGGCGGAATTTGCTTACAACAACAGCTATCAAAAGAGCTTAGAGATGGCTCCTTTCGAAACCTTATATGGTAAAAGATGTAGAACTCCACTCAACTGGTCTGAACCTGAAGAGCGTGTCACTTTTGGCCCGGATTTGGTAACACAAGCTGAAGCGCAAGTAAAGATGATACACAGCAATTTGAAGAGAGCACAGTCGCGACAGAAAAGTTACTCGGATAAGAGGAGAAGACCCTTAGTTTTTGAAGAGGGCGATCACGTGTACCTGGTGTCACCAACGAAAGGAGTACACCGGTTTGAAGTAAAAGGGAAGCTAGCACCAAGGTACATTAGTCCATTCAAGATCACCGAACGATGTGGATCAGTTGCTTACCGGTTAGAGCTACCACCACTCATTGCCGCAGTTCATGATGTGTTCCATGTCTCACAACTCAAGAAGTGCTTACGAGTACCAGAAGAAGTAGTAGATGCATCTCAACTTCAGATTGAACCTGACCTCACCTATGAAGAGCAGCCCATAAGAATTCTCGACCAAAAGCAAAGCTCAACGCGACGAAGAAACATTAACTTTTACAAAGTGCAATGGAGTAATCACTCCGAAGAAAAGGCAACGTGGGAGCAAGAGGAATTTTTGCAAACAAAATATCCTCGATTTCTTCCATCCACTTCAAATGAGTATGTCACCTGATTTTAAATTCTCAGATTCGTATTTAAATGCATACACAATGCACTCTCCTCCTCATTTAAGTTACCACCCACATCACATTAAAAATCTCAGGACGAGATTTCTTTAAGGGGGGTGGGTTGTGATGCTCCAGCATCTCAAGTACATAATCATTCTTCATATGTGCAGCATTCATCATGAAGCACCATACATTGGCATGCATTTAAACCCTAGTTCAAATTTGGTTGAAATGCAACTTGTTGAAACCTGTTTTCTCCATATATGTCTCTGTGATTGTGCCCATAACTTTGATTCTATTTAGATTTGGGTGAAACTCATATTGACAAACTTGTAAATAATTTAATGATAAACAACTTTGGTAATTGGTGCTTTGATATGCATGAAGGTTTGCATAGAGTTTTGGAGCTTTTCTGTCAGCATGTGAATTCTGACCAAACTTGACTTGTTTAGTAATTTCAAATTTTGTTGGGTCTACAGCCATAATCTTGCAGAACTCTAGTTGAATAAGTTGTAGATCATGAAATTTTGAACAACATTGGTATAAAACTCCTTGAGTGAATGTGACAAAAAAATGGACTTTTAGAATTTCGAAACTTATGGGTTCTATTGGTCAAACATTGGTCAGCAGTTTAAATTCAAATTTAACCCATATTTTTTAATACAACATGGTATGCAAGTTTAGAAGACAAATGTAGAGGAACAAATTGGAACATTTTATCCAATTGGAGTTTTGTCAAATTCAGCCCCTAAGTTGGTCAAATAGGTGAAGTTCAGAAACCTCTTCCCTGGTCAAACTGGGCTTTTTCCATTTTCAGGACTTTTGGAATTCCTCTTGTCTCACTGACCGGCAGGCCCCACAAGCCAGAACCGCGTCGGATCCCGCCCGCGCGAGACGAAATCGGCAGCCGTGGGCCCCACCATTTCTCCTCTTCACAGACCGAGTCCATGGACCACCCGTTCTCCATCCTAGCCCAGTCCCACATGTTAGTGTCTCATGGTCCATAGACCAATTCTGCGCACCGGCCTCTTCCTCCTTCCCCTCCCCCTCACGTGCACGCGGCAGGCGCGCTCTGCCCGCGCCGCGCCATGTTCGCCGGCCGGCCCTGCTGCTCCCGGGGTCAAAAGACGAGGCTGCGCTGCACCTGGACGGGATCCCAGCCCGGCTCCACTCGCTTCCATTCTTACTCGTCGTTCGGCCCATCTCGCCTCGCTCCCTCTCGGCCTCTCCTCCGAAGCGCAGTGCGCCGCGTGCCATTGCCGTCGTGGTGAGCTCACGACGCCGGCCACCTCGGGCTACCTCCTTCCTGTCCAACTCGCGCAACACGTCCGCCTCGCCGTCCTCCACCACCCGGGGTGAATCTCGTTCACCCTCGGCGCCTCCAACCACCCTCCCCGCGCGCCGTCACCATTGCTCACGATCCGAGTTCTATCTCGCCATTGACAACCCTCCTCCGGCCTTTCCCTCGCCCCCACAACTTCATCCCCGCGGCCGTCGCGCTGCCGCACAGCTCACAAGCCCAGCGGTGGCCCCTACCGCACCCTACCCCGACGGAATCAAGCCGCGCCGCCGTGCACCGCCGCGCCGTCGCCGCTCCGGTTCACCCCTGTCGTCCCGCCTCTCCTCTTCACCGCCGGCGACGAGACCCAGGGTGTCGAATTCGCTGTCGCGGGAGGCACCTCCCCGGCCCCTCTCGGCTCCAAGAGCCCACCTCTACGCGCCGCGCCGCGTGCGTGAACGCCGGGCCGCCGCGCGTGCATCGGCCGGCCAGAGGTAGAAGAAGGAGGCGTTACTTTTGCAGAAAACCCCCTCCACTTATTACATATTTTATCATTGTTGCCTGTGTCTTGAATATATTGTGAAAACACCCCTCGATCTATTGGGGTTTCGTATTTTAAACCGAGCCTTCGCATTCTTACAGATCTAACCTCGTGCTTTAGGAGTTTTCCGCGTGCTGTTCACTGGGTCTGAGGGTAATCACATTCTAGCCCCTGAAGTATACCGTTAATTGCGTGTAAGACCTTGATCTATGGGTTTTCCCCCTTATTTCAATTATTTTGGGCTGAAAACTTTAGAAAATCACTATAAATCATAGAAAAATCCAAAATAGACAAACTCAGTGGCTATGAGTTCCTTAGGAGTAGATCTACATGATAGGTAAGATGTGGAAGTGTGAATTAACTGTTTTGCCCTTGTTTAAGTTGCATGCATGCGAGGGTAGATAAATAGCAAAAGTGGGCTAAATGAACTGCTAAAATTATGAAACTTGGATAGTAGCTTCCTTATGGCATTATGACACTATGTGATTTTTGATAGCCCTAGCATTGGCTGTTTAATTACTATTTTGCCCTTATGCATGTGTTTTGTGTATTTAATTAACTTGAAAAATGAAGGCTACATAAAATATGCTCCAATATGATCTCTGGTATTTTTCCTGTACTCTATATAGAATGAGTAGCTCACTGGTGAAGTAGAAAATTGTGCATGTATGTTTAAGCTGCTGTTTTGAAATTGACAAAATGATACTCGCTAGACTTGATAATTGGAAAAAGTGACTTTAGGATGCAAAGATAATTCTTTGAAAAATCTGGTATGCTACTAGTACTATACTATAGGGAGTCCAGAAAGTATTTTTGTAGAGTTTATTAACACCGTTTATAAGTACATCTTAAATTGCATAAGTTTAATATATGGAAAATAGATGTTCTATTAAACTAAGGATATTTCTTTTGCAAATTTTTGTATATGCTACTGGTGTCAACTAGTGCTCACTGCATAAATTGCATGTCTAAATTTTATTCCTATAAATTATAAAAAATTTGAGAAGCTATAGGGACTGTGTACACATATAAAACAATAATTCCTAATAACTTCAAAGATAAAATGTGGCGATGGTTTGTACGATTCTTAGTGATGGGTTGTATGATTTCTTAGCAAAGTTATTAAGTTTCCTAGTATGGGGTGTAATTGGACTAAGTATGCTTGGGTCATCTCGTCACTAGCTACTTGACATGCATTGTGTTTCAACTGCACCTCAAGCATACAATTGCATTCGTTGCACTCATGGTTGCCCAATGTTATGCATATAACCTGTACCATATGCATGTATTTGCATTCTCTTGAACTCACTTGCATATTCTACCATGCATAGAGATTCCGCGAAAGAAGGGTCAACACAAGAGCCACTATTGATCGAGAAGCCGTACAATGGATTGCACCAGGAGTTGGTTCTTCCACAACCTGAAGACGAAGGGTCGCTGATTACATCTGTACCTATTTCAAGGGGTTGTCTGGGGCAAAGCCTCACAACCCGGCAAACTAACTTAGATTAGTTTGTTGGTTTTCACAAGAATACTGAAAGGTAGGCAGGACCATGCTTTACCCAGCAAATGTATTTGATTAATGCTTACGCATCTGCATTAGGAGTTGTTTAGAACCAATTGCATTAGACTCCTTGGCCGCCCTAGCCCTAGCACCTACATATTAGAGTTCGTAGGACGAGTTGCCTAGAATTGCTAGGTACGAGTAGACACGAGTGAATGGAGTCACTCGTCGCGTAGGTGTTTTCATAACAGAAATCTTATAGAAGATTATTATATGCTATGTTTGAAATAGAGACCGGACGGAGTTATGGGAATATTATGAAAAATGATGTGGCAAGGTATGGTGGACTCCGCCCGAGTCGTTTAAGGCCCGTCCGTTGTTCGCCTATTGCTCGGCATAACATTGCTAAGGTGCTTATCCGGGATAATGGACCGGTGAAAGTCTTACTTGTGCCATCCGAAGAATAGAGACTTGTTCTACCATGGAACTGGGGGCGCTTATCTCATGGGAGGGCTGACCCGGGAGGCCGTGGTAACGCTCCATGGAGGCTAAACCCGGGGAAGTGGCGGGTTGGAATCGAACTTGGAATGGGACAAGTGGAGATGGGGACTATATGTGGGAACGCGATGGCTAGTAAGCATATACCCCTGGCATTTTTAGTTATTGCCGAGAATTAACAAATCGATTCGAATCGCTGATGCTCACTAGGTGTGAGAATGCCAATGCCTTTGACATCCAAATGTAGTAACTACTTGAATACTTACTGATTGTTAATACATGCTTTGAAATTCCAAAATGCTTGTATTGTATGCTTTACATTTCTGCAAGATATATCATGGATGCTATGATGAAAAGATATGAGATGATGGTTTTTGATACATGATGGAGTAGGCAGCTGTTAAATCCTACTACACATGGTTAATGTAATGTTTATTAAAATCAACTGCTAAGGATCCACATGTTAGTGAGCTAGCTTTGTGTCAGCCGTATGCCAATTCCATTAAGTCCTACTGAGTAATAAGTACTCAGGGTTTGCCCCCACTTTTGGCTTATAGGTACTGAAAACTTTTGGACAATCGCTTGAAGAAGGGTAGAACCGGTGGGCTCAGTGCTACTCACCTTGTTTATCTCTAAAGGAAGACTAATTGAGTTTGTTTCCGCTGCGAGATGATTTGAAAATGCTTCCGCTATATATGTATATTTTGCAATCGCTTCCGCTATAATTGAACATGTATTTGACTATCTATTTTCGGTTTGTAAACTAAGTTTACCTATTCTCTGCTTCATTTGCCTGTGATGATGTAACTGTTGTGGCTCTCTCGAGGGCTGAATGTGTGTGATGTCGGTATCCTCAGGCGATGGTTACATCGAGTGCCCCTTTTGGGTAGCTCGACGGACTACCGGGTTTAGTCTAGCCTAGGTGCACTGCGAGCCAAAGGTGGCAGGTGTGCTTAGTCTGGATTAAGCAGGGGCGGTTCCGCCACAGCTTGGGTGTCCAGTACTGCTTCTTTGAGGTAGCCTTGGGTGGCTCATAGTAAACCCCATCAACAGTCTGACTTGGCTGTGTAGGAACAATATTGATCTTCACCGGGGACTCTTCTCACCTCCCCAAACCCAAAGCCACTCATGTCACCCTTGGCTCTCTTGGTGCTCTCAATGATCATCTCTAATTGGGGTTGTCTCACATATACCCAACTCAGCACCTCTTTCAACCTATAGTGTTCAATCTTGCAAAGACAATACTAGAAGTCTCAGATCCTCCAGAAATATTATTTGGGCAACATAGGTATCACAATTTAAGGAGGGAATCACAGGAGCATCCTTCTCTAGCTTTTTAATAGTGGCATCCCTGTCCACTAGCTGCATCATTAGGGTTAGGCAGTTCTCACATGTGTCAGCAGGTGCTGAAAGCATCTTAAAGTCAGCTCTCAACTGCTCTAACTCACCTCTCAAAGTAGGACAGACCATCCACACACCCAAAAGCGTAGATCTCGCCCTAAGCTCCTCAAGCTCAGTGAGCTGCCCCTCAAGCTTTTCCTTCAGCACAGCAAGATTCCAAGCTAAACGGGGGCAAGACTCACACTCAAATTCTCCACGCACAATAGGCTCATCCAGTTTAGACTAGAGTTTTCCTAACTCAACTCGCAGCCCACCTATCTTCTCTACCCGCTTGGCATACTTGTCTCTCTTCTCACTAAGCTCAATCATGCAAGACTCACAAGTAGGGCACTCAATCTCACTAGGCTGGAGTCTCGCATTCCTCAATTTATCATTCTCTTCTGAGGCCTCAGCAAGTTTAGCTTTAAGCTTTTTCAGCTTCTTGCCAGCCTTCTCCAGCATCTTATCCTAGCCTTCAAAGCTTTACTATTCTCATCTAGCATCTCAAGCATTTTGGCTTCCTCAAGGGTTACCTCCTCATTAGAAGAAGAGTCGTTGCCATCGTCCTTGTCATTTCCCACCAGCGCCATGGAACAGACTTGACTCCTGTTCAACTTGTTCTTGCGCTTAGAGAAGACGAAACACAAGCTAGCTGGATGTCCTTGATCATTCCTGTTGTCCCTCGTGTACGTGATCTCCTCATCACTTGAGCTTGACGAGGACGAAGAGGAAGAAGATCCGCTGCTCCAGAGCCTGATCTCAGTGAAGAATGCCTTGTCCCACTTCTAGTTGTCCTTCCGGTAGCTCTTGAAAGCCTTTCAGAAGTTCTTGCCTAAGTGGCCGCTTGGTGGAGTTGTGCTTGCCACTGCGATGTTTGTAGTAGCTTGGCTTGCTGAAGTGGTACTTGTCGGAGCCGTGGGAGTAGTTCTTGCCCTTCTTGTGGTAGTTGTTGTTCTTTTTGGGACACTCGGTGATGAAGTGGCCAACCTCTCCGCACTCAAAGATTTAAGACTTTCGCCCCTTCTCTTGCTCATCCGGTTATCATAGGCGCTGAAAGTGACTAAACACTAGACAAAGCTCTTCATCCCCTAGGGTCGCCAACTATTCCTCTGTCATAGACATTAAAGTAGAAAACGAGAAATTGTGCATTAGGGGGTTAGCAGGGGCCTCTCTAGAGGGAGTAGCCAAGGCCAGCCTTTGTCATATGGTAATCCACCTCTGTGGCTTTGAGCTTGCTATATAACTCCTCAACTTCGATTGTGTCATATCCTGCTGACTCAATGATTGAGCTATTCTTGATCTCCCACACTTTCCTATCCAAAGCATATAACACCTTGACAGCCCGCTGATGGTCAAAGTATGGGAGAGCAGCAGGTGCAGAATTGGCCTAGAGGTTATTAATGACCGATTGAAAGTTTGCAAAGAAGGCATCCACAGTTTCACCCGGTTTTTGCACGAAATTTTCATATTCGCGCTGGTAGGTCTCAACGCAACGGCCCTTGATGGTAGATATACCCTCATGGTGTGCACTGAGCAGGGACCATATCTCACGCGCCGTCTTGAGGTGGCTCACCTTCTCATAATTAATGGGACCAAGCCCTGAGAAGAGAAAGTTAACAGCCTTGGTATTTGCCTCATGCTAACCAATAATATAAGGCGTAGTACGCTCGGCAGCTGGAAGCACTCCGAAAATCATACTCTAAGTAGCATCCCATATGTCCTGGCTCTGGCTAAGTAGGAACGCCTCCATGTTACCCTTCTAGTAGGGGTAGTCATCCGTGTCGAGGATTGGAACCTTCCCAGAGTGAGTCATCGTCGCTACGGTTTCATCACTAGTTATAGTCTGGAGAAACCTAACCGGCTCTGATACCACTTGTAGGACTGAAGACTACGCCTAGAGAGAAGGTGAATAGAAGTAGCTGAAAACTCAAAGTGAAACCCCGACTCGAAACTTAACCAAAGGAAGCTAGACACCGTCCACTGAAAGGATACGTATCTAACTCACAACATGTGCTTGGTACCGTCCACTGAACAAATATGTACCAAACACGAAGCGGAAACACACACTCAAACGCCTAAAACAAAGGACGCAAAACGAGCAACTCTCAGAAGACAGCAGATTTCAGACAAACAGAGCTGCAAAGAGAAGTGCTGAAACCATTCAAGCAAAGCTCCAAACCACAACAAAAAATTACCACACCCTCGTAAGACAACTAAGAACAGCTCTAGAAGAAATCAGACCAAATGGAGCAAGTTATGGCCACAGGACCGTCTAGTGGTTGAGCACCAAACCGTCCAGCGTTCACAAAGTGACACTTCAAAAAACTAACGTCCAGTGTTCACAGGGACACTCCAAAAAACTAAGCACTAAAACCCAATCAAATCAACTCCAAAAATTATGAAACTTTTACAGAAGGTTGGGAAGGAGCCAAGGCACATTTTCACAAAATTTCAGCTCAATTGGACAAGAAACAAAAAACCTACAGCCACCAGACCGTCCGGTGCATGCCTCTCGTATAATTATACATATTGTATCAATCGAAATCGATACTAATCGATTCAAATGCCTCTTGTATAATTAAAACAAAAGAATAGGTTTTCCTACCTAGTCAAATATGATATATGATTACGTGTTGTAGTGACAAATGTGGATCGTGTCATCGTGTGGTGCTGCGAGTTCGAACTTAGGTTGATTAAATATTTTTAACCTTTTTATGAACCTACCAGCACAATGACACAGTAATAAGACCATTCTTTGGAGTTTCATTGTCATTAACTGACGACATATCAATGTGTTTGGTAGCACGCCTAGGTAATTACAAGGGAGAGATTCATGGGAGATGAAAAGTGTTTCATCTACCAAACTTGAGATACAGAAAAAACTCTTATGTTGTGAAATGAAACTCTCCATGAGGAATGACTAGCCTAAGAGTACATTTCTCTTGCATGTAGTAGTGTATCACAGCCTATATACGCGCAGCCACCTCAGCCAGTGAGTTTCTGGGCCCCTCAGCTTCATTAGTATTAAAATCAGTTCCGAATAAAGTTATCTTATTTGTCCGCTCCTGCAAACACCTGAAGAAATGCTCAAAATTTTCACTTCCTATGAATCCTAGTTGCGAGGGGGCACTGACATATTCCTTTCGAGAAAATGTTCGCATTAGCGACAGCCCAGCTGCCTGTCATGATGCCCAGACGACCATGCTGGCTATATCTGGGGGTTCAACTCTTGTGATCAGTAAGCTAAACAGGTTAGCAATCTGTTAGCTCAGAGTCATGTGATGGACCTCAGGGTGCCAGAGCCAGGCGTCATACTAGCCTTTGGCTGAAAAACCATATGTTAACCCCACGGTGTGGGACGCCTTTGCATCTTTTCAGCATAGTTCAGCCTAACATATTTCGTGACTGCCAACAGTCATGCCAAAATATATTCAACTCAACTGGAAGAAAGAGGGGCATCTCTTAGCTGCTGTAGGGAAAGTTGTAGTTGCTTATGGATCATTTCAGCCACCAGTCGCAATCTCCCCTGGCCTGTCTCTCCAATCGCGGGACACCCATTTGCCGCCTCCACTGCCCTGGCAACTGTTTGCTTGCATCTTTCCCAGTTTTCGTTTTGTAACCAGCAAGCTTTCCCACTATGGCTCCCCTCCATTGCGAGGAACATGACATGACCATTGTCCCCAAAGATGTACCTTAGTCTAACAGACACACAATACGGCAACCAGGCAGCACCACCAACAGTCGAAAGATGTTTAAGTGTATTTTCGAGTACAAAAGTAAGTCCAAAATCCACTGAACTGTTGGCTCTGTCATGCTTCATGCTGCTCTTTGATGAAGATGAACCCTCAGTGTGGTCATCTGAAACTGATCCATGGTGCTTCTCCAAACCAAGTTCAACCCGAACCCTCTGTGAGCTGGCAATTTCTCCGTGAGCCTGGGACTTACTTCTCTTCCAAGCAATTAAGCTTATGAATTCCCGCAGAACTGAAATGGGTAATGTAAGCAAAGTTATAAAAGAAGCAACCCTAGAAGCATCATACGGTTCACAGGCGACACGCCTGCTGAAATAGTCACATATTTCATTTATTTCTGATGTTGCTAGCTCTTCCAGAGCGAGGGTTGAAGCTTGCTGCTGCTGTTTCTGTTGCTGGTGGTGAAATCGTTTTACATTAAGAACTTGAAGAAGCAGTTGAGTTCGTTGAACACTAACTGCAAAGACATAACCACTGCAAGACAAGAACAGAAAAAAAAAACGCATGATCAGATGCAAGAGATATCTGTTAAGAAATCTATAGAGTTTTTGTTTAAAAAAGGAGGGATACGTGTCATATTCAGCTTTGGGTATGGTTTATGAGGCGTTGCAGCAAGGCGTGGCGATCGACACCCCTCACAAAAGCAGCAACACAGGAGGACACAAAGCACAAACACAGAAGAACCAATCTGCCCCCTGTGTCCAAGCACAGGAGGAAAACAGAGCCGTCTTCAATACCCGAACAGCACACGCGCCTGCCACCTCCTCCCCTCCCCTCCTGGCTCAAGCTACTAGATCCGCCCCTGACCCCAACAGCACATGCTCCTTCAATACCTCTTCGCTAGCGATTGTGGCGTCAGCTCGACTCCTTGGAGCCTGCCTACTGCAGCTGTTGTGTCCTCCATCGGGAGGAGTGTTCCTCGCCTCCAAGAGTTGCTCCGGCGCCTGTTTCTGGATTTTGAGCAGCTTCGGTCAAAGCTCCTGGTCCGTTCCCCTTTGCCATCACTAGTAGCGTCGATCGCCTTGGCTCGGGATGTGGAGATCCATCTTTGAGGCATCGTTTTGTCGTCCTCTATTGTTCTGGCTGCTCTGGCCGTCATGCCCCCAGCACAAGCGGTTGCCTTAGCTTCCGCACCAGCTATTGGGACCATTGCTCAGGGGGGCAATGCTACCAAGATCTTTTATCATTACTACAAGTAAACGACACATATGATTGAGCAGTTCATGTGGCCTCATGGCCGTAAGGGTCTCACCACCGGTCACCTCCAAAGTGGTTCCTCAACATCACCAGATGACTGCAGCATCTGGTCCTCAACATCGTATGGACCCCTTTGATTCTTCCGCACCATCCGTACCCACAGTCAGGTCCTTACCCACCACAACCTTAGAGCGTAAAGAGGGTGGAATGGACCTCTTTGGTTCTTCGACACTTTCGGTGTTTAGCACCGGCAGTCCAACCTAGGGTTCCTTCGCCAAAGGGTTTATTGAATGGGGAAGGCGCCAACAGGAATCGATGGTTCACATTACACAAGGAACATGTGATTTAGACAGGTTCAAGCCGTCGAGATGTGTAACACCCTACGTCATGTGTGTATTGCGTTGTGGGTTCTAGGTCACAAGAAGGAGACGATCTCCCGAGCTCTCGTAGATTTAGGGTTGCAACGTATTAGATTGGATTATTGTAAGGGGTCCCTGCCCAACCTTTTGTGCTCAGGGCAGGGTTACAAGATCTGATTGGATATGAGTTGGTTACATTGCCTATTTCTTTGTGATTACCTTCCTTCCTCGGCGCTCATTGCTGAATCATGGCCTCATCCGACCGACCCCTTGGGACACGTCAGGCGATTGGTTTTCCCTTCTTCATGTACCCTATGGGGTTATCCCCCACAGACACCATCCGCACCCATGGTCTCTTCGGTTACAGCTCGGTCGCCACAACCTCAGCCAGTGCTCGATTACCTTGGATCCTTGATTCCGGTGCTTCTTTTCACATGACACATGATGACTAGCAGCTCCACTTCCCTTCGTGACTTCACACTTTAATGTGTTGTCTCTCTCACATGTGCCTCAGTTTCAATATTTTCTATCGGGCCGATTACTGATCATGATTGCCACGTCATTCTTGGTTCTGAGTTCTGACTCTTGCTCCATTCTGTGCTGTTGCATCAGGACCCTAGTTGGTACTGGCTATCAGCTCCATGATCCCCTACATCTTTTGGAGCACGATCGGTTGCATGCCACTTCACTGCTCATGCTGCTTCTTTTGTGGCCTCACCAGTTTCGCTCAGTGGCATCATCGTTTACATCACATGTATGGGTCCCATCTATCATCTCTAGTTAGTAGTGGTACTATTGGGAAGGTTTCTAGTGACACATCCCTGTATTATATGGGTTGTAAGCTTAGCAAGCAACAACTTCCTTAACTTAGTATTTTTTTTCTCGAACTACACAGGAGAACTGCTTGTCATTTCATTTAAGGTAGAACAACAAGTACATCAGGTAGGCTGAAGAGCGCCCAACCCGAACACAACACACACACAACACACTAGGGACTTCTCAAAGAACAAGCAACAAGACCCATACCGCCAGACCTACCCGGCAGGGGCCTGCGACCTTCTAAAAAGCTCTTGGAGATTAGCAGCTCTAGCCCTACACCAAAGCAAGCCTTCATCTCCAATAGAGGACCCGCTGGACACTTGGTTGACAGCCCTCGAACATACGAATTTCTGAATTTCCAATTCTCCCAAGCCACTAGGATGAACAGTGTTAAGCCCCTTCCATACTTCCTTGGGCGCCAGCTTGATGGAGTGTGCCCACAAAGAAAATAAGCGAGTATCCGTAGCCAAAGGCGTGAAAGAGGCAGAGTTCAGGGAGTGAAGGATCTTGGCCCAGATTTGGCACGAGAAAACATAACCAACCAAGATGTGCTGTATAGTCTCATCCGCCTGGTCACAGAAGGGACAAACCATGGGATGTCGAAGACCTCGCTTAGCAAGACGCTCCGCCGTACAACAACGGTTATTTTTTGCAAGCCACAAGTATTTGCATTTTTAGGGTGCCCAGCGCTTCCAAATCCTCTTCCAGCCACTAAAACTCACAAACCCAAAAAGAATACGGAGTAGGGTGACTTGCTGCTGTATTGATACTGATTGAGCTTCCAGTGGTGTTGATCCGGCACATTGTGAAAGTAGGGCACTATGAATATATTGATTGTAGACTAGGAGTACATGTATATATATATATACAGGCCAGGAGGAGAGTCCTATCCAAAGAGGACTTGAGTCCTGATCCTAGTCTAACAGGGGGGCGGCGACCAGAGAGGTCAGTCTGCCACGCCCAACCCTGAGCCCATACGGCCTGATGAACACAGAAGGCCCATGTACAATTTGCTACTACCACCCCCCCCCCCCCCCCCGTCGAAACGGCAGCTTGACGAACGTTGAGACTGGATCTGAACTCTGTGAAAACTGGAGAAGGAAGGCCTTTGGTGAAGAAGTCGGCGAACTGCAACGACGTTGGAACATGAAGGACACGAACTTCACCTAGAGCCACTCGATCCCGAACGAAGTGGAGGTCAATCTCAATGTGCTTTGTGCGTTGATGCTGGACGGGATTGGAAGCAATGTACACTGTGCTGATGTTATCGCAGTAGACAAGAGTAGATCGGCGAAGTGGCGCGTGAAGCTCTTGAAGAAGCTGGCGCAGCCATGAAGCTTCAGCCACGGCATTGGCCACAGCACGGTATTCGGCCTCAGCACAAGATCTAGAGACTGTCATCTGAAGCTTCGAAGACCAGGACACAAGGTTGTCACCGAGAAACACTGCATAACCAAACGTGGATTTTCGCGTATCAGGACAACCTGCCCAATCAGCATCTGAATAAACCACCAAATCTGAAGAAGCAGAAGGCAACAGGAAAAGGCCGAAATCCAGAGTACCCCGAATATACCGAAGAATGCGCTTGAGAGCAGCAAGATGAGGCTCACAGGGAGCATGCACGTGAAGGCACACCTGCTGGACAGCATACGCTAGCTTGGTGAATGTCAAGTACTGCAATGCCCCAGCAAGACTCCTAAAATCTGTAGCATCCTGAACAAGAGCACCATCAGTATCTGAGAGCTTCGGATTAGTGTCGACTGGAGTGAGGCACAGCTTGCATTCAGACATCCCAGCACGATCAAGGATATCCAACATGTACTGACGCTGTGAGAGGAACAAACCACCATCATGAGGCTGAACATGCATACCCAATAAGTGATGAAGTGTACCAAGGTCTTTCATAGAGAACTGCTGCTGCAAAGCACCAATGATTCTGCGCAGTAGAGCTGTAGAGGAAGCCGTAAGTATAATATCATCAACATAGAGAAGATATGCAGTGTCGGGGCCGCGCTGATAGACAAACAACGATGTATCAGACTTGGACTCCACAAAGCCGAGAGTGGTCAGATAGGTAGCAAACCGGCTGTATCAAGCACGAGGTGCCTGCTTGAGCCCGTACAAAGACTTGTTGAACCGGCAGACATACTCTAGATGAGCTGGATCTTCAAAACCTGATGGCTGAACACAGTATACTGTGTCGGTGAGTGTCCCATGAAGGAAAGCATTTGTGACATCCAGCTAATGAATAGGCCAATGTCGAGACAATGCTAGTGAGAGGACCGTACGAACTGTAGCAGGCTTGACAACGGGGCTGAAAGTTTCAACATAATCGATGCCGGTCCGCTGAGTGAAACCACGGAGAACCCACCTTGCCTTGTGCCGTTCGAGCGAACCATCAGCATGAAACTTATGCTTGAATATCCACTTACCAGAGACAACATTGGCGTGCTGTGGTTTGGGAACGAGATCACAAGTGGCATTGCGTAGCAGGGCAGTGTGCTCGGCTTCCATGGCTGCGCGCCAATGAGGATCAGTAAGCGCAGCCCTATAGGAGGTAGGCACCGGTGCCAACTGTGATGCATGGAATAGAGCTGGCTGCCGGAACCCAAGCTTACCTCGTGTCATCATCTGATGGTGATTGACTACTGGAGAGACAGGCACAACACCTTGTGGAAGTAGGCGACGGAGAGGACCACCGGGCGGTGCGCCCTGCATCGGACGAGGCGCAGGAACTGGTGGTCGGAGGGGCACCCGAGCTGTTGTCCCGATACGACGAGTTGACAAAGGCGCATGGACGTGGACTGGTCGCGGACGGTCAGCGAGAGGACGCCGCGTGTATGTGATGCCGAATCGGCGAGGAGGATCAGCCAACCCCCTCCCCCTCTCCCCCCCGGAGCCACAGGAGCGGGTGCGGGTGCAGGCGCGGGCGGCCGCGGGAGACGCGGTCGTGGCCGCGCGTGGCGTGGGCAATGTACACGGCGTTCCAGTGCGAGGCACGGACCCTAGGGTCGACGTGACGCGACCGACGCTCGTTGTTGGAGAGAAAGACAGTGCCGCGCATGCCGCGGCTGATGGACCTGCAGGAGGAAAACCGGGCAGGGAACCGAGCTGGGTCGGCTGCAAGTCAGTAGAATCAAAAAACTCAAGATCCCGAGGTGTGGGTGCTTCATGGCGAGCAGCAAAGAGAAAGGTGGCCTCATCGAAGACAACATGCTGAGAAAGAAGTACCCGGTTGGAAGAGAGATCGAGGCAACGATATCCATCGTGATGCGGTGAAAAGCCAAGGAAGACGCAACGCACGGAACGAGGAGCTCATTTATGAGGGGAGGTGGTGGTCGTGTTAGGGTAGCATAAGCACCCAAAAACGCAGAGATGCTCATAAGAGGGAGGGGAGCTGTAGAGGGACTGGTGGGGAGTGGAAAACTGAAGAGTTTTCGTGGGTAGAAAGTTGAGAAGGTGAGTGGACATATGCAGAGCTTCAACCCAGTAAGAAGGGGGCATGGAGGCCTGGAAGAGAAGTGAGCGGATGATATTGTTGATGGATCGAATCATGCGCTCAGCTCGACCGTTCTGAGCCGATGTGTAGGGACATGACATGCGAAGGTGAACGCCACGGGAAGCAAAGAATGCGCGGGAGCTGGAATTATCAAATTAATGGTCGTTATCGCATTGAATAGACTTGATCGAGGCGTTAAACTGGGTTTGAATGTATGCGAAGAAAGAGGACAGGGTAGAAAAAGTGTCAGACTTAAGCCGGAGAGGGAAAGTCCAAACGTAATGCGTGCAATCATCAAGAACAACCAAATAATATTTGAACCCAGAAACACTACGGATAGGTGATGTCCAGAGATCACAATGTATGAGGTCGAACGAACACTGAGCGCGCGAACTAGAAATTGGAAAAGGCAGCCGAGAATGGCACCCTAACTGACAAGCATGGCATAACTGATGATCTTCAGCAGCAGCAGCGGATGGGATGGAAGATGACTGCGCCAGCTGGCCAAGTGCCTCGCGTCCTGGGTGGCCAAGTCGACGATGCCATAGGGAAGCAGCAGCAGGGTGACAGAGGCGATGAAGGAGGCAGGCAATGGCGAGGGAAGACGAAGCGGGTACAGCGGCCCAGTGCTATTGCACCTGATGGTTTCCTTCCTGGACAGAAGATCCTTCACAGAACAACCAAACAGATCAAACTCGATGGAACAATTATTGTCAATGGTAAACTGGCGGACAGAGATGAGATTCTTAATGAGTTGTGGAGAAACAAGCACATTAGAAAGATGCAAAGATCCAGGGAGCGTGGCCGAGCCACGAGTCGTGACAGGAAGCAAAGAGCCATTACCGACAATAATCGAAGAACCGAGAGAGTAACCAGAGGGAGTAATGTGAGATAGAAAACCAGGATTGGAAGCCATATGGGAGGTAGCACCTGAATCGAAGAATCACTCATGCTGTTTTGGTTGTTGCAAGGAGACGGTGTTGAACGCCGATGCGAGTGACTGCTGGTCCCAAGAGAGAGGCGCCTGGGGGACGCCGGAGGGGCCAACCGGCCAGCCGTTGTATGCACCAGGAACAGCCATAGGCTGCTGCTGGAGCATGTACGCCTGGTGCAGGGGAAGAGGCGTGGTCGGACGTGGTGTCGTGGGGATGGGAGCAAGCGGAGGCCGCGGCCTGGCCACATCTGAATAGAGCCAGTCTATGGGTTGTAGATGGAGGGCCAAGGACCTTGCTGCTGAGTTGGCCCCTGACCTTGTGCGCCGCTGCCCTTGCCACCGCGTTTCCCGCGCTTCTTGTTCTTGCCAGTCCCGCCGGCTGGAGGTGCAGCTGGAGCGGCAGGAGCCTGAGAGTGCAGCTGGGTCGCTGGTGGAGGAGCAGACAATGTGGTAGAAGCTGCCAGCGCCGTCGATGGTGGTGGAGGCGCGCTGGTGGCGGTGAGCTCCGTGAGAAGGAGCTCGGAGCGGGCCTCAAGGAAGGTGGGGAAAGGGCGCCCGCGATGAAGATGACGACCAATGTCGGCGAAGCGCTCGTTGAGGCCGCGGATGAGGTTGAGGACGAGAGTGCGATCCTCGACCTTCTCCCCGAGAGCCGTCGCAGAGCCCATCGGCTTTCATACACCTGCCAGCCTGAGCCAAGGTCGGCTCGAGGAGACTGCATAGGTGCCGGTGTTGGCGGCAGATCCTCCCGAGCGGCAGCGAGTAGCACGTTGTAGGGAGCCGAAGATGTCGCCGGCGGCAGATCCTCCCGAGCGGCAGCGAGCAGCGCGTCGTTGTAGGGAGCCGAAGAAGGACTGGAGTCCCTCCACCTCAACGTCTCGGACCTACCTGCCGGGATACGGGGTTGGAGAAGTGAAGAACTCTAGCGTCTCCAGTTGTGGGCTTGCTGCGCGTGGAAGGCACACAGCCTTGAGGGTGGCCGCCAGGTCCGAGCTGGGCACTGGCATAGGGCAATGGAGGTTGGGGGAGGCGCCATGAGGGGGACGAGGGAGAGGAGAAATAGGAGACAGAGCGGCCATTCTTCGGAAGCTCCTCTCGTCACTGTTGAACGACAGCTCTTAACTGTTGTCCATAACCAAGTAGTCAGACTATTTTTGATCTAATTCACTCTGATGTAAGAGCCCTGCTCCTTTAGGATCTCTATTATGTGATGTTTATTGATGATTTCTCTTGTTTCACATGGGTGTACTTCCAGGACTTTTGCTATTATTGTTACTATTGATTACACCCAGTTCGATTCCACCATTCGTATTTTTCATTCCGACTCCGTGAGAGTGTATTTCTTGTTCTATAAGTTTCTTCTTGAGCAAGGTACTCTTCCTCAGTATTCTTGCACTGGTGCTCACCCTCAAAACATCCTGGCTTAGGTTAAGCACGGTCACTTTCTTAGGACAGCTCAAGCATGGAACCTGGTCACCATGGTTTCTTCGCAGGCTAGGCTGAAGCTGTCTCTACAGCTGGTTATCTTGTGAATATTCAGCGTGCCATTGCTCTTCATGGTGTCACTATGAGACCATTGCTCCTGTTGCTGATAGGAAAGGTGCCAAAAGTGTTTTGTAACTTGTGGTATCCGATTTGATGGAAATGCCAAACACATGTTAAAGTTAGACAAACATGATTGCTGAGCAGCCAAATATGGGCTTATTCCAAACATTATTGCGTTAAACATTCTCAACCCTAGGAAGATGAAATAGGTTGTGTTTTTCTTTCATTGGGTACACATAACACATGTATATATTTGTATAATCCTCCTTATTTATATCAGCATATTCATCAAAAGAATAGGTATTTTGGTTTGCTATGTAGTACAACTCAGGAGAAACTACCAAACAATACAGATAAATTGCTTCTTACCCCACAAAAAAACGCAGTGCTGGCTGCTCCTGATCCAAATTCAAAAGTGCTCCTTCATTCTCACTCAAAACTGATCCTAGTATCTCTTTCAGAAGTTCAGGAAACTGCGAGAACAACCATAGAACTCCAAGGTATTTAAGGATGCCTCGCAACACCTTCTTAAGAGCAGCAAGAGGAACCCAAGCGCCACCATAGCCGCCATCATCCCCAGGACCAGTAAAAGCGGAGCTTAACTCACCATTCATATGAACAGGAAGGTTTGTCCCAGGAGAAAGAAGTGCAGGGGCTTCAGCTATTCCTGAAGCATATTTTGTAGAAGCCCCCATGGCACTGCCAGCCCGAATGAAACTAGATAACATCTGGTTACCGACATTCATACTTGACCTAGAAATAGATACACCATGAAAGCGGTTAAGAGCAAGAGCTGATTGCTGGCTTCCAGATGCTATATTGACATTGGCCTTCAATCGCGCACCACTATGTCTACCACTCATAATACCGCATTCAAAAGCATTTAGACCGTAAGCAACATACTCCATTATCAAAGGTCGAAATTGTGGGCAAGGCAAAGATCCCCCAACTGAAGGTCCACCTTTCGGAGGGGTTGCTGGCTGCAGCCATACCTGATCCCCACTAAAACAGCGTATGTCAATAGAGAAAATCTTCCGATATATAACACGTATCCAATATGGTCCACGAAGCACAACAGTAATGTCAAAAGGCAATGATGGATTAGGAATTAATCCAGACCCACCCTGCCCTGCACCAGAAAGCATGGAACTCTGAAGACTCTGATTGTTAGAGCAGGCTACTGTAGGGCTCAATGGGGCAAATACACTTTGCACATTAGTGGATGATGAGTCATTTGCTGGTGCCCCCTGCGTCCGAAAGTTGTTTTGCTTTATCACAGAACTGTAACCAGTAGGAACTGCCATTGGCATCTTTGCAGGGCGAATTGCCATGCTAAGGGCGAGTAAAGGTCCAACTGTAAGCCTGATACTGTCCAAGAATGATTCTACATCACCCACATTCACGAACTCCTCCAAAAACTGCATTATATGAACTCAGTTATAAAAATAATAGAATCTCATGGAAGATTAATCCCTAGACAGTAGCATGAGAGGTTGTGCTACATAATTTAAATATAACATGCTAACTGGCAACTAAATTTCCCTTTTGCCAGCCAACTTTTGCTACTGAAACCAGGTTGCTTGTGGCCAACAAATAAATTGAGTATGGCTGGTGAGCAGAGAGTTGAGCATGACAATCCTGCTTGTCTATCAAATGCTTGGTAATCAAATATTGATGAACACCTAGCGCCACTAAATGAATACTCCATCTGTTAAAAGGAACGTAAGGTGTCCAGATTTGTCCTAAGTCAAACTCAAGTTTGTCCAAATTTATAGGAAAAAATAGAGCAAAACATAGGCGATGCACCAGGAGCCGCGCGTGACATGAGCGCAGGAAAGCCTGGTGGCGGACCAGCAGTCGCGCGCGTCATGAGCACGGGGAAGCTAGGAGGTGGTCCAGTGGCCGTGCATGGCACCGACGCGGGTGGAGGAGTACGGATACGCTGGAGGCCGCAGGTAACCCTGCAGGCGGCGTGGAAGGCATACTGAAAGTAAGGCAACCAAAGATTGATTGATTGTAGATCAGGAGTACATGTACATATATATGCAGGCCAGGAGGGGTCCTATCCCCTAGAGGACTCGAGTCCTGATCCTAATCTACAAGAGGGGGGGCGGCGACCAGGAAGGTCAGCCAGCCACGCCCAAGGGTGCCGGCACCCAGAATAGGCCAGCCAGGCACGCCCAACCCCTGGGCCCATATGGGCAACTAAGTACAGTAGGCCTTAGGCCCAAATACAATTTGCTATTACCCCCCCTCCCCAGCACAGTCGAAACAACAGGTTGTCGAATGTTAAGACTGGATCTGAATTCCGTGAACACTGGAGATGGTAAGCCCTTGGTGAAGATGTCGGCGAACTGCAACAACGTTGGAACATGAAGAACATGTACTTCTCCTAGGGCCACTCGGTCATGGACGAAGTGGAGATCAATCTCAATATGCTTCGTGCGCTGATGCTGGACGGGATTAGAAGCCATGTAAACTGTACTGATGTTGTCACAATAGACAAGAGTCGACCGGCGAAGTGGCGCATGGAGCTCCTGAAGAAGCTGACGCAGCCATGAAGCTTCAGCAATGGCATTAGCTACAACACGATATTCAGCCTCAGCACTAGAACGGGAGACAGTGATCTGACGCTTGGACGACCAGGACACCAAATTGTCACCGAGAAACACAGCATAACCAGAAGTGGACTTGCGCGTGCCAGGACAACCCGCCCAATCAGCATCAGAGTATACCACCAAGTCAGGAGAAGCAGACGGCCGCAACAGTAGACCCAAATCCAGCGTGCCTCGAATGTACCGAAGGATGCGCTTTAGAGCAGCAAGATGAGGCTCACGTGGGGCATGCATATGGAGACACACCTGTTGAACAGCATATGCAATGTCTGATCTGGTGAAAGTCAGGTATTGCAGTGCTCCAGCAAGACTGCGGAAATCTGTAGCATCCTGAACAAGATTGCCTTCAACAGCAGAAAGTTTGGGATTGGTATCTACCGGTGTGAGACAAGGCTTGCACTCGGACATCCCAGCACGATCAAGAATATCCAACATGTACTGTCGTTGTGAAAGAAAGAGACCACCCTCTTGAGGCTGAACATGCATACCAAGGAAGTGATGAAGCTGACCCAGATCTGTCATAGAGAACTCCCGCTGCAGTGCATTGATGATCCCGCGCAGAAGTTGTGAAGATGATGCTGTCAAAATAATATCATCAACATAAACCAATAGATAAGCCATGTCAGAGCCTCGCCGGTAGACAGAGAGATGTGTTAGACTTGGTTTCCACAAAACCAATGGAGAGAAGGTATGCAGCAAACTGGCTGTACCAAGCAAGAGGTGCCTGTTTAAGTCCATACAAAGATTTGTTAAGACGGCAGACATAATTAGGATGTGCTGAATCCTCAAACCCTGATGGCTGAACACAGTATATGTATTCTTGACATCTAACTGATGAACTGGCCTCTGACGAGATAAAGCCAGTGATAGAACAGTACGAACTGTGGCTAGCTTAACAACAGGGCTGAAAGTTTCTGCATAATCAATACCTGGACGTTGTGTAAAACCACGGAGGACCCACCTGGCCTTATACCGCTCAAGAGAACCATCAGCATGGAATTTGTGCTTAAAGATCCACTTGCCTGAGACAACATTAGCGTGTTGAGGTCGTGGTACCAATTCCCAGGTGGAATTGCGCAGTAATGCAGCATGTTCTTCTTCCATAGCCGCGCGCCAATTGGAGTTGGCAAGCGCAGTCCTGTAGGAAGAGGGCACTGGTGACAACGGTGCAGCATAAAACAGGGCCGGCTGTCGAAATCCCCGCTTGCTACGTGTCATCATCGGGTGACGATTAACGACCGGAGGAACAGGGATAGCTCCTTTAGGGAGGAGTCGACGCAGAGCAGCACCGGGTGGAGCGCCCTGCATGGGACGCTGTGCCGGTGCCGGTGGCTCCAGTGTCGATGTAGACGGCGCAGCACTGGTGCGACGAGTAGGCAGCGGCGCATGGATGCTGGTGGGCAGAATCAGCTGGGCGTAGACGACGCCCGTACACGACGCCGAAGCGACCAGCAGGTTGTGGTTGCCTGCCTGGAGGGCTGGCCGGCCCAACCGAGGGCGACGCCGAGCCGGCTACAGATGAAGGAAACGACGCCGCGCTTGGCACGGATGGTGTCGAGGAGACCGAAGACATCGAGGCCGCGCGTGGCGCTGGCGAGGCCGCACGCGGCGCTGGCGAGGATGCCGCGCGTGGCGCTGGCAAAGCCATGCTCTGTGTCGGTGGCGACAACGCCACAGCCGGTGATAGTGTCGCGCCTGGGGGACCAGGAGAACCTGCAGGAGACGAGAGGCAGCGATCCAAGATGGACTGGCTGCAGGTTAGGTGTATCCAGAAACTCGAGACTGCTCGAAGTGCACGCGTCGCGGCGATCAGCAAAGGGAAAACTGCCCTCATCAAACATAACATGTCGAGACAAAATGACCCGATTGGAGGATAAATCAAGGCAGCGATAACCTTTGTGATGTGGAGAAAAACCAAGAAAGACGCAGCGCACAGAACGGGGAGCAAGCTTATGTGGAGCAGTGGATGCTGTGTTAGGGTAGCAAAGGCAACCGAAAACACGAATATGATCATAGTAAGGGGAAAGACCAAAAAGGGCCTCATGGAGGTGGAGAGCCATAGAGTTTTGGTGGGAAGAATGTTAAGGAGATGGGTGGACATATGCAAAGCTTCAACCCAGTAGGAGGGAGGCATGGCGGCTTGGAAGAGGAGCAAGCGAATGATGCTGCGAAGATGAACACCACGAGAGGCAAATAAGTTGCAGGATGCAGAGTTATCAAACTCGCGTCTGTTGTCGCACTGAATTGACTTAATCGAGGTGTTGAACTGGTGCTGACATATTGAAAGAAGGTAGAAAGGGAGGGGAAGGTGTCGGACTTAAGGCGAAGCAGAAAAGTCCAAAGATAATGAGTGCAATCGTCAAGGACAACCAAATAATATTTGTAACCAGACACACTAAGATCTGGAGACATCCACAAGTCACAATGTATGAGGTCGAAAGGACGACTAGCACGAGAACTAGAAATAGGAAACGGCAGCCGACAATGGCGCCCTAGTTGGCATGCATGACATAAATGAGGTGCTGGTATGAGGGACGATCGAGCGATGTCAAAGGGAAGCTGCAGCACCATTGACTGTGGCGACGAGGGAAGTGGACGAAGAAGCTGGAAGACGGAACGGGTACACTGGTCCGGTGCTATTGGACCTGATGATTTCCCTCCGAGACCGAAGATCCTTCACAGAACAACCAAACGGGTCAAATTCGACAGAACAATTATTATCGATGGTAAACTGGCGAACAGAGATGAGATTCTTAATGAGTTGTGGTGAAACAAGCACATTAGATAAGTGGAGGTTGCCAGGAAACGTGGTAGAACCACGGGAAGTTACAGGAAGTAACGAACCATTACCAACAATAATGGAGGAGCCGGAATTGTGACTGGACGGAGAAATGTGAGAGAGAGGGCCAGGATGAGAAGTCATGTGGGAGGTAGCACCTGAATCGAAATATCACTCGTGCTGCTGGGGTTGCTGCAAGGTGACGGTGTTGAAGGCGGAGGCGAGCGACTGTTGGTCCCAGGTGAGTGGAACAGAGGCCCCGCCATAGGGTGGAGGTGCCCACCCTGCCGAGGCACCAGCGGCAGGCTGCGGAAGGTGCTGCTGGGTCACGTACGCCTGATGTTGAGGAAGAGGCGTCACCGGACGTGGCACAAGGAGAGGAGCGAGCGGCGGCCGAGGGCCGGGCCACATCTGGATTTGCCGATCCATGGATTGAAGATGGAGAGGAACTGCACAGGAGCCTGGCTGCTGCTGCTGCCTCCCGCGGTGCCCTAGCCGCCCTTGCCACCGCGCTTCCCCCGCTTCTTGTTGGTCTTGGCGCTGCCACCAGTACGAGCAGCAGAGAGGGAAGCTGGCGGTGCTGTTGGTGCAGAAGGAGACGGCTGCGACGATGTTGAGGAAGCCGCGGCAGTAGTAGAAGTCGCCAAGGCAATAAATGGCGGGGGAGGCGCGCTGGAAGCCGTGAGCTCTTCAAGGAGAAGCTCAGAGCGTGCCTCAACGAAGGAGGGGAAGGGACGCCCACGTCGGAGGTGACGGTCAATGTCCGTGTAGCGTTCGTTGAGGCCGCGGATGACGTTGAGGACGAGGGTGCGATCGGTGACCGTTTCGCCAAGGTCACCGAGGGCAGCAGCCATGCACTTGAGCCGGCGGCAGTACTCTGTGATGTAGAGATCCCCCTGGACGAAGGTGCAGAACTGGGCGTCAAGGAGGAGTGCGCGATGTTCCTTGTTGCTGAGGAACTGTGTCTCCACAGTAAGCCAGACCGAGCGCGCAGTGGACGCCCGCTCCATCACAGTGTTGGCGAGGTCGGTGGAGAGGAAGCCGTAGATCCATGACTTGACCACGCAGTCCATGCGAGTCCAGTCGGGAGGAGGGCACCGGCTTGTTGGTGAGGACGTGATCGCTGAGAGAGAACTTGCCTAGGGTGAGCAGCATCTGTTTGCGCCAGCGGGTATAGCTGTCGGAGTCGACGTCGAGGACGACGGAGACATGAGCCCTGATGTTCTGAACAGCCACCGCCTAGGAGTGAAGGCTGAGGAGGGCGGCGGCTTCATGGAACGCCAGAGGATCGGGCTGGGGTGAGTCGGCGGAGGAGGAAGCATCATCCTTGGCGTCGTCGTCTTTCTTGCCGTCGTCTTGATCGTTGTCCATCGTGCCGTCGGAGGTGCCACCAGCCAGTGCCTTGTGGGCGTGCGCAGCCCGCGCAAGGGATGCGTTGGCGCAGGCAATGGCAGTGTCGCGCTCCTGAACAGCAGCGGTGGCCTCCTTGTCTGCTTGCTCGGCGGCGGCGATCGCAGCATCACGTTTCTCCTGAGCGCGACGAGCAGAATCAGCAGCAGCAGCAGAAGCTTTGGAGGGCTTGGGGGAGTCCACCATGGCAGTAGTGCAGGGAGAGCACGCGCTGGGGTTGCCGCTGGGAAACGCAGCCGAGGGGGGAGGGCACGTCAACCAGGGGCGAGGGGCGCCGATGCAGCCAAGGGAGACGCTAGGGCAGCCGAGGGAAGCGGAAGCGAAAACTAGGGTTAACCCAGTCTTGTGATACCATGAAAGTAAGGCAACCAAAGATTGATTGATTGTAGATCAGGAGTACATGTACGTATATATACAGGCCAGGGGGGGAGTCATATCCCCTAGAGGACTCGAGTCCGTCCTATCTCCTAGAGGACTCAAGTCCTGATCCTAATCTACAAGAGGGGGGCGGCGACCAGGAAGGTCAGCCAGCCACGCCCAAGGGTGCCGGTGCCCAGGATAGCCCAGCCAGGCACGCCCAACCCCTGGGCCCATATGGGCAACTAAGTACAGTAGGCCTTAGGCCCAAATACAATTTGCTATTACATACCAGTGGCCGCGCATGGCGCAGCAATGTGAACATCCATAGTTCCTGCAGAAAACAGCGGGGCAGCAGGCCAATGGGGTCCGGCGCAGCATTAGTGTAGTCGGCGAGGAACTCAAGGGTGTCGGTGCTGGAAGGAGGTGGAGTTTGCTCAGCAAAGGGAAAAGATGTCTCGTCGAAAATAACGTGTCATGAGATGATGACACGATTAGAAGACAGATCTAGGCAGCGGTATTCTTTGTGATGAGCGGAATATCCTAGAAAGACACATTGAGTAGAACGTGGCGCTAACTTGTGGCTAGCAATAGCAAACAAGTTGGGGTAGCAGCAGCAACCGAAAACTCGAAGATGGTCATAGGAGGGAGGGGAGCCGAACAGGGCTTGATGTGGTGTGCCAGACTGTAGGGTAGTGGTTGGCAGCAAATTGAGAAGATAGGTGGCAGTGTTCAGGGCTTCGACCTAGTAGGATGGAGGAAGAGTAGCCTGAAACAAAAGTGAGCAGATGACATTGTTTATAGTGCGAATGCTACGCTCAGCTTTACCGTTCTGGGCTGATGTATAAGGACAGGACATACGAAAGTGGACGCCATGCTTAAGAAGAAGGCGTGGGCAGCGAAATTATCAAATTCGCGCCCGTTGTCACACTGGATGCCCTGTATGGTGGTGCCGAATTGTGTGGAGACATAGGCAAAGAAATTGGTGAAAGTGGGGAAGGTGTCTAACTTAATACGTAAAGGAAACGTCCAAAGAAAATGCAAGCAATCATCGAGAATTACAAGATAATATTTGTAACCAGAAATACTAGCTCGGGGTGATGTCCACAAATCACAATGTATTAACTGAAAATTTCGAGTTGCACGCAAGGACGACACAGGAAAAGGGAGACGGACATGACGACCCAACTGACAAGCATGACATAGACTAGCAGTATGTTTGATATGAGGAACATAGGAAACATCAGCTAATCTAGACAAAACTTCATGACTGGGGTGGCCGAGGCGGCAATGCCAGAGGGTGGAGGACGCGGTAGAAGCATGGAGAGCCAACAGTGTTGACGCCGATGCTGGAAGGTGCAAGGGGTAGAGTGGTCCGGAGCTATTGCACCTAGCGATCACGTTCCGAGACCGAAGGTCCTTCACAGAGCAACCAAAAGGGTCAAACTCGGAACAGGAATTATCATTAGTGAAACGACGAACAGAAATATAAGTTCTTAATCAAGTTTGGTGCAACAAGAACATCATGAAGATGAAAAGGACCAGGGAGGTGGGCGACACCGGAGGTAGAGACCGGAAGGAGAGCTCCATTGCCAACCACAATGGATGGATACCGGGAAGAAGTGGTGTAAGCAAGAGTACCCGAATCAGAGGTCATCTGGGAGGTGGCGCCCGTATCTAGGTACCACTCATGCTGCTACGGCTGGCCAGAGGACCCCAGTATCCACTGCCGGCAACAATGGCCTACTACTGCGATGGACCAGCAAGGCGAGGGATGGGGGCGAGCGGGGGATGGGGACGCAGCCCTGGCCACATCTAGATGGACCCCGTCCACGGGTTCCAATACGACGGCCAGGTCTGGGACCCCCTGAGCCGCCCCCGGAGTTAGAGGAGCCGCCGCCTGGTGTACTACCGGAGCTGGACTGGCCGCCGCTGCCGCCTTTGCCCCTCTTGCCGCGTTTGCCCTTATTGCTGTTGGGCGGCTGCGGCGCGGTGGCAGGCGTCGTAGTGGAGCCGGAGGCAGAGGCAGTGGAGGCGACGAAGGCGGACATAGTAGTAGGAGCCGTGCGCTTGGAGATGGTGAGCTCTTCAAGAAGAAGATCGTTGCGCGCCTGCAGGAAGGTGGTAAGCTGTAGGAAGATCTTCCTTGTCTTTACATGTTTTTCAGCTTTCAATACTAGAGCTTGTGCTTGGTCAATTGACCAAATTTGTTGCATAACTTATCACTACTAACCTCATTAAGACCACTGATGTACTTTACTGACTTATCCATTTTTACTACACTGACAAGAAGGGGTGTCCACATATCACAATCAACTAATTGAAAATTATGAGTAGCTCGAGAAGACGACATAGAAAAAGGAAGACAAGCATGACACCTAACTAACAGGCATGACAAAGACTGAGGCACCACGTTTACAAAATATGGATAAATTATGCGCTAGCCAAGACAAAGCCTCATGATCAAGAAGACCTAGGTGCATGTGCCAAAGGATAGAGGTGGAGGTGGAGGTGGAGGTGGAAGTGACATGAAGTATTAGATGTATAATGTATTTGTACTCTTTAAATTCATCCTTTTGTATAAGGGGTTTTGTGCATATTACCCACCTGTATAGGTGTATATATATCAGCCCTTGGGCCTCGTAACGAATTCAAGTGCTATTTATAACATGGTATACATAGCCATAATATTAGGGTTAGGTTTTCCTTCTTCCCCAACCGATCTAGGACATGTTGCACTATGTGTTTCCCATTAATTTTCATCGCCGATTTCTTCATGTTCAAATCGACGATTTTCCAACGTTGCCGGCCGTCGTTCCTGCCTGCCGCTGACTCTGCACCCGCCCGTTGCTGGCTGTGTACCCGCCTACCACTGGGGTGACGGAGAAGCGCCCGAGGCTGCATGTGGCCCTGCGGAGGAGACACCGGGGTCCGCCCGTGGCAGTGTGAGAGCAGCTAATGAACCTACAGAAGAAAGAGGTCGCAACAGGCCAATAGGGACCATAACGGCATTAGCAGTATCGTCAAAAAAATCAAAGTCGGCCGCACAGGGGAAAGCTTGGCCTCAGAAAAGGGAAAAGATGTCTCATTGAAAACAACATGCCGAGAAATGATTACACGGTTTGAAGTGAGGTCGAGACAGCGACATCCCTTGTGGTGCGCGGAGTATCCAGGAAGATGCAGCGAGTGGAGCTTAACTGAAAATTCCGAGTTGCTCGCGAGGATGACACAGGGAATGGGAGACGAACATGACGACCTAACTAACAAGCATGGCATAAATAAGGAGAATGTTTAACGTGGGGCACACAGGAAAAAAGAGCTAGGTGAGACAGCATGTCATCACCGGAATGACCAAGACGTCGATGCCATAGGGTGGAGGAGGAAGAGGCAGCAGCATGGAGTGGTGGAGGCGGCGATCCTAGCGGACACAAGGGGTACAGGGTCTAGAGCTATTGCACTTGGTGATCACGTTCCGAGACTGAAGATCCACGATGGAACACGAATTATTAGTAGTGAAACGATGAATCGAAATAGTTTTTTAATCAAGTGAGGTACAACAAGAACATGAAGACTCGACGGCGCATCTTCACCGTCGTCAAGCATTTTCATTGCTACGGCGCCGGGACAATGGACTATGGGATCATCATCTACCCAGGCATGGCAGAGGGAAGGCGGAGCTCACTGGGTACGACAACGATGAAAGGAAGAGCACTTTAGGCATGCTCTTCTTTCTCAGCGGTTGGCCCATCTCCTGGCAGTCACAGAAGCAGAGGATCGTGGCAGCGACGGCATGCAGCCAGGCAGTTTGGCTCAGGCGGCTAGTGCAGGAGATCATTGGGAAAGATTTCTGCATTGCAGGATCAAGCAAGCGCTTGCTGATCAGGGAAGAATTGTTGTCTTAATCACCCAGCACTTGTCTTGATCTTGTATCTTAGTAGAAGCTAGTGCTTCATAGAGTAGGAGCTAGTGCTATGTAGATGGAACAGGACATACTTGGACGGTGGTCTTTTGTACCTTGCTGTACACAGCATGGGGGGTGTTGTAGCAGGTATGAGTAGAGTTACAGTAGCAGTAATTGCTAGTTGCTGGAGTAGGTGTACTCTATATGTACTAGTATTCATTTTGCCTCTCTATAAATTGGAAAGAACAGCAAGCTGCAAAGTAGTTCAGCAGCACCAAAGAACTTGTGTGTTCTGTTCTTCCCTTCTTCCCCCAGTCGTGTGAGTTGTGTCATGTGTGTGTGCAGAAGGAGTAAAGTAGCAGCTGCAGAAGCTGCCGTGTCATTCCAGATTGGGCTAACAAAAACAGGATCATAATTTTAAGCATAAACAAACCTTTGTGTGCGGCCAAAGTTGATCTGGAGAAACATGAATTGTGCAACCACCATTACCAGCCTCCCACTCAACTACAAAGTGAACCGTAGGCACAGCAAGATAACTAAACCACAAGCTCATCAAACCTACAGCTTCAATCCTGAAAGTTTTCCTCATCTGTTCCGATAGCCTGTGTCTAGTACCGTTTCTTGCAGGATGTAAATTCATCTCTTCAGATGTCACTTTTTCATCCTGCTTCGCATCAGGTTTGACACCGATCAATCTGAGCATGCCAGAAGAAAATGTACGGGCACTTGAAAGCCGTTGTAAATCTGAGACAAGCCTCTGTATACTCGTAGCCTCAACAGTGTGATAAGTCAAAAGAACCCCTTCGTCATCAAAAGTGATATGTGCATCTATTTCAGAAGTGTTCACTATGCAAACACCACCCCATTCAGTAGTAATGCTGCCTACATGAACTTTCCAGAGCGAACTATAATATGGGTCATTGATCCTAACATCCCAAGACAAACGCCCAGTTTTATCAAGGCGTAAGCATACATGTTTCCATGAATTCTCTTTAAGAAAGGGTAACCGCAACCAGAGATTAGAGGATGATGTCCACAGACCTACTTCTTCTGCATATGGGATGCCAAGAGAATCCATCTGAGAAGTTAGTTGAGCATATTTGATGCAAAGCGAACAGTGTTTTATGACATGACAAAGTACAGAAGCACAAATAGCTGATGTAACACAATGATTTTCTTCTGTAAACATATTTCCATATGTGAGAGTTTTTCCATATTGCATGCTGGATGAATATTCTTTAGGAACACCATGCCTCATATGCTCTGGTACTTTTCTTTGTTTTCTTGGTCCATCGCTGAGTCTGGATTGTTGTAATGATGGGATATTCAATAAAATTTCTGAAAGAGATCGTTTTCTAGAAGGCCCTCCAAATTTTGTAGAGGAGATATTTGCCGAAACTGCAAGTGTCAAAGAGCATCTCAACAAGATCAACAACTTGTTAGAAATTTGCAATTTAGCATAGACAAACAGGTATTTGGATATCAGAGAGATAAATGTAGCAAGTTGTTTAAGAAAAAAAAAAATGGTAAAAGTACCACCTTGGACATTTGAAGAAACAATTTGGAGAGATCTACCTCCATGCACAATATAATGGCCTCCTAGAGATCTCAATGAGCTAAGATCATGACCTGAACTGGAAAGAGTACCTTTTACATGATTCAAGTTACTTGGCGGATCACAACTCGAGCTTAAATCAGGTGTAACTTCAGAAGTATTAATGCCAGAATGTATAAAGTTTCCATACAGCTCCGGTGCGCAAGCTGTGCCACTGAATCTCTCAAGACCAACTTGAAAAGAACTTAAATGACTAGAGAGCAAACTACAAGGTGGCAAAAGTTGATTTTCTGTGGTTGAAGAACTTGGATAATGCTCAAATACATCATCAACAAGAGAAGAAAACAAAGGCGGGAAAGAAGGCATTAAAGGCAGAAGGTTGCCATTTCCTTGTTGCCTGAGCGAACCCTCAATACTTTGGTTGTAGTTAACCATGTCTTGTAGAGCCTTCCCAGTATCAAATAGGTTGACACTATATTTGTCTTCACCTGTTTGCATACAACTAATGTCAACAGCATTAAACCTTACAGCCTGGTTAGCATCAGCATTAGACTTGTTACTTCCATCAGTCTGTGTCTCAAGCAAATGAAAAACAGGCCTAAGGTCATTAACAAGTTGTACCAAGAGATAATAGGCATTTGCGCACTGAGGAAACCCCAGGACCATAAAATCTGAACCATATAACACAGATTTTGGAATCTTTAGAGTAATCTGAGACTGAGGGTAAACCTGGAATAGCATGAAAAATTAAGAATTTACCATTTTTTGTATATTAAGAATCACATAATAACCTGACATGTTGTGGCAAGGTGGTTAAATGTTCATCAACAGACTATTGAATGGCATATAGCACATAAAAATTTTCAAGGTTCACACATTGAAGATGCCTTAACAGATAAATATAGTGCTAAGCCGTTCATAGTTTTGTACTAAAACCAGCTGCCCCAAAGATAAGAAAAATGGTGGTATTGAAATAATACTCAGTGGTAGATATGTATATCATGATATATCGTATATGTATAGGGACTCATGCATCATCCTTAGTCTAGTCTATTAGGGAGTCTTGTACCTCTGTATATTCGGGCCAAGAGACTCCATATTGCATACAAGGGCTATTCATAACATTGTAGTCAGAGCCACAATTAGGTTTAGGTTTTTCATCTAGCTTTGATCCTAGTATTGCACCTGCATCGCCATCAATTTTTTCGGATCTACTCGTGGTGGTGCTCTTCTTTCTGAGCAACGCGTCCATACATGTTGGTGTCACCCGCTGCCCACAGTTTTGGCCGGCAGTTCTCTCCTCTGCCAGCGCTTCGTAATTTCTTGGAGGTCACCACGCGAAGCCGTCCACCTGTCAACCATCCGGCAGTGCCCACCCCCCCGCTCTCCGCCTTGTCAGGCAGCGCCCTGGTGCCCACTCGCTGTCCACCTCGTCCGGCATCGCACACCGCTCGCCACCCAGCGGCTCGCCTCCACTCGCCTGGCTCTCTTGCTCAGTGGGCTTCTGTTATAGGCCTTTCTTGGCCTAGTAGACCTGGACCGCATGAGCCTTTTTCCAGCCAAAAAGAAAAGAAAAAAAGACATAATTGTTGATTGTGCCACTTTTGCCTTGTGCTCTTGCCATCGCATGTTATCATCTTTTGATAGTGCCCTCTTCGACTCCTTCGCCTGGTGGAGTTCCTGTTGTCAGCTGCCCGGTGCTCTTTGATGGCACCAACTATCATGCATGGGTTCTTTATACGCGCTGGCATATGTGTGGATTGCATCTTTGGGAGTTTCTCACCGGCGAGCTTCCTTGCCCGCCTTTGTCCTACTCCTCGCATGCAGCCCGTGATACCAGACAAAGCTACTGAAGAAGATAAGAAGAAATTGCTGCCTATGATGATCGTATGGCCACTTTGACTCCCAGTATGCGGCATACAAGACATGGTTGGATGAGAATGCTTGTGCTGATTCTATTCTTGCTGCGACTGTGGATGATCAGTTTGCTTCAGAGATTGTTGATCTTGATTGTTCTCATGAGATGTGAACTGCTCTCCGTAATCGTTATGAGTCTTCTGAGCATTCCACTTACCTTGTTGCTATTCGTCGGGAGCAGCTATTACGGCATGGATCTACAGCTCAGATGGCTGATGCTGGTGTCAGCTTGATAATCTTGGTCCTCAGTTGTTAGTTGTCACCTAATACTCGCCAGTTCTGCCAGGATCAGAAGATTGATAATCTATTCTTGATAATCTATTCAGTTCCATCGCACTTAGGACCTCTTGACTCGACTTGGTGATCAGTTTGACCCTCTTTGTGGGCAGTTGCTGCTTGCTCGTCATCCTCCTGTGCCTTTGATAGATGCTCTTGCTGATGTCCGCAATGAGACTTGTCTTCGTGTAGCAGATTTATTACAATCTTAGTTTTTTTTTTTTTTTTTTTTATAAACAGCCTTCCTTAGTTTTGACTGCTCATTCTCCGCTTCCTGGACCACCTGCTACTCCACCGGCTTTGCCTTTGTCAGCTCCCTCTTCCTCTGCACATGGAGGGGGCAGTGGTCTTCATTGTGTTAAGATGGAAATGTTGAACTACTTTGATGCCTTCGTCAGCTCCCTCTTCCTCTCCACGTGCAGAAGGAGGGCGTAGGCACTCATGAAGACAAAGACAATGGAGGAAGGGCCGGGCAAGTAGGGATGCAATGTGGGTAACCCGTGAACCCACAAATAGGTCATTTTTTTGCGGGTACCTACAAAAAAATGAACTATTTGCGGGTTTATGCAGGTCCCACTTGCATTCCCAAGGCCGAGCTGGCGAAGAGCGAGCAGAAAATACTGACAAGGATGTTAACAGATCAGCTGCGCGAAGACGAGTCTCCTCATTACGAACATCAGCAAGCACATCCATCAGAGGCACACAAGGATGACAATGAACTATTTGCGGGTTTATGCAAGTCCCACTTGCATCCCTACGACCAAGACAGCGAAGAGTGAGCAACTAACACTGACGAGGTATGTACAATTTTGAGCAAGGGTGAGATGACTTGTACTATGCTCCATCCCCCTCCTTTCGGCTACCATACCTCCACCACTGTAGCCTTGCTCTTCTGTATTGTTGGAGTATGTGTGTATTCAGCCCATGGAGGCCCATGTACTCTAGACTATTTTACCCCACCCTCTAGGGTTTGGGAGGAATCAATCCAATTAGCATGGTATCAGACTAGGGTTTCCTTCCTCCTCCTCTCTCCTTCCCAGCCGCCACAGCCCCTGCCCCCGCCGCCCCACCATGGCCGGCGGCCAGCCGCCGCCGCCGCCGCCTCCCTCCTCCTCCTTCCCTCTCCTCTCCTACTCCGCGGCTGTCCGCGCGCCCTCTGTGCCGCGGCCCCCTGCGCCGCCGGGTTTCTCCAACGCCGCCGCCGCCGCCCAGGCCGACGCCGCCGCTGCCGCCCAGGCCGACGTCGCCGCCGCCACCCTGCCCGCCGCCGCCGCCGCCGCCCAGGCCGCCGCGCGGAGCGCGCGGCGCCCCCCGCCGCCGCCGCCGCCCAGGCCGCCGCGCGGGAGCGCGCGGCGCCTCTCCAGGCCGTCGACGCCGCCGCGGCCCAGGCAGCCGCGCGGGAGCGCGCGGCGGCCCCGGTGCAGCGGCCTCCTCTGCCCCCGCCCCCCGCCGGCGCAGGGTGGAGCTCTGCTCCCCTGCGGGCGCCGCCGCCGCCGCCCAGGCCGCCGCGCGGGAGCGCGCGGCGCCTCTCCAGGCCGTCGACGCCGCCGCGGCCCAGGCAGCCGCGCGGGAGCGCGCGGCGGCCCCGGTGCAGCGGCCTCCTCTGCCCCCGCCCCCCGCCGGCGCAGGGTGGAGCTCTGCTCCCCTGCGCCTGCCCAGTGTCTGGGCCGGGCCGGGTTGGGGGTCCTTGGGCCTAGGCGCTGACTGGGGTCCTTTCGGCTCCGTGTACACCGCCGCGCCGTCCTTGTCTCCGTCCTTCGTCGCCATCGGGGACCCTCCGGCCACCGATCTGCCACTGACCGATGACCACATCTCCGTTTCGGCATCGACCGCCCCTACCTCTGCTGGGGGTGAGAGTCCGGTCTTCCACGAGCCCTCTGCCGGTGCTGCCCTCACTGCCGCCCTCCGTGCTGCCAAGACTGAGGCTGCGGCGGCTCAGGAGCGGGCACGTGTGGCCGCTCTTGCTTGGGAGCGTGAGCGTGCCGAGGCGGATGCCCTCGCCCGTCGTGTCGCTGAGGCGGAGCGCTTCCTCTACGGCGCCCCCGACTTACTGCTTCACCAGGACCGTACTGAGGGCGGGGCCAGCTCTTCCCACCAGGCTCGACCACCTCTGCAGTGCACCCGGCCCGACCCTGCCGACCCGGTGGTTGCCCAGCTTCACCTCCAGGCGGCAGGGGTCCAGAACATCCGGGCCCTGGTTCCTGTCGTCCTCGACCCGGGATCTACCTCCTTCAGCCGCTGGCGAGACTTGGTCCTTCTCACTCTCCGCCGATACGCCCTCGACGATCACGTGCTCCTCGACACTTCTGCTGCGGATCGGGACCCGGCGTGGCAGCGCCTCGACAGTATCGTCTTGTCGTGGATCTTTGGGACCCTCTCCCTAGATCTCCAGGACATTGTCCGCGCTCCCGGGGGCACCGCGCGCCAGACCCGGCAGGCTCTCGAGGGCCAGTTCCTTGGCAATGCCGAGGCTCGTGCTCTTCAGGTCGATGCGGCCTTTCGCACCTTTGAGCAGGGGGACCTCTCCGTTGGCGAGTACTGCCGGCGGATGAAGGGCATGGCGGATGCTCTCTGTGACCTTGGCTGGCCGGTCGACGACCGTTTCTTGGTCCTCAACATCGTGCGTGGCCTCAACGACACCTACAGCCACCTGAAGACCTGGATCTCCAAGCAGAAGCCGTTCCCCTCCTTCTTGCAGCTACGGGACGACCTGGTCCTTGACGAGCTTACCAGGGGCTTCTTCAAGGGGTCCTCCTCCACCGTCCTCGTCGCCACTCCTCCTGCTGCCCCTGCGAGCTCTTCGGCGCCACCTGCTGCTCCTCCGGCTCCTGCCGCTCCCCCAGCACACTCCCTCCTCGGCGCTCCTCCCCCCGGGCCGAGCGGTGGTGGAGGGGGCCGTGGTGGCCGTCGTCGACGGAGTGGGCGCGGTAGTGCCACTCGTGGGAGTACACCGACGCCTGCTCCCCCTGCTGCTGCTGCGGGTGCACCCTGGCCATCCTTCTCCAACCCATGGTCAGGGCGCATCTCAATGTGGCCGTTCCAGGCCCCAGGGGGGGGTCCTCGCGCTCAGCACCAGCCGTCGGCTATGTTCGCTGGCGTTGCTCCTCCTCCTCCGGCAGCCTGGCTCCCACCTGCCCAGTCTACTCCTCCGGCATGGCCTGCTGGATGGGACCAGGCTGCGTTGGCTCGCTCTTTCAGCTCCGTGGGGCTGACACCGCCAGTGGGCACCGAGTGGATTGCTGACTCGGGTGCCTCCTACCACACCACTCCGACCGCTGGTATACTCTCGTCTGTCCGGCCTCCCCATTCTTCTTGCCCTTCTTCCATCATGGTCGGCGATGGGTCTTGTTTTCCTGTTACCTCCGTGGGAGATGCGGGCTCTCTTGGCTCTTTTCGTCTTCCCAATGTCCTTGTTGCTTCTCATATGGTCCATAACCTTCTTTCCATTCGTCAATTTACAGCTGACAATTCTTGTACTGTCGAATTTGACTCTTCTGGTCTTACTGTGAAGGATTCGGCTTCCCGGCGTCCACTTCTCCGATGTGACAGCCAGGGGCCCCTTTACACCCTCCGGCTTCCTCCTTCCGCTGCTTCGCCTTCGGCTTCTCCTTCGTCAGCTGCTTTCGTCGCCACCACCTCGTCCACTACCTGGCACCGCCGCCTTGGTCACCCAGGCCGCGACGTTTTGGCTCAGCTCAGTCGTAGTGCAGATCTGCCTTGTACTCGAGCTCCTGATGAGCATCTTTGTCATGCGTGCCAGTTAGGGCGTCATGTTAGACTTCCTTTTTCTGCCTCTTCTTCCCATGCAGATCGCTTGTTTGATCTTGTACACTGTGATCTGTGGACATCTCCTGTACTCAGTGTTTCTGGTTATAAGTACTATTTGGTGGTGGTTGATGATTTCTCCCATTATTCTTGGACTTTTCCATTGCGCTTTAAATCTGAGACGTTCTCCACGTTGTCCCACTTCTTTGCCTGGGTTTCCACTCAGTTCGGCCTCACCATTAAGGCCGTCCAGTGTGACAACGGCCGTGAGTTTGACAACAACGTCTCCCGCTCTTTCTTCCTCACTCGCGGTGTCCAATTGCGCATGTCTTGCCCCTACACCTCCGCTCAGAACGGCAAGGCTGAGCGCATGATTCGTACCACTAACGATGTCATGCGCACCCTTCTGTTCCAGGCTTCTCTTCCCGCTCGCTTCTGGGCGAAGAGTCTTCACACAGCCACCTACTTGATCAACCGTCTCCCCTCCACTGCCTCCCCAGCTCCCACCCCACACCATGCTCTCTTCGGTACCCCTCCCCGCTACGATCACCTCCGTGTCTTCGGGTGTGCCTGTTACCCTAACACCTCTGCCACTGCTCCTCACAAGCTGGCGCCCCGTTCGACTCGGTGTGTGTTTCTCGGTTACTCCCCTGACCACAAGGGGTACCGCTGCTTTGACCTCACGTCTCAACGGGTCGTCATCTCCCGGCACGTTGTTTTCGATGAGTCGTTTTTTCCTTACTCCTCCACCACCACCCCAGCTTCCGACCTTGAGTTGGAGTCCCTTTTTCCCACTGACCCGGTGGTCCAGCCACCCTTGTCTGAGCGTTCTGCAGGTCCTTCGCCGGTGTGCCTTCCTGATGCGCCGGTCCCGTTTCCGGTTGTCCCAGCTGCACCACGCGCGGCCCCGGTGTCCCCTGCGGCGCCACGCGCGGCCCCGGAGTCCCCTGCTGCGCCACGCGCGGCCCCGGAGTCCCTTGCCGCACCACAAGCGGCCCCGGAGGCCCCGTGCCCGGAGGCCCCGTTGTCCCCCGCCGGGCCGCTTGCGGCTCACAGGCCTCCCCTGCGCTATGCACAGCCCGTGCGGGTCTACCAGCGGCGCACGGTGGTCTCCCCTGCTCCGACACCGCCGCTGCCGGCGTCCCCTGTGCCGGCCCCGTCTACGTCCCCGCCTGCGGGGCCGCCGGAGCCGCCTCGTCACCCTCGCCTTGCCGCCCGTGTCGCGTCGCCGGTATACCACCCGCCTGTCCTCAAGCGGGATCCTCGTCACCTACATCCCATGGTGACACGGCGGGCGGCTGGTGTTCTTCGGCCCGCGGCCCTCTCGACTGCTGCTGTGGAGCCGGGGATCTCTCCTGTACCCTCCTCCGTCCGTGACGCCCTGGCTGACCCTCACTGGCGCCGTGCGATGGAAGAGGAGTACGCAGCTCTCCTTGCCAACCAGACGTGGGATCTGGTGCCACCTCCGCCTGGTGGCAATGTGGTCACTGGCAAGTGGATCTGGACGCACAAGAGGCGCGCTGATGGCACTCTGGATCGCTACAAGGCTCGTTGGGTTCTCCGGGGCTTCACCCAGCGCCCTGGTGTGGACTACGATGAGACCTTCAGCCCAGTGGTGAAGCCTGCTACAGTGCGCACGGTCCTCTCGCTTGCTCTCTCTCGCTCGTGGCCTGTGCATCAGCTGGACGTCAAGAATGCCTTCCTTCATGGCACCTTGACTGAGACCGTCTACTGCAGTCAGCCGGCGGGTTTTGTGGATCCCACTCGCCCAGATATGGTCTGCCGGCTCAACAAGTCTCTCTATGGCTTGAAGCAGGCTCCTCGGGCTTGGTACTCTCGTTTTGCTACGTTCTTGGTCACCTTGGGGTTCACGGATGCCAAGTCAGACACCTCCTTGTTTATCTATCGGCATGGAGATGAGATGGCCTATCTGCTGCTCTATGTTGATGACATCGTCCTCACAGCCTCCAATCCGTCTTTACTTCAGCGGATCATCACCTCACTGCAGCAGGAGTTTGCTATGAAGGACCTTGGCGTGCTCCACCACTTCTTGGGTGTTACAGTCGAGCCCCGTCCCTCTGGCCTTCTCCTCCACCAGCGGCAGTACACTCTTGACATTCTGGAGCGTGCAGGGATGGCTGATTGTAATCCCTGTTCCACCCCGGTTGACACGCAGGCTAAGCTCTCAGAGGATGCGGGCCCTCCAGTTGCTGATCCTACTGCCTACCGTAGCCTTGCTGGTGCTTTGCAGTATCTCACCTTCACCAGGCCGGACATCACATATGCAGTTCAGCAGGTCTGTCTTCATATGCATGATCCCCGGGAGCCGCACCTCACTGCCCTGAAGCGTCTCCTCCGCTACCTTCGGGGCACTGTGGACTACGGCCTCTTTTTGCACCGGTCTTCCTCCGCCGAGCTCGTTGTCTACACGGACGCTGACTGGGCCGGGTGTCCGGACACTCGTCGGTCCACGTCCGGCTACGCTGTCTTCCTGGGCGGCAACCTTGTCTCTTGGTCGTCCAAGCGGCAGCCGGTCGTCTCTCGCTCCAGCGCTGAGGCCGAGTACCGGGCTGTCGCCAATGGCGTAGCAGAGGCTTCCTGGCTCCGGCAGCTCTTGGCTGAGCTTCACAGCCCGCTTGCCAAGAGCACGCTCGTCTACTGCGACA
This sequence comes from Paspalum notatum, assembly GCA_022530915.1. NCBI lineage: Eukaryota > Viridiplantae > Streptophyta > Magnoliopsida > Poales > Poaceae > Paspalum > Paspalum notatum. The sequence goes on from CM039691.1 coordinate 17,190,449, forward strand.
ATGTCAGCGCGGTGTACCTCTCCACCAACCCGGTCCAGCACCAGCGGACCAAGCATGTGGAGATCGACTTGCACTTCGTCCGCGACAGGGTCGCCATCGGCGATGTTCGAGTTCTACACGTCCCGACCACCTCCCAGTTTGCCGACATCTTCACCAAGGGTCTACCCTCTGCGGTCTTCTCCGAGTTCCGTTCCAGCCTCAACATCGCGCGTGGCTAGAGTTGAGTCTGCGGGGGGGTTGTTACCCTGGGTGTGTGTTCTTTCTTTCTTGGCCAATCTGAAACTCCGCTGCGCCGGAAGTTCAGACTGCGGGGGGGGTGTTGGAGTATGTGTGTATTCAGCCCATGGAGGCCCATGTACTCTAGACTATTTTACCCCACCCTCTAGGGTTTGGGAGGAATCAATCCAATTAGCATGTATACTACTGAGTTGTGGCTACTACTACTCTACTCCATTACCGCCATGCCCCTCTACTTCTACCGGCTATGGCAGACTCTACTAGATACAAAATATGGAACCTAATGCTCCTAAATAAACTGGCAAAGCACTCCGGAGATTATAGGCCATCACTAAACCCACTCTATATAACAATATGAGTTAAGCAATAGATCGAGTTCCTCTATCACTGGCACCCAATCCCCCCCCCCCCCCCCACCAAGCCTAGCCCCCGCAGTCGAGGTATTTATCCCCAATGAACGGAGGTTCAGGTTCATGACATAATCCTTGGCTGCTTTTATAGACCAGCCACTTAACAAGCTACCTAACAAATCATATCCAAAATAAGTATGGCTTTTAAGAACTGGCAGGCAAAGAATATGCTAAGCGCTAATAAAACACAAAAAAAAGAACAGGTTTATAGAATATAAACAGGGGGAACAAAAAAATACATGATGTATATTATGATGACAACCTTAAGACCCAGAAGCCTTCCAGTTGCAGCAAATAGGTGGAGGATGCTACTGGTCCTTAAGCTCACAAAAACCTCACTTGCTGTTAGACTCCCTTTATTTAGAGCTTCTTCAGATTCTGACAGCGCAGAAGGTAGTAAGATATTTTCAGATGATTGAAGTAGTAGGCGGCCACTCCTATTGTGGAGAGAAATAAGCAACAAATTGTAAGTAAACAATTGACTGGGGAAGAATATATAAATAGGTGGAGAGTTTATCTTTATTATTTGATGATGATGTGTTACATTATACAAGTCCCAGAATCTTATGCACACATATAGAGGGTCTGAGACAAAAAGAAGTGAAGAGTTCTCTTCAAGCTCTGATAAGAATCGAAGTAGTGCCTAGGCTGTGGGCAGCCAGCCTGGATACCTTGATAATCATCATGACGGCAGTACAGCACAGGCCTTTAAAGTATACCTGGACACTTCTCTTACTTTTGTTTTGGGAAAACGCCAGATAGCAACAAGCTAAAAGCTTGGGGTCAAATATGTAGTACTGTATCAACTTGGACAGAAAAATTAACTATGTTGGGACGTCTAAGTACCATAGCCAACAATTGGACATGAAGGCGTGAGGCAAGTCCAATACTAGCAGTGTGTTTGGTTCGAGAAGTGAGATGGGTGACAAATCATCTCAATCAATGTTTTAATGTTTGGTTTGAGGAAAGGGATGAGTTGATTCATCATCATCTCATTCCTCATAAGCATATGCATAGTGTAAACATGATGAGTGGGAAGATCCAGCAAAAATTCATGGGATGCTCTCATGATGGACCACTCTATCAACGATAGATAGACTCCTAAGAACAAACACCTGATACAAGTCGTCCTAAGTCCTAATACACCATTTAATCATGAAACATCAGTCCTGCAAAATAATCTATATGGATTTATGGCCACTTCTGTGGTGAGAAAGATCTCTTTTGAAATACTCATGGGCTTGTATTGTTACATGAGTTGCCTCCTAATAATGCTGCACGATAATGTCTTTTAGAACAACATTGCCAAGATGATTTGCTCAAATGGGCTAGGAAAAAAGGGTTGTCCATTGAAGATGTTGGGAATCATCGTCGCGCGGTGCAGGCGCAAACCGGCGCGTGGGAGGCCTGGGGTACAATCGACGCTGTTATGGTAGTGGGACCAGGCGGTACTGTTCATGTGGGTACTGTAGCGCGAGCGGTGCCATTATTAGGTTAGATTGGATTGGTATTATCTGGTTTGTTAGGAAAGACATAAGTTAGATTAGATTACGACATTTACTTGGGGGTCAAGCAAACATTATATAAGGACATAGAATGTATCTATCGAAGGAAAGCAAGAAGAACCCTTTTTTATCCAACACGCAGGAAACTGCGTATCTTTGTATTAAGAAGAAAAAGAGAAGGGGCTAGAGCCCTTACAACACCCACACACCCCACATACGACCAAATAACGTTACATCAACTGTCGAAGATCACAAACAACACGACCCAAACAACTACTAGGAGGTCAGTTCGGCAACAGAGCAAGGAGTTGTTTAACTCCTTTGGCCCCGGCCAAGCTCCAATCTCGCAGCTCTTCTATAGCAAGGGAGAGGGTCACATTCACTCTAGGAGTGATGCCATCGAAAACGCAGCGGTTACGCATCTTCCAAATTGAGCAGGCTCCAAGGATGATGATGGTGTTAAGGGCTTTCCTATGCAAATTCCCCACCAAGGATTCTGCATGTGCCCACCAGTCGTCAAAGTTCATATCCGATGGACTTGGTGACAGGGTCTGCAGACCAAGATGTTGCAGCCACAAGAATTAAAACTCTCCGGTGAAGGGGCAGCCACAAAGCAGATGATTGATCGTTTCCTCCGTCTAGTCACAAAGTGGACAGCGCTCTGGATGGGGTAGCCCTCTACGAGCTAGTCTATCCGCCGTCCAGCATTTGTTATGGGCCACCAACCACATGAAGAAGCGACATTTTCCTGGTGCCCCAGTTTTCCAAATCCTCTCATAAGGTCTGAAAGTGACTGACCCCAGGAACATCATCTCATAGGCTGAATTTGCAGAATACTTTCCAGCAGATGAGAAGCGCCACAAGTGGCTATCTTCAACATCAGAACGTAGCTGGACATCTTGCAGCAACTCCCATAAATTAAGATACTCTAACAGGCCAGGTTCCACGCAAGTCAGCGATCCACCAACGATTGAGGAGGGCCTCCTGTACTGTTCGTTGATTGGCTCTCCTTTTGGGAACAAGGGAAAAAAGAGTAGGTGCAAGTTCAGCAATCCTCTGTCCATGTAACAAGCGATCAGTCCAGAAAAGAGTAGGAGCTCCATTGCCCACATCTGATACTACTGCTACTGAGAAAAAAGCCTTTAAGTTGCCATGAACATGTATTGGAAAACCTGACCAGGGGCGGTTTGGCTCTGTTTTGCTCAACCAGAGCCATCTTAACCAGAGAGCCCAGTTGACATTCTGAAGATTGGAAATCCCCAGGTCACCAAGCTCATAGGGGTGGCAAACCCGTGACCAGGCAAACAGGGCAGTAACCGCTTTTGCCGTCTTTTCGTCCTCTCCACAAGAAATTTCTTCTGATTTTGTCAATTGCTTTAAACACCCAAGGTGGGATGTCTTAACGCCATAGCCAAATAGACCAACATCGAGGTAAGGACAGACTGCATCAGTACCTTTCTCCCTGCTCGAGTTAAGAGATCGGCTTTCCAGCTAGGGAGTCGATCAGCCTATCAATAATTGGCTGGAACAGATCTGTAGTGAGTTTCCTCAAAGATAGAGGGACTCCCAGATACTTGGAGAGGAAACTTGAGAGCTGACATGGCAACAAGTTCTGCACCATCGTGACCTCTTCATCACCACATCGAATAGGAAAGACACTGCTTTTCTGAACGTTGGTTTTAAGACCAGGACCAGAAGCTTCACCAAAAAGGTTCAGAATGTCCAAGGTTAAATTAATGTCGTTAGGCGAGGGCTTGAGGAAAACAACCACATCATCAGCATACAAGGAGATCCTCTGAGATGCCATTCGTGAGGAAAGAGGTTGCAGTAGCCCCTCTTCTGAAGCTAAGGGGAACATCCAGCCCAAGACGTCAATAACCAAAATGAATAGCATTGGGGAGAGAGGGTCACCTTGTCTCAGCCCTCTTCTATGTGCAATACAGTCTCCTGGAAGCCCATTCATCAGGATTTGGATAGAGGAGGTGGCCAGCAAGCCACTGATGATGTCACACCAAACAGGACCAAAACCAAGCTTCCTAAGGACCTCAAATAAGAAGGGCCAAGAAATTGAGTCGAAGGCCTTGGAGATGTCCAATTTGAGAAGCAGACGGGCTTGGTTTTGTTGATGAAAGAACCCAATTCTTCCCCTTCACCAAAACTCCCAATTCCCAACCCTATTTCATGCCCCTTCACCAGAGAGTTCATGAACATTAGGGTTCTCCAAGGATTCTGCATGCTCCTGCCACCAAAAAAAAAACACCCGATTCCCAACTCTAATTCAATCCACCTTATCTGATGAAGGACATCACATAGATGGTTCATGAACATTCAAGTGTCAACACTCAAACTCAATTTTGATATCAAGTGTTGGAAGACAAATCTGGTTTTGCTACTAAGAATGAGAAGTCAATTTGATTTTCATCTCTATTAAAGATGTAATAAAGGGTTACCTTAGCCTATAAGATTGTGATGTCATGGCATATGTCATAATATTACTAGAATATACTTAGCTGTCCTACAAGTTATGTCCTAGTTGTTGTTGAGTTATGTATGAGTTGTATCCTTAGTTGTCACATGGTTGTCATCTAGTTGGCTAATAGTTGTCATCTAAATTGTATCCTTGGAGCCTATAAATAGAGGCAATGCCATCTAGTTTTGTAATTAGACTTGTATCCAGCACCATATGAATGGAATATGATGTTCTTCTTTAGATCTTGGACTAGATCTCTACTTTGAGCTTTGGATTAAGCACTTGTTGTCTGTGGATTCAGACTAGCCTTTAGGGCTTTACCTACTAGCATGTTGAAGTTGTTCCTTTAACATTTTGTGCTATCTACCTATGAGCACCTTGGAGAGGTTCCTCCAATACAGTGTGCTGCATCATTATCCCACTACAAGATTACATCTACTCCTACAACCCCTAGTCCATGTCTGTCTACAAGCTATGATCTCGTGAAGTGGCGTGCCACAAGATGCAAGCCGACCTCCCCATAATCAAGGCTGCAGATCCCAATCTTTGATGGCAAACAGGAGCTGAACATGTGGCTAGGTCACCTGGAGCAATTTTTCGAGCAGCACGAGATCGAGGATTGCAATATTGTCTTCTTTCAGCTCAACCCAAGCGTGTAGTTGGAGAATCGCCCTGCAGATACATAAACAACATATAGGCATTAAATTCCAGCCAGCCTTGCTCAATTGCCGACTGGATTTGTTGAGGCGTTGTGCCACTTGCAGTACTTGTCCCCTCTTAATTCTTCAGCCGATGGAATCTTGTGATCGGCTAATAGCTTGAGCTGGTTTGTTTCGAGCAGCAGGTCAAAGATCTGTTCTGTTTTGCTAGTGTAGAAGTGGAAGCCTACATGTGATTCTGCTGCCTTGATCCACTAACATGGGACCAGGTCTGCCCCTCGGGCCCACTAGACTACTGCTATATCGGCATCATCAGTCGATTCGACATCCTCGTCGCGCAATTAAAGGAATGAGATCGGCTTTCTGTATCTCTCTTGATAAGATTGACTCAAAATCGGTGGGCCCACATGCATCTTTGGTCGGTTTTAACAATCCTCCATGGGAAATTCCAGCCATCTGCTTCTCCGTTTTCCTAATCTCCTTGAAACACTGGATGTACTGAGCAATCGTCTACCCTCGTTGCAAACGAAGCGTGTTCAGATCAGATATAGACGTCACGCTAGAACCCAAGAAGAAGTGGGCGTGAAACTGATCCTCCAGCTACTTCCATGAGGTGCTAGAGCCCAGCGCTAGGGAGGTATACCACCCGAACACACATCCTGACAATGACAATGACAGAGAAAAGAGCTGAACTTTCATATGTTCGGCTCCAGCAGCTACTCTCAGTTGAGCCATGTATCCGCTGATGTGCTCGACAATGCTGGTATTGTAAGTACCAGTGAACTTAGAGAACTCTGGCGCCTTAAACTTTGGAGGAGGTGGTAGTTGATCGAACACCTCTGGGTACGGCTTTGCATAGCTCATCATCTTCATCTTAGGTCGTATCCCGAACTGGTTCTTGAGAATGTCCGAGATCTAATCTTGTAGGACTGGTGTGTTGAAGCTTCCATAAAAACCGGCCTGGTTGCTAGGAGCTAGCCCGCCACCGCATGCTGCCTGCCATTGGAGTATATCAGCATCGATAGCCTTCATCTCCTGTGAATAAGGATCAGATAGCTTTGGAGGTGGCTTCTCGCCTTCACGCAGAGGTCGATACCGCATCTCACACCTTCATCCCTCTTGTATTTACATTGGTGGCTTGTCATACACGGATGGTGGATCTTGTAGGCTGTCGGTAAAATAGATGAACTTGCCTTCATCCGAAGGTAGGTCAAGGTATTGTGTATTCTCCGGCAATGATAGCTCTGGCGACTTTTGCAACAACTTGTTCCAAGGAATTGATGAGAATTTCGAACTGACGTACCAAGGCGTGACGGATCATGTAGTTCATCTCCTGGCGAATGGCCATGATACGTGCTTTCGAGGGAACAGTCAAGTTGATGCTGTTGGGTAGAGACTCCGGATGGCCGATGCATTCATGCCAATTCTAGGTGAAGTGATCGAGGAGCTCGCAGACAGCTTGGCAAGGTGTCGATCATAGACTCCCTTATGTTCTTCGTTACCAAAGGGAGGTGAATCCTGCCTACCAGCCACTAACTCGGATCGTGGCGGTCTGAGATGACTTGATCTCCGTTACCAAAGGGTTTAGGTTTTGGAGGCATCGCTTGAGCGCTTGTCGACGTTGTTGATGATGATGTGGTCCCCCCGGGTGTGCCAAGATATGTGTCGTCGCCTAAAACCATCGGCCATAGGCGGGCGGCACACAAAGGAACCGGGAGCGTATGCTGCTGCCGCGGTCGATCCCTCCTAGCGGCGGTTCCAACAGTCCCCAAGCATCGTGAAGGTGATGAGAGAGGGTCCTGGCAGCCAGGGAGGTTTGTTGTGCGCGTGTGGTCGGAGAATCGCCGTGCAGATACATAAACAACAGATCGCCATTAAATTCCAGCCGGATCGCTGCGATCGGCTTAAGCATCTCTGTGGATTGGCTCATAAGTGACAATTGCCTCCTTGCGTCTTGATGGGTTAGTGAGGCGATAAAGCATAACAAGGAGATAAAGCATAACAAGGGGATAAAACCCTGCTTAAAGCATGGCCTAGACGATGCAACTTCCATAGATTGATTTTGCTATGCATATAACCAGATAGGTCTAGCTAAGAGTAAACTTAACAGAAACATTGATCACATGCATGAACATAGATCGGAACCCCCAATGGGGTTCAACCACGAAAGTAGATACGATCTAAAACATGTAAAGCAGGGTGCCAAGCATGCATCGATCTCAAGAGTTGTCGTATGCACATGTTGCGTCGTATGTAGCAATCGGGCGAGCTATACACGCTTGGCCGCACGCTGCCAATTTGTTACGTGAAGCATAAATAGATAGATAGATCGGTAGTGTGCGTGATAACTGATGGATCTCGCGCCAAGCAGATCTTGACGCAAGATTCACCGGGATAACTAGCAAACTTCGCCATAAAAAACGCTTCAATACGAAGTCTACCGGGTAAGCAAACGCTAAACAGCCCTAACACGACTAGAAGAAGCATTAGAGCAGCATGGCGCTTACTTGAGAAAAAACTAGAGCCAGGGGTGGCGATGCGCCAAGATTGGGTGAGCGAGAGACGCTGCTTGGGAATGTATGTCGTTGTTAGTTTATTTCTAAACAGTAGGTTACATATTTATAGTCTAAAGACTTGGACGACAAGTCCATCTATCTATGTAAACCCTAACTTTCTATGCTACGATACATGGCCGGTTGGGCTAAGGATCTGCTCGGGCAGCCCATGAAGCCCATTAGCCGATCTGACGTTGATCCTAAATCAGCTAGGATTTGCTGGCAACACCACATTAATAAAGTCGGGTTGTTTAGGTCAGACATGTGTTGTCTAGTTTTCATTGTAAGTGTTGTAAGCTTGGAAAACAAATACAGCTTCCATATTCTTCTAGTGTTTCTCATTCGTCTAGAACTTTTGATATTATTCATTCTGATGTATGGGTCCTGCCCCCTTTGCTTCAAAGGGTGGTCATAAATGTTATGTCATTTTTATTGATGATTATTCTCGCTATACTTGGATTTACTTCATGAAACATCGCTCTCAATTGCATTCCATTTATGAGTCATGTGTCATGATTCATATTCAGTTTTATAGTCCTATTAAGATTTTTCGCTCTGATTCTGGTGGGGAATATTTGTCTCATCGTTTTCGCCAGTTTTTTTATCTCAGAGGGTACTTTAGCTCTGTTTTCTTGTCCAAGCGCACACGCTCAAACGGTGTTGCTGAACACAAACATAGCCACCTCATAGAGAATAGTCACACTCTTTTGATTTCCTCTTTTGTTCCTTCTCATTTTTGGGGCGAAGCTTTTTCCACTGCAGTTTATATCATCGATAGACAATCTTCATCCAAGCTATCGGGTAAATGTCCTAGTGAAGTGCTTTTTGGTACTCCACCTCGATATGACCACCTCCGGGTTGTTGGCTGCACGTGCTATCTTTTCTTTGCACCTCGCAAGCGGACCAAAATTGACCGCACAATCTGAGTGTGTTTTTCTAGGTTATAGTCCTGAGCATAAGGGCTATCGTTGTTATGATCCTTCTTCTCGTCGCATTTGTATCTTCCGAGATGTAACTTTTGTTGAGGATTATCCCTTCTTTTACAACCCCTCTACACACCCTTCATATTCTCCAACAGAGTCCACCTCTTTCATGTGTCTTCCTCCGCTTTCATCCATTGATGATACTCAGCCTCTAGTTACACCACCATCACTGCCTGTTGCTCCCATCCCCCCCGCCACCCTCTCATACTTCTCCATCTCCTCTTGAGCCACCTTCCCACTCATTCTCTAAACCCCCTATCACACAAGTCTACATTCGTCGTCCCAGTCCTACCACATCGGCTAGTCCCGATACGCCCGCTATTGATGATTCCATTGACATTGATGAGTCAAATTCTATTTCTGCTAAGTTACAAGGATATAATCTTCGTGATCGTGCTACTATCGGGCATGCTGATAAGTATGGGTTTCCACGTGTCAATGCTATTGTTGCTAAGCCATCCACTTATAAGGAACCCTCAGTTATTCCTGAATGGCAACTTGCGATATCTAAAGAACTTGCTGCTCTTGAGCACACAAGCACTTGAGATTTTGTTCCTTTACCATCTCATGCCATACCTATTACATCAAAATGGGTGTTCAAGAATAAGATAAGTTATGATGGTTCCATTGGGCGATATAAAGCTCATCTTGTGGCTTGAGGTTTTCAGCAGACCCAGGTTCGAGATTATGATGAGACTTCTGCCGCGGTTGCACATTGACTAATGTTCGCGCTTTAGTTGCAGTTGTTGCCACCTCATCCTGGACTATCTCTCAAATGGATGTCAAGAATGTTTTCCTTCATGGTGATTTGCATGATGCGGTGTATATGAAGCCACCCCCTAGTGTTGATGCTCCTTTAGGACATGTATGCCGCCTTCATCGCACATTATATGGTTTCAAACAAGCTCCACGTGCATGCTTTTAGCGCTTTGTATCTGTCGTAAGAGCTGCTGGTTTTTCTCCCAGTGTTCATGATCCTGCTCTCTTCATTCACTCCTCTTCATACGGACGCACCTTGCTAATTTTATATGTTGATGATATGCTAATTACGGATGATGATCCATCCTATATCTCACATGAAGAAACAGCTTGGTGAACAGTTTCAGATGTCTGATTTGGGTCCACTCAGTTCTTTCTAAGGGATTGAGGTTTTGCATTGTGCAAAAGGCTATTGTCTTTCCCGGTCTAAATATATTCAGGATCTTATCACTCGTTCTGGAATTAGCGACCATCACACGGCTGCCACACCTATGGATCTTCACTTGCAACTTCGCCCGACTAATGGTACCCCTCTGGATGATCCTTCTCGATATAGACATATTGTGGGCAATCTCATTTATCTCACAATTACCAGACCTGATGATGCTCATGTGGTTCACATTTTGAGTCAGTTTGTCAGTGCTCCTACATTACAGCCATTTGCTTCGTGTATTGTGGTACTTGCGAGAGACAGCGACTCAATGTCTATTCTATGGTCGTGATAGTCCACTTCATCTTCATGCTTACTCAGACTCCACTTGGGCGAGTGTTCCCTCCGATTGTCGTTCTATTACATGATATTGTATTCTTCTTGGTTCTTCCCCTATAGCATGGAAGTCCAAGAAGCAGGCAACTGTATCTCGATCAAGTACAAAGGCAGAACTTCTAGCAGGCAAGCACTTGCCACTACACTACTGAAATTATATGGCTGCGGTCAGTGGCGGAACCAGGATGCGCTCAAGCCCCAGGCCGAGTTGTGATAAAGTTGTGACAAAAGAACGACGAAAAACACATAGCTCAAAAGGTACATGACAACATAATGTAAAGGTAGATAACATATATAAAAACACCATTGTGAAGTAATATCTTTATTTTTCGTCATCAATTGTTCAAAGTGCAGAGGTAAAACCTACTATAGAATTTTGTAGATACCACTAGAACGAGGTTGATTAATCTTGTTTCTATCGATTGTTGAAGATTTATGTTGATTTTCTTGTGATTGTACTGGAATAATTGGTGTTTTTACTGGAGAAAAAAGAGGTTCTCAGTGTTTTAGGCCTTTTCATTTTCTACCTCTAATCTGTATAAATCCAATTCCACATCAACAATTCATCATAGGATACAGTGAATACACAATATATCAATTTGTTAGGCATTCTAATTTCTTACCCAAGCAAAGTGAATTACAATTTGAAATAGAGGAGTATTGAATAATCTAAAAATATTATAAGGTAGGCCACATTATAATCGGTTCTTCCAACCTCTAACTGTGTGACCTTAAAAAATATTGTTATGGTCTAGATTGGAATTAGAGCATAGGGAGCATGAGTCAAACCATTGTGGTGGCTCGGTTGCCTGCAGAGTTGAAGGTAGCATGGGTGCGGGCAGTGTCACAGGATGGATTAGCCGTTCCGATTGCCTGCTTGTTTTGAACGGACAATGGACCATAATGTTATCCTTCTTATGGCGATGATTTACTGCCTGCCGGCCGCCGGGTGCTGGGGCCTAGCGCCTCCCTCCTGGCCGCAGGGGACTGGGCCCTCGTCGTCTTCCTCCTGGGCTGCTGAACGCCGGGGGGCTGGTGCGCCCTGCCGGTGTGGGGAGCCGGGGAGGCTGAGACGGAGCAGCAGGGGTCAGCCGGGGAGGGAGGCGCAGGGCCCGGCCGGGGAGGGAGCAGCAGGGAGCCGCCTAGATGGGGACTAGGGAGTCGCAGGCGGCGGCGGGCGCGGGCAGGGAGCCGAGGGTGTGGGAGAATGGAGACTTTGTCACTGGCTGCTTTAGTTTCCTGGGCCCTAGAGACATAAATGGGCTATAAAATTAAGGGGGAGTGGAAAAACTTTTTGGGCTACGCCCCGGGCCACGGCCCGGGTGGCCATGGGCCTAATTCCGCCCCTGGCTGCGGTGTCTGCTAGCTGATTTCGGTATCTCTTGTGATGCTCCTACACATTTTTTATGTGATAATACGGGAGCCATCCAAATTGCAAATGTTTCTATGGAGCACGAACTTACCAAGCACATCGGTCTCACTGCCATCAAAAGACAATTGATCTCCACTATGTGGGCTCTGAACTGCAGTTGGCAGATTTCTTCACCAAAGCACAAACTAGAGAGCAACATCGCTTCACTTGATCAAACCCAAAGCGTCAGATCTGTAGAAAGATAGGATTGCGTATAATGATTCGATGTATTGCATTGAGCCCTTAGGGCGAATATATAGGAGTACAAGACTTGGGGGGCAAGGCACCACCCCGGATACATATGGCAGCCCTAGATGGATAAGACTCCTAGATAGATAAGACTAAGAATCCTAAGACTCCTAAACATACACGACATCTAATACTGCCAATTGTACTCTCTAATATCCTCCCGCAGTCGTAGTTGTCGCATCGCAGACGGTCAGACTAGAGAAGGAGCCGAAGAACTTGACATTCCCCTTTGGGCCGATAGTCGAGGTAGCCAAGTACGAGGATGCAGAGCCGTTGTCGAAGTAGTGCCGTGCGTAGGGTAGCTGTGGTCGATGAAGCTGTCGAGGACGCCGGAAAAGACAAGCCGCACAAGTCGAGGGCGTGCACGCAGCACGCAGGAAGGCCCGCAATGTGCCACGCCAAGGTGAAGGCGGCGCTGAGAAGCAGCCGTAGACGAAAGCAGCGATGCGTCGAGGCAGATGAGAGTGTCGATGCCGAGGGTGATGCGTCAAGCAGCCGTGGATGATGCGTGCTCCAGGTTTGCCAGGCCTGGATCGCGTCGTGGACGAAAGCACGCGCCGATGGTGCTAGTACCGAACGTACTAGGTAGAGGGCCCCAACCTTGTGTCAGCGCCTGAAGGGACCAACAGAGAAGGCCTCTGTGACGGTTGTGGTACAACATGGCGGGAGTGCCGTCGCAACGCACGGTTGTCAGAGCGGAGTAGACGAAGTAGTCGAGGACGAGACGGCGACGCTGGCGACGAGGTTGTGCTGGACAAAGCGAAGAGATAGGCGAGGCGGCACATCGAGGTTCCTGTTGTCGCGGCGGCGAGAGCCTTGACACACTGGAAGAAGAGACTCGACGGCGCCAGTGGAGCGCGATGGCGGTACTTGTCGGCGAAGAACTCGGTGACGAATGCAGTGCAGACCAGCGACAGGGTGTCGACGCAGCATGCTGGTGCAGCGCAGAACGACGAGTGTGCTGGCGCAGCTCGCAAAGGTCGAACAGCTTGATCAGACCGTGCACGGGAGACGCGCACCAATGGAGTCGACGGCGATGTAGATGCAACGGCGGGGGTCGACGACGAACGGTGACGCTGCTGCCCGAAGAGGCGACGCAGCGGCAGGGACGGCGACAAGCCGCGCTGCGGCCGCGGAGGCGCTGCAGCGGCAGTCGACGACAGGCCACGCTGCTGCCCGAGGAGGCGATGCAGCGGCAACCCTCGTGCTTGGTGAAGAAACTCACGGCAGACGACAGACATCACAGGAAGGTGGTGTCGCGCGCGATCGGTTGGCCAGACCGACGACGTGCGAGGCGAAGACGACGATGTCGATGTCGATGTCGATGGCGGAACCTCCCGATCAGTAGTGGCAACGATGAACCGGCGTAAGTCGACGACGTGCAGGCAGGGATTCAGCCTGTCACAGCCGTCACCACGACGGCGAGCTACGGGCCGAATCCAGCCGGTGTAGATCGACGGGAAGATGGCAGAGAACAAAGGGCAGCCGCAGACAAGGCCCTGGTGAGTCCCGATCTGGTGTTGTGCTTGACGATGACATGACGACGATCGCGCCGGGTCAGAGGGACCCGCGGCGCATCCTACGTGGGCGCTGCCCCCGGCGGAGATCGATCTCCCCGGGGGCGGCGCGGGCGCGCGGCGGCGGCAACGGAAGGGAGCCTAGGGCGTAACCTAAACTCATGATATCATGTAGAAAGATAGGATTGCGTATAATGATTCGATGTATTGCATTGAACCCTTAAGGCGAATATATAGGAGTACAAGACTTGGGGGGCAAGGCACCACCCCGGATACATATGGCAGTCCTAGATGGATAAGACTCCTAGATAGATAAGACTAAGACTCCTAAGACTCCTAAACATACACGACATCTAATACTGCCAATTTTACTCTCTAATAAGATCCCCCATTTCCACCTTGATCGACATGGTGCTCAGAAAGAAGAGCATGAATACAAGTCGATCCAAAAAAAAAAGGGCGACGAATTTGGTGGAGAATCAAAGAGGAGATTGGATCGGGAGGAAGAAAATGCGATGATCAGAAGGAAGAACAAAGCAGTAGCCCTGATCCGAAAAAAAAAATCGATTGGTGCAAGGGCAACACCAGAATCTATGTAGGAGATGAGAGAAAAACCTAACCCTAAGTTTTGCTCTGTATACCATCTTATGAATAGCACTTGTTTATGAGGCCCTTAAGGCCAGAATATATACACAAGTACGGGAGGGGATATATATACACATAACCCCCTATAATACAAAGGAAATACAAAGATATACACATATATCTAAAAGATTCTAGAGATTAAGATTCTACTATTCAATCTCCGTTGGCTTAATAGAATCTACAATTTTGACAACATTGCTAGTAACCCACCCACCAACCACCTCCACCATTGGGCTTGTAAGCCCAAGGATGGGGAAAGCTTTATTGGGACCCTCAAACCCTAACCCTAGCTAATAAAGGAGAAGCTTCCTCTGACCAGGGACAACAGATTAAGATAGGTCGAGTTTGTTGGAGATGGGAAACCAGGTGGGAGAGAGTGAAGAGAGTGAAAAGAAAAATTAAGGATGGGAAAAGGATAAAATACCCGACTGACATATAGCAATCCTGTATTGCAATTCCTTGTAATTTTACTAATATATTACTTAAAACGATGGTCAAAGTCTTGTATTACATATTGAGAACTGCAGTGTGCAGTTATTTTTTCTTCTACAAAACCATGTAGCGGGTAAATCTTGCAATTAATTGTACTGCATGGTACTTAAAATATTTGTTGAAGGGGAGCCTTGGTGCAATGGTAAAGCTGATGCCTTGTGACCAGATAATGGGTTCAAGTCATGGAAACAGGCACTTGAAGAAATGCAGGTAAAGGGTATAGACCCCAAAGAGGGTCGGACCCTTCCCCAGGCCCCGGGCAAGCGGAAGTTCATGCACCAGGTCTGCCCTTTAAAATCATGACAAATATCATGTGGAATTCAAGGTAAGAAAACTAAGAAGTAGCAAACAAAAAACAAACCTGATATTAATCCCAAGGTGAATATATGATTGTCCATATGCTCTAATTTGAAGAACCTCATCTGCACAAGAATTCTCAAATTTGCTTCCATCCACCCTCTGCATGATTTATGGGCATTGATAAGGCACCAAAAGTTATAGTGAAAACAGGCAAGCAAGATAACTGAAAGCAAAAATATATCCCAACCAAAATAAATCTGGAAGTCCAGCTAAAGAAATGCAAGAAGTATTTCCTCTGATGTTATGACAGAACTTCGTGACCATCCTTTTTTATGGGTAAATCAACCATAAATGGAAAGTATTTGAATCAGAATACGCATACCTTCTCTAAACCCTCTACGTGAAGTTCTCTTTTCAGGACAACATCTGTAGGTGATTGTGAAATTTGAACATTTTTTTTCAATTCCTTTTGAATTTCCAGAAGACAGGTGTGCCTATTGCAAGCAACTGCTTTCAATATAAGTGCTTCAGTATCAATGCAACTCAGATCAATAGAAAGATGAGCCTCTTTGTCAGTAAGTGGATCAAGTATAAATGAGCTGTGAATACAATTTATTGGCATATCCTTCCCTGCCTCAATACTGATAAATGGGGATAAATCAGGTTCTTTTGAACCACTGCTGTTTTCATCTAGCCAGTAAATTACCTTCAGACCAGGTATCCTGAAACCACTCTGATCAGGTTCCCCATCTTGCCCAAGCTGCACCGGAGCATAATTCCCACCGTGTGATGTACTAATATCTGAGATAAGTTCAGATCTTATTGCACCTTTCCATCTACCCTGCCTAAGAATGTTAGCCTGCCTGATTACAGTATCCATAACAAGAGAGATGCATAATTCATGCAGTATAGTATACAAAATCACGAGTGGATAGTCAGTGTTAGCCATTCTCCGTTCTATATCATCGCCCAAAGCATATCTTCTTGTATCTTCAAGCTTAACAGGTCCAGTCTTCTCACCAACAAGTAACTCCATGTGCAATAACCTCCAATGTGAGAAATGCCCACGGTAACCCAAGGTAATAAGAACTCTAAACTCTCCATCTACACAAAGATTGGCTATCCCATCAGTCACTGAAACCTCAGAGATCTGTTTAGGAACTGAGGTTTCGAGTAATTTTGCCCGGACAAGGGTGTTTAATTTCTTCAAAGTATACCTTCGTTCATCTTGAGAAAGTGTATTCTGGGTAGCTATTTCCTCTATACATTTCGGCAATCTCCTATAACTCCCTGTGCATAGGACCTCTGTAGCAAATGGTACATCAAAGATGGGAGCAAGGGCTTGCTGCAGTCCGTCATGCATAAAGAACAGTGAGTCTGCTGTTTGGGTGAAGCATGTTTCATGGCTAGAGAGCGTTGACGTCAGTTGCTGGCAGTAATTAACAAGAGGAACCTGAAAGTAATCCAAACCAAATATCAGAATAAAAATAGAGTTTTGTAGTAGTGCCTCTGTTTTTTCTTATCATGCAAGGAAAAAAGAAAGCATGACAGAACTAATGTGTAAAATAAGTTTTCCAAGAAACAGGTAGTTTTTCATAAAACTGGATATTTAACTTTAATTGGTAGGATCTTAATTAAACAAGAATACAGCCAACTGCTCCCCGCTCCCTCTCTCCTATCTACCACTAATTAACACCTCTAATGGACAGCTCCTTCCTAGCACTGCCAATTCACGTCCTTGTTGGACAATCGGAGCAAGCTCGCAGGAGCTAGGCACAAAAGTACCCTTCGACTCTTCCTGTATGGGGTTCCCTCTTTTATTGTTGGGATATGGTCTTCTCTCTATGGACCCCCTGTTTGGATGAAATGCTCTTCCTTGCCCTGCTTGTGCTTGATAGGACGGCGTCTACTACGGAGATTGCAGCTATGGGAGATGGTTGAGCGAGGCTTGAGAGAGCAGGGGCGTGTAGGAGCCGTGCGAGGGGCAAAGATCAATGCCGGTCATAACATCTCTCTGTTCCTCAAAGAATAGCTCGTCCTCGAGCTGAAACAATGGGAACGACGTCTTGAACTGCTCCAGCGGCTCCCAGGTAGCATCGGCTGCGTCAGCGCCTTCCCATTGGACCAAGACGGGCGCGCAGGACCTTCAGTGGCGTTGGCAACAATCTTCCATTCTCCAGCGGAGGCAGGGGCGTCAGTGACGCCGTGGGCGTGCCGTGGAACAGCTTCAAGACGCCAATGTGGAAGACATCATGGATGCGCGCTCCTGGTGGCAGTTGCAGGCGATAGGCAACTGTCCCGATATGTTCCAGCACTTGGAAGGGGCCCGTGTACCGCGGCCCAAGCTTCCCTTTTGGCCTGGACACCAAGGTTTGGGCTTGTCCATGAACTAGTCGGAGCCACACCCAGTCGCCCACGGCGAACTCCAAGTCCCTGCGGTTGGCGTTGTAATACCTCCGTGCATATTGTTGAGCTTGTAGGAGCCTGTCACGGACCTTGGTGATGAAGATATCACGCTCACGAAGTAGCTCATCCACTGGTTGAGTGCTCGCCGACCCCTGCTGATATGGCACCAATGGTGGCGGTGCTCGACCATACACCACCTGAAAGGGCGTAGTCCACAGAGCCGAGTGATAGGATTTGTAGCAAAACTCAGCCCAAGGCAGCCAGTCCACCCATGCCCGTGGCCTGTCCCCCGTCATGCAGTGTCGATACATGGCGATCACTTTGTTAACAAATATGGATTGTCCGTCGGATTGTGGATGCAAAGCAGTGCTCATACACAGTTTGACGCCCACCCTGGCGAAAAGGTCGCGCCATATGCGGCCGGTGAACACCGGTTGCGATCACTGGCAATCGAGGAAGGAAAGCCATGTAACCGGACGATGCCATCAAAGAAGGCCTTTGCCATGGAAGCTGCTGTATAGGGGTGACTCAGTGCAAGGAAATGAGCATACTTCGAGAATCTGTCGACCACCGTTAGTATCACTGATTTGCCATGTAGACCCTCAGTGAAGCATGGAGATATCACTCCACACTTGGGACGGCACTTACAGGGGCTGGAGGAGGCCAGCCGGGTGGAGGGCTTCAGTCTTGTTGCGCTGGCAGATCGTGAAAACCCCGTACCCAATCACGCACCAAGGGTCGATCATGCTCAATATAGAAATCATTACGCAAGCGATGCAGGGTCTTCTGTATGCCACCATGGCAGGCGGAATGGGCCAGCTTGAGAAGGACGGGCAGGACCAATGAACCAGCAGGAACAAACATGCGACGCCCGTGCAGAATTAAGCCATCCTGAACTGTCCAAGGCTCAGCCAGGGCGCCAGTCGTGATCTGGTCATGGCGATGCTGCCACTCAGGGATCTGCGCACAGTCGCGCCGGAGGTCATCGAGGAGCTGAAAAGATAGTCCAGAAATTGCTGCCAGTTCAGCCTCTTCCGAGCCACGGCGAGATAGGGCGTCTGCGACAATGTTGAAGCGACCCAGACGGTATTCCACGGAGAAATCAAACCCAAACAGTTTGCTAATCAATTGAGCAAGCCCAATCGATCCTAAATAGTTATTGTGCTAATGAAATAATCCCCATGCTTCACTTCTGTTTACAATATTGCATTTCTAATTGAGCAATAAGGCTTCCAATTAACATTTGCAGGAGGTAAGATAATCGGTTGTGGCTAACCTGCTGACACCATTTGGCGAGGACATGGAGCCGGAGCATGCGCTGCCGCGTGCAGTCAACGAACTTGAGCAGGTCGATCTTCTTCTCGGTGTTCGACCTCGGCTGGACGCCCTCTTTCCCTTGGGCCTCCGCCTCCGCCTCGGCCCGCGACCTCTCCACGAGCTCCCGCAGAGCCACGTACGACTCTTCGGCCGCGCGCCGCACCACCGTGCCCAGCTCCACCGTCTGCTGCCCCAGCTCCCCCGCCATCGCCTCTCCCCCGTAGATGAACCTTCCTGACGCCATCACGATGCCAGCACAAGCAGCTAGACCATCAGGATGCCAGCACGAGCAGCTAGACGCACTGAGGCGTCCTTACCGGGGCAGAAGATTCGGGTCTTGCGAGACTGAGGAGGCGACCCATGCAGGCGGGCTAGGGCTACCTCACTGACTAAAAGGGAGGAGTCAGTCTATGAATCTCCGCTCCGTGGCGGTGAAGACTGGGGACGAGGACGACGGTGACGGAATAAGGATAGTCAGCGGTGGAAGGATCGGTGTGTTGACGCGGCTTATGAACGAAAATTATACATCATTTTATATTGTTTTTATCTATTATTATGCGTCAACTTTGCCTTTTACTAACAAATAACATAGATTATTGTGGATTTTGCAATATTGTCTTGGAAATGGTCTACTTGTAATTTTTGCAGGTTTTGGGCCAATTTTAAGCAAAATTCATCAAAGTCTACCTCGAGTAAAAAGGACCTCTGAATATTATTCAATAATGGAAGAAGAAGCCCAATTAAAGACCCATCAAATGAAGCCCAATTCTAGAAGACTCGACAAGATCTCGGGATACAGAAGAATCTGGAAGGTTTAGAGTCCGAAAAGGACTCCACGAAGATTTATATGAAGGTTATCCCGAAGCCCGCGAAAGATGGAAACTAGAGGAGGCTGGAAGGGCCTGGGTCGGCCGAGCCATACCCCCCCAAGTCGGCCGACCCCAGGACTCCGTATGTCGGTTTCAGTTTCCTTTTCGGCCACGTCTTCTCCAGGGTATTTAAAGCGAAGCTGAGCCCCTGGTCGAGGCATCCAATTCATTACCAAGGCGACAAGATGTAGAGAAGAGGGACAACAACTAGATGAGAGCTGAGGGTCGAGTTTCTAGTCTAGGTTTAGAGCTTCTTCTAATCCCTAGAGGTAATTAGAGGCCTTGCATGGTGCTCTAATTACCTAGCTCCAGAGGTCTAATTGTATCATCAAGCGCTATGGCCATGGTTGTAAGTATGATACAGGTTATTAATGAAAGCATTGTTCTTGTCTATTTATCATCTTCTTGTTCTAATTATGCTTGTTCTAGCTGTAATTAACTTTATGTCTAGATGCATGTTAATTAGATCATGTCATTAAGGGTTTTATTCATTTAGCGTTCTTGGTCGTTGATCTAGCTTACTAATGATATAGTTTGTATGTCTAGTTCTTTTGATCGTGGTGATTAGAGGTTCTAGTTGTGCTAATTATGTTATTAGACCATATAAGGTAGTTGGAAGTCGATTCTCTAATTACGTGCCTGTTGAAAGCTTTTCGTCGATTACCTGGTTACCAGTGACAGTGGAGCCCGGGGAAAGGTTAAGCAGATCTAGGGGGTTAGGTTGATTGATCTTGATTTAATTATGCTATGATGAATATGCTTGATCATGCTTGTTTACCTTGAGTTGCTAGTTATCTCGTTGCTTTTATCTATTTGTTTTGTTCTTATCATGCATGTCTTGGATCCAATTAGAGCTTGATTAGAGACTAGTTAATACCCCTTAATTAGTTTTCTAGTTTTGTTCTAATTGTTTATCTTATATATATTAGTATAGTTTAGACGTAGATTAGATATAGATTAGAGCTAGTTTATTAGTAGATTAGAACTTCTCTTTTATCTTTAGTTTATCATAAACTCTTGTTATTTAGCTCTCAATTAGTTCGTTCCTTGGATTGACAAAACCCATGATACTCATCCTGGGGAAAAGCTACACACGATACTGTCGCTTGCAGTATAAGGTTTGCCGTGCTTAAGTGACGTCAACAAGCTTTTCTGGCGCCGTTGCCGGGGAACTAATTAATCGAGTCCTAATTAATTTGAGTTTATATTTAATTTTGTCTTTTGTTTCTAGTTTTAATATTTAGTTTGTGTTTAGTTTTTGTGTTTTAATTTTAGTCTCTAATTATTTAGTATACTCTAATTATGTTCTTATTCTCTAATTGTGTTCTTTTGTTCATCGTTCGTTCTTATAGTTTAACCTAGTAGCTAGCTGTTATTAGATTTTGATTTTGTCTTTTCTTAATTTAGTCTTTTATCTTTAGCTTGTGTATTTTATTTTTAGTTTAGTTTAATCTATTAGAATATAGTTTCTCCTATATATATGAATATTTCTGCAACTATTACATAGGAGCAACTATGGTGGTAAAGGTAAGTCTGCTGTGTCAATTAAGTTTTTAGGACTAATGTTCTTTGGAGTTTATTTGTGCTAAGTTACAGATAATGGAGGCAAGGATGATTAGCCGAGATGGTTGTAGAAGCTAAGGATTGCTTGAGTATAAGGAAGATGAAGATATGGAAGGTTTGTCTCAAGTCCAATCCAAGCTCCAACAAAATCTCGAGCTACTCTCGGAATTCAGGACAGCAACACCTTGCGGGGCGAGTTTGGAGACCTTAACGACGTCGGATGAAGAAAGTCGGAATACCAAAGTTTTAGATCTTTTCGAGCTCTTCAAGATAGAGTCAGAGTTTGCATTATTTAGACTTCAGAAGGTGAAGTTATGGTCGAAATACTAAAGGGTACAGAATAAGGGAAGCTGAATTTCGAGAAAGACAAGAAGTTTTTTTTTTTTTCTCCAAGACTTATGGTGCATACAATCATTGTGATCCAAGGAAGAATTGAACTTAACTTCTTCAGGATTAAGGTAATTCTTGTTTTAATCATAAATATAATTAAAGTTTACCTATATTTGATTGGAGCATTGTTTATTAATGATCATTAAGATGTTATTTGGTTGATTGCTACCCTATCCCTTCTTTTATTTTGTCTTCCGTTTGTTTGTGAAACCTTTATTCATACTTGGAGAATAGTTTAGATTAGCTTCTCAATCCATAGCTTTGCATTGCTTAATTTCTAATATGGTGCCCACCGATTTGATACAAATCGCATGTTCTTTTAGTAGATCTTTTTACTTTAATTAGTTGATTGAATCTACTCATGCTTAGAGATGGTTAGAGTTTGCTAAGTTCTTCAATTCTCAGGTTTAGTGTTTAATGTTAGATTTAACTTTTGTGTTTTATAAAACTAAATTTGAGAGTCAAAGTTTATGCAAAAGTTGAGGGGGTTAACCACTTTCTTTCGGCATTTCTAAAGTGGTTTAACCCAGGCTCATTAAATGTTCATATTGCTTTTTGAAATTTTAAACATAAACATGTGCAAGTTTTTAATGATATTTTATATGTGCACAATATTATTTTTGAATAATTAAAATTTGAAAACCTTTGTCTCTCTACAAAAAGAACCCCGGTTAGAATTTTATCTAAGCCTTATTTTATTTTATTTCTTTCAAAATCATCTCTCTACTTTGGCCAAAATCATTAGAAACCCATTATCTTGTTTATTCCTTGTTTGATTTTATGAATCAAGCTTATCTATGTGCTTTAATGTTTTGCTAAGTATTTCAATTTGAATTATAGTTATCTTTGATTCATGAATCAAATGTTTATTTAAATCCTAATCAACCATGTGACTCTATATTTATCTCTAATCAATACCATGATGCTATTATGTTATTATATTATATATATATTGTGTGCACTATAAGCTAACCATGCAGAGAAGTTCACACTTCATGTGAAACAATGAGATCAATGGTGAAAGAGTACAAGACAAATTCATGATGATTGGGACAAGGATTTGACAATTTGAAGACATCATCAGAATTTGCAAAACTTTGGTTGAGTTTCAAATTGGAGAGTGAGTGGAATGAATGGAGAAGGAATTGAAGACAAAAGTTAAGCCCATGAAGCTTCAAGATCAACAATGGTGGGCCTAGACAATTTCCTTCAACACCCAAGTCTAAAAGATTGAAGATTGTCAACATCAGGGAGCTAAAAACAGAAAGCTGAGATGTCATCAACATGGAGCTCGACCTCAAGAGTCAAAGACAGAATATTTTCTTATATTTGGAAAGTCCATGAAGTCCTCTTTCCAACGCAACAAGAACCACTCAATTTGGAGTTTCCTACAAGGAGCAATGTGCAAATCATTGAAAGCTGCGCGGGCTGAATTGAAGTCTGGACAGAACGCAATGCTTGAGTAAAACGGGCATAACTCCTTCATACGGAATCGGATTTAGACGCATAAGTACTCGTTGGAAAGATAATTTCATAGACTATCCAATAGATCTATTGTTTGAGGTATGTTATGTTCGAAATTAATGAGATATACAAAGAGGAAGGAGGTGGCAGGAACAATGGTGATGACTACTTGAGGAAGATGGTGACAACGATGATGAAGAAAGCTTGGGCAGTGCTTCCATAAGATTTTCATGATCAAGTTCAGTTGCAAGGAGCTTCAAGGACATTGGTACATGAAGACACAAGCAGAGGATTGTGCATACAAGTGATGCTTTGATCAGGACACGATGAAGCTACACAATTAAGTTATCAAGCTGCATGGACACTTCGGATTCTTACTCCAAGGACCATGGCTTCACTTCAACGAAGGTAAGTAAGAAGTCTAGCTTTATGACTTTAACTTAAGCGCTTTTTGGGAGGCAACCCGTTCTATCTTAGTGTTAAAACTTAGTTAGGTTTTAATTTTGAATTAAGGATTTGATAGCTTTTAGGTAGCTACTCTCACTTACGTAGCTATCTAAATTTAATATTTACGTAGACTTTGCCAGTTTTTGATATTGAATCAACTTTAAGTAAGAGAGAAATAATTTTATTAGATTTATCCTTATTGTGTGATTTTCAAAATCTTTCTCTCTAATTTTATCCAAAAACTAGGCAACTACCTAAGCTACGTAAATTAATTAATTGATTGATTTATCTTTTAATTAAATAACTAAATATTTGTTTTTATAATAAAATAAAATATAGGTTTAATTTTCAATATGCTAAATAGAGATAATCTTTAATATGAAAATTAATTCTATCTACTTGTGTGCTCTAAAGTTATTAACCCTACATTAGTAGGAATATTTGCTTATATGCAAATTAAGGACTTAGAGTTAGTGAAGATAATCAACAACTTAGTGTAGATAATTAATTTAGGCAACATTGGATTCGCTTCTTATCTTGAACCATCATCAAATAATCTAAATAATAGACTTAGGATAAGGATCTTTGGAGAGCCTCCAAAGGGATAAACCTATATTTAATTTAATCTGTCAAAGCTGCATGCACGACGTCCAAATTGTAGAGGAAGCTATCCATAATGATCAGGTGTCCAAGGAGCAACTTGCAGGAGAAGGAAGAGAGCCAGCAAGACCCTGGCTCGGCCGACCAGACCCCCCTTGGGTCGGCCGACCTAAGGTGTTCCTTCACCAAAAGCACCTCCCCTTCAAGCCACCTATTTGCCTATAAGTTTTACATCTTTGTTGCTGCTTTTCTTTACCAGAAAGTGTCATAGAGTCAGTGTTAAAGTCGTTGAATCTTTTAATAGAGAAATGGGAAGCATGGCACCACCCTTTTGAATCTTTTGCCTGTGGCTAGTTAACTTAACTTTTGTTTTAAATAATCACCATTACATCACTTCTTATTTGTTTTTTTTTTCACCTTACATTTGCATTAACATTTATTATCCACACTTGCTTTATTAGTTTTGAAATTTTCATAATCTTTTCGATGAATGCTTTATTTTACTCGATGGAGTTTTCTTGGTAAATTAAGTTTAAACGTGATGTTTAGATTTGATTTGAGACCGTCATCATTAAGTTTAATTGAATGTTTCTCGCTAATCGTATCTTTTGTGGATAAGGTACCTTTCATTTTATTGCATTTAAATTAAATTGCATGTTTGCATTATAATTGGCTTGGTTGTTTAATTTAACTTCATGATGCATGCTTTCATATTTATGAAAATATTTACGTGGTGTTTTCCTTAGCAATTTTATGTAAGCATGGTGCTTAGATTTAGTTGTTGATCATCATTATGAAGTTAATTAACCTTGCTAGTTATCCATAATATCATTTGATTGGTTTATAAGCTTTGCAATGTGCTTTGGTTTTCTTGTGCTGTTTTGAGTTAATAATCTTGATAAAACATGGTGTTTTAATCTTGGTTAATTATAATCTTAATGGCTATAGAGAGACTTAGCGATCATGTTGTAAACATGGTGTTTTAGAACTTGGTTTAATCGTTGTCTTTGTTTATTTGCTTATCTCCTACATAATTACACGTTTGCATTCATATACATCCATTAGTTTTGCTTTTCTTTTTAAACTAGGCCACAAGTTAAAAGTCTTTGGGAATATTTTTAGATTATGGTAAATTGCTTCTACTCTCAACCGTTACCTCGAGAGTAGCGTGTGCACTTGAATTATTTTTGCAGGAAATTATTTAATGACAAGTAAATTGAAGGAATATCCGGTAACATATTTCTAACACCTTCTCTTTACATTTTAAATTCTGCATTTATTTACCTATGTCTATGAATTTGGTGTTCCCTTTGTGTTTCTCTTGTTTTTAGTGTGTTAGTTTAGATTTATTTTGTGATTAATACTACAACCATGATCTATGCTTAATTAGTTAACATTGTTTCAAGAAAATGATGAAAGTTGCCGCTTTATCTTTATTATGCTTTGATTTTGGTTAGTCATATTAGCAAGCTCTCATAATACATATTTAATTGAACTAGCCAGCAAATTTGTGATTGATTATGATTTTTCATAAAGACCCATATGATTTAATTTTTGCAAGGTTTATTCTTTGACATGATCATCTCCTTGTTTATTTTTATTGCTTATAAATATCGTTATCAACTTTTATGAGATTATCTTGCAATAGCCATTCCTACCAGAGCCATATTTATTTTAAACCTTAGATTTATCAGATTTGTTTTTAAATGAATTGGATCAAGATCGTAATCTAGGGTATGAGACTTAGAAGCTGGTCATTCAATTTTGCGTATCTTTTCTTTGCTAGCCTTTCTATCCATGCATTGTGTCTCTCTACATTGGAGAGAATACAAACTTCGCTGGATATCCATCCTTAAACCAAGATTATCTTTTTGTGTATCCTCCTTGACCACAACCTATTATTTTCTGGAGTATTTAAGGGATTAAATATTGTTCTTTTTAGACAGCTCCATCCCCAAAGTTAATTGTTATAGTGATAATACTCTAGGGCGAGGGTGAGTATTATTCAAGTGTGGGGATGGAGAGCCGTTATCTTATTATAATGGATTTTGTATAAAGGTTTTTGAGGAGGCATAAAAAATGAAAAAAAAAAGTAAAAAAAAAATGAAAAAAAAAGGGAGCCGAGTGGCGCCCAGAAAAAAAGAAAAAAAAGAAAAAGAAAAAAAAAAGGCCAAGTGGCCAAAGTAGAATTAGGTATAAAAAAAGAAAAAAAATGCCCCTCAATAATCTTCGAAGTATTTTTATATAGTGTTTTCTTTAGTGAGTGATATCCTGTTTATATAGTCCAGAAAATATTCCAACCATGTGCAATCCGATAGCAAGGACTTCATTTGTGCCTTGAGATCACCCAATGACACTTGCACATGTCCACTATTCTAAATGTGTGTGTTCCATCCTTTCTCTCTCAACCTTATTTTATTCCATGACCTTTTTGACAAGTCTCACTAAAACCAGCAGATTTCTTTCTTGGTTTGACAATATTTTGAAAATAAATTTTGATTAGGATCCATACCAAGCTCCAGATAAGCTTCCACTTTATATGTTTATATATTCATTAGTTATCTTTTAGATATTGAGAGACTGGAGAGTTGAGTGTGTTTCTTTGGCTTTGCAAGAATTTATCTTTTATTGTTTGATTATATTTTCCAAAAACTTATTGCTAAAATGAGGAGATGAGTCATTGATAAGTTTGAACTTTTGCTAATTCTTTTATTGTGGGATGAGCTTAATTGAATTTCTTTTCTTTCATAATTTGCTGGTTCAAACTAAAATTTTGAGAGAGCTTGTTAGTTTGATTAATTAAGATTAGAGTATGAAAAAGTTAATGTTTGGCAATACTGATTTTTGACTTACTCGAGGACGAGCAAGGTTTAAGTGTGGGGATATTGTTGACGCGGCTTATGAACGAAAATTATACATCATTTTATATTGTTTTTATCTATTATTATGCGTCAACTTTGCCTTTTACTAACAAATAACATA
This sequence comes from Paspalum notatum, assembly GCA_022530915.1. Classification (NCBI taxonomy): domain Eukaryota; kingdom Viridiplantae; phylum Streptophyta; class Magnoliopsida; order Poales; family Poaceae; genus Paspalum; species Paspalum notatum. The sequence goes on from CM039691.1 coordinate 17,217,445, forward strand.
GATTATTGTGGATTTTGCAATATTGTCTTGGAAATGGTCTACTTGTAATTTTTGCAGGTTTTGGGCCAATTTTAAGCAAAATTCATCAAAGTCTACCTCGAGTAAAAAGGACCTCTGAATATTATTCAATAATGGAAGAAGAAGCCCAATTAAAGACCCATCAAATGAAGCCCAATTCTAGAAGACTCGACAAGATCTCGGGATACAGAAGAATCTGGAAGGTTTAGAGTCCGAAAAGGACTCCACGAAGATTTATATGAAGGTTATCCCGAAGCCCGCGAAAGATGGAAACTAGAGGAGGCTGGAAGGGCCTGGGTCGGCCGAGCCATACCCCCCCAAGTCGGCCGACCCCAGGACTCCGTATGTCGGTTTCAGTTTCCTTTTCGGCCACGTCTTCTCCAGGGTATTTAAAGCGAAGCTGAGCCCCTGGTCGAGGCATCCAATTCATTACCAAGGCGACAAGATGTAGAGAAGAGGGACAACAACTAGATGAGAGCTGAGGGTCGAGTTTCTAGTCTAGGTTTAGAGCTTCTTCTAATCCCTAGAGGTAATTAGAGGCCTTGCATGGTGCTCTAATTACCTAGCTCCAGAGGTCTAATTGTATCATCAAGCGCTATGGCCATGGTTGTAAGTATGATACAGGTTATTAATGAAAGCATTGTTCTTGTCTATTTATCATCTTCTTGTTCTAATTATGCTTGTTCTAGCTGTAATTAACTTTATGTCTAGATGCATGTTAATTAGATCATGTCATTAAGGGTTTTATTCATCTAGCGTTCTTGGTCGTTGATCTAGCTTACTAATGATATAGTTTGTATGTCTAGTTCTTTTGATCGTGGTGATTAGAGGTTCTAGTTGTGCTAATTATGTTATTAGACCATATAAGGTAGTTGGAAGTCGATTCTCTAATTACGTGCCTGTTGAAAGCTTTTCGTCGATTACCTGGTTACCAGTGACAGTGGAGCCCGGGGAAAGGTTAAGCAGATCTAGGGGGTTAGGTTGATTGATCTTGATTTAATTATGCTATGATGAATATGCTTGATCATGCTTGTTTACCTTGAGTTGCTAGTTATCTCGTTGCTTTTATCTATTTGTTTTGTTCTTATCATGCATGTCTTGGATCCAATTAGAGCTTGATTAGAGACTAGTTAATACCCCTTAATTAGTTTTCTAGTTTTGTTCTAATTGTTTATCTTATATATATTAGTATAGTTTAGACGTAGATTAGATATAGATTAGAGCTAGTTTATTAGTAGATTAGAACTTCTCTTTTATCTTTAGTTTATCATAAACTCTTGTTATTTAGCTCTCAATTAGTTCGTTCCTTGGATTGACAAAACCCATGATACTCATCCTGGGGAAAAGCTACACACGATACTGTCGCTTGCAGTATAAGGTTTGCCGTGCTTAAGTGACGTCAACACGGTGCCCAATCGCCGATCTGGACTCTGGAGGCGTCTCCGGCGATGGCGGCGAACGAGAGCTTCCCGCGTTTATGCGTCGGATTTGTCATTGGCGTGCTAACGCTCTGTCCAGCCCTTCCCTCATCTCGATGCACCGTCTTTTCTCTCGTTACTGTTCCAACTACTTTTTCTCTACCATCGTATTTAATTTTGCAGAACCAATACGAGACAACCGATAGGTTCAGTCTAAGAAATAAGAATAGTTTGGGAACCACATTTTTACGAAGGATTTCTATTTTTTAAAAAAATAAACTATTTTTTTAATTTTTTAAAATCTCTTAAAAAATGGGGTTATCAAACTGGCTCTAACAAAAAGAAACGGAGAGAAGCAAAACATACCGCCGATAAACGTGGGCTGTTCACGGACTGCAAGACTTAGAAGAAGACATAGGCCAAATATTGAAACAGGTTTGCTCCTCTTGAGCTGACTGATAATTTATTTCCTGAGTCGATCGTGCACATCGTCGATTCCGGGGAAGTGTGTTATCAAGCGGCGGGGACTCTAGTTGTAGCGGTGACAAAAAAATGTTCACCCAGCGAGCAGCTAGCCTCTGTGCCGACTGTGCGCTGGTCGGCGTGTTCGCATCCTACACGGTCAGCTTGAAGAGCCGAGCTTCGGCACAACGATGATATCAACTCGTTCGGCTCGTTGCGGCAGCTTTGCGCAGCTCTCGTGAAGCTAAGCCAACCGTGTGGCTGTGGGTTCTGTTGGATAGCTCTCTATCTTGTCACCTCTGCTCCTACATGACCACTTATTTGTATCGTTAGACTATGTGCAGTGGGTTGGATAAATGGATTGTCTATACACTGTAGCGACACTGTTCATAGGAGCGAGGTAGTTGGAATAGATACACAATGCATTTACACATCTTACTGCACATAGTCTTATGGTCGGTTCATACGCAAGCTTCAGGCTCCATTTTTCCATTTATGGACAGTTTCTAGGCAGCCACGGCGAGGAAGAATGAGGCCAGCCGAGCAAGCTAGGGGAGACGGTTTCTCTGTGCCATGTCGAGAGTAGTGGAGCCCTAGGTCGCACGGTGAACATTCTTTTATCACCACTTCAACTAGAGTCCCCGCCACTTGATCACACACTTCCTCGGAATCGACGATGCGCACGGTCAACTGAAGGAGAAACAAATTATCAGTCAGCCGACGAGGAGCAAACCTGAATATTAAATATATAATTTGCACGAAAAAGAGTTATTATACAAATTGGTTTTTAGTTGCTTATATGTGACTGATAACATCATAAAGCCTATAGAAGGTTCTATTATTAACTTTGCTTGTAGGTGAACCGTATGCTTGAGACAATCGGACAGGATGGTGTTATTTTATAAGAGCCGGATAGGACGTTGGATGCTGGATGAAAATATTGCACGCTCGCTTCTTTGGGTAGTGTTTGGTTCGAGGGGATGGGAAAGTCCTATTCGGGTCCGTGCCATTCCAATATTAATGGTGTTTGTTTGTTTAGGCAACATGGGTAGATGGATTTGAGATACCCGTGTGTCATCCTCCAGCGCCTTTTTCCCCACGCTCCGCTGTAAGGAAAATGGCCTCATGTGCCATATTTCTATGGTTGTATTTTGGTGATTGATTGACAACCAATACTTGGACTAATGAACTTGTCTAGATGCACATTCATAGGTATTTAGGTCCAAGGGATGAAGAAGAAGAAAAAGCAAAAGGATAGACCCAAAGGGCCGCCCCAACGGGGGTTCCGCTATCAAGTTTCCTGAAGGGGTGAAGGAATAGAAGCCTGGCGAATTACCAAGACCGGATGGTATGGTCTATGAAGACCGAACCATGTTTCTCGAGGAGGCGAAGATGCGAAGGTTTTGGAAGATACAAAGACCAGAAGGTACGGTCTAGAAGACCGTCCAAGGAGCGTACCAAATAACCCGAGGGTACCAAACCCTCGGACTGGAGGTAACATAGTATGGTCTCACAAGACCGTCCATAGACCGTCCTAAGAAACTCAAGGCTGGAGACTTTGAAGGAGTTGCAGTGCACAACGGATCGGATGGTACGGTCTCTATAAACCATACTAACATTCGGACCAAAGTACAGTGATGTGGGATTTCAGTGACCGTGGGGAAAGTGAACGGACCGGATGGTCCGGTCTATGAAAAATGCCTGGAACGGATAGTACGGTCTACACTGCGTCAGCAGCCCGTTGGAGCAATGGCTTAGAGCAACATCAAAGCTAGTTAGAGCTTAGAGAGAGTGAGCTTGCGAGCTCTTCTTGTGTGTTGCTCCTGCGAGAGCAATTGGAGAAGCCTTGGCTGCGGTCAAGCCACTTGTACTCGTTGCTAGACCCTCCTTCCTTGGTGTGGAGCGGCGGCGACAACTTGTGCGGGGACGAGGAGACCCTACAAACTCCATAGTGAAGAATCCGGCGTCTTGTGACCGAGAGAGACGGTGGCGGTGGCTAAACCTTGGTTGCACTTAGCCTTTACTTGCCGTGAGCCATTTGGTGGCGAGCGCAAGACGGTGATTGGGAGAGTCTTGGTGCTTGGCTCGGATATTGCCTTTGGTGGCGAGCCCGTGGACGTAGCCCTTTGTGGTGAACCACGTTAAATCTCCACGTCTCCCCGGGAGTTTGCATCCCCTTGTTCTTATCTTTTTACTTACCGTATTTACATTTTCGCATGTTCTTGCTTGTGTGCCTTTAGCTTTTCTAGTTAGTTTGATTAGGTTAAGCTCTAGGTTGCAAGTCTTTTGGGTAAGTTAGAGAGTGTATAGATAAACCTTAGACTTAACTAGCATGTGTAGGACGGAATAGTTTTGTCTTATGCATTACATAGCCCTAGGTTTTAGTTGAGCGATTAGCAACCCAATTCATCCCCTCCCTCTCTTGGGTCGGATACCCCGGCACATTCCTTTCATCCACCCAGTGCCCCGTGTCGGTGTTTGATACTGGCAATGCACCACGGGGTGTGTCACGTGATGCTTTTGGGGTGGCGAGATTGGCGTAGCTCGATGGTTTGCGTAGAGATGCAACAAAACACAAGGGTTTATACAGGTTCGGGCCGCAATGACGTAATACCCTACGTCCTGTTTAGGGCGAGTTGAATTGATCTGGGTTCTTGAGGTTACAATGAGGATCTAGAGGTTTGGTAGTTGGTGTGCGATGAGATGATTGATGTTCTACGTAAGGGTCCCTTACCCGCTTTATATAGTCTTGGCAAGGCTTGGGTTACAAGTCAGTTTCTATCTACGAGTCCTATTCTGTTTGGAAGTCTAAGAGAGTACACAGAATCCACGATTACATGTTTCCTTCCTTGAGTCCAGCCGCTTCTAAACACAGAGTCCGAACCAACTCCTTTGCGCCTTTCCTGAATTATAGCGCCTTTGACTTGGTCTTCAAGCTCGCCATCCGTTCTCGGGCCCATGAGACCAGTCGGCACCCTGAAAAGGGCCTGCTGTCTCTACTGGGCCCTCCAACGGCCCATGCACTGAATCCACGCTGTGAGGGCCCAGGGGATATCTATCCCCCACAAGCCCCTGAGGCTCGAGTTAATTTAGGATTTAATTGACTCGAGGCTCCAACAAGAGTATCATACTCTTCTTGAGTTCCACGCTTGAGTTAGCAACATACTGATTCTCATGGTGCACCACCAGGTGCACTCCATGGGGTAGCTCCCGAGCTTCAAGTTGACTTGAGTATCAATCAGCTTGAAGATCTAGACTTTCTGATCAGGCTTCACAGGATGCAATCCTCAAGCGCTGAGTCAACTTGAGGAATAGCAAATCCTCTTATTCGAGTTACCATCTATTTCCAGTTTTCCGAGTTATAGAAAACCAACTCAAGCTTCCTGCTTTCTCGGATTTTAGGAAAAAGAATAATTTTCCCACGAATCCCGCACCCTATGGGGTTAACCCAAAGGGAACGAGCAGAGGGTACCGAGGACTTACCCGAAAAAGGCCCCAGAAAACAGAAAACTTCCGAACACGCAACAGCCACTGCCCACCCACGCGATAATTGATGCGTGGGGGAAGTCGAAACGACCCAGCCTATTGAATCGTTTTCCCAGAGATCGAAGCGAGGTGGCCATACTATAAGAGCAAAGCCATCACCCGTCCATCCATTACGCCTCCACTGAGTACCAGTTTTTCAAGAAAACCCCATGAACTCTCCACCCTCACGCTCTCAGCCATGGCCGGAGGTAAGGGGAAGAAGCGCGCGCGCTCGCCACCGTCGTCGGAGTATGAGGACTCCGACGACGCATTCTTCGGCGGCGCCTACGACGACGAGGAGTCCTCGGAGGACTTCACCTCTAGCGAGGAAGAGGAAGCCCTCGAGGATACCCCGCCCCGAGAAGACGACTCGGAGCCCAACACCGACGACTCCTAGGGGCACAGCCACAAGGAGCGCGCCAAGCTCCGCGGCCTCCGCCGCGCCGCCCTCCAGGAGTCCGACGACGACGAGGTGGAGGACAGCGAGGAGGACTCCAGCGACTCCGACGACGACGACGACGATGCCCCCGACGGCCAAGACGGCCCGGGCGGCCATGATAGCGGCGACGGCGGCTACGGTAGCGACGACGGCAGCCACGACGGCGGTAATGAGGCCAACGCTCCGGCTTCCAAGCGCCGCCGCGTCACTGGGCCCCCGGCCGGGCCCTCCACCGGCGTGTAGGCCACCACCACCACCACCATAGTAGTAGTAGTAGTTACTAGTAGATTAAGATAATCTCCCCTATATGTGTAATCCATCTTGATGAACTATGTTATATAATGAAATCCATCGCATTATCCTTTGTTCTTTAGTTCTTCTGTATGTTCTTATCTTGAAAATCTTGCATCCGAGTCAAATGCATCTTTTGAGTTCTTTGAAGTAAAACCGAGATCGTCATACAGCAAAAGAAATCACACTTCGCTTATGCCCAAAGTTCGGGCAAGACTCAACTTGCTAAGTCAAATTGGAAACCCCATTCTCCGAGTAATAGAGAACATGAACTTTTACTTATGAATACCGACTGAATAACTATGCTTAAGAAATTATCCCGACTGAAATGGACGACTTAATTCCAGTGCAATCCGACTCAAATGTTACCGTCCAGAGATCCGACTCAATTTTAACGATATCCGCCAGTTCCGTCAGTCCACGTGAACTGTTACTAACGGCGTCAGGGTTATTTTGAGATCTATACCCTGAACCAAAAGTTCTCTTATCCAAGACCTGAACTGCCATTCTTCCCCACTGAGACCGCCGCCATTGTTGTTTGAAATCAAGGTGCCACTGCATCCGCTTCTTCTCAAATCTCCATCCAAACAGAGACATCCTCCTCCATGGCTCCCAAGAAGAAAACCTTGAGTGAGCGCAAAAACACCACTGAGGGCCTGCCGCACAACGAGAACCGGCAGATACCTTCACCATACTTAGCTTACCGCCCATCCACGGTCACTGAGCCCATGTTACAATCACTAGTGGATATGGACGTCCTCCCTCCGAAGGAAGTTGCAAACTAGAGGGTGTGCAAGAGATGATGCTGCTCCAACTGAGAACACCTACGAGGCAATGGTGTTCATATCGTTCTTCATCCGCGGGTTAGGTCTCCCCGTCTGCTCATTTGTGCGTGGCCTTTTGCAATTCTATGCAATCAATTTGACCCATCTGAATCCTAATTCAATTCTTCAACTTTCAATTTTCATCCACCTCTGCGAGGCGTTTCTTGGAATTGTCCCGCACTTTGGCTTGTGGAAGTATCTGTACCACTGCAAAGCCGGTCTGAGAGACGGAGTGCTACAAGTAACTGGAGGGGCCAGCTTTGAGCTGCGGAAGAATCGCAAAGCTGTTTATTTGGATATCCCTCTCCCAGATAACAACAGAGGATGGCACTCCAAGTGGTTTTACATTGAAAATCATGGAAACTCTCTCCCCTCGAGGTCTGGGAGACAACCTGACAGCAAGCTGCCCAGCTGGAAAAAAGGCCCAACTGTTGAGGAGCAGGCCGAGGTTGACACACTGCTGGATGAAATAGCCAATTTGAAGGAAAGAGGCCTCACTGCCCATGCTGTGGTGATAGATTTCGTGTATCGCTGCATTCAACCTCTGAAGGATAGGATCTATCCCGCCTATCTGTATGTCGGAGCTAGCGATCCAACTAGAGAGATAGCTCACTCTATGACTGAGGATGATGTCAAGGCCCGAGTGGAGTTGATGCTTAGAGGTGAAGCTCACAACGAGGGTACTCCCAAACCATATTCTGCATGGAATCCAACTTCCACTGTAAGTAACGTTACTATGATTTCCTTAAGTATCCTTGCACATAATCACATTCTGATTCATGAGATTACTGCAGAGTAATATATCTAAGTTTCTGTCAGACCCTGCAACCTCTGAAGCTGCCGGGCTATCCAAACGACAATCCGAGTTACCCACTGAAGAGATGGAAGCTGTTGTTGCTACTGCCCATGGTGCAGGAAACAATGAAGAGCATACATTCATTGTGATACCACGTACAGCCCAGACCGCCCAAGAGCTCAGTGTGAGCAACATCGCCAAAGCAGTCCCTGAGCTAACAGCTGCTCCAAGTGGTATGAGGACACGAGCTGCAACTGGTCAGGGGCGCACCAAGGCAAAAGCAACTCGTACTGTGGTGACACATAGACAGAGGACACAGAGAGGACAATCAAAGATCTGACAAGCTCTCCAGAGTCAGCAGACAAAGCTAAGAAATCCAAATATTCTTTCCATACCGCAGCTAAAACTGGCAACACCCTAATAGGGGTTGACTGGAATAGCTTGGTTAATGAGGACGAAGGAGAAGAAGAAGAAGAGCAAGCTCAACTGTCTCATCGTGAGAGACGATCCAAGAAACATCATGATGACACTATAACAGCTCCTTCTGCATCCATACTGCCGCCCGAGGAGGATGAAATTGATCTGACGGCAGAAGATATGGATCTAGATCGAATTATCAGAGATACGTGCAAACTCCCCTTCACCATATGCTCTGATGAAGATATAGAGTCACTATCAACATGCTCCAGGAGAAAACAAACTGAGATCCCAAGCCCCCAAGCGACAACAGAGCTAAGATCAAAGAATTTAGAGTCTGAAAACCCCACGAGCCCAACACCAGCAGATATTCCTGAGGATGAGACTGCTCATACGAATAAAGCCACTGGAACTGTGCATGAGGTACCAATGCCATCTGAGAACTGGCAACAGGCATTAACCGGGGCAGCTTCAGAGGAGAAACAACAAGAGCCTGCAACTGAGCCATTGCCTGAAGCCGCTATCTCCCAGGAGTACCTAATTGAGATCGATACCGATGATACTCCACATTCCTCGTCTGAAGCTCATGAGTCGGCCCAAGAGAAAGAAACTGAAGAACCGAAGTATACTGATCAAGTCGAAAAGGGACAATCAGACTCCCTAGCCACAACTGAGCCAGGCAGCACCCAACCCCTTCCAATTGAGGCAGGTGATAGCAGTCACCAAATAGTACCAGCACCCCCAAGCTCAGGATTGCTGACAGCTTTCGAGGTATGCTAATTGTGCACATATCCTGTATTGACCTTGCTGTTGCCTGAACAACTCGAATTACTCTCTGCAGGCTATGCTGAAGATGCTCCAAGGTGGAGTGCAGCAGGCCAACTTGATCCATAAGAAGATTGCTGCACTATCCAGCCTAGAGGTTATTACTCTGAGGCAACAACTGGCTGACTCTGAGGCCGCACGAAAAGCTGAAACAACAGGTACGCATGCAACTGTTCCATACTCCAATTTCTAAGATCTCAAATTGAACTGTGGACTTACTGCCCGCTGCTGCTGTTGAGATTGCTCGCCTGAAACAAACGGCTATGAATCGAGAGACAAAGCACCGTAATACCATTGCTGACAGAGATCAAGCCAGAGACCTAGCAGCAGACCTGCGCAGATAGCTGGATATTGAGAAGAAAAACCATGAGGTAACCCGTCAAGAATCCCAACTATCCTATTCTTTGCTCACAGAAGCATATGAACTGTATCATTCCACAGGAGAAGATGCGCCAAAGAAATGACGAGTATCAGCAGCTGCAAAAATCGCGAGACTGCTTTGAGAAGTCGTTCCGTGAGACTGCCAGCTCCTTGGAGACTTTGAGGAATAGCCACTCCTTAACACGCCAAGCGCTTAAGGACAAAGAAACTGAACTGGCTGAATCTCAAAGCGCCCATGAGAAAATGAAAAAGGTACTAGCCTCCACAAGGTCTGCACTTAAAGAATCCCAAGATCATGCTGTTCATCAGGGTCAAGTATCAGAGGTCTTGAAAAAGAACTATGAGACCAGCACGAGGAACTGCAACAAGCTGAAAGATGCCTTTGAGAAGGCAAAAGAGGCTGCCTTGACTGCCAACACTGCCTTGATCAAGATCCTGGACATCTGTGTACCAGAAAAAGCTGCACCTCGTCCTCTGGGTGATCGGATAACGACTTTTATGGACGATATGAAGTCCAAGATTTCTGAACGAGTAAAACCCGTACTTACTCGCGCCCTTTTGGTCATTGTTGATGGTCGTTATTGCACTACCAATAAACATGGAGGAAAACATGCCAAAATATGGATAAACCTGTGCTACTAACATATTTCCACAAGTTGTGTTGAATATTTGATTGTAGGTACAAAGATCAGCAGAAAATAGGCAAATTTGGCTAAGTCATAGGGTCACTGGCCAGTGGGCAGGTCGCCAGGCTCCAAGCTAGGCCGCCCAGCACCACTCCAAGCTGCCCGGCCTGACTCAGGAGCCAAATCAGCTCATCTTCGACCTGCATGTGCATAAATGATGTGTCAACACACTTGTGAAGTCCAAATGCCGAATGCAACGTATCAAGTACCGGAAGGCTTGCCACATCACCGATCCAACACTTGGATGGGTGAAGTCAGCAATCCGCGAGACTTCAATCCTGCGGCTAAGGAAGAAACACAAGTGAGACCAACGGTTCAAGGGAAAACACACTTGTAACCACCATAACCGCCATGCAACCGACTTGGGGAGTCAAGATGGACCGTAGGATGAAGAATCGCGGTGGATCCAAGGGCTAGCCAGGCCGCCCGGCCTAAGGTGGGGCCGCCCGGCCTCCTACCAGGGCGCCCGGCCTGCCATCTGTCCCCTTAACCGCCATACCGACCCTATAAGTACCCCCACTCACTTGGTGACTATAAATAACCCCTAGCTCTCATTTGTAGTGTGTGGAAGTTGAGTTGTCTTGTATCACTAGGTTAGCCCTGGGAGTTAGAGTTGAGTCTGAGCTTTTGCCTCAGGGATTCTGGAGTCTTCTTCGAGTCTCGGTAAAGCTCTTGTATCTTTCTATCTTTGTACTCGTTACTCCAGTACAATATTTATCATTGCTCTATCTTTTGTTATACTTTACTTTACTTCTTAACACTTGCCTAGTGTAGTGTACCTATATTGCACACTAGATCCAAGGCTTAGGTTTGTGTTGTTCTTAAGTTATCTGAATCTTGTTAGACTTGCCGGTGCTATAAGGTTGTCTTAGGCTTTTGATCTAAGATTAAGTTAGTTCTCACCCTCTGATCAAGGAAGAGCTTTAGTGTTCAAGTTCTCACTTGAACACTAGTATAGCGTGCCATCTTACCCACGCAGATCTGGTCGGTAGCCTCTCTAGGTGATAGCTCTAGAGGTCTCAGTAATCCACCCCGTCGTTCGGTAAGCCCATAGGCGTTAGCCGGGTCTCCTTCGTAGGTCTACTATCTACCCCTTGACCCCTCGAGGCGCCGGAATTTCGCTCGACACAAGATCCTAGCTTGTATCCAGTTATCTTAGTTCAACCGCGAATACTCCTCTGCAGCAGTTAAGTAGTAGAGTTTGGAAATCTAATCTCACTCGTTGTCCTCCCAGGCAACTACTTAAGTGTTAGGCTTCTTTAGTCCCTGTTTTACTCTTCCCACCATACACTATCTTTATATCTTACCCCCGTTGTAAGTTAAGCTGGTATTTTATCTAAGTTATAGTACTGCTTGAAAGTTCGACATTTCATTCCACCTATTCGCCCTTGCTTCCCTGTGGATTTTTACGATACTCGGAATACTCTGAGTGAAAAAGCTACAGCGAATCTCCGTGCGCTTACGGAGTAAAATCTGTTACGCTAAGAGACGTCAACAGTCATCAAGAGTTCACAACCTAAGATTGACTTGGCAGGTTTACCAGCAAAGATAGTAAACGAGAACCAGAGTGTTGAGCATTAAGATGAGGCCCGCATGATTGCTGAACTCCTTGTAGGTGACAATGAGTAAACAATGATCCCCCATGTAATATGATGAGCTAAATGCTGTGTGTACGTATTTTGCATCTTGTGTCGACAATCTTGACTATTTACTCTGCAAAACCAAGTTGATTTAGAGAGCAAATCAAAATATTCCATACGTACCTGAGAGTTATTCCTGTGCATAGAAAACAAGCGACGTTATCACGAACTGAGTTTGAACTGAATACAAGAAAAAACAACATATAACAGTAAAAAACACGAACACTGTAAGATAGAGTATGGTGATGAAGCAAAGACATGCAATAACGAGCTGTAGGTCGTCAAAACCTAGGCCCTTCTGTCTTTGTTCGGTCGATGCCTTGAATGCTCCCTGATTATGAGGTCCTGCAAAGGCATATAGCACAGTGCTGTCAGTCAACTGATCTAGGCCGATTGCCTTTGTTTTGTTGGGGCTTTGAGTACTCCCCTATTATGAGTTCGAACGAGAGCATGTAACACCGTACTATCAGTCAACTGACCTAGGCCGATTGCTCTCGTGGTTGGGGCCAGAGATATCCCCGTCAAGAGTAAGAGTGGGCATGTAGCACCGTACTGTCAGTCGACTGACCTAGGTCGATTGCCCGTATACAACGAGTGAATATCACGAGTAAAAAGTTGGAAAGAGAACACTGAATACTTTATCTCAAGAGTACGTTTACTTATAGAACATGAATGAGGACAGAGTACAAAAGATGATACTGACTGCTAGCTCTAAAAGTCATAGAGCAAGAAAAAGACTATGCGTAGAATCTGCGCAGATGCTCTATATTCCAGGAGTTCCCGACTGGTGTCCCATCCATTTGAGACAGACAATATGATCCTGGACGTGTAACTTCTGTCACGATGTATGGGCCTTCCCAAGGAGGAGATAACTTATGCTGTCCCGCAGTTTTGAGCACCCTGCGCAACACCAGGTCCCCGATTGAGAAGGAACGAGGCCTTGTATATCGATCATGATAATAATGTAAAGTCTGCTGATATCGAGCCGACTAAATAACAGAGTTAAGACGCTGCTCCTCGAGTAGGTCGATCTCCTTGAGTCAGGTTGCTTCAGCCTCAGCAATGCTATTAAAAACCAGACGTGGGGCTCCAAACTTGAGGTCAGCAGGTAACACTATCTCTGATCCATGCACCATGAAGAAGGGCGTGTTCCCTGCGAGAGCTTTGCTGGGTTGTGTTCGAAGGCTCCAGACCACATACGGCAATTCGCGTATCCACTTCCCGATCAGCTTCTTATCCTTATCAAATATCTTTTTCTTGAGTGCATCCAGTATCATGCCACTAGCCCACTCGACCTGCCCATTAGCTCTGGGGTGAGCCACCGAGACATACTTGACACGGATGGACCTTTGTTCACAGAAATCGAAGAATTCGGAGCCTGTGAAGTTAGACCCCAGGTTTGTGATGATAGAATTCATTATTCCAAAGCGAAAGATGATGTCTTGAATGAACTCCACCGCTTTGGCAGACGTTAAAGGGGCGATTGGCCTGAACTCGATCCATTTGGTGAACTTGTCGATGGCCACCAGCACATGAGTGTATCCACCTTGAGCTTTCTTGAAAGGCCCAATCATATCTAGACCCCAGCAGGCAAAAGACCATGAGACCGGTATATTCTGCAACTGCTGTGCTGGAAGGTGATGCTGCTTGGCGAGGAATTGACAAGCTTCGCAGTGCTGCACTAACTCGGTAGCATCCTTTTTCGCTGTGGGCCAATAGAAACCAGCCCTGAACGCCTTCCCGACCAATGTGTGTGAGGCGGCATGAATTCCACAGACTTCAGCGTGTATCTCTTTTAGCAAACTCTGCCCTGATGAGGTACTTATGCATTTCAGCAAAACTCCTGAGGCAGCTCGCTTGTATAACTCATTATTAATCAAAGTATAGCTGGAAGACCGTCTCACTATTCGCTCGGCCTCTGCTTTATCCTCTGGAATTTCTTCATTCAGGATATACTTGATGATGGGGGCCCTCCAATCAGTCGATGCATCCAGAGTTAAGATATGCCGGTCGGGAGGTATGCTCAGCTCGTCTAGCTGAACGGAAGGATGATGAAGCTCTTGGACGAAGATGCCGGAGGGTACCTTGGCACGTGACGATCCCAGCTTGGACAGGATGTCAGCGTCCACGTTGCGATCCTGATCCACATGAATGTACTCAAGGCCCTGAAATCTGCCTTCCAGTTTGCGGACTGCCTCGCAATATTTGTCCATACTTTCTGTGGAGCGATCTCATTCCTTGTTGACCTGATTAATGACCACCAAGGAATCTCCGTAGGCCATTAGACGCTGGATCCCGAGTGATATGGCGATGCGCATGCCATGGAGGAGGGCCTCATATTCAGCTGCGTTGTTAGAAACAGGGAAGAGAATCTGTAATACATACTTGAGTTTTTCCCTGCTGGCGAGGTGAAGATGATGCCAGCGCCAGCTCTTTCCAACTTCAACGAGCCATCGAAATACATCTTCCAAACTTCCATGACTTCTGGCTTCTCAGGCACTTGATGCTTGGTCCACTTAGAGACGAAATCGACTAGTGCTTGAGTCTTAATTGTAGTATGAGGACGGAATTCAATGTCATGAGCCCCTAGTTCGCAAGCCCACTTGGCGATACGCCCTGTGGCCTCTCGATTACGCAAGACCTCTCCGATTGGGAACTCCGTAACCACTATGATTTTATTTTCCTCAAAGTAATGGTGCAGTTTGCGTGCGGTAATGAGAACTGCGTATAGTAACTTCTGTACTTGAGGATACCTGATTTTGGAGGGACTGAGGACCTCGCTGATGAAGTAGACCGGATGTTGCCTGGGTACCTTGTGCTGTCCATCCGGTCGCTCGACCACCAATGCGGTACTGATCACGTGAGTCGTACAGGAGATGTAGAGGAGCAGATCTTCCGCTGGTGAGTCGGCAGTGGTATGATTGGGAGACTTGAGTACGAGAGGTGATGTTAGGAACTTTTTCAAAGTGTCCAACGCTTCCTGAGCCTCCGCAGTCCATTGAAACCTGTCGACCTTTTTGAGGAGCTTGTAGAAGGGCATGCCACATTCACCGAGCCGTGGTATGAATCGGCTCAAGGCTGCCATGCACCCAGTCAGCCTCTGAGCTTCTTTTTGCGATCTTGGAGGGTGCATGCGCAGAATGGCCTTGATCTTCTCGGGGTTGGCTTCAATTCCTCTGTTGCTGATGACAAAACCGAGCAACTGACCTGCGGGGACGCCGAAGACGCACTTGGTGGGGTTGAGCTTCCACCGGAATTTCCTCAAGCTGTCAAACACCTGGTGCAGATCATCGATGAAATCTTTTTCGTTGTTGGTCTTGATTACAACGTCATCAACGTAAGCCTCGACATGCTTGCCCTAGTGATGGGCGAGGCAAGTTTGGATTGCCCTTTGGTACGTTGCTCCCGCGTTCTTGAACCCGAAAGACATTGAGGTATAACAGTAGGCACTGAAAGACGTGATGAACGTTGTCTTCTCCTGATCTTCGGTTGCTAGGCTGATCTGATGATAGCCTGAGTAACAATCGAGGAAGGAGAGCAAAGCGCAGCCGGTCATAGAGTCAACGACCTGGTCAATACGGGTAACCCGAACGGGTCCTTAGGGCAATGCTTATTGAGATCGGTATAATCAACACACATCCGCCAGTCATTTTTATTCTTCTTGAGAACGAGTATAGGATTTGCAGGCCACTCGGGATGCATGACCTCTCTAATAAAACCGGCAGCCTTCAGCTGGGTTAACTCTGCCCTAATGGCCTCTCGCTTTTTTGGAGTGAACCGGCGCAGCCTCTGCTTGATGGGTTTGGCATTAGGGAACACTTTGAGTTGGTGCTCGGCCAATTCCCTTAGGACCCCAGGCATATCTACTGGCTTCCATGCAAACATGTCACTGTTGGCCCTTAGGAACTGGACGAGCGCGTCTTCCTATTTGGAAGGAAGGAGAGCAGCGGTCGTCTTGGTCGCGTCCGAGGGGTCGAGACTTATCTCTTTCGTCGGGACGGCTGGTTGAATTGCCGCTCTAGAGGCCGCCTCTTGAGTCGGAATTTGGAGGTCTTCCTGCGACATGCCGGCTTCATCCGCCTTGAGCTTCTTCTATGCCGCCATGTGATTCTGCTCAAGGGCCATCTGCATAGCCTCTTGCACGCACTCTGCAGCTCCCTTGAAGTCGGCGCGTATAGAGAGTGTACCACCTGGGGCTGGCATCTTGAAAACGAGGTATGGGTAATGTGGGATAGCCATGAAGTTGGCTAGCCCTGGACGCCCGATGATGGCGTTGTAGACGCAGTTGAAGGTCGAGACTTCAAATCGCAACGTCTCGATGCGAAAATTCTCTGCCGTGCTAAAAGCGACTGGCAGATAGATGTGTCCGAGCGGGTATTCACCTGCGCCTGGAACAATCCCGAAGAACGGGGTATCCGATCTCTTGAATTCGTTGAGCAGGATCCCCATCTCTTGTAGAGCCCTGGGGAACACCACGTTGATGCTGGCCCCTCCGTCGATCAGAACCTTCTTGAGTCGGGTGTCGCCGACTATGGGGGTTACCAACAACGGGTACTTGCCCGGCTTGTCGAAGTTGAGCCACTGATCCGCCCGACTGAACGAGATCGGCTCGTGGGACCAATCGTATGGTTGCGGCAGTTCTGAGGTGGCCGCGTTGATCCGCCGATCCTCCAGCTTCTGCTGACGTTTGCTCGAGTACGCTCCATGCCCTCCTAGGATGAAGTTGACCTCCTTGTTGACGTCAGAGAAGCGTTGATTACTGCCTCCAGCCGCCCGCTGCGGCGGCTGGTTCCGTGGTGGAGGAGGCGGCGGAGGAGCTTGCGCCATCGGGAACTGGCCGCGTGTCAGCATGGCTTTGAAGTCGCGGCGGTGTCTGAGAGTATGGCGCATGTCCTTATGCGCAGGGCATGGCTCTTCGAGGAGTTGATCAAGGGTTCGAGCCTGGGCTGGAGGCGGGCCGCGTGGTCGTACCGGAGCTGGTGCCATGGTTCGGACCTCCTCCCGAGGCCTCTTGTCCCAGCGACGATCTTGTCGCGGGGGCTCTTCATGCCTTTCCTGCTTGCCCTTGCCTCGGTCGTCTTGTCGGGGGCGAACGAGGTCGCGAGCTCATTCGTCCGCCGTGATGTAGCGGTCCGCTTCCTGGAAGAGACGCTCTGAGGTGGTGGGCGCCCTTTCCAGTATGTGCTTGACGAAGACTTGGTCGTTGGAGCCCTGGAGGAAGTCGTCCATCACCGTATCCTCAGATACGTCGGGGATGCGGTTTCTGAGGGCCTAGAACCGCTTGAGGTACGATCGCAGGCTTTCCGAATCCTTACGCCTGATGGTTTTGAGGTCCCACCGTTGCGCCGGCTTGTCGGAGAGTGACTGAAGTTGGCGATGAACAGGCGACGGAAGTCGCCTCAGTCCTCAATGCTGCCACGCCTGAGGTGGCGAATCCATTGAAGCGCGTCTTGCCCCAACTTGATTGGGACATAGGCCGTCATGAGATCTTTCAAGGCATTGGCTGCTTGGGCCGCGGTAGTGTACACGGCCAGCCAGTTCCGCGGATCCATCTTTGTCTCAAATTTTTCAATGTTTGAGATTTTGAAGTTGGGTGGCCACTCGACGTCTTGAATTTTCTGGCCGAAGGCTGCTATAGCAGCTTCGGCGGTGCCAGCCGGGTTCCCACGGTCCTCCACTAGGCAGCGAGGCGGGGACTGAGGTCGATGATCCCGCTCAGATCTGACTCGGGGGCAAAGCTATTCACGGAGACAGCACCCGACTGACTCTTGGCGGCTGGAGCGCGCTGCGGGGGGCCGTAGTCTCGGTCGTAGTTTGCGCGCCAGTCTATCTCGAGCTGGTGTCTCTGAGCGCGAGATTGCTCGATGCTGTGATGTGCGTCGCGATTGCCATTGATGACCTGTCGTGTGTCGGCAACCTCTTGCTGCCTGGGTACAAGGTGGTCTGCTGCCCCAGCGAGAATGGTCTTGATGGCCACCCCATTTTCGTTGTTGGGGATGAGCTCACAGAGCTTGACCAACGCCCCTCCTGCTTAGCTGGGGTCTCCATGACTCCCTCGAACTCCTTCAGAAGATTGCGTTTGGGGAGCGCTACCACCCGCTGTCGCCTGGCTTGAGCAGTCTGCCAATCGCGACGCCGCTGCCGCGTCTGGTTCCTGCGTCGGTGGCTCCGCACTTTCTGCTCATCCTCGCTCCCCCGAGTTACCTCGTCTATCGAGACAGGCAGCATAGGATCCTTGTTCCCCAGGATGTGGCGGCGCCAGATGTTATGGATGCGGTTCGCCCTCTCCCTCCTGTGGCGATCTTGCGGGGTTTCGGCGAGGATGGGTTGCTCATCGTCCGAGACCACTTCATCGATCTCGTTCGGCATGCCGCTGATCACGAAGACCTCAGGGAAGTAAAGAATGAAGCCAGAAAATGATCCCTGGGACCTGCTGGTGGTCGTGGCTGCCACCCCCACGCTGGCGTCCGAGGCAGGGACCGTGGACACCGTGGTCGTTGCGGTAGTTGCAACATGTTCAGAGACCGTAGGAGTATTGATGTTGTAGATCATATGAGGGCACCCCGCATCATGAGCCCTCTCAGTATTCACCGGACGACGGCGAGCCTCGCTAGTTGGCGAGGTGCTCCGGCGAGTGGATCTTCCCACCGGCGTGGGATTGATGACGAGTCGCGGGTGACAACCTGCCGACGGCGCGTCGGGCCCACTGTAGATGCGATCGTCCGGAAGAGGCATGGACAGTCTTGAGTTGGGCGCCCCCTGCGCACCCTCGTCGTTGTTGAGGGGAGCCGAGGCATGGGAGAGAAGCCCCTAGTATGTGGTGGCAGAGTTGCGGAGACCGAACGGGATGGAGGGAACGACAGGCTCCACCCGAGTCTTTTTTCGGCCCTGGACGGGCGAGGCCGGCCGGGCTCGCTTCAATGCCGGCGGAGGTGGTGGGACCCACTGCGGACGTGGGACCCAGGAACGAGTATCAACAGGGACTCGCCCTGGGCCCTGTGGAGTGCTGCCTGAGGCGCGGGTCCGCCGCGGATCTCGTGAGGGGTTCCCTGAGGAACCTGGTCTTGGCCCCCGACTAATCCGAGTCCAGATTTGAGTCGGGGAGGTTGAGAGCGCCGTGCGATGGGT
Organism: Paspalum notatum; assembly: GCA_022530915.1. NCBI lineage: Eukaryota > Viridiplantae > Streptophyta > Magnoliopsida > Poales > Poaceae > Paspalum > Paspalum notatum. The sequence continues at coordinate 17,236,295 of CM039691.1, forward strand.
CGGGGCCGAAGCGGTGGTCGTCGCAGGTTCCACTCGGACTGGCATGGTCGATGTAGATCCAACCCTGAAGGAGACCCTGCGGTTGGCTCGCGCTCCCGAGTCATGGTGACCACGGGGAGCTCGATCTGACTCAGCACGACGTGGAGCCGGATTTTGGCGAGGGGCCGGAGGCTTCGCGCCGACGTGCTGGAGCTTGGCGCGGAGTTGGTGGATGCTGACGAGGCACTGGTCCCTAGCGACGATCCGATGGTGCAGGCTGCTCTAGAGTGGTCGACGGCTGCACGACGATGCACGGTCGCACCGGCGCGCTGTGAAGTTCATGAAGGTCGCCGCTCCGATCGGCGATGAAGGTGATCGATCCGAACTGGATCATGTCACCTGGGGTAAAGCCGTTGACGAGACGATTGGCCATGGAGCTAGCTGATGTTGATTTCGCCGCCCCCTACCTGGCGCGCCAACTGTCGGTGTTTGATATCGGCAATGCACCACGGGGTATGTCACGTGATGCTTTTGGGGTGGCGAGATCGGCGTAGCTCGATGGTTTGCGTAGAGATGCAACAAAACACAAGGGTTTATACAGGTTCGGGCCGCAATGAGCGTAATACCCTACGTCCTGTTTGGGGCGAGTTGTATTGATCTGGGTTCTTGAGGTTACAACGAGGATCTGGAGGTTTGGTAGCTAGTGTGCGATGAGATGATTGATGTTCTACGTAGGGGTCCCTTACCCGCCTTATATAGTCCTGGCAAGGCTTGGGTTACAAGTCGGTTTCTATCTACGAGTCCTATTATGTTTGGAAGCCTAAGAGAGTACACAGAATCCACGATTACATGTTTCCTTCCTTGAGTCCAGCCGCTTCTAAACACAGAGTCCGAACCAACTCCTTTGCGCCTTTCCTGAATTATAGAGCCTTTGACTTGGTCTTCAAGCTCGCCATCCGTTTTCGGGCCCATGAGACCAGTCGGCACCCTGAAAAGGGCCTGCTGTCTCTACTGGGCCCTCCAACGGCCCATGCACTGAATCCACGCTGTGAGGGCCCAGGGGATATCTATCCCCCACACCGCGCTCCTGGCTCCTAGCTGTAGGCGACTCCGCTCCGCGCCGCCTTGCGCTTTTCGGCGCCTCCTTGCTCCGGCGAAGAGTCGCCTCACATTGCCCCATCTACAACTCTTGGTGGGCCGAGGAGGGCGTTGCACGCTCCAGCGACTGGACTCCAAATTTTTCCTCTAAAAGGGATATTCTAGCCTAATCAACATGAGTTTTTTTTCCTTTATATCAACTTTCTCTGCACTCCTATTCCTCTATATATTTCCTCCACACCCCACTACCTAATACTTTATTCGTCATCTTTCAACTACCCCTCCCATCCCTCTACCAAGATAAGGGCCCTACCACAACATTTTCTTTCTTCCTTCTTCTAGCTTCTTCCGCAGCCGCTCGAGGCCGGAGTTGAGCCCGATCCAGCTCTCCTCTCACTGCTTGCCTCCGCCACTGCTCCCCACTTGCCGGCGTCATCGCCTCCTCCTCCACCTCCAGCGCCGGCCTCCGCCTTCTTTGCCATGGGCGCGCCACCTCCTCTCACCCTTGTCACGCCTAGTTCTCAACCAACGGAACCGGATCAACATATATGTGCCAGGAACATGTCTCACATATATAATGACAATAGTGACATCACAGAACGTGCTTAAACGATAAATAAAACGTTTACATAGAGTATAACATCACTTTATTACAATAAGACAGCATGTCTTTAAACAAGAGTCATAGCGGAAGAGTAAACGAAGACGAGTGAGCCGCCACAGGGACGTCGACTGGTGGACCGGTACGCCTAGAACTCGTTGAAGTCCTGAACATACTCTTCGAAGTCTTCTGGAGCTGAGCAGCGGTTGGGTTCCAGCCAACAGTAGGTTTAAAGTAAAGCAAGCGTGAGTATTTCATACTCAACAAGCATAACATGAACTATGAGGCTCTAGGGTCGGCTGACACATTGCATGAGCTTTTAGTTGGTCAAGTTTTATTAAACAGCTGGTTACTACGAGTGGGTTCATAAACCAGAAAGCCCAAGATATTGCATAAAGAACTAATCAACATTATTGATACGAGAACCAACTTCCAAAACCAAACGGGAACCACTAATCTGCATAAAGGATCTAGGCCGCTCATAACCGTGAGCACGGCTGACATGTCAGTTTTACACTCTCGAGAGGTTGTACATCTTTACCCATGAGTCGTGGGCTACGCTAGTGGTCCACCACATTACCTTAGATGAGATGGCTAGCAAGCACACTACGAGGCCTTTACAAAGATCACGTTGGTAAGGTGTAACCGCTAAGGTTTCAGGGTCCGCAACTGTGGAGCAAGCCTCACGGGGAGATAAACGCACTCAACCCGAGTAGCGCGAGGGCCACAGGAGCTCACCTCCCCTCTTGCCCCGTCGGTAAGTTACTCCCGAACCAAGGCAACCTAATTAGTTAGCCAAGACCGTCCCATTCCAGTCTCATGGTAGCACTGTTGTCCCAGGTTGTCGCTTTGCGAACCGGTCCTTATGGAGAGTGGCTATAAGCAAAACACACGCTTATGCCCCCTAAACCATGTTGCTAAAAAAAACCAATTTTAAAGGATCATGACCCACAGAGGGTCAAGCTCAAGATTTGATTGCATAGGTCCATTAACAACATTATTAACAAAAGATACATGAGTTTGCGCAGCCACTAGCAAAACTAAACCAACATGCATTCCCATAGGTAAACATTGCGATAAAGAGGCTAGGTACAGTCCTTATTGGCATACAAAAACAGACACATGCATATGAAGTGATGAAATGATTATTGGGTTGTGCCCATGTTATACTTGCCTTGCTCAAACTGGTCTTGAGGCTGCTGCTCAACACCCTCAAACTGCTGCTCCTCGTCACCAACAAACTGCTCACCGTCTAACCACGATCACGGCAACGTACAAACATTTCCACGCATACATACATGCAAACAATTGGCCAAAGTGAGAAACAGTACATCATATCATAAAAACAGAAGGTAAAACTGTACTAAAAACATTCTACGTGTTTCTACGGTCGCGTGAGCGCAAGAATCACTCAAATCGGAGTTAAAACGTGAAAGTTAGGCATAAAACGGGCTCCTAGGGGCATAACTGTGATAGAAACATTAAACCAGGGGCTAGATTTGAAAAACCGAGGACCTATACGTAATTAAACCTAGCCGCAGAGGGTTCTGATGCAAGACTCCAGGGTCTGGACGGCGGGTTCTAATTTTCAGAAGCGCAGGGGCCAAAACGCTAAAACCAGGACTAAAACCTAATTACTTTTCAACGTCGGTGGACTGCGGGTTGATTTCCCGAAAGTCCAGGGGCTCTTTAGCAAAACGAACAGCGCTGACCGGTATTGACCGGTCATCGGCGAGTGCGAGCGGTCGGATCTCGATCCAACGGTGACGTTAGATCGGATCGGGGTTCTATTCTCGTGCATCGGATCGAGATCCGACGGCGGAGAGAGACCGGGGGCCGCGGGCGACGGTGACCGCGCCCATGGCGCTCTCGGCGCGCGGCGGGAACGGCGGCGCGGCGGCGTTCCGGCTCAGGGAGGGTGCTAGGCTCGACTAGAGCTAGCCTAAAAGAACGAGGGTGTTACGGCGAGCTCACCGAGGGCTTGAGGGCGGCGAGAGATGGTCGGTGGCGGTCTAGCGACGAGCGGCGGCGGCGTCGGTTCACGGGTGGCGTTCGCCCGCGTGGAACATGAGGGTGAAGCGTCTCCGGGACTCCGAGGATGGGCGGCGAAGCTCCGGGATGCTCCTGCGACACGAGAGGGGGAGGAGTCAGGGCCGGAGGGGCTACACCGACGCCGAATTTGGCGACGGAGTGGCTTACCGCGGTGAGACTCCGGCGGCGATTGCAAGCTCGAGAGGGCACGGTGGTGAAATTGGTGAGGAGGGGAGGTAAAGGAGACGGAGGCGAGCGTCGGGGTGGGTTTTATAGAGCCTTGGGCGAAGGAGATAAGCACGGCCGCGGTGATTCCGCCCGGCGGCTTTGAAAACCGGACCCGGCGCAGTGAGGGGAAGGAGGGAGAAGGGGGAACCGGGGCGGGAGCTGCGGGATTTGAAGAGGGGAGCGATTAAGGAAGGCGTGGGCGAGATTTGGGGAGGGGGTTTCCATCCCCGGGGCGTCGGCGAGGGCGAGCAGAGGGAAGGCGCGCGCGCGGGATCTCCGGCGGGAGGAGGGAGACGGGACTGACGCGTGGGACCGGGCGGTCAGCGGGACGTGGGCGCGGGCCGACGGCGCGCTGAGGGCGCGGCCGAGTGGGCCGGGAGGCAGCCCAGGCGGGAAGGGGGCGCGGGGCGACTGGTCGGGCTGGGGCCCAGGCGGGAGGAGGCGGGGTGCCGAGATGGCTGGGCCGGCCCAGGCGGGGAGAGGGGGCGCGGGAGCTGGGCTGGCCGGTCGGCCGGGCCGGCCGGTCGGCCTGGCTCTTTCTTTTTTTTTCTTTTTTTTTTCTTTTTGAATTCCTTTGAATTGGGATAGAAAATGGGTCTAAAATTCAAATGAATTTGAATTTGAATTTGAATCCTTAATTCAAGCAACCAAGAGGCAATGCACCAGCATGTAATGCACAAGAAAGTTGGGCCTATGTTACTTTTATGCATTACTTAATTTAAATAAATCAGGATAAATGCAAACTAACCCATAAACCTTAGGAAATTAAATAAATTGCTTGGAGTTTATTGTAAAAATTGCTGGAATTGAAACTAGGGTGTTACAAACCTACCCCCCTTAACAGGAATCTCGCCCCCGAGATTCTCATAGGTGGTTAGCAAAGAGACCGGGATAAGTTGCTCTCAACTCCTCCTCTCTTTCCCAAGTTGCCTCATCTTCCGTGTGATGTTTCCACTGCACTCTGCACATTTTGACCCTCCTATTTCGGGTAACCCTTTCAGATGTTTCAAGAATCTTCACCGGGTGTTCGGTATATGTCAAATCCTCCTGCACATCCAGACCTTCCAGTGGTGCTTGTTCTTCCGGCACCCTCAAACACTTCTTTAGTTGTGACACATGGAACACATTGTGTATGCCAGATAGGTTTGGTGGCAACTCCAACTTATAAGCCACTTCGCCTTTCCTTTCCACTATCTTGAATGGACCAATGTATCTTGGTGCCAGCTTTCCTTTCAGATTAAACCTCCGGATACCTCTCATTGGTGACACCTTCAAATACACAAAGTCATCAACCTTAAAGGTCAAATCCCTGCGTCGCACATCTGCATAGCTCTTCTGTCTGGACTGAGCAACTCTCAAATTCTCACGTACCATCTTGATCTGCTGTTCAGCATCCTTGATAAGGTCGGGTCCGAACACCTGCTTCTCTCCTGTTTGGTTCCAAAATAGCGGTGTCCTGCACCTTCTGCCATACAGTGCCTCAAATGGTGACTTCTTCAGACTGGCTTGGTAGCTGTTGTTATAAGAGAACTCGGCATAAGGCAGACTCTTATCCCAACTGGTTCCGTATTGTATAGCACATGCCCTCAACATGTCCTCTAGAATCTGATTTGTTCTTTCCGTCTGACCATCTGTCTGTGGGTGATATGCTGTACTGAACCGAAGCTTGGAATCCAAGGAATCATGCAACTGCTCCCAGAAACGAGATGTGAACTGTGAACCTCTATCAGATATGATCCGCTTAGGCACACCATGCAAGCAAACGATTCTGGAGATGTACAACTCTGCTAACCTTGCACCCGAATAGGTAGTGTTCACCGGAATGAAATGAGCAACCTTGGTCAACCGATCAACAACTACCCAGATCGAGTTGTAACCTTTCTGAGTCCTGGGTAACCCCACAATGAAATCCATACTTATTTCCTCCCATTTCCACTCTGGGATCTTCAAAGGTTGCAACAAACCTGCGGGTCTCTGATATTCGGCCTTCACGCGCTGACAAGTGTCACACACTGCGACATATTCTGCCACTGCTCTCTTCATTCCATACCACCAGAACCTTTCCTTCAAATCATGATACATCTTTGTACTGCCCGGGTGAATTGAGTAAGCGGTGTCGTGAGCCTCACTGAGTATTAACTTCTTGATACTGTCCACTTCTGGCACGCAGATCCGATTCTTGTACCATACAATACCTTGTTCATCTTCACGAAAGTGTGGCGCCTTGCCCAACTTGATCTGTTCCCGGATCTCCTGAATTTTCTCATCCGTTTTCTGATGGTTCCTTATCTCTTGTTCCAGGGTAGGCTCTGCTTCAAAGGTTGCTACTGTGGTGTGATGCACGAATCCCAAATTCAAACTCTCAAATTCCACACACAGCTCAAAGGGCATCTGAAAAGCAACTGCCATATTAACATAACTTTTTCTGCTTAAGGCATCCGCTACCACATTAGCTTTCCCTGGATGGTAATGTATCTCTAGGTCATAATCTTTAATCAACTCTAGCCATCTTCTCTGCCTCATATTCAACTCATTCTGTGTGAAGATATATTTGAGACTCTTGTGGTCGGTGTATATCTCACATTTATTCCCGAACAAATAATGCCTCCAGATCTTCAGAGCATGCACAACAGCTGCTAACTCCAGATCATGAGTGGGATAATTGACCTCATGCTTTCTTAACTGGCGTGAAGCATAAGCAATCACCTTACCCTCCTGCATCAGCACACAACCCAACCCTTCCTTAGAGGCATCACAATACACGGTGAAACTCTTGGTTAAGTCCGGTAGAGTAAGCACTGGGGCTGTGGTGAGTCTCTTCTTTAGTTCATCAAATGCAGCTTGCCTCTCCTTAGTCCAATGAAATGGAACACCCTTCTCGAGCAATGATGTCATGGGTTTTGCAATCCTGGAGAAACTCTCAATAAACCTTCTGTAATATCCTGCTAAACCCAAAAATCCACGAACTTCTTTCACAACTTCTGGCACCTTCCAATCCATGACACTGCTGATCTTGCTGGGATCCACCATGATTCCACCTTTCGAGACTATATGTCCCAAGAAAGGCACTTGATCAAGCCAAAACTCACACTTGCTCAACTTTGCATACAACTTATGGTCTCTCAGCTTCTGCAACACTAACCTCAAGTGTTCTTCGTGTTCTTCTTCTGTCTTAGAATAGATCAATATATCATCAATGAACACTACAACAAACTTGTCAAGATACTCCATAAACACCTTGTTCATAAGATTCATGAAATAAGCAGGAGCATTTGTCAACCCGAAAGACATCACTGTATATTCATATAACCCAAATCTGGTAATGAAAGCAGTCTTTGGAATATCGGATGGACGGATCTTCAGTTGATGATAACCCGACCTCAAATCAATCTTTGAGAACACACATGCACCTTGCAACTGATCAAACAAATCATCTATTCGAGGTAAGGGATATTTGTTCTTGATGGTGACATCATTCAAGGCTCTATAGTCCACACACATCCTCCGTGTCCCATCCTTTTTGTCAACAAACAAAACTGGAAAAGCCCAAGGTGAAGAACTAGGCCGTATAAACCCCTTTCCTAACAACTCATCTATATTTTCCTTTATTAACTCTTGTTCTTTGGGTGCCACTCTATATTGCCTTTTTGCTATAGGGGCTGTACCAGGTAAAAGTTCTATTAAAAATTCAACTTCTCGGTCAGGTGGCATACCTGGTAACTCATCTGGAAAGACATCCGGGTACTCGCACGCTACTCGAATTCCCTCCGTGGGCTTCGCCTCCATCTGATGCAGACAACTAGAAGGTTCTGTGGCACTGACCTCCACTTTCTGACCATCAGGAGCTGTTAAGTGGACGATTCGCTTGGCACAATCAATTCTGACATCCCACTTAGCAAGCGTTTCCATTCCCAAGATGATATCAATGCCCGCGGAACCAATGATTATCAACTTGGTGCAGAATTCTACCCCCCTTATGTTTATGCTAACCCGAGGGCATATTAAACTTGTGCTCAACGTTCCCCCCGGTGTAGATACTACCATGGGTCTACTTGTAGACCTTATAGGAATATTGTACTGCTCAGCATATGATTTGGTAATAAATGAATGCGTGGCACCGGTATCAAAAAGAACGGTAGCGGGGTGAGAGTTGACCAGGAACGTACCAATCACGACGTTAGGAGCTTCAGCTGCAGACTCAGCTGTCACATGATTCACCTTCCCCTGCCACGGCGTCTTGCTCTGTTGATTGGGGTGCCCTTGCTGCGGTTGGGGAGGGTTCTGCCTTTGGCCCGACTGCTGTCCCTGTTGGTTACCTTGCACCCTACGGGGACAAGCATTAGCATAGTGGCCCGCTCCACCACACTTGTAGCAAGGCCCAACGCCTGTGGTCTGGTTCGTGGTGGGAGGGGTGGTCTGCACTTGGCGCTGAGCTGGATGCATAGGGCGAGCTGGCTGACCCTGGTAGCGCTGCTGGTACTGGTAGCCTTGCTGTCCTTGAGCCCGCTGCTGCTGTGAGCTCGGACCCTGAGAGAACCGGGGACGGGTGTTGCTGCTTGATGAGGAGTTGTTGTACTTCCTCTTCCTTTCTTCAATCTCCTGGCGCTTCCTCTCAGTGAAAAGAGCCCTGTCCACCAGTTGATGGAAGCTAGGAAAGGTATGATTCATCAGCTGGTATTGGAGCTCATCATTCAGACCCTCCAAGAAGTATTCCTATTTCTCCCTGTCCTCTGCCACCTCTGCTGTGGCATACCTGGCCAACTGAAGGAACTTATCCCTATACTCAGTCACCGACATGCTGCCCTGCTTCAGGGAAAGAAACTCTTTCTTCTTCATCTTCATCAACCCTGCAGGCACATGGTGGTTGCGGAAGTTCTCCCTGAACTGTGCCCAAGTGAAAGCATCCCTATCTTGGGGTCTGTAAGATTCCCACCAATCCAGGGCTGCACCTCTTAGCTGACCGGAACCATACAAAACCCTCTCCCGGTCATTGCATTGAGCAATGTCCAGCTGGCGTTCCACTGCGCGAAGCCAATCATCAGCTTGCAGTGGCTCTGTGGCATGGGAGAAGGTTGGTGGATGACCCTTCAGGAAATCTCCACGCCTGTCCCGAGGTGGTGGGGGTGGTGGTTGAGCTTGGGCTTGCTGGAGAGCGTGCACCGCGTTGGTCATTGTTGCCATCATTTGCATCTGGAGGTTGTAAAACTGCTCCGGTGTCAGTGGTGGAGGGTTAGGCAGCGGGTTGCCACCCCCTGGTTACCCTGGCTAGCACTTCCACCAGTAGCGTTGCGCCTTGTGTTGACCATCTGTTTGTAGCAGAGACACCGTAAGCATATAGCCAACAGAAGGGTGCACAAACGGTAACTACTAAAGATAAAGTAGTAAGAGCGATAGAGTGGATATAGTGTTTAACCCCACGAACTAACTTATAACATTAACTTGTTCATGCTGGGACAAATCCCCACAGCTGGATAGCACACAACCAAAGATCCAAATCAAACATGGTTCAAAATAACAAACAACCAGCCAACACACTTTAACTTAGGTTCCACATGACCAACTCATCACGACAACTTAAACAAACGTGCTAACGCGATACATGAGGACGACTAGTCATCCCGGGGGAGTATCCTGGTGGCACCACCTAACTCTCCCGTGCCAGGCCTCCTGCGAGGTGGAGTCTGAGCTGGATCCACCACTGGCACCTGGGGCGGTGGACCTGCCACGCGGTCCAGCTGCGCCTGAAGGTGGAACACCTCACCGTTCCGGTGATGGAGCTCCTCGGACGCCCTGACGTAGGCAGTGATCAGGGCTGACACATACCGGACCAGCTTCAACAGCTGCCGGTTGTCCTCGCCCCGGATGGACGCGACCTCGTGCTCAGTATCCCCGGACTGCCGGCGGGGGAAGTAGCGGTACTGAGTCTGGCAGAGCGGAGTGTGGTGGTGCTGGCAGAGGACCCCAAGAGCCTGTTGAGTGGAATCCTCTATGGCCATCTCCATGGTCTCGTGCTCCGCGATGCTGTAGTGCCGGCGCAGCACGGTGTGTCCCCCATGGTTGGGGTTGGGCTCCAGGATCTGCGCACCGGCGGACCAGAGGGTGGTGTGGTCCGGGCGCGCTCGCTGCCGGACCTGGTAGACGACCTCATGGGTAGTGTAACCCAGGTCGTAGAGGCAGTCACGGAGTAGCCCCGGGAACTCCAGGTCAGCACCGTGGTGTGGGTGCGTCAGGTCGACCCAAGCGTCAACCTCCCACTGGCCACCCTCGTCGGAAGGGACAGCCACACGGAACGGCCACTCGGGTGCGGCAGGCGGTGGCGGTGGGGGTGCTGGTGAAGCTGCAGGTGCCGCTGGAGAAGGTGGTGGTGTCGGCGCACGCGGGGAAGGAGGTGTCGGTGTCGGCAGGCGTGGCGATGGAGCCTCTCCTCGCGCATCACCATCGCCGTCTGAGTCGAGGTAGTAAACTACCTCCACTGGATCCTCCTCCTCCTCCTCCTCCTCCTCCTCAGGATCAGTGTCTGCCGGAAGCAGACCATTCCCCTCAAAGGGGTGTGGCGCCTGGTCCATGGGGGCGTATTCGAAGGGTGGTGGTGGCAACGGCTCGGGCAGCTCCGGTGACGGGGGCTCGATCTGCTGGGGTGGACGAGGTACTGGGGTACGCCGTGGGGTCGGTGGTGCAACACGGCGAAGGCGGCCCCCAGTACTCTTGCGGGCGGTCTGCTTGCTGCGTGCCATGACCTATAAGGAGGATGGAGTAAGATGGAGATCAGTTCTATTTGATTGAATGAATAAAGCAAAAAGTAATAATTTAACATAGGGTGAACATATAGTTTGATAGCAAAATAAAATTTTCATAAAACAGCAAGAGGGCAAAGGGGAAAGAGGTCCTTACTTACGTCTGTTTCTAACTAGGCTTCCGTCCTACAGTCAACACGGCTCTGATACCACTTTGTCATGCCCAGTTCTCAACCAACGGAACCGGATCAACATATATGTGCCAGGAACGTGTCTCACATATATAATGACAATAGTGACATCACAGAACGTGCTTAAACGATAAATAAAACGTTTACATAGAGTATAACATCACTTTATTACAATAAGACAGCATGTCTTTAAACCAGAGTCATAGCGAAAGAGTAAACGAAGACGAGTGAGCCGCCACAGGGACGTCGACTGGTGGACCGGTACGCCTAGAACTCGTTGAAGTCCTGAACATACTCTTCGAAGTCTTCTGGAGCTGAGCAGCGGTTGGGTTCCAGCCAACAGTAGGTTTAAAGTAAAGCAAGCGTGAGTATTTCATACTCAACAAGCATAACATGAACTATGAGGCTCTAGGGTCGGCTGACACATTGCATGAGCTTTTAGTTGGTCAAGTTTTATTAAACAGCTGGTTACTACGAGTGGGTTCATAAACCAGAAAGCCCAAGATATTGCATAAAGAACTAATCAACATTATTGATACGAGAACCAACTTCCAAAACCAAACGGGAACCACTAATCTGCATAAAGGATCTGGGCCGCTCATAACCGTGAGCACGGCTGACATGTCAGTTTTACACTCTCGAGAGGTTGTACATCTTTACCCATGAGTCGTGGGCTACGCTAGTGGTCCACCACATTACCTTAGATGAGATGGCTAGCAAGCACACTACGAGGCCTTTACAAAGATCACGTTGGTAAGGTGTAACCGCTAAGGTTTCAGGGTCCGCAACTGTGGAGCAAGCCTCACGGGGAGATAAACGCACTCAACCCGAGTAGCGCGAGGGCCACAGGAGCTCACCTCCCCTCTTGCCCCGTCGGTAAGTTACTCCCGAACCAAGGCAACCTAATTAGTTAGCCAAGACCGTCCCATTCCAGTCTCATGGTAGCACTGTTGTCCCAGGTTGTCGCTTTGCGAACCGGTCCTTATGGAGAGTGGCTATAAGCAAAACACACGCTTATGCCCCCTAAACCATGTTGCTAAAAAAAACCAATTTTAAAGGATCATGACCCACAGAGGGTCAAGCTCAAGATTTGATTGCATAGGTCCATTAACAACATTATTAACAAAAGATACATGAGTTTGCGCAGCCACTAGCAAAACTAAACCAACATGCATTCCCATAGGTAAACATTGCGATAAAGAGGCTAGGTACAGTCCTTATTGGCATACAAAAACAGACACATGCATATGAAGTGATGAAATGATTATTGGGTTGTGCCCATGTTATACTTGCCTTGCTCAAACTGGTCTTGAGGCTGCTGCTCAACACCCTCAAACTGCTGCTCCTCGTCACCAACAAACTGCTCACCGTCTAACCACGATCACGGCAACGTACAAACATTTCCACGCATACATACATGCAAACAATTGGCCAAAGTGAGAAACAGTACATCATATCATAAAAACAGAAGGTAAAACTGTACTAAAAACATTCTACGTGTTTCTACGGTCGCGTGAGCGCAAGAATCACTCAAATCGGAGTTAAAACGTGAAAGTTAGGCATAAAACGGGCTCCTAGGGGCATAACTGTGATAGAAACATTAAACCAGGGGCTAGATTTGAAAAACCGAGGACCTATACGTAATTAAACCTAGCCGCAGAGGGTTCTGATGCAAGACTCCAGGGTCTGGACGGCGGGTTCTAATTTTCAGAAGCGCAGGGGCCAAAACGCTAAAACCAGGACTAAAACCTAATTACTTTTCAACGTCGGTGGACTGCGGGTTGATTTCCCGAAAGTCCAGGGGCTCTTTAGCAAAACGAACAGCGCTGACCGGTATTGACCGGTCATCGGCGAGTGCGAGCGGTCGGATCTCGATCCAACGGTGACGTTAGATCGGATCGGGGTTCTGTTCTCGTGCGTCGGATCGAGATCCGACGGCGGAGAGAGACCGGGGCCGCGGGCGACGGTGACCGCGCCCATGGCGCTCTCGGCGCGCGGCGGGAACGGCGGCGCGGCGGCGTTCCGGCTCAGGGAGGGTGCTAGGCTCGACTAGAGCTAGCCTAAAAGAACGAGGGTGTTACGGCGAGCTCACCGAGGGCTTGAGGGCGGCGAGAGATGGTCGGTGGCGGTCTAGCGACGAGCGGCGGCGGCGTCGGTTCACGGGTGGCGTTCGCCCGCGTGGAACGTGAGGGTGAAGCGTCTCCGGGACTCCGAGGATGGGCGGCGAAGCTCCGGGATGCTCCTGCGACACGAGAGGGGGAGGAGTCAGGGCCGGAGGGGCTACACCGACGCCGAATTTGGCGACGGAGTGGCTTACCGCGGTGAGACTCCGGCGGCGATTGCAAGCTCGAGAGGGCACGGTGGTGAAATTGGTGAGGAGGGGAGGTAAAGGAGACGGAGGCGAGCGTCGGGGTGGGTTTTATAGAGCCTTGGGCGAAGGAGATAAGCACGGCCGCGGTGATTCCGCCCGGCGGCTTTGAAAACCGGACCCGGCGCAGTGAGGGGAAGGAGGGAGAAGGGGGAACCGGGGCGGGAGCTGCGGGATTTGAAGAGGGGAGCGATTAAGGAAGGCGTGGGCGAGATTTGGGGAGGGGGTTTCCATCCCCGGGGCGTCGGCGAGGGCGAGCAGAGGGAAGGCGCGCGCGCGGGATCTCCGGCGGGAGGAGGGAGACGGGACTGACGCGTGGGACCGGGCGGTCAGCGGGACGTGGGCGCGGGCCGACGGCGCGCTGAGGGCGCGGCCGAGTGGGCCGGGAGGCAGCCCAGGCGGGAAGGGGGCGCGGGGCGACTGGTCGGGCCGGGGCCCAGGCGGGAGGAGGCGGGGTGCCGGGATGGCTGGGCCGGCCCAGGCGGGGAGAGGGGGCGCGGGAGCTGGGCGGGCCGGTCGGCCGGGCCGGCCGGTCGGCCTGGCTCTTTCTTTTTTTTTCTTTTTTTTTCTTTTTGAATTCCTTTGAATTGGGATAGAAAATGGGTCTAAAATTCAAATGAATTTGAATTTGAATCCTTAATTCAAGCAACCAAGAGGCAATGCACCAGCATGTAATGCACAAGAAAGTTGGGCCTATGTTACTTTTATGCATTACTTAATTTAAATAAATCAGGATAAATGCAAACTAACCCATAAACCTTAGGAAATTAAATAAATTGCTTGGAGTTTATTGTAAAAATTGCTGGAATTGAAACTAGGGTGTTACAACCCTCCAGCAAAGGCTGCAGCCCGTAGGATCCATCGCCGCGTAGGCCACCGAGTGCAAGGGGCCAAATCCTTCGTCGGCAGACTCCCCCACCTTCGTTGCCGGCCACCACCGGGTGTGGAGAGCCCCCCATGGAGTGGATCCGCACCGACCTCCCTCTCCTCTCCCCATGGGGAGGAAGAAGGTGTGCCGCAACCAGATCCGACGCCTCCCTCTATTCTCCACCTACTCCCATCCTCTCCTCTCTCCTCTACCTCTGTCGTGGCCGGATCCGCATCCTCCATGGCGGCGGCGGCACGTGCGGTGGTTGCGTGTGCGGCGCCGAACTACACCATGGCACACTTTTGGACACAATTAACTGTCGGTAAAACGTCACTATGAACATCATACAAACTGTGGGCAATAATTCGATCTTTTCCACTCACAAAAACTATTGGCAATCACATAGTAATGCTACATATAATGTCTCAGCATTGTTGTGCTGGTTGATTTGCTGTCGGCAAATCTTACCTGGCAACAAAAGTGTCGGCATAGCTTAGGTAAGCAACTATTGATGTGTCGGCGTAGAGGTGCACTTGGGCCAAAAAAGAATGAACATTTTGGCGCCACAGCCTAGGAAATTGGCACGTGTGGGAGGCCAGACTAAAGACGCACAAGCCCAAAATGTTTCACCACATGCAGCTCCCGCAGTACCACCAGCCCGCATGTAACCTAGCAGAGAGAAAAAATCTCCAATCCAACCGTCCTCCACCCACGGCGTGCTTCGTCTCCATCCATGGCCGCCGCCAGCGCCGCTCCTCTGCAGCACCCTTGACCTACACGCCTCTGGCCATAGCTGCGACCCGCGCGCTCCTCCTATTATGCGCCTCCAGCGTGGACGCCCTTACCTGCGCGAGTCGCCGCCGCCTACAAGCTCCTCCATGCGCTAGCTCCATCCACAGCTTTCCTTACATCCATCCCCAGCAGATCCAATCGAAGGCCACCTGAAGCTCCATGTGTAAGCTTTCTCTACATCCATCCCCGCCAGCCTGAGGTGAAGGACTGCCATCTCAACCATTCTTGCCTCCGATGCCTCCGGCAAGGTTAGTCTTTTTTTTCTTTGGCGTCGCTGTTCTTGTGAGAGGACAGCAGGAAGTCGGACGGAGAGTCGGTGTCGATCTCCTTAGCAGCCTCATCAACTACCCGCTTGATATCGGAAGAAGGTGTTGTGCCTAGAGCAGCGAGCGGGGCAGAGACGGCAAGAGAGGCTGTCATCGACGTACCAGGAGCTGTGGCACTAGTCGTTGAGCATGTGGCAGACGTGGAGTGAAAGTTCGGCTCGGTCGACTAAGTGCCTGTCTGAGTCTCTGGCATAGGCTCTGGAGCTGAACGCTTAACAACTCTGGCATTGGAGAGAGAGGTACTACACTGCTGATCAGAGGCTGTCCTGAAGTCTAAAGCTAGCTGTCCTAAGGCGGGAGATCGACCCTAGAGGAGGTAGGCAGGACAGGCAGCGTTAGTGGTGAACCGTCAAAGAGGAGAGTGCGAGGCGGTAGCTGAGACATCTCCATCCGGGGCTGGCTCGCGAGCAAAGCATAATATGAGAAATTGAGCGATGAAGTGGTCAGCGAAGCCAGCATGGCAAATGGACTCTGCAAGCTCGTGTCCGTGGTGGGCAGCGACTGGGTAACTGCAGGCGGAGGAGGGGCCAACTGGAACTCCTGGCGTAAGGCTGTAAGCTGATGCTCGGTGTCTGCCCAGGGTCCGGCCACGAGCGAGTGCACTGTCGTGAGGATCCGAGTCTGCTGCTCGGCCAACTGCTACTATATCTGTAGAAAACGTTCATCGCTCCTTAGAAGATATATCTACAGATCATTTCCTGCTAGAAAAGATCCGATGTTCTCTGTGCCAAGTTTTATCTTTGCCGATCTTGATAAAGATCCGTTCTTTCATGTTGTTTCTTTATCTAATCTTTGGCATGAGTTTTATCTCGAGGCATAATGAGTATTCGGATAGATCTCGACTGTCTAGAATAGATCTAGATAGATTTCTTTTCCCTTTTATTGTATGTTTATGCATATTATTTGGATGTATCATCGGCGAGACAGCAGGGTTTAGCCGATGGCAAGGATCCAATGCGGAAAGAGCCGATCCGAGTGATCTGGCTAGTATTTAATGTTTGCCTTGTTTTATCTGTCTTTGCAGGGGAAACATGAGCTAACCATCACCACCATCATCACCATAACCTTCCTGGCTTGGTCATCAGCCAGGTGGCACGGCCGACCACCATTGTCAAACGATGGGCTAACTGCCTAGCCGACCGTGAGCCACAGCAAGGAGGAGCGACCCTTACGTCCACATACACCTCCCGGCTCATATTGTGTGGACTCGCCAAGGGTACTACTCTCGGTTTCCTAGTGCAACACATTTTTGGCACGCCTGGTGGGACCCGAAGTAAAGACCACCAATCAATCACCATGGCCGGCGACAACGGGAAGAAGACCGGCGATGACCAAGAAGTCACGCCCATCGAGAAGGTTGAGGACCTGCCGGAGATGTAGGACCGAGATGTGCGACTAGAGGGGGGTGAATAGGAGCACTTGAAAACTCAAACTCAATCCCCTGTAGTGCAAACTGAAACAACACCCACAACAAAGCTAGACACTGTCCACTGAGAAAATACGTATCTAGCTCATAACTCGTGCTTGGTACCGTCCACTGAACAGATACGTACCAAGCACAAAGCGGAAGCATACGCTCAAACGGCTAAGACAAAGAGCGCAAAAGGAACCAACTTCGGGAAACTACAGAATTCAGATAGACAGGACTGCAAAGAAAAACGTCAAAACCCCTCAAGAGAAGCTACAAAAATTCTCCCAAAATTACCACACCCTCACCTTCCCTCTTGATTTGGAGGCTAGATCTCACCCTAACCCTCCTAAACTTGGAGCTCAAAGCTTGAGGACGAAAATTACCCTAAGGAAATGAAAACCTAGCAGCCAAGACTCCCTCTAATGACCAGCTCTTAGGCTATTTATACACCGGTTCAGTTTGGCATTTTTACACATAGACCCCTAACACTAGAAACGCCCGGAGGGGCTAAAATAGAAAAGAACCCAAAATATCGGGGACAGATGACCACGATGAAGACTTCATCTTCTTAGTTTCCACGCAATCTTTGGATGTCCTCCACATGGCCAGTAGTCCAATCCACCTTTGCACCCCTGGTTTTGAAGTCAGAAACTGGGAAACTTTAGGAAGTCTTCGTCTGGGCCGGACTTGGCCCATCTTCTCTATCTTGGCGAGTCGTGGCCCAACTCACCAAGTCTTGGGTAGCTTGAGTAGCGGTTTTGACCCAAAGCCGCCAAAGCCTTCCTTGCACGCCTTCGCGCCATGCACTCGGGTTGGAGCACCACGGTGGCACCCGGCTTCTCCAGTCCATCGGAGTCGCCTCACGGTCCATCAGAGGGCTTACACCACCATTGCCGAACTGCCCCTCCATGTACCGAGCTCCCATGGCCGACGGACGCCGAGCATTGTCTCCAGTCCATTGGAGGGCTTTTGCCTCAGTCCATCGAGGTCTTCATCATCTACCTCCAGTCCATCGGAGGGCCTTCAGTCCATCAGAGGGCTTGAGCAATGAGGCCGGTCCATTGGCTCTCAGGAGAATCACCAGAAACAGTACGCTACGATCGTGGACGACCTGAAGAAGAAGCTGCTCGCCATGTACGGGCGATCTCGCCATGGCTATATAAAGATCCAGGGAATCCCCGACACGCTTCTTGATAAGGTCGACTCATGACTCCCTCATGCGAGCATACTGAAGCACTCTGTGAAGAAATCTAGAGGATCACGATGCACGCCCTCATCCAGCAGTAGGAGGCGACCATCAACTGCATGGATAACATTGTGGTCAAGACTGTCCGAGCTTCTTTGGCCGGTGAGCCCCTACACATTACCGGCCCCAAATTGAACGGCCATGTTGGAGAGGCTATGTTCTACTCCTGGCCGATCATCCCCATCTACATCGAGGTTCAAGGTGACAATGTTGCAGAGTTCGTCATGCATCCTCCACGTGACGACATCCCCTTACAGCCTCGGGCGTATTCCACTCCACCGTTGGTCATACCGGATGGATATTTCTGTCAGTTAAGGTATCGACTATTGGAAGAAGGGGAAGCGCGTCCTGCCCCATACCCTAATTCGGTCCTTGTCAATCTGCGACGAGGCCCGCAACAGGATCCGCCAAAAGCTCGACCCCTACATGGGGCAGGTAAAACCGCAGACCAAGAGATGCTTGACTGGAAACACACGTACGGGTCTGGGCCGATCCAAAACGATCAGGCCATGTGACCTGTAGGAGCCGATTCTGATGTGGTTCAGGATTATATTTCTGAAATCTTGAGGAGCCAATACGGGATTATGCCTAAGCAGAGGGTCACCTACTCCAAATCCTACCTAGAGGTATACGTTCACCTTAAAGCGCCTCCCAAGTTCAAGATCCTAGATTTCTCTAAATTCAGTGGCTACGACGGTGCCAGTACCGTCGAACACGTTAACCGTTACTTGGCATAGCTAGGACCTGCTTCTCGAGCTGAGCATATGAAGATTCGGCTGTTCTCTCTATCACTGACTAGGCCAGCCTTTGGGTGGTACACCACGTTGGCCCCTGGATCGATTACTACCTAGAAACAGTTGGAAGAGAAGTTCCATGCGCACTTCTTCTCTGGATCTGATGAAGCAACGCTGATAGATCTCACTAGTATCTACCAATACCTAGGAGAATCGATGCAAAAGTACATCCAGCGTTTCCGCGAGTTGAGGAACAGGTGTTATTCTCTCCACCTAGAGGAAAGGCCCTTGGCAGAATTGGCGTACAAAGGCTTGAGCAAAGCCGTTAAAGCAGCATATGGGCTGACTGACTTTGAATCTGTCGGCCACTTGGTGTCCAAGGTCTCTGCCTACGAACGGAGCCACCCAAAGGTGTTCCAGGAAAAGCAAAGGAGGAACATCGGCTTCATCCAGACTAAAGAAGAAGATCCGCTTGATGATGCCGATGCATGCCTTGTCTAGTGGGCAAGAACAAATCAGTCGTTGCAGTGCCAATGGGTCAAACAGCCTGAACCTACTTCTGGTTTTAACTCCGATGTCTCCAAGACCAAATCCATCTTTGACTTCTTGCTCAAGGAGAAACATTTGATGCCAATAGCTGGGCATCAGACGCCCACGGCCGAAGAGATACGTGGTCGTAAGTACTGTAAATGGCATAACAAGTTCGACGGGCACAATACAGGTGACTGTAGGATCCTGCGGTCCGAGATTAAGAGAGCTATCGAGCAGGGAAGACTGGTCTTTGCCCGCGCCCCAGTGAAGATTGACACGACGCCTTTCCCAGTCAACATGGTCTACGCGACCAAGTCACCGCTCGAAGAAAACTATTTGCTGCCTCCCTCTGCCGATCCAATGTTCCGAACACGCCTGTGAGAAGCGATTACTGCAGGCAGGGTTCTGTGCCGTGCCAGTCAAGAGCTTACCCTCATTTGCTCCAAAGTGCCACTTTCTCAATCAACATGGTGGGTACGTCTGCGGATGCAAAAGGGAAGGCCAAAGCCAATCCACGCGATGATCTGCCTTTGGAGTTTAGGGCTAAAGAACACACTTCGGCCAGAGCAATTGAAAGAAATCAACGATTCCATCCTAATTCAGGGGCGTTGATCAGCATGTACGCGCGTTATCATAGGCGCAACGAGGAGCGTCGTCGCACGGACGAGCAGGAAGACTACCACCGTGAGCGGCGTCGCTATCACGAGGAGCGTCATCGCCAATATTCTCATCCACCTAGACATAAAGAAAGGTACTGGGAGGACCGCCGACGGTACGAGCAACACCGCAGCGCTGTTAATCGCGAGGAACATTGGCGCTGCCCCTACTTCCACTTCTGCTGGAGCTAAGGTATGGACAGGTTTCCGACCATTGATGATTGCCTAGAATGTCCAACCGCAGGGCTCAGCATGGTAAGGCGACCGTGTTCGAACGCTTGCGACGCGTGCCATCGCCACGCCGTCAGCGCGCTCCCTCGCCACGCCGTGCACGTGATCCTACTCCCCGTCACGATGACCTGCGCCTCCATCGCCGAAGCGTCGGCCTGCATCTCCACCACCAAGGCGCTTGCCTCCGCCTGTAGAGCGGCACGAGCCTGAGGACGATCGGCGTCGCGTGAAGTGCCACTTGCCAAGATGGTGCCCCGAGGGTTTGATGTTTGACCAACTTCCAGAAGTGCAGAGTTCAACGCCTACGCAGTCTGGAATAGGCCGTAGAAGAGTATCTTCGGCTGCTCAAGAAGGTTGGAGGCGCCATGGAAATCCAAAGTCTACGCACGGAGAGCAACCTCGTCTGCAAGCGCAAGCCGCAGTCCAACGCGGCTGAAACATCAACGAAGCCAACGTCGAATGAACCAGATAAAGACAAAGCAAAAGAGGGGTCATCACGAATGGACAATGATGACGTGTCTAGCAATGAGGAAGACATGGCGGAATAAGTCATTGCGGTGATTAAGAAAGCTACAGCGGGTATCAACATGGTTTGCTACCTCCCAGAAGACTTTCGTCCTCCCAGCAGCGAACAGATGGCCGAGTCCATGGCACAACTCAGTCTCGGCCCCGCTGCTGCAATTTTTGAGAAGCCAGTCGACAAGAAATATCGGCACCTCAAGCCTCTATATGTAAAGGGCTTCATCAACGGCAAACCAGTTCGCGGGATGCTCGTCGACGCGGGCGCCATTGTTAATATTATGCCGTACTCCTTGTGCCGTAAGATCGGCAGATCTGTCGATGATCTTGTGAAGACCAATATTACCCTTAATGATTTCAAGGGAAATTTATCACAGGTGAAAGGGGTCCTCAATGTTGAACTGACCGTCGACCACAAGACGTTGAACACTTCTTTCTTCGTGGTCAATGATCATAGGCCCTACTCGGCTCTCCTTGGCCGAGACTGGATTCATGCCAACTGCTGCATACCCTCCTCAATGCATCAGTGTCTGATCCAATGGGATGGTGACAACATCGAGGTGGTCCCTGCAGATGATTCTCGCAGCATCGCACAGTCGTCTACATCAAATGAAGCGGAGTGTCTCTCAGGAAGGCAGGAGTTGGACTGGAGCTTCGTCGACGAGGCAAAAAACGGGATCACGCCGGTTCTAGCAATTGGCATTCCTTTCTAGATGATGAGATAGTATTACCAAGAGTGTCGGCCGATCCACATCGGCTTGTAGATCCTGGTAGTTTGTCTATGGGTGCGCAATCCGTAGTGGCCGATCTGTGCGATCGCCCCCAAAAAATCGGTAATCATATTTTATGTGAAACTTCTTTTCTAACCAATCTGTGTGATCGGTCTCAAAACATCAGTTTTAATTTATGTTGCTTCTAACAAAGATGTTTTGTCATGTGGCGGTCGATTGCTTGATGATGAAGGGAAACCTGAGATGGCACCTCCTCACCCGTCCCCAACATCGTCGGAATCTACTCAAATATTTGCCGAGGAGGGCAAGCTTGGCTTTGGTTTTACTCCCTCAGATGAGCTTGAAGCAGATGACATCGGTCCAGGCGATCGCCCTTGGCTCACATGGGTTAGTAAAAAGCTCGACCCAGAATTCAAAGCCAAGTTGGTACAATTGCTTAGAGAGTTCCATGATTGCTTTGCCTGAGAATATCATGAGATGCCTGGCCTTGACCGATACATTGTCGAACATCAGTTGCCGACCAAGCTTGGGTTTCGTCCGTTCGCTCAACACCCCAAGAAGATCGATGTGAAGATCGTGGATATAGTCAAAGAAGAAATAGAGAAAATGATTCGTGTTGGGTTTATTCGTCCTTGCCGATAGGCCACCTGGATATCGAGCATTGTCCCTGTGTGGAAGAAAAATGGGAAGCTTCGAATATGCATTGACTTCAGAGACTTAAACAGGGCCACGCCAAAAGACGAATATCCGATGCCCATTGCCGAATCGCTTGTCGATGCTGCGGCCGGTCACAAAATGATGAGGTTTCTTGATGGTAATGCTAGATATAATCAAATCTTTATGGCCGAAGAGTACGTCTACAAAACAGCTTTTCGTTGCCCACAAGGCTTATTCGTGTTTGTTGTTATGACTTTCGGTTTATGCAATGCTGGAGTTACTTATCAGCGGGCCATGAATTACATCTTCCAAGACTTGATCGGCCGGCTTGTGGAGGTATACATTGATGATGTAGTAGTGAAATCAATTTTGCAGGAGAATCATTTAGCTGATCTTCGTCAAGTCCTGGAGTATACTCGAAAGCACGGCATGCGTATGAATCCTGATAAATGCCCGTTCGGTGTTACGGCTGGTCAATTTGTGATGCTCCAGCATCTCAAGTGCATTTTCATCTCACATACATGCAACATTCATCATGATGCATCTTATTAGGACATGCATTTGAGCTCATGTTTAAAACTTGGTTGAATTTGCAAATTGATGATTCCAGTTTCCTGCATGTATGCTGCTGTGTTTGTAGTCATAAATTTAGTTCTATTGTGATCTAGGTGAAACTTTCTATATCATACTTGTAGACAATTTCATGGTGAACAACTTTGATAATTGGTGCTATGACATGTAGCAAGGTTTGCATAGAGTTTTGGGGTCTTTTCTGTCAGCCTATGAAATTTGTAAAAACCTGACCTGCTTAGTAAATTGACTAGGTCTATGCCCGTGCGTTGCAACGGGGGACACTTCGTATGCACAGGTCATTGTTGCTATCGAGAATCAACTCAACAATCATGCATAACATACGGAAGCCTGCCATTTTGAACAATCAAAATTGGACTCAATGTCACTTTTAATCGAAATAGGCAAATCATAAGTTGTTGCTTTAGGATACGATGTACCATGGTCTTCATAGAACAATTTCCATAGCAGGGTGAAAAATTATAAAGAAAGAGATCCCAAGTCTATCAAACGAGAGATGTTGTGATTATCAAAATTATTTTAGCGCACAAATATGGCCTCCTTATATGGACATGCAGTGGGGAAATGTGTTATGGTATTATTTCAACATTATATGGACAAGTATTATGACTATACTGAAACTGTCTAAAGATGAATCTTCTAAAAACAGGCAGAGCAACGGAAGTTGTGCGCATTCAGATTAAAGGTTTCCACACAGACCATGAGGCAGTCATGTTAACATTCAGAAAGATAAAGACGGATTGTGTTGGACATGGCCAGTTAAATGGTTAGAAGCACAACAGCTCAACGTTGTGCTCAACTGCAACATAAGCAGCGTTCGATCATGATCTATTGATCTGCGAATTAGACAGCGGCAAGCTGTCGTATGGTAAAGAAAGAACAACCTGAAACTCACTACTAAAATTCTAAAAAGCATAACACACAATGATCACAGGTGAGTTTGTGACCCTCATCTCAGGAAAACAGGAAGCAACATGCTTACAGAGCAATCACCAGGCTCCACAAAAGCAAAGATAAATTTATGAAACTGAGCACTGAATTATGTAATGTTGGTGAGCAGAAAGGATTAGTGAAAAAACAAATGCAGATAAGACGGTGCTTATCAAATGTCAGTGACCATCTACTAAAGAGCGGATAGCTCTACCGAATTGGAAGCACACATTAAAGGCTACTAGGAACTACTGCCATGAGAAGGGCAGCGACGAGGTGACGTTCGATTGTCTGAGGAGCCCTCAAAGCCGCCCCCACCATAGTTCATCTTGGTCCTCATTGGAGCTCAGCACGATATTCAGCTGTTGCTTGCTTTCCACCAAAGGGCATGAGGGGAACCCGCCTGTGGTCGTGACCGTGCCGCTCGTGGAAGCCTGGGGGTGCGAGAACCACGACGATGAGCTTTCGAACCACAGGTCCGAAGCCATGGGCTGAGTTATGGGGTTGTGTTCAGTTGGTCAGACCATCCTGCTAAACGTTGATGCCTGAGGAATTCGCCGGAGCTAACAGAAGAGATAGAGTGCAATCCAAGTCAAGCACGCACAGTCAACTCATCAGATAACATTTTGTCACCAATGCTGCCATTTTGAGGAACGGGTCGCACACTGAGGCCGCCGGTGCCTCTAGTGCGACGCCACTGGCAAAACTTATTTCCCTCTCCTGCAGGAAAGGGAAGTGACATCATTCTTTAGCATAAGTGGATGTGGAACTAACAAATGCTACCAACTTCTGAATTAATGGGGATTTGGTGAGTATAATGTGTAATATGGCTTCTCATTGGTTTTGATTACGCGTGGCCAGTCTGCATCCAGTCTCAGAGCTGCAAATGTTGAGAGTCGTGTTCCAGATTTTTCAAAGAGATGTGGATTAGGTGATATCTGTGCGAGGCTATGCAACCGCTCGGTATACATCAAGCAAAATAAATTACTACCCTGATCTGGTTCTCAGATATGTAATGTGAATAAAAAAATTCTTGTAGACTCGCAGTTATATAAGCCAGTGCGCTAGTAATTGTATTGCAACTCATATGGCTGTTGATTAAGTAGCATTTCAGTAAGCACCGCAAGTGGAGAAGAACTGTACATAGAACACATCTGAAAGGCAAACTAACATACAGTATCATTTTTTGGCGGGGCCTCATATATGATCTTAACAAAGGCATTAGCCTGCTAAAAAAGTAATGAAGTCATTAGAAAGACCTTTCATAAAAAAATGAGGACACTACTGTCAGAAATAGAAGAGCCTCCTAATGAACCCAAAAAATAAATGTGTGAAAGGTAGCTCATGTAAATACGGTTTTGTCCTCTATTTCTCTGAATACACTAACTTATCGCAATTATTTATGCGGGGAAATGGACCAAAAATTAAATTGTGCAACATGGTGCATCCTATCAACTGAGTTTCAGTTATGCAAAATACTGAAGTGCTACACAAGCTCGACAAGTTTAAGAGAGCAGGGAGGCAGAGTTGAACAACTGATTTACTATCCACGGTTTATGTATTCACAAACCTGTTTTAGAGTTTTTTTTTTTTGTTTCTGTCCAGCAAGATATTGAGCTCTGAAGACATATTTACAAACTGAGAAAAAAAACATAGAAGTGGTAAAATAGAATGCTGACCTTGTTGGACTGTGATGAAGCTTGCAGAAGCCATGGCATCTGGTTGTGGCTTATTTGTCCTGAGACAAGCATTTTCACGAAAGTTAGGCAGCCAAAACCAATTGAAAACAATCAAAGATGAAAAAAATCACTAAAGATGAAAACAATCACTTAATGACAACGCAAAACTCCCAAGGGGTTTCAAAAGCAACAATCATTTCAATTATGTTCTCTTGTTTGAATTTCTTGATGATGTACAAATTGGTAGCTCATCTTATTTGTTTCTCATTCCTGTTGATTGCATCCAAGAATGGAGCCGATGAGCTATTAGGTACTATATCACCCAGGTTGATTACATAGAACCACATAATGTGTTGGATGTGAGACATGGACACAAGGTGAAGAGTAGAACTTGATTTTTACACTCAATTGGCATGGGTGTAGCTTTTAATTAAAACAACTAATTTACCTGGAGTATAGTTATTAATGAGAAGTGGCTCAAAAATCAATATCACTTCCTTGTAACCACTATTACAGAGTCCAAGATATTGGCATTAGGATTGCATTTTTCTTATTTTTTCAAAAAACATTTTATGAGTTTACAGAAGAAATATCTGAGGAAATCAAATTCCACACATGGTGCAGCACAATGTAACCAATTACAAGGATACAAACATTATCTAAAAAATTACAAGGGTAAAAAAGGATGATGGTTTGAGATATTTGATAATTGGCTAAAAACACTTAATACATTCAGTTTAAAGTTACATGGATGATCGTGTGTAAGAAACATAGTTTAATCAATAAACCACAAGTGATTTTTCCCTAGCATGCAGCTGGACACCACAAATCAAAACCAGAGAACAGCAAAACCATTATCATCAAAGCAACCTGAATCTCTGGCACCCAAAGCAGAGCAGAGTAGGGACTCCAAACGTTCATAGATGATAGAATTTGAATCAATCAATGGCAGAGAAACAAGCAAGGGAGATTCACCTGTAATCCAAGCCCACACGCACGGCAAGACCTGCACATCGGACTACAACCCTAGGCTCCCCTCCTGCAGCAACTACAAAATCAACATTGCCGAGCGCCATTAGCGAGGAACAGGATGATGGGTGGGTCCAAGTGCAGATAAGCCCGTCAGTGATGTTGACGGCAAGGCGCCGGAGGTCCCGCGGACCCTGCTGCTCAAAGAAGTCATTGGCGACGCGGCGATGCCCAGCGGCACACGACTTGGTCCATATGATGACGCGAGGGATTGGAGCCCGATTCGCTGATGGTGGAACCCTAGGGGTTAGGCGTGGCTGCTTAGGTGAGGGTGCCGAGGTTGCGACGGCCGGGGCATGGTGGCGGCGGGGCGACGGGGTCGCTGCAGCGGCAGCGTTCGCTGGGTGGGGGCGGCCTTTTTTTTTCTGGATCGGGGAGGCGATGGGATATGCGAGCAACGTCCAGCCGTCAGGGACGCACGACCGGGGCGGGACGCTGGGCGGGGATGGCGGGCGGGCGGCGGCTCTGGGATGCGTGCAGGGCTGGGGAAGCGGGCGGAGATCGGGGGGTGCGTGATTGGGTCGCGAGGCATACCGAGCGGCGCGCGGTGCCGGTGGCGCTGGGCGTGGGTGGGAGCGGCGCACGGGGGTCGGCGGCGCGGGGCGTCGGTGTGAGCGGCGCATGGGGTTGTGGGCTTGAGGCGCACGTGGCAGGGGTGTCAAGGCGCCGGGGCGACATCGCGGGCGGAGACGGTGGCTGGGGCATGCGTGGAGGCGGGGATCGCGCGTGCACTGGAGGCGAGAATGGCGGGCGATGCGTGGGCGAGCGTCGGGTAGGGGCGAGAGCACCGGCCGCGAGAGGCAGGCGGGGGCGCAACCGCGCGGGGGCACGGGGGAGGCGGGGGCACGCTTGGGTGGTGGACGCCCCCCTTAGCTTCTTAATAGGTAGTAGAGAATATTTCTTTGGTCTACAGCTATTTTCATGCAAAATCTTAGTTGAGAAAGTTGTATATCCTGAAATTATGAACAACATTGTTAAGAAGACCTTTGAGTCAATGTGACTAGAAAATAGACTTTTAGAATTTCTAAACTGGAGGGTTTTGTTGGTCAAACATTGGTCAGCGGGTTAAATTCAAATTTAAACCACATTTCTTCACAGAACTTGGTATTTAGGGTTTTGACAAAGTTGTAGATCTCAAAGAGTAAAACATTTCATTCAATTGGGTCATTTTCAAAATCAGCCTCTAACCTGTTCAAAAACTGGAAATACAAACAAAGGTCCCTGCAGTCAAAGTGGGTTTTACATTTTCGGATTTTGAAATTCCCTTTTGTCTCTATGGCAAGCGGGCCCCACCTGTCAGGTCCCCGGTTCCATGCGGAGACAGCCGTAAGGCTGCAGGTCCCACTCCTCCGTCGCTTCGTACACCTGGTCTGTGGACTTTCCACTCCCTATCCTCGCCTGGTCCCACTCGGCAGTG
This sequence comes from Paspalum notatum, assembly GCA_022530915.1. Lineage (NCBI taxonomy): Eukaryota > Viridiplantae > Streptophyta > Magnoliopsida > Poales > Poaceae > Paspalum > Paspalum notatum. The sequence goes on from CM039691.1 coordinate 17,263,873, forward strand.
ACTCGGGGCCCATGGACTCGGTCCACCGTCGTGCCACCATCCCTCCTCTCCCTCTCCCGCACGCCCACGCGGCAAGCGTTGCCTGCCGACGGCCGGCCGAGGCCGCCCGATCGCGCCGGCTTCAAGAGGACGCCGAGCCGGCCTCCCTGCCCCTCTCCACGTCCCTTTCCGCCTCCCACTCCTTTACTCGGCCCCTTGCCGAACGCCCTCGCCTCTCTCCACTGCCTCCCATCGCCGCCGCCATTGCCGCGAGCTCGGGCCGTCCCCGCGCCCACCGCTCCGACCGTCCCTGTGACTCCCCACCATCACGCCGAGCTTCGCTGCCCTCCACTCCCTCGATTACCCCAGACCTCGTCGGCTATAACTCCTCTACCACTCCGCATTCCACCGCCGAAGGTCGCCGCCTCGCCATTGCCATGGGCTCGGGCTCAAGCTAGCGCCCGCCGCTCTGCTCGTCCTCACGCCTCTACACCACCGCGCCGGAGCTCCCCGGCCTCTATTCCACTGTTTCCCATAGCTCTAGGCCGCTGAGACCTCACCGCTGAGCCGCATTCCATTGCCGGACTCCGCCTCCTCTGCACGCCGTCGCGGGCCCTCCTCGACGCTCATCCACCAACGTAGGTAGTGGGGTAAGGACCGCCGCCTTCTCCTCTCTCTCCCCGACCGCCGCCGGCGAGCTCGCCGGGCCTTGCGCGGCCGGTTCCCGAGCGCCGCCGCCGGTCATCGTCCCCCTATCCGGAGGAAGAAGAAAGGCACCGCCATTTTGCCAAGAACCCCCTCCCTCTTTTACTTTTTACGCGCTCGGATTAAAGTACTATGCACTGAGTCTTGCAAATCTCCCGTTCCAGCCCGTGGAAGTTATAGTTAATCACGTATGAGTCCTAGATATAGGATTTAAATGCTTTTTTCAGCCATGAACTTTGGAAAATCACCAAAAATCAAAGAAAAATCCGAAATGGACAAACTCAGTGGCTATGAACTCCTTGTGAGTAGATCTACAAAATGATTATGATGTGGATACGTGAAAGGTCTGTTTTGCCACTAGTCTTGTGCACGCATGCTTAATCTAAATAAATGGTAAAAGTGGACTAAATGGACTCCTAAAATGGTGAAACTTGGACAGCAGCCTTCTTATGGTATTATGGCACAGTGTAATTTTTGGTAGCCCTAACATTGGTTGGTAAATTACTGTTTTGCCATTTTGGATGTGTTTTATGTATTTTTATGTATATGAAAATGGATGCTACATAAAATATGCTCAAATATGATCCCTGGTATTTCATGAACTTTATATAGTATGAGTAGCTTAATGGTGAAGTACGAGGTTGTGCATGCATGTTTTAGCTGCTGTTTTGAAATTGGCAAATTTCTACTTGCTAGACTTGATAATTGGAAAAAGTGACTTTAGGATGCAAAGATAATTCTATGAAAAATCCGGTATGCTACTAGTATGATAGGGAGTCCAGAAAGTATTTTAGGAGAATTTATTGACACTGTTTATGTGTACATCTTAATTTGCATGAGATAAATATATGAAAAATAGATGTCCTGTTAAACTAAGAGTATTTCACTTGCAAATTTCTGTACATGCTACTGATATCAAATAGTGCTCACTGCATAAATTGTATGTCTAAATTCCATTTCTACAGGTTATGAAAAATCTAGAAATATAAAAGGCTGATATATTGTTAGAATTCTAGTAAAATAATTAAAACTTTTTTGTTGATGAAATTTTGGCAGTAGCTTAATACAGTATTGATATTCTTGTTATAAATGTTTGAACTCATTTGGAGCTGTATAACCGTATGGACTTAGCATGACCACTTTAATTCAATAAATGGGTAAACTTGTATAATGGACCTAGGTATATTCCATGTAAGAGTGAAATGTTACTTGCTACACCATATTCGATGCGACGAGTTTCTTGTGATGTTATAAATGATAAGTTGAACTAGATTAGGTGATGGGTTGTACGATTTCTTAGTGATGGTTTGTACGATTTCTTCGTGATGGTTTGTACGATTTCTTAGTGATGGTTTATACGATTTCTAAATGATGGGTTGTACGATTTCTTAGTAAAGTTGTTTTCTTATTATGGGATGTGTTTAAACTAAGAATACTTGAGTCATTTCGTCACAAGCTACTTGACCATGCATTATGGTTCACTTGCATCTCATGCATGCATTTGCATTCGTTGCACTCATGATAGCATTATATCATGCATATAGACCCCGCGAACGAAGGACCAACGAAGTTGCAACCGGTGATCCAGGAGTTGAAGGATGACGTACCCGATCATCAACACATTGAGAAGCCACGGTGTACGACTACTTCCCAGAGGCCATTGGAGACCTAACCACTGACATTATCAATCAAGGTAGGCAGGACCATACTATGCCCAGCAAACATCTTATGGCTTAATGATCAGAGATATGCATCAGGAGTTGTTTGGAACCAACTGCATTAGACATCTTGGCCGCCCGGACTCTTGCACCTATACTTAGAGTTCGTAGGACGAGTGCCTAGTAATGCTAGGTGCGAGTAGACACGAGTGAATGTAATCACTCGTCCCGTAGGTGGTTTTCGAACAAAAGAAATCTTACTATGATGGAAATCTTATTTATGATTATGATTAAAATGGAGACCGAGCGGAGCATAAGTTTACTTTTCGTGGTGTGCGTTGTTGTTTTTGGGCTCCGTCCGTGATGCATAAGGCCCGTCCGCTGTTCGCCTGCTGATCAGCATAACATTGCTAGAATGCTTATCTAGGACATGGGTCGGACATGGGCCTAGTGAAAGTCTTACTTGTGCCATCCGAAGAACAGAGACTTGGTCCTACCATGGGGCCTAGGGGCGCTTGACTCATGGGAGGGCTGACACGGTATGCCGTGGTAACGCTCAATGGGGGCTAAACCTAGGGAATGGCGGGTTGGAATCGAACTTGGGATGGGACAAGTGGAGATGGGACTATATGTGGGAACACGATGGCTATTAAGCATATACCCCTGGCATTTTTAGTTATTCCCAAGAATTAACAAATCGATTCGAATCGCTGATGCTCACCAGGTGTGGGAATGCCAGATATCGCACACGAGCAACGTCGTAACAATTTAAATACTTTATGTTTATATTTATGTTTTTCAATACAACATGCTTGGATGTATATGATATACTATTATGCAAGTTACTGATGGATACCGATGCTTTACTTTCATGCAAGTATTTACTTTAAGATATAAATGATCTTCATGGTTAAGGGATAGCAGCTGTCAAATCCTGCTATCTTATGTCAACATGGCCTTGTATAAAATCAATGGCTAAGGACCCATATATTAGTAAGCAAGCTTTGCGTCAGCCGTAAGCCATTTCCATTAAGTACTACTGAGTAATTAGTACTCAGGGTTTGCCTCCACTTTTGGCTCACAGGTACTAATGACTTCTGGACAACCGCTTGAAGGAGGGTAGAACCGGTAGGCTCGGTACTACTCGCCTTGTTTATCTCTGCATGAAGACTACTTGAGTTTTGTTTCCGCTGCGAGATGTTTTGAAAACGCTTCCGCTATATATATTTTGCAATCGCTTTCGCTATAATTTGAACATGTATTTGATTACATCTATTTGGTTTGTAAATTAAGTCTATTACTCTCTATTTCAACTGCCTGCGATGATGTAACTGTTGTGGCTCCAGCGAGAGCCGGATGTGTTTGATGTCGGTTCCTCTGGGATTTGGTGTTATCGAGAGCCCGAAGGACTATCGACGAACTACCGGGTTTAGTTCAGCCTAAGTGCACAGCGAGCCAGAGGTGGTAGGTGTGCTTAGTCTGGATTGAGCAGGGCGGTTCTGCCACAGCTTGTATCAGAGCCAATCATACACAGACAACAGTCATATCATCATGTTTGTTTTTTAAACTATTTTTGAAAACCCCATTTTTCAAGTAATTGAAAAATAAGAGTATATGATATGCCCATATTAAGGATGTTAGTGGATATCAGGTGACATCGCTAACATTCTGACCTAGATAGAACTCATATGCATATTCGGTGATTTGGGAAGCAACTTTTCAGCCATAGCATACCCCAGTACTGGAGGAACGCTATCGGGATTTGCGAATAGTTGTAAGCCCTGCATTCACGCCCCGTAGTAAAAGCTCTTTAAGGGTGGTGGGCATGCTTTGGAGCTTTCATGCCCACCACACTTACATTTGGTTTGGGGATCCACTTTTCTCTCGACAATCCCCAGTACTGGTGGAAAGTCAGGCTTTGAGAGAAGGTGCATAGGCCCACTCAACGTTGTCCACGCAACGGTCATGCGTGGATGCCACACTAGGTGGTAATGTATGAGCATGCATTATTCTGCAGGTACACTAACCACGTGTGAAGTTAAGAATGACTAGACAACGACTAGTTGCATTAAGGAGAGACGTGCATATATGTCACCGAAATATCATTAGTTATATATAATATACATAGGGTGTGTGATGTGAGATCGACTAGGACGAGTCATGCATCATACTTTTGATCTTGATCATTCTGGGGGCTATTGAAATGCAAATGAAATAAATCGTGACTTAAATATACTTTCTGCACGTCTCACTATTGCAATACATTTAATTTTATGAACCTGTTTCACCTCGCTAAATTAAAACTTTAGAATGGCATCTGAAGTATGTACAATACTCATGAGTGATCTAAAATGGAAGTGAATCGTAGTTTGAAATTGCACTTCCAATTTGGTTCCGGCAACTTGTAGAGAATTTCTGGGTGCACAACTTCGTCAATTGGAGCTTCTTCGAATTCTGCTTGTTTTAGTGTCATGATCAGGATTCTTTGGACCTGTGATCTGATCTGAAGCAACAGCCGAAGGAAAGGAGCATTATTCACACAAGTAGAGGGAAATTTGATTTGGGAGTCATATACCAAAGTCGTAGAGGATGATGTGGGTGACAACTTTGCTATATAGAGTTCCCGGGAAGTGTTCCGTTTGAGAGTTACAGCTGAAAACATTTGTTGGCGGTTCTTAGCCTAACAGAGTTTACTCCGCAAGCGAACGGAGACCGCTGTAGCTTTCACCTGGGAGTATTCGAAGGTATCGTTTTTATCCACAGGGAAGCATTGAGAAAGAACAATGATTCATCGATCATCTAGCTTTATCTATCTAATTCATTCCAAATGATAGGTGGAGATATATGGAAGATAAACAAAAGACAAACACCAAACACCATGAGATACAAGGCAAACACTGTTGGCATGAAAACAGGTTTAGCTAGGAGGACAACGAGTCAAGACTAAGGTTTCTGTCTTCATTCTTTACTAGCATATAAGAGCTATCCGTGCTAAGGTCGAAAGGATTTCAATAGAGGCGATGCTTGCGTCGAGCGAAATTCCAGAGTCTCGAGGGTACCAGGGGGTAGATAGTAGGTCCCGAAAGAGAGTCTGGCTATCACGTACGGGCCTACCGAATGAACGGGCCTGGACTACACAGGCACACCACACGCTGTCACCGAGTAGGGCTACCAAGCAAATCTGCATGGGTAGGATGGCACGCTATAAACGTGTTCAAGCTTCGCTTGAACAACAATGGTTCATCCTTGGCCAAAGGAGAGGAACTAACCAGAGCCTAGCATCTAAGTCTATGGTTGAATTGTAGCACCGGCAAGCACAACTAAGAATCCATCAATTCTAACTTAGCACAACTCAGGCCATGATGCGATACTCCTAAACCACTAACCACACCATGTAACTAAGTAAAGAAGAAGAAGTGCAATAACTATGAAAGTAAAGCACTAATCATTATCGGGAAAGTAATGCAATAAATATATCAAGAATGTAAATACATTACCGGGGATTCCCGACCGACTCCGACACACGAAGCTTGCTTTAACTCCTAACTAAACATTGTTTTCAAAGTGGAGGCACCACCCGAGGGGCTTGCTTTAACTCCTAACTAAACATTGTTTTCAAAGTGGAGGCACCACCCGAGGGGCGCCTCCTAAAGGAAGAAAGAGAATCACATAGTGAATGGTACTAGTTACAAGGTGAGGAGGTGCCTTCTATTTATGGCCTTAAGAGGTGAGGAGTCTTCCATAGGATCTCGGGGTGGGATTATCCTCCAAAACCCCTCTCTTGGGCTTCCATTCATCCTCCGGGAGGCCCAATTGGTGGCTTGGGCGGCCAGCCCCCTCGCCGTGCAGCCAGCCCACATAGCTGGGCGGCCAGCCCACTAGGCCGGGCGTTGATGAACTTGCGATGGCTGTAACTTTTGCATTCGGACTCCAAATTGGGCAAATAATATATGCGTTGGAATCGCCTCGACAAGCTCTACGCATTGATGGAGTCCTTACAGGCATTTGAGATACTTTTTAGTTGTGTATTTTCTGATCTTTCTCTAGCCCTTTATGTGCGAATTCTCTCTTGCTCCAATTGATGTTCTCTTGTATGTGATTTGAGCATCTCCCTGTGATACACCGAAAACCACCAAAACTCATGGAATTCATCAGTGTTAGGTAAATAATGCATAGAACTTTATATATACCATTTATTCACCAAGAGATTGACGGTCGAAATGGTGAAATAACGACCGTCAACAACATTTAGGTTTAGAAATCTGGACACCCATATCGACGAAACTCAGAAGTATTTGTCTTGTATCTAAAACAGCGCATGAGTTTCCAGTTAGCATATACGATTGTCCAAGCCTACAAGATGACGGCTAACACTTTATGTGCAGTCAAGTTATTCTGTTCAATTACATGCTTTCATGTATTCAAAATATATTTATCGGTTGCACAAAAGTTCTTAGACTAAACCCGATTGGCTTTATTTCTGCAGATGGTCACCCCACCAGAGACATCTGCACAGGGGGCTGCTCATGGAGCACCACCTCCTTCTGAGTTGGCCACTCAGGTTGCCCAGCAACTCATCAACTTGATAACTCAAGAGCAACAACAGCGCGACCCGCAAGAGATCAGTTACACTGACTTTGCGGTGCTACAACCGCCAATCTTCACCACTGCCACCGATCCCTTGGATGCTGATGACTGGCTTCGGATCATTGAGTCCAAGTTCAGACTACTGCCTCGCCTCAGTGAGCAACAGAAGGCTCGCTTTGTGGCACAGTGTCTACATGGTCCCTCGGGGGCCTGGTGTGCTTCCTTCCTAGCAATGCAACCAGCAAGGCACCAGGTCACGTGGGATGAGTTCCATGCGGCTTTTCGGGCTCACTATCTCCTGCCTAGCCTTATCAAGCTCAAGCAACGAGAATTCCATGCACTCCAGCAAGGGAACATGTCGGTACTCAAGTACGTGCAGACTTTCATCGGCTTGTCCCAGTACTCCCCTAAAGACGTCGACACTGACCCACATAGGGCTGTCCGTCTGTTGGGTGGGTTCGATCCCACTCTGCTGACTCACTTGGGGCGCCGCTACGACAACTTCACCGAGTTGGTAGATGCCACCATCGACATGGAGCACTGCCTCCGCGAGGCCCATGAGGACCAGAGGAGAAAGAGACTTGCAAGCCCACCTCCATCGAGTTCATCTCAGCGGCAACGAGTTGGGCATCGATCCCCACCGCAAATATCTTACCTCGAGGAGCCATAGCAACAAGAGCAACACAGTAGGGCACAACAACAGCTGTTGTCTTGCCATGTACCACCTCCTCCACCTGCTTTAGTGCCACCCGCCAAACCAAGCACCGGCTATCCCTGCTTCAAATGTGGAAAGGCCGGACATTTCAGTCGCACATGTCGCACGCGCTAGAAGACTCCGGGCTCAGTGCTTATGGACGGAGAGAAGAAATCAGCTTCAAAGATGAGCCAACTGCACTACAGCTAGCTCGAGCAAGTTTCAGAGAGAGAACCAGTCTTGGCAGGCACATTTCTTGTCAATGACCATCGTACAATTGTTTTGTTTGATTCTGGAGCGTCTTTCACTTTCATCAGCAAAGAATATGCACTGAAGCATGGGTTTGAAATTGCTGAGTTGAAACAAAGATACCACATCACAGCTGCAGGATCATCCATAGATACCAATCACATAGTGAGGGACTTGTGTTTGCAAGTTGGAAAAGAAAGTTTGTTCATCAGTCCTCTAGTACTCCCACAACTAGGGATTGATATTGTTCTTGGGATGGAATGGCTGAAACAACACAATGCTATGATAGATGTTGGAATAGAACCGTTCAGTTGCGCTCAAGCAGTGGAACCAATGTGATTATTCATGTGCCACTTCATAAGCATGTGTCTCACACGGTTAATGTTACAGAAGCTCAAACCGAGGCACAAGCACTTGCAAAGATCCCAATAGCTTGCGACTATCCCTGTGTTTCCGGAAGAGCTTCCTGGACTCCCACCGGATAGGGACGTTGAGTTTTCCATTGAGCTTGTACCTGGCACAGTACCTGTCTCTCGAAGACCATACAGAATGGCACCTGATGAGTTGAAAGAGCTAAAAGTGCAGCTGCAGGAACAGCTAGATAAAGGGTTCATTCGACCTAGCTCATCACCTTGGGGTTGCCCAGCCCTATTTGTTAAGAAGAAGGACCAAGGTGGTAAAAGGCTATGTGTCGATTATCGGCCACTAAATGCAGTGACCGTTTAAATATCCATTGCCCCACATTGACATTCTGTTTTATTAGCTAGCTGGAGCTAAGGTCTTTTCAAAGATCGATCTGAGGTTTGGCTCCTATCAAATAAAGATCCGAGAACAGGATATACCCAAGACAGCTTTCTCGACCAGATATGGCTTGTATGAGTATTTGGTCATGTCCTTTGGGTTAACCAATGCACCGGCTTTCTTCATGTACATGATGAACTCGGTGTTCATGAACGAACTTGATAAGTTTGTAGTGGTGTTCATTGACGACATATTGATCTATTCAAAAAGTGAGGAACATGAGGAGCACTTGCGGATAGTACTCAATCGGGTTAGAGAACACAAACTCTATGCCAAGTTTAGTAAGTGTGCTTTTTGGCTGAAGGAAGTGAGTTTCTTAGGTCACATTCTGTCTGAGAAAGGGGTAGCAGTTGATCCTAGCAAGGTAAAGAATGTTCTGAATTGGAAGCAACCCAAGACAGTGACTGAGATTCGGAGTTTCCTTGGTTTAGCGGGCTACTATTGCCGCTTCATTAAGGACTTCTCCAAAACCGTGAAGCCAATGACCTCACTAACAAAGAAAAATGCGAAGTATGTGTGGAGTTCGAATTATGAGAAAGCATTTCAAACGTTGAAGAAATTGTTAACATCTGCACCAGTGCTAGCACAACCGGACGTCACCAAGCCATTTGATGTGTATTGTGATGCCTCCGGCAATGGGCTTGGCTGTGTCTTAATGCAAGAAGGGAGGGTAATTGCTTACGCTTCCCGCCAAATATGTGTCCGAGTGTGATGTGTGTCAGAGGGTAAAAGTTGACCACCTAAAGCCTGCGGGTATGCTTCAACCATTAGCAGTTCCAGCCTAGAAATGGGAGGACATACATATGGACTTCATTGTGGGTTTGCCTCACACACAGAAGGGGTACGATTCCATTTGGGTGGTTATTGATCGATTCACAAAATCTGCCCATTTCATCCCTTTCAAAACCACCTATCGGGCGAAGCAATATGCTGAACTATACATTTTCCGAATTGTATCCTTGCACGGTGTTCCTCAGACCATCACTTCGGATAGAGGCTCACTATTTGTGTCCCGCTTCTGGGAGCAACTGCAAATTGCTCTTGGGACAATTTGATTCACAGTTCGGCATACCATCCCCAAACAAGCGGCCAAGTTGAAAGAGTGAACCAGATCTTAGAAGACATGTTGAGATCATGTGCCTTGACCTATTCCACCAAGTGGGATGAGTGTCTTCTCTTAGCAAAGTTTGTTTACAACAACAGCTACCAGAAGAGCTTGGAAATGGCTCCTTTTGAGACCCTATATGGTAGACGGTGTAGAACACCACTCAACTGGTCTGAACCCGGTGAGCGGGTCATATTCGGTCCAGATTTGGTAACACAAGCTGTAGAACAAGTAAAATTCATACACAGCAACCTGAAAATAGCACAGTCTAGGCAGAAAAGCTATTCAGATAAGAGAAGGAGGCCATTAGTCTTTGAAGAAGGCGATCGCGTGCATCTTCGAGTATCACCAATGAAAGGAGTACACCGGTTTGGAGTAAAGGGGAAGCGAGCACCGAGATACATTGGTCCATTCAAGATCATAGAGAGATGTGGATCAGTAGCTTATCGGTTGGAATTGCCACCACACCTTGCTGCGGTTCATGATGTGTTTCATGTCTCGCAACTTAAGAAGTGTTTGCGAGTACCGAAAGAAGTGGTTGATACATCTCAAATTCAGATTGAACCAGACCTCACATATCAAGAACAACCCATAAGAATCCTCGACCAAAAGCAAAGATCTACACGACGAAGAACCATTAACTTCTATAAAGTGCAATGGAGTAATCACTCCAAAGAAGAGGCAACTTGGGAACAAGAAGAATTTTTGCAAACTAAATATGCTGGTTTTCTTCCATCCACTTCAAATGAGTACGTCACAGCAGTTTAAAGTTTTAAATTCATACACAATGCACTATCCTCTCTTTTAACTTATCCATCCACAGCACATCAAAATCTCGGGACGAGATTTCTTTAAGGGGGTGGGTTGTGATGCTCCAGCATCTCAAGTATATTTTCATCTCACATACATGCAACATTCATCATGATGAATCATATTAGGACATGCATTTGAGCTCATGTTTAAAACTTGGTTGAATTTGCAACTTGACGATTCCAGTTTCCTGCATGTATGCTGCTGTGTTTGTAGTCATAACTTTAGTTCTATTGCGATCTAGGTGAAACTTTCTATAACAAACTTGTAGACAATTTTATGGTGAACAACTTTGACAATTGGTGCTATGACATGCAGGAAGGTTTGCATAGAGTTTTGGGGTTTTTTCTGCCAGCCTATGAAATCTGTAAAAACCTGACCGGCTTAGTAAATTGAATTTTTCTTTGGTCTGCAGCCATTTTCATGCAAAACCTTAGTTGAGAAAGTTGCAGATCCTGAAATTATGAACAACATTGTTATGAATACCTTTGAGTCAATGTGACTAGAAAATAGAATTTTGGAATTTCTAAACTGGAGGGTTTTGTTGGTCAAACATTGGCCAGCGGGTCAATTCAAATTCAAACCACATTTCTTCACAGAACTTGGTATTAAGGCTTTTGACAAAGTTGTAGATCTCGAAGAGTAGAACATTTTATTAAATTGGGTTATTTTCAAATTCGGCCTCTAACCTATTCAAAAACTGGAAATACAAACAAAGGTCCCTGCAGTCAAAGTGGGTTTTACATTTTCGGATTTTGAAATTCCCTTTTGTCTCTATGGCAAGCGGGCCCCACCTATTGGGTCCCCAGTTCCATGCGGAGACAGCCGCGGCCGCGGGTCCCACTCCTCCATCGCTTCTTACACCTGGTCCGTGGACTTTCCACTCCCCATCCTCGCCCGGTCCCACTCGGCAGTGACTCGGGGCCCATGGACTCGGTCCATCGTCGCGCCACCGTCCCTCCTCTCCCTCTCCCGCGCGCCCACGCGGCAAGCGCCGCGTGCCGACGGCCGGCCGAGGCCGCCTGACCGCGCCGGCTTCAAGAGGACGCCGAGCCGGCCTCCCTGCCCCTCTCCACGTCCCTCTCCGCCTCCCACTCCTTCACTCGGCCCCTCGCCGAACGCCCTCGCCTCTCTCCACTGCCTCCCATCGCCGCCGCCATTGCCGCGAGCTCGGGCCGACCCCGCGCTCGTCGCTCCGGCCATCCCTGTGACTCCCCACCATCACGCCGAGCTTCGCTGCCCTCCACTCCCTCGATTACCCTAGACCTCGTCGGCTATATCTCCTTTACCGCGTCGCATTCCACCGCCGAAGGTCGTCGCCCCGCCATTGCCATGGGCTCGGGCTCAAGCTAGCGCCCGCCGCTCCACTCGTCCTCATGCCTCCACACCACCGCGTCGGCGCTCCCCGGCCTCTACTCCATCATTTCCCCTAGCTCTAGGCCGCCGAGACCTCACCGCCGAGCCGCATTCCATCGCCGGACTCCGCCTCCTCTGCACGCCGTCGCGGGCCCTCCTCGACGCTCCTCCGCCGATGCAGGTAGTGGGGTAAGGACCGCCGCCTTCTCCTCTCTCTCCCCGACCGCCGCCGGCGAGCTCGCCGGGCCCCGCGCGGCCGGTTCCCGCGCGCCGCCGCCGATCATCGTCCCCCTATCCGGAGGAAGAAGAAAGGCCCCACCATTTTGCCAAGAACCTCCTCCCTCTTTTACTTTTTACGCGCTCAGATTAAAGTACTATGCAATGAGTCTTGCAAATCTCCCGTTCTAGCCCCTGGAAGTTATAGTTATCACGTATGAGTCCTAGATCTAGGATTTAAATGCTTTTTTCAGTCATGAACTTTGAAAAATCACCAAAAATCAAAGAAAAATCCAAAATGGACAAACTCAGTGGCTATGAACTCCTTGTGAGTAGATCTACAGAATGATTATGATGTGGATGTGTGAAAGGTCTGTTTTGCCCCAAGTATTGTGCACGCATGCTTAATCTAAATAAATGGTAAAAGTGGACTAAATGGACTCCTAAAATGGTGAAACTTGGATAGAAGCCTTCTTATGGTATTATGGCACTGTGTGATTTTTGGTAGCCCTAGCATTGGTTGATAAATTACTGTTTTGCCATTTTGCATGTGTTTTATGTATTTTTATGTATATGAAAAATGGATGCTACATAAAATATGCTCAAATATGACCTCTGGTATTTTTCATATACTTTATATAGTATGAGTATCTCACTGGTGAAGTATGAGGTTGTGCATGCATGTTTTAGCTGTTGTTTTGAAATTGGCAAAATGCTACTTGCTAGACTTGATAATTGGAAAAGTGACTTTAGGATGCAAAGATAATTCTATGAAAAATCTGGTATGCTACTAGTATGATAGGGAGTCCAGAAAGTATTTTTAGAGAATTTATTAACACTATTTATGTGTACATCTTAATTTGCATGAGATAAATATATAGAAAATAGATGTCCTGTTAAATTAAGAGTATTTCACTTGCAAATTTTTGTACATGCTATTGATATCAAATAGTGCTCACTGCATAAATTGCATGTCTAAATTCCATTCCTATAGGTTATGAAAAATCTAGAAATATAAAAGGCTGATATATTGTTAGAATTCTAGTAAAATAATTAAAACTCTTTTGCTACTGAAATTTTGGCAGTAGCTTAGTACAGTATTGATATTCTTGTCATAAATGTTTGAACTCATTTGGAGCTGTATAACCATACGGACTTAGCAGAGCGCTTGAATTCAATAAATGGATAAACTTGTATAATGGACCTAGGTATATGCCATGTAAGAGTGAAATGTTACTTGCTACACCTTATTCGATGCGACGAGTTTCTTGTGATGTTATAAATGATAAGTTGAACTAGATTAGTTGATGGGTTGTATGATTTCTTATTGATGGGTTGTAAGATTTCTTAGTGATGGTTTGTATGATTTCTTAGTATGGTTTGTACGATTTCTAAATGATGGGTTGTACGATTTTTTAGTAAAGTTGTTAAGTTTTCTTATTATGGGATGTGTTTACACTAAGAATACTTGAGTCATTTCGTCACAAGCTATTTGACCATGCATTATGCTTCACTTGCATCTCATGCATGCATTTGCATTCGTTGCACTCATGATAGCATTATATCATGCATATAGCCCCCACGAACGAAGGACCAACGAAGTTGCAACCGGTGATCCAGGAGTTGAAGGATGACGTACCCGATCATCAACACATTGAGAAGCCACGGTGTACGACTACTTCTCGGAGGCCATTGGAGGCCAAACCACTGACATTATCAATCAAGGTAGGCAGGACCATACTATGCCCAACAAACATCTTATGGCTTAATGATTAGACATATGCATCAGGGGTTGTTTGGAACCAACTGTATTAGACATCCTGGCCGCCCGGGCCCTAACACCTATACTTAGAGTTCGTAGGACGAGTGCCTAGTAATGCTAGGTGCGAGTAGACACGAGTGAATGTAATGACTCGTCTCGTAGGTGGTTTTCAAACAAAAGAAATCTTAATATGATGGAAATCTTATTTATGATTATGATTAAAATGGAGACTGGGCGAAGCATAAGTTCACTTTTCGTGGTGTGCATTGTTGTTATCGGGCTCCGTCCATGTCGCATAAGGCCCATCCGCTGTTCGCCTGCTGATCGGCATAACATTGCTAGAATGCTTATCCAGAACATGGGCCTAGTGAAAGTCTTACTTGTACCATCCGAAGAACAGAGACTTGGTCCTACCTTGGGGCCTAGGGGCGCTTGACTCATGGGAGGGCTCTAACTCGGTACGCCGTGGTAACGCTCCATGGAGGCTAAACCTAGGGAATGGCGGGTTGGAATCGAACTTGGGATGGGACAAGCGGAGATGGGGACTATATGTGGGAACGCGATGGTTATTAAGCATATACCCCAGGCATTTTTAGTTATTCCCGGGAATGAACAAATTGATTCGAATCGCTGATGCTCACCAGGCGTGAGAATGCTAGATATCGCACACGGGCAACGTCGTAACAACTTAAATACTTTATGCTTATATTCATGTTTTTCAATACAACATGCTTGGATGTGTATGATATACTATTATGCAAGTTACTGATGGATACTGATGCTTTACTTTCATGCAAGTATTTACTTTAAGATATAAGTGATCTTCATGGTTAAGGGATAGCAGCTGTCGAACCCTGCTATCTTATGTCAACATGACCTTGTATAAAATCAATGGCTAAGGACCCACATGATTAGTAAGCAAGCTTTGCATCAGCCGTAAGCCATTTCCATTAAGTCCTACTGAGTAATTAGTACTCAGGGTTTGCCCCCACTTTTGGCTCACAGGTACTAATGACTTCTGGACAACCGCTTGAAGGAGGGTAGAATCGGTGGGCTCGGTACTACTCGCCTTGTTTATCTCTGCATGAAGACTACTTGAGTTTTGTTTCCGCTGCGAGATGTTTTGAAAACGCTTCCGCTATATATATTTTGCAATCGCTTTCGCTATAATTTGAACATGTATTTGATTACATCTATTTGGTTTATAAATTAAGTCTATTATTCTCTATTTCAACTGCTTGTGATGATGTAACTGTTGTGGCTCCATCGAGAGTCGGATGTGTTTGATATTGGTTTCTCTGGGATTTGGTGTTATCGAGAGCCCGAAGGACTCTCGACGGACTACCGGGTTTAGTTCAGCCTAAGTGCACTCCGAGCCAGAGGTGGCAGGTGTGCTTAGTCTGGATTAAGCAGGGCAGTTCCGCCACACAATTCTTGGGGTTTATGATACACGAGAGGGGAATAGAAATTGGTTCAAAGAGTAAGCATGCTATTGTTGACGTCTCTTAGCGTAACAAATTTTACTCCGCAAACGCACGGAGATTCGCTGTAACTTTTTCACTCAGAGTATTCCGAGTATCGTAAAAATCCACAGGGAAGGAAGGGCGAATAGGTGGAATAAAATGTCAAACTTTCAAGCGGTACTATAACTTAGATAAAACACCAGCTAATCTTACAACGGGGCTAAGATAACAAGGTAGTGTATGGTGGGAAGAGTAAAACATGGACTAAAGAAGCCAACACTAGGTAGCTAACTGGGAGGACAACGAGCGAGATTTAGATTTCTAAACTCTATTCCTTAATCGCTGCAGAGGAGTATTCGCGGTTGAACTAAGTTAACCAAACACAAACTAGAGTCTTGCGTCGAGCGAAATTTCGGCGCCTCAAGGGGTTAGGGGGTTGTTAGTAGACCACCGAAGGAGACCCGGCTAATGCCTACGGGTTTACCGAACGACGGGATTGGAATACTAAGACATCTAAAGCTGTCACCTAGAGAGGCTACCAACCAGAGCTGCGTGGGTAAGATGGCACACTATGCTAGAGTTCAAGTGAGAACTTGAACTCTAAAGTTCTTACTTGATCAGATGGTGAGAACTAACTTAACTTTAGATCAAAAGTCTAAGACAAGCACTACACCATGGTACAGTTTAGCCAACAAATAGAAGTGTAGGGAGAAGGTATCTGTGAAGACAGAAAAAGTGTGGGCAAAAGGTACACCGACAGAAAGAAAACAGTCGTGGTACAAACTGCTGGCTTAGGCTACGCTGACAGTTAAAACTTTTGCCGACAGTTACAATGTGGGAAAATAGAGGACCTACGCCGACAGTTCCCATCTTTGCCGACAGTTAGTTTTTCCCGGAGTAAACCATTTACCGACAAAAGAAATGTTGGCTAACCACATTTTCTGTATTCAGCAATATCAGGGCACGTGCATATATATATATACACAATCACAATTCATCATTCATATCACACATGTTGGCTAACCACACATCTTCCATTTCAATTCATAATTCCAGCAGCATATACACAATCACAATTCAAATACACTTCAACATGTAGACTGTAAAATTTGCACAGCACAAACATATCCATTAATATCAATGGTTCCATAGACAAACTTAGGATCTTCCAAATAAAGTAGCAGCATACATGTCCAACAAGTATCAAATAGTCAGGTCATAAGTTAAGTTCCAGCCTTTTATAGTGTCACACCTGGTTTTAGAAACAAAACCAAGTGCTAACCATGTATGTGCCAGGATCAGTTTAACCACATACATAGCATAAACAAAAGTAATAACACAACCAGTACTTTAACTTAAAAGTAATAACCATTATTACAGACCATAGATTGTCTTTAACGAAACCGAGTAACTTAACGAAAACGAAATAACTAAACGACGGCGGAAGACGACCATGCTCCACAGGCAATTGACGGATGGCACACCAGCCTAGAACTCGTCGTAGTCCTGGAACTGCTGATTAGGGTTCATCACCATTCCCTCCTGGATCTGAGCAGCGGTTGCAATGGATGCAACGTGGTATAAAATAAGCAAGAATGAGTATATCCCGTACCTAGCAAGTATTCCGTTTAGGATAAAAGTAGACTGGCTTTATAGTGGACAGGCGTAGCAATAGCTTTTAGCTGGTCAAGTTTTGTTACTAGCAATGATTAGCATAACCCATCCCTTTATTAAAAAGACAGTAAAACATATTAAATAAATAAGCATGAACCATAACCATAACCGTTGTTATCATCACCATCATTACCATGATCACCCTGAGCCACTTTCTTTGAAAACTCTAATCTGTGAGGGTCCAGACCGCTCTTAACCGTGAGCACGGCTGATATATCAGTTTTAAACACTCTCGAGAGGTTGTACATCTTTACCCACAAGTCGTGATTCCCATTTGCCTCGAGCTGTACGGGCCCTCAAACACTGACCTTGGGTGAGTCGGCAGGGTTTCACTACGAGACCTTTACAAAGAATTCCTAGAGTTATAGCCCACTCGTTACAGGTTACTCCAGTCAACTAAAGATATGAGAGTTCCTTTCCAAAGGGTGACAAATAAATCAAACTGCACTACATTGGCAAAGGGCAAAGTCCCATATCCCCCAGACCCCTCATACGCCATGTTTCAGGAAAGTAAGCCAAAACTCTAGTTCATCTAATTAATGAGTCAAGCCCAGTGCCCATGTGAGTCTTGTGGTTGTACTGTTTTCCTGGGTGGTCGCTCGGCGAACTGATCCTTAGGGTGAAGCACTTGAGAAAAACCAACAAAACATGCCCAAGTCTCCATGTTGCTAACAACCAAACTTTTATCATAATTGCATCATTAATTAATCAATATTAGCAACATAAGTAAAGTGAGTTGAGCGGTAGCAATTTAATTTACAACATCACAGCCCTCCCTGGTTAATAAACATGTAAAGGAATATGAAGCTAGTCATCCTTAATAGGAGCATGCAAATTTAGGCTCTAGATCATGTGATTAAAGTGAATAGGACATGGGTCAAAGAATACTTGCCTTCCTTAGCAAAAACTTACTCAGGAACTTCCCAAGATTGATTTTCGGCAAACACAATCGGTTCGTTTCCTACACGTTGCACACATACAGGCAATAAGCAGAAAATAACTAAAACAGTACACCAAACATCATAAACAGAGGTTAAAAAGGTTTTAAAACTAATCTACGCATTATCATGATTCCGTAGGTTCGAAAATCGCTCAAAACAGAGTTATAATGCAAAAGATATGATTGAAACTAGTTTAAAGGCTTAAAATAAAAGAGATTTGAATCTACAGGGGCCTAACCGAGAAAACCAGGGACTTATATCGAATAGATCTGGACTGCGGGTTAATTAGATAAAAACACAGGGGCTCTTTAGCAAAACACACAGCGCTGACCGATATTGACTCCGGGTCGCGTGGCTTACAGCCGTTAGATCTGGATCGGACGGCAGGGAATAGATCGGGGAGAAAGAGAAAGAGACCCGGCGGCGGCTTGACCGGCGGCAACCACGATGCAAAGCGGAGGCTCGCCGGAGCTTCGCGTGCCCGTGGTTCCGGTGGCCTAGGGCTAGCGGGGAAGGGCGCAAGAGCTAGAGGGAAGGACGGCGAATCGGGTGAGGCGGGTTAGGCGGCGACGCATCGGCGGAGATGAGGCGGAGCTCCGGTGAGTAATTGCCGGGGCGGTGGGGCGCGATTGAAGCCGAGGGTGGGCTAGGAGGCTGCCTCACCTCGGTGTGAAGCTACGAGTGTAGACGTAGTCGACGGGGAGGTGGTGACGGCTTACGGCGACGTGCGACGGCGATGGGGGCGTCCCTACGTGAACGGGCGACGTCACCGTGGAACAAATTGGAGCACCGAGGCAAAGTAGGAGCCGGAATTGAGCGTTTAGGTGCTCTACCTTACGGCGAAGCTAGCAGGCTTGACCTCATCGTCGATCACGGCTTGCAGAGGCGAAACCCGACGCGAACTCGAGGTGAACTCGCGGCGGCACGGTGAACTCGAGCGCACGAGAGGCGACGGCTAGAGCTAGGGCTTTGGCGAGTTTTGTAGCTACAGACGTCGAGGTAGGTGACTTATATAGGGTGGAGTCCGAGGCTTGCGGAGGGGGCAAGGAAAGTGCGGCGTGCGGTGGAAAGTCCGCTCGAATCAGACTTGGAGTCCGCGTCGCCTACGGCGCGCGTGAGCTAGGGAAAGGAAAAGGAAGGGCGCGGGAAGGAAAGCCAGGAGCGTGGGTGCGTGATCCTCAGGGCGAGGCCGGGAACGCTGGCGAGTGGCGTGTGACCGGGGCGTGGCGGGGCTCGGGCTCGAGCTCGTCCCCCGGGCGGAGCGGCGGCAGCGAGAGGAAGGGGAAGGCGACTGACGGGCGGGCCCCACATGGCGGCGAGGGGGAGACTAGGCGCAGCGCGCGGCTGGGCCAAAAATGGAGAGGGCCCAAGTGGGCCACTTCCGGCGGGTTGGGCCAAAACCGAAGAAAAGAAGAGAGGGAGGAAAAGAGGACTTTTCTAGAATTCTTTAGGGATTTGAGGAATTTTGATGGGTTTAAATGTATTTGAATTCAAATCAAAGCAAGGCAAGTCAATCAATAAAAATATACAACTGCATGTATGCTCAAACAAGTTGGACCTATGATTCATTTTACTGGGTTAATATTAGAAATAATTAAAGCATTATGGTGTCATTCATAAATAAATCCAACTCTAAGCAGGAATTAAATTACTTTATGAAAAGATTTTCATGTAGCAAAATTTAGGGTGTTACAAATCTACCCCCCTTATAGGATTGGCTAGCAAAGAGTTTCAGGGAATCTACTATAAGATCATCCTTCGGTAACTGCTTCTCCGGTACCCTTAAATTCTCCCGACTAGGGTATGCTCATCAAAACTTCCAGGTGTTCCTCGGACAGCGTGGTCAAAGTCACCTCCGTCTTAGCACATACTATTATTCCGTTAAAATTTTGCAACCAATTCATTCCAAAAAATGACATCTATCCCTCTTGTTTCCAAAACTATAAGGTCGGCAGGAAATCCTACCACCCTTAAATTAATTTTGGTACTCCGACCAATACTGTCTATCTTCATTCCTCCTCCTGGTGAACTTACTAACATGGGACATTCCATAGTGGATACTGGTATTTTATGATGGTTCCCATATCGGACAGTAATAAATGAATGCGAAGCACTGGAATCAAAAGGATCGAGGCAGGGTGCGAAATTTACGAAGAACGTACCTAGCACTCTGGTGGGAGCTCCTTGCATAGCCTCTACTGACACATAGTTTACTTGCCCATTTGTACTGCGCTGCTGGCCAGAAGTCGGAGTGGTGGCGCCTTCTCTTGGGGTTTGCTGCGGTGTATTTTTCTGCGGGAACTGCTGGGACCAATGACCGGTTCCACCACACTTGAAGCAATTGTTACTCCCTGACTATACTGGCATGCTGGTCTTCACAGGAGTGCTGACAGGGGTCTGATGATGCTGAGCTTGATTGTTGGAGTGCTGTACTTGACCATTGCCTTGCTGCCTGGTGCTCTGTGTAAGGTGGTTCTGGTAATAGGTTGACCTAGAATACTTAGGTCGGGTGTTGCTGCTAGACTGTTGTGCCTGCTTCTTACGCTTCTTCTCCTCCATCTCGCGATGAGTATTTTCCGTCATGATAGCACGGTCTATCAGGTGCTGGCAGTTAGGGAAAGTGTGGTTCATGAGCTGGTACCTGAGCGGATCAACCAAGCCTTTGAGAAAGCGGTACTGCTTCTTGGGATCGGTATTAACCTCCTCTGGACAGTAACGGGACAGCTGTAGGAATTTATCCCGATACTCACTGACAGACATAGCACCCTGAGTGAGTGCTAGAAACTCCTCTTTCTTCAATGACATCACACCAGTTGGAATGTGATGCGCTCTGAATCTCTCTGTAAACTCTTGCCTGGTGATAGTGTTAGGGTTGTTATGAGCAAGGCGGTACGACTCCCACCATTGTTGGGCGGCACCCTGTAGCTGGTGAGGACCGTAGAGAACCCTCTTCTGGTCGGTGCACTGAGCGACGTCCAGCTCCCGCTCTATTGCGCGGAGCCAGTCTTCTACATCCTTGGGGTCGGCAGAGTGAGTAAACACAGGTGGGTGTCCTTTTAGAAAATCCACACGTCTGTCCCGCGGTTGCGGCGGCGGTGGAGGGGGTGGTTGCTGTTGCGCCTGGTGCATGGTCGCCACGGCTTGACCGAGAGCCTGTATCACCTGGGTCTGGTTCATGATCAGCTGCTCCATAGTCATCGGCGGCGGTGGATTCGGGAGCCCTCCGTCTCCACGACGTCCTCTACCTCCACGACCACGACCACGTCCCGTACTCATCTGATTTGTCCAAATATATCATTAGCACTTATCCCAGGTCATTGGTCTCATTCAACATTGGTAACCAAGATAGATAAGATAAAGACCTAATCATAGATATAGATAGAGCAAGGCTTTTCCCAAACTAGCTATCTTTATTAAACTTTTTAAGCATCCAACCAAAAGACTAATTGTGGACATCACCCCACAACTTAAGCACTCATTACAAAGAACCAAATCATCCATATGACACCATTACAAGCAAACGTGCACACTTTTAAACGATCTAAGTCTATCCGATCTAACTAAACTAGACGATGCTAATGGACCCTATTACAATGGTAACTCTCCTAAGGATGCCGAATGTAGGTCCTTGCTGCTGGGTCATTGTAGCGGACCCTCTTCCTTGGTGGGTAGTAGACAGGGTTGAACAATGGCTTGCTTGGTGTAATTTGAGCGCACAATCTTGAAATTTCCAGCTTTGCCGTGCGCAACTCCTCAGCAAGGGCATTGTAATCGGTGTTGAGCGCGACAAGGTAGTCGACGGTGGCTTCAAGGCGCGGGTTCTTCTCCGCGGCAGGAGTAACGATCCACGTGTCAAGTCCTCCAGGCTGACAGCGGGGAAGGTAACGCAGCGTACCCTCGGCTAACACGCTGTGGCAAGAGTAGCATAGGGTCGCCAGGGCTTCCTGAGCTGCATCACTGATGGCGACTTCATAGTTATGGCGAAGGGCAGGGGCGTAGCTGAGGGCAATGTCCCGACGTGCTCCATACTCGTCCAAAACGCTGATCTGTACGGCCATGGCCCACTCTTCTTGATAGATACGGTAACGATAGCGAGTTCCCACATATGTGACCCACGCGTGGCCAAGTCAGAGCCTCACTAACGCCTTCCGCAACATCTGAGGAAACGGCAGTGGGTAGTCGAACCAACGGTGGACGCTCTCGTTCCAGCGATCTTCATCCTTATTCTGCTGTTCTTGGGCTTGTCTTCTGTCTTGACCTTGGGTTGCGACTTGGTCTTCTGCAACAATAGGTGGCACTTCTGGCTGCCCTTCAGGCTCTTCTGACTGCTCCTCATCCGATGAATCTGGCACTAGCTCTTCGGGGTCCTCCTCATCAGTGTCGTTCCGATCTTCCCACTCTTGTGGCGGTGGGGATGGTGGGGTTGGTGTTGGCAGCCTGGTCTTGTCGAGTCTACCAATGCGTCCGCCAACACGCATGCGGGCACCACACTTAAAGCTCTATATCTACAGGCCCACAACGGAAGCAAAAGAAATAGCTCTATTATGGGATGGATGAGCAGATATAGAAAATCATAATTGAAATAGACAAGTACTGATATCAAAGTAGCATATATTGCAAGTATTTGAATTGAGAAAGCAAGAAAAGGTAAGCAAAATCCTTAAACCGACCAGTTCTATCCTAGGCTTGCGTCCTACGGTCAGCACGGCTCTGATACCACTTTTGCCACACCCGGTTTTAGAAACAAAACCAAGTGCTAACCATGTATGTGCCAGGATCAGTTTAACCACATACACAGCATAAACAAAAGTAATACCAGTACTTTAAATTAAAAGTAATAACCATTATTACAGACCATAGATTGTCTTTAACGAAACCGAGTAACTTAACGAAAACGAAATAACTAAACGACGGCGGAAGACGACCATGCTCCACAGCCAACTGACGGATGGCACACCAGCCTAGAACTCGTCGTAGTCCTGGAACTCCTGATTAGGGTTCATCACCATTCCTTCCTGGATCTGAGCAGCGGTTGCAATGGATGCAACGTGGTATAAAATAAGCAAGAATGAGTATATCCCGTACCTAGCAAGTATTCCGTTTAGGATAAAAGTGGACTGGCTTTATAATGCACAGGCGTAGCAATAGCTTTTAGCTGGTCAAGTTTTGTTACTAGCAATGATTAGCATAACCCATCCCTTTATTAAAAAGGCAGTAAAACATATTAAATAAATAAGCATGAACCATAACCATAACCGTTGTTATCATCACCATCATTACCATGATCACCCTGAGCCACTTTCTTTGAAAACTCTAATCTGTGAGGGTCCAGACCGCTCTTAACCGTGAGCACGGCTGATATATCAGTTTTAAACACTCTCGAGAGGTTGTACATCTTTACCCACAAGTCGTGATTCCCATTTGCCTCGAGCTGTACGGGCCCTCAAACACTGACCTTGGGTGAGTCGGCAGGGTTTCACTACGAGACCTTTACAAAGAATTCCTAGAGTTATAGCCCACTCGTTACAGGTTACTCCAGCCAACTAAAGATATGAGAATTCCGTTCCAAAGGGTGACAAATAAATCAAACTGCACTACATTGGCAAAGGGCAAAGTCCCATATCCCCCAGACCCCTCATACGCCATGTTTCAGGAAAGTAAGCCAAAACTCTAGTTCATCTAATTAATGAGTCAAGCCCAGTGCCCATGTGAGTCTTGTGGTTGTACTGTTTTCCTGGGTGGTCGCTCGGCGAACTGATCCTTAGGGTGAATCACTTGAGAAAAACCAACAAAACATGCCCAAGTCTCCATGTTGCTAACAACCAAACTTTTATCATAATTGCATCATTAATTAATCAATATTAGCAACATAAGTAAAGTGAGTTGAGCGGTAGCAATTTAATTTACAACATCACAGCCCTCCCTGGTTAATAAACATGTAAAGGAATATGAAGCTAGTCATCCTTAATAGGAGCATGCAAATTTAGGCTCTAGATCATGTGATTAAAGTGAATAGGACTTGGGTCAAAGAATACTTGCCTTCCTTAGCGAAAACTTACTCAGGAACTTCCCAAGATTGATTTTCGGCAAACACAATCGGTTCGTTTCCTACACGTTGCACACATACAGGCAATAAGCAGAAAATAACTAAAATAGTACACCAAACATCATAAACAGAGGTTAAAAAGGTTTTAAAACTAATCTACGTATTATCATGATTCCGTAGGTTCAAAAATCGCTCAAAACAGAGTTATAATGCAAAAGATATGATTGAAACAAGTTTAAAGGCTTAAAATAAAAGAGATTTGAATCTACAGGGGCCTAACCGAGAAAACCAGGGACTTATATCGAATAGATCTGGACTGCGGGTTAATTAGATAAAAACACAGGGGCTCTTTAGCAAAACACACAGCGCTGACCGATATTGACTCCGGGTCGCGTGGCTTACAGCCGTTAGATCTGGATCGGACGGCAGGGAATAGATCGGGGAGAAAGAGAAAGAGACCCGGCGGCGGCTTGACCGGCGGCAACCACGATGCGAAGCGGAGGCTCGCCGGAGCTTCGCGTGCCCGTGGTTCCGGTGGCCTAGGGCTAGCGGGGAAGGGCGCAAGAGCTAGAGGGAAGGACGGCGAATCGGGTGAGGCGGTTAGGCGGTGGCGCATCGGCCGGAGGCGGCGAGCGGCGAGGCGGAGAGGAGACGGAGCTCCGGTGAGGAATTGCCGGGGCGGTGGGGCACAATTGAAGCTGAGGGTGGGCTAGGAGGCTGCCTCACCTCGGTGCAAAGATACGAATGTAGACGTAGTCGACGGGGAGGTGGTGACGGCGTACGGCGACGTGCGGCGGCGATGGGGGCGTCCCTGCGTGAACGGGCGATGTCACCGTGGAACAAATTGGAGCACCGAGGCAAAGTAGGAGCCAAGATTGAGCGTTTAGGTGCTCTACCTTGCGGCGAAGCTAGCAGGCTTGACCTCGTCGTCGATCATGGCTCGCAGAGGCAAAACCCGACTCGAACTCGAGGTGAACTCGCGACGGCACGGCAAACTCGAGCGCACGAGAGGCGGCGGCTAGAGCTAGGGCTTTGGCGAGTTTTGTAGCTACAGACGTCGAGGTAGGCGACTTATATAGGGCGGAGTCCGAGGCTTGCGGACGGGGCAAGGAAAGTGCGGTGCGCGGTGGAAATTCCGGCTCGAATCGGACTTGGAGTCCGTGTCGCCTACGGCGCGCGTGAGCTAGGGAAAGAAAAAGGAAGGGCGCGGGGAGGAAAGGCGAGTGTGGGCGTGGGATCAGAGGCCGGGAACGCTGGCGCGTGGCGCGTGGCGTGTGACCGGGGCGAGGCGGGGCTCGGGCTCGAGCTCGTACCCCGGGCGGAGCGGCGGCAGCGAGACGAAGGAGAAGGCGACTGACGGGCGGGCCCCACATGGCGGCGAGGGGGAGACCGGGCGCAGCGCACGGCTAGGCCGAAAAAAGGAGAGGGCCCAAGTGGGCCGCTTCCGGCGGGTTGGGCCAAAACCGAAGAAAAGAAGAAAGGAAGGAAAAGAGGACTTTTCCAGAATTCTTTAGAGATTTGAGGAATTTTGATGGATTTAAATGTATTTGAATTCAAATAAAAGGAAGGCAAGTCAATCAAGAAAAATATACAACTGCATGTATGCTCAAACAAGTTGGACCTATGATTCATTTTACTGGGTTAATATTAGAAATAATTAAAGCATTATGGTGTCATGCATAAATAAATCCAACTCTAAGCAAGAATTAAATTACTTTATGAAAAGATTTTCATGTAGCAAAATTTGGGGTGTTACATAGTGCCATACATATGACCCACTAAGAGAGAATATACATGCTTCTCTCTACTAGCAAATAGTTCTAACCATAACACACAACATTTTCTTGTTGCACAAAATGTTACTCTAAGAGCTTGTAACATGCCTTGCTGCCAAAAGGTTACTCCTCCAGTTAGTTGCCTGTGCACCTATCATGATAAAAAAAAGAATAAGAGTTCAGCACACAATGCAAGCAAGAGAATATTAACATTAGGTTAAAGCTAAAGCTGTATGCTAGGAGGTTGCTGGAACAATGTAATAAAAGAAAGTGGGCTGGTTCTTAAGCCAAGACACAGTCAAGCTAATAGATTGCCATTTTGAAGAGAAGGCTAACATAGCTAACAGATGGTGAATTAAAAACATTGGTACTCCCTTTATCCAATCTACAGTTGCTTGCCTTGTGATTAAACTAGTGCCGCAACTACAGTTCTAATTAGTACAACAGCAATATAATTTGCACTAGTGGTATAGCAGCAAGAAACATATAGGCATTTACATTGGTGCCAAATTTAGTGTTCTAATTGGTTCTGATTAAATCCACCTAATACCAATGCATAAATGCTATTACCTGAGGTTGCATGGGCACTTCTGCATAAAATATTTTAAATCCACAAGATTTACAACATCATTTGGTACTTAAGTACCTGTCAAAGAAATGAATTTAAATTTTAGAAAGGTAAATAGTATAAAACGCAAATGGAGATGTGGATTGCCAAGCTTGCAATCATACCAAAACCTGGACCTTTTGACTGCCTTGAAGACTTCATGTCATCCTTGACCTGTAACACGTTGTCATCAAGTTATTGAGCTAATAGATCAAAACTTTCTTAGAATTATAGATGCAAGCTAAAACATTACTTTGTCATGTGGCCAAGCAATGCTTCTCCCACGAACATCTCCAACAGACTTTAAGGTTCCATATGGGTGAGGTAGTATGGCATCCCTCACGAAAACATGATTGACAACTACCTCACAATATTGAATGCCAAGAGGAATGCCACCCACACTGGATGATGGTTTTGTTGTTTGAACGGTTCCCTTAGCCACAGGGAGATTATAGGGCCTCACAACATTATACAATATCACACTTCTTCCACTCTAAAGATTAAAAATAATAGCACAAGGTATCAAGTATGTTATGGGCATATAGTAAACAAGTAAATTGTGGATTTAGCAATTACCTCTTCATCATGTGGTTCCTCTGGAAAAACAATGGTGTGCCTCGATATAATCATGTTTTCATCATCACTTAAGTTCATGTTATCTTGTTCGTCCTCAACATGTGGCTCCATATCATCATCATGGATCTCTAGTTGTTCCACAAGACTATGTCGACTCTGCATGTTTTAATAACAAAGCACAACGATAGAACAATTACTGCATTAAAAATAAAGGGACAGTACAAACGAATGACCAATTACCACATGAGGGGAATTGTTAGATCCATTTGGAGTGCAGGAAGGATTTTGTTGCTGCTGAAGTAATTTTTCCAGTAGTTGTTGCATATTGTCCAAACGGCTTTCTAAAGCTTTCACTTTCTTTTCAGATTGTTGATGAGCTTCGATTTCCATTTGAAGCCTTGTTGATGTGCATTTTTTTTGCCCCAGGCATGTCCAAATCAGCAGGTGTTGGCCCTAAGCCAACAATACAAATATATCTATTCTTCTCTGGCCCACAAACATGGAAATACACATCACCTTCCTCTGTACTCTTCTCTATTAATTTAGGATGATCTTTGACTACATCTTTAAGTGCATTCTATAGAAAATAAAGATATTAGCGTACAATTGTTGTTTTAGCTCCAAGTGAAATGCAGATAGATATCTCCATGACTTACGATTGTTGTTTCAGCTTCCTTGTGAGGTACTCCATTCTTTTGTGTGTGCATTTTAATAAACAATTCATATCTACGTGCTGGACGTCCTAGCTCTTCACACTATATTTTATTAACACATGCAATTCATTCAATAATCATATTGCAGCTACAAAATATGAATAATGGATACAAAATGACAAGAATGGTGCATACCATTTCATAACCAACGCGTGCATGGCTCTTGCTTCCAGATGTATGGTTTTGGATCATCTTTGATCGATTTGCTTTCCCTCTCATTGAACGGCCTATCATCAAGTGTTATTTATATTACTCATGATTCATATATAACTCTAGAAGTTGGGAATTGTAGCTTACAGCTCCATCTGCAGACATCCAATGATCAATTAGCCACTTCCAATCTTCCTCATGCACTCGTTCGTCCCGCAATTCAAGCAATTCTTTGTATTCCATATCTTCATCAAATACCCTCTTCAAATCTGATTTGAAGTCCCTCCATTTTGCAGCTGCTGTTTTCATAAACCAGTTGAAGGAACTGCTGTCTATATCCCAATAGAGCTGCATAGAACACATAATAAGTATATAAGATAGTAACAAATCACAAAGCTGAAACAGTTCATAAGTCATTTTCAACCAATTTCACTACTTGAGCATCTGTCCACAACTTATATTTTTTTTGTGGGCAAACCTTCCTCCAATCATCATGTGCAATTGGAAAGCCCTTTGTTCTCACAAGTGCACCAATAAAGTTAACAAATTCAGTGCTTGAAGGTCCACAAGGCTGGCCACTTCCATTTATCTCTACTTTGAGTTTTGGCTTATTTTGTCTTGCAAATATGTCAGCCTTTGTAGTTGGTCCTCTAATTTTTTTCTTTTCTTATACAGACAACTCTACATAAAAAAATGTATCTAATAAGACCAACAATAAAAATACAACAATTCATTTAAACCGATATAGATCAGCAAACAAACATACCTTCATTCCTTGAAGTATTGCCATTCCTTGGCTGTAGATGAGCACTCGCTACACTACTCCCATTTCCTCGCTGTAGATCACCACTTGGGCCATTCCTTAGCTGTAGACAAGCACTTGCTGCACTACTCCCATTCCCTTGCTGTAGATCACCACTTGGAATACCCCCATTCAGTGGTTGTACATCAGCCCGTGCAGCACTCAATCTTGAGCTTGTTCGTAAGTTGTGTTGAATTGTAGCATCAGCTACCATCCGCTTTTCCTGATGTGTCATAGCATCCACCCTTCTCTTTTTCTTTGTCCTCGGTGGTGAGGCAACCTGTCCAAGCTCTTGAAGCTGCATAGCTTTCATCTTCATCTTATTGGCTAGGACATTTGCATTTCTTTGTGCTTCATAATCGCAAACTGGAGCATCCTTACCTTTTTCTGCTGCAATCACCATCTTTTCTCCTAAAAATATTTAACACTGCTTCAGTATCATAATTGAACAGTCTACAGGTGTAAGTATAGAAGAAAGTAAAGTAGAACACGTGGAAAATGTGAATCACAAAGTGTTGCACCATGGAATTGTTACAGCACACAATTGTTACTTACTTTCTCTTTTTTTCAGCAACAATGGTCCCATCAATATCTGTTCTGACATAGACCATATCTTGAAGAAAAATATTTAAGTCATACACTTTTGTATGCAGATCAGGAATTGGTCTATAAAACTCATTTTGAGGATCTGCTTGTTCACTATCACTTGCATCCATGTCATATATTTCTCATGCTTTTGAGGATCACGAATTATTGCTGCAGTTACTCGTGTCGGTAATATTCTTCGTATAGCAAGCGGTAGTAATTGCTGCAACAAAATGTGGTTGTCGTGGCTCTTTAGTCCAATCAATTTCATTTCTGAAACATGGACATTATTGTGAATATTTGACGCAACACCATCCGGTAACCTCACATCCTTCAATACTTGGAAAAACAACTTCTTCTCATATGGACTCATTGCATATTGGGCTGGGGGCATGTAGAACCTATCATCAACACCAACAGGATGGAGATCTTCTCTAATGCCAAGGTTTTTAATGTCCAAGCGAGCATTTAAATTATCCTTTGATTTGCCATCAATGTTCAAAAGTGTATTAACAAGGTTATCACAAACATTTTTTTCAATGTGCATAACATCAAAATTATATCTAAGCAATAGACTCTTCCAATATGGCAACTTAAACCAGATAGATTTCCGTTTCCAAGTAAGTGGTGCCTCATTTATGTCCCTACGTTGTGGGTTTGCTGGCTTCTTTGTAGTTGGCTCCTTTCCAAAAGTTGTGTGCATGTTTGCTGTCATCTCTAAAATTTCCTCTCCACTAAGTAGGGTAGGTGCTGGCTCGTGCTCCTTAGTACCATCAAATAGTTCTTTAGCGGACCTCAATATGTGATCATCATCTAAGAACCTCCGATGACACATGATGAGATACTTGCCTCCCTTTTTTAGCTGGAGGGAACACTCATGTGAGTGGCATTCAGGACAAGATACTTTACCAGAGGTAACAACTCCGTGCAAATAGCCTAGGCCAGGAAGATCTGTGATGCTGCATAATATCGCAGCACGCAATTGGAAGCACTCATCCTTGGATGCATCATATGTCCTAACACCGTCAACAAACATATCTACCATATCATTGACAAGAGGCTCAAGGTAAACATCCATATCAGCCCCCGGTGCCTTAGGACCAGGAATTACCAAAGAGAGGATGAAATCTATTTGCTTCATACACTTCCAAGGGGGAAGATTGTATGGAATCGAAATAACAGGCCAAATGCTATAAATTAAATTGTAGGTCCTAAAAGGACTAAATCCATCACTAGCTACAGCAAGTCTAAGATTTCGACTATCAGAGGCAAACTATGGACATGTAGAGTCAAAATCCTTCCAAAAAGGAGCATCTGCTGGATGCCTAAGCAAACCATCTTTCGTGCGTTCTTCATCATGCCACCTTGCATCAATCGCTGTTTTGGAGGACATAAAGTACCTTTGAAGCCTTTTCTTTATTGGAAAGTACCTAAGTACTTTCATAGGAACTCTATGCACACGTTTTTCATTAGGACTTTTCTTTCCAGATTTCCACCTTGAAGTGTTGCACTTTGAACAGACACTTTTGTTTTCATGCTCTTTCCAAAACAATATGCAATCATTATCACATGCATGAATATTGATGTACCCAAGACCAAGGCATTTTACTATATTTTTGGCTGCATTGAAGTTTTTAGGAACTAATGATCCTTCAGGTAAAACATCCTTCAGTAACTCTAGTAACATGTCAAAACTTTTATCACTCCACCCTCCAAAAAATTTTATACGTAGTAATCTAATAATGAAACGAAGCTTTGAAAAGTTTCTACAGCCTGGATATAATTCTCTGCTAGCATCTTCTACCAACCTATAGAAGGATTCCATGTCCTCATCATGCTCCCCTTCATTCCCTTCTAAGTCACATATGTCATCTAAGCCCCCAGCTAAGTCTCGAAGTACATCTGAGATGTTATCTTCTTCATTTGACTTTTGCACTACTGGGTCAGGTTGCTGGATATTTGAAAAATAACTGGAGCTTGGTTCTCCATGGTTCAACCAAGTTATGTACCCTTCAGTAAATCCCTCACATATTAAATGCTCATGAACTGCATCACTTGTTCTCCATAAACTGTTTTTACATGCCTTGCACGGACACAATATCTTGTTTCCTTTAGCTGAATTAGTGAAAGCAAACTCCAAAAAATTATCAACTCCTTTTATATATTCATCAGTTTGCCTAGGCATATAAATCCATTTCTTATCCATGATGCACTTTGACAGAACTTGAGTCAAAATATTGAAATATATGAGCAAACAGACCTAGATAGCAAAATAAAACCTCAGCCATGTCTCATTTTTATGCACATTCAAATAACAAATATAGCACATTGCTTCTGAATTTAAATTCATCTCCATTTAATTCAATAATCGGAACAAAAGAGTAGAAGAATAGGAACATACCAATCACTAGATATATGACGAAGATGTTGTCCAAATGTTTGTTCTTTTCGGTTATTGGTCCTCCCCTCTCTGAAATTTAAAACGACAACCTCAAAACACAAATCTAACATTAAAAGTGGTAACCAGTGCTGTAGGTCGATGGAGAACCTCAAGGCCACATCACATTAGCGGAGCGGTACATGAATCTGCAGTGGAGGCCGATGGAGAGCCTTGAGGGCACACCTCCCAGATGGGAAGAGAAGAGGCGAGCTGACGGGGCTTGATGCTAGGGCTTGATGCCGGGATGTGGGACGACGAGCGCAGGACCCATTGGCGGGGGTTGTCGACGACGACCAGAGGGGCGGCGGTGGGGTTTGGCGACGACGACCGGAGGGGCAGCGACGGGGGTTGGCGACGACGACCGGAGGGGCGCCGACGGGTGCTGGCGACGACGACCGGAGGGGCGGCGATGACCCAAGGGGCAGCGCGGGTGCTGGCACCGACGAGCGCAGGGGCGGCGGAGGGAGTGGCACCGACGAGCCAGCGATGGCGGGGGCTGGCTGCAGTGGGAGTTGGAAGGCGACGTGAGCTGGAGGCCGGCGGCGGCGGGAGCTGCGCAGGGGCCAGCTGCAGTGGGAATTGGAGGGTGACGTGCGCAGGGGCCGGAGGCCGGCGGCAGTGGGAGCTCAAGGGCCGGCGACAGCGCGGGAGTCTGGAGGGCGATGCGCGCAGAGTGGGCGGCAGCGGCGGGGGCTGGATGTTTGGGGAATTAGGTTTTAGGTCAAGGGTCTCAGCGGGCATATATATATATATATACCGGTAGGAATCGACCAAATTTTTTTCGTTTTGGCGCGTTTTACTGAGCCGCGCGCGCGAATGTTTTTTTCTTTTCGCCCAGGTCAGTGTGTTGGCCCCACACCCATTCCCCGACACTTGAGGAGTGGCGCACCTAATCTTTGCTGATAGTTTCGCTGTCTTGTATGTTTAGCCGACACTTATTGTGCCATGACAGTAAGGCCGACACATGGAACGTCACCTTAGGAAGCAATTGCCCACAGATTAGGTAACGGCATAAGATCGCACCAATGGCCACAGATAACATGTTGCTAATAATAACCTTTTGCCTACAGTTCACCGTAGCCAAAAGTATACCATGGTGTAGTGAAGCTTATAGCACTGACAAATCTAGCAAGATTTAAATAACTTAAGAACAACACAAACCTAAACCTTGAATCTAGTGTGCAATAAAGGTACACCACACTAAACAAGTGTTAAGAAATAAAGTAAAGTATAACAGAAGATTTTTACTACTTTATTAAGTGCCTAAAGAATTTTTCACGCGTTCCGCGTCACACCGTGCCCCCGCGGCCCTTCCTCGCCCCCGTGAAACCTGACCCCGCGAAGGGCCTCCGATGTTTCCCATCGATCAAACAGAAGCCGGAATTATAGGGCCACAATCAACGGCCGGATTACATGGGAACACCGCCTTTCCTATGTGTTGTGGGCCTTTTGTCTCTCTCCTGCCATTTACTAATCCGGTTACCATGCGGTGAGAAGTCCAAACCTACGAGAACATCACGCACGGGCGTCATGCCAGTTGACTACGAAAATCCTCTTTTTTCGGTGCCCCCGAGTAGTTGCTCCTGAAATCGTCGTTCTTCGCTGCAGAGGAGCCTCGGCTTCACCGCCGAGGAGTTTTGGATTGGTGCTGCGATCGTTGTGCTTCCAAACAGTTTGGGAAACACGGCCTCGGCACTGCGATCGGCGTACTGTCCGGATAAAAGGATCGCATAAATGCTCATAGGTATCGCTCACCGATCTCTGTCATCCCTAGCGCTGTGCATCATCATCATTCCTGTCCGGTCTCCGCTACCTACCGCTCTACTCCAGTCATCCTCCGCGCTCCTCCGATCCTCCACGCAGACTTCCAACGTGATCTGCTGAGGTTGGTTTAGTAATGACTCTCGTAGTTTGATTGGTTGATTTATGGGCTTGGATATATGCGTGTGTTAGTTTTACCTAGGATTTCCAACGTTTTCTTCAGGACTTGGTTTTGATGTCCGCCTGGGTGCGGGGCAACCGGGCAACAGTTGATCCACATGGAGATGGAGATCTGACACCATTCTGCAGCAAGGTGAGGCGCAACAGTAAGTTCGGACTTGCTACTTTGCTAGGTACACGTTCAACTGATAAATGTTCCCATGAATTCGGTATCAATTTTTAAAGGTAGATGCATTGCCATCATACATAAGATAAGATATGAGCTAACAAGCACAAAATTTGCATTTGTGGTAGACCAATGTAGCCTGTTGCTTAATTCCTACATTAGTTGCAATAAGTACTTTTTTCGTAGTGCCAAGAGAATATTTGCTGAAGTAATTCTCGGATGAAATAATTCTCAGATTTATTAATTATTGACAGATAATGGCAAACAAAACAGCCATGATATATGTAGAGACAATGTGTCATGCAGAAAAGTACCATGAGATTACGTATCTCTACAAAGTATCTTGAGTCCTAGACTATACTGACTAATCTCTACAATATTTATTAACTACAATAGTGATGGAATCCTTCCAACGCCTAGATGCCCTCCCTCCTGTAGTTCTGCCTCCGCATGGCAGGGATGTTTTTTCACAATACAACCAGAAACAAAAATTTTACAGTAGTAAATACCAAACACTCTATATTCTCGTAAGCCTTTCCTAAACCAATGTATGCAGTGACATGTGCGGACTCCTTGATCTTTAGCGCTCATGCCCAATCGTCGTCTTCCAAGTTTGGCTTGCCAAGTCTGCCCTACCCCCGGCAAATACGACCAATGTTGCAAATGCCCACCGTGGAATTCCTCGCTTATTTGCAATCAGATTCTTCGCTCATGAACAGTTTAGGGTTCTTCCTATCTGGTGATTTGATTCTAGGCAAACTCGTAGCCTATTCCTACCAAGTTCAGGATTTTTTGCCATCAGGGTTCTACAATATTTGGTTTCCATCAGAAAATTCATCTTGGTTACTTTACTTCAATTCAACAATCCTCCTGTATCTTTGTCAAGCCACATAACCATATTCTACTTTTCTTAATTTGGTTTCAACTGGACCAAGTAGTATAGTGAAACATTCAAAGTCACTAGAAGGTATACAGGTTCAGGTTTGTTCCCACCAAGGTTCTGGGTGTTGGATCCATCCAATAAAAAGGCACTTAGGTCTAAAGTAGACACTCTAACTAATTGTACAAAATAATTTCTATTGTTTATGTAACTTTTCTTTTGTGTGGTGGGATGGGGAAGGCAGAGTTTGGCTTACCATGATTAGTTATAAAAGCAAAATACAACTATTCTAACCATTGTTTGCTAGAATGAAAAATTAACTATACTCAGTACACAATGCTTACCATTATCATTAATAATCCCTTGACCTATCACTGTCTTGATTGCAAATGGCTTCTTTGGAATGATTTAGGGGTTGCATCATTTGGGGGCCTAAGCAAGACCACCATCGCAGGTAATATTAATCAAAGTTGTTTATAATGCCTTGTGTGACACTTCATGACTAAATGTAGGTTATATTGCTTTAGAGGTAGACGACATTAGCAATGTTAGTAGGTTATATTGCTTTAGAGGCAATGACCGTTGCACATTAAAGAGGATTTGTCCCATTTTGGTATTGTTTCTATATATGGTTTGCAATTTTAGAGCCATTTGAACATTACATGTTGTTATATGTGTGGAGTATTGCTTATGTTGAAAAAGTTTGTTTTTAATTTAAATTTTCAGTGTACTTATAAGTGCATTGAAGAAATTGTTTGTGCTAAGAATTTATGTGTCTATCGGTGTGCAGATTGATTAGTACAATCCAAGTGAAGAAATATTGTATTTTTCTTCTTTATCTCTTTACACCAACGAAACCAAGCTCACGAGTGACCGAACTTGATATTTAACTTCAATTAAATTTGATTTGTAGCATGTTACTAAGATATGATATATAACTTTTTGCTCATAACAATACACGGGAATTTAATTATACTAATAAAAGAACTTAGAACTTTAGAAAACATCTATGGAACATGGTTATTATGATCTATTCTTGCTATACTAAATTTGAAACATATATTTGAATTGTGTGATTTAGTGTTCTTTATTTTTGTAAATTTGGTGCTTATATGCCAAACACAATATATTGCTGAGACCTATGGTGATCACAAAACAACATATTTTTTATGCTCCATATATGTTGCGTTAAATTTTTTACCTCCCGTAGCAACGCACGGGCATAAATGTATAGAGCAATGATGTATATTATACTGGAGTAACAAGAGTACAAAGATAGAAAGATACATCCCTGAGGCAAAGACTCAGACTCAACTCTAACTTCTAGGACTAACCTAGTGCTACTAGACTAAGCAAAAGTATGTTCACTCAACTTCCACACTCAGCTTCCAAGGTCGGTGAGGCGATTAAGTGGCAGTTACAGGCTGGGCTACTTGGAGGTGGGGTCGGGCGGCCTAAGGTGGGGCCGGGCCAACTCCTACCAGGTCGGGTGACCTGGAGGACTGTTGGATCCACCGCCTCTTGATCTTGTGGCTCATCTTCACTCCCTAGGTCGGTTGCATGGCGGTTGTGGCAGTTATGCATGTGTTTCTTCCTCAACCATTGATCTTCACTTGTGTTTCTTCCTTAGCCGCAGGATTGAAGTCCCTCGGATTGCTGATTTTACCAATCCAAGTGCTGGATCGGTGATGTGGCAAGCCTTCTGGTACTTTGCATGTTGCATTCGTGGCTTACACCTTGGAGTTGTGTTGACACTTCATTCTTGTGCATGCAAGTCGAAGATGGGTCGGTTTGGCCACTTTATCAGGCCGGGCGGCTCGGGGTTGGAGTCGGGCGGCCTGACCCATTTGCCAGTATTGTGACTTAGCCAAATTTCTTATGTTTTCAGCTGATCTTGTGCCTGCAATCAAATATTCAACACAACTTCTGGAATTATGTTAGTAGCATAAGTTATTCCATACTTTGGCATATTTTCCTTCATGTACATAGATAGTTGATGTTCGTAGGTAGTGTGATAACGACCATCAACACCTCCCCCCAAGCTTAGACCTTTGCTCGTCCTCGAGTAAAGCCAAGATGGGTTATGGATCAGGAGTTGCTGCAATATCGATGCTCATGAATAGAAGCTATGCACAATCGACATCCATGCTTTTACCTCGAACCATAGTGTATGTAATGATTATTCTTACTCATACCTGTGGTGCATCTTTTTGTCTTACCATGTCTTGGGCGGTTGAGAGGAAGAACGACTTAGCTGCAGGTTCTACTCCAAGCATGTCTTTTGGGAATCCCATCTCAGGTGTTTTTTATGGTTTTTCAAAAAGAAAAAAAGTTTCCCCAAAGGTACTGTTGATCGCTCAAAGTGTATCCTCACCAAACGAAGCCAAGAGCATGGCTAAGAACTTCCTGTACTAAGGCTTATTTGAGCTCAGGGTCATGGAAGAACTTAGCTTACTTAGGCTGTTTGTTTTGCAAAGCCAAAGATTGGACCAAAAAAATATACTATATCATCTAGCCTTGTTCATTATTGGAGCTTTATTTGGTGGGTGGATGGATGAATCCCCTTGTTTCCTTTCCTTCTCCTCCTTTTGATTGATAGGTATGAGTATGGAGCCTTTTTGTATTTTTCTCTTCTTTTTGCCATGCTTGACTAGCATGCTTTTCTTTTTCTCATACTTTTGCCATGCTTGACTAGCATGCTTTTCTTTTTCTCATATTTTTGTTGGCTCCGTACTCTCCCTCCTTTTGACTTAGGAAGGAGTAAGGTCAAATGTATTTATTTGGAGATGTGTAGATGCATACCCAGGATAGGTAAATGCATAAGTGGTGATGGTTTTGCTCTAACAACTCACAAGATAGGGATGATTCCATTCAATGAGACTCAAAATTTGACAAAGCTCAAAACAACTCTAAGCAGCTTAAACAAGCTAGGCTCAGATATTTTAGTGTATTTCGCTCTGGTAGGTGTTTCAAACCAACGGAGAACTTTATTTTATTTTTCAAAAGAATAAAACTGAGATGTTCATCTTACTAAGGATATGTGGAGAAAACCTAGTGCTTAGCCATATCATTTCTCACAATAACTTAGACATAGTTATGCAAATGGCATCCACTAAGTATAAGATCAAGCTTTCAACTTATACACACAGGCTCGAAATTAAGCTAAGTATGGTATGTGCACAAACAACTAAGCATGAACATAATAGAGTAACTATTCATCATTTCCATATGAAAAATATATGCATCAAAGTTGGGAGTTGCTTTTATTGACATTTTTTTAGATAAAGCAATAAATTGAAATAGGGAAAAACATAAAAGACATTATTTTATTAAATGTGCTTACCTTCGGTCGGACGGTTGATACTGCTGCTCGGTCGGACGGGGTACTGCTGATACTGGTGGGACGGGTGATGCTGCTGGACGGATGATACTGCTGCTTGGTCGGATGGGTACTGCTACTCGGTCGGACAGGTACTGCTGCTGCACATGGAAGAAGACAGAGACAAGAGACGGGGACACCTTACTCTGAGGTACATGGGTGCAAGAAGGCATGCTCATAACGGCCTACCATCCCCCCAAGCTTCAATGAAGCTAGGGGTGTTGGTAGTAGTAGCTGTAAAAGTTCTGGGCAATGAGAAATCCGGCTCCAACTTGCTCGTTCAAGTTCTGGAGCATTTCAGAGTTGGTTTGGAGCTGTTGATCCATGGCTTCCATGCGTTGGTGGATGTCACCCACCTGCTGGTAAAGCGACTGATCGTATTGGCCCATGTTCATCCCCCCATTGCGGAGTTGATGTCAGCCATATAATCTGGATGGTACCAAGCTGACGCAGAGGGACCTAGGTCCCGGCTGAGCGGTGACGCGCTACCGCCTCTGTAGTATTGTGTACTATGGGAAGGCCGGTAGGAGCTCTGGCCACCGGTACTGGAGAAGTACCAGGATAGCTCAAATGGCATGGAAGCATGGATGTGTTCCTCATTATCCTCTCCTCGGGCTCTATGGTGTAACTCCTCCACTTGCCGTTACTGGGCTCTGGTCATGACGCCGCCGATGCTTTGGCGTGGTGCCTCCACATCTAGCTGCATGGTTAGGCCTTTAACGGTGTACATGTCGAACTGCGGCGCTGGAAGCAGCAGCTCAAGACTGTGCCCGAACCATGTCATGATCATTCTCCCATTTGCGGTGTCTCGCCTCATAAAATGTGCCTGGACAAAGTGCTGCTCCCCTACATAGTGTGATGTGTCGTCGGGAAGGTAGTCAAGTTGGGCGTTCTCCAGGAGGCCTAAGTTGGCTGCTATCCTGGTGACAAAGGAAGTGATGCTTCTGGGTGTGTTGGACGCTCTCATGCCCATCCAATGGTGGACAATGTCGAGGATTGGAGCATAGCGCTCCTTTTTGACCATGGCATAGAGGCACTTGAGGTCTTCGTTGGGCGCGCAACGAACCTCGCCTCTCAGGAAGACGATGAGCGAGACCTAGCGAGCTAAGAGTCTCAAAGTGGGGTTATGAATTTTGGTGGTGCTGTGTTTCCCCTTCCCATACTCCCCACATATTTCTACCCAAAAAGTTCTCATGTCATACCCGGCTGGGTCACTCAACGAACAGTTGGAGTGGAAACCCAGGAGGTCGGCAAACTGCCGTGGGGAGACAGAGAATTCAGTATTGAATAGGCAGAAATTTATGAACGTACCTATTGTATGCTTCTCCATGCAGAGAGTCATCAGTAATTCTTGTGTGAGAAGGACAGATCCTTCCTCTATAATATTAGCGAAATCCGATCAACCCACAATCAAACGCTTGAATTAATGGGTCCAACATACCTATTTCGACAAGGAAGAAGGCGTCGAAGCACTTTGTCCGCCCAAAGACCTTGGTGGTAAGAGCTTGTAACGTCTGAGCTTCCTCATCGCTCTGGATGTTGATGTCTTGCAGGTTCATTAGTCGGCGTTGCTGTTGTTGTTGCGAAGAAATTCCTTCATCTTGCTCCTGGCGGCTGCGTGTACCACTGACGGACATCCTATCGGATGTTGCTGGAGTCCTGGAGCTTCCGCTTTGCGAATGAGAGCATGAGCGCTCGTCCGACAACGATGGGAACTTCAAGTGCAACCCATTCCCTGTGTTGCTCAGGGCCTTCTTTGCCTTCCTGAAGAAAGATGACATCCTGCAAAATAGACAATAGGCTACGTAAGGGACAAATCAGTTATAGATATTAGCGTTAGCGGTTAGTCATCCGAAAGTTAGTCGTCCAAAAGTTAGTCGTCCTTGCGGGGCAGAGCCTCCACAAAACGTTCAATGAAACGAAGGTGTAGCACTTATTTTAGCAGCAGAATTTTGACAAAGTGCTAAAATTAAAACTAAGTGCTTAACTAGCGCTTAAGAGAGTGATTAGGGGGAGAAGAGTGTGCTCATGCTGCTGAGCGGTGCAAGGAATGAAGGGGTGCATGCACGTATTTATATCCAGGCAGGGGAGCCGAGCGGCTCGGGCTCAGGTCGGGCGGCCTCTTAGCCCAAGTCGCTTAGCCACTTTGCGCAGATGGAGCAAGGAGGGCGCCAGGGGGGTCGGCTGGCCCCAGGTGGGGTCAGGCAGCCTCCCAAAGTGATATTTTTTTCACAAAATTAGATTAACTAAATGCAAACTTCAAACAAAAATTGAGGAAATTTAAACATGCAATGGTGAAATTCGAAGTAGATGCAAGAAAGAGAAGGAAATAAAGCGCGGAAAAATTAAATATGCAGTGGAGGATAAAGCCAGTTTACCTCCTGGCGAGGGCAAGTCATACATTGGGTTCGGAGTCAGCACTTGACGGAGACTTAGCGGCCGTCTGAACTGCAATTTTTGCTCGCCAAACCTTCTTGGTTGCCACAGCCTTTTGCTTCTGAGTTTTGGTCTTCTTCTCTGGCTGGGCTTTTGACATTTTCTCTTTCTTCTGCCATTCTTGAGATGTGTTCGTTGCTTTGGCGATGGCCTTTGTCTCAGGAGCTTTGCCTCCTGATTCCTTTGTCAGTGGCTGGGCTAGTGAGGCACGCCTCAGTGACTCGGCTCTTCGATCGGCTTTGAGCTTGCGGGCTTATCCATAGCTTTTCCATGGCTACGAGGAGAGAATTCATCTTCGGCTTACTTGGCAAAAGCTCGATCTTCTCTCTTGGTGTCTCCCGGGGTGCCTGACACCTAAATTTGAAAGTTTTTACCTGTCGGCACTGTTCGACCTTCGGTTTGAAGGCGAATGTCTCCCGTCTGCCATTGATGTTGAGGTGGACTTCTCCAGCTCTAACATCAATGTTGGCTTGTGCAGTGCATAGGAACGGTCGCCCAAGGATGAGCGGCGTCTTCATGTCTACCTCCATGTCCAGCACCACCAAATCTACCAGGACGATGAAGTTCCAGATTTTCACTAGGACATCTTCGGCGATCCCAACGGGGTAGTGAATCGATTGATCTGCTAGCTGCAGGCACATAGCAGTAGGGGCAAGTATAGCATGCATAAGTTTATCAAAGACTACCTTTGGCATGACGCTGACACTTGCTCTCAGATCACAGAGAGCTTGATCAAAGTTATGGGTTCCAATTGAGCATGATATGGAGGGGTTCCCAAGATCCTTCTTCTTTTCAGGCGGCTGGTTGAGTATAGCAGCGCTACACTCCTCCGTGAGGTGCACAACTTCGGTTGACGGTAGCGGATTTTTGTTGTTGAGGATGTCCTTCAGGTACTTAGCATACGTAGGCACCTGCATCGCATCTAGCAATAGAATATTAACGTATAATTTCTTTATTACCTCAACGAATTTGCCGAACTGATCGTCGACTGAGGCCTTTTTCTGCCTTTGAGGAAAAGGGAGCACTGTGGTGTCATAGAACTCATGTGGAGCTAACTTTGGTGCTTCCTTCACCGGTGGTGGTCCACGATCCTCCTCATCTTCTTCTTCTGGTGCGGCCTGCTTTCCCTGTTCTTTTCCTGCATTTTTAGGATGTGGGGGGTCTTGTGTAGACCTTCCACCCCTAGTGGTTACAACATTTATATGTTCCTTCGGGGATGGCTCGGGCTGTCCCGGAAGCTTTCCCGAAGTAGGACTAGGTAGAGCGACAACGAGCTGAGCTATCTGGGTTTCTAATATTTTGTTAAAGCTCAGTTGGTTCTTGATGAATAAAAAATAAAATAAATCGATAATGGATTTCAGGGCCGATGTGCGTCACCGGACTTGATTATAGCCGATACGAGTTAGGCATCGCCTTCAGTACGAAAATACAAGAAAGAGAAGTCCAATGTTGTTGCCGAATTGTACGCTCGGGGGGCATGACTCAAAGAACTTGTTCAGTAATAAGGAAGGATGCTATGCAGAGGAAGGGGCTGATAGTTTCTTTAGATATTGACAGACCGCAGTGAGGGCCCTTAGCCATACTTCGTAGGCAGAACTGAGAGTTTACCAATCTAGCTTGTCTGAGCCAACGACCAGCCCCTTGTTTAGTTCTCGGATGTGTGCTATGTTGGTCTTGAGTGATGTTGACATCCCTCGCTTTTCGTCAGCAACCTTCTTCACGTCTGCATCATTGACCAAGATAGCAGCATCAACTTCGGTCAATTCCTTCTGAAGACGCTTGATTTCATCATTGATCTTTGTCTTTCTCGCGTCAAGCTTCTGTCTGGACGTCTTCAGTAGCGTCTTTTCTCTTTGGTCATCTCGAGCCGCCTTGAACTGTATGATGCAGCACATTCCTTGGTGATTTCTTCCTTCAGAGCTGGTTGGTTATTGTGGGAAGCTATGCATGATGCAGCTGCCAATACGTCTTCATGAAGGAAGCCAATGTGAGCTGTAGGCCGGAGTGCTTGCTTCAGGCCCGAAGGTAGTGTGTCAATGATCGGCTCAAGGGCTGCGCGGATCCCATCGCAGTCGATGACCAGTCGCTCGATTGGGGCTTCTAGCTGCTTAGCGATGTCCTCAAGCTTGGTAACCATGTCAGCCATGGCTGAAGGGGATGTTGGAGGGCTCTCGGTTACCACAGATTCTCCAAGGGATGAAGGATCGAAATTCAGCAATGCTGCTACATCAAAGGCCTGACGACGAGGTAATCAGGTCGAGCAGATTCAGATAAAGTGTAGATATGTAGGTGGAAGCGTACCTGAGGAGGGTCAGCTTTAGCGTCATGGCCTTCATCTGTGTGGCAAGAGGTATCTTTAGGAGAAGCACACGTCTGATCAGGTAAAGCCTCTTCTTCATCGCCTTCTTGTTCCTGGCTGTGAGAGCTGTCATCCTGCGCGATAGAAGAGGTGGATGATTGAATGCAAAGTTCAGTAGTCAGGGTATTTGGTGAAGAGTTTACCGGTGAATCAGAGGGAGGTGGTTGAGCTGAGGCAACAGCGGGAGTCTTGGAAGGAGTTCTCTTGAGCCTTGGCTGCCGAAGTCCTTTTCCCTCTCGATTGCGGTTGTATCCAGGAGCAGCAAAGATGAGTTTGTCAAAGGAAGGTGCTTTGGCTTGATACATGGGCAGCGGGGCTATTTGGAGGTATCTAAATGGCTGGCCGGTTTCATCAGTTGGAGTGGGGCTTTCCTGTGTCTGGACAGAGAAAGAGTTCGGTTAAAACAAGGCAGTAAAGTAATGGAGAAACACCTTGAACGTAAGTTTACCTCCTCTGGTGTGGCCTTGTAAGCTAGATGTGGAGGCACCACGCCAAAGTATCGGCAGCGTCATGACCAGAGCCCTCCTATTTTGATGTGTTGCCTAGTTAGGATTCGCTGGGTGTTCAAGGAAAGATGGCGGTATACTTTGCCCAAGAAAAGCTTCCCTAGGACAAGTGTTTGGCCTTTGGCTAAAGTAGTGGCTAAGTTAGGATAATTCTTTGTCGGGGCCAAAGAAGGACCATTAAAGAGGAAATGGTCAAGCGAAAGGTTTAGAAAGGCAATGTGCTCTTTCTTTGTGACTGGGCCAGTTTGCTTATTGTGTTGACTGATATACTGGATGCAGTTTCGTGCTGCTCTTCTCTACTATCTTCTTGTGGGGGCATTCAGTCAAGAAGAAGGGAGAACGACAGGTGGAATGCACATCTAAACCTAGAATCATGATGACGTCCATCAGAGTGGGTGTCATGAGTCCGCCGAAAAAAAACAGTTCAGGCTATCTGACTAGAAATAGCCGATGGATCTAAGAAGATTGTCGACCTTCTCCATTGGAGAGAGGGACAGGGTTAAAGCATCAGCTATATGGGTTGTTTGTCATAGAGAACTATGGGCTCGTTCGACGCGGATGTACCAATCTACCCATCCGTCCATGGGGAATGGCCAAGCACGGAGCTGGTGTTGACGGTCGTTATTTCACCATTTTGACCGTCAATATCTCAGTGAATAAATGAGGTATATAAAGTACCGTGCATTATGTACCTAACACTGATGAATTCCATGAGTTTTGGTGGTTTTCGATGTATCACAGGGAGAAGCTCACATTCCGGGCAAAAGAACATCATATGGAGCAAGAGAGAATCATCACATAAAAGGGTTGAGAATGAATGGGAAATAACATCATTATGAAGTATCTCAAATGCCCCCATGGACCAAGCCATTGCAAAGAGCTCGTTGAAACAATCAAAATGGAGTTTTAGTTCACTCAATTTGGAGTCCGGACGCTAAAGTTATAGCTGTCGCAAGGTTGACAATATGGGCTGTGAGAGATGGTCGGGCGACCATGACCTTGGTCGAGAGAC
This sequence comes from Paspalum notatum, assembly GCA_022530915.1. Taxonomy (NCBI): domain Eukaryota; kingdom Viridiplantae; phylum Streptophyta; class Magnoliopsida; order Poales; family Poaceae; genus Paspalum; species Paspalum notatum. Next base: position 17,308,246 of record CM039691.1, read on the forward strand.
CAAAGGCATGGCTGACCGACCACCTACTCTCTCAAAATCCCTCATACTTCATCTTATTCATCCAAGGAAGTCACCAAGAGCCCAAATACACAAGGTGGAACAAGCCCAAGTCGAATCCAACGTCGGAAGGCCAACACACGGGCCGAGGAACTACTGAAAGGCTGAAATGATGGTCGGCCGACCTTGGGCTAGGCCAGCCAACCTTGGGCTTGGTCGACCGACCCTAGGCTTGGCCGGCCGACCACCTCAAATGGCCGCCTGGCCCATTACTTGGTCTGCACGGTCACCACGTTGGACGCCTGGACATGTTCAACACGTGTATCAACGGAAACCGACTTCCAGAAGGCATCTTAGGCGTTGGAGAAGTGAGGCGGTGCATCGGACGGTCGGCTGACCTTGGGGAATGGTCGGCCGACCATGGGCTTGGTCTGCCGACCTCCGTGATGGTTGGCCGACCACCCACGTGGCCGCCCGACCAACCGACTTGCTGCCCCCACCGACTTTCTTCGCCCTATCAATAGAGGGGCGCTCCCCCCACTCCAAAATGTACCATCACCATGTGATTTCTTTCTTCCTTCCCCTAGGAGGTGCCCCACAGGAGGTGCCGCCACTCTGAAAATAGTGTTTGGTTAGGAGTTAGAGAAGGGTCTGCTGTATCGTAGTCGATCGGAAGTACTCGGTAATGTATTTTATTTGCTATTTTGAGCATTACTTTCCGATTATTGACTAGTGCAAGTACTTTACTTTTCTACTTTATGCACTTATCTTCTGCTCTAGTTAGTTACTCGCTTGGTATGTATGCGGCTTTTTAGCACCTTTTTCCTTTTGGGCATGCCAAGTTTGAGGCCTGAGTTGTGCTAAACTAGAATCGATTGATCGTTGTTATGCTTGCCGGTGTTACAATCCAACCTATACGCTAGGCTCTGGTTAGTTCCTCTCCTCTAGCTAAGGATGAACTATTGTTGTTCAAGCTTTGCTTGAACACGTTTGTAGCGTGCCAGACTATCCACGCAGATTTGCTTGGTAGCCCCACTCGATGACAACGTGTGGTCTGCCTGTGTATCCCAGGCCCATTCGTTCGGTAAGTGTGATGCTCTGGCATCTCAAGTGCAATTTCATCTCACATATGTGCAGCATTCATCATGAAGCATCCTACAAGGACATGCATTTGAGCCCTAGTTCAAACTTGGTTGAAATGAAACTTGTCGAAACCCGTTTTCTGCATATATGTCTCTGTGATTGCGCCCATAACTTTTATTCTACTTAGATTTGGTTGAAACTCATATCGACAAACTTGTAGACAATCTCATGGTGAACAACTTTGGAAATTGGTGCTTTGACATGCATTAAGGGTTGCATAGAGTTTTGGGGCTTTTTCTATCAGCATGTGAATTCTGTCCAAACATGACCTGTTTAGTAAATTCAAATTTACTCATTCTTAAAGCCAAAATATTGCAAAACTTTAGTTGAGAGAGTTGTATATCATAAAATTTTGAACAACATTGGTATAAAACTCGTTTTGTGAAAGTGACTAGAAAATAGACTTTTATAATTTCTAAACTTCTAGGTTCTGTTGGTCAAACCTTGGTCAGCAGTTTAAATTCAAATTTAAATCATATTATTACATAGAACATGGTATGAAAGTTTATAAGAAAGTTGTATAGCTATAAATTTAGAACATATCATCCAATTGGGTCCTTCCCACATTCGGCCCCTAAGTTGGTCAAATAGGCAAGTTTCAGAAACACTTTCCTTGGTCAAACTGGGCTTTTTCATTTTTTTGGATTTTGATTTTCCCTCTGTCTCACGGACGCGCGAGTCCTACGCGTCAGACCGCGTCGGATTCCCGCCTGCGAGATTGGAATGCGCCGGCTGTGGGCCCCGCCACTTAAACCCCTCCGCGCACTCGGTCCATTGGACCACCTCCTCTCCACCCTTTCCCCCGGCCCCACCCGTCAGCCGCACCTGGCTTATGGACCACGTCCACGCCGCGCCATCTCCTTCCTCTTCCCGCTCCAGCGCGCCCACGCGGCGGCCATGGCCTGCCCGCACGCCACGGCGCTGAGGCCACGCCCCCCTCTCCCTGGCTTCCTTCAAGACGACGCAACCGGCCTCACCTGGACGTTCTCCCGGCTCCATTCCGCTCGCTCTCCGCCTCGCCTCGCTCCCTCGCTACCCCTCCTCCACAAGCGCAGAGCGCTGCCGCCATAGCCGCCATTGAAGCTCGGTTGCGAGCTTGTGCGCTGGCCGCTTCGGGCCCTCTCCGACCAAGCCACCGTGCATCCCACACTCGCCTCGCCGTCCTCCACCTTTCCCCCAAACCCTCGTCCACCGCCAGTGCCTCTAGCACCCTTCCCCGCGCGCGCACCCACACGGCCGCCATTGCCGCTAGCCCCTCGCCGTGGGAGACCACCTCCCGACCCTCCCCATGCCTCCAGGATACCCCCACCGCCTTCGCCTCGTCCTCATGCGTCTTTTGCGCTAACCCTCGCCGCCTTTGCCCCACCCATTCGCCGGATCCGCGCCCGCGCCGCCGTCGGCGTTCACCGTTGCCGCCCTAGTTCACCACCTCCGCATTGCTCCTCCTCGCCACCCCGACCGACGAGACCAAAGGGAAAAGTTTCCCCGTCGCCAGCGACAACGACCGCCGCCGTCTCGGCTTCAAGTGCCGGCCCCCACGCGCCGGCGCAGCCCGGCCAAAATCCGGCCGCCGCGCGTGCATCGGGCCGAGCCGGAGGAAGACGACGGTGATTTTGCATCCTGGCCCCTGCGCTTTATTCGTTTTCTTTTAGATCCGAAGCGCTGTGTAATGTGTCTTGCAGATCTTCTGTTCTAGCCCCTGACGTATACGGTTAATTACGTTCAAGCCCTCGGTCTATGAGTTTTTCCATTTAATTCATTTATATTAGGCTGTGAACTTTGAAAAATCATAATAATTCAAATAAAAATCCAAAATGGACAAACTCAGTGGCTATGAACTCCTCTTAAGTAGATCTATAGGATAGGTATGATGCGGATGTGTGAAAAGTCTGTTTTGCCTCTGGTTTAGCGCATGCATGTTGAGGGTAAATAAATGGTAAAAATCGACTAAATGAGCTCCTAAAATTATGAAACTTGGACAGTAGCTTTGTTGTGGCATCTAGGTACTGTGTAATTTTTGGTAGGCATAGCATTGACTGTTTAATTACTGTTTTGCCCTTATGCATGTAATTTGTGTATTTAATTAACTTGGAAGATGAAGGCTACATAAAATATGCTCAAATGTGATCTCTGGTATTTTTCATGTACTCTATATAGTAGGGATAGCTCACCAGTAAAGTATGAGGTTGTGCATATAGGTTTAAGCTGCTGTTTTAAAATTGGCAAAGTGATACTTGCAAGACTTGATAATTAGAAAAAATGTCTTTAGAATGCCAAGATAATTCTACGAAAAATCTGGTCATCTGATAACAGTACAGAAAACCAGTTTAAATTAGGGCTGATTTGAAATTCTAAATTTACTCTGATCTACAGCCACATTCATGCAAAGCTCAAATTAGAGAAGTTGTAGGTAATGATCTAGGGAGCAACTTTTTCAATTGGGGTCTGGTTAGAAAATGAAATCTAGTAAATGATTTGGACCATTTTCAGTCAGCCTAGAAACACAGTTTAAGTCTGACCAGTCGGGTAATTTGGGTTTTTCTCCAACTTAAAGTCTTTTTCATGTCAAACTCAAATAGAATTAAATGTGGGATATGGAATTCCAAACAAACTTGTCAACTGGAGTTTTAAGAGTTAAAGCTCACAAATAGGAGTTTTTCCCATCACAAGGAATAAGGTGACCCTGTTCCTAACTAGAGCTGCTATACAAATTCAAATGAAATTCATATTTGCAAACTGATTTGGGGGTGGAGCCTTTTGACAAACTTGTAGAACTGGAAGAGGCCAACATTTTATCCAATTACAACATTTCCTAAATTGGCCTCTAACAGGGTTAAAAAGGGAAAAACTGGAAGGGAGAAAACACAAACAAAAATGGGTTTTTTCTGAGTGGCTGACCGGTGGGACCCAGCGCCCGGGAGGCCACGGTGTCGCCGCCGGCGCCGAGCGCGTGGCCGCCGGCGTACGGCCCGTTCGCCTCGCCCACGGATCGCCCTCCCTCGGCCGCGCCTTTAACCCGAGGCCGACGCGCCTCTCTCCCCTCTTTCGCCTCCACTTGTCGCCTGCCACTCCCGAGCCCTCTCGCCTCCACTTCGCCGCGCGGGACCGAGCCGCCATTGACGAGCTCGAGTTCGGTCCCGAGCGCACGCCGCCGCCGTCCGTCCTTCCTCCGCCTCGAGGTCTACCTCACCGCACTCGCCACTCCACCCCGCCCCTTCTCCACTAGATCTCGTCGCCTCTCTCACTCCCCACCGCTAGATCGAGAGGCGACCGACGCGGGCCACCATTTTCGGCAAGGCTCGGTGCGAGCTCGCGCCGGCCGTCTCCGTCCACCCCACGCCCCTAGACCCCCGCCATTGCCTTTGCCTCGCTCCCGCGCACCCGAAACCCTAGATCTCGTCGACGTTCCACTTCTAACCGCGGAGATCGACCTCGGCGCAACGTCCTCGCCGCGCCGCCGTCACCGCCGTTCACGCTCCGTTGCCGCCTCGTCCTCGCCCCGCCGCCGACGACTTCTACCGGAGGTAGTAGCCCTCGCTCAGGGACACCGCTCGCGCCTCGCGTCGTGGCTCCGGCGAGCCCGAGCTCGCCGGCGCGCGCGCCGCCGCGCCGTCGCGCGCGGCGGGAGGAGGAAGAAAGGCCGGGGCGGTTTTGCAAGCTACCCCCCGGAGTATGGCTATTTACATTTTTAACCCACACGCTGTTTACTGAGTCTTGGCATTCTTGCGTGCTAGCCGTTGGGGTATAGGGTTAATTGTGTTCTAGTCCTCGGTTTTATCTTTTTCCTATATTCGGCTGAAACTTTGGAAATTCATAAAAAATCGAATAAAAATCGTAAAAAGGAAAACTCAGTTGCGTTGTACTTCTAGTAAATAGATCTACACAGTAGGTATGATGTGGGGATGTGCATGTACGGTTTTACCCCTGTTTTTAAAGATGCATGATAAATCAATGAAAAATAGGAAACATGGCCTAGATGGAATTCAAAAATAACAAAACTTGGTCAGTAGCCTTCTTAGGGTGTTTTGATACTGTGGAAATTTCTGGTAACTCAATACCTTACTGTTCATGCATGGTTTTATCATTTTATATGTACTTTATGCATTATTTGATAACTTGAAAATGGGGTCCATGCAAAATATGTGAAATGAGGCTCACTAGTATTTTTCTCAGGTTCTATATATCTTGTGAACACCACTGGTAAAATATGAGCCCCTCCATGTATAGTTTTGATGGTGATTTGAAAATGACAAATCTTGATTTGGAGAACTTGATAAATGGAAAAATGGGTCCTAATGTGCACGATAAATTCTACCAAAATTCTAGTAGCATGTGGGGGTACTGTAGAATCCAGAAAGTATATACTTGGAAGCTATTCTCACTGTTTATATGTACATCTTAACTTGCACTAGTTTTATATATGGGAAATAGGTGTCCTGTCAAAACTTGGGAGTTTTAGCTTGTAAATTTTTGTACATGCAGTTCATACTAAGGATAACTCACTGGTAAAATTTCGTCTTCAGAAACCATACCAATAAATTATAAAAATTCTGACGAGGTGTAGGGCTGATAACTTGCTGGAATTTTAATAAAATAATTATAACTTCAATTGAGCTGAAATTTTGACAGTAGCTTTGGGTATGAAGTATCTGCTTGTCACAAAAGTTTGGTACCATTTGAGTTAGTTGAACTGCCAGAACTCAGATGCATGTTTTTATTCACAAATGAGCATGATTTACCCTAAGCACATACATGTACAGTGATTCATCTACTGCATACGTATCATTTCTCATAAAGTATTTGCTGCACATTAACATTGGCATTTCGTCTACAACAAGTGCATACATTTGCATCTGTATGCACTCATGCCTGCACCTTTCATGCATATAGATCCCTCAAACGAGGAGCTGCCACCGGGACAACCATTGATTGAGGAGCCCGAGGACGAGTCAGAGGACCCGCACGCGACTGCTGATCACACCACCGAGGAAGCACCCACTAATCCGAGCGGAGAAGGTAGGCAGGACCATACTACCCAGCTAATATAATAATGCTTATGAATTACGCATATGCATTAGGAGTTGAATGAAAACAATTGCATTAGACATCCCGGCCGCCCTGGCCCTAGATCCTATAAATAGAGTTCGTAGGACGAGTATGCCTAGAAATGCTAGGTACGAGTAGACATGAGTGAGCACTGTCACTCGTCGCGTAGGTGATATTTCAAAACCTCAGAAATCTTACTATGATGCAATTTATGGTTATTTATGTTGATCTTAAATTGAGACGGGGCGGAGCGTACATTTACTTTCGTGGTGTGCGTTGTTGTTCTCCGGCTCCGCCCCTGTCGCATAAGGCCTGTTCGCTGTTCGCCTGCTGATTGACACAACATGGCTAGGAGTGCTTAACCGGGTTGTGGGACCGGTGAAAGTCTTACCGGCCCCGTCCTACTATTCATGGTGCTGCCCATCCACTGATAGGGGGCCGATGGACTTGGGAGGTGCTTGGAAGTCGAGGGAGGGCTGACCCTACACACAGTGGTATCGCTCCCGAGACGGCTACTCCCAAGGGTTAGGTGGGGGCGCTGTGAATCTTGGGACGGGACAGGTGGAGATGGGGGATATATGTGTGGAACGCGATGGCTAGTAAGCATATATCACTTGGCATTTATAGTTATTCCCGGGAATTAAAAATCGATTCGAATCGCTGATGGTCACCAGGTGTGAGAGTGTCAAATGTCGCACACGGGCAACGTAGTAACAATCCAAATTACTATGCCAATGTACATGCTTTCAAATACAACATGCTTGGTGTATATGATGGTTACTACCATGCAAGCTGTGATGGTTTACTTTCATTGCAAGAGTTATGGTTTACTTTCCTGCAAGAACGTCAGTACTGCTATTGTCATCATCTAATTTGAATAGGACTAAGGTAGCAGCTGTCAAATCCTGCTATCTTCTCTTAGCCCTTTGTTGAAATAAAATCAATGGCTAAGGACAAAAAAATGATTAGTAAGCTATGCTTCGCGTCAGCCGTAAGCCATGTCCATTAAGTCCTATTGAGTAATTAGTACTCAGGGTTTGCCCCCATTTTTGGCTCACAGGTATGGAGTTTCTGATGTGTCCCTGCATTGGAGGGGGCACATGCGTGCAACACGATTAGAAGATGACGTTGTGGCAACAGGACAACATCAGTGGGCACGATGTTGTCTCTCTTTTGCACATTCCGCTGCATGACCTGAACTCTGAACTATTTCTATCTTCCGCTGAGAGACATTTAAGAACTTATGTTATCCTATGACTATGTTGGATTTGAAACTTTGATTTGAACTGGTCTGTAAACTAATTCTATTATCTATCTACATTCAACTGCCTGTGATGATGTAATGGTTGTGACTCCATCGAGGGTCAATGTGTATGATGTCGGTTTCTCTGGGATTGGTGTTATCGAGGGCCGAAGGCCACTCGACGGACTACCGGGTTTAGTCTAGCCTAAGTGCACTACGAGCCAGGGGTGGCAGGTGTGCTTAGCCTGGATTAAGCAGGGCGGTTCCGCCACAGCTGGTATCAGAGCCGATCATGCACAGACAACGGTTACATCATCAAGTTTTGGTTTACAAAACTATTTTCGAAAGCCCTTTTCAAGTAATTGAAAAATGAGAGTATATGCTATGCCCGTATAAGGATGTTAGTGTTATTCAGGTGACATCACTGACATTCTAACCTAGATAGAACTCATATGCATGTTCGGCGCTTTGAGAAACAACTTTTCGGCCATAGCTATCCCCAGTACTGGTGGAAGCTATCGGGTTTTGCGAACGGTTGTGAACTCTGCATTCATGCGGTATAAGTAAAAGCTCTTTAAGGGTGGTGGGCATGTTTGAGGCTTTCATATCCACCACACTTACATTTGGTTTTGGGATCCACCTTTTTCTAGACAATCCCCAGTACTGGTGGAAAGTCAGGCTTTGAGGAAAAGGTGCATCGGCCCACCAACGTTGTCTACGCAGCGGTCACGCATGGATGCCACACTAAGTGGTAATGTATGAGCATGCATTCTTCTGCAGGTACACTAACTACGTGCGAAACTAAGAACGGCCAGGGAACGACTAGTTGCATTAGAGAGTGCCGTGCATATGTGTCACCGAAATAACGATAGCTATATGTACTCTTCTTTTAGATGTGTGATGTGAGACCGTTTAGATACGATTCATGCATCATGTTTACTGCTTTTATTTATGGTGGGATGTTATTAAATTGCTATGAAATAAATTGCAATTTTAAAAGTTTACCTTCCATATGATGCACTATTGTACCCTTGGCTTAATATCTCGTATGAAAAATATATCCCTCACTAATGCACAACCTTGTCTACCTAAAACAGATGGCCAGGACCAAGCAGACCGCACGCAAGGCCACCGGAGCCAGGACCACCGTTCTCCCTGACGTGACCCACACTCCCCCTGTGGTGGAGGATGGGTTGCTCCACACTCGCTGCAGGGAGGAGTGCCCCCTGTCCCAGTTGCTGTGCAGGGCCCTGAGGGAGATGGGGCATCGTCCCTGTCCCTTCATCTCGGTGCAGACGGTGCACGAAGAGGGCAACTGCATGGCCCAGGTTGTCCTTCCACGGGGGACGTTCGCGGGCCAGCAGACCCTCACCACTTACGGAGCCAACGAGGAGGAGGCTTACCGTAAGGCGGTGATGGGAGCCCTCACCTCGTTGAGCTCTAGGTGGGAGGCAGACCACACGGTCCTGCGCTTCCTCCCCACACGCGACCTCGACCACGCTTGGCAGGAGCGCCGTGGGTGGCTTCGGGACAGGAACGGCTCTCGGCCCTTGGTAGCGTGCATGGACTATGCACGTGAGGCGCACGGGATGTACCAGCGCGCGGAGAACCGGAGCCGCTTCTACTTTTCTAGGTACACGGAGACCCGTACCCGTGTGGAGGAGTTAGAGGCCCGGGTGGCGCAGCTGCAGCAGCGTCTGGCCGAGTACGAGCCGCCGCAGCAGCCCGCGCCCTTGGACGAGGAGGAGGAGGAGTCCTCGGAGCCCATGGAGGTGGAAGAGGAGGAGGAGAACGACCCCTCTGACGCCAACTCCAGGGTGCAGGGTGTTTGATGGATTGATGGAAGGGAGTTAAGCATTAAGTTAGTGACGCGTTGATAGCGATGTTTTGCAATATGCCGCTCCGCGTTTTGATGCAGGGCTGTACTGAACATTGGTGAGCTGAGAGAGCTCATTGAGTACGCCATTTGCTTATGTTGTGGACAATTAAATGTTTGCTATTTGATGATGGGATTGATGGAACCCACAACCCCCCTATGTAATATTGAGACCTCCTAGTAGTATTTGAACCTTATTATGTTGCACTTGAAGTATGTTTAAGTCCGTGTGGAAGTTGAGATATGATGCATGGATGAATGTGGGATGGTAGCTCCATTTTGTTTGCTGTTTGCGAATCTGGAATTCTGTACAGCAGCAACAAAAATTGAGTGTATTTTGAAATCTGGGATGATTGGTGTTAGGAGTTTTATACCAAAGAGGTAGGAAAGTCCCTGGTGCACAACTTTGTCAATAGAAGTTTTCGCTGAATGCATTCGGTTTCGGAGTTATGTTCAGAATTCCACTGAACATGCATTTTGAACTGGAACGGTACAGTTAGAAAAAGGGGTCTTTGCACAACCCTCGTGCGGAAATTGAACTGGGAAATTATTACCAAAGTTGTAGAGACTACAGTGGCCAATAACTTTTCTATACAAAGTTTCCTCTGTAAGTGTACCGATTGAGAGTTATAACTAGAAATGTCCAGGTCATTAAATCTGGACAGAACTGACACCTCCCCGCAAAAGCTAAAATTCGAACCATTTCCAGGCTGGGTTGGCAAAAACTTTCTATAACAAAGTTCTAAAGCACTGAACATGGAGTAACTTTGCTAAGGGGGTCATAATCAAAAGATGCACGGATTAAGAGCAGCACACCGTTAAAGTTGTTGCTGTCCAAAAATTCACGAGATAGCCGAGTGTTAAACGCCAACACATCGAGCTATGACTAGATGCGACAGTGGTCGAACCGCTGCGAGAAGGAATCTAACACTTTACTGCAATTATATGTTTCCGTCTTACATGTTTTGAGTAACTGTGTTTCGGCGCATTTAATTGCTTTAAAGTGGTTGGACTAAACACTGTTAGCTTCACTCTTGCAGATGGTGAACACTCGTCAGGGACAAACCTCGGGCCAGCAGCCACACGATGCACCCCCTCCGCCGGAGCTGGCTACTCTGGTTGTGCAGCAGGCGGAGTTGATCCGCATGATGGCAGAGGAACGCCAAGCACAGGGGCAACAGCGGGCACGGGAACACCAGCCCCGCGGCATCACCTACCAAGACTTCGAGGGTCTGCGCCCTCCTGTCTTCACTACGTGCCCTGAGCCGCTCGCAGCAGATGACTGGCTCCGTACAATCGAGTCCAAGTTCACACTGCTTCCAGGGTTGACTGAGCAAGAAAAAGCTCGGTTTGCGGCACAGCTACTTCAGGGCCCCGCGGGAGCTTGGTATGCCACGTTCCAGGCTATGCAGTAGCGGGATCACGTTGTCACATGGGAGGAGCTCCGTACTGCCTTCCGGGCCCACTACATCCCGGCAAGTCTTATGGAGCAGAAGCAGCGCGAGTTCAGGGAGCTCAAACAGTGCAGTCGCACGGTGATGCAGTACGTGCAAACCTTCATACAGCTGTCGCAGTACTCGCCTGCGGATGTTGCAGATGATCCTAGCAGGGCGACCAGGCTCTTGCAAGGTTTCGACCCCACCCTCCAGACACACCTCGGGCGTCGTTACCAGAGCTTCTCGGAGCTGGTCGACACTGCACTGGACATGGAGAATCGCCTCAGTGTTGCTAATGAGGACCAGAAGAGGAAGCGTCAGGCCAGTAGTGCACAGGGGCCGTCTCAGAAGCAGAAGGCCAATTACCAGCAGCAGCCCCGCTACGTGATCCGGCCCAATCAATCGGGTTGGTTCCATCGAGCTCCGCAGCAACAGCAGTACCCGGCCTACCGTGCACCCGCGCAGCTTCCCGCTCCTCGTGCTCCCACCGCACCAGGACCCGGGAATCCTTGCTTCAATTGTGGCAAGACAGGCCACTTTAGCAGGGAGTGTCGCGCTCCTCGCAGGATCCAAGGCCCCACTCCTGCGGGTGGCAGTCAGCAGAGCAAGCCCAAGGGGAATGCACCGCGGAAGGGCCAAGTGCACTACATTCACTTAGAGCAGATCCCCGTCGGGGAACCGGTACTCGCTGGTACGTTCTCAGTCAACGGTCACCCAACCGTCGTACTATTTGATTCTGGGGCCACGCACACTTTCATTAGTCAGTCATATGCATCGAAGCATGGGATAAAAACTTCTTGCATAAAAGAAAGCTACAACATCTCTGCACCTGGAAACCCCATTAACACGAATTTGATAGTGAAGAGGTTGCTTTTAAGCATAGGAGGGGAAGATTTCGTCATCAGTCCTGTGATGCTGCCACACCAAGGGATCGATGTCATATTGGGAATGCATTGGATGAACGAAAACCATGCAGTCCTGGATATTGGCAGCAGGACAGTACAACTAAAGTCTAATGTCAGTGGAAAGGTTCTAAAGATCCACATACCAAATCAGAAGCACATCGAACCTACTGTGAATGCAACTGAGCTACAAGAAATCAAAAAGATACCTGTAGTATGCGAATTCCCAGACGTGTTTCCGGAGGAGCTGCCTGGTCTTCCACCGGATAGGAATGTTGAGTTTAGCATCGAGCTGGTTCCAGGTACGGCACCCGTCTCTAAGAGACCGTACAGGATGGCACCAGATGAACTTAAAGAGTTGAAAACGCAGTTGCAAGAACAACTGGATAAAGGTTTCATCCGCCCTAGCTCGTCACCTTGGGGGTGCCCAGCCCTCTTTGTCGAAAAGAAAGACCAAGGTGGTAAACGGCTATGTGTGGACTATCGGCCTCTAAATGCAGTCACAGTCAAAAACAAATACCCACTGCCACATATTGACATTCTGTTTGATCAACTAGCTGGGGGCTAGAGTCTTCTCAAAAATTGACCTAAGATCAGGATACTATCAGATAAAAATCCGAGAAGAGGATATCCCCAAAACGGCTTTCTCGACTAGATATGGCTTGTATGAGTACCTAGTCATGTCTTTCGGATTGACCAATGCACCGGCTTTCTTCATGTATATGATGAACTCGGTGTTCATGAATGAACTGGACAAATTTGTGGTAGTATTCATTGATGATATACTGATCTACTCCAAAAATGAAGAAGAACACAGAGAACACTTGCGGATTGTACTCACTCGGCTCAGGGAACACAAACTCTATGCCAAGTTCAGCAAGTGCGCGTTTTGGTTAAAAGAAGTAAGCTTCTTGGGTCACATATTATCCGAGAAGGGGGTAGCTGTTGATCCCAGCAAGGTAGAGAGTGTACTAAATTGGAAGCAACCCGAATCCGTAACTGAGATCCGGAGTTTCCTCGGTTTAGTGGGCTACTACCGCCGCTTTATCAAGGATTTCTCCAAAACGGCAAAGCCAATGACCTCATTGACCAAGAAAAATGCTAAGTACACGTGGAGTCCGAACTGTGAGGAAGCCTTCCAGAGTTTGAAGAGATCCTTGACAACCGCATCAGTACTAGCACAACCGGACGTCGCGAAGCCATTCGATGTGTATTGTGACGCCTCCAGCAATGGGCTTGGCTGTGTGCTAATGCAAGAAGGGAGGGTAGTCGCTTACGCTTCCCGTCAATTGAGAAAACATGAAGCCAATTACCCAACCCATGATATAGAACTGGCAGCAGTGGTACACGCTTTGAAAATATGGAGGCACTATCTGCTAGGCAATACTTGTCATATCTACACCGACCACAAGAGCCTCAAATACATCCTTACCCAACCCGAATTGAATATGAGGCAGCGACGTTGGTTAGAGTTGATAAAGGATTATGACTTGGAAATTCATTATCATCCGGGCAAGGCTAATGTAGTAGCGGATGCGCTAAGCTGTCGGGCTCATTGCAATGTGATTGAAGCCCAGCCCACAGTAAGAGTGCTATGTTGCGAGATAGATGAAATCGAATTGCCTACAGAACAGCTAGCTGAGCTCTATAACCTTATTATTGAGCCCACTATCAAAGAACAAATCATAACTGCACAAAAGCAAGATAAGGGCATGGCATTCATTCGTGAAGGAATGGATGAGAAGAAGAGAGCATGCTTCACACTTGATGACCAAGGTGTGTTGTGGTTCAAAAATCGGTTAGTGGTCCCTAAGGATATGGAGTTGAGGAAGAGGATTCTAGATGAAGCTCACACGTCTATGTTCACTATGCACCCGGGCAGTAACAAAATGTACCAAGACCTGAAACAGAAGTTTTGGTGGACTCGTATGAAACGAGAAATCGCCACGTACGTGTCCGAGTGTGACGTGTGTCAAAGAATAAAAGCTGATCACCTAAAGCCTGCGGGTATGCTTCAACCGCTTGAGGTTCCCGCCTGGAAATGGGAAAACATACACATGGACTTCATTGTGGGCCTACCCCCCACACAGAAAGGGTATGATTCGATCTGGGTAGTCATTGACCGATTCACGAAAGCCGCACATTTCCTTCCTATCAAGACCACTTATCGAGTAAAACAATATGCCGAGTTATATATCTCTCGAATTGTGGCACTACACGGTGTTCCTCTGACCATCACTTCGGACAGAGGCTCATTGTTTGTGTCACGCTTTTGGGAGCATTTGCAAACCGCTCTTGGAACTACCTTGATTCACATTTCGGCGTATCATCCACAGACCAGCGGCCAAGTTGAGAGAGTAAATCAGATCTTAGAAGATATGTTGAGGGCTTGTGCTTTAACTTATTCCACCAAATGGGATGAATGTCTTCCCCTAGCCGAGTTTGCTTATAACAACAGCTACCAGAAGAGCTTAGAGATGGCTCCTTTCGAGGCTCTATATGGTAGGAGATGTAGAACACCCCTAAACTGGTCTGAACCGGGTGAACGACACCTTTGGCCCTGATTTGGTATCACAAGCCGAGGAGCAAGTTAAACTTATACACAGCAACTTGAAAAGAGCACAGTCTAGACAAAAGAGCTACTCTGACAAAAGAAGACGACCGTTGGTCTTTGAGTTAGATGATCATGTGTACCTTCGGGTGTCACCAATGAAAGGGGTACATCGTTTTGGTGTGAAAGGGAAGTTAGCCCCGAGGTACGTAGGTCCGTTTAAGATCACTGAGCAGTGTGGGCCAGTTGCTTACCGGTTGGAGGTACCTCCACATCTGGCTGCGGTTCATGACCTATTTCATGTCTCGCAACTTAAGAAGTGTTTAAGAGTGCCGGAAGAAGCAGTGGACACCTCACAAATTCAAATTGAGCCTGACCTCACCTATGAGGAACGTCCTATAAAAATCCTCGACCAAAAACAAAGAGCAACAAGAAGAAAAGCAATCAACTTTTACAAAGTGCAATGGAGTAACCACTCCGAAGAAGAAGCGACTTGGGAGCAAGAAGAATACTTGCAAACCAAATACCCGGGTTTCCTTTCAGCTAATACAAACGAGTATGTATAACCATCTAAATACAAATTTTATTCGAAATCATACACTATGCACTGCATTCTAATTTGACTTATCCACCCACATCACATCAACAAATCTCGGGACGAGATTTCTTTAAGGGGGGTGGGTTGTGATGCTCCGGCATCTCAAGTGCCTAATCACTCATCTTACATGAAGCATTCATCTTGAGCATGATGGCATATCATGTGTGGGTGCATTGGAAACAAGTTTGGTTTATATTACTAAGTGAAAAACCCTGTCATTTCATGTGTGATGCTATGTTATAGTCGTATCTTTGATTCCATTGAGATCTAGGTGAAGTTCATATTGACAAAACTGTAGAGGCACATGAGATAAACAACTTTGCCAAATGGGGTCTTGTCAGATAATGAGGTTTAGAAGGTGATTAGGGTCATCTGATAACAGTACAGAAAACCAGTTTAAATTAGGGCTGATTTGAAATTCTAAATTTACTCTGACCTACAGCCACATTCATGCAAAGCTCAAATTAGAGAAGTTGTAGGTAATCATCTAGGGAGCAACTTTTTCAATTGGGGTCTGGTTAGAAAATGAAATCTAGTAAATGATTTGGACCATTTTCAGTCAGCCTAGAAACACAGTTTAAGTCTGACCAGTCGGGTAATTTGGGTTTTTCTCCAACTTAAAGTCTTTTTCATGTCAAACTCAAATATAATTAAATGTGGGATATGGAATTCCAAACAAACTTGTCAACTGGAGTTTTAAGAGTTAAAGCTCACAAATAGGAGTTTTTCCCATCACAAGGAATAAGGTGACCCTGTTCCTAACTAGAGCTGCTATACAAATTCAAATGAAATTCATATTTGCAAACTGATTTGGGGGTGGAGCCTTTTGACAAACTTGTAGAACTAGAAGAGGCCAACATTTTATCCAATTACAACATTTCCTAAATTGGCCTCTAACAGGGTTAAAAAGGGGAAAAACTGGAAGGGAGAAAACACAAACAAAAATGGGTTTTTTCTGAGTGGCTGACCGGTGGGACCCAGCGCCCGGGAGGCCACGGTGTCGCCGCCGGCGCCGAGCGCGTGGCCGCCGGCGTACGGCCCGTTCGCCTCGCCCACGGATCGCCCTCCCTCGGCCGCGCCTTTAACCCGAGGCCGACGCGCCTCTCTCCCCTCTTTCGCCTCCACTTGTCGCCTGCCACTCCCGAGCCCTCTCGCCTCCACTTCGCCGCGCGGGACCGAGCCGCCATTGACGAGCTCGAGTTCGGCCCCGAGCGCACGCCGCCACCGTCCGTCCTTCCTCCGCCTCGAGGTCTACCTCACCGCACTCGCCACTCCACCCCGCCCCTTCTCCACTAGATCTCGTCGCCTCTCTCACTCCCCACCGCTAGATCGAGAGGCGACCGACGCGGGCCACCATTTTCGGCAAGGCTCGGTGCGAGCTCGCGCCGGCCGTCTCCGTCCACCCCACGCCCCTAGACCCCCGCCATTGCCTTTGCCTCGCTCCCGCGCACCCGAAACCCTAGATCTCGTCGATGTTCCACTTCTAACCGCGGAGATCGACCTCGGCGCGACGTCCTCGCCGCGCCGCCGTCACCGCCGTTCACGCTCCGTTGCCGCCTCGTCCTCGCCCCGCCGCCGACGACTTCTACCGGAGGTAGTAGCCCTCGCTCAGGGACACCGCCCGCGCCTCGCGTCGCGGCTCCGGCGAGCCCGAGCTCGCCGGCGCGCGCGCCGCCGCGCCGTCGCGCGCGGCGGGAGGAGGAAGAAAGGCCGGGGGGTTTTGCAAGCTACCCCCCGGAGTATGGCTATTTACATTTTTAACCCACGCGCTGTTTACTGAGTCTTGGCATTCTTGCGTGCTAGCCCCTGGGGTATAGTGTTAATTGTGTTCTAGTCCTCGGTTTTATCTTTTTCCTATATTCGGCTGAAACTTTGGAAATTCATAAAAAATCGAATAAAAATCGTAAAAAGGAAAACTCAGTTGCGTTGTACTCCTAGTAAATAGATCTACACAGTAGGTATGATGTGGGGATGTGCATGTACGGTTTTACCCCTGTTTTTAAAGATGCATGATAAATCAATGAAAAATAGGAAACATGGCCTAGATGGAATTCAAAAATGACGAAACTTGGTCAGTAGCCTTCTTAGGGTGTTTTGATACTGTGGAAATTTCTGGTGACTCAATACCTTACTGTTCATGCATGGTTTTATCATTTTATATGTACTTTATGCATTATTTGATAACTTGAAAATGGGGTCCATGCAAAATATGTGAAATGAGGCTCACTAGTATTTTTCTCAGGTTCTATATATCTTGTGAACACCATTGGTAAAATATGAGCCCCTCCATGTATAGTTTTGATGGTGATTTGAAAATGACAAATCTTGATTTGGAGAACTTGATAAATGGAAAAATGGGTCCTAATGTGCACGATAAATTCTACCAAAATTCTAGTAGCATGTGGGGGTACTGTAGAATCCAGAAAGTATATGCTTGGAAGCTATTCTCACTGTTTATATGTACATCTTAACTTGCACTAGTTTTATATATGGGAAATAGGTGTCCTGTCAAAACTTGGGAGTTTTAGCTTGTAAATTTTTGTACATGCAGTTCATACTAAGGATAACTCACTGGTAAAATTTCGTCTTCAGAAACCATACCAATAAATTATAAAAATTCTGACGAGGTGTAGGGCTGATAACTTGCTGGAATTTTAATAAAATAATTATAACTTCAATTGAGCTGAAATTTTGACAGTAGCTTTGGGTATGAAGTATCTGCTTGTCACAAAAGTTTGGTACCATTTGAGTTAGTTGAACTGCCAGAACTCAGATGTATGTTTTTATTCACAAATGAGCATGATTTACCCTAAGCACATACATGTACAGTGATTCATCTACTGCATACGTATCATTTCTCATAAAGTATTTGCTGCACATTAACATTGGCATTTCGTCTACAACAAGTGCATACATTTGCATCTGTATGCACTCATGCCTGCACCTTTCATGCATATAGATCCCTCAAACGAGGAGCTGCCACCGGGACAACCATTGATTGAGGAGTCCGAGGACGAGTCAGAGGACCCGCACGCGACTGCTGATCACACCACCGAGGAAGCACCCACTAATCCGAGCGGAGAAGGTAGGCAGGACCATACTACCCAGCTAATATAATAATGCTTATGAATTACGCATATGCATTAGGAGTTGAATGAAACAATTACATTAGACATCCCGGCCGCCCTGGCCCTAGATCCTATAAATAGAGTTCGTAGGACGAGTATGCCTAGAAATGCTAGGTACGAGTAGACATGAGTGAGCACTGTCACTCGTCGCGTAGGTGATATTTCAAAACCTCAGAAATCTTACTATGATGCAATTTATGGTTATTTATGTTGATCTTAAATTGAGACGGGGCGGAGCGTACATTTACTTTCGTGGTGTGCGTTGTTGTTCTCCGGCTCCGCCCCTGTCGCATAAGGCCTGTTCGCTGTTCGCCTGCTGATTGACACAACATGGCTAGGAGTGCTTAACCGGGTTGTGGGACCGGTGAAAGTCTTACCGGCCCCGTCCTACTATTCATGGTGCTGCCCATCCACTGATAGGGGGCCGATGGACTTGGGAGGTGCTTGGAAGTCGAGGGAGGGCTGACCCTACACACAGTGGTATCGCTCCCGAGACGGCTACTCCCAAGGGTTAGGTGGGGGCGCTGTGAATCTTGGGACGGGACAGGTGGAGATGGGGGATATATGTGTGGAACGCGATGGCTAGTAAGCATATATCACTTGGCATTTATAGTTATTCCCGGGAATTAAAAATCGATTCGAATCGCTGATGGTCACCAGGTGTGAGAGTGTCAAATGTCGCACACGGGCAACGTAGTAACAATCCAAATTACTATGCCAATGTACATGCTTTCAAATACAACATGCTTGGTGTATATGATGGTTACTACCATGCAAGCTGTGATGGTTTACTTTCATTGCAAGAGTTATGGTTTACTTTCCTGCAAGAACGTCAGTACTGCTATTGTCATCATCTAATTTGAATAGGACTAAGGTAGCAGCTGTCAAATCCTGCTATCTTCTCTTAGCCCTTTGTTGAAATAAAATCAATGGCTAAGGACAAAAAAAATGATTAGTAAGCTATGCTTCGCGTCAGCCGTAAGCCATGTCCATTAAGTCCTATTGAGTAATTAGTACTCAGGGTTTGCCCCCATTTTTGGCTCACAGGTATGGAGTTTCTGATGTGTCCCTGCATTGGAGGGGGCACATGCGTGCAACACGATTAGAAGATGACGTTGTGGCAACAGGACAACATCAGTGGGCACGATGTTGTCTCTCTTTTGCACATTCCGCTGCATGACCTGAACTCTGAACTATTTCTATCTTCCGCTGAGGGACATTTAAGAACTTATGTTATCCTATGACTATGTTGGATTTGAAACTTTGATTTGAACTGGTCTGTAAACTAATTCTATTATCTATCTACATTCAACTGCCTGTGATGATGTAATGGTTGTGACTCCATCGAGGGTCAATGTGTATGATGTCGGTTTCTCTGGGATTGGTGTTATCGAGGGCCGAAGGCCACTCGACGGACTACCGGGTTTAGTCTAGCCTAAGTGCACTGCGAGCTAGGGGTGGCAGGTGTGCTTAGCCTGGATTAAGCAGGGCGGTTCCGCCACATTATTATGCTATGATTATGATATGTTTTAAATGGAGACCGGGCGGAGATATTGGTTTGAATGATGAGATCTGGAATAATGTGTGGTGGACTCCGCCCGAGTCGCATAAGGCCCGTCCGCTGTTCGCCTGCTGATTGGCATAACATTGCTAGAGTGCTTATCCGGGATAATGGACCGGTGAAAGTCTTACTTGTGCCATCCGAAGAATAGAGACTTGTTCCTACCATGGGCCTGGGGACGCTTGACTCATGGGAGGGCTGACCCGACGTACCGTGGTAACGCTCCATGGGGGCTAAACCTAGGGAATGGCGGGTTGGAATCGAACTTGGGATGGGACAAGTGGAGATAGGGGAAGCATATGTGGGAACGCCAGGGGTTAGTAAGCATATGCCATCCTGGTGCTTCTAGTTATTCCCGGGAATTAAAAATCGATTCGAATCGCTGATGCTCACCAGGTGTGAGAATGCCAGATATCGCACATGGGCAACGTAGTAATAACTGTAACATGTTGTTTATTTAATCACGCTTTTCAATACAACATGCTTGGATGTGTATGATATGTCCCACCATTCATGGTGCTGCCCATCCACTGATAGGAGGTCGATGGACTTGGGAGGTGCTTTGAAGTCGAGGGAGGGCTGACCCGACGTACCGTGGTATCGCTCCTGAGACGGCTACTCCCAGGGGTTGGATGGGGGCGCTGTGAATCTTGGGACGGGACATGTGTAGATGAGGTGTATATCTTGGATGTGTATGATACACTATTATGCAAGTTACTAATGGTTCTCATGTCTTACTTTCATGCAAGTACTTACTTTATGATATAAATGATCTTCATGGTTAATGGATAGCAGCTGTCAAATCCTGCTATCTTATGTCAACATAACATTGTTTAAAAATCAACAGCTAAGGATCCACATGATTAGTAAGCATGCTTTGCGTCAGCCGTAAACCCCGTCCATTAAGTCCTACTGAGTAATTAGTACTCAGGGTTTGCCCCCGGTGCTACCCACCTTGTTCATCTCTTCATGAAGACTATTTAAGTTTGTTTCCACTGCGAGAAGTTTTGAAAACGCTTCTGCTATATATATACTCTGAAATCGCTTCCGCTATATTTTGAAATGTACTCGGCTTCATATATTTGGTCTGTAAATTAAAGTCTATTACTCGCTGTTTCAACTGCCTGTGATGATTGTAACTGTTGTGGCTCCTTCGAGAGTCGGATGTGTTTGATGTCGGTTCCTTGGGAAATGGTGTTATCGAGAGCCCGAAGGACTCTCGACGGACTACCGGATTTAGTCTGGCCTAAGTGCACTGTGAGCCAGAGGTGGCAGGTGTGCTTAGTCTGGATTAAGCAGGGCGGTACCGCCACAGTAGGCCCATGAGCGTTAGCCGGGTCTCCTTCGATGGTCTACTATCTACCTCCTAACCCCTCGAGGTGCCGGAATTTCGCTCGACGCAAGTCACAACTCTGTTGAGATCCTTTCGACCCTTAGCACGGATAGGTCTTGTATGCTAGCAGAGATAGAAGACCGTATAGCAATACCTGTCTCGTTGTCCTCCTAGCTTTACCTGTTTCTTGCCAACGGTGCTTGGCTTGTATCCCATGGTGTTTGGTGTCAACCTTCCTAGCTATCGGTTGATGTGAAAGAGTAGTAACAGTTGGATGAATGATAGTTTGATACCTCTATCTCAATGCTTCCCTGTGGATAAATACGATACCTTGGAATACTCCCGGGTGAAAGCTACAACGGTCTCCGTGAGCTTGCGGAGTAAAATCTGGTAGGCTAAGAACCGCCAACAAGCTCTTCTGGCGCCGTTGCCAGGGAAGCGCCGAGTTAGAATATTATTCTGCTATTCATCCTTTTGTTATTGTTCTTTCTTTTTGTTTTGAAAATCCAAAAAAAATAGAAAAATAGAAAACCTTCTCTTCAATTTTGCTTTATCCGTTGAGTAAATCTTGATCATGCTGCCCAAAGTTTACCGTGAAAGCATAGCTTGGGCCACTGTGTGCCTAGAGGCTAGTTTTCAGATTAAGCGTGGTGCTTAGGTTGGATTAGTCTCATCTTATCAAACGATGTGTCGAGATAATTGAGCTATGTGTAGACTTTGGTAGTGATGTTCCATGCTAGTTCATGAACTGCGATTCTTGAACTAGCTGGATCTCTCAAGTGTCATGGAGACACAAAAATCCCGGTAATATTTCAAAAACACACCCGTTTTTTTAAGACCGAGGATTTTGAGTAAAGTTGAAGGGATGGAAGTCGTGGTTTAGCAACATGTTTGTGCTATGTTTTGATTGAAATATTTGGCGAGCACTTTGTGAACAACGGGCCCGATGGTTAATACTCATCACACATTTTGGACCCTTTGTATATGTTGTACACTGACCTATTGCAGGAGGCATTCATTCCCCACACGAGAGGAGAGGCCCCATGGCCGACATTCTCGTGCTCAACCTCTTGCCCTTTCTGGGAAATGATAGCAAGGTGACACACAAATCGTATACCACATTATGCTATCATCCATGCTTGAAATTGCACAGCTAGTAGGCCACTGGTCTACCGCCTCATGGGAGGATTGCGTACCCATGGCGTTGTGGTGTAGATCCCTAAGTCGGTCGGCATAGACGTCTCTCATTGCGGGGGAGCTCTGTCTTAAGCACCGCAAAGGCAAACACAAATCAACACCTACAAGCATGGGGAGAACATCGATGTCATGATGTGCATGGCTGTGTGGCACATAGGCAGACAACGACTGGTGGCACATGTCATGTTTGACAAGTATCAAGCCCAATAAGAGCACGATAGAGAGCAAGTTTGGAATCAGCATCCAATGCCGAAACCAAGCTTGGAGGAGAAAATTGTCTAGCATTTGACAAGCTTCAAGAGAAACAACCAAATTTGCAAGCCAACGAAGCAGAACTTGATACATATCCGTGACACTATATTCCATTGACCAACCATGGAGCAAGAGCTCTACTGTCTACCGAGGTGGAATTTTAGCATTGATTCTTCCAGCGTCATTGAAGGTAACCCCCTCTAACAGCTATTTTCAACATTATCTTTTTAGAGGTTGTTTTAAAATGCCTGTTAGTGATAGCACTTGAAACCAAACTTTCAAACTAAGATCCTACGGCCATAGGATCTTCCAATAAGTGCTACCTTAGGCTAGCTTTTAGCTAGCCTTTTTCTCTGCCCAACCTAGACACATTCTTGTTAGGTAGACAAAGGCCTTGTCGAACCCTAACATGCAGGGAAAAGTAGATGGAGGTTTCCGGAGATCATAATGCAAGAACAAAAATGCCATCACACTAACCCACTTTCGGTCCTAAGAATCTCTTCACACCATGATTGGACAACGTCTCCCACTGGAATCAAAATGAAGCACAAAGCGAAACATGAAAACTTCAAAAAAAGAATTTGTTTCATCACAAGAATCAAGCTTAGGGGAGGATATACCAAGTGATATCATACATCCTCCAACGCAACCCCTGAGAGGAAGGACCTCGATATTCAACCTACGACAACGGTTGAGCGCTGCAAAACATTTACCATGCTCTGCATCACTTGGGAAGCATACATCTCTCATCCTGAGAGTTTGTCTCCAAGACTAAATGTCTCTATAGTAAGAGCTTGCAATGAGATATACGTAGAGACATCACCCAAGTATGGAGGAACGCTATGAGTGAGCATTCCTTAATTCCCTTCCCCTGGCCGAACATCCAACAGGACAAAGCAGTTCGCCAGAGGTCAGGTTGATTTGCTCTACTCATGAGTCAATGCGCCAATGAGTCACCCAGATGACATCTCAAGCATGGCGCAACATGAGTTAGCACGCCAATGAGTCACCCACATGACATCACAAGCATGGTGAGCAACCATCAACTAAGGTTGGTGGCAAACTGCCAAGGATGCAAAGGAGTCAACTCCAACAAACATCCACCTCTATCATTCCACGAAGCCTGTTTGGGAATAAACAGCTGGCCACGACCGAAACGGTGTCACTTTGGAAGAATGTCAGGCTAAAGGAAAAAAATATGATGTTGGAGCGGGAGATCCAACAAGAGACATTCATCCACGGGAGTAGTACCATCAGATCAGATAAATCCAAGCTCCCGACACTTTGTAGATGGTCCAAATAGCAGCACGAGAAAAACAACTTCTCAAACAGTCATTTTAGAAATAGAGGAGGCAGAACGAGAGTAGAGAGAGAAGGAAATTCGCTTAACAAAGGTGAGCTACACAAGCAGCATCGTCGTCACTCAGGGAACAAACAAGCTTGTGGGAGGCAATGCCAGGTAATGCTGAAGCTCAGTTTCTTGGCAATCACTTGCAAGAACTAAGCTTGGGGGAAGATCACCTGGTGAGTACCCCGAATGCTCTGTATCAATCTGATATCTTAAATCCTGAAAACTGCCATGACACAAAAAATATTTACTTTTTGTTACCCTAAATAAAAGAAAAGCTACAAAAATTTGCATAATTCAAAAACTACAAAAAGATTTTCTTTTACCATGAATAAACTAACTCCTAGCCATAATGCTAGAACTTTGTTTATACCTTTGCTTAAAGGAAATGATGAATAGTTGCTCTGTTGATTCCTTGTAAGTATTTTGTATACAGCTTGACACTCGCCTGAAATTTGAACTTATTGGCATTTATCGTGATCCTACCTTTAATCTTTAACCTTGTGGGAGCAAGTGCTTTTAAACCATGTCTAAGTTGTTGTGAGATGAGATATAATCAAAGTTTGAGTTTAACCCATCTTGATCCTAGTAAGGTAAATTCTCAGAGTTTTCTTTTTGAAAATTAAAATGAGAAAATTCCTTAGTGATTTAAATACCTATGCAGAGCCAAATGTTTTCATAATGAAACATTTGCGTATGCTTCCTATTGTTATGTTGAGTTTTGTCAAATTTTGAGTTCTTATGAAGTAGTGACACTTCAAATCCCGATCAAAATCCCTCACATCCACCTTCATTTCCTAGCCTTACCTATGCCTGGTTATGCTTAAATCTACACTGGATTCAAGCATCGTCTTACACCAGATATTTATCCACCATATCCATCGTCCACTTACCTATCCATAAATATGGTCTCCGAATAAATACTCCAGTCATATCCCAGAAATATCCCCAAAGTTCTCATACAAAAAGGAGACATGGAGCTATCAAAAAAAGAGAGAGAAAAACTGACAAAAAAAGAAGAAAATGACAGCTCCATGTACTCATATGCTTTAAAGTTTCAAGAGGGGATCCATCAAATAAGGAGTTTTCATCCATAAACCATATCCATCCATGAAATGAGTCCATTTTCCTTTGATTGGGATGAGAGGTATCACAAACTTTGCTAGGACCAATCTTTGACTTAACAAAATATATGACATAGGTAAGCTAACTTTATCCCTACCTTGAGCTCCACATAAGCCTTTTAGTTGATAGGGAAAAGTTTGGCCAATGGCTTGGTGAGGAATATAAAACCACTGGAACGATCGAGGGTACCTTTTGAGGAACTTGGTTCTTTATTTTCAAAATTTTCAAAACCCTCCGAGCATGAAACCAGAAAGGAGATAGAGTTCGGTGACACTCTGCTAAGATTGTTCCATCTCTCAATCGTCAAAGACAAGGTAAGAAATGCTAGAAGCCCCACAGGTATGGATAAAAAGGTTAGGGGTACACTTATGCCAGTTTGTTCGAACATAAAGGTAGAATGTTGGGTTGTGCACTTAATACGTGCAGGACATTAACATTGATGCAACTCCTAACCCATTGAGCCTAAGTCTTAGCTTTGCTCGAGGATGAGCAAAAGTTCAAGCTTGGAGGGGTGTTGACGGTCGTTATTTCACCATTTTGATCGTTAATCTCTCAGTGAATAAATGGGGTATATATAAAGTACTGTGCATTATTTACCTAACACTGACGAATTCCACGAGGTTTGGTAGTTTTCGATGTATCATAGGAAGAAACTCACATTCCGGGCAAAAGAAGATCATATGGAGCAAGAGAGAATCATCACATAAAAGGGTTGAGAATGAATGGGAAATAACATCATTATGAAGTATCTCAAATGCCCTCATAGACCAAGCCATTGTAAAGAGCTCATCAAAACAATCAAAATGGAGTTTTGGTTCACTCAATTTGGAGTCCGGATGCTAAAGTTATGGCCGTCGCAAGGTTGACAACATGGGCTGTGAGAGATGGTCGGGTGACCATGACCTTGGTCAGGCGACCAAAGGCATGGCTGGCCGACCACTTACTCTCCCAAAGTGCCTCATACTTCATCTTATTCATCCAAGGAAGTACAAGAGCCCAAATACATAAGGTGGAACAAGCCCAAGTCGAATCGAACGTCGGAAGGCCACCACACGAGCCAAGGAACTGCTGAAAGGCTGAAATGATGGTCGGCCGACGTTGGGCTTGGTGGGCCGACCCTAGGCTTGGTCGGCCGACCACCACAAATGGCCGCCTGGCCCATTACTTGGCTTGCACGATCACCACGTTGGACGCCTGGACATGTTCAACACGTGTATCAACAGAAACTGACTTCCAGAAGGCATCTTAGGCGTTGAAGAAGTGAGGCGGTGCATCGGACAGTAGGCCGACCTTGGGGAATTGTCAGCCGACCATGGGCTTGGTCGGCCGACCTCTATGATGGTCGGCCGACCTTGGGGAATGGTCAGCCGACCATGGGCTTGGTCGGCCGACCTCTGTGATGGTCGGCCGACCACCCATGTGGCCGCCCTACCAACTGACTTGCTGCCCCCACCGACCTTCTTCGCCCTATAAATTGAGGGGCACTCCCCCACTCCAAAATGTACCATCACCATGTGATTTCTTTCTTTCTTCCTCTAGGAGGTGCCCCACGGGAGGTGCCTCCACTCTGAAAATAGTGTTTGGTTAGGAGTTAGAGAAGGGTCTGCTGTATCGGAGTCGATCGGAAGTACTCGGTAATATATTTTATTTGCTATTTTGAGCATTACTTTCCGATTATTGAGTAGTGCAAGTACTTTATTTTTCTACTTTATGCACTTATCTTCTGCTCTAGTTAGTTACTTGCTTGGTATGTATGCGGCTTGTTAGCACCTTTTTCCTTTTGGGCATGCCAAGTTCGAGGCCTGAGTTGTGCTAAACTAGAATCAATTGATCGTTGTTATGCTTGCCGGTGTTACAGTCCAACCTATACGCTAGGCTCTGGTTAGTTCCTCTCCTCTAGCTAAGGATGAACTATTGTTGTTCAAGCGCCGCTTGAACACGTTTGTAGCGTGCCAGCCTATCCACGCATATTTGCTTGGTAGCCCCACTCGGTGACAGCGTGTGATGTGCCTGTGTATCCCAGGCTCGTTTGTTCGGTAGGCCCGTAGGCGTTAGCCGGGTCTCCTTCGGTGGTCTACTATCTACCCCCTGACCCCTCGAGGCGCCGGAATTTCGCTCGACGCAAGTCACAACTCTAATGAGATCCTTTCGACCCTTAGCACGGATAGCTCTTGTGTGCTAGCAGAGATAGAAGACCGTATAGCTTTCCTGTCTCGTTGTCCTCCTAGCTTTACCTATTTTCTTGCCAACGGTGCTTGGCTTGTATCCCATGGTGTTTTTTCCTAGCTATGGGTTGATGTGAAAGAGTAGTAACAGCTGGATGAATGATAGTTTGATACCTCTATCTCAATGCTTCCCTGTGGATAAATACGATACCTTGGAATACTCCCAGGTGAAAGCTACAGCGGTCTCCGTGCGCTTGCGGAGTAAAATCCGGTAGGCTAAGAACCGCCAACAGCTGGTCTGTCCACAGATCTAGGTTTGGGTCGGTATGAACAAAAGGCAGGCGCTTGGTTTCTGTTCTGGCAAGTTCATACGGGGGTTCATAGGATTTGGGCCCTAAACTGAAAGATTTGGAATTGGCTGACATGGGGATCAACATTTCGTCGGCCTGATTAATCAAAGAGAAAATTCAAGGTAAAAGAACAGTTGTGCAAGTTCCACAGGGTTTCAGGGAAGGGCAAGTTCTTTACCTTCAATCCAAAGACGTGCTCGCAGAGAGTTTGTTCTTCCATCATGTGCTGGTTGCCGCCATCTCGCGAATCGCACGGAGGAAGTTTGCAGTGGCAGTATGTTTGCAGTTTTGAGAGGTGGAAGACGAGTCTCTGGTTTGTCACGCATGCTTTTAATAAAAGCCCTGGCCTGCATGGGGTTTTTGGAAATTTTGGCCGAATGAGATGCGCCTTTGGCCGGATCGGCGATTACATTAATTTGGTGATGAGCCGATAAGTTGGTTAGATGCCGATCTAAGTAACTTGTTTAAAGTTCGTTTCACAAAAAATCGGCTAAGGAAAGGAGAATGGATCGGCTTGATGTGTCAAAATCGAAAGCCGATTGAGGGACCATACGAGTCAGTGCGTTGCCACTGAGCCGATGTTCGCTTTAGTAAAATTCCTGAGGTATTGGCGGAGGAAGGAAGGGAATTTCATTAATTTACATATTAAGAAAACAAAATATGTATATCCCCTAAGCCGACACCACGGCTGTTAATTTCCAAAATTGGGGGATTTTCTTCCTAAAGCTGATGCAACGGCTGATGCTATTATCTAACTAATCTACTATTGCTAAGATAGGATGTTTTAAGCATCGCTGTCGTCGGCCGATTCCTCATGGGTTTCTTCATCGCCATCGTCGGTTTCGTCGTCGATGTCCTCACTCCCGGAGGAGCCAAGGTCGGACGGACCTTCCTCGTACTGTGCGAGGAGGCCCGCATCCTCATCTGGCTCCTTCGGTTCGGCGTCTTCACCACGGATGAAGGGTCCGGGATGTCTGGCCCGAAGATAGCCAGCCAAGCCTTGGTGGCCTGGTCCGGCGATCCTTCTTCATCGTCCCCCGGCGCGGCCAGAGGAATGTGGCCAACGCCCGCCGCTGGCAAGGAGACGGAGCTTGGCGGCGCAACGATGGCTAGCAGTGGCGGAGCCGGCATGGTGGCAGCCGCTGGAGGAGCGGGGGCTGCCATGCCCGCAATGGAGGCGATCGAGGGCGAAGGCGGTGGAGTAGGCCCTCGGGGTCCCATCATGGAAGACGGACAAGAGGGCTCTATGAGGGTGTTGCTGCCGATGGAAGATATGGCGAGAAAGGGGTTTTCGCTCGGCTCTTTTCTTAGCTAGAGGAAGAAGAAGAGCATATGCCGAGGGGAAGAAAACAGGGGAACCGTGCCTTTTTTTAAGTATGAGGCGATGGAAGGCGAAGGGACACCGTACAGAGGTATTGAAGGGTCACACGGGTCATCATTGCAGTTACCATGGAAAACCGTGTGGCGGTTCAGTTCCGACGGGACGTATGAGCCAGATATTCCCTCTTATCTTGGTTTTGAAATAAAATCTTTATTTGCCAAACCAGGGGGCATGTGTTGGCATCGGAATTTGGCCGACCTAGTTAATGGGCCTGAATTGGCTCTGGGCTAAGAGAAGCTGTCCAAGAAAACAATGACGTGAACCACGTTAAGTGGGCCAGCGGGCCTTGTATCTTAGTTTAATGATTTGAGAGTCCAGTTAGAGATCGAGTCGGTAAGGGTTTTTAGCTTAATTAAGGAAAGCGGCAGGCTTGCCGCCCAAGTCCACAGGACTATAAATATGTACCCGTACCGTTGAATAAGATTTGACGACACAAATTCATCAAGCAGCGGTTGTCTCCACATCCCTTTGGCGCAGCGCCACCCCTAAGCAATTAGGGTTTTCCAAGGTATATCATCATGCTGCTCTATCAATCTCTCTAGTAGATGTTGATAGGGCATCGCAGCGCTCTGCCGATGGTAGTTCTTGTACTGAAGCATTTTTTATGGCAAGATCTACTAGTTATCCCGTGCATTAAGTTGACATGCTTGCATATGGGCTCGTGCACAACTTGCTTCATGTTAATAATCGTTATGATGCATGTCTTTGCGCTTCATGGCGTATACTGTAAATTTAGCATGATGCAAGCTTCATATCTAGGTTTGATCTGTCCTTAGAAGATATATCTACAGATCGTTTCCTGCTAGAAAAGATCCGATGTTCTCTGTGCTAAGTTTTATCTTTGCCGATCTTGATAAAGATCCATTCTTTCATGTTGTTTATCTAATCTTTGGCATTAGTTTTATCTCGAGGCATAATGAGTATTTAGATAGATCTTGATAAAGATTTCTTTTCCCTTTTATTGTATGTGTATGCATATTATTTGGATGTATCATCAATGAGACAGTAGGGTTTGGCCGATGTCAAGGATCCGAAGCGGAAAGAGCCAATCCGAGCGATCTGGCTAGTATTTAACATTTGCCTTGTTTTATCTGTCTTTGCAGGGGAAACATGAGCTAACCATCACTACCATCATCACCATAACCTTCCTGGCTAGGTCATCAGCCAGGTGGCACGCCCGACCACCATTCTCAGATGATCGACTAACTGCCTTCCACATACACCTCCTGGCTCATATTGTGTTGACTCGCCAAGGGTACTACCCGTCGGTTTCCTGGCGCAACAGTGGTGATCCCCTCTCTATATCCACTCCGCAGCAATGAGCTGTGGTGGTGTCTTGTCCCAGGCTCCCTCTCAGAAAAGACAATGCACCTCGTCATCTGTCAGGGCAGTCCGCTCATCCTTTGAGCGATGAGGTGGCTCCGAATCTCCATAGACATCAGTGTGTAGCCTACGCTCTGAAGTCTCAAGTCCAAGGAGTATAGCCACGTTCTGCCTATAAAATCTCACAACCTGTCCCTAGAAAATGAATTGAATGAACTCTCACTGGGCCGACGTAGAGTGTGGTGTAGAAAACTCTGACCTAGTCCTCCACGTATCCGTGGATGTGCTCTAGAAGATCTGAAAAACTAGGGATGTGATCAAAGTATTGGAAAAGGTTCCTTTGGATCACACTACCCATCCTGGGTATGCTCAGCACCACGTGAGGGAATAAGCCCATCCCTATTGCTCTAGAGCTCTCATAGAGAGAGACCTGAACCAAAGTCTAAAAACGAGGATCCACCCTCTCATCTCGCTGCTGTGGCTGCCACTGACTGTCACTGATGTAGTAGCAAAACTTCTTGAGCTTCCTACCCTCATAGGCTCCGTAGTCTGACAACTGAACATCTCCAAGGAGTGTGGGAGGTGCAGGCACTGAAGAGAAGGCATACTGCCCCCAAGCTAAGACATGCTCATCCTGTCCCTGACCCTAAGTATCTGACTGAGCCTTGGTGGCTGCTACTCGCTCTCTGACTGCCTGTACTTCCTGCTCAGCGATAATCTCGTCGGGGGAAACATGCCCTCGACAATGTCACTCCTTAAGCTGACGAACAGGGGTGACGCGCTTCGTGCGCGCACGATGAGGAGTCATAGGTAGTGGATGACCACTGCGAGGAGGGTTCTGTTAAGGCTCGCCAATGTGAATGCCTCCCACACGACAGCTGTCATATGCATCAAAAGCATCTGCTCCACACTCGGCTACCTCTCGCTCACGCTCCTCGAGAGTCTTTCTCTTCTTCCGAGGAGGGTTGGGGGCCTTGCTCTTACCCTTGTCTCCCTTCTCATGCCCCATCTGTCATAAATTCAAGGAATATATAGATGAGAAGAGTTAGGTATGAGGAAATAGCTAGACAAGGTGAGACCTAGAGCATGAAGTAGAGTTGTGAATTTGTGGCATGCATGTCAAATGTGAAACTATGAATAAAATTGAATAAAGTGCGTGACCATCTCACACTAGCGTTGATTTTACCCAAATCAATAAAAGCGGGGTTCGTGAGTTTGAGTTTTTAAGTGCTCCTATTCACCCCCTCAAGTCGCACGTCTCGGTCCTACAAGCGCCACCGTGCCTCGCCGCCGCCGCATCCCGCCGCCACCGCCGCTCAACGCCGTGCCGCCACCCTTCGCCCGCGCCGCGCCGTCGCCGCTCCTTCGCCTGCGCCACCGCCGCTCCCATGCACGCCCGCGCCTCTGCTCCGGTCCGCGCCTGCGCCGCTGGCGACCTCACCTTCTTCTCTGGCGGTGAGCTCCTCGGTTTCCCCTTTGTTCCTAGGGTTCTAGTTCAAAAATCCCCAAATTTGTGTAACCCTAGGTCCTAATCCGAGAAATTGGCTTAAGATTCATAAAATTGAAGATGAGATTGATGAAATTGAGCATTTGTTGGCACTAGATTCAAAGTTACATCATCAAATGTGCATGGATTTTGGGGGAGTCTATGTTTAGATAGCCCTAGTATGAGGTTATGAGCATGGATTTGAGGTGTTCATGTTGATTAAGTATTGACAAAGAAATTTGGCTCTAATTGTGAGATGGTCACACAATTTTAGCTAAAATTTCTAAGATTTGACAATCAACATGACATACTAGGCTATCACAAGTCTAATTGCTTTGCTTTAGGGTCTTTCCTATGTCTAGTTATCTCGTATACTCATCTATACTCTCCTTGTCTATCTTTGTGTTGGAATTTGACAGATGGTAGGTGACAAGAGGAAAGGGAAGGAGATAGCTCCACAGGAGCCGAGGAAGAAGAAGAAGACCGCAACAGAGAGAGAGGCAGCGATAGCACAGGCAGTGGTAGAGGTTGCAGAGAGAGCCGAGGCAGGGGGAGTAGGGGGCAGTCTGCAGATAGGAGGACCACGCAGATCCACCCGAGAGAGACGCCCTGCAGCACCGCAGCCAGCGACAGCTACACCCCAGAGCACAACTGGTCCACGCACCCGAGGTGGAGCCACACCACAGAAGTCGAGGGGGTCATCCTCGTGCAATGAGGGGTGCTACTCCGTTTGCCAGTCAGCTTGGCAAGTAGGTTGAGTCCGAGGAGGAGGGAGAGCTGCAGGATACCCCTCACACCAGACCTCGTCGAGTTATAGGAGAGGAAGGATTACAGCCAATCGACCTGAGGGCCAAGACTACCAAGCATATCAAGGCCATTAGGTACGATATGACAGCGTATGAGTTCTACCCTTAGTCGTGTGACCTGAGGATTGATAGGAGGTCCTGGACCCTGGCTCAGGCCAGCCTCTACGTGAGTGCACTGAGGGAAGGTCACCGGCTGATGCCTCACGCCGCGCTGGATTTTGCTAGACTTTGGGCAGCTAGCGGCAGAGACTCCAGGTCATGCTTTGCACAGTATCGGGGCCTTGATGAGCTAGTCTAGGTGGCACGTGTATATCGAGGACTGGGTCAGAGTCTTTTACGCCACCCTATACATTGGGTACTAGAGGAGCTTCATTCAGTTTATGTTCGATGGTACCCAGTACCGACTGACATCGGACAGGATAGCAGAGCTACTGGGTTTTGAGCGCAGATGAGTCATGCCACTTCACGCTTGCGTCTACGACACAGTGACAACACCCTACAGGGGGCACACAGGGAGAGCTCCAGAGCTAGAGATGATTCGCCACCTGTTTTGCGATACACTGACGGCCGATAATCCCAGGACACCTGATAGGCTCAGACCTAAGTTTTACTTGTTGCTATAGTGCCTGAGGAGGACCTTGATCCCCAAGGCGGGATACAAGGAGGGTCTGATAGCTCTACAGCAGGGGCTTCTTACGTGTCTCACACTTAAGCACGATATAGACATAGTGGACATTTTACTTGCTGAGATGGAGGATGTGATTGTGGATGGCATGCCGACTAAGCGGCAAATGTCGTATGCTCACTGGATCTGCAGACTCAGTCAGCTTGGAGGGGCAGATGCTCCGACACATTGAGAGGCATTCCCTGACTACCGGTCAGCGTTGAGAGGCGATAATCGCAGGGGAGGTAGAGCAGCTCGAGCAGTTCGAGAGCGGTTCAGAGAGGAGGAGCGAGCAGAGCAGCAGGTTGAGGACGAGGAGCTCGACAGGGTTGAGGAGGTTGTTCAGGACTTCTTCTTCTCGTCGAGTTCAGACTCCGATTTTGAGGACGAGGATGAGGAGGAGACTCAGTACTTCCCAACTGTTGCACACGACCACGAGGCCGGAGGGTCAGGAGTACCACGCTCACCTTCACCATCTCCGGCCCCGCAGGCTCCACCCGGTCACTACACAGCAGGTCTCTCAGCGAGACGCTCTTGCCGGTATACTACAGATGCTAGTTCAGCAGCGGGCAGAGACCGCTAGAGCACAGCAAGAGAAGACAACACAGATCGTCCGATTGTAGGAGGCTCAGCTTCAGTTTCAGCGAGAGTCCACTGACCGACAGACTGTTATACTTGAGGAGATCAGGACGTCGCTCAGGGACTAGAGGAGAGAGTATCGAGAGGACATAACAGCCCTAAGAGCTGAGGTGCGTGGCCAGCCTAGTCTGCCAGGACCAGTGTAGCTAGAGCCTACTCGAGTGATCCGAGCTCCAGGTCCACTTCAGCTCACTCCTGCCCCACCACAGACAGCTACAGCTTCACCTCAGATCACTCCTCCGGCAGCTGGAGTTTCTACTCTGGGGACCTTTCCCCTTTCAAACCAGCTTCGAACTGACCTACGACCAGTGGTCTCACCTCTGCCGAGAGTTACACTGTCCTTTGAGTCACCGGTCCAGGCTCTAGTCGTCACCACTGCTCCTGCTTCTACCCCCTCCGGCCAGACTGATACAGGGATTCCCTCCAGTTGTGAGATTCTTTAGTGGTTAGTGCAGCCTGTTCTCGAGGAGCTCACATAGCCAGATCCAGCAGCTGCCTAGCCTAGCACTGAGGACGTACCTGAGACACCAGAGGCACCTGAGCCAGACACTCAGCAGGCTGAGACACAGCAGGCAGTAGAGACAGAGCAGAGCATGCAGCCTGAGAGTATAGAAGAGCAGCCTACTGTCACGGAGACCACCGGCACCGCACCTGACCCGGTTGACTAGGCAGCAGTAGAGATGGAGAGCTCTGATGACGATGACCCCTCTCGCTTCCACATCGAGCCGTCCCGGCCCTCTTCTCCTCCGAGTGCTTAGTTCCCCTCTTTGGTCATTGATGACAAAGGGGGAGATAGGATGGGAGTGAGATGTAGGTCTATCTTTTGCTTTGTGGGCTTTTGGACAGACATATGCTATTAGACTTGGTTTGTATGATATTTGCATCTTTTGGCTTTTGTGGATGGACATGACATTTGGTACTTGTGTATGCACTCAGTTATCATGTCTATATTACTCTGGGTGAGCCTTCGAGCTCCGTGTGCTTATTTTCCTTGTATAAGGTTAGAGTAGTTGACGTTGTTCTTAATTTATGTACCATCTCTACTCTTGCCGCCTTTTACTTGTCATCAATCACCAAAAAGGGGGAGATTGTAAGCATCTAGGCCCTATGGTGAGTTTCGATGATTGATTGATAAGATTATTTGTTATCTAATGAGCTCATGAGTGCAGGTTTAATAAAATTAAGAATGGTTGCTCATTGGATATTGTGCATGGCCCCTATGTAATTGGTTTCATCACTAGGAAGCGAACGTGGTTTTCATCCATATCTCAAAGGCTAAGGACTCTTCTAGAGTCAAGGATCAAAGGAGTTGAGGGATCCTTGCTTAGATAGGGTTTTCTAGCTTTTTAGTGTACGCACTATTAAGGGGGTCAATGGGTAGTAGCTTGATAGAGTGAACCACCAAGAAAATGATGCACATGAAGGTCCGGTCTAGTGTTTACGGACCATTCCACGGACCAAGAAATAGAGGAATTCACTTTTGCAAAGAGGAAGAAAGATACAAGGACCGGATGGTCTGGTCTGGTAGAACCGTCCGGAGAATTTTGCTTAGTGCATATGCGGCTTTTAGCCACCTTTTCCTTTTGGGCATACCAAGTTCGAGGCCTGAGTTGTGCTAAACTAGAATTGATTGATCATTGTTATGCTTGCCGGTGTTACAATCCAACTTATACGCTAGGCTTTGGTTAGTTCCTCTCCTTTGGCCAAGGATGAACTATTGTTGTTCAAGCTTTGCTTGAACACGTTTGCAGCATGCCATCCTATGCACGCATATTTGCATGGTAACCCCACTCGGTGACAGCATGTGGTGTGCCTGTGTATCCCAGGCCCGTTCGTTCGGTAGGCTTGGCGTCTCTTAGCCTTAAAACATTTTACTCCGCAAGCGCACGGAGACCGCTGTAGCTTTTCACCCAGAGTATTCCGAATATCGTATTTTTATCCACAGGGAAGCGGCAGGCGAGAGAGTATAATTGAATAAACTCAAATCGAATGAACCGTACTTAAATAAATATACCAGCTAGTCACTAGACAGGGGTAAGTCTGGTAAACGGATAGGTGTATGGTGGAAAGAAGTAAATTAAACTACCTAAGATACACGTAGAAAGGTATAGTTGCTTGGGAGGACAACGAGTGAGATAAAGTTCCCAAACTTTATTTTATTCGGCTGCAAAGACTATGTCGTGGTTAACTAAGAAACTCAAGTAGCAAGTCAGGGTCTCGCGTCAGGCGAAATTCCGGCGCCTCGAGGGGTTAGGGGGTAGATAGTAGACCACCGAAGGAGACCTGGCTAACGCCTACGGGCCTACCGAACGAACGGGCCTGGACTACACAGGCACACCACACGATGTCACCGAGTGGGCCTACCAAGCAAATCTGCGTGGGTAGGCTGGCACGCTATAAACGTACTCAAGCAAAGCTTAAGTAGCAATAGATCGTCCTTGATCAGAGGAGAGGAACTAACTAGGGCCTGGCGTACAGGTTGGATTATAGCACCGGCAAGAATAACGGGACTTGACTAACTAGGATAACCACAAGACTAAGCCTAGCAAGTATGCAAAATAAAAGGTACACCACACTTGCAAGAGATAGAAATAAAGTAAAATATAACTGAATTATATTGAAGATTCGAGTACAAAAGATACAAGAGCTGTTACCGCAGACTCAGAAGAATCTCCGAGAACTCCGAGGCAAAGCTCGACTCACTCTAACTCCTAGGACCATCCTAACTACTAAGATGTGGAAAATGACACTCTCTAAGGTAGAATATGGCTCTCAACTTCTCCACACCTTTACAAATGAGCCCTACAGGACTATTTATAGTCCCATATGTGAGGGAGGTATTTGTAGGAGGCTTAGGTCGGTGGGAGGCCAAGGTCGGTGGTCGGCCGACCTAGCCCGAGGTCAGGCGACCACCCGATCCACCGCCTTTGCACTCCAACGGCTTGATCTTGCGTCCCCATGGTCTTTGGCGGTTAGGACGGTTGTTGCATGTGCAAAATGCCTCCGAGGGTAGGTCGGCCGACCTTGTAGGAGGTCGTGCGACCACGTGTCAGCCCTGCATTGGCCACTTTGCTCTTTCCTCGGATTGTTGACGTTGTGGATCCGTGACTTGGTGCATTGTTGGCCTTTGGATACATTGGATGCTTGGTCTTGCGGTTGGATTTGAGTGCACTTGTGTTTTCTTCATGATATGGATCAATGAGGTGGCACATGGCTGACTTGGGAGGTTGGGCGGCCTAGCCAGGGGTCGGCCGACCCTGTCAGTGGGTCGGGCGGCCAACCCCCTGGTCGGCCGACCTGGCTGAGTTAGGCTTGGCCTAGCCCTAGTCGGCTGACCTAGGGTTGGGTCGGCCGACCTGGCCACTTTGGCCAGTGGACTCCATCTTTGATCCTTGGCATGTTTTCAACTGTTTTATGTGCAATTTGGTACCTGCATCCAAATATTCATACACAACTTGTGGAACTCATTAGTAGAAGGGTTTGTCCATATTTATTCACTTGCATAGCTCCATTTGGTTGGTAATTGACGGTCGATATTGTGAGATTACGACCGTCAACACCCCCCAAGCTTAAACTTTTGCTCGTCCTCGAGCAAAGCTAAGACTGAGAGTGGATCATGAGTTGCTGCAATATCAAAGATGAAGAGAAATTCTTATACATGACTCAATACTCATGCTTTTGTTTCGAGAAGTGAAATAATTGAAGCTCACCTTGTGTACTACCTGTGGTGCATCTTTTTGCTTACCTCGCCTTGGGCGGTTGAGAGATGGAACGACAATTTGTACAGAAGTTCTTCTCACTTGCTCTTTTTGGATGTCTTTCTCAGGAGTTTTCAAGATTTTTTTTTCAAAACAAAAGTAGCTTCCCCAAGGTGCTCTCAGGCGCTCAACTGTGTTTCCTCACCAATGGCCAAGATTCGGCCAACACTTTCCTACACTAAGGCCTTTGTGGAGCTTTAGGTAGGGAGAATGTGGCACACTTAGGATATTTATTTTGCTAAGCCAAAGATTGGACCAAAGAGTGTACTCTATCACTTCTTCTATTGATCACTGGAGTATGAGTGGTGGTACTTTATATGCCCCTTCTCTTGGTTTTCGTCCCTTGTGGCCTTTTGTAGATTTGGAGTGGATATGGAGCTTTTATTTATTTTTGCCATGCTTGAACTTGCATGCTTTTCATTTTGCCGTGCTTTTGCACGCATTTTTCTTTTTGCCATGCTTTTGCATACTTTTCTTTTTAGACTCCATACCCTTACTCCTTGAGATTTGAAGGCTAGGGATTATGAGAAGTATTTGGAGACATTTTGGTGGATGCAAAGTCCGGAATGGATCACTTGCATTTTTGCTTGTATACTCCAGATATCAACAGAAGGTGATGTTTCTACTCAAAGAGACTCAAAATTAACAGAGCTCAAAATATCACTAAGCAGCTCTTTGTAGCAGTTTTAACTAATTGAAGCATTTTTGGCTCTGGTAGGTATTTTTCACCAAGGGGAGCTATATTTTGTTATTTTCAAAATAAAAGCCTGAGATATTCATCTTACTAAGAGCATGAAAGAATTATCCCATATTCAAGTCATATCATTCATCTCACAACAACTTAGGCTTGTTATCACAAATGGCAACCACAAGGTAGAACCTTGGTTTACTTCTTTTATTCACAAACTCAAAACTAAGCTAAGCATAAGTCACATGCAAGAATTAAATCATTCACTTGATAGAGCAACTATTCATCATTTCCAAAATGAAGCTAGCATGCGAACTTATCATTAAAGCATGGAAGTTATTTTTCTATATACTAAATTAAACAAACTAAATTGAGCAAACTGAATTAAACAAACTAACAAACTCTCAAAGCAATGATACATGGGTGGTGCAGAAATCGGAGGACTGTCATACGTACCCAGCTGTCGATTTGGGTCCCCCCAAGCTTCAACGAAGCTACTCGGGGTAGTACCCGTAATACTAGAAGAATCGCTGGGACTCATCGAAGGTGCGCTGAGCCGTCGCTTCTATTTCTAGGAGGTGGTTGTACTGTTCGGCCTGGGTCTGTTGGATGACCTGAGTGCGCTCATCGACCTGATTAAGCTGCTAGGCCATCCCAGCTGTGCGCTGGTCCTGAATGGTCAGGGATCAGGGACCCAAAGATGGCACTCAAAGGGTCTCCTGCAAAGCGTGCAGAGGCAGATGGTCCTGCCTCGTACGGTGCTAACCCATAGCCATAGTAGGTTCCTCCTCCTTGCTGCTAAGAAAATGCAGCGCTCGGCTCGTGTCCCCAATGTGTGTTCGCAGATCCTCCATGGGGTTGCCACGTCGGGTCTATTCCCTGGGTCTGCTAGGACGTGCCAGTCGCAATATGGAACCAGGTAGGTCCCGTCCCGGCGGTTTGCGTGTCCTGTGCTTGCTTTTGTAGGCGCTCTTGGGCTGCCCTCCTCTGTGCCCTGGTCATGACTCCTGCTACACTATGTCTGGGCTCCTCTAAAGGCTCTGCCTCCGGAACACCCTCTATTGGCATAGAGAGTGTGTCCACGTGGTAGATTTTAAACTGTGGTGCTGGTAGAGGCACTTCAAAGTTGTACCCCTATAGATCATGACATAGGTGTCCGTGCTAGGGTTCTTGTGCAGAAAGTGTGCCCGGATGAAATGGCTCTCTGTGACTAGGTTGGGTGTGTCTGGGGGTAAGAATGCCACCTAGGCATTAGCTAAGACCCCTAGCTCGGATGCAATCCTCGTCCCGAATGACGTGATCGAAATGGAATTTTCATCCCAAACTAGTTTCATCCAGTGGTAGAGCATGGTGGTGACAGGTGCATACTTTTGCTTACGCCATATGGCATAGAGGATTTTTAAGTCCTCTATGGTCACGCAATGTGTGTCATCGCAGGGAAGGACTACGACAATAATCCAGCGGGCCATGAACTGCATGGTGGGGTGCTTAATGTTTGTGATACTCTTCTTCCCCTTATAGTCCGGCCCGGCTAGTTCCTTCCAGAACTCTGTTGCATTAAAGCCTACGGGTTCGGCTGCTATGGAGCAGCGAGGTGAGAACCTGAGAGCATTGCTGAACTGAGGAAGTGTCAGCTCATGCTTAGAGTTAAAGAGTCTGAAATGAACAGTCGTGTTGGACTGCAGTGATACTACTCGGAGGGTCATTAGAAATTCCTTGGTGAGGAGGACTATGCCTCTCTCGCTAACATTTGCAAAATTATCCCAGCCTACCATACTGAAAATTTCATCAAATTCGTCATCCATACCGGTGCTTGTCATGAGTACTGTTGACGGTCGTTATTGCACTACCAATGACCGTCAACTATCCATGAACATGGAGGAAAACATGCCAAAGTATGGATAAACCTGTGCTACTAACACATTTCCACAAGTTGTGTTGAATATTTGATTGTAGGTACAAAGATCAGCAGAAAACAAGCAAATTTGGCTAAGTCACAGGGTCACTGGCCAGTGGGCTAGGTCGCCCGGCTCCAAGCCAGGCCGCCCAGCACCATGCCGAGCCGCCCGGCCTGACTCAGGAGCCAAATCAGCTCATCTTCAACCTGCATGTGCCTAAGTGATGTGTCAACACACTTGTGAAGTCCAAAGGCTGAATGCACCACGTCAAGTACCGGAAGGCTTGCCACATCACCGATCCAACACTTGGATTGGTGAAGTCAGCAATCCTGGGCACTTCAATCCTGCGGCTAAGGAAGAAACACAAGTGAAGATCAATGGTTGAGGGAAAAGCACACTTCTAATCGCCATAACCGCCATGCTCCCGACTTGGGAAGGAAATATGAGCCACAAGATGGAGAAAGGCGGTGGATCCGACGGTCCCCCGGGCCGCCCGGCTTGGGGTGGAGCCGCCCGGCCCCACCTCGGCGCCTTTCAGTTGTAACCACCTCTCCAACTGCCTCACCGGCCTTAGAAGCTATAAATACCCCCTCCCCCCAGGCTTCACTTGTAGAGTGTGGAAGTTGAGTAGCTTACACTATCGTTTAGTCTTGTATCACTACGTTAGTCCTCGGAGTTAGAGTTGAGTCTGAGCTTTTGCCTCAGGGATTCCGGAGTCTTCTTCGAGTCTCAGTAAAGCTCTTGTATCTTTCTATCTTTGTACTCGTTACTCCAGTATAATATATTTCATTGCTATATCTTTTGTTATACTTTACTTTACTTCTTAACGCTTGCCTAGTGTGGTGTACCTTTATTGCACACTAGATCCAAGGCTTAAGTTTGTGTTGTTCTTAAGTTATCTGAATCTTGTTAGACTTGCCGGTGCTATAAGCTTGTCTTAGGCTTTTGATCTAAGATTAAGTTAGTTCTCACCCTCTGATCAAGGAAGAGCTTTAGTGTTCAAGTTCTCACTTGAACACTAGTATAGCGTGCCATCTTACCCATGCAGATCTGGTCGGTAGCCTCTCTAGGTGA
Organism: Paspalum notatum; assembly: GCA_022530915.1. Lineage (NCBI taxonomy): Eukaryota > Viridiplantae > Streptophyta > Magnoliopsida > Poales > Poaceae > Paspalum > Paspalum notatum. Next base: position 17,349,214 of record CM039691.1, read on the forward strand.
CAGCTCTAGAGGTCTCAATAATCCACCCCGTTGTTCGGTAAGCCCGTAGCCGTTAGCCGGGTCTCCTTCGGAGGTCTACTATCTACCCCTTGACCCCTCGAGGCGCCAGAATTTCGCTCGATGCAAGATCCTAGCTTGTATCCAGTTAACTTAGTTCAACCGCGAATACTCCTCTGCAGCGGTTAAGTAGTAGAGTTTGGAAATCTAATCTCACTCGTTGTCCTCCCAGGCAACTACTAAGTGTTAGGCTTCTTTAGTCCCTGTTTTACTCTTCCCACCATACACTATCTTTATATCTTACCCCCGTTGTAAGTTTAGCTGGTATTTTATCTAAGTTACAGTACTGCTTGAAAGTTTGGCATTTCATTCCACCTATTCGCCGTTGCTTCCTTGTGGATTTTTACGATACTCGGAATACTCTGAGTGAAAAAGCTACAGCGAATCTCCGTGCGCTTGCGGAGTAAAATCTGTTACACTAAGAGACGTCAACAAGCTTTTTCTGGCGCTGTTGCCGGGGAAGCAATTGGCAATTGAAGTTTGATTTGTCGAGCCTAGGTACTTATAACTTGATAACATACCTCTATTTCTTAGCGGGTTTATTTGCCTCTGTCTACTTTATTGTTGGGTGACAGAGAGGTGTAAGACCGGTTTTGACCTATTGGCAAACTTTCACAACAATCCGGAGTCGCTGCTTAGAAGGAGAGTCCGTCAGAAGACAATCCACGAGCAGAGGCTGGTGCCAGCTACACTGGAGTTTGGATCATCAAGCACATCTAACACGACACATATGGTTGAGAAGAACATTCGCGAGTTCTCTGTCCCATCCAGCAGCAACATCCCTACGGGGCCAAGTGTGACTGTTGGAGATGGATTCGAGCTCAAGCCAGGTGTCATCCACATGGTCCAAGCTAGCCCATTCTGCAGATTGGCGTCGGAGGATGCAAACAGCCATCTCCAGCAATTTCTGGAGATATGCAGCACTTTCACTATCAAGGGTGCAACCACCGATGCTGTTCGGCTTCGCCTCTTCCCATTCTCTCTGATTGGGAAGTCGAAACAGTGGTTCTATCTGAACCGCAACAACTTGGCGACTTGGGAGGCATGCTCCAATGCCGTCCTGGCAAAGTACTTCCCGCTTTAAGCAGCTCGCTGATGAATCTATGGCGGAGGCATAGGAGAGACTACAAGAGTACATCGCCGCCTGCCCCCACCATGGTATGGAACAGTGGTTGATAATCCAGAATTTCTTCTCCGGACTACACCAGTCCGCGCAAGAACACCTAGATGCAGCCGCTGGAGGATCATTCTTGTCCTTGAGCGTTGCCTTTGCCCGTACTCTCATCGAGAAGATGGCAAGCAACCAAGGATGGATAGAGGAGAGGGTGAACAATAAGCCCCATGGAGTCCACCATATTGACGGCTCCGACATGCTTGCCGCCAAATTGGACCTCCTGCTAAAGAAGCTGGTGGGCGCTCCTGAAGCTATGCCGGTCCAGGCACTGGATTCTCGCATGACTTGCGAGCATTGTGGGAACACCAGCCACACGGGAAACAACTACCCCAAAAATGGATCGGAGGACGTCAACTTCATCAACAACAATAGCTTCAGTAACGGGCCTCGTCCTCAACCATGTTGGAATTCACAACCAACTTACCTTTCGCTGGTCAAGGTATGTCTTCTAACAGTTCTCAACAGTTTAATAAAAATCCTTTCGATCAAAAAGCTGTGAACGATAGCATTAGTAAGAAGTTCCATGCGAATGATAGAGTCCTTGAATCTTTGTCAAATCAATTGGAAACTTTGAATAGTGCCATGAAGAACCAGCTGAGCTTTAATAAAATGCTAGAAACTCAGATAGCTCAGCTTGTCGCCGCTCTACCTAGTCCTACTTCGGGGAAGCTTCCAGGACAGCCCGAGCCATCCTCGAAGGAACATATAAATGCTGTAACCACTAGGGTTGGAAGGTCTACACAAGACCCCCCCACATCCTAGAGCTGCAGGAAAAGAACAGGGAAAGTGGGCCGCACTAGAGGAGGAAGATGAGGTGGATCGTGAACCATCACCGGTGAAGGAAGCACCAAAGTCAGCTCCACATGAGTTTTATGATAGCATTGTGCTCCCTTTTCCTCAAAGGCACAAAAAGACCTCGGTCGACGATCAGTTCGGCAAATTTGTTGAGGTAATCAAGAAATTATATGTCAATATCCCATTACTAGATGCGATCTAGGTGCCTACATATGCTAAGTACCTGAAGGACATCCTCAACAACAAAAAGCCCCTGCCATCGACCGAAGTTGTGCACCTCACGGAGGAGTGTAGCGCTGCTATACTCAACCAGCCGCCTGAAAAGAAAAAAGATCCTGGGAACCCCTCCATATCATGCTCAATCGGAACCCAGAACTTTGATCAAGCTCTCTGTGATCTAGGAGCAAGCGTCAGCGTCATGCCAAAGGTAGTCTTTGATAAACTCATGCATGCTACACTTGCCCCTACTACTATGCACCTGCAGCTAGCGGATCAATCGATTCGCTACCCCGTCGGGATCGCCGAAGATGTCCCGGTGAAAATCCGGAACTTCATCGTCCCGGTGGATTTCGTGGTGCTAGATATGGAGGTAGACACGAAGATGTCGCTCATCCTTGGGCGACCATTCCTAAGCACCGCAGAGGCCAACATTGATGTTGGAGCTGGAGAAGTCTACCTCAACATCAATGGCAGACGGGAGACGTTCGCCTTCAAACCGAAGGTCGAACAGTGCAGACAGGTAAAAACTTTCAAATTCAAGTATCAGGCACAACGGGAAACACCAAGAGAGAAGATCGAGCTCTCGCTAAGCAAGCCGAAAATGGACTCTCTCCTCGTAGCCTTGGAAAAGCTCCTGTACGATGGAGAAGCCCGTAAGCTCAAAGCCGATCGCAGAGCTGAGTCACTGAGACGTGCCTCACTGGCCCAGCCGCCGACAAAGGACTCAGGAGGCAAAGCTCCTGAGACAAAGGCCACCGCCAAGGCAACGAACACATCTCAAGAATGGCGGAAGAAAGAGGAAACGCCAAAAGCCCAGCCAGAGAAGAAGACAAAAACTCAGAAACAAAAGGCTGTGGCAACCAAGAAGGTTTGGCGAGCAAAAGTTGCAGCACAGACGGCCGCTAAGTCTCCGTCAAGTGCTAACACCGAACCCAAGGTATGACTTGCCCTCGCCAGGAGGTAAACTGGCCTTATCCTCCACTGCATATTTAATTTTCCGCGTTACAATTTTTCTATCTTTCATGCACTTACTTTGAATTTCACCACTGTATGTTTAAATTTTATCAAAATTTTTGCTTAAGTTTGCATTTAGCTAGTTCTAATTTTGCGAAAAAAAATTTTTTTTGGAGCCGCCCGGCCCCACTGTTGGCGTCTCTTAGCCTTATAAGATTTTACTCCGCAAGCGCACGGAGACCGCTGTAGCTTTTCACTCAGAGTATTCCGAGTATCGTATTTTTATCCATAGGGAAGCGGCAGGTGAGAGAGTATAGTTGAATAGACTCAAATCGAATGAACCGTAACACCACCACAACTCGTTCGTGGTCTTGCCGAAGAGAGAAGCTAGTAGCTAGATTATTTTTGCTCAACTAGATTTTTATTCAGGTATTTCTTAGCTAAGCAAAGAGCTAAACCAACCACTAAACACATGATTTTAAGAGGGAGAGAAGGGAGCTTGTGTGGTGCATTGAGCAAGGGGCTTAAGGGTGGTATTTATAGAGGAAGTGGGCAGGAAGGGAGGTTGGGCGGCCAGCTAAAGGGGTCGGCCGACCCATGGCCGTGGTCGGCTAGCCTTCTCCCGTGGTCGGGCGACCTTGCGTGAGCGCGCAGCAAAGGAGGATGAGGCCCTTGGTCGGCCGGCATACTCAGTTGGTCGGGTTGTCTCTCAAAGTGGCTGCCCACTCAAGTGTATGTGGAAAGGAGTAGGGGATGCACCGACAGCGCGAAAGGAGTGGTCGGCCGGCCTGTTTTCTTGATCGGGTGACCTCATGAGTTCGGCGCTTGAGTGAGTGAGAAAGAGTGGGAGTGAAGCTGGTCATAAGTGCAGGTCGGCCGGCCTCATTGTCTGGTCGGGCGGCCTGTGGGTGCTGCCTCTTTCTATCTACCTTGCTTAGGGATGGGACAAAGCCAAAGAGAGAAGAAAAGAAAGGGAGAAAGGGAAAAGAGAGGGGGAGCATGAAAGTGAAGAGAGAAAAGATGAGAGAATGGGAGGTCGGTGTGGTCGGGCGGCCTGGCCTTGCGGTCGGCCGGCCTGACCAGCCCCCCTGCTTACCCTTGTGCAGGTGTTGGTCGGCCGGCCCTAGTCTAGGGCCGGCCGACCCTATATTTTTTTTCGAAAATGGGATGTATAAACAGAATGTAATGAAAGATAACAAAGTGCATTGCTAAATTTAAATATGCAATGGAGAATGGAAAATTAAACTAGCGGGAAATAAATATGCCGTCGGAAGATAATGCCAGGTTTACCTCTTGGCGGGAGCGAACCATTTACCGTCCTTCGGGACGTCGCGTGAGCGTACGTATGGGGAGGTAAGCGGTACCTTTGTGAGCCACTTGGAATTTGTCGTGGATGAGTCCTGGGCGCGCTCGTCGTCAACATGCCCCATAGTATTTATCCTAGGGCCTTCATGGGTATGTTGATTTTTATTACACCCTCGGTTGATGGGTCTTGTAAAATCATGGGAGCCGACCTTCTTAACAGGAGCTTTGCCTCCTGTTTCCTAGTTCTTGCGGTTAGCCTTCATGGCTCTCGCCTTCTTCCATTCGTCTTCCTCTCGTGGTCGGATGGCAGCCTTGGTGGCTAGCTTCCGTTTCATAAATGCTACGAGACTGTCCATCTCTTTCCCGGAAGCATCGTAGATTGGCGGCTTCGGCACATACTTTTGGCACTTGAAGATCTTCACTTGGCTACACTGCTCCACTTTTGGTCTGAAGGAGAATGTCTCCCTCATTCCGCTTATGTTGAGGTGGACTTCTCCGGCCCCAACATCTATGCTTGCTTCCGCGGTGCTCAGAAACGGCCGCCCAAGAATGAGCGGTGTCTTGGCATCAATCTCCATATCCAATACCACAAAGTCCACGGGAATGAGGAAGTTCCAGATCTTCACCGGGACATCCTCGGCGATTCCCGCGGGGTGTCAGATAGATTGATCCGCAAGTTGCAGGCACATACTTGTGGGCACGAGTGCCGCGTGATTGAATTTGTCGAAGACAATTTTAGGCATAACACTAACGCTTGCTCCGAGATCACATAAGGCTTGATTGAAGACTTGGTTCCCTATTGAGCATGGAATGGTAGGACTACCAGGGTCCTTCTTCTTCTATGGAGGTTGGTTGAGTATAGCTGCGCTACACTCCTCGGTTATGTGCACAATTTCCGCTGATGGCAGTGGTTTCTTATTGTTGAGTATATCTTTCAAGTACTTTGCATATGTCGGTACCTGCATTGCATCTAGCAGAGGTATATTTACATATAATTTCTTAATGACCTCAACAAACTTACTATATTGTTCATCGGCGGCAGCCTTCTTGTTGCGCTGAGGGAATGGCAGCACCGTTGAGTCATAAAACTCATGTGGGAGAGTTTTCGGTGGTGCCTTCTCCTTCGCGGCACCAGTGCTGGTCTCTGGATCATCATTCTCCTCCATTTCGATGGTCTTCTCCTGTTCCTTGCCTATATGGTTAGTGCGTGACGCACCACTAGGATGTGGGGGGTCCTGAGTGGACTTACCACCCCTAGTGGTGACGGCATTGATGTGCTCTTTGGGAGGAGGTTCCAGTTGTTCCGGAAGCTTTCCCGCATTAGCATTAGGCAAAGAGGCAGCCAACTGAGCTATTTGTGTTTCTAACTTTTTATTGAAACTCAGTTGATTTTTCATAGCACTGTTAAAAGTTTCCATTTGCAAGGAAATAGATTCAAAAAGTCTATCATTTACATGAAACTTTTTACTAATGCTATCATACACAGCTTTAGGATCAAAAGAACTAGGCTTATTGAGCTGCTGTGAGTTACCAGAGGAGTTACTTTGTCCGGAGAATGGTATATATGGGCGCGTGTTCCAGCCTGGTTGGGGACGATTCTCGTTGTTGAAGTTGCTAGAATGACCGATGAAGTTGGCGTCTTCCGGTCGCGTTTCAAGGCAGCTGCTCCCTGAATGTCCCGTGTTCCCGCAGACTTCACAAGTCATGCGAGGGTCGAGGGCCTGGACTGGTGCGGTCTCAGGATTGTCTTCTAGCTTCTTTAAAAGCAAGTCCATCTTGGCGGCCAGCATATCCGTGCTGTCGATGTGATGGACTCCACGGGATCATGGGTGTGACCTATCTTCCTTCCATCCCTGGTTAGTGGCGATCTTTTCAATCAGATTTTTGGCAGCTCTCACACTTTGGGATAGGAAAGATCCTCCAGCGGCTGCATCCAGGTGCTCTTGAGCAGTACGGTTTAACCCGTGAAAGAAACTCTGAATGATCAGCCATTCTTCCATGCCATAATGGGGGCAGGCTGCTATGTATTCCTGTAATCTTTCCCAGGCCTCCGCCACCGTTTCATCTGCGAGCTGTTGAAAGCTCGAGATCTTGTTTCTCAACGCGTTGGTCTTTCCTAGATGGAAGTACTTGGCGAGGAATGCGTTTGAGCACGCATCCCACGTTGTTAGTGTTGCGCGGTTGAGGTAGAACCATTGTTTCGCCTTTCCGACAAGTGAAAATGGGAAGAGGCATAATTAGACAGCATTGGCGGACGCACCTTTCATGGTAAATGTGCTACAGATTTCCAGGAATTGTTGCAGGTGGTTGTTGGCGTCCTCCGTTGCTAAATCGCAGAAGGGAATGGCTTGAACCATGTGAATGACTCTCAGCTTGAGTTCGAAGTTCTCCCCTGCGTTGACGGCCGGTCCTGTAGGGACATTGCTTCTGGATGGGATGGAGAACTCACGGATGGTTTTCTCGGAAGGTACGGCCATGTCGTCGGTGTTTGAGGAACTACTTGACGTGGCCGTTTCAAGCTTCAATTCCCTTGGAATAGGTATCTGCCCGTGAATGATCTTGGAATGGACCCTCCTAAGCAGAACCTCTGGGTTATTGTGGAAATTTTCCGGTAGGTCAAAACCGGTCATACACCTCCCTGTTCAACCACAACATAAACAACAGAGACAAGTGAGCCTGCTAACGACCAGTTAGTATTTTTTATTAAAGACACGGTGTTCGAAAAGAGATTATCAACTATATCTCTGCCTATTGCTTCCCCGGCAACGGCGCCAGAAAAGCTTGTTGGCGTCTCTTAGCCTTATAAGATTTTACTCCGCAAGCGCACGGAGACCGCTATAGCTTTTCACTCAGAGTATTCCGAGTATCGTATTTTTTCCACAAGGAAGCGGCAGGCGAGAGAGTATAGTTGAATAGACTCAAATCGAATGAACCGTACTTGAATAAATATACCAGCGAGTCTGGTAAACGGATAGGTGTATGGTGGGAAGAAGTAAATTGAACTACCTAAGATACACGTAGGAAGGTATAGTTGCCTAGGAGGACAACGAGTGAGATAAAGTTCCCAAACTCTATTCTATTCGGCTGCAAAGACTCTATCGTGGTTAACTAAGAAACTCAAGTAGCGAGTCAGGGTTTTGCGTTGAGCGAAATTCCGGCGCCCCGAGGAGTCAGGGGGTAGATAGTAGACAACCGAAGGAGACCCGGCTAATGCCAACGGGCCCACCGAACGAACGGGCCTGGACTACATAGGCACACCACACGTTGTCACCGAGTGGGGCTACCAAGGAAATCTGCGTGGATAGGCTGGCACGCTATAAACGTACTCAAGCGAAGCTTGAGTAACAATAGATCGTCCTTGATCAGAGGAGAGGACGTAACCAGAGCCTGGCGTACAGGTTGGATTATAGCACTGGCAAGAATAACGAGACTTGACTAACTAAGATAACCACAAGTCTAAGACTAGCAAGTATGCAAAATAAAGGGTACACCACACTTGCAAGAGATAGAAATAAAGTAAAATATAACTGAATTATATTGAAGATTGAGTACTAAAGATACAAGAGCTGTTACCGCAGACTCAGAAGAATCTCCGAGAACTTCGAGGCAAAGCTCGTCTCACTCTAACTCTCAGGACTATCCTAACTACTAAGATGTGGAAAATGACACTCTCTAAGGTAGGATATGGCTCTCAACTTCTCCACACCTTTACAAATGAGCTCTACAGGCCTATTTATAGTCCCATATGAGAGGGGGGTATTTGTAGGAGGCTTAGGTCGGTGGGAGGCCGAGGTCGGTGGTCGGCCGACCTAGGGGGGAGGGCGGCCGACCTACTCCGAGGTCGGGCGACCACCCGATCCACCGCCTTTGCACTCCAACGGCTTGATCTTGCTTCCCCATGGCGGTTGGCGGTTAGGACAGTTGTTGCACGTGGAAAATGTCTCCGAGGGTAGGTCGGCCGACCCTGTAGGAGGTCGAGCGACCACGTGTCAGGCCTGCATTGGCCACTTTGCTTCTCCCTCGGATTGATGACGTTGAGGATCTATGATTTGGTGCAATTTCGGCCTTTGGATACATTGGATGCTTGGTCTTGCGGTTGGATTTGAGTGCGCTTGTGTTTTCTTCATGATGTGGATCAATGATGTGGCAAGCGGATGACTTGGGAGGTCGGGCGGCCAGACTAGGGGTCGGCCAACCCTGTCACTGGGTCGGGCGGCCTGCCTCCTGGTCGGCCGACCTGGCTGCACCGGGTAGGCCTGACCCTTGGTCGGCCGACCTGGTGATGTGGTCGGCCGACCTGGCCACTTTGGCCAGTGTGCCTCATATTTGATCCTTGGCTTGTTTTCATCTATTTTATGTGCATTTTGGTACCTGCATCTAAATATTGATACAAAACTTGTGGAACTCATTAGTAGAAGGGTTAGTCCATAATTATTCACTTGCATAGCTCCATTTGGTTGGTAATTGACGGTAGATATCGTGAAATTACGACCGTCAACACCCACCAGGAGCCGGCCGGCCCCTCCCCTTGCTCCCTCCGTTCCTCTTCTGCGCACTCCACTAGGCCGCCCGGCCCCTGCGCACTGACGCCGCCCGCTCCTTCTGCACCGTTGCCATCCCATCCTCGTGCGCACAACACCAACCAGGCTAGGAGGCCTAGCTCCTAGGCCGCCCGGCTCTTGCCTCTGGCCGCCCGGCCCCCTGCCGGCGTCGCTCGGCCTGGCCCCGAGCAGCCCGGCCTGCCTCTGCTACCTGCCTGCTCCCTCGCGCAGCTATAAATACGTGCATGCGCTCCCTCAGCTCCTTGCACCGCTTAGCAGCGCGAGCAACTCCCTTCTCCCTCCTTAAACACTCTCTTAAGCAATAGTTTAGCACTTAGTTTTAATTCTGGCACTTAGTTGAAATTTTGCCCAATAAAACAAGTGCTACACCCTCGGTTTTTGGACGTTTTGTGGAGGCTCTGCCCCGCAAGGACGACTGACTTCTGGATGACTAACCGCTAACGCTAATATTTGTGTCTACTTTATCCCTTGTGTAGTATATTGTCTATTTTTGCAGGATGTCTTCTTTATTCAAGAAAGCGAAGAAGGCCCTGAGCAACACAGGGAAGGGACTGCACCTGAAGTTCCCGTCTTCGTCGGACGAGCGCTCTCACTCTCATTCATAAAGCGGAAGCTCCAGGACCCCAGCAGCATCCGATAGGACTCCAGCAGCATCCGACAAGATGTCTGTCAACGGTACACGCAGCCGCCAGGACCAGAAGCAAGATGAAGGAGTTTCTTCTCAGCAACAACCGCAGTGCCGACTGATGAACCTGTAGGATATCAACATCCAAGGCGATCAGGAAGCCCAGGTGTTACAAGCTCTTACCACCAAGACCTTTGGGAGGACCAAGTGCTTCGACGCCTTCTTCCTCGTCGAGATAGGTATGTTGGACCCGTTCATTAAAGCCTTTGATTATGTTGGTTGGTCGGATTTCGCTAACATTACAGAGGAAGGATCCGTTTTTCTCACACAAGAGTTCCTGATGACTCTCCACGAGGATAAGCGTACAACAGGTACGTTTATAAATTTCCGCTTGTTCAATATTGAATTCTTGTTCAATATTGAATTCTCTGTCTACCCGACCTCTTGGGCTTCCACTCCAACTATTCGTTGAGTGACCCAGTCGGGTATGACATGAAATCTTTTTGGGCAGAAATTTGTGTAGAGTACAGGAAGGGAAAACACAGCACCACCAAAATTCACAATCCCACTCTGAGACTCTTAGCTCGCTGGGTCTCTCTCATCGTCTTTCCGAGAGGCGAGGTTCGTTGTGCACCCAATGAAGACCTCAAGTGCCTCTATGCCATGGTAAAAAAGAAGCGCTATGCTCCGGTCCTCGACATTGTCCACCACTGAATGGGCATGAGAGCGACCAGCACCCCCATAAGCATTACTTCCTTTATCACCAGGATAGCAGCCAATTTGGGCCTCCTAGAGAATGCCCAACTTGACTACCTTCCCGACGACACATCACACTATGTGGGGGAGCAGCACTTTGTCTAGGCACATTTTATGAGGCGAGACGCCGCAACTAGGAGAATGATCATGGCATGGTTCGGGCACAGTCTTGAGCTGCCGCTTCCAGCACCGCAGTTCGACATGTACACCATCAGGAGCCTAACCATGCAGCTAGATGTGGAGGCACCACGCCAAAGCATCGGCGGCGTCATGACCAGAGCCCAGCGACGGTGAGCGGAGGAGTCACACCACAGAGCCCGAGGAGAGGACTTTGAGGAACCCATCCACGCTTCCATACCAACTGAGCCATCCTAGTACTTCTCCAGTACCGGTGGCGAGAGTTCCTACCAGCCTTCCCATAGTACACAATACTACGGAGGCGGTAGTGCATCACGTGTGCTCAGTAGAGGCCTAGGTCACTCTGCTTCAGCCCGGTACCACACACCTGACATGGCCGACATCAACTCCGCAATGGGGGGATGAACTTGGGCCAGTACAATCAGATGCTATATCAGCAAGTAGGTGACATCTACCAATGCACGGAAGAGATGGGTCAATGGCTCCAAAACAACACGGAAATGCTCCAGAACCTAAACGAGCAAGTTGGAGCCGGCTTCCTCAATGTTTAGAACTTCTACAACTACTACTACCAAAACCCCTAGCTTCATTGAAGCTTGGGGGGATGGTAGACCGTTATGAGCATACCTCCTCGCGCCTGTGTCTCTTCAGAGTAAGGTGTCCCCGTCTCTTGTCCTTGTCTCCTCCCATGTGCACCAGCAGTACCCCTGTCCGACCAAGCAGCAACATCACCCGTCCTACCAGTACCAGCAGTACCCCATCCGACCGAGCAGCAGCATCACCATCCAGCCAAGGTAAGTACTTTCAATAATGTTTTTATTTATTTCCCTTTTTATTGCTTTATCTAAAAAAAAGAGTGTCAATAAAAACAACTCCCAACTTTGATGCATATATCCTTCCATATGGAAATGATGAATAGTTGCTCTATTATGTTCATGCTTAGTTGTTTATGCACGTTCTACACTTAGCTTAATTTCGAGCTTGTGTGTATAAGTTGAAAACTTGATCTTGTACTTAGTGGATGCCATTTGCATAACCTTGTCTAAGTTGTTATGAGAAATGATATGGCTAAGCACTAGGTTTTCTCCACATGTCCCTAGTAAGATAAACATCTCAGGTTTATTCTTTTGAAAAATAAAATGAAGTTTCCCCATCAGTTTTGAATACCTACCAGAGCCAAATACACTGAAATATCTGAGCCTAGCTTGTTTAAGCTACTTAAAGTTGTTTTGAGCTTTGTCAAATTTTGAATCTCTTAGAATGGAATCATCTCTATCTTGTGAATTTTTGGAGCAAAAATCCACCACCATTTGATTTACCTACCCTGGGTATGCATCCATATATCTCCAAAATAATACCCTCATCCTTACTCCTTCCAATCAAAAAGAGGTAGAGTATGGAGCCAATAAAAATATGAGAAAAAGAAAATCATGCTAGTCAAGCATGCAAAAATATGAGAAAAAGAAAAGCATGCTAGTTAAGCATGGCAAAAAGAGAGAAAAATACAAAAAGGCTCCATATTCATACCTATCAATCAAAAAGGAGAAGGAAAGGAAACAAGGAGATTCATCCATCCATCCACAAAATAAAGCTCCAACAATGAACAAAGCTAGAAGATGTAGTACATTTCTTTGGTCCAATCTTTGGCTTTGCAAAACAAGCAACTTAAGTAAGCTAAGTTCTTCCATGACCCTGAGCTCCACATAAGCCTTAGTATAGGAAGTTCTTAGCCATGCTCTTGGCTTCAAATGGTGAGGATACACTTTGAGCGATCAAGAGTACCTTTGGGGAAACTTGTTTTCTTCTGAAAAATCTTTAAAAAAACACCTGAGATGTGAATCCCAAAAAAAAAACATGCTTGGAGTAGAACTTGCAGCTAAGTCGTTCCTCCTCTCAACCGCCCAAGACATGGTAAGACAAAAAGATGCACCACAGGTATGAAGTGAGAGTGATCATTGCATACACTATGGTTCGAGGTAAAAGCATGGGTGTCGTATGCATAACTCCTGTTTATGAGCATTGATATTGCAGCAACTCCTGATCCATAACCCATCTTGGCTTTACTCGAAGACGAGCAAAGGTCTACGCTTGGGGGGGTGTTGATGGTCATTATTGCACTACCAATGACTGTCAACTATCCATGAACATGGAGGAAAACAAGCCAAAGTATGGATAAACCTGTGCTACTAACACATTTCCACAAGTTGTGTTGAATATTTGATTGTAGGTACAAAGATCAGCAGAAAACAGGCAAATTTGGCTAAGTTACAGGGTCACTGGCCAGTGGGCCAGGTCGCCCGCTCCAAGCCAGGCCGCCTGGCACCATGCCAAGCTGCCTGGCCTGACTCAGGAGCCAAATCAGCTCATCTTCGACCTGCATGTGCCTAAGTGATGTGTCAACACACTTGTGAAGTCCAAAGGCCGAATGCACCACATCAAGTACCGGAAGGCTTGCCACATCACCGATCCAACACTTGGATTGGTGAAGTCAGTAATCCTAGGCACTTCAATCCTGCGGCTAAGGAAGAAACACAAGTGAAGATCAACGGTTGAGGGAAAAGAACACTTCTGACCGCCATAACCGCCATGCAACCGACTTGGGGAGGTAATATGAGCCACAAGAAGGAGAAAGGCGGTGGATCCGACGGTCCCCCAGGCTGCCCGGCTTGGGGTGGAGCCGCCCGGCTCCACCTCGGCGCCTTCTGGTTGTAACCGCCTCTCCAACTGCCTCACCGACCTTAGAAGCTATAAATACCCCCCTAGGCTTCACTTGTAGAGTGTGGAAGTTGAGTAGCTCACACTATCGTTTAGTCTTGTATCACTAGGTTAGTCCTGAGAGTTAGAGTTGAGTCTGAGCTTTTGTCTCAGGGATTCCGGAGTCTTCTTCGAGTCTCGGTAAAGCTCTTGTATCTTTCTATCTTTGTACTCGTTACTCCAGTATAATATATTTCATTGCTCTATCTTTTGTTATACTTTACTTTACTTCTTAACGCTTGCCTAGTGTGGTGTACCTTTATTGCACACTAGATCTAAGGCTTAGGTTTGTGTTGTTCTTAAGTTATCTGAATCTTGTTAGACTTGCCGGTGCTATAAGCTTGTCTTAGGCTTTTGATCTAAGATTAAGTTAGTTCTCACCCTCTGATCAAGGAAGAGCTTTAGTGTTCAAGTGATCTGGTCTGTAGCCTCTCTAGGTGACAGCTCTAGAGGTCTCAGTAATCCACCCCATCGTTCGGTAAGCCCGTAGGCGTTAGCCGGGTCTCCTTCGGAGGTCTACTATCTACCCCTTGACCCCCCGAGGCGCCGAAATTTCGCTCGACGCAAGATCCTAGCTTGTATCTAGTTAACTTAGATCAACCGCGAATGCTCCTCTGCAGCGGTTAAGTAGTAGAGTTTGGAAATCTAATCTCACTCGTTGTCCTCCCAGGCAACTACCTAAGTGTTAGGCTTCTTTAGTCCTTGTTTTACTCTTCCCACCATACACTATCTTTATATCTTACCCCCGTTGTAAGTTTAGCTGGTATTTTATCTAAGTTATAGTACTGCTTGAAAGTTCGGCATTTCATTCCACCTATTCGCCCTTGCTTCCAAGTGGATTTTTACGATACTCGGAATACTCTGAGTGAAAAAGCTACAGCGAATCTCCGTGCGCTTGCGGAGTAAAATCTGTTACGCTAAGAGACGTCAACAAGTACCTTATCGAAGCACTTGGTGAGGGTGATAGGCTTGGTGTGGAGTCACCTCAGCAAGTCGGCTTCATCTTGATTGCGCGTTTGGATTTGGGAATCCAGCAGCAATACGGGCCCAGTGATGGAGGATGAAGCTTCTTCTCCTCCTGGTCTAGCACTTGATGAGTCTCTGTCGGACACTATCCACGAGTTCTGTGAACTGGAGGACGTCGGGAACCGAATGTGCTATCCCGCCTTGCTGATGGCACTTCTGGCCCTCTTGAGAGCGCGCTTCATCCTGCACAAAAATTGACCACAAAAACTACGAAACGACAAAATAAAATTAGCGTTGGTCATTAGTTGTCCTTGCGGGGCATGACACCACTATAACTCGTTCGTGGTCTTGTCAAAAGAGAGTGGCTAGCAGCTAAATTAATTTGCTCAACTAGATTTTTATTCGGGCATTATTTTGGCTAAACTAAGAGCTAAATTAACTACTAAGCGAAGGAATTTGAGAGGGAGAGAACGGAGTTTGTGTGGTGCATTGAACAAGGGGGCTCAAGGGGCTATTTATAGCCAAATGGAGGAAGCAGGGGGTCGGGCTACCAGGCATGGGGGTCGGCCGGCCCTTGGCCGTGGTCGGCCGGCCTTCTCATGTGGTCGGTCGGCCTTTGCTTAAAGGTGCGGCGAAGGAGCATGAGGGAAGAGGGGTCGGGCGGCCGGTGCTAGTGGTCGGGCAGCCACTACTGTGGTCGGCTGGCCTCGGCCTCTAGTCGCACGGCTGCTCAGGTGTGTGTGAGAGTGCATGGGGGAATGCGCGCCGAAAGTGCAAAGGGGGAGGTTGGCCGGCCTCAGCCTATGGTCGGCCGGCCATGAGTATGTTGGGCGACCTCTCAAGTGTTTGGTGCAGCATGCGAGAGTAGCATGAGCAAAATTTCGTGAGAGATTGAGTGAGAGGGAAAGAGAAGGTGGGAGTTTTCAGCTTGCATGCACCGAGAGTGGGTTGGCTGGCCACGATGAGGCCGGTTGACCACTCATTGCGCGAGTGGTCAAGTGCTCGGGAGTGTGCAAGCAGGAGGGCGTGAGAGAGGTGAGGGTTGGTCGGGCGACCACTCGAGTGGGTCGGCCGGCATCATCATCCGGTCGGCCAACCCAGGGTGTCGGTCGGGCGGCCGGTGGACTGCTGCCCCTCTCCATCTACCTTGCTTAGTAATGAGGCAAAGAACAAAGAAAAAGTGGAAAGGGAAAAGAGAAAGGAGAAAGAGGAGCATGAGAGGGAAGAAAAGAGAAAAAAGAGGGAGAGGGCATGCTCGGTCGGGCGGCCTGACCATCTGGTCGGCCGGCCTTGGCCGGTGCCCCCTGCCCCCCTTTTGAAAGGTGGTGGTCGGCCGGCCTCATGATGGGGTCGGCCGGCCCCTAAATATATATATTTTTTTTCGAAAATGAGAGTATGAACTAAATGCAAAGAGGGTTAAAATTATGCATTGCAAAAATTTAAATATGCAGTGGAGGATGAGAAATTAAACTAGCAGAAAATAAATATGCTGTCGAAGGATAATGCCAGGTTTACCTCTTGGCGGGAGCGAACCATTTACCGCCCTTCGGGATGTCGCGTGAGCATGTGTACGGGGAGCTAAGCGGTACCTTTGCGAGCCACATGGAATTTGTCGTGGATGGGTCCTGGGCGCGCTTGTCGTCAACATGCCCCATAGTATTTGTCCTAGTTACTCCATGGATATGCTGATTTTTGTTGCACCCTTGGTTAATGGGTCTTGTAAAATCATGGGTGCTAACCTTCTTAACAGGAGCTTTGCCTCCTGTTTCCTGGTTCTTGCGGCTAGCCTTCATGGCTTTTGCCTTCTTCCATTCGTCTTCTTCCCGTTGTCGGATGGCAGCCTTGGTGGCTAACTTCCGTTTCATGAATGCTACGAGACTGTCCATCTCTTTCCCGGAAACGTCGTAGACTGGTGGCTTTGGCACATACTTTTGGCACTTGAAAATATTCACTTGGCTACACTGCTCCACTTTTGGTTTGAAGGGGAATGTCTCCCTCATTCTGTTGATGTTGAGGTGGATTTCTCCGGCTCCAACATCTATGCTTGCTTCCGTGGTGCTCAAAAACGGCCGCCCAAGAATGAGCGGTGTCTTGGCATCAATCTCCATATCCAATACCACAAAATCCATGGGAATGAGGATGTTCCGGATCTTCACCGAGACATCCTCGGCGATTCCCGCGGGGTGTCAGATAGATTGGTCTGCGAGTTGTAGGCACATACGCGTGATTGAGTTTGTCGAAGACAATTTTAGGCATGACACTGACGCTTGCTCCGAGATCACATAAGGCTTCATCGAAGACTTGGTTCCCAATTGAGCATGGAATGGTAGGACTGCCAGGGTCCTTCTTCTTCTGTGGAGGTTGGTTGAGTATAGCTGCGCTACACTCCTCGGTCATATGCACAATTTCCGCTGATGGTAGTGGTTTCTTATTGTTGAGTATATCTTTCAAGTACTTTGCATATGTCGGTACCTGCATAGCATCTAGCAGGGGTATATTGACATATAATTTCTTAATAACCTCAACAAATTTACTATATTATTCATCAGCCGCAGCCTTCTTGTTGCGCTGAGGGAAGGGCAACACCGTTGTGTCATAAAACTCGTGTGGATGAGTTTTCGATGGTGCCTTCTCCTTCGCGGCACCAGTGCTGGTTTCTGGATCATCATTCTCCTCCATTTTGGTGGTCTTCTCCTGTTCCTTGCCTGTATGGTTAGTGCGTGACGTACCACAAGGATGTGGAGGGTCCTGAGTGGACTTACCATCCCTAGTGGTGACGGCATTGATGTGCTCCTTGGGAGGAGGTTCTGGTTGTCTCGAAAGCTTTCCAGCATTAGAATTAGGCAAAGAGGCAGCCAACTGAGCTATCTATGTTTCTAACATTTTATTGAAACTCAGTTGATTTTTCATAGTACTGTTAAAAGTTTTCATTTGTAAAGAAATAGACTCAAAAAGTCTATCATTTGCACGAAACTTTTTACTAATGCTATCATACACAGCTTTAGGATCAAAAGAGCTAGGCTTATTGAATTGCTGTGAATTACCCGAGGAGTTACCTTGTCCGGAGAATGGCATATATGGGCGCGTATTCCATCCTGGTTGGGGACGATTCCCGTTGTTGAAGTTGCTAGAATTACCGATGAAGTTGGCGTCTTTCGGTCGCGTTTCAGGGCAGCTGCTCCCTGAATGCCCCGTGTTCCCGCAGACTTCACAAGTCATGCGAGTGTCGAGGGCCTGGACTGGTGTGGTCTCAGGATCTAGCTTCCTTAAAAGCAAGTCCATCTTGGCGGCCAGCATATCCGTGCTGTTGGTGTGATGGATTCCACGGGATCGCGTGTGACCTTTCTTCCTTCCATCCCTGGTTAGTGGCGATCTTCTCAATCAGATTTTTGGCCACTCTCACACTTTGGGATAGGAAAGATCCTCCAACGGCTGCATCCAGGTGCTCTTGAACAGTACGGTTTAACTCGTGGAAGAACTTTGAATGATCAGCCACCCTTTCATGCCATGGTGGGGGCAGGCTGCTATGTATTCCTGTAATCTTTCCCAAGCCTCCGCCACCGTGTCATCTGCGAGCTGTTGAAAGCTCGAGATCTTGTTCCTCAACGCGTTGGTCCTTCCCAGAGGGAAGTACTTGGCGAGGAATGCGTTTGAGCACGCATCCCAAGTTGTCAATGTTGCACGGTTGAGGTAGAACCGTTGCTACGCCTTTCCGACAAGTGAAAATGGGAAGAGGCGCTACTTGACAGCATCGGCGGATGCACCTTTCATGGTAAATGTACTGCAGATTTTTAGGAATTGCTGCAGGTGGTTGTTGGCATCCTCCGTTGCTAATCTGCAGAAGGGAATGGCTTGAACCATGTGAATGACTCCCGGCTTGAGTTCGAAGTTCTCCCCTGCGTTGACGGTTGGCCCGTAGGGACATTGCTGCTGGATGGGATGGAGAACTCACAGATGGTCTTCTCAGGAGCTGCGGCCATGTCGTCGGTGTTCGAAGAACTACTTGATGAGTTTTTCGAGGAACTGCTTGACGTGGCCGTTTCAAGGTTCAATTCCCTTGGAACAGGTCTCTTCCCGTGAACGGTCTTGGGACGGACCTTTCTAAGCAGAGACTCTGAATTATTGTGGAAGTTTTCCAGCAGGTCGAAACCGGTCATACACCTCTTTGTTGCAACTACAACATAAACAACAGAGACAAGTGAGCCTGCTAAAGACTAGCTGGTATTTTTATAAAAGACACGGGGCTCGAAAAGAGATTATCAACTATATCCCTGCCTATTGATTCCACAGCAATAGCGCTAGAAAAGCTTGTTGGCATCTCTTAGCCTTAAAAGATTTTACTCCGCAAGCGCACGGAGACCGCTGTAGCTTCTCACCCAGAGTATTCCGTGTAGCGGAACCGCCCTGCTTAACCCAGACTAAGCACACCTGCCACCTCTGGCTCGCAGTGCACTTAGGCTAGACTGAACCCGGTAGTCCATCGAGAGTCCTTCGGGCTCTCGATAACACCATTTTCCAGAGGAACCGACATCATACACATCCGACCCTCGATGGAGCCACAACAGTTACAACATCACAGGCAGTTGAATAGATATTACATAGACTTTAGTTACAAACCAGTTCGAAATCAAATAGAATTCAACATAGTGTCATACATCATCATAGTTCAAATAGTCTCTCGCAGCGGAAATTTTTAAAGTTCATATTTCATAGTAGCCAAAAGACTTGCATAAATAGAACGAGCATCGAGCCCACTGATGCCGCTCCTTGCCAGATCATGACCCTTCTTACTCCTGATGAGGGCACGGCCCACCACCAACATAGGCACAGAAGAGGAACTCCATACCGGTAAGCCAAAAGTGGGGGCAAAACCCTGAGTACTAATTACTCAGTAGGACTTAATGGACGGGGTTTACGGCTGACGCAAAGCTTGCTTACTAACATCTGGATCCTTAGCTATTGCTTTTAAACAAGATCAAATTAATAAGTGGAAGCAGAATTTGACAGCTGCTTATATTATTGCACCCGAGCAGGATTTAATAGCTGCTCGAGTCATCATTCTTGTAGAAACATCATGAGTGTGACAGAGTATTGCATGAAGGTAAAACCAGTGAACCGTCATAAGTATTGCATGAAAATAAATCAGGTATATCCAAGCATGTGGTATTCAAAACCATGAGTTCTTAATACAGCATATTCAAATGAATTACTGCTTCGTCCGGCAGTGATACTGGCATTCTCACACCTGGTGAGCATCAGCAATTTGAATCGATTTTTATATTCCCGGGAATAACTAGAAGTACCAGAATGGCATATGCTTACTAACTCCCAGCGTTCCCACATATGCTTCTCCCATCTCCACTTGTCCCGTCTCAAGTTCGAAACCACTCCCGCCTGACTCCCAGAGCGCGTTGTCGCAGGAGCGTTACCACGCAATGGGTCAGCCCTCCCTTGACACCCGCCTCCGCGGCCACCTTTCTCTCAACCAGTGGGTAGGATCGTGCCCGTGTGCTTGTGACGGCACAAGTAAGACTTTTACCAGTCCATTGATCCCGGATAAGCACTCTAGCAATGTTATGCCGATCCCAAGCGAACAACGACCGGCCTTATGCGACTCGGGCGGAGTCCACCACACATTATTTCAATTCTCATCATTCAAACCCATATCTCCGCCCGGTCTCCATTTAAAACATATCATAATCATAGCATAATAATAATAACTTTCATAGTGAGACTTCTTCTTTTGAAAAGTAACCCCTACGGGACGAGTGACCTTTATTCACTCGTGTCTACTCGTACCTAGCCATTCTAGGCACTCGTTCCTACGAACTCTAGGTATAGGTGCTAGGGCCAGGGCGGCCGGGGGATCTAATGCAAATGGTTCCATTCAACTCCTAATGCGTATGTGTAATCAACAGATATATATAATTTTATTTGCTGGGACTTGCATGATCCTGCCTACCTTCTCTACTAGGGTTAGTCTCCTCGGCGGCGGGGTCAGCAGTCGGCTGCTGGTCCTCCTGCTCTTCTTCAGGTTCCTCGATCAGCGGTTGCTCCTGCACCGTCTCTTCTTCGATCGCGGGATCTATATGAATGAAAGGTGCAGATATGAGTGTACGCGAATGCAAAGGTATGCATTCGCTGTAGATGAAATGCAGATGTTAGTATGCAGCGTATACTTCATGGAAAATGACATGTGTGTAGTAGTTAAATTAATATACATGCATAAGCTTGGTGTAAATCATGCTCATTTGTGAATTAAATTACGCATCTGAGCTCTAGCAGTTCAACAATCCCAATTGAGACCAAACTTTTATGACATACAGATACTTCATAACTAAAGCTACTGCCAAAATTTCAGTCCAATTGGAGTTATAATTATTTTATTAAAATTCCAGTAAGTTTTCAGCCCTACACATTGTCAGAATTTTCATAAATTATAGGAATGGATTCTGAAGATGAAAATTTTCCAGCGAGCTAGATTCAGTATGGACTACATGCATAAAAATTTACAGGTTAAAACTCCCAAGTTTGACAGGACATCTATTTTCCATATATAAATCTTGTATGAAATTTAGATGTACATATAAACAGTGTGAATATCCCTCTGGCATATACTTTCTGGACTCTATGCATCAACATTAGGCTACCAAATTTTCCAGAGAATTTTTGTAGCCATTTATGACCACTTTCCCTAATTATTTTTTCCAACATGTAGCATTTTATCATTTTCAAATCACCACTCAAACTTGACATGTGGAGGCTCATATTTTACTAGTGGGATTCCTAAGATACATAGGACAGAAGAAAAATACTGGTGAGCCATATTTGTCACACTTTGCAAAGGCCTCATTTCCAAGCTACCAAATAATGCATAAAGTACATGCAAAATGATAAAACTATGAATGAACAGTAATATATTGAGTCACCAAAATTCCCACAGTGTCCATACATCATAAGAAAGCTACTGACCAAGTTTCATCACATTCAGATTCCAACTAGACCATGTTTCCTATTTTTCCTTGAATTAACATGCATACACAATATCAGGGGCAAAACCGTATATGCACACCTCCACATCATACCCACTGTGTAGATCTATTTATAAGGAGTCCAATGCAACTGAGTTTACCTTTTTACGATTTTTATTTGATTTTATATGAATTTCTGAAGTTTCAGCCGAAATATAGCAAAAGAAAATGAAAAATCATAGATCCAGGGACTAGAACGATCCCAGGGGCTAGCATGCAAGAACGCGTAGACTCAGTGAATAGCGCACGGTTAAAAATGTAAATGCACCAAACCCGAGGGGGTAGATTAAAAAATCAACCCCCCCGTCGTCTACCTCCCGCCGCGCGGTAGCGCGTGCGTGCCGGCGAGCCTGGGCTCGCCGGAGCCACGATGCGAGGCTGGGGTGGTGCGCACGAGCGCGGCGCACTACCTCGGGTCGGTGTCGTCGACGGCGGAGGCGCGGATGAGGCGGTGACGGAGCGTGAACATCGGGGACGATGGCGCGGCGAGGACGTCGCGTCGAGGTCGATCTCCGAGGTCGAGGGTGGAACGACGACGAGGTCTAGGGCTATGGGTGCGCGGAAGCGAGGCGAGTGTAATGGTAGCGGTCTAGTGGTGCGGGGTGGACGGAGATGGCTGGCGCGAGCTCGAACCGAGCTTGGCCGGAAATGGCGGGCCGCATCGGTTGCTTCCCGATATGGCGAACGGGAGCGAGAGAGGCGACGAGGGTTGGCGGAGGAGGTGCGCGGTGGAGCGGTGGTTGTAGTGGTGTAGCCCTCGTGGTGCGGGGAGGTCGGACGACGGCGGCGGCGTGAGCTCGAGCTCAAGCTCGGCCGCGTCAATGGTGGCTCGGCGCGCGAGTGAGAGAGAGAGTGCGTGAGTGAGGCGAAGGACGGAGGGAATGAACGCGGACGGGGTCGCGGCCAGGTGAAGGGCGCGGGGCGCGGCCGGGAGGTGGCGATCCGTGGGCGCCACGGCATGACCGTACGCCGGCGTCCACGCGGCGCCCACGTGCTGGCGAGGCCGGGCGGCGCTGACGAGTGGGCCCCACTCGTCAGTGACCCAGGAAAAGGAAAAATAAAAATGTGTTTTCTCCCTCTTTGTAATTTGCGTATTTGACCTATTTAGGAGCCGAATTTGGAAAAGTGCCAATTGAATGAAATGTTATACTCTTTGAACTCTACAACTTTGTCAAAAGGTTCAACCCCCAAATCAGTTTGTAAGTATGAATTTCATTTGAATTTGTATAGCAGCCCCAATTTGGGCAGGGAACCTTTAATGCTTAGAAAATCAGAAAGTACTATTTATATGCATTTTCCACCAATGTGCCTTTTGACAAGTTTGTTTATAATTTTAAAACCTACAAATTCTCTAATTTGAGGTTTGCATGAAAGTGGCTGTAGTTTAGAGTTAATTTGAGATTTTAAATCAGCACTGATTTGGACTGGTTTTCTGTACTAACATTGAATGACCCTAATCACCTTGTAAACCTAATTATATGACAAGACCCCAATTAGCAAAGTTGTTTATCTCATGTGGACCTACAGTTTTGTCAATACGAACTTCACCTAGGTCTCAACAGAATCAAAGATATGACTATAAACATAGCATCACACATGAAATAACGAGGTTTTTCTCTTTGTAATATAAACCAAATTTGTTTCCAATGCACCAGCACATGTTATGCCATGATGCTCAAGGATGAATGCTTCATATATGATGAGTGATTGTGCACTTGAGATGCCGGAGCATCACAACCCACCCCCTTAAAGAAATCTCGTCCCGAGATTATTGATGTGATGTGGGTGGATAAGTTAAGTGAGGAGATAGCGCATTGTGTAGGGTTTCGAGTGCAAAATCTGAATTTAGATGGTTATACATACTCATTCTCAGTAGCCGAAAGAAAACCCGGATATTTGGTTTGCAAGTATTCTTCTTGCTCCCACGTTGTTTCTTCTTCAGAGTGATTACTCCATTGTACTTTGTAAAAGTTGATCGTTCTTCTTCTCGTGGTTCTCTGTTTTTGGTCGAGGATTTTTATGGGACGTTCTTCATAAGTGAGATCAGGCTCGATTTGAATTTGGGAGGTGTCCACTGCTTCTTTCAGCACTCTCAAACACTACTTAAGTTGCGAGACATGAAACACGTCATGAACCGCAGCTAGATGTGGTGGTAGTTCCAACCGGTAAGCAACTGGCCCGCACTGCTCAGTGATTTTAAACGGACCCACGTATCTCGGTGCTAACTTCCCTTTCACACCAAAACGATGTACCCCTTTCATCGGTGACACTCGAAGGTACACATGATCATCTACTTCAAAAATTAATGGTCGTCTCCTCTTGTCAAAGTAGCTCTTTTGTCTGGATTGTGCTCTTTTTAAATTGCTGTGTATGAGTTTAACTTGCTCTTCGGCTTGTGTTACCAAATCAGGGCCAAAGGTGACCCGTTCTCCTGGTTCGGACCAGTTGAGAGGTGTTCTACATCTCCTACCATATAGAGCCTCGAAAGGAACCATTTCTAAGCTCTTCTGGTAGCTGTTGTTATAAGCGAACTCAGCTAGAGGAAGACACTCATCCCATTTGGTGGAATAAGTTAACGCACAAGCCCTCAACATATGTTCTAAGATTTGATTCACTCTTTCTACTTGACCGCCGGTCTGGGGATGATACGCGGAACTGTGAATCGAAGTGGCGCCAAGAGCGGTTTGTAACTGTTCCCAGAAACGGGACACAAACAACGAGCCTCGATCTGAGGTGATGGTTCTAGGGACTCCATGCAATGAAACGATACGGGAGATATAAATCTCTGCATATTTCTGTGCATTGTATCGGTTCTTCACCGGTATGAAGTGAGAAGACTTGGTGAAGCGGTCAATGATAACCCAGATGGAGTCATAGCCCTTCTGAGTGCGAGGCAACCCCACAATGAAATCCATGTGTATATCTTCCCATTTCCACGCTGGAAGTGCTAAGGGCTGAAGCATTCCCACGGGTTTTAGGTGATCGGCTTTTACTCTTTGGCACACGTCACACTCGGACAGCGATCTCCCTTTTCATGCGGGTCCACCAAAACTTTTATTTCAAATGTTGGTACATCTTGTTGCTACCCGAGTGCATGGTAAACATGGAGGTGTGGGCTTCGTTTAGGATTTTCTTTCTCAACTCCATGTCTTTAGGTACCACTAAGCGACCCTTGAACCATAGGACGCCTTGGTCATCAAGCGTGAAACATGCTCTTTTCTCATCATCTATACCCTCACGAATGTATGCCATACCCTTATTTTGTTTCTGTGCCGCTATGACTTGCTCTTTGATGGTAGGTTCTATGATGAGGTTATAGAGTTCTATTAGTTGATCGATGGCCATTTCGATTGCATCTATTTCACAACATATCATTCGTGCCGTGGGTCGGACTTCAATTACATTGCAGTGTGCCCTACGGCTTAGTGCATCAGCTACCACATTAGCCTTCCCGGGGTGGTAGTGAATCTCCAGATCATAATCTTTTATCAGTTCTAGCCATCGCCGTTGTCTCATGTTAAGTTCAGGTTGCGTGAGGATGTATTTGAGACTCTTATGATCTGTATATATGTGACAAGTGTTGCCCAGCAGATAATGTCTCCATATCTTTAGGGCGTATACCACTGCTGCTAGCTCAAGATCATGTGTTGCGTAGTTGGTTTCATGTTTTCTTAGCTGGCGCGACGCATAGGCAATTACTCTCCCCTCTTGCATTAGGACACAGCCAAGCCCATTGCCGGAGGCATCACAATATACATCAAATGGTTTAGTGACGTCCGGTTGAGCTAATACTGGTGCAGAGGTTAATGACTGTTTCAAGCTTGTGAAGGCCTCTTCACACTTTGGATCCCATAGATACTTTGTGTTTTTCTTAGTTAGGGATGTCATTGGCTTCGCGGTTTTGGAGAAGTCCTTGATAAAGCGGCGGTAGTAGCCCGCTAAACCGAGGAAACTCCTAATCTCTGTTACTGTTTTAGGTTGTTTCCAATTCAGTACATCTTCCACTTTACTCGGATCGACGGCTACCCCTTTTTCGGACAAGATGTGGCCTAGGAAACTCACTTCCCTTAGCCAGAATGCATATTTGCTGAACTTGGCGTAGAGTTGGTGTTCTCTAAGCCGGGTGAGTACTGTCCGCAAGTGCTCCTCGTGCTCTTCCTCACTTTTAGAGTAGACGAGGATGTCGTCAATGAACACGACTACAAATTTATCCAGCTCGTTCATGAATACTGAATTCATCATATACATGAAGAAAGCTGGTGCGTTGGTTAACCCGAAGGACATGACCAGATATTCGTACAAGCCGTATCTGGTAGAGAAGGCTGTTTTGGGTATATCTTCTTTCCTGATTTTTATTTGGTAGTAGCCTGACCTTAGATCAATTTTCGAGAACACTTTAGCCCCTCCTAGCTGATCGAACAAAATGTCAATGTGAGGCAGTGGGTACTTATTTTTGACTGTGACTGCGTTTAATGGTCTATAGTCCACGCACAATCTCTTACCACCTTGGTCTTTCTTCTCCACGAAGAGAGCAGGACAGCCCCATGGTGATGAACTAGGACGAATGAACCTTTTATCTAACTGTTCTTGCAATTGTGTTTTCAATTCTTTGAGTTCATCTGGTGCCATTCTGTACGGCCTCCTTGAAACAGGTGTCGTTCCTGGAACGAGGTCTATCTTAAACTCCACATCCTTATCTGGAGGAAGCCCAGGAATCTCCTCTGGAAACACGTCGGGAAATTCACACACTACCGGTATCTTTTTAATCTCTTGAAGTTTGGTGGTGTTTACTGTGGCCTCTATATGTTTCTGTTCTGGTATGTGCACCTTTAGTATCTTGCTAGTAACCTTAGATTTTAATTGCACTTCCCTGCTGCCAACATGTAGGACTGCATCATTTTCTACCATCCAATTCATACCCAAAATAATGTCAATCCCTTGGTGTGGCAGCACCACGGGATTGATGATAAAGCTCTCAGGACCGATGTCCACTTTCAATTGTCTGGCCATCAAACCAGTAGTGACAGGGGAACCCGGTGCGGTGATATGATAATTTTCCTTTAACTTGCACATTTTTATCCCGTGCCTCAATGCATATGACTTGCTAAGAAAGGTATGTGTGGCTCCGGAATCAAATAACACGACGGCCGGGTGACCGTTGACTGTGAACGTACCAGCAAGCACCGGCTCTCCGGCTGGAATCTGGTCCATGTGGATGAAGTGAACTTGGCCTGTCTTAGGCGCGGACCCCTTCTGCTTTCCCTGGTTGCCACCCGCAGGAGTGGGACCCTGGATGCGACGAGGTGCCCTACAGTCCTTGCTGAAGTGCCCGGTCTTGCCAAAGTTAAAGCAAGGACCCCAAGCTCCCTGTGTGAAAGGAGCGCGGGGTGCAGGAAGCTGTGCCGGCTATGGTGGTGCGCTCTAGGTGGGGAACCTCTGCTACTGCGGTGCCCTGTGAATCCAACCCGACTGATTGGGCCGGACCACAAAGCGAGACTGCTGGTGGTACTGCTGTGGCTGCTGGTAGTTGGCCTTCTGCTTCTGAGATGACCCAGGTGCACTGTTGGCCTGACGTTTCCGCTTTTGGTCCTCATTTGCAACACGGAGGCGGTTCTCCATGTCGAGTGCTGTGTCCACCAACCCTGTGAAGCTCTGGTATTCACGCCCCAGGTGCGTCAAGAGTGTGGAGTCGAACCCACTCAAGAGCCTAGCTGCCCTGCTAGGATCATCAGCAACGTCCCCAGGTGAATATTGTGACAGGTGTATGAAGGACTGCACATACTGCATGACCGTCTGGTTACCCTGCTTCAGTTCCTGGAACTCTCGTTGCTTCTGCTCCATAAGACTCTTCGGGATATAGTGGGCCCAAAAAGCTATACGAAGCTCCTCCCACGTCATTATGTGACCCTGCGGCTGCATAGCTTGGAACGTGGCGTACCATGCTCCAGCTGCTCCCTGAAGTAGCTGCACAGCAAACCGAGCCTTCTCCTGCTCAGTCAACCCAGGAAGCAGTGTGAACTTGGACTCTATCGTGCGGAGCCAGTCATTCACAGCAAGTGGCTCAGGACATGTCACGAAGACAGGAGGGCGCAGCCCCTCGAAGTCCTGGTAGGTGATGCCGCGGGGCTGGTGTTCCCGTGGCCGCTGTTGCCCCTGAGCTTGGCGTTCCTCTGCCATCATGCGGATCAACTCCGCCTGCTGCACAACCAGAGTAGCGAGCTCCGGCGGAGGTGGTGCATTGTGCGGCTGCTGGCCCGAGGTTTGCCCATTGCGAGTGCTCACCATCTGCAAGAGTGAAGCTAACAGTGTTTAGTCCAACCACTTTAAAGCAATTAAATGCGCCGAAACACAGTTACTTGAAACATGTAAGACGGAAACATATAATTGCAGTGAAGTGTTAGCTTCCTTCTCGCAACGGTTCGACCACTGTTACATCTAGCATAGCCCGGGCGTGTTGGCGTTTAATACTCGACTATCGCGTGGATTTCTGGACAGCAACGACTTTAACGGCGTGCTGCTGTTAAACCGTGCATCTTTTGAATATGCCCCCTAGCAAAGTTATTCCTCGTTCTGTGTTCTTTCACTTTCGTATAAAAAGCTTTTGGTAATTCCATTAGTATCTTGTTCAAATTCTAGTGTACGTCAGTATATATCAGTTTCGTTCAGATTCCTGAGACTGCACGATTTCAGCTATAATTTCCAAAAGAAATGTTTTTCGGAGAAACTTTGTATAAAAAAGTTGTTCTACACATCCCGTTCTACAACTTTGACAATACGCTCTCAGTTCAGTTCCTGCACCAAGGGTGTGCAAAATGGGATTTTCCTACTGGTGCTGCTTCAGTCCATATTACAGGCTCATGAAAGATTCAATCATAGCTCCGGATCTGATCACAATTAGAGAAAGCTCCAATTGACAAAATTGTACACCAGATAGTTCTCTACAACTTTTCTATTCAACTTTTGGTTCAAATCCTTACACAATCCAAGATAATATCAGTTTTAGCTGCAGCTGTGCAAAATTTCAGATTGCAAGATACAATCCGAAACGAAGTGCCAACCCAAATTCCATCCACACAACCATCTCAATGCCACCACGACGTAGAACTAACATTAGCGCCACTTAAAAAGGTTCGATTACCACTAAAGAGTCTTAGGATTACATCATGGGATGGTGGCTACATCAACCAACCATCGAATAGTGCATAATAAAACAATCCATCACGACATCAAATGGCGTACCGCATGAGCTCTCACAACTCACCAATGTTTTCGTACAGCCATGAATCTAAAATGCGGAGCGGAATATTACAAAACATCGCTTTCAACGCGTCATAACTTAAAGCTTAACTTCCTTCCTCCAAGCATCAGTCACCCTACACCCTGGAGTTCGCGTCAGACGGAACGGTCTCCTCCTCCTCCTCCATCTCCATGGGCTCCGAGGACACCTCCTCCAAAGGGGGCAGGTGCGGGCTGCTACGGTGGCTCGTACTCTGCCAGACGTTGCTACAGCTGCGCCACCTGGGCCTCCAACTCCTCCACACGGGTACGGGTCTCTGTGTGCCGGTCAAAGTAAAAGCGGCTCTGGTTTTCTGCACGCTGGTACATCCCGCGTGCCTCGCGTGCATAGTCCATGCACGCTACCAAGGGTCAGGAGCCATTCCTGTCCCGGAGCTGCTCGCGGCGGTCCTGCCAAGCGTGGTCGAGGTCGCGGGTGGGGAGGAGGCGCAGGACCGTGTGGCATGCCTCCCATCTGGAGCTCAGCGAAGTGAGGGCTGCCATTACCGCCTTACGGTAAGCCTCCTCCTCATTGGCCCCGTAAAGGGTGATGGTCTCCTGGCCTGCGAACGTCCCTCGTGGAAGGACAACATGGGCCATGCAGTTCCCCTCCTCGTGCACCGTCTGCACCGAGATTAAGGGACAGGGACGACGCCCCATCTCCCTCAGGGCCCTACACAGCAACAAAGACAGAGGACACTCCTCTCTGCAGCGGGTGTGGAGTAACCCATCCTCCACCACAGGGGGAGTATGAGTCACGTCAGGAAGAACAGTGGTCCTCGCCCCGGTTGCCCTGCGTGCTGTCTGCTAGGTTCTGGCCATCTGTTTAGATAAGCAAGGTTGTGCATCAGTGAGTGACATATTCTTCACGTGATAGATTATGACAAGGGTGTAACAGTGCATCGTATGGAAGGTAAATTTAAAATCACGATTTATTTCATTGCATTTTAATAATACCCCACCATAAATAAAAGCAGTAAATATGATGCATGATTCGTATCTAAGCGGTTCTCACATCACACATCTATGAGAAGAGTACATATAGCTATCGATATTTCAGTGACACATATGCACGGCACTATCTAATGCAACTAGTCGTTTTCCTGCCCGTTCTTAATTTCGCACGTAGTTAGTGTACCTGCAGAAGAATGCATGCTTATACATTACCACATAGTGTGGCATCCACGCGTGACCGCTGCATGGACAACGTAGGTGGGCCTTTGCACCTTCTCTCAAAGCCTGACTTTCCACCAGTACTAGGGATTGTCGAGAGTAAGGTGGATCCCCAAACCGAATGTAAGTGTGGTGGGTATGAAAGCATCAAACATGCCCACCACCCTTAAAGAGCTTTTACTTATACAGCATGAATGTAGAGTTTACAACCATTCACAAAACCCAATAGCTTCCACCAGTACTGGGGACAGCTATGGCCGAAAAGTTGCTTCCCAAAGCGCCGAATATGCATACGAGTTCTATCTAGATCAGAATGTCAGTGGTGTCACCTGGATAACACTAACATCCTTAATATGGGCATATCGCATACTCTCATTTTTTTTGAATTACTTGAAAAGGGCTTTCGAAAATAGTTTTGTAAACCAAAACTTGATGATATAACTGTTGTCTGTGTATGATCGGCTCTGATACCAGCTGTGGCGGAACCGCCCTGCTTAACCCAGACTAAGCACACCTGCCACCTCTGGCTCGCAGTGCACTTAGGCTAGATTAAACCCGGTAGTCCGTCGAGAGTCATTCGGGCTCTCGATAACACCATTTCCCAGAGAAACCGACATCATACACATCCGACCCTCAATGGAGCCACAACAGTTACAACATCACAGGCAGTCGAATAGATGTTACATAGACTTTAGTTACAAACCAGTTCGAAATCAAATAGAATTCAACATAGTGTCATACATCATCATAGTTCAAATAGTCTCTCGCAGCGGAAATTTTTAAAGTTCATGTTTCATAGTAACCAAAAGACTTGCATAAATAGAACAAGCATCGAGCCCACTGATGCCGGTCCTTGCCAGATCATGACCCTAATTACTCCTGATGAGGGCACGACCCACCACAACACAGGCACAGAAGAGGGACTCCATACCTGTAAGCCAAAAGTAGGGGCAAAACTCTGAGTACTAATTACTCAGTAGGACTTAATGGACGGGGTTTACGGCTGACGCAAAGCTTGCTTACTAACATCTGGATCCTTAGCTATTGCTTTTAAACAAGATCAAATTAATAAGTGGAAGCAGAATTTGACAGCTGCTTATATTATTGCACCCGAGCAGGATTTAATAGCTGCTCGAGTCATCATTCTTGTAGAAACATCATGAGTGTGACAGAGTATTGCATGAAGGTAAAACCAGTGAACCGTCATAAGTATTGCATGAAAATAAATCAGGTATATCCAAGCATGTGGTATTCAAAACCATGAGTTCTTAATACAGCATATTCAAATGAATTACTGCTTTATCCGGCAGTGATACTGGCATTCTCACACCTGGTGAGCATCAGCGATTCGAATCGATTTTTATATTTCTGGGAATAACTAGAAGTACCAGGATGGCATATGCTTACTAACTCCCAGCGTTCCCACATATGCTTCTCCCATCTCCACTTGTCCCGTCTCAAGTTCGAAACCACTCCCGTCTGACTCCCAGAGCGCGTTGTCGCAGGAGCATTACCACGCAATGGGTCAGCCCTCCCTTGACACCCGCCTTCGCGGCCACCTTCCTCTAAACCAGTGGGTAGGAACGTGCCCCTGTGCTTGCGACGGCACAAGTAAGACTTTCACCAGTCCATTGATCCCGGATAAGCACTCTAGCAATGTTATGCCGATCCCAAGCGAACAACGACCGGCCTTATGCAACTCGGGCGGAGTCCACCACACATTATTCCAATTCTCATCGTTCAAACCCATATCTCCGCCCGGTCTCCATTTAAAACATATCATAATCATAGCATAATAATAATAACTTTCATAGTGAGACTTCTTTTGAAAAGTAACCCCCTACGGGACGAGTGACCTTTATTCACTCATGTCTACTCGTACCTAGCCATTCTAGGCACTCGTTCCTATGAACTCTAGGTATAGGTGCTAGGGCCAGGGCGGCCGGGGGATCTAATGCAAATGGTTCCATTCAACTCCTAATGCGTATGCGTAATCAACAGATATATAATTTTATTTGCTGGGACTTGCATGATCCTGCCTACCTTCTCCGCTGGGGTTAGTCTCCTCGGCGGTGGGGTTAGCGGTCGGCTGCTGGTCCTCCTGCTCTTCTTCGGGTTTCTCGATCAGCGGTTGCTCCTGCACCGTCTCTTCTTCGATCGCGGGATCTATATGAATGAAAGGTGCAGATATAAGTGCATGCGAATGCAAAGGTATGCACTCGCTGTAGATGAAATGCAGATGTTAGTATGCAGCATATACTTCATGAAAAATGACATGTGTGTAGTAGTTAAATTAATATACATGCATATGCTTGGTGTAAATCATGCTCATTTGTGAATTAAATTACGCATCTGAGTTCTAGTAGTTCAACAATCCCAATTGAGACCAAACTTTTATGACATACAGATACTTCATAACTAAAGCTACTGCCAAAATTTCAGCCCAATTGGAGTTATAATTATTTTATTAAAATTCCAGCAAGTTTTCAGCCCTACACATTGTCAGAATTTTCATAAATTATAGGAATGGTTTCTGAAGATAAAATTTTTCCAGTGAGCTAGATTCAGTATGGACTGCATGCACAAAAATTTACAGATTAAAACTCCCAAGTTTGACAGGACATCTATTTTCCATATATAAATCTTGTATAAAATTTAGATGTACATATAAACAGTGTGAATAGCCCTCTAGCATATACTTTCTGGACTTTATGCATCAACATTAGGCTACCAAATTTTCCAGAGAATTTTTCTAGCCATTTATGACCACTTTTTCTAATTATTTTTTCCAACATGTAGCATTTTTTTCATTTTCAAATCACCACCCAAACTTGACATGCGGAGGCTCATATTTTACCAGTGGGATTCCTAAGCTACATAGGACATAAGAAAAATACTGGTGAGCCATATTTGTCACACTTTGCAAAGGCCTCATTTCCAAGCTACCAAATAATACATAAAGTACATGCAAAATGATAAAACCATGAATAAACAGTAATATATTGAGTCACTAAAATTCCCACAGTGTCCACACATCCTAAAAAAGCTACTGACCAAGTTTCATCACATTTGGATTCCAACTAGAGCATGTTTCTTATTTTTCCTTGAATTAACATGCATACATAATATCAAGGGCAAAACCGTACACGCACACCTCCACATCATACCCACTGTGTAGATCTATTTATAAGAAGTCCAACGCAACTGAGTTTACCTTTTTACGATTTTTATTTGATTTTATATGAATTTCCAAAGATTTCAGCCGAAATATAGCAAAAGAAAATGAAAAATCATAGATCCAGTGACTAGAACATAAATAAACCTAGATCCTAGGGACTAGCATGCAAGAACGCGTAGACTCAGTGAATAGCGCGTGGTTAAAAATGTAAATACAACAAACCCGGGGGGTAGATTCAAAAATCACCCCCCGTCGTCTACCTCCCGCCGCGCGGTAGCGCGCTCGTGTCGGCAAGCCTGGGCTCGCCGGAGCCGCGACGCGGGGCCGGGGTGGTGCGCGCGAGCGCGGCGCACTACCTCGGGGCGGTGTCGTCGACGGCGGAGGCACGGACGAGGCGGTGACGGAGCGTGAACATCGGGGACGATCGCGTCGAGGTCGATCTCCGCGGTCGAGGGTGGAACGGCGAGGAGGTCTAGGGCTACGGGTGCGCGGGAGCGAGGCGAGTGTAATGGTAGCGGTCTAGTGGTGCGGGGTGGACGGAGATGGCCGGCGCGAGCTCGAACCGAGCTTGGCCGGTAATGGCGGGCCGCGTCGGTCGCTTCCCGATATGGCGAACGGGAGCGAGAGAGGCGACGAGGGTTGGCGGAGGAGGTGCGCGGTGGAGCGGTGGTTGTAGTGGTGTAGCCCTCGTGGAGCGGGGAGGTCGGACGGCGGCGGCGTGAGCTCGAGCTCAAGCTCGGCTGCGTCAATGGCGGCTCGGCACGCGAGTGAGAGAGAAAGTGCGCGAGTGAGGCGAGGGACGGAGGGAATGAACGCGGACGGGGTCGCGGCCAGATGAAGGGCGCGGGGCGCGGCCGGGAGGTGGCGATCCGTGGGCGCCGTGGCTTGACCGTACGCCAGCGTCCACGCGGCGTCCATGGGCTGGCGAGGCTGGGCGGCGCTGACGAGTGGGCCCCACTCGTTAGTGACCCAGGAAAAGGAAAAATAGAAATGTGTTTTCTCCCTCTCTATAATTTGCATGTTTGACCTACTTAGGAGCCGAATTTGGAAAAGTGCCAATTGAATGAAATGTTCTACTCTTTGAACTCTACAACTTTGTCAAAAGGTTCAACCCCCAAATCAGTTTGAAAATATGAATTTCATTTAAATTTGTATAGCAGCCCGAATTTGGGCAGGGAACCTTTAATGCATAGAAAATCAGAAAGTCCTATTTATATGCATTTTCCTCAATGTGCCTTTTGACAAGTTTTTTTATAATTTCAAAACCTACAACTTCTCTAATTTGAGCTTTGCATGAAAGTGGCTGTAGGTTAGAGTAAATTTGGGATTTTAAATCTGCACTGATTTGGACTGGTTTTCTGTACTGACATTGAATGACCCTAATCACCATGTAAACCTCATTATATGACAAGACCCCAATTAGTAAAGTTGTTTATCTCATGTGGACCTACAGTTTTGTCAATATGAACTTCACCCAGATCTCAACATAATCAAAGATATGACTATAAACATAGCATCACACATGAAATAACAAGGTTTTTCTCTTTGTAATATAAACCAAATTTGTTTCCAATGCACCAACACATGTTATGCCATGATGCTCAAGGATGAATGCTTCATGTATGATGAGTGATTATGCACTTGAGATGCCGGAGCATCATATTCTGAGTATCGTATTTTTATCCACAGGGAAGCGGCAGGCGAGAGAGTATAATTGAATAAACTCAAATCGAATGAACCGTACTTAAATAAATATACCAGCTAGTCACTAGACAGGGGTAAGTCTGGTAAACGGATAGGTGTATGGTGGAAAGAAGTAAATTAATCTACCTAAGATACACGTAGAAAGTTATAGTTGCCTGGGAGGACAACGAGTGAGATAAAGTTCCCAAACTCTATTCTATTCGGCTGCAAAGACTATGTCGTGGTTACCTAAGAAACTCAAGTAGCAAGTCAGGGTCTCGCGTCGAGCGAAATTCCGGCGCCTCGAGGGGTCAGGGGATAGATAGTAGACCACCGAAGGAGACCCAGCTAACGTCTACAGGCCTACCGAACAAACGGGCCTGGAGGGCACACCACACACTGTCACCGAGTGGGGCTACCAAGCAAATCTGCATGGATAGGCTAGCACGCTATAAACGTACTCATGTAAAGCTTGAGTAACAATAGATCATCCTTGATCAGAGGAGAGGACCTAACTAGAGCCTGGCGTATAGGTTGGATTATAGCACCGGTAAGAATAACGGACATGACTAACTAGGATAACCACAAGTCTAAGCCTAGCAAGTATGCAAAATAAAGGGTACAGAAATAAAGTAAAATATAACTGAATTATATTGAAGATTCGAGTACAAAAGATACAAGAGCTGTTACTGCAGAAGAATCTCCGAGAACTCCGAGGCAAAGCTCGACTCACTCTAACTCCCAGGACTACCCTAACTACTAAGATGTGGAAAATGACACTCCCTAAGGTAGAATATGGCTCTCAACTTCTCCACACCTTTACAAATGAGCTCTTATAGTCCCACATGTGAGGGGGGTATTTGTAGGAGGCTTAGGTCAGTGGGAGGCCGAGGTCAGTGGTCAGCCGATCTAGGGGGGAGGTCGGCTGACCTAGCCCGAGGTCGGGCGACCACCAGATCCACCACCTTTGCACTCCAACGGCTTGATCTTGTGTCCCCATGGCGGTTGGCGGTTAGGACGGTTGTTGCACATGCACAATGCCTCCGAGGGTAGGTCGGCCGACCTTGTAGGAGGTCGGGCGACCACGTGTCAGCCCTGCATTGGCCACTTTGCTCTTCCCTCGGATTGTTAACGTTGTGGATCCGTGACTTAGTGCATTTTCGGCCTTTGGATACATTGAATGCTTGGTCTTGCGGTTGGATTTGAGTGCACTTGTGTTTTCTTCATGATATGGATCGATGAGATGGCACATGGTTGACTTGGGAGATTGGATGGCCTGGCCAGGGGTCGGCCGACCCTGTCAGTGGGTCGGGCGGCCCGCCCCCTAGTCGGCCGACCTGGCTGAGTCAGGCTCGGCCTAGCCCTGGTCGGCCGACCTAGGGTTGGGTCGGCCGACCTGGCCACTTTGGCCAGTTGACTCCATCTTTGATCCTTGGCATGTTTTAACTGTTTTATGTGCATTTTGGTACCTGCATCCAAATATTCGTACACAACTTGTGGAACTCATTAGTAGAGGGGTTAGTCCATATTTATTCACTTGCATAGCTCCATTTGGTTGGTAATTGATGGTAAATATCGTGAGATTACGACCGTCAACAAGCCGAGTCTCCTTCGGTGGTCTACTATCTACCCCCTGACCCCTCGAGGCGCCGAAATTTCGCTTGACGCAAGTCATAACACTGTGGAGATCCTTTTGACCCTTAGCACAGATAGCTCTTGTATGCTAGCAGAGATAGAAGACCATATAGCAGTCCCTGTCTCATTGTCCTCCTAGCTTTATCTGTTTTCTTGCCAACCGTGCTTGGCTTTTACCCCATGGTGTTTGGTGTCAACCTTTCCTAGCTATCAGTTGACGTGAAAGAGTAGTAATAGCTGGATGAATGATGGTTTAATATCTCTATCTCAATGCTTCCCTGTGGATAATTATGATACCTTGGAATACTCCTAGGTGAAAGGCTGCAGTGGTCTCTGTGCGCTTGCGGAGTAAAATATCTTAGGCTAAGAGCCACCAACAAGCTTTTCTGGTGCCGTTGCCGGGGAAGCGATGAGTTAGAGTTTTACTCTGTTATTCATCCTTTTACTATTGCTCTTTATCTTTCTTTGAAAATCCAAAAAAATAGAAAAATAGAAAACCTTCTCTTCAATTTTGCTCTATCCGTTGAGTAAATCTTGATCATGCTTGTTCATGCTGCCCAAAGTTTACCATGAAAGCATAGCTTGGGCCATTGTGTGCCCAGAGGCTAATTTTCAAATTAAGCGTGGTGCTTAGGTTGTATTAGCCTCTTTTTATCAAACGATGTGTTGGGATAAATGAGCTATGTGTAGACTTTGGTAGTGACGTTCCGTGCTAGTTCATGAACCGCGATCCTTGAGCTAGCTGGATCTCTCAAGTTTCATGGAGACACAAAAATCCCAATGAGGTTTCAAAAATGCACCCGTTTTTTAAGACCATGGATTTTGAGTAAAGTTGAGGGGATGGAAGTCATGGTATAGCAATAGGCTTTGTGCTACGTTTTGATTGAAATATTTTGCTAGCATTTTGAGAAGAACGGGCCTGGTAGTTAATGCTCTTCATGCATATTTTGGACCCTCGTATATGTTGTACACTAACCTATTGTAGGAGGCATTCATTCCCCACACGAGAAAAGAGGCCCCATGGCCGGCATTCTTGTGCTCAACCTCTTGTCTTTTTTGGGAAATGTTAGCATCGTGTTATGGATCATATATCATATCATGCTATCATCCATGCTTAGGCGGGCATAGACACATCTGATCGCATGCAGAGCTCTGTCTTAAGCACCACAAAGGCAATGAAGAATCAATCACCACAAGCATGGTGAGAACGTCGAGGTCATGACATGCAGTCGATGTTTGTGTGGCATGAAGGCAGACAATGATTGGTGGCACATGTCATACCCGACAAGTAGCAAGCCCAATAAGAGCATGATAGGGAGCAAGTTTGGAATCAGCATTCAGTGCAGAAACCAAGCTTGGGGGAGAAAATTTTCTGGCATTTGACAAGCTTCTGGAGAAACAACCAAAATTTCCAAGCCAACGAAGCAACGTTTAAAGGATATCCACTACATCAACATTCCAATGACCCCCTCTAACAGTTGTTTTCAACATTTTTTTAGAGGTTGTTTTAGGTCAATGCCTGTTAGCGATAGCTCTTGGAACAAAACTTTCTTTGTGCTAGGATCTTCTAGTAATGCTATCATGGTAGCACTTAAAACCAAACTTTCATACTAAGATCCTACGACCATAAGAGTTTCCAATAGTGCTATCATTGGTTAGCTTATCCTGACCAGATAAGCTAGCCCTCTACTCTGCCCAACTTAGGAAAAATCTTGTTAGGTAGACAAATACATGTGTCGACCCCTAACATGCAGGGAAGGTAGAAGGAGGTTTCCGGAGACCATAAAAAAGGAAGGAAAATGCCATCACAGCATCCACTCTCGATCTTGAGTATTTCTTCGCGCCATGATTGGACAATGCCTTCCATTGGAATCTAAATAAAGGTCAAAGCGGAACATGAAAACTTCAACTAAAGGTTTGTTTCATGACAACACAAGAATCAAGCTTGGGGGAAGATGGGCCAAAGATCTATCATCCAACCCAACCCCTGAGAGGAAGGATTTCGATATTCAACCTACAACAGTGGTTGATCACTGCAAGACATTGACCATGCTCTGCATCACTTGGGAAGCAAACATAAAGGTCATCTCTCATCCCAAGAGTACTTCTTGAACACCACCAGACCGGATGTCACTATAGTATGAGGTTGCAACTGGCACAAGCTCTATGTAGTGACATCACCCAAGTGCGGAGGAACGCTACGAGTGAGCATTACTTAATTTCCTTCCCCTGGCCGGACACACAACAAGACAAAGCAGTTTACCATAGGTCAAGTTGATCTACTCTACTCATGAGTCAATGCGCCAATGAGCCACCTGACATCACAAGCATGGTGCAACATAAGTCAGCACGCCAATCACAAACATGGCGAATAGCCATCTCCCAAAGATTGGTGCCAAACTGCCAAGGATGCAAAGGAGTCAACTCCAACAAACATCCACCTCTATCATTCCACGCAATCTGTTTGGGAATAAACAGCTGGCCACAACCGAAACGGTATCACTTTGGAAGAATGTTAGGCTAAAGGAAAAAATATGATGTTAGAGCAGGAGATCCAACAAGAGACATTCATCCACGGGAGTAGTACCATCAGATAAGATAAATCCAAGCTCCCGACACTTTGCAGACGGTCCAAATAGCAGCAAGAGAACTGCTCATCAAACATTCATTTTAGAAATAGAGGAGGCAGAACAAAAGTACAGAGAGAAGCGAATTCGCCTAACATAGGTGAGCAACAAAAGCAGCATCATCGTCACCCAGGGAACAAACAAGCTTGCGGGAGGCAATGCTAGGTAATGCTGAAGCTCAGTTTCTTGGCAATCACTTGCAAGAACTAAGCTTGGGGGAAGATCACCCGGTGAGTACCCCGAATGCTCTGTATTTATTTGAATATCTTAAATCCTGAAAATTGCCATGATACCATAAAGAACTTTTACTTCTTGTTATCCCAAATAAAAGAAAAGTTATAAAAATTTGCATAAATTGAAAAATTACAAAAAGATTTGCTTTTACTATCAATAAACTAACTGCTATAATGCTAGAGCTTTGTTTATACCCTTGCTTAAAGAAAATGATAAATAGTCGCTCTGTTGATTTCTTGTAAGTATTTCGTATACAACTTGACACTCTCCTAAAATTTAAACTTATTGGCATTTGTCGTGATGCTACCTTTAATCTTTAACCTTGTGGGAGCAAGTGCTTTCAAAACCAAGTCTAAGTTGTTGTGAGATGAGATATAATCAAAGTTTGAGTTTAACCCATCTTGATCCTAGTAAGGTGAATTCTCAGATTTTTTTCATTTTGAAAATTAAAATGAGAAAGTTCCTCAGTGGTTTGAAATACCTATCCAGAGCCAAATGCTTATGTGATGAAACCTGTACATATGCTACCTATTGTTGTATTAATTTTTATCAAATTTTGAGTTCTTTTGAGGTAGTGGTATTTCAAGTCCTGATCAAAATCCCTCACATCCACCTTCATTGCTAGCCTTTCTTTGTCTGGTCATGCTTAAATCTACACTGGATTCAAGCACCTAGCTACACAAGATATTTCTCCACCATATCCATCATCCACTTATCTGTCCACAAATATGGTCTCTAAATAAATACTCCAGTCATATCCCAGAAATATCCCCAAAGTTCTCATACAAAAAGGAGACATGGAGCTATCAAAAAAAGAGAGAGAAAAAAAGGTGACTAAAAAAAGAGAAAAGAAAATGATAGCTCCATGTACTTAAATACTTCAAAGTTTCAAGAGGGGATCCATGAAATAAGGAGTTTTCATCCATAGACCATATCCATCCACAAAACGAGTCCATTTTCCTTTGATCAGGATGAGCGGTATCACAAACTTTGCTAGGACCAATTTTTGACTTAACAAAATACATGACATAGGCAAGCTAACTTTATCCCTACCTTGAGCTCCATATAGGCCTTTTAGTTGATAGGGGAAAGTTTGGCCAATGGCCTGGTGAGGAATATACAACCACTTGAGTGATCGAGAGTACCATTTGAGGAACTTGGTTCTTTCTTTTCAAAATTTTCAAAACCCTTCGAGCATGAAACCAGAAAGGAGATAGAGTTCGGTGACACTCTGTGTAACGCCCCAAAATTTGACCCTAAGAATTTTCTCTAAATCTCCCTCTAATTCAAAATTAGATTTTCAAATCTTGTTTGTTTGAGTGTATGTTATGAGCTCAACAAATCCTATCAACCTCCAAAAAAATTCTATCTCGTTCCCTCCGGGTACTTCTCAAAATATTCGGCAAATTCCTCCACCAAAATTTCCCCTCAAAACCTTTCTCCAAATATTCGGATATCAATTCCAAAAATCCAAAATCAGAAAAAGGAAAACTTCCTCCCCTCCCCTGACCAGGCGAGCACGGCATGTCCCGCTAGCTGGCGTTGATGCCGCGCCATCCCACACATCACGCCGCTGGGAATCCCGTCGCCTGCTTCTTCCCCCGCCGTGCACGCAGCGTGCAGACTCGGCTGGACCGAGCCGCGAATGCACCCGCCGCCCTCGTCGTTGCCTATAAAAGGAGACCCCCGGCCGGCCATCTTCGCGCACGCCCCCTCGCTCGCGCGTGCACATACATCCACTCCCGCCTCGCCAGCGTGCTCGCGGTGGGTTAACCCACCGGGAAGCTCGCCGCGGCGTTCTCCACGCTCAGGCCACCCCGGTCCAATTAAACCGGCAGTGAGCTTCTCCTCACCTTCCTCCACCTCCGCTCAGCTCCAATTTCTCCTTTCCCTGCCTGTACAGAGTTCTCCGCGGAGCTCCGAGCCGCCTCCAATGGCCGACCTCCCTATGCTGCTTTTCTCCTGCCCGAAACCTCCGGGACGGACTCTCCTCGGTCTCCTCTTCACGCCGGTACCCTCGGTTTCGCGAACGGAGGACGGGAACGTCCGTTCCGGCAAAGCTCCGGCGAGCAGGACGCTGCGCATGGCAGAGCGAGGCGAACAGCTGAGTAGAGCTGCAGCTCGGGCCTCTGCCTGTTATGCTCCACCTTCCCCCTCTCCTGTGAATGACATGTGGGCCAGCCTCTGATCCCTGGCACCACGGCAGTATCCGCCGAGCAAATAGCCTACCCGCCAATCACCGTGAGGTTGCAACACCCAAGCTAGCGTGTTCAGTTGTGTACCGTTCTTTTCGTCCATTCAATTATTCCTAAATTTATATCTCATCCATCCGGACTCCGATTCAGTTGATTTTTCTTTCTAAATTCATCTAAAATCTATATCCACCACCCAGATTAATCTCATGATTTTAGGAGCTTCCAAAGCCCGCCTACAAGTCGGTGCCACATCCGACACCGTAGGCGTGGACCATTGACACTAGTACGAAGCTCTACTCACGAGGAATCCAGAGATATTTTCTGTTTTACCAGAATCCAAAAATGATTTTATTCTCCAGTTTCCAAATATTCGGATTTTGGAATATTCTAAGAATATTCCTTTTTCTTTCTTTTTCCAGATATATACATTTCCCACCTATTCGAAAGTTTATATTTTTCTCGTTCCAACTCCGATTTAGACGATTCTTGCGCCTAAATTCTCCATAAATCAAGCTCTACGCATCCATGCACACCTCACGACTCTCACATGCTTCACCGTTGTGTCCACAGAAGCCTTTCTCGCCGCCATGCGACACCCTCGTTTCCAACGCCCTCGTTCTCGCTATAGTCGTCCGTACATCCGGCTGCAGCGCTCTTTCCTTATCCGGCTAAAAGCCAGGTGGCGTGATCGGCAGGCAGCGCAACACCTCGCTGCACATCACCTAGCGTGGAGCAACTCCGCTCATTAGAGCTAGAACCGCCGGTGTAGTCCTTCGAGAAATCCTTCGATCATTCTCTCAACACAAACCAGACCCTTGTTGAAGCTCATAATATGCCTTGTTTGTTTGTTCTCTGTTGTTGCACGTAGGTTATACCGAAAATCCTAGTTGGTGCACTGACGTATCCGGAGGATGATGTACCCTCGTCCCCAGCCGTCGATGTCCCGTTAAACCCAACGGAGTGAACGGCAAGTCCATTGGAATCTCACTTGATGCATAAATTACCCAGTTTCTGATAAACAACCCATTGCCTTGATAAACAATAAAACCTGCATGTTTTGCTTGCTAAGGAAAACCTGGTAGAATAGCCACCCGAACCTTTTAGACGTAGCGCGCACAGGTGGATCGCTCACTCAATACTATATACAATAATCTTGTTGGAATCTGGGATGGAAATGGGTTGGCATGCGTTTTCGAAAACATGGGGAAAGACCCCGGCAGCCGATCTCGATCGACTATGCCATGTGATCAGAAGGGTGGAGAGCCAGGGTACCGTTCTCACGGTTACACTGGGGCCCGGCCTCGTGGAGAGGACCGAGCAGTGTTTGAGGAAGCTCTGCTCTTCTAAGGACCGAGTTGGAGTCTCATCTTGCCTAACTCTTTATCGCACAACCACTCGATGTTGTATGCGGCAACACTTGGCCGGAACCCGCAAGGAATAACCAGCCGATACCCGTAGGCTGGGAGCACCGGGGGACTGGGAATGGTGGAAGCCGTGTGTCTGCTGGCACTGAAGCGGCGTCGCGTGTCTGTTGGCACTGAAGCGACAGGGAACCCATGTCTCTCTCTTGGTCGAGCGGGAAAATACTTGCGGGGGTAGAGCCTTGAGCGGGAAAGGACCTCATGACGATGACAGTCCTGGACCAAACTTGTGGGTAAAGTGTGCACCTCTGGCCAGAGTATAAACCTATCCGGATAGTCCGTTGTCCACTGGTATGGACGAGTTACGGCTTGGTTTCTACCAGTAGTGATTTATAAAATTGGGGGTTTGGTGGGTGAAAATGATGTTTTCGAAAGCTAAGGGCGTGGCCCGTGAGCAGTGGAGAAAAATGTTGGCCTGCGTGCCATGAGCCACGATGGACCGGCAAGTCCAGTGGCACCCCTTTTGGAAAATGTGTTTTCCAGAAAATAAAACTGAGAATTAATGAGCCTTCCATATTTTCTAGCAAACCATCTTGAGCTCCAGATATATCTTGCATGTAGTAATAGTGTTAACCCTAATTCCTTATGGAGGAAGGTGGGCTTGTGGAGTACGTTTTCGTACTCACCCTCCCTTTGTTGTTGTTTTTCAGAGAAGACGAAGTCGCCTTTTAAGTGGTCTTGTACGTGTAAGGGTTGCGGCCTATCCCAACGGTGTGTCGTGGGAAAGCTTCGGTCTACGTTTAAAAGTTCTGCTGCAGTTGTATGTTCTGGACTGTGCCCCGTTTGGTCTGTCCCGTTAGGGCGGATCTGTACTACTCTGATGTAAGAATGTGAGTATCATAACCCTCGGAATGATAATAAAGCACATTTTAGTCCCGCTTACAGGCTGAGGCGCTTTAGGTGGTATCAGAGCCGTAAGTTGGCCGTAGGACATAACCCTTAGGATGGAAAAACGTTTTTGAGACAAAATAAGTTGAAAAATACCTCTGCTTCTCACCTTGATCCGTTTTAAACCAAGTTTAATCCGTTTCTTCGCCCTGCTTTAGTTAAACGATCTGCTCTCAGAGCTGCGTTCAAAGAAAGACCACAGAATAAGATGCACAACATGCCGCCTCGTCCCCAGCCGTCGATGTCCCGCCACAGAATAGGCTGGGAGCACCGGGGGACTGGGAATGGTGGAAGCCGTATGTCTGCTGGCACTGAAGCGACGTCGCGTGTCTGCTGGCACTGAAGCGACAGGGAAATGTGTTTTCCGAAAAATAAAACTGAGAATTAATGAGCCTTGCATATTTTCTAGCAAACCATCCTGAGC
The DNA here is from genome assembly GCA_022530915.1 of Paspalum notatum. NCBI lineage: Eukaryota > Viridiplantae > Streptophyta > Magnoliopsida > Poales > Poaceae > Paspalum > Paspalum notatum. The sequence continues at coordinate 17,393,283 of CM039691.1, forward strand.
TCCAGATATATCTTGCATGTAGTAATAGCGTTAACCCCAATTCCTTATGGAGGAAGGTGGGCTTGCGGAGTACGTTTTCGTACTCACCCTCCCTTTGTTGTTGTTTTTCAGAGAAGACGAAGTCGCCTTTTAAGTGGTCTTGTACGTGTAAGGGTTGCGGCCTATCCCAACGGTGTGTCGTGGGAAAGCTTGGGTCTACGTTTAAAAGTTCCGCTGTAGTTGTATGTTCCGGGCTGCGCCCCGTTTGGTCTGTCCCGTTATGGCAGATCTGTACTACTCTGATGTAAGAATGTGATTATCATAACCCTGGGAATGATAATAAAGCACATTTTAGTCCCGCTTATAGGCTGGGGCGCTTCACTCTACTAAGATTGTTCCATCTCTCAACCGCCAAAGACAAGGTAAGAAATGCTAGAAGCCCCGCAGGTATGGATAAAAAGGTTAGGGGTACACTTATGCCAGTTTGTTCGAACATAAAGGTAGAATGTTGGGTTGTGCACTTAATACTTGCAGGACATTGACATTGATGCAACTCCTGATCCGCCGAGCCTAAGTCTTAGCTTTGCTCGAGGACGAGCAAAAGTTCAAGCTTGGGAGGTATTGATGGTCGTTATTTTCCTATTTTGACCGTCAATCCCTCGGTGAATAAATGGGGTATACATAAAGTTCCATGCATTATTTACCTAACACTGATGAATTCCACGAGTTTTGGTGGTTTTTGATGTATCACAGGGAGAGAGCGCGCGGCCGCGCATGGGACTCTGCGGCTCGGCTGACCCGCAAGAGGCCACGTGGCTGGCGCTCATTGGCTGAGTCCAGAAGCCACGGATCACGATCCGGCCTCCACCCGCCTGCACCAATCGGTGCACGATACATGGCAACAGAAGGCTAGAGGGCGCGCCGGAGCACCTCGCCTGGTCGATTCGCTCTCTCCTCGCAACACGTGGCGGCCAGGGACAAGCGCGGGCGCGGTTTGGCCAGGGCAGGGGACAGGTGGCACGTTGTGGTGGCTTGCCGCCCGGTTCAGCTGCCTAGTTGGTGGAAGGATCTTGCATGGCGTGCTCCTCCACCTATAAATAGAGAGGCACCCCCTCACTTCATTCTTGTACCATTCACCATGTGAATCCTCTCTTTCTCCCTCTAGGAGGCGCCCCACGGGAGGTGCTTCCATTCTGAAAACAGTGTTTAGTTAGGAGTTGGAGAAGGTCTGTTGTATCGGAGTCAGTTGGAAGTACTCGGTAATGTATTTCATTTGCTTATCTAGAGCATTACTTTCCTTTTATTGACAAGTGCAAGTACTTTATTTGTCTACTTTATGCACTTATCTTCTACTCTAGTTAGTTACGCGGCTTGGTGTATATGCGACTTTTTAGCACCTTTTCCTTTTTGGCATAACAAGTTCGAGGCCTGAGTTGTGCTAAACTAGAATTGATTCATCGTTGTTATGCTTGCCGGTGTTACAATCCAACCTATATGCCAGGCTCTGGTTAGTTCCTTTCCTTTGGCCAAGGATGAACTATTGTTGTTCAAGCTTCGCTTGAACACATTTGTAGCATGCCAGCCTATCCACGCAGATTTGCTTGGTAGCCCCACTTGGTGACAGCGTGTGGTGTGCCTGTGTATCCTAGGCCCGTTCGTTCGGTAGGCCCATAGGCGTTAGCCGGGTCTGCTTCAGTGGTCTACTATCTACCCCTTGACCCCTCGAGGCACCGGAATTTCGCTCGACGCAAGTCATAACACTGTGGAGATCCTTTCGACCCTTAGCACGGATAGCTCTTGTATGCTAGCAGAGATAGAAGACCATATAGCAGTCCCTGTCTCATTCTCCTCCTAGCTTTATCTGTTTTCTTGCCAACCGTGCTTGGCTTTTACCCCATGGTGTTTGGTGTCAACCTTTCCTAGCTATCGGTTGACGTGAAAGAGTAGTGACAGCTAGATGAATGATGGTTTAATATCTCTATCTCAATGCTTCCCTATGGATAAATATGATACCTTGGAATACTCCTAGGTGAAAGGCTACAGTGGTCTTCGTGCGCTTGCAGAGTAAAATCTGTTAGGCTAAGAGCCGCCAACAACGCTGCTGTGCTTGTCGACGACGGAGGTGAATGCATCGAAGGAGAAGATCTCCCCCGGCTGTGACCTGATGGAAGCGTGGAAAAAGATTCCCATCTCGATCTGAGGATCCTGCACACCAGCCCCTACCTGGCGCGCCAGCTGTCGGGGTTTAGTCCCGGCAGCCCACCACAGGATAGGACCTGCGGAGGTTTTGAGTTCGGAAGGGGTGGCAAGCAGATCGATAATGTAGTAGAGAATGCAGGGACACGAGTTTAGACAGGTTCGGGCCGCTGCTAAGCGTAATACCCTATGTCCTGTATGGGGGTCGGTGGATTGTATTGCTGAATATGCGAGGGTTAAGAGAGTTCCCTCATAGTTCCTAGCCCCCTTATATGCTGAGGGACTAGGGTTACAACAGATCCCTTAGAAGATTTACTTGCCGAGAGGTTTCCGGGGCTATATCCTGAGATTACAGGAGAAATATTCTAACAGATCTCTATTTGAGGCCGCCCGAGTAGTTCGCTTGAGCTCCATGCCACCCGCTGCCTTGAGTCCGAAGCTAAACCACTCGGTCCACCTGTCAGGGTGACGTAACCAGTCATCATGAGGCACCCGGTGGTGCATGACTCCCACAAATGTCTTGTGGCCAACAGTCAGCTCAACATTGATGACCCCTTTCACATGTGACGAATTTCCCTTGAAATCATTGAGGGTGACGTTGGTCTTCACAAGATCGTCGGCGGACCTGTCAATCTTGCAGCACAAGGAGTATGGCATAATGTTAACAGTTGCACCTGCGTCGGCAAGCATCCCACCAACTGGTTTGTCGTTGATGAAGCCTTTTACATAGAGAGGCTTGAGGTGCCGATATTTTTTGTCGATAGGCTTCTCAAAAATTGCAGCAGCGGGGCCGAGACTGAGTTGTGCAATGGACTCGGCCATCTGTTCGCTGCTGGGAGGACAGAAATCTTCTGGGAGGTAGAAAACCATGTTAATTACTGCTGTAGCCTTCTTAATTACTGCGGTGACTTCTTCCTCCATATCCTCCTCGTCGCTGGACAGGTCATCATTGACCATACGTGACAACCCCTTTTTGCTTCATCTTTAGATGGTTCAGTCAATGTTGGTTCGTTGATGTTTCAGCAGCGTCGGGTTGCGGCTTTCGCTTCCAGGCGAGATTGCGATCCGAGCGCAAATTTGGAATCTCCACGACGCCACCAACCTTCTTGAGCAGCCGAAGGTACTCCCCTTTGGCTTGTTCTAGACTGCGCAGGCGTTGAACCCTGTGCTTCTGCGATCTGGTCAAACCCTCGGGGCACCACCTTGGTAGGTGGCACTCCGCGCGACGCCGATCATCCTCACGCTCGTGCCGCTCCATGGGAGGCAGCGAGCAGTGGTGGAGATGTAGTTCGACGCCTTGGCCGTGGAGACGCAGGTCGATGCCTTAGCGGTGGAGATACATGCCGTCGTGGCGGGGGTGTAGGACCACGTGAATGGCACGGTGAGGGCGCGCGATGACGGTGTGGCGACGGCGCGCGTCGCAGGCGTTCGAACATAGTCGCCTTGCCATGCTGAGCCCTGTGGTTGGAACATTCTGGGCAGCCATCAATGGTTGGAAGCCTGTACATACCTTGACTCCAGCAAAAGTCAAAGTAGGGGCAGCGCTAATGTTCCTCTCGATTGACGGCATCGCGGTGCTCCTCGTACCGCCGACGGTCCTCCCAGTGCCTTTCCTCACGCTTAGGCGAACGAGGGTACTGGTGGCGATGCTCCTCATGATGACGACACCGCTCGCGGTGATAGTCTTCTTCCTCATCAACGCGACAACACTCCTCATTGCGCCGATGATGACGCGCGTACATGCCGATTAATGTCCCTGAATTAGGGTGGAACCATCGATTTCTTTCAATTGTTCTGGCCAAAGTGTGTTCTTCAGCCCTAAACTCCAAAGGCAAATCGTCACGCGGATCGGCTTTGGCCTTTCCTCTCGCGTTCGCAGGCGTATCGACCATGTTGATCGAGAAAGTGGCATTCTGGAGTAGGTGAGGGTACAGCTCTTGAGTAGCACGGCGTAGGACCTTGCCTGCAGTAATTGCTTCTCCCAGGCGTGCTCGGAACGTTGACTCGGCGGAAATGGGCGCCGAACAGTCCTCTTTGAGCAACGAATTGGTCGTGTAGACCATGTTGACTAGGAAAGGTGTTGTATCGATCTTCATTGGAGTGCGGGCAAAGACCAACCTTCCCTGCTCGATAACACCCTGAATCTCGGACCGCAGGATCTTGCAGTCAATTGTATTATGCCCATCGAGCTTGTTATGCCATTTGCAGTACTTGCGACCACGTATCTCTTCGGCCGTGGGCGCCTGATGCCCGGCTATTGGCACCAAGTGTTTTTCCTTGAGCTGCAAGTCAAAGATGGCTTCAGTCTTAGAGACGTCGAAGTCAAAACTTGGAGTAGGATCAGGCTGTTTCACCCACTGGCACTACAACTGCTGGTTTGTTCTCACCCACTGGACAAGGTACGCATCGGCATCATCTAGCGGATCATCTTCTTCGGTTTGGTTGTAGATTATGACTTAGATCATCTAAAACCTTCAGGTTTGCCACGAGCAAGTCGTTCTTGACCTTTTCTCTTTCTTGCCCAAATATTCAACTCTTCACGAGATCTGAAATTCCCGCTAATCCTGTGATCTTTTTCAATAGATCTTTTGGGAATAGCTTTGGAATGGAGCTAGGATAGCCTGTGCCAATTTTTGTGAAGTTTGGAGAAGATTTGGTCAAGCTTGTGGTTTGAGAGCTCAAGAACAAGGGCTGTTTCTGGCACCACCGGAACATCCGATCGAACCACCGAAACATCTGGCGGGAACCACCGGAACATCCGGTAGCTCCTACCGGAATAAGCGGCTGTTCAGCCCCGGGCCGGTCTACCGGAACATCCGATAGAGCTCACCGGAACATCCGAGGGAGCCTATCGGAACATCCGGTAGCCACTATCGGAACATTCGGTATTCCCAGGCAGCCTTGCCTTCCTTTGGTCCTTTTCGTGTTCGGTGCTTTGCTTCGCCTCGCTTTTAGTGTTCCGTGCTGCTGCCCATACTCTCAACTTGTTGGGATCCAGTGAGGCGCATTTCGGTGCATTGAGTCGCGAGCAAGACGCTAGTGTGTGAGTCATTGTTTCGCTTGACTTGCGATATTGTGATCGTTGAGTCTTGTGCTTCCGCTCACTTGGTGTGTACCTGTTCAGTGGGCGACACCAAGTGCTGCTAGACACGTTTCCTTGCAGTGGACGGTGTCTAGCGTTTGTTGTGTGAAGTACCTGTTAGTCTGCACCGGGAGATCATGAGTTTGAGTTTTTAAGTGCTCCTATTCACCCTCCCCCTCTAGTCGCATGTCTCGGTCCTACAAGTGGTATCAGAGCTGGTTAGGTTTCCTCATACCTTAACCGGTGACGAAACCGTAGCGACGATGACTTACTCCGGGAAGATTCCCGTCCTTGGCTCCGATGGCTATCCCTACTAGAAGGGTAGGATGGAGGCGTTCCCTGTTAGCTATAGTCAGGACATATGGGATCCTACTCAGAGTACGACTTTTGTGGTGCTTCCAGTCGCTAAGCGTACTACGCAGGATATCGTGGCTCGGCATGAGGCGAATGCCAAGGCTGTTAACTTTCTCTTTTCTGGGCTTGGTCCCATGGATTATGAGAGAGTGAGTCACCTTAAGACTGCACGAGAGATATGGTCACTACTTAGTGCACACTATGAGGGTACTGCGACGATTAAGGCTAGGCTTGTGGAGACTTACCGGCGCGAATATGAAAATTTCGTCCAAAAGCCGGGAAAGTCTGTAGACAACTTGTTTGGTCGCTTTCAGTCGATCATCAACAAGTTGTGTGTCAACTCTGCCCCCGCTGAGCTCCCATACACCGATCATCAGCAGGCTGTCAAGTTGCTGTATGCTTTGGACAGAAAAGTATGGGAGATCAAGGTGAACTCAATCATTGAGTCAGCAAGGTATGACACGATAGGAGTAGAGGCGCTCTATAGTAAGCTCAAGGCCACCGAGGTAGATTACAAGATGAGGGATTCCCTCGCTTGTACAGGTTCTAAGAGTTTGGCCTTAGCTACCCCTTCTAGTGAGTCTTCTACTAACCCCCTGTTACACAACTTCTCGTTTTCTGCTTTGATGTCTGTTACAGAGGAGCAGTTGGCGACGCTTGGGGATGATGAGCTTTGTCTGGTGTCTAGTCACTTTCAGCGCGCCTATGACAACTGGATGAGCAAGAAGAGGGGAGAGAGGCCCAAGTGCTTCGAGTGCGGAGAGGTCGGCCACTTCATCGTCGAGTGCCCCAACAAGAATGACTACTACAAGAAGGGTAAGAGCTACTCCCGCGACTCCGACAAGTACTACTCCGGCAAGCCAAGCTAGGACAAGCACCGCTCTAGCAAGCACAGCTTCGGCAAGCATCCCTTCGGCAAAAAGAACTTCCGGAAGGCTTTCAATAGCTACCAGAAGGACAACCGGAAGCGGGACAAGGACTTCTTCGCCGAGATCGGGTTTTGCAGCAGCGGATCTTCTTCCTCTTCGTCCTCGTCGAGCTCAAGTGATGAGGAGATCACGTACAGGAAGGACAAGAGGAATGATCAAGGAAGTTCAGCTGGCTTATGTTTTGTCTCCACCAAGTCCTGGTGCAAGAACAAGGACAAGAGGAGCTCGGTCTGCTCCATGGCGCTTGAGGACAAGGAGAACAAGGATGACGGCAGTGACTCTTCTTCCGATGATGAGGTAACTCCTGAGCAAGCCGAAATCCTTGAGATGCTAGAGTAGAACAGCCGAGAGTTGAAAGCCCAGGATAAGATGCTGTAGAAGGCAGCTAAGAAGTTGCAAACGTTGAAAACCCAACTTGTTGAGGCTTTAGAGGAGAATGAGAGGTTGAGGAGTGTGAGACCCCAACCTAGTGAGTTTGAGTGCCCTGCCTGCGAGTCTTTCATGACGGAGCTTGGTGACTAGAGAGATAGGTATGCCAAGCGAGTAGAGGAGATAGATGAGCTAAAGGTTGAGCTAGGCAAACTCCAGTCCAAACTGGATGAGCCTACTTTGAGTGGAGAGCTCGAGTGTGAGTCTTGCCCCTGTCTAGCTAGAGAGATAGCTGTGCTGAAGGAGAAGTTTGAGGGACAGCTCATGGAGCTTGAGAAGCTTAGGACTAGACCTGCGCTTTTGGGTGCGTGTATGGTCTGTCCTACCTTGAGAGGTGAGTTAGAGCAGTTGAGAACTGACTTTGAGGTGCTTTCAGCACCTACTGACACTTGTGAGAACTGCCTAACCCTTAGGATGCAGCTGGTGGATAGGGATGCCACCATTAGAAAGTTGGAGAAAGCTACTGTGGTTCCCTCCCTAGACTGTGACACTTGTGCTGCCCAGACTGTAGTTCTGGAGGATCTGAGGGAGGAGGTGTTGTCTTCGAAAAATGACACCAACAGGTTGAGAGAGGTGCTCAGTTGGGTATATGCGAGGCAACCCCAACTAGCTATGATCATAGAGAGCACCAAGAGAGCCGAGGGTGACATGAGAGGTTGTGGGTTTGGGGAGTGCAGCACTTCGGGTGAGAAGAGTGCACCTATTAAGATCAAGACTGCACCTACCCAGCCAGGAGAGACTGTTGATGGGGTTTACTATGAGCCACCCAAGGCTGCCCGAAAGAAGCAGTACTGGACACCCAAGCCCTCTCAGGCTAAGCTGGACAAGATCATAGAGGAAGAGCTTAAGTCCAAGAGCTAGAAGCCAGTCCAGCTGTCTGAGCCACCCAAGGCCACACCACCTAAGCCCAAGTCCCAGCCTAACCCAGTTCCTAGGAGGCCTGTCTACCACTGTGAGTTTTGCCAGCGGAATAGCCACCTAGAGGAGTTTTGCTTCAGGAGGAAGCGGGTTGAGAGGCAAGAGAGAGCTTGGGGGAATCAGGATCAGTTGTACTGTAACACCCTAGTTTAAATTCCAGCATTTTATAATAAATTCTAAGTCATTTATTTAATTTTCTAAGGATTATGTGCTTAGTTGCATTTTTAAATGATTTATTTAAAATCAATACTTGTATAAAATAAACCATAGGCCAAACTTTCTTGTGCATACATGCTGGTGCATCCTCTTTTGGTTGTGTGAATTAAGGATTCAAATTCAAATTTATTTGAATTTTAGACCCATTTTCTATCCCAATTCAAAGGAATTCAAAAAAGAAAAAGAAAAAAAAAAGGAAGAGGGCTAGGCCGACCGGCCGGCCCGGCCGACCGGCCAGCCCAACCCCCGCCTCCTCTCCCCGCCTGGGCCGGCCCAGCGACCCCGGCGCCCCGCCTCTCCCGCCTGGGCCCCGGCCCGTCCCGCCGCCCCGGCGCCCCCTTCCACCTGGGCCAAAAGGCCGGCCCAAGGCCGCGCCTCCCTTCTCTCTCTGCGCCGTCGGCCCGCGCCCTCGCACCCACTGCCACGCCGGCCCCACGCGTCAGAACCGTCTCCCACCTCCCGCCGGTAATCTCGCGTGCTTTCCTTCCTCCGCTCGGCCACGTCCGCGCCCGAGCCTTGAAGGCCGAGTCGAATCCGCGTCCCGCTCCCTTCCTTAATCGCTCCCCTCTTCAAATCCCGCAGCTCCCGCCCCGGTTCCCCCTTCTCCCTCCTTCCCCTCACTGCGCCGGGTCCGGCCTTCAAAGCCGCCGAGCGGGATCACCGCGGCCGTGCTTATCCCCTTCGCCCGAGGCTCTATAAAACCCACCTCGAGGCTCGCCTCCATCCCCTTCGCCTCTCCACCAGAGCTATTGCCCTCCCGTGCCCTCTCGAGCTTGCAATCGCCGCCGGAGCCCCGCCTCGGTAAGCCGCTCCGCCGCCGAATTCGGCATCGGTGTAGCCCCTCCGGCCCTGACTCCTCCCCCTCTTGTGTCGCAGGAGCATCCCGGAGCTTCGCCGCCCATCCTCGGAGTCCCGCAGACGCTTCACCCTCACGTTCCACGCGGGAGAACGCCACCCGTGAACCGACGCCGCCGCCGCTCGTCGCTAGACCGCCACCGACCATCTCTCGCCGCCCCCAAGCCCTCGGTGAGCTCGCCGTAACACCCTCGTCCTTTTAGGCTAGCTCTAGTCGAGCCTAGCACACTCCCTGAGCCGGAACGCCGCCGCGCCGCCGTTCCCGCCGCGCGCCGAGAGCGCCATGGGCGCGGTCGCCGTCGCCCGCGGCCCCGGTCTCCCTCCGCCGTCGGATCTCGATCCGACGCACGAGAACAGAACCCTGATCCGATCTAACGTCGCCGTTGGATCGAGATCTAACCGCTCCCACTCGCCGATGACCGGTCAATACCGGTCAGCGCGGTTCGTTTTGCTAAAGAGCCCCTGGACTTTCGGGAAATCAACCCGCAGTCCACCGACGTTGAAAAGTAATTAGGTTTTAGTCCTGGTTTTATCGTTTTAGCCCCTGCGCTTTTGAAAATTAGAACCCGCCGTCCAGTCCCTGGAGTTTTGCACCAGAACCCTCTGCGGCTACGTTTAATTACGTATAAGTCCTCGGTTTTTCAAATCTAGCCCCCGGTTTAATGTTTCTATCACAGTTATGCCCCTAGGAGCCCGTTTTATGCATAACTTTCACGTTTTAACTCCGATTTGAGTGATTCTTGCGCTCACGCGACCGTGGAAACACGTAGAATGTTTTTGGTACAGTTTTACCTTCTGTTTTTATGATATGATGTACTGTTTCTCACCCTTGGCCAATTGTTTGCATGTATGTATGCGTGGAAATGTTTGTACGTTGCCGTGATCGTGGTTAGACGGTGAGCAGTTTGTTGGTGACGAGGAGCAGCAGTTTGAGGGTGTTGAGCAGCAGCCTCAAGACCAGTTTGAGCAAGGCAAGTATAACATGGACACAACCCAATAATCATTTAATCACTTCATATGCATGTGTCTGTTTTTGTACGCCAATAAGGACTGTACCTAGCCTCTTTATCGCAATGTTTACCTATGGGAATGCATGTTGGTCAAGTTTTGCTAGTTGCTGCGCGAACTCATGTATCTTTTGTTAATAATTTTGTTTAATGGATCTATGCAATCAAATCTTGAGCTTGACCCGCTGTGGTTCATGTTCCTTTAAAAATGGCTTTTTAGCAACTTGGTTTAGGGGGCATGAGCATGTGTTTTGCTCATAGCCACTCTCCTTAAGGACCGGTTCGCAAAGCGACAACCTGGGACAACAGTGCTACCATGAGACTGGAATGGGACGGTCTTGGCTAATTAATTGGGTTGCATTGGTTTGGGAGTAACTTACCGACGGGGCAAGAGGGGAGGTGAGCTTCTGTGGCCCTCGCGCTACTTGGGTTGAGTGCGTTTATCTCCCCTTGAGGCTTGCTCCACAGCTGCGGACCCTGAAACCTTAGCGGTTACACCTTACCAACGTGATCTTTGTAAAGGCCTCGTAGTGTGCTTGCTAGCCATCTCATCTAAGGTAATGTGGTGGACCACTAGCGTAGCCCACGACTCATGGGTAAAGATGTACAACCTCTCGAGAGTGTAAAACTGACATGTCAGCCGTGCTCACGGTTATGAGCGGCCCAGATCCTTTATGCAGATTAGTGGTTCTGTTGGGTTATCAAAGTGGTTCTCATGATCATGTTGTTAAATAATGTTCACATGCTATATCTTGGGTTAATGGTTATCAACTCTCTTGTAGATGCTAGTTGTTTAATAAAAACTTGACCAACTAAAAGCTCATGCTAAGTGTCAGCCAACCCTAGATGCCTCATAGTTCATGTTGTGCTTGTTGAGTATGAAATACTCACGCTTGCTTTACTTTAAACCTACTGTTGGCTGGAACCCAACCGCTGCTCAGCTCCAGAAGACTTTGAAGAGTATGTTCAGGACTTCAACGAGTTCTAGGCGTACCGGTCCACCAGTCGACGTCCCTGTGGCGGCTCACTCGTCTTCGTTTACGCTTCCGCTATGCCTCTGGTTTAAAGACATGTTGTCTTATTGTAATAAAGTGATGTTATACTCTATGTAAACGTTTTATTTATCGTTAAGCACGTTCTGTGATGTCACTATTGTCATTGTATATGTGAGACACGTTCCTGGCACATATACGTTGTTCCGGTTCCGTTGGTTGAGAACTGGGCGTGACATGTACCAGGGTGGTAGGCAAGATCCTCCCCACCGCGGTGAGAGGAGAGACCACTTTGGTGGTGGTAGGAGAGGAGGCGGCTTTCAGGCCTGTGCTCCTGGTGGTGAGAGACGCTTTGACGGTCGAGCTCCTAGTCATTTTTAGCGCGGCGATGGACCTCGTGACCGAGGCTTTGAGAGAGCTTTCGAGGGTTCACGCTTTGGAGGTCGTGATTACCCTGATCGTCGTGATTTTGTTGATTGTGCTTACTCCACTTTTGAGCAGATGGCTCGGCACTGGTACAGTAGTTTTGGTACTAACCCAGTACCGGACCGTTTGCTCATCGTCGCTTTACTTGACTTTGCAGGATTGAGGCATGGAGAACGTGTGGATCATGGACTCCGGTTGCTCTAGGCACATAACAGAGCACCGCAAGTGGTTCTCCAACCTCAACCCCGTGAGCACCAAGGAGTACATCACATTCGGGGACAATGGTCAAGGTAAAGTTTTGGGTGTTGGTTCAGTTTCACTCTCTGCTAAGCTTTCCCTGAGAGAAGTTGCTTTTGTTTGGAATCTGGGGTTCAATTTGGTCTCTGTTTCGCAACATCTCGATGAAGGATTTGAGGTTCGTTTTAAGAAGGGTGTGTGTCGCGTTCTTGATGTTGAGGAGACCCTTGTTTGCTCTTTGCTGCCTTTTGGTTAGGTTTTTAGGGTCAACCTCACATCTTATTCTGGCCCTGCGCGTTGTTTGGTTGCTAGTCCTTCTGCTGATATATGGAAGTAGCATAGGAGGCTTGGTCACTTGAGCTTTGATCTGCTAGTCAGGTTGAGTTCAATGGGCCTAATCCGAGGATTGCCCAAATTGAAAGCTGAGAAGGACTTAGTTTGCCACCCCTATCGTCATGGCAAGATGGTTGCTGCTTCTTACACTCCTGTGTCTCACATTATGACCTCCTATCCGGGTGAGCTACTCCATAAGGATACAGTAGGCCCCGCTCGGGTAGCGTCGGTCTGTGGGAAGTGGTACGTGCTTGTCGTTGTGGACGACTTTTCGTGGTTCTCATGGGTATTTTTTATGGAGTTTAAGGATGAGGCGTTTGGTTTTGTTCGGGATCTGGTACTGAGGTTGAGAAATGAGAGTCATAAGGCCATGAGGGCTATCCGCAGTGACAATGGCGGAGAATTCAGAAACTCTCGTTTCGAAACTTCTGTCGTGACCTAGGTCTTGAGCACCAGTTTTCTTCTCCATATACCCCACTGCAGAACGGTGTTGTGGAACGCAAGAACCGCACACTCGTTGAGATGGCACGGACGATGCTCGATGAGCATAGGACTCCGAGGCGCTTTTGGGCTGAGGCAGTGAATACGGCCTGTTACATTGCAAACTGGATCTTCTTGCGAGCTTTCCTTGGGAAGACCTCGTATGAACTTCGGTTTGGTAGGCAGCCCAGCGTCAAGCATTTGTGAGCGTTTGGCTGCAGGTATTTTGTGCTTAAGAAGGTGGGGCATTTGAACAAGTTTGAGCCTCATTGTTTGGATGGGATTTTTCTAGGGTATGCTTCTAGTTCTAGGGCTTTTCGTGTGTGGATTTTGGAGGCCAAGCAAGTTGTTGAGACTTGTGAGGTTTCTTTTGATGAAACTATGCCCTGCACAACCCCTACCTTTGAGCTTTCAGGTGATGATGAAGAAGGCACCCCCATCTTTGAGGATGAGGAAGGTGCGGTTGATGTTGGTGATACAGGAGCCACTGCACCGGCTGCAACTCCTGCCCCCTCTGCTACGAGCCCTGATGATGATGGAGGACCTTTGCCTACGGCTTCCTTCTCACTCCCCCGACAGCAAGATCAAGCAGAGGCTGGCCCCGCTGAGGACGCAGGGGAGGTGACCTCTGAGATTGTTCCATCTCGGCAGGTCCAGCGGGATCACTCTCCACACAGGATGATTGGAGATCTTCACCAGCGAGTCACACGCTCTTCAGTTAACTCTCTAGCCTTTTTCTCCCACTCTGCATATGTTGCTTCTTTTGAGCCCCGGGATGTGTCACATGCATTATCTGATCCTAACTGGGTGAACTCCATGCATGAGGAGTTGGAGAATTTTAAGAGAAACCATGTCTGGGATTTAGTGGAGCCTCCACCAAACTGTCGCCCTATAGGTACCAAGTGGGTTTTCAAGAACAAACTGGGTAAGAATGGGATGGTTGTGAGGAACAAAGCGAGATTGGTAGCCCAGGGTTTCTGTCCGAAGGAGGGGATAGATTATGAGGAGACCTTTACCCCTATAGCTCGTTTGGAAGCCATTATGATTTTGCTTGCCTTTGCGGCCTCTAAAGGCTTCGAACTGCAGCAAATGGATGTCAAGTCTGCTTTCCTAAACGGGTTCATAGAGGAGGAGGTATATGTGAGACAACCTCCTGGCTTTGAGAGTGCTAGATTTCTAGACCGGGCGTATAAGTTGAGGAAAGCCCTTTATGGTCTGAAGCAAGCTCCAAGAGCTTGGTATGCTAGGTTGAAGAGTTTCCTGCTCAAGTCTGGGTTTGTGATGGGTTCAGTAGACAAGACCTTGTTTTTGTTGAGTCGTGGCGGTGACACCCTGATAGTTCAGATATATGTTAATGACATAATCTTTGGTGGTTCATCTCACACTTTGGTGTCTAGTTTTGCTGAACAGATGAACAGGGAATTTGAGATGAGTCTCATGGGTGAGCTCCAGTTCTTCCTCGGGCTACAGATCAAGCAAGGCCCTAAAGGAACCTTCGTCCATCAAGCCAAGTATACAAGAGACATACTCAAGAAGTTTGAGATGGGTGACTCCAAGCCCATGACGACTCCTATGAGTACAAACATGGCGCTTGATGCGGATGAAGATGAGGAGGCGGTGGACCAGAAGGAATTTCGAGGGATAATCGGCTCACTTCTGTACCTGACGGCGACCAGGCCGAACATTCAGTTCGCGGTTTGCCTTTGTGCGTGCTACCAGGATTCTCCTAGGACTTCTCACCATCAAGCGGTGAAGCGCATTTTTAGATTTCTGAAATTCACTCCTGAGCTTGGTCTTTGGTATTCCTCGGGTTCTTCTCTTTCTCTTAGAGGGTTCTCAGATGCTGACCATGCTGGCTACCGGATTGATCGCAAGTAAACCTCCGGCACATGCCAACTCTTAGGAACCTCTCTTGTCTCTTGATCCTCCCACAAGCAAGTTAGTGTAGCTCTTTCCACCACTGAAGCAGAATATGTTGCTGCTACTAGTTGCTGCTCCCAGCTTTTGTGGATGAAAGCCACCCTTAGTGATTTTGGCCTTAAGTTTGGGAGGATTCCTCTTCTAGTGGACTCTACTTCTGCTATCTTTGTAGCTAAGAACCCCGTCTTGCACTCTAGAACCAAACACATAGACGTGAGGTTTCACTTTCTGAGAGATCACTATGAGAAGGGGGACATAGACTTAGTCCATGTAGTATCTGCAAATCAGTTGGCCGATATCTTTACCAAGCCTCTAGAGTTTGACGCTTTTACGCGTTTGAGAGGTGAGTTTGGAGTGTGCTATCCCTTTTAGTCAGGGATAGTGTGCTATTCCTTTTAGTAAGGAATAGCTTCTGTAGTTTAGTTCTTGCTTTTATCTTGTTTTTATTTCCTTTTGTTTCTTTTGCATATTGTATCATATCATGCATTGCACTGTATCATATGCATTTTTACTTTACTAGCATTAGAGCTCTTTTGGAATGATAAGTTAGTACTTTCTTGTGCTAGTTTGTACAGATGCGTGTTTGATCATGGTTGGCTAAGCTCTCTTGAGTCTATTGATTACTAATTGTGAGCTAAGTCACTTTATTCTTTGCAAATCAAAAACCATGATCACCACTTGATTTGGCTACCTAGCATGTGTAGGATTGTTGAATACTATGCTATCTTTTTCATGCCTGGATATGCTAGCTGTATGCCTTTGCTAAGTTAATGCCTAAGCTTTTATGACACCTTGCTTAAATTGAAATCTGAATCAAAATGCTTACAAGTGGTGTCTTTGCTTGTCACACTGACCTAGTTCGAGACAGCTTGCCTTTGCACTTTGGCATGAACTTGGACTAGGCTGTGTATGACCAAAACCTTGTCTTAAGCTTCTGATGGTTCTATAATCTAGGCTTGGCATTGGTTGGTAAGAAGTGGCAAAAGGCAAGTAAATAACCCCTGGCACAAAAAGAACTTGCTTATGAATACAAATGTTTACATCTGAAATTTGCAAGTCTCTAAAATGCTTATGGCTCATTGTATATGCTTTGGTTGAGAGTACCACACCTTGTATGTCTTGCTAGCATCTTGCTGTTCATGCCTATCTTGCTAGATGCCTTTCATATTGGTGATGCTTTCTTTTCCATAACCCTGAAAAGCATGCTTACTCCTGATCTATGTAAGATAGATTCATTTGAGCTTGTTGTATGCTTTCTTGCTCTCACTTGCTCTGTATGCTAAAACTTGTGATTACTAGCTTTCCATCCCTTCTGAGCTCTTTCAGTTACACTCCTTGCATTTCATGGCATATTTTAAGGGGGAGTTGTCTAGTTCAGGGGGAGTTGAGTTCAAGGAACCCTTGATGTGTCCATTGTCAACAAGGGGGAGAGATTTTGGAGTACTGGACACAGGGGGAGAACTTAGGAGAGTTTTAGTTGAGGGGGAGCTTTGCACTCATATTGCATTTGTGAGGATGCATTTCAGGGGGAGTTGAGCTTTTAGCATGCATTTCGGTTTTACGCTTTTCTCATGTCTTTGTTCCATTTTAGGTTACAGGTTGGAGATGTGTTGACAATGCACTTATCAAGGGGGAGATTGAGAGCCAATGGACCGGCCTTGTTGCTCTTCTGGTGTGATGAGTGATTGTCAATGAGCTCAAGCCCTCCGATGAACTGGAGGCCCTCCGATGGACTGGAGGTAGATGATGAAGACCTCGATAGACTAAGGCAAAAGCCCTCCAATAGACCGGAGGCAATGCTCGGCGTCGGTCGGCCATGGTGTGATGCCCCTAGCATCTCAGAGGCCCTAACACACATTTAGAGAATGCTAATGGTGGATTTAGGCTTAATCCTGATTAGAAAGTAACGGGAGATAAGGTGAAGAACTCACTAAGACAAAATTTTCCATACAAGGACTTAAAACCTTCATATTGGAACTTGAGCGATTCAAAATCCACTAGCTATAACGAGATATAACAAAAACAAAGTTGGGATTCAAGAGGAGTCCTTAAACTTTGCCATTGGAGCCACTTTCAAATCATCACAAGCGAATAAGGTCCACTAGTGCAAACTAGTTCAAACTAGGATTCTTTAAGGATGGCAAAGTGATGTTGACCAAATTTGGTCCCTAATGAAACTTTCAAAATCATGAAGCTCGTGAGCTCAGCCACCTTAACAAAGTTGTTGTTCATGCCATGGACTACACTTTTGTTACACTGAGCCGGGGCCAAAACTGTCTTTTACCTATTTTAAACAACCCCACAATTCTCTAGAAATAAACACTAGTGAATCCATACTTAGGCAAATTTCCAAAATCTGGAATTTCAGCTCTTCCCCAATTGTGCATGAGAAATTACTTTTGATTTCACTATGGAACTTGAAAATATCCCTTTCTATGAAATGAAATTAAACTTGTCACCTTTCAAATGCACCTATTGTAGAAGGGATTGGATTTCATTTGAGTGTCCAAAAGTTGACAACAAGAAAGGCTATCCATAAGTAAAAATGCTGTTTTACCAAACCTTTGAACTTGTTTGGGTGTGTAATTCAAAACCTGTGGAGATCTAGAAAAAGTTCATATTATCAAAATCGTAGGATTTGATCTAGGGAACAATTTTGTCAATTGGGGTTTGGCCAAAAAAATGAATTTAAATTGATGTTTTGAACAACTCTGTCAGCCTAGAAAAACAGTCTAGATCTGACCAGTCAAGTAAATTGAGTTTTTCTACCACTTAGAGTCATTTTCATGACCAAACCATATGGAATGAAATGTAGGGTATGAAATTCTAAACAAACTTTTCAAAAGGAGTATTACAGAATAATGCTTGTAAATAGGAGTTTTAAATTCCACAAGTGTTAAAGCTAATCTGTCCCCATTTAGTGCAGCTATACAAATTCAAATTTAAATCATATTTGTAGGCAGAACTGGAAGATGAGCCTTTTGAAAAAGTTGTAGAGCTCAAAGAGTATAACATTTTCTCCAATTACCACTTTTCCTAAATAGGCTCTTAATTAGGTTAAAAACGCGAATTTCAGAGGAAGAGAAAACACAAATGGGGTGGTTTTGTTTAGGGTCTATGACAGGTGGGTCCCACCGGTCAGACGCGCCACCCTGTTCAAGCCGGCGCGCGCCGCGTGGGCGACGGCGACCGGGCAGAGCAGCCATGCCGCGGATCGAGCCCCTCACGCTGCGCCGCGCCTTCACCTGGACGAGGACCCGGCCGCGTTCACTCTCTTCTCACTCGGCCGCTCGCTCTGCTCCCTCTCTCCCTCGCTCGCGCTCCCCAAGCAGAGCTTCGGTTCCCATGTCCACCATGGCCGAGCTCCGAGCTCTAGCTTGCGTCCCGACCCCCTGGCTCTATCTCCCCTCCGCATAGAGCGCGCGCCACCGTCGCACCTTCCTCCTCCATCGTCCCCTCCGGCTCTGGGAGCTCACCACCACCCGTAGCCTCCTCTTCGTACACGCTGAACGTCGCCATGGCCGCCATGAACTCCGCGGCGAGCTCACGACGCCGCCTCCTCAGGCCGCCTCCACCCCATACAAGGCGCGTCCCATGCACGCCCCGCCTCCCTCCACCTTTTCCCCACACCCTCGGCCTCTGACCGTGCCTCCTACGCCCCCTCCACGTGCCGCCCCTGCTCGCCACCGCGCGCCCACGCGACCCGCCGTGGGGAGCCCCTTTCGGGCCACCGCCGCGCCTCCAATCCACCACCGCCGGTTTCCCCACCTCGCCGCGCACCTCACGCGCCCGTCCTCGCCGCCTCTTGGTGCTCGAGCCGCCGGCTAGGGTTGCCACGCCGCCGTCGCACCGCCGCGCCCGCGCCCCGGTTCACCGACGCCGCGCCGCCTCTCCCCTCCACCACCGGCGGCGAGATCTGGGGGAAACGGACGCCCGCGGACCGGGACACGTTCCCGCACCCCGTCGGCCTCAATCCGGGGCCCCTACGCGCCAGCGCAGCGCGTGGGAACGCAAGCCGCCGCGCGCCATCCGCCCTCGGCCGGAGGAAGAAGAAGAGAGGAAGTTTTGCACAAATCCCCCTATGGTTCCTCCGTTTTACGCGCTCTCATTTGATTACTATGCACTGAGTCTTATACATCTTCTGTGCAGGCCCCTGGAAGTTATGAATAATCACGTTTAAGTCCTAGATCTAATGAATTTCGATTTAAACTCTTTTATTTCGGCAGTGAGGTTTAGAAAATCATATAAAATCACAGAAAAATCCAAAATGGACAAACTTAGTTGCATTGGACTCCTTGTGAGTAGATCTATAGGATGGAGATGATGTGGGTATGTGCGTTGACTATTTTGCCCCTGTTTTTGAGCATGCATGTTGAATCAATGTAAATGGAAAATGTGGTCCAAATGAAATCCAAATGATATGAAATTTGGACAGTAGCTTTATTATGAAATTATAACACTGTGTGAATTTTTGTAACCCTGGCACCTATTGTTTAATTACTGTTTTACCCCTAGCTTGGTGCATGCATAATAAATCAAAATAAATGGAAGGGATGGACCAAATAAATTCCCCAGGCTATGAAAGTGGGTCATTATCTTCTTTGGAATATTGTGGCACCATTTGAGTGTTTGTAGCCCTAGCATTACTCATTTGCTCACTGTTTTGCATTATAAGTGTTATATGTGCATTAAATCAACTTAAAAGATGAAGGCCATATAACATATTCTCAAAATGGGCTCTATGGTATTTTCCTAGGTTATGAATAGCATTAGTAACACTCTGATGGAATGTGGTGTTGTGCATGTGAGTTTTGATGGTGATTTGAAAATGACAAGTGCTATGGTGATTAAAGCAATGAAATAAGAAAATGCCATCCACTGTGCTTTCAAAATTCCCACCCAAGTTTTCTATTGTTACACCTACCCTATGAGTATGTTTATCAATCACCTTTCTGCGTGTCTGTGGAATGGTTAGTCAGGCGTGTAATCTTTATGCATCTCCTGTACTGCATTATGCATGTCGTTCATGTAGTAACGCTTATTGCAGTTACGTGATCAAGAAGCAAGTGCATGGAGCTACATCAAGCAACGGTGGTTCCAGAAGACCAACTAAGACCCAAAATACCACCTAGAAGCCCCCGAAGTGGTATTTGGAAGGAGGAGCAGTCCAAGTGATCAAGGGGTTGCCTGGGGTAAAGCCTCACAACCCGGCAAACTAACAGTAGCGTAGTTTGTTCAAGTTGTTGCAACAGCAAAGGTAGGCAGGCCCTACATTCTCCTAGCAGAATTATAATTTATGATTACGCATATGCATTAGGTTTTGTTTGGAACCCGATTGCATTAGAACCACTGGCCGTCCTGGCCCTAGCTCCTATGTTAGGTCCGTAGGACGAGTTGCATAGAAATGATAGGGCCGAGTAGACACGAGTAAATGGTCACTCGTCACGTAGGATTGACCTTGAAAAGAAAATGATACACTGGAAACTGCCTTGATGGCTTCACTGTTGATGATTAAAAGGAGACCGGGCGGAGATTAAGCTTTACTTTTCGAGGTGTGTGTTGTTGCAGTGTAATGGCTCCGCCCGAGTCGTTTAAGGCCCGTCCGCTGTTCGCCTGCTGGTTGGCATACCATTGCTAAAGTGCTTACCCGGTTAATGGGGCCGGTGAAACCTTACTTGTGCCATCCGGAGAACAGAAACACGTTCCTACCCACTGGTTGAGAGGAAGGTGGCCCGGGGGAGCTTGGTGCTCATGACGGGGAGACCGAGATGTCGGCAGGCTCGTCATGGGGGCACAACCCGGGAGTCAGGTGGGAGTGAATCGAACTTGGGATGGGACAGGTGGAGGAGGGGGACTATATGTGGGAAAGCCGTCGTGTGAGTAAGCATATGGGCCCCTGGCATTTTTAGTTATTCCCGGGAATTAGAAATCGATTCGAATCGCTGATACTCACCAGGTGTGAGAATGCCAAATGCCGCACACGGGCAACGTAGTAATAACCTTAATATTCTGCAATATGATTTTCATGGATTCGGATATCAAGTGGTTGATTATTATTTGAGACTCTGATATTTCATAATGATGACAGCTATGTACTTGCAAGGATTATCTCTTTATTTCACAAGGATAGTGGCTGTTAAATCCCACTATCCGTAAATAAACTTTTGAGATAAAAATCAAAGGCTAAGGATCCAATGATAGTAAGCAAGCGTTGCGTCAGCCGTAAGCCTTGCCATTAAGTCCTCTGAGTAATTAGTACTCAGGGTTTGCCCCCAACATTTGGATTTCAGGTATGGAGTTCCTCTTCTGCGCCTGTGTTGGCGGGGGAGCCTGTTATCATCAGGAGTGACAGGAGTCATGTCATGGCATGGGGGCGACATCAGTGGGCGTGATGTCACTCATCTACTGCATCTCTTTTGGTTTAAGCATGACCTATGGTCTTAGACTTCCGCTGTGAGACATTATTTCGAAATTCGGCCGCTGTTGGCCCTATGTTGAACTTATTTTATTCAGAACCTGGTTTGTAACTTAAAGTCTTATTACTATCTATTCAAATGCCTGTGATGACGTAACTGTTGTGGCTCCCTCGTGAGTCGGATGTGTGTGATGTCGGTTCATCTGGGATTTGGTGCAAATCGAGAGCCGAGGGCTTCTCGACGGACGACCGGGTTTAGTACGGTCTAAGTACACCGTAAGCTAATGGTGACAGGTGTACTTAGCCCGTATTAAATCGGCGGTTCCGCCACAGCTGGTATCACTCTTTAGGGTTTTGTTCATTCGCTCTCATATGGCACACAACTCGTCTAATACCTTAGAAATACCAACCTAAAATTCTTTGATAAAGCTTTGTGACTACCTTGTGTTAACGAGGCACTAACCATTCACAAGATAGTTGACAAAGCAAACCCCTGAAGAATTGAACGTCACCACGTGTCTCTGGAAAGAAAGGAACAACGAAGTCAAGACTATTTCCTTTACACGAAAACCGTAGGACCCCGTTTTCTCTAAATCTCGGGACGAGATTTCTTTAAGGGGGGTGGGTTGTGATGCCCCTAGCATCTCAGAGGCCCTAACACACATTTAGAGAATGCTAATGGTGGATTTAGGCTTAATCCTGATTAGAAAGTAACGGGAGATAAGGTGAAGAACTCACTAAGACAAATTTTTCCATACAAGGACTTAAAACCTTCATATTGGAACTTGAGCGATTCAAAATCCACTAGCTATAACGAGATATAACAAAAACAAAGTTGGGATTCAAGAGGAGTCCTTAAACTTTGCCATTGGAGCCACTTTCAAATCATCACAAGCGAATAAGGTCCACTAGTGCAAACTAGTTCAAACTAGGATTCTTTAAGGATGGCAAAGTGATGTTGACCAAATTTGGTCCCTAATGAAACTTTCAAAATCATGAAGCTCGTGAGCTCAGCCACCTTAACAAAGTTGTTGTTCATGCCATGGACTACACTTTTGTTACACTGAGCCGGGGCCAAAACTGTCTTTTACCTATTTTAAACAACCCCACAATTCTCTAGAAATAAACACTAGTGAATCCATACTTAGGCAAATTTCCAAAATCTGGAATTTCAGCTCTTCCCCAATTGTGCATGAGAAATTACTTTTGATTTCACTATGGAACTTGAAAATATCCCTTTCTATGAAATGAAATTAAACTTGTCACCTTTCAAATGCACCTATTGTAGAAGGGATTGGATTTCATTTGAGTGTCCAAAAGTTGACAACAAGAAAGGCTATCCATAAGTAAAAATGCTGTTTTACCAAACCTTTGAACCTGTTTGGGTGTGTAATTCAAAACCTGTGGAGATCTAGAAAAAGTTCATATTATCAAAATCGTAGGATTTGATCTAGGGAACAATTTTGTCAATTGGGGTTTGGCCAAAAAAATGAATTTAAATTGATGTTTTGAACAACTCTGTCAGCCTAGAAAAACAGTCTAGATCTGACCAGTCAAGTAAATTGAGTTTTTCTACCACTTAGAGTCATTTTCATGACCAAACCATATGGAATGAAATGTAGGGTATGAAATTCTAAACAAACTTTTCAAAAGGAGTATTACAGAATAATGCTTGTAAATAGGAGTTTTAAATTCCACAAGTGTTAAAGCTAATCTGTCCCCATTTAGTGCAGCTATACAAATTCAAATTTAAATCATATTTGTAGGCAGAACTGGAAGATGAGCCTTTTGAAAAAGTTGTAGAGCTCAAAGAGTATAACATTTTCTCCAATTACCACTTTTCCTAAATAGGCTCTTAATTAGGTTAAAAACGCGAATTTCAGAGGAAGAGAAAACACAAATGGGGTGGTTTTGTTTAGGGTCTATGACAGGTGGGTCCCACCGGTCAGACGCGCCACCCTGTTCAAGCCGGCGCGCGCCGCGTGGGCGACGGCGACCGGGCAGAGCAGCCATGCCGCGGATCGAGCCCCTCACGCTGCGCCGCGCCTTCACCTGGACGAGGACCCGGCCGCGTTCACTCTCTTCTCACTCGGCCGCTCGCTCTGCTCCCTCTCTCCCTCGCTCGCGCTCCCCAAGCAGAGCTTCGGTTCCCATGTCCGCCATGGCCGAGCTCCGAGCTCTAGCTTGCGTCCCGACCCCCTGGCTCTATCTCCCCTCCGCATAGAGCGCGCGCCACCGTCGCACCTTCCTCCTCCATCGTCCCCTCCGGCTCTGGGAGCTCACCACCACCCGTAGCCTCCTCTTCGTACACGCTGAACGTCGCCATGGCCGCCATGAACTCCGCGGCGAGCTCACGACGCCGCCTCCTCAGGCCGCCTCCACCCCATACAAGGCGCGTCCCATGCACGCCCCGCCTCCCTCCACCTTTTCCCCACACCCTCGGCCTCTGACCGTGCCTCCTACGCCCCCTCCACGTGCCGCCCCTGCTCGCCACCGCGCGCCCACGCGACCCGCCGTGGGGAGCCCCTTTCGGGCCACCGCCGCGCCTCCAATCCACCACCGCCGGTTTCCCCACCTCGCCGCGCACCTCACGCGCCCGTCCTCGCCGCCTCTTGGTGCCCGAGCCGCCGGCTAGGGTTGCCACGCCGCCGTCGCACCGCCGCGCCCGCGCCCCGGTTCACCGACGCCGCGCCGCCTCTCCCCTCCACCACCGGCGGCGAGATCTGGGGGAAACGGACGCCCGCGGACCGGGACACGTTCCCGCACCCCGTCGGCCTCAATCCGGGGCCCCTACGCGCCAGCGCAGCGCGTGGGAACGCAAGCCGCCGCGCGCCATCCGCCCTCGGCCGGAGGAAGAAGAAGAGAGGAAGTTTTGCACAAATCCCCCTATGGTTCCTCCGTTTTACGCGCTCTCATTTGATTACTATGCACTGAGTCTTATACATCTTCTGTGCAGGCCCCTGGAAGTTATGAATAATCACGTTTAAGTCCTAGATCTAATGAATTTCGATTTAAACTCTTTTATTTCGGCAGTGAGGTTTAGAAAATCATATAAAATCACAGAAAAATCCAAAATGGACAAACTTAGTTGCATTGGACTCCTTGTGAGTAGATCTATAGGATGGAGATGATGTGGGTATGTGCGTTGACTATTTTGCCCCTGTTTTTGAGCATGCATGTTGAATCAATGTAAATGGAAAATGTGGTCCAAATGAAATCCAAATGATATGAAATTTGGACAGTAGCTTTATTATGAAATTATAACACTGTGTGAATTTTTGTAACCCTGGCACCTATTGTTTAATTACTGTTTTACCCCTAGCTTGGTGCATGCATAATAAATCAAAATAAATGGAAGGGATGGACCAAATAAATTCCCCAGGCTATGAAAGTGGGTCATTATCTTCTTTGGAATATTGTGGCACCATTTGAGTGTTTGTAGCCCTAGCATTACTCATTTGCTCACTGTTTTGCATTATAAGTGTTATATGTGCATTAAATCAACTTAAAAGATGAAGGCCATATAACATATTCTCAAAATGGGCTCTATGGTATTTTCCTAGGTTATGAATAGCATTAGTAACACTCTGATGGAATGTGGTGTTGTGCATGTGAGTTTTGATGGTGATTTGAAAATGACAAGTGCTATGGTGATTAAAGCAATGAAATAAGAAAATGCCATCCACTGTGCTTTCAAAATTCCCACCCAAGTTTTCTATTGTTACACCTACCCTATGAGTATGTTTATCAATCACCTTTCTGCGTGTCTGTGGAATGGTTAGTCAGGCGTGTAATCTTTATGCATCTCCTGTACTGCATTATGCATGTCGTTCATGTAGTAACGCTTATTGCAGTTACGTGATCAAGAAGCAAGTGCATGGAGCTACATCAAGCAACGGTGGTTCCAGAAGACCAACTAAGACCCAAAATACCACCTAGAAGCCCCCGAAGTGGTATTTGGAAGGAGGAGCAGTCCAAGTGATCAAGGGGTTGCCTGGGGTAAAGCCTCACAACCCGGCAAACTAACAGTAGCGTAGTTTGTTCAAGTTGTTGCAACAGCAAAGGTAGGCAGGCCCTACATTCTCCTAGCAGAATTATAATTTATGATTACGCATATGCATTAGGTTTTGTTTGGAACCCGATTGCATTAGAACCACTGGCCGTCCTGGCCCTAGCTCCTATGTTAGGTCCGTAGGACGAGTTGCATAGAAATGATAGGGCCGAGTAGACACGAGTAAATGGTCACTCGTCACGTAGGATTGACCTTGAAAAGGAAATGATACACTGGAAACTGCCTTGATGGCTTCACTGTTGATGATTAAAAGGAGACCGGGCGGAGATTAAGCTTTACTTTTCGAGGTGTGTGTTGTTGCAGTGTAATGGCTCCGCCCGAGTCGTTTAAGGCCCGTCCGCTGTTCACCTGCTGGTTGGCATACCATTGCTAAAGTGCTTACCCGGTTAATGGGGCCGGTGAAACCTTACTTGTGCCATCCGGAGAACAGAAACACGTTCCTACCCACTGGTTGAGAGGAAGGTGGCCCGGGGGAGCTTGGTGCTCATGACGGGGAGACCGAGATGTCGGCAGGCTCGTCATGGGGGCACAACCCGGGAGTCAGGTGGGAGTGAATCGAACTTGGGATGGGACAGGTGGAGGAGGGGGACTATATGTGGGAAAGCCGTCGTGTGAGTAAGCATATGGGCCCCTGGCATTTTTAGTTATTCCCGGGAATTAGAAATCGATTCGAATCGCTGATACTCACCAGGTGTGAGAATGCCAAATGCCGCACACGGGCAACGTAGTAATAACCTTAATATTCTGCAATATGATTTTCATGGATTCGGATATCAAGTGGTTGATTATTATTTGAGACTCTGATATTTCATAATGATGACAGCTATGTACTTGCAAGGATTATCTCTTTATTTCACAAGGATAGTGGCTGTTAAATCCCACTATCCGTAAATAAACTTTTGAGATAAAAATCAAAGGCTAAGGATCCAATGATAGTAAGCAAGCGTTGCGTCAGCCGTAAGCCTTGCCATTAAGTCCTCTGAGTAATTAGTACTCAGGGTTTGCCCCCAACATTTGGATTTCAGGTATGGAGTTCCTCTTCTGCGCCTGTGTTGGCGGGGGAGCCTGTTATCATCAGGAGTGACAGGAGTCATGTCATGGCATGGGGGCGACATCAGTGGGCGTGATGTCACTCATCTACTGCATCTCTTTTGGTTTAAGCATGACCTATGGTCTTAGACTTCCGCTGTGAGACATTATTTCGAAATTCGGCCGCTGTTGGCCCTATGTTGAACTTATTTTATTCAGAACCTGGTTTGTAACTTAAAGTCTTATTACTATCTATTCAAATGCCTGTGATGACGTAACTGTTGTGGCTCCCTCGTGAGTCGGATGTGTGTGATGTCGGTTCATCTGGGATTTGGTGCAAATCGAGAGCCGAGGGCTTCTCGACGGACGACCGGGTTTAGTACGGTCTAAGTACACCGTAAGCTAATGGTGACAGGTGTACTTAGCCCGTATTAAATCGGCGGTTCCGCCACAGCTGGTATCAGAGCCGATCATACACAGACAACAGTTATATCATCAAGATTTAGTTTACAAAACTATTTTGGAAAGCCCTTTTCAAATAATTTGTAAAAGAGAGTATACGATATGCCCGTATTAAGGATGTTAGTGTTATCCAGGTGACATCACTGACATTTTGACCTAGATAGAACTCATATGCATATTCGGCGCTTTGAGAAACAACTTTTCGGCCATTAGCCCTCCCCAGTACTGGTGGAAGCTATTGGAAGTTTTGCGATTAGTTGTGAACTCTGCATTCATGCTGGTAGGATAGAAATTTTTAAGGGGGGTGGTCACCTTTGCGGTGTTTGTGATCACTCTTCTGTTGTGACGCAGCAAGAATTCAATTTGCTTGCGTGGGTGCCAGCCCGGTCTAGCAGAGGACCGTACAGATGCGTTGTCCACGCGGCGCAAAGTGCGTGGATGTCACTTTTAGGTTTAGAGTGGCAATGTGTGATGATGATGTGAGCATGCATTCTTCTGCAGGTACACTAACCACGTGCGAAATTAAGAACGGATAGATAACGACTAGTTGCATCAGGGAGTGCCGTGCATATGTGTCACCGAAATATCGCTAGATATATATAATATACATAGGACGCGTGATGTGAGGCCGGATAGGACGAATCATGCATCATGCCATCTCATCTCTTGTGCTTTGCTATGAGCTTGATAGAAAGTAACTGGATTTTTAATGTATCTATAAAAATGTTGGTTGGTAGTAACAAAATGCACATGATAATTGTATGTATGCAAATAGATCGGTATAAACTTTATATGAGATAATCGTAGAATGAAAAATCTGTAATCACCTTTTTATAGAGTGTTTTCTTGAAAAACGCTTGGATTTCGAAGCCCAACGCCTTGTTCATGTTTTATCGTAACCTCGTGTTGTTCACCTCTCCTAAGCATGGATGATTATGCTGCTCTTGACGTGGTGTTTATCTGAGTAGTCTATGGTGCCGCGACGGAACCTAGGGCCCCGCGTGTACGGCCGTCACTCGGTTGTGTCACTAGGTGCGCGCAGGTATCAAGACATACAAAGGCATGACACCGCTTCAAATTGTGGAGACAATTAACTCTACCCCACGATTTCTATTACATATCTTCCCCCTACGTGATGAACCTTATTCCCTGAAGGAGAACTTTAGGGCCATTCCTTGCACTAGCTCTTCCTTTCGATTGGTGCCCTTGTCGTAACATCCTTTTCAAGGATTGCTATCTTCTTCTTAAGATTATTCTCAGATTGTACTTACCAACATTGTCCATTGTTTCGTTAGTAAGCACAAATCATCTACTTGTATTTGTCTTGGGTAGTTTTGACCCATCTTAAGAAATCATACAGGCCATCGCCTTGTCAAGGTGAATATGTCCTACCATACCTCTTTTGGACCTTCTTGTTGCGATGAGTAGGGTGTGCTATGTAACACCACACCTTACTCTTTGAAAACATCCAGATTTGATATCTTATATGTGTACGCAGTCCCTATCAAATCAGATGAATGTGTCTCTCAAAAACACATCCATTGATAATCCCTTAAATCATAAGACCCTTCATGGTTCAATTTTCCGAATGCGTACACTTTGCTTCTATTATTCTATCGAACTAGCTATTTTCTCATTTCTAGATCTTGGTGTCAAAGTCAGGAAGTAACCCTGTACTATTGTTCGATCGATCACTGTCGTTTTTTTTTTCATTACCATCGCAATCTCTTTAGGGTTTTGTTCATTCGCTCTCATATGGCACACAACTCGTCTAATACCTTAGAAATACCAACCTAAAATTCTTTGATAAAGCTTTGTGACTACCTTGTGTTAACGAGGCACTAACCATTCACAAGATAGTTGACAAAGCAAACCCCTGAAGAATTGAACGTCACCACGTGTCTCTGGAAAGAAAGGAACAACGAAGTCAAGACTATTTCCTTTACACGAAAACCGTAGGACCCCGTTTTCTCTAAATCTCGGGACGAGATTTCTTTAAGGGGGGTGGGTTGTGATGCCCCTAGCATCTCAGAGGCCCTAACACACATTTAGAGAATGCTAATGGTGGATTTAGGCTTAATCCTGATTAGAAAGTAACGGGAGATAAGGTGAAGAACTCACTAAGACAAAATTTTCCATACAAGGACTTAAAACCTTCATATTGGAACTTGAGCGATTCAAAATCCACTAGCTATAACGAGATATAACAAAAACAAAGTTGGGATTCAAGAGGAGTCCTTAAACTTTGCCATTGGAGCCACTTTCAAATCATCACAAGCGAATAAGGTCCACTAGTGCAAACTAGTTCAAACTAGGATTCTTTAAGGATGGCAAAGTGATGTTGACCAAATTTGGTCCCTAATGAAACTTTCAAAATCATGAAGCTCGTGAGCTCAGCCACCTTAACAAAGTTGTTGTTCATGCCATGGACTACACTTTTGTTACACTGAGCCGGGGCCAAAACTGTCTTTTACCTATTTTAAACAACCCCACAATTCTCTAGAAATAAACACTAGTGAATCCATACTTAGGCAAATTTCCAAAATCTGGAATTTCAGCTCTTCCCCAATTGTGCATGAGAAATTACTTTTGATTTCACTATGGAACTTGAAAATATCCCTTTCTATGAAATGAAATTAAACTTGTCACCTTTCAAATGCACCTATTGTAGAAGGGATTGGATTTCATTTGAGTGTCCAAAAGTTGACAACAAGAAAGGCTATCCATAAGTAAAAATGCTGTTTTACCAAACCTTTGAACCTGTTTGGGTGTGTAATTCAAAACCTGTGGAGATCTAGAAAAAGTTCATATTATCAAAATCGTAGGATTTGATCTAGGGAACAATTTTGTCAATTGGGGTTTGGCCAAAAAAATGAATTTAAATTGATGTTTTGAACAACTCTGTCAGCCTAGAAAAACAGTCTAGATCTGACCAGTCAAGTAAATTGAGTTTTTCTACCACTTAGAGTCATTTTCATGACCAAACCATATGGAATGAAATGTAGGGTATGAAATTCTAAACAAACTTTTCAAAAGGAGTATTACAGAATAATGCTTGTAAATAGGAGTTTTAAATTCCACAAGTGTTAAAGCTAATCTGTCCCCATTTAGTGCAGCTATACAAATTCAAATTTAAATCATATTTGTAGGCAGAACTGGAAGATGAGCCTTTTGAAAAAGTTGTAGAGCTCAAAGAGTATAACATTTTCTCCAATTACCACTTTTCCTAAATAGGCTCTTAATTAGGTTAAAAACGCGAATTTCAGAGGAAGAGAAAACACAAATGGGGTGGTTTTGTTTAGGGTCTATGACAGGTGGGTCCCACCGGTCAGACGCGCCACCCTGTTCAAGCCGGCGCGCGCCGCGTGGGCGACGGCGACCGGGCAGAGCAGCCATGCCGCGGATCGAGCCCCTCACGCTGCGCCGCGCCTTCACCTGGACGAGGACCCGGCCGCGTTCACTCTCTTCTCACTCGGCCGCTCGCTCTGCTCCCTCTCTCCCTCGCTCGCGCTCCCCAAGCAGAGCTTCGGTTCCCATGTCCGCCATGGCCGAGCTCCGAGCTCTAGCTTGCGTCCCGACCCCCTGGCTCTATCTCCCCTCCGCATAGAGCGCGCGCCACCGTCGCACCTTCCTCCTCCATCGTCCCCTCCGGCTCTGGGAGCTCACCACCACCCGTAGCCTCCTCTTCGTACACGCTGAACGTCGCCATGGCCGCCATGAACTCCGCGGCGAGCTCACGACGCCGCCTCCTCAGGCCGCCTCCACCCCATACAAGGCGCGTCCCATGCACGCCCCGCCTCCCTCCACCTTTTCCCCACACCCTCGGCCTCTGACCGTGCCTCCTACGCCCCCTCCACGTGCCGCCCCTGCTCGCCACCGCGCGCCCACGCGACCCGCCGTGGGGAGCCCCTTTCGGGCCACCGCCGCGCCTCCAATCCACCACCGCCGGTTTCCCCACCTCGCCGCGCACCTCACGCGCCCGTCCTCGCCGCCTCTTGGTGCCCGAGCCGCCGGCTAGGGTTGCCACGCCGCCGTCGCACCGCCGCGCCCGCGCCCCGGTTCACCGACGCCGCGCCGCCTCTCCCCTCCACCACCAGCGGCGAGATCTGGGGGAAACGGACGCCCGCGGACCGGGACACGTTCCCGCACCCCGTCGGCCTCAATCCGGGGCCCCTACGCGCCAGCGCAGCGCGTGGGAACGCAAGCCGCCGCGCGCCATCCGCCCTCGGCCGGAGGAAGAAGAAGAGAGGAAGTTTTGCACAAATCCCCCTATGGTTCCTCCGTTTTACGCGCTCTCATTTGATTACTATGCACTGAGTCTTATACATCTTCTGTGCAGGCCCCTGGAAGTTATGAATAATCACGTTTAAGTCCTAGATCTAATGAATTTCGATTTAAACTCTTTTATTTCGGCAGTGAGGTTTAGAAAATCATATAAAATCACAGAAAAATCCAAAATGGACAAACTTAGTTGCATTGGACTCCTTGTGAGTAGATCTATAGGATGGAGATGATGTGGGTATGTGCGTTGACTATTTTGCCCCTGTTTTTGAGCATGCATGTTGAATCAATGTAAATGGAAAATGTGGTCCAAATGAAATCCAAATGATATGAAATTTGGACAGTAGCTTTATTATGAAATTATAACACTGTGTGAATTTTTGTAACCCTGGCACCTATTGTTTAATTACTGTTTTACCCCTAGCTTGGTGCATGCATAATAAATCAAAATAAATGGAAGGGATGGACCAAATAAATTCCCCAGGCTATGAAAGTGGGTCATTATCTTCTTTGGAATATTGTGGCACCATTTGAGTGTTTGTAGCCCTAGCATTACTCATTTGCTCACTGTTTTGCATTATAAGTGTTATATGTGCATTAAATCAACTTAAAAGATGAAGGCCATATAACATATTCTCAAAATGGGCTCTATGGTATTTTCCTAGGTTATGAATAGCATTAGTAACACTCTGATGGAATGTGGTGTTGTGCATGTGAGTTTTGATGGTGATTTGAAAATGACAAGTGCTATGGTGATTAAAGCAATGAAATAAGAAAATGCCATCCACTGTGCTTTCAAAATTCCCACCCAAGTTTTCTATTGTTACACCTACCCTATGAGTATGTTTATCAATCACCTTTCTGCGTGTCTGTGGAATGGTTAGTCAGGCGTGTAATCTTTATGCATCTCCTGTACTGCATTATGCATGTCGTTCATGTAGTAACGCTTATTGCAGTTACGTGATCAAGAAGCAAGTGCATGGAGCTACATCAAGCAACGGTGGTTCCAGAAGACCAACTAAGACCCAAAATACCACCTAGAAGCCCCCGAAGTGGTATTTGGAAGGAGGAGCAGTCCAAGTGATCAAGGGGTTGCCTGGGGTAAAGCCTCACAACCCGGCAAACTAACAGTAGCGTAGTTTGTTCAAGTTGTTGCAACAGCAAAGGTAGGCAGGCCCTACATTCTCCTAGCAGAATTATAATTTATGATTACGCATATGCATTAGGTTTTGTTTGGAACCCGATTGCATTAGAACCACTGGCCGTCCTGGCCCTAGCTCCTATGTTAGGTCCGTAGGACGAGTTGCATAGAAATGATAGGGCTGAGTAGACACGAGTAAATGGTCACTCGTCACGTAGGATTGACCTTGAAAAGAAAATGATACACTGGAAACTGCCTTGATGGCTTCACTGTTGATGATTAAAAGGAGACCGGGCGGAGATTAAGCTTTACTTTTCGAGGTGTGTGTTGTTGCAGTGTAATGGCTCCGCCCGAGTCGTTTAAGGCCCGTCCGCTGTTCGCCTGCTGGTTGGCATACCATTGCTAAAGTGCTTACCCGGTTAATGGGGCCGGTGAAACCTTACTTGTGCCATCCGGAGAACAGAAACACGTTCCTACCCACTGGTTGAGAGGAAGGTGGCCCGGGGGAGCTTGGTGCTCATGACGGGGAGACCGAGATGTCGGCAGGCTCGTCATGGGGGCACAACCCGGGAGTCAGGTGGGAGTGAATCGAACTTGGGATGGGACAGGTGGAGGAGGGGGACTATATGTGGGAAAGCCGTCGTGTGAGTAAGCATATGGGCCCCTGGCATTTTTAGTTATTCCCGGGAATTAGAAATCGATTCGAATCGCTGATACTCACCAGGTGTGAGAATGCCAAATGCCGCACACGGGCAACGTAGTAATAACCTTAATATTCTGCAATATGATTTTCATGGATTCGGATATCAAGTGGTTGATTATTATTTGAGACTCTGATATTTCATAATGATGACAGCTATGTACTTGCAAGGATTATCTCTTTATTTCACAAGGATAGTGGCTGTTAAATCCCACTATCCGTAAATAAACTTTTGAGATAAAAATCAAAGGCTAAGGATCCAATGATAGTAAGCAAGCGTTGCGTCAGCCGTAAGCCTTGCCATTAAGTCCTCTGAGTAATTAGTACTCAGGGTTTGCCCCCAACATTTGGATTTCAGGTATGGAGTTCCTCTTCTGCGCCTGTGTTGGCGGGGGAGCCTGTTATCATCAGGAGTGACAGGAGTCATGTCATGGCATGGGGGCGACATCAGTGGGCGTGATGTCACTCATCTACTGCATCTCTTTTGGTTTAAGCATGACCTATGGTCTTAGACTTCCGCTGTGAGACATTATTTCGAAATTCGGCCGCTGTTGGCCCTATGTTGAACTTATTTTATTTAGAACCTGGTTTGTAACTTAAAGTCTTATTACTATCTATTCAAATGCCTGTGATGACGTAACTGTTGTGGCTCCCTCGTGAGTCGGATGTGTGTGATGTCGGTTCATCTGGGATTTGGTGCAAATCGAGAGCCGAGGGCTTCTCGACGGACGACCGGGTTTAGTACGGTCTAAGTACACCGTAAGCTAATGGTGACAGGTGTACTTAGCCCGTATTAAATCGGCGGTTCCGCCACACATGGGAGCTCGGTACATGAAAGGGCGATTCGGCGATGGTGGTGTAAGCCCTCCGATGGACCATGAGGCGACTCCGATGGACAGGAGAAGCCAGGTGCCACCGTAGTGCTCCAACCCAAGTGCATGGTGCGAAGGCGTGCGAGGGAGGCTTTGGCGGCTTCGGCTCAAAACCGCCTCCCAAGTTCAAAAGACTTGTTGGGTTGGGCTCCGACTCGCCAAGATAGAAGATTGGGCCAAGACCCGGCCTAGGAAGCCCGCAGAATAAAGTTTTCCGGTTTCTGACTTCAAAACTGGGGGAAGCTTCCAGATTACTGGCTACGTGGCGTACATCCAAGTGAGGCGTAGAGAAAAAGAAGATCAAAGCGTCATCGTAGTCGTCCGATTGTATCTTTTACATTTCAGCCCCTTCCGGGCATTCTAGAGTAAGGGTCTTAGTGTTAATTGTGTTGTCAGGCCTAGGGCTATAAATACCTAAGTGGCTGGTCATTTAAGTGACTCTCCCACTATTTGAAAACCCTAGGTTTCATTTCCATACAGCCATGTGCCAAAGAGAGAAGCAAGGGCATTAAGGCTAGGTTTTGAGTCCCCTAGCTAGTGTTCTTCACTCAAGAGGGAAGGATGAAGGGTGGTAGGCTGTAGGAACTTTGTATGCACTTAATTTCATGATTAATCCAGTGATATTCCTCTGAAATTGGAGTGCTTGTGTGCAGCCCTCTCTCTTCCCCCTCTCTAGTTTGGTTTTTGGGTGAATTCTCAAAGGCTTTTGGTGTTTTGCTTTGCCTACGAGTTTTCCCCGTTTCTTTTGGTGTTTTGAACTTGCAAGGACGTGGAGATTATGACTTAGATCATCTCAAACCTTCAGGTTTGCCACGAGCAAGTCATTCTTGAGCTTTTCTCTTTCTTGCCCAAATATTCAACTCTTCACGAGATCTGAAATTCCCGCTAATCCCGTGATCTTTTTCAATAGATCTTTTGGGAATAGCTTTGGAATGGAGCTTGGATAGCCTGTGCCAATTTTTGTGAAGTTTGGAGAAGATTTGGTCAAGCTTGAGGTTGAGAGCTCAAGAACAAGGGCTGTTTCTAGCACCACCGGAACATCCGGCGGGAACCACCGGAACATTTGGTAGCTTCTACCGGAATATGCGGTTGTTCAGCCCCGGGCCGGTCTACCGGAACATCCGATAGAGCTCACCAGAACATCCGGGGGAGCCTATCGGAACATCCGGTAGCCACTATCGGAACATCCGGTATTCTCAGGCAGCCTTGCCTTCCTTTGGTGCTTTTCGTGTTCGGTGCTTTGCTTCGACCTTGCTTTTAGTGTTCCTTGCTGCTGCCCATGCTCTCAACTTGCTGTGATCCAATGAGGCACATTTCGGTGCGTTGAGTGGCGAGCAAGACGCTAGTGTGTGAGTCATTGTTTCGCTTGACTTGCGATCTTGTGATTGTTGAGTCTTGTGCTTCCGCTCGCTTGGTGTGTACCCGTTCAGTGGGCGACACCAAGTGCTGCTAGACATGTTTTCTTTCAGTGGACGGTGTCTAGCGTTTGTTGTGTGAAGTAGCTGTCAGTCTGCACCGGGGGTTCGTGAGTTTGAGTTTTTGAGTGCTCCTATTCACCCCCTCTAGTCGCACGTCTTGGTCCTACAGGTGATTAGCAGCACCTAGGCGGACTTGGTGACCGGGTTGCGTTCTCGGAGCTTGCCAAGGAGATTGTGGAAGCTTGACAAACAAAAGTGTACAAGGCTTGAGCTCCATCTTACCGGGATGGCGAACAGAGACTCTTAATGAGCACCCACAAGCATGGGAGGCAGCAATACACTCTAGGGTGTGCTGCAACGTGGACTAGGGGAGGGTGCCAAACCTCCGACACCACGGGAAAAAATCCGGTTGTCTCTTCCCCTTGTTCTTCTACTTGATGCACTCGCTTCTTTGCCTATTTTCATGGATTGCATCTTGTAGTCACCATACTTAGTCTTCTTCTTGGCTAGTATCTCCCTTTTTCTTATGGTCATTGGTGTTGCTAGTGGTAGAGTTCGTTGCTGTTTTCCTTTCAACTAGCATGTGTAGGTTTTCCTTTCGTTTTTGAGTAGTCTAGCTCGTGTAGAGGGTAAAGTGGGCTAATTTGTAGTGTCACTAGGTTAAGGACTTTCGATTAGAGTTTGAAATTAGCCCAATTCACCCCCTCTTGGGCATCCGATCCTTACAAGTGGTATCAGAGCCTCGTTGCTCATTGGATCACTAAGCTTCACCGCTTAGAGCAAGATGTCGAAGATGGGTGGCTCGGTCCCCTACCTTGCGGGCAATAACTTTAGCTATTGGAAAGCTCGCATGCAAGCATACCTTGAGTATATTGCCCCCGAAGTATGGGAAGCTACCGAGCATGGTTTCGTTGCGTCTCATACCAATGACCAAATCAAGTGGAATGCTAGGGCCCAAAATGCTATCTTTGAGAGCATTAGCTAAGAGGTGTTTGCTAGGGTCTCGAGCAAACTCAATGCTTGTGATATTTGGGCCGA
This sequence comes from Paspalum notatum, assembly GCA_022530915.1. Taxonomy (NCBI): domain Eukaryota; kingdom Viridiplantae; phylum Streptophyta; class Magnoliopsida; order Poales; family Poaceae; genus Paspalum; species Paspalum notatum. The sequence continues at coordinate 17,429,064 of CM039691.1, forward strand.
ACTTGTTGAAATTCATGAGGGCACTACTAAAGTTAGAGAGCAAAAGTATCATGTGCTTAAGGCTAAATATGATGACTTCAAGATGCATTCTTATGAAAATTGCAATTCCATGTATTCTCGCTTGAATGTCATCATTGAGGACATTAATGCTCTTGATGTTTGTAAACTTGACAAGGGCACCATCAACCGGAAGATCCTCCGCGTCCTCATCAATACCAAGTACAACATCATCAACACCATGCTTCAAAAGGAGAATCTTGACACACTTGAAGTGAGTGAGGTGATGAGCCAAATTCAAGCTCATGAGATGGGGGTTCTTGGCATCACGGAAGAGTCTTCCTCAAGCAAGACCGTGGCACTCAAGGCTAAGACCAAGAAAGCCCACACTCCCAAGAAGGTGATACCTCCACCTCCAAGCTCCTCAAGCAAAGAAGAGCAAGATGATGACTCAAGTTGATGGGGGAGAAAACAAAACCCCAAGGAAAGAAGCCCGTGAAAGGCCTGCACTGGCCCAGATCGAAGGCCCACGGCCCTAACCGAACGAACAGCGACCGAGGGAGCGAGCCGACCCAACCCTCGCCCCGTATGCTCGTACGGGGCGGAGGCGGCCGACCTCCCTGCAAGGCGGCCGGCCCTCAGATCGGGGCTCGGGCGAGGCGGAGAGCCCCGACCTATGCCGCGACCGACGGTGGGACCCGTCGGCGTGCGTCCCGCGACCAGGCAGCGGAAAGTCCACTGATGGGACATCACGCTGCCCTCCTACTGTCACGCCTGCTGCGACGTGACGACCATATGCTGCCACCGACTGCCGAGCGCACGCCCGCGCGCGTGCTCATTGCGACAGGACGGGCCATCAGCCGCCTGACGCCATACATCTGGAACACCCCGCTACGATAGGGCTAGGGGAGTGACACCGGGCTATGTTTGACCCTATAAAGGGGGACACCTGGCGAGGCCTGGCGAGACCAGCGCAACCAAACAAGCGCAAGGGTCAGGGCCACCGAGCCCCGCCTCGTACAGCCCTACAAGTCAGAAGGCGACCGACCGAACTCTGCCCCCCGCTGGGACACGACGGTGCACGAGGCGCCGTTACGAACAAATGGAACAACTCGGCAGGGACGTTCTGTGGCCGGATGATCCGCCGTCTATCGTCACGCCCGTCTGACACCAGGAGCTAAAGAAAGGAAGCCAGGACGGATGGGACGGAGCACCACCTCCATACGACCCTTTGACCCCGTGAGAACAAGAACGTTCGCAGGTACACCGAACCCCGGGCACGGGTTAGCTACAGGATCCCGGACAGACGACCTCACCGCACGTGACAAGAGCGCTCCAGGATGCATGGACTTCTGGCAGGACTCTTGTAATAAAGGGACCCACGTGTCAGGGTCCCTTCCCTCCTCTCTGTATCTATTTTTCCCTTCTTCTTTCTCCCTGATACTGTAACCTCCCCCTTTGAACTATAAAAGGAGGGGAGGCGCTCACGAGTGAGGAGGATACATATACCACACCAAGAGCATAAGGGCCGAGCAATAGGGAGACTCCTCCTCACTGCGCTCGCGCTCACTGTAACACCCCTGCACATCTCATAATCCAAGAGACATACTCCACTGGACGTAGGGTTTCATCCCGAACCAGTATAAACCTTCGAGTCTACCGGCTCACCATTCGGAGCGAGTCCGTGCTGTCATCCCCCACCGAACAACAAATCTACTGCTTGTGTCACCCCGGTTCCTGGAACCACGACAGTTGGCACGCCAGGTAGGGGGTCTTCAGCGCGCCCAAGCGACATCACCGCTCCGATGGCATCATCATCCACCTCCGACGGCGACAAGATCCTCGCGCCCAGGAGTCGCATCACCTTCGGCGCTTTCACCTTCGTAGCCGCCGCCGGCGAGCTCCGCCTCGTCGACCCTACCCCATCCATCGACGCCCTCACTCAGGGCATGAGTGACCTCTAAATCGTGGATGCTCCGCGCGACACGATGATGAGAGAAGCTGTGCGGTCGACGCCCGCCGATCTCAATGTGGAGGCGCTCGCCGACTGCGCCAACGCGCTCCTCCGCTCGACCTCCTCCTGTGAGGATCGCGATCAAGTGCTCCGAACCCATCGCTGCCGTCCATGATGACGCTCCAAGGCACCGCCCCGGACTCGCCCCCCGCAGCGAGGACGGAAGGACCCACACGCCTCGCGCCCGTCGGGACCAAGGCAGATAAGCGGAGGCATAAGCAACGCACCACTGCGCTCAAGCGTCGCCCCAAGGCGCGCACCGCAGTCCACGAGGGTGAGACGCCTCGTCAATCAACCCTCGTGGCCATGGCGGGCCACTACCTGACGTCCGTCCATGACCTCCTGAAAGATGTTTCCAGCAGCGGGTCCGTCTCCGGCTCGGACGAAAACCACCCCTCTGCGATAGGAAGGGCATGCCTCGTGGCAACCCCTCCCCTAGGCAGAGATGCTGAAGGTCAAAGGACCCCCAGCCAAGAGGTGGAGTACCAACGTGAATGACAGGCGCGTGCCCTCACGCGCGAAAACGAGCTTCGCCAGAAGGAGAAGGAGATCGACGACCTCGAACATAGACTTGAGGAGCTCAACAACGAGATGGGGCGGCGCCTGCATAGGGGCGAAGGTCCCCGCGGGCGCCACGTCTACAACTAGCTCCTCCAAGGGAGCGACGGGACGCCATACTTCCCGCGCCCCGACCAAAACATCGCCGCCGCCTCCATGATGCTCCAGGCAATCTCGGAGCCCAGCGAGCCTGCCGCCAAGGCCACGCTCCAAAACCTCCGCAGCCTCGTGCAAAGGGCAGCGGTGCAACAGGCCGAGTTGGCGAATTAGCCATCAGCGGATACGGCTGCCCGTGCCACACGGACGGCAACCACACAGGGCAATGGGGCGCGAGCGTCCGCGAGACCCGTCAAGGATCGCCTGGGCGACAAGCGCGATGCTCGCGACACCCTCAATGCCCGCCAAAGGGAGAGGGACAACATCGCGCACTCACGCACCCCGGACGCAAGACGCGAATATGGATCCGATCCAACAGGACCGGGGCCGCGCGCTTTCGGGAACGCGATCCGCGAGGCGTAGTTCACCTCACGGGTGCGCGCACCCACCAACCTCACCAGGTATGACGGGTCCACGAACCCGGCCGTATGGCTCGAGGACTATCGACTCGCCTGCCGGCTAGCAGGGATCAGGGATGATACTCTGATCATCCAGTATCTCCCCATCCACCTCGGGGACGCGCCCCGAGCATGGCTCGAGCACTTTCCCGAGGACACCATCCACGATTGGGAAGGCCTCAAGAAGGTCTTTGTAGGAAACTTCCAGGGGACGTACAAATGCCCCGGGAGCTCCTAGGACCTCAAGAGCTGCACCCAGAAGCCCGGAGAAAGTCTCCGAGACTACATCCGAAGATTCTCTCAGAAGAGAAACGAGCTCCCGGACATCACCGACGCCGACGTCGTCAGTGCCTTCACATACGGCACTATGAACGAAGCCAGATGGCGGAGAGAAAGGACGACGCTGAGGCATTCCCCGAGACGATGGGATGCCTCATGATCTTCGGGGGGCCGGAGTCCTACGGCGACAAGCGCAAGCTCAAGCTCGCGAACCGCGAGGTAAATGCCGTAAATCCCGCCGTCCCCGAATACCTCCGGTGTTCGGAAGAGCCGATCACCTTCGATCGACGCGACCATCCGGACAGAGTCCCGCACCCCGGGACCTACCCGCTCGTCGTGGCGCCGATCATAGGCACAAAGTGCCTCACAAGGGTGCTCATGGACGGCGGAAGCGGCCTCAACATCATGTATGTTGAAACGCTCGACGCGATGGGGATCCCCAGGGCCAGTCTACGGCCCAGTCACGCCCCATTCCACGGCATCATCCTAGGCCAACAGGCCTACCCCCTCGGGCAGATCACGCTGCCCGTCACATTCGGCGACCCTTTGAACTTCCGTACGGAGCGGTTGCAGTTTGAGGTAGTCGACTTCGTGGGGTCATACCACGCGATCTTGGGACGGCCATGCTACGCCAAGTTCATGGCCATCCCAAATTACACATACCTCAAGCTAAAGATGCCCGGTCTACACGGGATCATCACTGTGGGATCCTTCTTCAAAGTGGCCTACAAGTGCGAGCGGGCCAACTGCGAGCTTGCTGCATCCCTTGTGGCCTCCAAGGAGATGGCCGACCTCAAAACGGTCATGTCAACAGGTGCCCCCGAGGCAACCAAAGAAACACCCCCAGACGTCCCCAAGACGTCCAAAGCTGGGGGAGGCACCTTCAAGCCATCTGAGGACACGAAGGAGGTACCACTCGATCCTGCCGACCCTTCCAAGAAGGTTAGGATCGGGGCCACGCTTTCCCAGAAATAGGAAAGCGCGCTCGTCGACTTCCTCCGAGCCAACCGGGACGTCTTCGCCTGGAAGCCTGCCGACATGCCAGGAATCCCCCGGGAGGTCGCCGAGCACTGCCTAATGTCCGACCGACCGCAAGGCCGGTCGCCCAACGCCTTTGCTGATTCGACGAGGAGAAGCGTAAGGCCATAGGGGAGGAGATCACTAAGCTTTTAGCCGCAGGGTTCATAAAAGAAGTGCAACACCCGGAATGGGTTGCCAACCCTGTAATGGTTAAAAAGAAGAATGGGAAGTGGAGGATGTGTGTCGACTACACGAGCCTGAACAAGGCGTGTCCAAAAGACCCTTTCCCTCTACCTCGCATCGACCAAGTGGTCGACTCCACCGCAGGCTGTGAGTTGCTATCCTTTTTGAACGCGTACTCCGGCTACCACCAAATCGCGATGAAAGAAAGCGACCAGCTCGCCACTTCCTTCATCACTCCCTTCGGTCCCTTCTGTTTCGTATCCATGCCATTCGGCTTAAAGAATGCGGGAGCAACATACCAGTGATGCATGCTCCTATGTTTTGTCGACCAGGTAGGACGAAACGTGGAGGTCTACGTCGACGACATAGTCGTAAAGACCAAGGAATCCGATGGCCTCATAGCCAACCTAGAGGAAACTTTCGCGAACCACCGCAAGTTTCGGATTAAGCTCAACCCCGAAAAATGCGTTTTTGGGGTCCCCAAAGGCAAACTCCTGGGCTTCATGGTCTCCGAAAGGGGAATCGAGGCTAACCAGGAAAAGATTGATGCCATTCAAAGAATGGGCCCAATCCGAAACCTGAAGGGAGTCCAACGACTGGTAGGATGCGTTGCCTCGCTCAACCGCTTTATATCCAGGCTCGGCGAACGAGGGATGCCGCTCTACAAGTTGCTAAGAAAGGGAGACCGCTTCTCCTGGACCCCGGAGGCCCAAACAGCGCTGGACAAGATCAAGGCCTTTCTCATAACTCCTCCGGTGTTGGTCGCGCTTGACCCGACGGAGACGCTGCTTCTATACGTCGCCGCCACCACGCAAGTGGTTAGCGCGGCCCTGGTCGTAGAGCGAGCAGAAGAAGGCCGAGCGCTCAAAGTACAGAGGCCAGTCTACTTCATCAGCGAGGTTTTAAGCGAGTCCAAGGCTCGGTACCTGCAAGTACAGAAGCACCTCTATGTGGTGCTCATCGCCAAGAGGAAGCTTATCCATTACTTCGACCGACACCCGGTGACGGTCGTCTCCACCGCCCCTTTGGGCGAGATCGTCCGCAACCGTGACGCGACAGGACGCATCGTGAAATGGGCTTTAGAGCTCAACGGGCTCGACATTACCTACCTGCCAAGAACTGCGATCAAATCGCAAGCCCTGGCGGACTTCGTCGCCGAATGGACCGATGCACAAGAACCACCGCCAGTCGAGGATCCGGAGTACTGGATCATGTACTTCGACGGATCCTATCTCAAGACTGGCAGCGGGGCAGGCATTGTCCTCATTTCCCCACAGGGACATAGGCTACGGTACACCATACACCTCCACTTCCCGTCCACTAACAACATGGCCGAATACGAGGCCCTGGTAAACGGGCTCCGTATAGCAGCAGAGGTGGGGGCGAGGCGCCTCCTCGTGCGAGGAGACTCAAAGCTCGTGGTCGACCAGGTCATGAAAGCGGCCGAGCCTCGCGATCCCAGGATGTGTGCCTACTATAAAGAGGTACGCAAGCTGGAAGAAAGGTTTAAAGGCTTCGAGCTAGAGCACAACTACCGACGCTACAACGAGGAAGCCAACCGACTCTCAACCATAGCGTCCGGTCGGGAACCCGTTCCAGAAGGAGTCTTCGCCTCCGACCTTTATAAACCTTCCGTCACGACCGAATCGTCGGACGAGGGACCACCGGCAATTCCCCCGACCCTGCCACACAGGCTCGGGGGCTGGTAGCTGTAATCGGGGGCCCTGACTGGCGTCTCCCCATCATGAGCCGACTTACCGACGGGAGCCTACCCGAGGACGCGACCGAGGCCAGACGCGTGGCCCGCAGAGCAAAGTCTTTCGTTATCGTTAGCGGGGAGCACTACAAAAAGAGCGCCTCCGGGATCAGACAGAGGTGCATCCCCACTGATGAGGGAAAGCAGATCCTGGTCGAAATCCATGGAGGCATCTGCGGGCACCACGCCGTCCCAAGGGCACTGGTAGGAAAGGCTTTCCGGCAAGGTTTCTACTGGCCAACGGCCATGGCTAACGCCGAGCAAGTCGTGCGAACCTGCGAAGGATACCAATTCTTTGCCAGGCAGATTCACACGCCCGCGCAGGCACTCCAAACTATCCCCATCATGTGGCCCTTTGCGGTCTGGGGCTTGGACATGGTTGGACCCTTTAAGAAAGCTCCTGGAGGCTTCACCCACTTATTCGTCGCTATCGACAAGTTCACCAAGTGGATAGAAGCCAAACCCATCGCGCTGCTCACGGCGGCGAACGCCGCTTCCTTCTTTCATGACATCGTTTATAGGTTTGGAGTACCAAACTCCATTATAACCGACAACGGAGTCCAATTCAAGGGTCATGACTTCCTCCAGTTCTGCGACCAGTTCAACATCAAGGTCGAGTGGGCCGCCGTGGCGCACCCACGAACCAACGGCCAAGTTGAGTGAGCCAACGGCATGATCCTACAAGGGCTCAAGCCCAGAATCTTTGACAGATTGAAAAAGTTCGGTGGAAAATGGGCGGCCGAGCTTCCCGCCGTCCTCTAGAGCTTGCGCACAACTCCATCTAGAGCCACTGGATGCACCCCCTTCTTCTTGGCATACGGCAATGAAGCCGTACTCCCTACGGAGCTTGAATATGGATCCCCTAGGGTCCGAGCGTACGACAGCGAGCGACAAACGATGGACGCCGAACTCGCTAACGACCTCCTAGACGAAGCGAGAGAGGCAATAGTCGTTACGTCGGCCAAATACCAACAAGACCTGCGACGCTACCACGACCGTCAGGTCCGCAGCAGGTCCCTCAACGTTGGTGATCTAGTACTAAGGAGGGTCATGGACACCATAGGCAAGCACAATCTCACCCCGCCGTGGGAGGGGCCTTACATCATCGCCAAGGTCCTACGTCTAGGCTCCTACGAACTCAAAGACTCCGACGGTAACATCTTCACCAACGCGTGGAACATTGAAAACCTGAGGAGATTTTATCCTTAGATTACTATTCGCTCCTCCACATGACAAGTTGGCCAAGCCAACCCATCGGTCGCCTTGCCCAACTCGGGGGCTAGGAGTGAGCGAACCAGGCAGACATACCGCCCAACCCAAAAGATCAACTCGCTGGAGTCCAGGCGCTGCTCCGGAGCCTCCACAGGTCGCAAAAAATTGATGAAAATCAAAATCACAAAACAAGTATGGGAGCTATTCATTCTTCTGATTCAAAAAACTTTCATTACATCAATATTTGGATCAAAGGGAGCTCTGGGCCCTGCCCCTTGGGGCCAGAGTTGGAAAAGGGTCGTGCACGTCTTGCGCCAGCAAAGACGGCCCTCGGACGTTGACTCTTGTTGGGGTCAGGTTTTTGATGCCTCTGCAGCAGAGAAGGTCACGAATCTCCCCGCTCAAGAACCTTCCCACTCAACAAGAGCCATCACCCCTTCCTTGTGGGTGTTCTCGCCGTGCGGCGAGCATTGAAGAAGGCGGGAACCCTCCTCGACGCTCCACCACAGAGGGCCTGCCACCACCAATGAGCATCCTCTTTTAGGAGCTCAACATGGGGGTGAGGCGCCCAACGACGCACCCGAACCAAGGAGAGGGCGGCCGGAAAGCCACCAAGAGCGTGCTGAGCGGAGGGCAAGACTTTGATAGTGGAACTTCTCAGCTCCCTCACCGCCGTCGCGCCGGCAACTTCTCAGCTCCGGCTCCCGCCGACGGCAGGACGCGTGGCCCACCAGGCGGTGGCAGGGCGAAACCCCCGCACCACCGTTTAGCGTCGGATCCTCCTGTACAACCTCACCTAGGCAACCACCAAAGCCTCTCCCGAGAGGACTTGGAGTGGAACGTCTGCCTGCGCAAGGGGCGCACGGGCACAAGGTCGCCGGAAGGCGTTCTGGGCACAAGTGGCATATACGAAGCCACTCGTAGCCAAAACCCGACGCGCATACGAAGGCACTCATAGCCAAAGACGCAGGAAGCATGGGGAAGACCATGCTATCCTAAGGTCAGCTTTCCCCGCCTGGGACAAGAACCTTGAACCCGGGTAACCCCGCTCACTACAAAGGAAAGAAAGTCGCTCTCCCATGGAACAAGCGAACCCCATGGTTTGTGGGGGACTCGAGAGGCTACGACTGTCCGATTTCAGATGCTTTCCTTGGAAGGGATCCTTCCCTATTTATAGTCACGACGGGCAGCGGGCGAGCGCCCCAGCCGGCTTTACGAGCCCCTGGTAGAGGGCCTAACAGACACCACCGGGGCCTGCCACGCCTCTGCCTCGCTCTGGAGACACGACGGCCCTGCCAAGGGCCGCAGAGGCATCCGATGCCCTGACCCGTTGCAGACGACGCGACTACTCAAAACAAAAAATACGCAAAGATACCATGCGCCTGCGTCCGGCGCTGCCACGACCACGACGTGCCTCGAACAGGTAAAAAGAGCGGTACCAGAGGCGCACTCGTGTAACCGGGCAAAACAGAGGAGATGAGATGGGCCCCCAGGATCGCCACGACAGATGGCCCCCAAGATAGGCCAGCGTAAGGCGGGCGAGGGCCATGGCAAGAGCAACGCGGACGGAGGCGACCCCTTCACCCGCACGCGGGATGTCGAAAGATAAGGAAACTCTACCCTAACTGTTTCGTTTGTTTCTTTACTCGCGCACCAGTAAAACAAAGTGACCAAGCAAAGTCACCTTGTTTTACTCGGGGGCTGGGAACGTACTACCCGTACACATTTTCCCTCGCCCTCGCCAAAAAGGGAAGGCCAGCCTAGCTGCCCGACCGTCCCCTCAACTCATCAACTCAGTACCTTTTTCTTTTAAAGCCCCATCGCCCGACCTTCCCTCTGAAAATTTTCCGAGCCCAGATCGGCCCCCCGAAGGCCCGCCTACGCCTCAAAGGTCCCAGCGACCGCGGCCATGGCCGCCCAAGGCAAGGCACACGATGACAACGGTAAAAAGGCACGTGCGCCCCGAAGGCCCGCTTACGCCTCAAAGGTCCCAGCGACCGCGGCCATGGCAGCCCAAGGCAAGGCGCACGATCGCAACAGTAAAAAACACGTGCGAGTTTTTTGAGACAAAAGGGCAAAGGCACGGGGTTAAGTAAAAGATCCGTCGGTCACCAGTAACGACGAAAAGTTCATTACAGACATATTGTTCGAATTCATAACAAAAACTAATCGGCCGAGGGGTTCCGCAGGAGGGTCGGCGGATCAACGTGGCTCGAGACCATCAGGGCATGGGGGCGGACTTCGTCTTCAATCCTCTCCACCTCCTCATCGGCGACCCCAGCGGCAAACCCCTCCGCGATCGGCGCGAGCACTGGACGAAGCTCCCCAAAGTGGGAAACCGCCTGTGCAAAGGACAAGCTGCTCCCAAAATAGGCGGCTTGCCGCACGACGCGCTCGACGTGCTCCCGAAGCCCCGCTACCTGCTCCAGCATCGGCGCAGACGACGGTGGCGAAAGACAGGCACACGCCGAGCCAACCGCCTCCCGAAGGCTTTGGAGCTCCCCTCGCAGCTCTGAAAAGAAAAGGCACAACAGAATCACAAACCGCCCTCAGGCGAAATCAAGAAACCGCCTCAGAACACCGCTCACCGGCAATGACGGAGGCCTGGGCAGAAAGCTCCGTGCGAGACCGCTCGAGCGAGCCTGACGCCTCAAGTAGGCCCTGCTCCGCCTCAGTAGCCCGCCGCGTCGCGACTGAGAGCTCCCGGCGCAACGCCAGGGAGTCGTTCACGGCGGCGGTGCGCTCCGCTCGAAGCTGCTCCGTCTCTCGACGGAGGCTCCCCGCCTCAGCGCGCAGCGAGGACGCCTCAGCTGAAACGCTGTCGAGGCGCATGGTCAACACGCTCGCCTGCCGGACGGTTGCGGCCCTCGCCTCCTGTGAGCGCGAGGCGTCCACGCGCGCCTGCGCCGCTTCAGCCTGGGCGGCGCTGAGCGAAGAAGCGCGCTCGGCAGCCCGCGCTAACAAAGCCTACAACAAAAGGTTCTGCGGATCGGAAAGATCCAAAGAAACGCTGATACAAAAGAGGACGAAAGAAGATCACGTACCGACCCATGACGAAGCACGCGCTGCGAGATCGCCTCCTCAGCACGGCTCGCCGCTGCCAGCACCGTCTGGAGGGATTCCAAAACTGTTCCCACGTCAACGGCCGCGCTGGAGGACGCCTCCTGTACAATCCCCCAATCCGTCGCCTCCTGCTCCGCGGAGAGGGACGAAGACTTATCCCGGACAGCCGGAAGCAACCGGGGAGGGACAAACAGACGGACGGCGCCCGATGGAGGAGGCCCAGGAGGGGGAAACGGTAGCGGGATCATCACGCCGCCCGAGTCCGCAGCACCTTCACGGACGGGTTCCAATCGCACCGGCACCACCTCCCCCGCCGGATCCACCGCGTCAACCCCTGGGCCCGTCGGCAACACGACGGGGGGTCGGGAGATCGACGTTCCCGGCAGGGAAGGCGCCGCCGCGGACGACGACGCCGCGGATGACGCCCCCTGGCGCGCAACCCGTGCGGCCTCCGAGAGCGACTTATGTGGGATAGAAGGGCTACACCAGAAGCATCCGACCATGAAAGCAAGAACTGAGAAAACCACGACGGTTGGCGCACCAACGGAAAGACGGATCGCTCACCGAGAGGACCGCGGCGTGGGGAAGCGACACCGCCAACCTCAGGACACCGTCCCCGATGGCACGTTCGCGCTTACAGGCGAGGGGATGGGCGGCGCGTCGACCCCCAAGGGCGGCCCTGACGCATCGGCAGCAGCGGGGGCCGCGCTCGCCCCCGCCGGCGGCAACGACTCCGACCCGGGAGGCGACCCCTGGGCGGTCGCCGTTACCAAACCACCCGAAGAAGAGCTGGCTGCAGGCTCGGCCGACGCCCCTGATGGCGATACGGGCGCCCCCGAGCCTCCGGACGCCCCCGCCGGCGCGGTCCCTGGTGTCGCCACGGACGTCGACGTCGAGACCACGACAGGGACGCCGGACCCTTCCGGCTCCGGCGAGGGCGGCACGACCGGCTCCACTCGCGTTTGAGCCACTGCAGCCGGAGGAGGAACGCACTGAGACTCCCCCGTCGACCCTTGAGACCCCCTCAACGGGGGCACGGCGCCCGCCTCCGGCGGAGTCATGATCAACATCGCCTCAGGGAGGGCGCCCGAGCCAGAACTCTCCCCAATCTCGCCGGCGAGCGGCGCGGCATCAAGCGTATCATCTGAGGACCACTCCTCATCGGATAATGCAGTAGAAGGGGTTGGCGAACGGCCCTCCTGTGGGGCGCGCTGATCGCGCTCCTTCTTTTTCTTATCACGGACGAGCTGATGGCATTTCTCGCGCTCGCCCACCAAGTACGCCTCTATCTCCCTCTTTCGCTTCCGGTCCGCCTTCACGGCGGCATCCTCAGGAAGAGGGGCGACAGACGACTTCAAGGGACCAATGCCCTGAAAACCACCCGAGGCACAGCATTAGAAAACCTAAAAGCACCCATCACATAACCCGGTATAAGAAACTCACCAAGTCCGCTTTGATCGAATGATTGAGGGCCAGAGGCCCGCCGAAGAAGTTCGCCGCCGAGGTCCCCTCAGTGATGGCGATCACGCGGAGCTAGATCTCTCCGGAAGTGAGCACCTCGTCAGAGAAGCAGTCCGGATCAGCCGCACTGGTGTACACCCACATGGGAAGACGACGCAACCGAAGCGGTTGGATAGCCCTCCGAATGAAGGTCGAGACCAACACCACGCCAGTCAAGCCGCGGCGACGGAGGAGCCCTATCTTCTCCAAGAGGAATCCTACCTGGTTAATGCTCTTCTTCTCACGACCCCAATCCCATTGGATCCGCCTCGAAGGGGCGGCACCGGTAAAAGCAGGGGCCCTCCCGACGTACCCGGGCGGGGGCATGACCCCGTCCACCAGGGGAGGGTCGCATAGGTTCTGAACGTAGAACCATTCCCCCGAGTAGGCATGAATGGAAGACGGGAAGGGGATCTGGAGGTAATCTTGTCGGCGGCCGTTGCGCAGCTGGATGGTCATGCCGCCGACGAGAGATTGCCCGCCTTGCCCCTACGAGAGCTGGGGGCGGAACAGGTAGCACCACAGCTTGAAGTGTGGCGCGATCCCGAGGAAGGCCTCGCACAGCGTGATGAAGCACGCCATGTGAAGCATGGCATTGGGATTCAGATGTTGAATCTCCAAGCTGTAGAAGAAGAGAAGCCCCCGCACGAACGGATGCACGAGGAGGCCGAACCCGCGCTCATAGAAGGGAGCGAGAATGACGACCTCGTTCCCTTGAGGATCAGGCAGGCTACCGAGCTCGGGAAGCCGCGACCCCGACACAGCCCGGGGGGGAAGGAAGCCTTTCTTCTCCAAGAGCGCCAGGGACGTCCTGGGGGTTGTGCACCAGGGGAAGGAAGCCATCGGCGGTAGCAAAGGAGCGCGTGGAAACCGACGAAGAACGTGAGGAAGAAGAAAGCAAATGGCAGCAGCGAAAGGGAGGCAGGCGAGACAATCTGATCCTCTCCTCTCCCCCTATAAACCCGCGCAGAGGATAACCACGGAACGAAGGGCAGGTGGACGTGGAGGGCCGTCAACGGGCCCACCACTACGTGCTTAATGCCATGACCCTCGGCGTCCCCTCGAAAACGGGGCCACGATCACGCCTCGGCTTCCCTCGAACGGTGCGAGAAGGCAGAGAGATGGGACGGCCCACCACCCTCAAAAGGTACGACCCCTCAGCTACCCCGCTTGCGTTAACTGAACTGGCAGGGAGCCGGCGTCGACGGAACGACATGCGGACGGGTCCTCCACGCCAGAAAAATCCCTGGTAAGCATAAACATGATTCCAAATCTATGCACAATCTAACTTAAATCAGCGCGCAGAGCGAGGGACGGTCGGTGGCAAGCTCCCGAGCGAGCTACATGCCAAGTGAGCCGGCAAAAGGCCATTTGCCCCGACCGTATCCGAGACCATACCTCAAACTCTCTTGCGGTAACCCAGCTGATAGGGTGGCCACGTGGCCCCCCTTTGGGCAAACTCCTGACCAAAGGGCCGAAACAAGATCGAGTAAGGAAAGGTTCTTTCAATGAGATGCCCCAGCGGGTCGAGCCCCTCAACGGGATAACACGCCACGACCTTTCCAAACCGGAAGAACCGTTGGATCTCACTCGGACTACCCGCTATTAACTCGACGGCCGCCGCACCCACGCCAACCTGGCTGGTGACGGTCGGCCCAACCTCCAAAAAGTCAAACGAACAGGCCTTCCGGAGGAGGACGCGCCAAGAGTCCCATCCGAAACTGGATGCTCGGAAAATTCTCCTAAAAACCAGACGATGGTTTGAAGGGCAGAACGTATGCGATACCCATAACGGCTTCACACACACAAGTCTCTGAACAACCCCCGAACGATTCCACACGAAATCACTCGGGGGCTCGGGGGCTACTGACGTGGGAGAAAACAAAACCCCAAGGAAAGAAGCCCGTGAAAGGCCTGCACAGGCCCAGATCGAAGGCCCACGGCCCTAACCGAACGAACGGCGATCGGGGGAGCGATCCGATCCGACCCTCGCCCCGTACGCTCGTACGGGGCGGAGGCGGCCGACCTCCTTGCAAGGCGGCCGACCCTCAGATCGGGGCTCGGGCGAGGCGGAGAGCCCCGACCTATGCCGCGACCGACGGTGGGACCCGCCGGCGTGCGTCCCGCGACCAGGCAGCGGAAAGTCCACTGATGGGACATCACGCTGCCCTCCTGCTCTCACGCCTGCTGCGACGTGACGACCATACGCTGCCACCGACTGCCGAGCGCACGCCCATGCGCGTGCTCATTGCGACAGGACGGGCCATCAGCCGCCTGACGCCATACATCTGGAACACCCCGCTACGACAGGGCTAGGGGAGTGACACCGGGCTATGTTTGACCCTATAAAGGGGGACACCTGGCGAGGCCTGGCGAGACCAGCGTGACCAAACAAGCGCAAGGGTCAGGGCCACCGAGCCCCGCCTCGTACGGCCCTACAAGTCAGAAGGCGACCGACCGAACTCCGCCCCCCGCTGGGACACGACGGTGCACGAGGCGCCGTTACGAACAAATGGAACAACTCGGCAGGGACGTTCCGTGGCCGGATGATCCGCCGTCTATCATCACGCCCGTCTGACGCCAGGAGCTAAAGAAAGGAAGCCAGGACGGACGGGACGGAGCACCACCACCATACGACCCTTTGACCCCGTGAGAACAAGAACGTTCGCGGGTACACCGAACCCCGGGCACGGGTTAGCTACAGGATCCCGGACAGACGACCTCGCTGCACGTGACAAAAGCGCTCCAGGATGCATGGACTTCTGGCAGGACTCTTGTAATAAAGGGACCCACGTGTCAGGGTCCATTCCCTCCTCTTTGTATCTATTTTTCCCTTCTTCTTTCTCCCTGATACTGTAACCTCCCCCTTTGAACTATAAAAGGAGGGGAGGCGCTCACGAGTGAGGAGGAAACATATACCACACCAAGAGCATAAGGGCCGAGCAATAGGGAGACTCCTCCTCACTGCGCTCGCGCTCACTGTAACACCCCCGCACATCTCATAATCCAAGAGACACACTCCACTGGACGTAGGGTTTCATCCCGAACCAGTATAAACCTTCGAGTCTACCGGCTCACCATTCGGAGCGAGTCCGTGCTGTCATCCCCCACCGAACAACAAATCTACTGCTTGTGTCACCCCGATTCCCGGAACCACGACACAAGTGGTGATGTGGATGATGCCGAACTCGCTCTAATGATGAAGAAGTTCAACCGCCTTCATGCAAAGATCAACAAGAAGGGGTTCAACTTTGACTCCAAGAGGAAGGCATTCTGGCCAAGGAGAGATGACAAGAAGAAATGCTACAATTGTGGTGAAAATGGCCACATCTCTTATGAGTGCCCCAAGCCGGACAAGTGCAAGGGAAAGATCAAGAAAGATGAGTCCGACGATGAAGAGGAAGCGAAGCCCAAGCGCAAGCCCTTCTACAAAAAGAAGAATGATTCCAAGGCAAAGCTCTTTCCAAAGAAGAAGAAAGGTCCCCAAAGAAGCTTCATGTGTGAAACAAATGAATGGGTGACCGATGAAGAAACAAGTGAAGGCTCAAGTGATGATGATGACTTTGCCGAGCTTGCTATCTCCACCAAGGGGCCAACACTTCCTTCGCCACCCATGTGTCTCATGGCCAAGAGCTCCAAGGTACGGGAAATAGAAGTAGATGATAGTGATGATGAGCTTTCTCCCGATGAACTTGCTTCTTTGATCGATGAGTATGTTTCCGTGATCAAGAGGGAAAAAGGCAATGTAAAGCATCTTGAGAGCACTCTTACTAAACTAGAGGAGACCCACCATGATTTGCTTGAAAAACATAATGCCTTGCTTAAAGAGCAAGTTAAGACCAAAGCATATGTCAAGCAAATTGAGGAGGGCAACTCAACTCTAAAGAAGTTGCACATTGATCTCGAGTCTTCTCATAACTCATTACTTGCTAAACATGAAGACCTTGTCAAGGTCCACTCCAAAAATCATGACATTAGCAAGATAAATGAGGAGAAGTACAAGAGGCTTGCGCAAGAGCATAGAGAGTTGACTCACATGTATCAAGAGCTTGAAATTGTCTATGAGATCATTGACTCAAGTCTTGAGCACTCTCACCACTTCCCATGTGGTCAAAGTCAATGCCTCTACCACTTGTGAGGACCTTGCTCCCGGTCCCCTTGCTACTAATGACTTGCCTAAGTGTGAAGGAGAAAGGGCTTGCGCAAGAGCATAGAGAGTTGACTCACATGTATCAAGAGCTTGAAATTGTCTATGAGATCATTGACTCAAGTCTTGAGCACTCTCACCACTTCCCATGTGGTCAAAGTCAATGCCTCTACCACTTGTGAGGACCTTGCTCCCGGTCCCCTTGCTACTAATGACTTGCCTAAGTGTGAAGGAGAAAGGGTGAAAGAATTGGAGGCTCAAATTGAAGGATTGAAAAGTGGGCTTGCTAAGCTCAATAGAGGACAATGTCTTCACCAAGAAATATTGTTCCACAATCTCCGCTTGCATGATGGAAGAGGGCGTGGGTCCTACCCCGAGCCGCCAAAGGTGGATGACAATTCTTCACCGGAGGTCAATGATAGCTACATCAAGGGAGTGGGCTCCTATTGCAACTATTACATGATCACAGGTCATCACACTTGGGAGTGTCCTATATCTAACCGTCCTCCTCATAAATTGCCTTCCAACTTCAAATCTATGTATGATAATAAAATCTACTTGTTGACCAAGGTTAATGGCATGGTGAAGACAAA
This sequence comes from Paspalum notatum, assembly GCA_022530915.1. NCBI lineage: Eukaryota > Viridiplantae > Streptophyta > Magnoliopsida > Poales > Poaceae > Paspalum > Paspalum notatum. The sequence goes on from CM039691.1 coordinate 17,445,940, forward strand.
GTTCATTGGCAAGGACATCAAGAGCAAGAAGGGAAAGCTCCCCAAGCAACTTTGGGTCCCAAAAATTCTAGTCACTCATGTGCAAGGACCAAAGCTTGTGTGGGTGCCCAAAACTCAAAAATGACTGCTCTTTGTGTAGGTGAACTACAAAGCCGGTGGAAAGCATTGGGTACTTGATAGTGGTTGCACACAACACATGACCGGCAATGATGGTATGTTCACCTCACTAGAAGACCTCGGAGACAAAGAGCAAGTCACCTTTGGTGATAATTCAAAGGGAAAAGTTATTGGGTTGGGTAAAATTGCTATCTCTAACGATTTGTCTATTTCTAATGTCTTATTTGTCAAGTCTTTGAGTTTTAATCTTCTCTCAATCGCACAATTATGCGATCTTGGACTAACGTGTGCTTTTAACAAGAATGGTGTTGTAGTAAGAAGTGAAAAAGACAAGTCCATGGTGTTTCAAGGGTTCCGGCACGACCATCTCTATCTTGTTGACTTTAGCAACATGGAGACTTCATCAACAACATGCCTTTTCTCCAAGTCTTCCTTGGGTTGGCTTTGGCACCGACGCATTGCACACATTGGAATGAGCCAACTCAAGAAGGTTGTTAAGAAATGAATGGTGACCGGCGTGAAGGACGTCACATTTGAAAAGGACAAGCTTTGTAGTGCATGTCAAGCCGGCAAGCAAGTTGCAAGTCACCATCCAATGAAGACTTGTGTCTCAACCTCCAAGCCGCTCCAATTTCTTCACATGGATCTATTTGGTCCCACTACTTATGAGAGCATTGGTGGTAATCTCTATTGCCTAGTCATTGTTGATGATTTTACACGGTATACTTGGACCTTGTTTCTAGGTGATAAGAGTGAGACTCCGGACAAGTTCAAGATCTTCGCCAAGGGGGCTCATCGTGAGTTTGGGCTCAACATTGTGAAGGTCCGGAGTGACAATGGCTCCGAATTCAAGAATTACAAGGTGGATGAGTGGTGTGATGAAGAAGGCATCAAGCATGAATTTTCCGCCACCTACACACCTCAACAAAATGGAGTTGTTGAGAGAAAGAACAAAATGGAGTTGCAAGAGCCATGTTGGATGACTATGGCACGTCGGAAGATTTTTGGGCGGAAGCAATCAACACGGCGTGTCATGCTTCAAATCGTGTCTATCTCCATCGGCTACTTGGCAAGACACCATATGAGCTCCTCATTGGGAGAAAACCCAACATCTCCTACTTCTGGGTCTTCGGTTGCAAGTGCTTCATCTACAAAAAGAAAAGGCTCGGTAAATTCGAAAAACATTGTGATGTTGGTTTCTTTGTGGGCTATGCATCAAACTCGAAGGCATACCGTGTATTCAATCAAACCACTGGAATGATTGAAGAAATGTGTGACGTAGAGTTTGATGAGACTAATGGCTCCTAAGGGGAGATGTTCTCTCATGATGATGTAGATGATGAACCCCTACGCGATGCTATGAAGAACATGACTATAGGGGATGTAAAGCCGGAGGAGGTGCATGAAGACAATGATCAAGGGGGAGGAAACTCTCCATCAAGACCAAGCACCTCCATGTCACCTCAAGTGGATGAAAATGAAGAAAGAGAGCTAGAACAAGGAAGAGTTGATGAAGAGCCGGACAATCAAGATCAAGGAGTGCCACAAGCATCAAATGATGAGTCATCACCACCCATGGCACCAAGAAGGCCACTAGTGAGACATAGACGCATCTCCAAGGATCATCCCATCGACCAAGTGATTGGGAGTCCTTCAAGGGGAGTAAGAACTCGTTCTCGTAACCTTGCCTCATTTTGTGAACATTACTCATTTGTTTCTTGCGTGGAGCCTACTTGTGTAGAGGAAGCTCTTGCGGACCCCGATTGGATCATAGCCATGCAAGAGGAGTTGAACAACTTCGCTCGCAATGAAGTATGGGTGCTTGAAGAGCGTCCAAAGGACAAGAACATCATTGGCACCAAGTGGGTCTTCCGCAACAAACAAGATGAACATGGTGTGGTGGTGCGCAACAAGGCAAGGCTTGTGGCCTGATTTGCACAAGTTGAAGGTTTGGACTTTGGCGAAACATTCACCCCAGTTGCACGACTTGAAGCCATCCGTATCCTTCTTGCTTACTCTTCACATCATAAGATAAAACTTTATCAAATGGATGTGAAGAGCGCCTTTCTCAATGGTTACATTAATGAACTTGTTTATGTTGACCAACCGCCTGGATTTGAAGATCCGAGGAAGCCTAACCATGTATATAGGTTGCACAAGGCCTTGTATGGACTCAATCAAGCTCCACGGGCATGGTATGAACGGCTAAGGGACTTACTCATCATGCAAGGATTCAAGATCAGCAAAGTCGACATGACATTTTCACCAAAGTCGTCAACAAAGATCTCTTCATTTGTCAAATCTATGTTGATGATATTATCTTTGGTTGCACTAATGAGAAACTAAGCCATGAGTTTGGTGATATGATGTCTAGGTAGTTCAAGATGTCCATGATTGGCGAGCTCAATTTCTTCCTTGGTTTTCAAATCAAGCAAGTGAAGGGAGGAATATTCATCCATCAAGAAAAATATGGTAGAGATCTACTCAAGAAGTTCAAGATGGATGATTGCAAACCGATTAGCACTCCAATGTCTACAAATGAACATCTCAACGCCGACATGGATGGGAAGCCCGTTGATCAATCCACCTACCGCTCCATGATCGGTTCGCTACTCTATCTCACCGCATCTAGGCCGGATATAATGTTTAGTGTGTGCTTGTGCGCTCGCTTCCAAGCCTCTTCTTCAAGTAATGTTTTATGAGTGCTTAACGCTTATTGAGTCATGTTCCCGAAGGACTAGAGCATCCATCTCTATTGAGCTCTTCGGAAAAGACTCATCCATTTCCTTTGGTTCTTTTCGAATCCTCATTTGCCTCTTTACAAAACAAAACTATATGCACAAGTTTTGTGCAAACTATTTTGAGGGGTGAGGGTTTTGTTCCTGCTAGCCCAACACATGTGTTTTTTTTTTAATTTTATAAGTGGAAGGCCAAGTAGGAAAGCAATTCAGCGAAAAACCCAATTTCTGCATAGACCGTACTATATGTTCCTCAAGAAGTTGCAATGACCGCACCATACGGTCCAGGATGAGGAAAACCGGATGCTCAAGTAAAATAGTACGGTCTATGCCAAAAGTTCAGAGCGGACCATACGGTCCATGGAAGAGTAAAACATTGAAGAAAATGTGGAATTCCAGGAAAAAGGGATGGTGGTTAGTACGGTCTGGTAGACCGTCCTATGTTTCTCGGTGTCCGACGGTTTGAGGGTCTCGGGTTTATTGGAACGGTCCTAGTACGGCTAGAAGAGACTGTACCTTTTTACCCCCCACAATGGAAAAGGAAAATTTTATGAAGACCGGACAAGTTGGTTTATTAGTCCGGTCTGGCCAAAAATTCCAGAGCGGATCATACGGTCTGTAGGAGAGCTACTGTTCCAGAGACGGAGGGCTATTTTGTCCGTAGCTTAGTACGGTCTTGAGGAAACGGACTTTCTGGTCTTCTAGGGTTACTAATGGGTGGGGCCACCTCACATGAACTCGCCTAATCATGTTTTTCCTCATCTCTCCGTATATCGCCGCCCGCCTTGTCCTTCTCTCGCCCCCGAGCGCCACCGCGCCTCGCCGCCACCCTTCGCCCGCGCTGCGCCTCACCGCTCCTTCGCTTGCGCCACCGCCGCTCCCGTGCGCGCCCGCACCTCTGCTGGGCCCACCACTGTGCCGCCGTCTCCAAGCGCCACCAGCGACCTCACCTTCTTCTCCGGCGGTGAGCTCCTCGGTTTCTCCTTTGTTCCTAGGGTTCTAGTTCAAAAATCCCCAAATTTGTGTAACCCTAGGTACTAATCTGAGAAATTGGCTTAAGATTCAAGAAATTGAAGATGAGATTGATGAAATTGAGCATTTGTTGGCACTAGATTCAAAGTTACATCATCAAATGTGCATGGATTTAGGGGAGATCGCCTAGTATGAGGATATGAGCATGGATTTGAGGTTTTCATGTTGATTAAGTATTGACAAAGAAATTTGGCTCTAATTGTGAGATGGTCACGCAATTTTAGCTAAAATTTCTTAGATTTGACAATCAACATGACATGCTAGGCTATCACAAGTCTAATTGTTTTGCTTTAGGGTCTTTCCTATGTCTAGTTATCTCGTATACTCATCTATACTCTCCTTGTCTATCTTTGTGTTGGAATTTGACAAATGGCAGGTGACAAGAGGAAAGGGAAGGAGATAGCTCCACAGGAGTCGAGGAAGAAGGAGAAGAAGAAGACCGCAGCAGAGAGAGAGAGGCAGCGATGGCACAGGCAGTGGCAGAGGCTGCAGAGAGAGCCGAGGCAGGGGGAGCAGAGGGCAGTCTGCAGATAGGAGGACCACGCAGATCCACCCGAGAGAGACGCCCTGCAGCACCGCTGCCAGCGACGGCTACACCCTAGAGCACAGCTGGTCCACGCACCTGAGGTGGAGCCACACCATAGAGTCGAGGGGGTTGTCCTCGTGCAATGAGGGGTGCTACTACTTCTGCCGGTCAGCTTGGCAGGGAGGTTGAGTCCGAGGAGGAGGGAGAGCTGCAGGATACCCCTCACACCGGACCTCGTCGAGTTACAGGGGAGGCAGGATTGCAGCTGATCGACCTGAGGGCCAAGACTACCAAGCATATCAAGGCCATCAGGTACAATATGACAGCGTATGAGTTCTACCCTCAGCCACGTGACCCGAGGATTGATAGGAGGTTCTGGACCCTGGCTCAGGCCAGCCTCTACGAGAGTGCACTAAGGGGAGGTCACCGGCAGATGCCTCACGCTGCACTGGATTTTGCTAGACTTCGGGCAATTAGCGGCAAAGACTTCAGGCCATACTTTGCACCGTATTGGGGCCTTGACGAGCTAGTCAGCAGGTGGCACGTGTATATCGAGGACTGGGTCAGAGTCTTTTACGC